>OZ037937.1:37952289-40352289 GCA_964035585.1 Polytrichum formosum | reverse complement strand
CTATATCCAATTCCGAGCAACAACTTATATTGAGCGATTGTATGCTGGGCCCTAATTCTAAAGTACCCAACCCGTGAATCTTGATAAGCTCCACTTTTTGCAGAGATGTACATCTCCTCAAATCCAAGATTAATGCGTAAATACTCCTGAGCTTTAGCGATACCAAGTTGGTGCACAAAGCAAAGACTTTCCACATAAACTCAACAGAACCACTCAATTCCAGAACTTTAAGTGCTTCTGGTAGTTTTCCCACATAGGCTTTAGTATCTTCACCACCACAATGCATTTTGAAATAAGTCAAGGTTTTCAGCCCTTCCAAGCCCTCAATTGAAAACCTGAATCGAGAAAAACCAGCTATTTTCACAGTTAAGCTTCTCAACCGAATAAGGTCTTTGAAATTCAAAGCTCCATGTAATTCGTACAAATCATCTAGCTTCAAGACCACAAGGTTCGTGCAATATTTCCATTCGATCGCCCTTAGACTCGTAATCCCGGATTTCTTCATCATTCGATAAGGATCTGAAATACAAACTCGTGTCAACGTATTCCAACTACTCCTTGGCTCCTCCACCAGCTCTGTAGGATGTGCATCCCTAGCATACACCCACCTCCGCTTCTCCGTGTCCAAAGCCATTAATTTCCCTTGCGCTTCCAATCTTGCAAACTCACGATAAAGGTCATGTATGCTCACTTCCCCAAAGCTCATCTCAGCATGCTCCAACAAGGCACAATCCACCAGATGCCGCAACTGCAATTCCATCACAAAACTATCACAATTTAATCCATCATACATGTGCTTCAATTTCCATATCAACCCTCCAAATCATTGAATCCAAAATCATTAGAACCTTCATGTTCTTATGCTTAACCATATTCACACTTTCATCATAGCTCAACCTATCTCCCCTACGATTATGGTGTTTAACAAACATAAGCCTATGAATTGTGCATTGTGCATGTTCTCCAAGGATTGCTAGTCAATCTTGAAGGAGCTGCAATCCAAGAAATTAATATGGTGTCAATTAGTACAAAACAATTAAAACTTGAAGATAAATTAAGACCTTATTATATTGATATTCATGTTTGAACTTGAGGCATCAAAGAGGGGAATTGACTTCATACCCAATTTTCAATCACTTTCTTCTCCTTATTGTGAACAAGACACAACCACTCCATCAAATCCGGCTTGAAGTCACACATACAGTCGAGGAAATCGTACACACTTCGGGGGGAAAACATCAAATCCAGGTTGAAGTCGGGAGTACTTGCGGGGAAAAACATAGCTACATCCATAAATAACTCTTGCTCCCATTTAGGCAATCGGTCGAAATTGCTTCTAAGAATGTTGAACAAAGGATTTACTGGATACTGCAAATAGCTAGAGTCTTTGAATTTCTGTAAGTCCTTCATCCACATGGAAGGTTCTTTACCTCCAAATTGTAGGAAACTACCCAATGCTTTCAATGATAATGGATGATAATGTGAACCTTGACCTTCACCCTTGCCAAAGTAACAACTTTTGATACACTCCTCAATCGCATGTACATCTTCTGTATTTTCAAAAAAAAATCCATTTGTTGCATAGTGCAAAAACATATGCCTTGCATCATCCTTGTCAAGTTCAGGCATCTCAAAACATGCATTTTCATCCACAGTAAGACTTATGAGAGCCTTTTTAAAGCGGGATGTTATAATCACCCAACTTCCCTCAACAAAAGGTGCTTGAAGATACAGTTTTGCTTGCTCCAATGAATCAAAATCATCCCAAACGTTGTCTATGGTTAGGAAGCTTTTTTGCTTCCAAATTTTGTCATTCAAAAGAACGTCTCGACACTGCAAATACACTCAAATCATGAGTGGAAGGCACAATTAAAGGCTTTGGGGTCCAACACATTGTACCTCTTCTCCTAAAACAAAATTAGATGTCAATTGAATGCTAAGAGCAATAAATTGACAAAACAACATCAAGTAAAACATTGGGAGTTGCTTTGTGACTATTCTGACAACATGGTGGAATTTAATACTCTAATCTTTCTATCTAGTCCTTGTCAACATCTTATTTAAAAAATTAGCATCCTAAGTGGCCTTCATTTGCATATAATCTTGAGGTAAGCAATATTTGTCTTACTAACTCATGAAGCTCACAGGCTTAACATTTGATTCATGACAATGTTTATGACCTTAAAGAACAAATACCTTGTGGTCTTCCACTTTTTGAACAACCTCCTCACTTGTATTTGTCAATGTGGTCAGTACTTCCTTCACTAACTCATGTTCACTTTGGTTTCCCAATTCCACGTGGCACACCTTCCCATCAAATTCTCCATCCATTTCGTTACACATCATCTTGCATATTTCAGTCTTTCCCATTCCGCCCAAACCATACAAGCCAATCACACGAACGCATGGAATCTTGGTGGAATTTGGAGTGTTTCCAAAATAGCCACGTATAACCTATTGAAGTCACATCATAATGTCCACCAAATTAGAACTCCATGTTAGTTTGAAGGGCTTAAACAAGAAGTATTTTAGTGACATTGAGTTATTGTGCTCACAACGGAAAGAAACAATCATGCATTTCATACAAAATGTAGTTAGTGGTTCCAAATTTTAGTATTTATCATATTATATTGAACAAACAAATTCTTGTTGAAGACCAACATCATGATTAAAGATCATGAACTTGGTTTTTAATATTGTTGCAAAGTCAAGAGTGATTGATCCAAATTATAGCATTGAGACATCATACATTATCCCCTCATCGAAAGGTCAACCTACACTAGAAAAAATCTTGTCCATTTCAACCCTCCTTTCGACTAGGCCATCAAGACTAAACCAAGAAAATGCATAAACAAATCAATTCGGTTGGGAATCGGGTGGCACCTTCCACTAAGAAAATGCATAAACAAGTCAATTCGGTTGGGAATCGGGGGGCACCTTCCATGGGTACACCACGGGTACCTTCCGGTTGCCTACCAATTGAATTGTTTATGCATTTTCTTGGTGCGAGTCGCGATGGCCAAGGGTTGAAATGGACACGATTTCTTCTAGTGCTACAAATTAGAATCTTTGAAATAACATTTTCGAAACAATCCCACAAAAATAATGTACCAAGTGAAAAAGAGTACATGCATGGAATGATTAAGAAAATTATGCATCCATTTATTATATGTTTTGTGTTGATAGTCGTTTTTATTTCATTCTATCTAAGTGAATCACATTCATTTTGAACTTATAATCATTGTAGCTTAAATTTGGAACTTAAAGGTACATTAATACTTGACGTCTAACTAAAACCTTATGGGTAGCATGGATCAACCAAGGGTCAACCTTCAAAAATATCATCAATAATATTACCTGACATAGTTTTGAGCGCCCTTGAAAATATGATTCATCATATTTAATGTCTGGTGGAATAGCCTTGCAGATATTTGACACAATCTCTTTTCGATAAGCAACAACTTCTTTTGAGTGTCGGTCATATACCAAACCATTGAAAGCACCAAACCACTTGAGAGATTCTTTCCATTCACCCACTTCGATTCGTTTATCATCTTTGGCCATCGTCTCCCACTTCTGGAACCATTTCTCTTGTCTATTATTGTCAGAAAATTCATCCACATTGAGCACAAAAAATAGAGGAAGAATCTTCAATTTTTTATGTTTCTTAGTTGCTTGCATAAAGGCATGGAGTTCAATCATTGGCCACTTTGATGTAAAGTACTCCTCAGAAACCACCACCACCATCATTTCGCATTGTGCTACAGCAGCTTTGATAAGATTTGGAAACCTCTCTCCCTTGGGCAAGCTCGATGATCGTTTGTCAAAAAATGGAAAGCGTTGGCGTCTCTCTAGGTCCACACACAATTGCTCTACAAATTCCTCCTTTTGAGCTCCACTATGGCTCAAGAATATTTTATGATGTTGGAGCAATATTGGGTCCTCATACTTGACATCAATTGACCTATGTTGGCAAGCAAAAGGCATTTCAAAATTTACAAGGTGCAAAATATATTGAAGCCACATGGGACAAATACATCACAATATAATGAAAGAATAGGAAAATATGAAAACTCCTTAGTTCTACAACCAACATAATGGATTTACCTGTCTACATTCCCTCTTTTGTTAAATGTAGCCATCTTCAGAGTGAATGTTTATTTCAAAAGTGGTGTAAAAACCTGAAAACCAACCATGTCAATTGGCAAATGATCAGACTACAGTCTCCCTCCTCCTACATAGACCAAACAACACAACTCTACAACTATGCATCATAAACAAATAAACTATATTTAAGAGATACATTTTCAACAAGTTTCGATTGATCATGTCACATAGTTTTGCAAGGACCAAAGCTTAACAAGACGGCTTGCTCTAGTGCACAACCATTCAAACATTGCAAACTCTGCTTGCTCTAGTGCATAGAGTTTGCAAGGTAGGTTGCTGAGACCCTAAAGGACACAGAGAGATGGGTCCCCTCTGTACCACTCTACCCGTGTGTGTATCAAAATAGACCAATATTTTTCAAAGACAACCATCACCTGCAATTAGCCACACTTCAGAACCATGCAGCAGATAAAACTTCACACTCACTCCTGACAGCTTCAGAAAATTTCAGATATGGAATCAAACTGCGGGCATACCAAGATACACACAAGGTAAGCCAAACATAAGCTAATGCAGTTTGGGAATGTCCGGAGCCGCTGAGACAAACACAGCATATTCGTGCAGTTTAAGGGGTACCTAGGCTCTCGATTAAGGCTGTTCTAAGTTCTCATCAAAGGTCTTGAGAGAACTGAGAACAGCCTGCGAAAGGAGAACAGGAACGACTCCTCTGCTATTGGAATTTGATTTTCTTTACTGCGCAAGAAGGTTGTGATGAAATTTGTGATTGGGATGGGCAGCTCCACACCATAGCCGTGTCTGTAAATTCAAACTTTCAGTACTTGCCCTTTCACAAGTTACAACAAAGAAAGTGTTACGCCGATCTCCATAGCCGGAGCCGATGGTAGATGTTAGTGAAATAGGTTGTAAGGATAGAGTTTCAAACAAACAGAACACAGTCTGCTCCTGTTTGTTGGTTAATTGAGACTAGATCATCAGCACTCGTATCCCTCCCTGGTGCCAAAAACGTTTAAGCCAAAAGGAACACAACACAGGGGATCCACGTCATGAAAAAAAGTAAGTGTTCCCCAACCACATGGCTCAAGTGCAGACTTATGCAGATTGCATGCCAAGTGCAAAAGAGAACTCCTCTGGAAGAAGGTTTTCCTCTTATAAACGTCTGCGGACAATTGCCTCGCACAAGGTGTCCACCATCGAAGATGTTGTGGTGACTAACGCATTTAGTTGCAGCTGCCTTCCCATCTCAAGCTTCTAAGTAGCCAAGCTTCACAGTGACTAACCTACTTGCAAGTCATTTCCTCCTACTCACTACAGGCAACTGTCCACATGTTGGTTGAGATTCACCTGCAAGTGCTACTTCCTCCCCCTTGTTCACATAATTGAATAAGCTACTGACAAAATAAAAGATTGTTTTTTTTCTCCACTTCTAGTGCCCCTATCCAAGAGAATACCACTAGGAAGGTTTTATTTTCTTGATAATTTTCTAAACGGGGACACTAGAAGCAAGGGAAAAACAACCTTTTGTCAGAGGAACCCCACAAAGGCAACGCCACTAGGCAGGTAAAGGGGCTACTCGATACAACACTTAGATGCTTTAGAATGGAATGCGATCATCAAATAAGTTAGTCTCAAATCGGCCAATAGTCACCCATAACACTTAGATGCTTGAGAAATGAAAGGTGATTGTGCATATAAGAACGATAAACAAGCATTACTCTTGTGGAGCCTGGAACTTAAGAGATTCACCTTGCTTACAAATCAAATTTGGTGCAGATGCATGAAGAGAGTCAGAGATCGAAATCCCCAGCAGTGTCGATGGCTACCAAAATCACCCAACTTGGCCCATCGATTAACATCCCTCACATCCCAACCTTGCAGTATACTATTACTATTAGCCAAGCACAAAAACTAAACTGTCGGTAGAGGACTTCGCGCACTCACACTTCCGGTTGGTATTTCTGAGCGCTTACAAATGAGAACTTCTCACATTTATTCTAACATGTATACATGAGACCAATACTTTCAAGTTGCTGTGACCGATTCTTCCCTAGTCTCAGTTGTCTGGACAGATCTCTTTGTCCGACTATGGCAACTCTAGTCACCCATGACACTTAGATGCTTGAGAAATGAAAGGTGGTTGTGCATATAAGATCGATAACCAAGTACTACTCTTGTGGAACCTGGAATTTAAGCGACTCTCCTTGCCTACAAATCAAATCCGCTGCAGATTTATGAAGGGAGTCAGAGATCGAAGCCCCCACCAGTATCGATGGCTATAGAAATCACCCAACTTGGCCCATCCCTCGCATCCCAACCCCCTACTACACTATTAATACATATGTATAATTGTATCCAAAATTATACATATGGGATTTTAATGTTGTTATCATTGGTCCAAATTTGAAAACCACGTCTTTGAATAATCTCAAAATCATCAAAAAGTCTCCGATTACCGAATATAGTGATTAATAGGTTAAGTTAAATAACTCCTCGCAACCTTGGAGAGCACGTGAGGAATAGTTTCAAATGTACTTGTTGGGCTTCTATGAGCAATAACTTACACCAAGCCGTGGTAGCTTTGAGCCTTTACGATATGATCGATAATGGTGATTTGTGCAAGGTACACATGATTGAACAATTCTAAGGAATATGTCAACATAAACTAAAAATATCACGAGAGAAAGATAACGCCAGCCAAGGGGATGCAGTGAATGAGAGAGGCTTCACCCTAGGCTTAGCTTGTCTGTAAATCGGCTTGTGCACTATCATAGAATAGTCGGTTGGTGTAATAACGTGTTTTGTGCCAAGTCTAAGAGAATTGGTCCCTATACTCTATATCTATACTCTATATCCAATTTACATCTCTCACATCCCAACCTCCTAGTACACTATGTACATTGGACAAGTTAAATTTAAGGGCATTTCTTAATCGTAGAACCTAGGAACCATGGATTGCATGAGTGAAACCTAATAAAATGAGCTTCTTTTCACTACACTAAATAATGTATCTACTGTCACCAATTTTATTTGTCTTGCTTCACACTCAATGTAAACCCCCGTGTAGTATTGACCATCACTCGATGTGAATCTAACATTATTTGTCATTCCTTGTAAAAACATTGGGACATGAGAAGTTTACAATGTTTCATTTCTTGTCACTTACTAACTGATTTTTCATCCAAATTTCAATCATCCACGACAGTATTTCATTACAAAAATGGTAGGATGCATAATATATGCCAAACTTCATTTCAATAAATGGCAACTGGATGAACTTAAAGTAACTTGGGGTGACAATACTTGTAAACTTGTTCATACAAAGTGTCACCAGAAAATTTACCACAACAACATAAAATATTATATGACACTAATAACAATATTTAGTGCAATCATACTAATGCATATTGAAGAGAGAGGCTTGGGCATTTCTTGAGCAATTTTATCCTTACTTTCAAGTTTAGTCACTTCTTAGTGCATCTTCTTGTTCAGAGGCCATTTCATTCTCCTACATACTTGTGCATCCCTCAAGGAAAATCTTTGTGTAACTATCTTCCCAAATTTGATACTTTCCCATATAGGTTTGCCTCCTACCACTAAAGATGTATAACCTCAATCATCAATCTAGTAAGGTGATATTTACTGCTAGTACGTTCCTAACCCTCTTTACACTTTGGTAAAATGTTGTGCTAAATATCCAAAAGTTCAAGTTCAAGTTCAAGTTCATGTTCAAGTTCCAAAACGTGTGCAAGACAAAATCAATGGAGCTTCAAAAGTCTACCTTAAATCCATATGCTTTGTATTCTAAATTATCTTGTAGAATACATAAGCAACGTACACATAAGTTTTTGAAGAAAGATGAGATACAAAACTTAAGAGTGCTACCAAATTTGTGAAGGTTTGCCTCACATGTGCCCATGCCACCAACCAAATCCACGAAGAGGGTTAGGAATGTACATGAGATAAATATCAATAGAACCCAATTGTTATCAATGTCATACAGTCATGTACAACTGTAACATGGGCCATTATTGGTACATGTTGACTAGAACTAAGATAACGGTAGTCTAGAATAAGTTTAAAGTAAAAGCATAGAATAGAGTTCATTATAGTTGAACTTGCTTTTTACTTAAGAAAAAGCATAGAGTTCATTATAGTTGAACTTGCTCTTACTTTAGATAAACTTAAGACAACCGGGCATGGTGGGGAGGTATATAAAGGGCTCTTGCGTAAGAGTAAGAACTTTTATCTTACCTCGTGGTTGGGTGGTTCATGCCAAAGAAACTTCCAACAAGGAATTAGAGGTTTGTTACATTTGGTATCAGAGCAGGTTTTATTTTCAAAACAAAGATGGCATCTCTTGAGACGAATGCTTTAGTAACTCTAGAGATAGAGAATACGTTAGAGTATAATATTATTATTTAAAACCTTCTATTGGAGATGGACGAATTGGAAAAGGCCAAGGAGCACAATGAGGTGAAGTTGGCGATTTTGGAAGCTAATATAATGAAGGAGCCAATGAAGTGTAAGCCTACCCATGCCAAGCTTGGTAAGTATCTCAACACTCGTCGATTGAAAGTTATGCCAATGAGTTTTAAAACTTATGTGCATAAATTGTTACTTTATCCATGAGTGTTGGCAATAAGATTCACCGTTTTATTGATGGTTAAAGCCAGAAATAAGACTAAAGGTAGCGGTGGACCCATTGAATGATGCCCAAACCCTGGGAGGATTTCCAGAGGTTAGTTACTTATGCCGTTTTCTGTAGATTCTAATCTCCAACAAGTTAAGTTTGGGTTAGGGATTGCATCTACTAAGAACGGTGAGAAAAAAAGACTCCTTCTATAGGAGTAGGTGGTCCAATTAAGAATCAAAAGAAGTCTACCATGAAGTTCACTAATGGTAGGGAGATTGACTACAAAAGAGTTGCAGCCTTAAAGAAAGAAGGCGAATGCTACTTTTGTGAAGAAAAGAGCCATAGGACTAATACTTGTCCTAAGAAGTCTAATTCCACTATTGACAAAGCGGAAAAGAATTTTTAGATCCTCATCAAAAAGATCGTGGGCAATTTGTTGAGGTAGAAAAAGAGATTAACATTATAATTTTTGGATTATCTTGTTCAAATCTTAGAGTCTAAGATAGGAAATTCATTTAACCAATTTTCTTATCTTCGAAGCCCACTAGATACACTTTTTAGTGAAGATTCCAAGGTTTTTGGTCATTGTTTAATCATTGATCCATATTCCAAAAACCTAGACAAGTATGTAAGTGCTTATGTAGAAGGTAAAAGCAAAAAAATCCTTTGAGACTAGTGCTTGCATTTTAGTGGAAAAGAAAAAGGGTCAAGGCCACAATAGATTATTGTCAAGATTTCAATTATTACATGAGTGTAAACACACTCATGTAGATGCTTTTGAATTGACAAAGAAAATCATATGGCAAGTGTATTATGATCCATCTCAACCTAGGCTTTTGAATTCTATTTCGACTAGGGGTCTAACTATGCAATTTTCAAGGAAAGTCTCTGGAATAGATGGGCATATTTTAGTAGATACCGCTGCTAGTCATTGTTATTTGAATTAATCATATGTCAAATGCATTGGTTTGCATGTGAAAGAAAATAATGGTAAAGTGATATTGAGAAATGGATTGGAAGTTGACATGGAAGGGACCGTCAATGTGCATGTGAAAATTCAATAATACCAATCTCAAGTCTCTTGTTTGGTTATCAAATTAAGTGATGGCTTTGACTTGATTTTGGGAGATAATTGGTTGAATAAGCATAGAGCCCACATTGATTATGATTCTAAAGCTTGTATATTGCATAAGGGCAATAAGAAAATCACAATTCAAAGTGTGGTAACAAGCAAGAAGAAGTCCATGCCTCAAGGCAACATGTTATCAACTTTGCAATTCAAGAGGGCAATAAAGAAAGGTTGTACACCTTTAACACTATATTCGTTAAATTGAGACTTTTCGGGTATTTTGAGACTTTTACAAACATAAGAACAAGGATAAAATGGAACACATATTGGTTGCCAACACTTTCAAGCGGGTGTTCATACCAAGAATTCCATTAATAACTCATATTTGTGATGGTTTGGGTAGGGGAACCCAAACCATAGACCGTATTGCAAGTAAAATGTAATATTGCATGCAAAATATGGTAATTGATATTTGTGATAGTTTGGGTAGGGGAACCCAAACCATAGACCGTATTGCAAGTAAAATGTAATATTGCATGCAAAATATGGTAATTGATATTTGTGATAGTTTGGGTAGGGGAACCCAAACCATAGACCGTATTGCAAGTAAAATGTAATATTGCATGCAAAATATGGTAATTGATATTTGTGATAGTTTGGGTAGGGGAAACCAAACCATAGACCGTATTGAAGGGAAATCTTATAACACTCATATTATTGCAAATAGAATATACAACATATGGCATGTAAGTTGAATAGCATGCCAATGCCACAAATGCATTGGATAGTATCGTCTAAGATTATCCCGTCCACGTGCAACGCTACAAATACGATGGCTATCTAGACTTGGAGACTGCATCTTTCTCTTTTGCCGCCGCTTCTTTTGCTCGCATCGCCGCAATGTTCCGGAAAATCTCATTTCCGCGACTGTAGCCGTGCTTTGGATGCGAGTCTACCATAATACATGTAGGGTTCCGTCGACCGCCCGAACTATAGGAGGAGGAATTCGAAACCGATGAAGTAGATTGTCTGGAGTTCCTCATCATGGCGTACTCTCGCTCCAGCGCAATGGCCTCGAGCGACCGCGGAGGTTTAGGTACCTGCCACCGATTTTAGAAAACATGCGAACATGTGTTAGTTTGGGTAGAAAGACCTAAACATGTCGCACAAATCGCTTAAGGATAGAACGATTGTAACGTATGGTGCACCAATGGGAAGGGGGGCCTTACCTTGGCACGACGGGCATTTGCATCCGAATTCGCGGGTGAAGGCAAGGCGTCCCGCGAGGGAGTAGGTAGGGATGCGCTCTTCGTAGGTCGCGCGTCCATACATAGCCGCCGTTGAGGTGTAATACCCCCAGTTGGTTTAGTGGGAGACGGACGGACAGAGTCGCGATCGACGCCCTTGAGCGGTGACGGGGACGGCGATTGTCGGAAGATTTGCTTGGGCGGGGGGCTATCGACGACACCGGCATCGAGAGGCTCCTTTGAGTAGTCGATGGTAGACGCGGCGTCGTAAACGGTCTCGTAGATGAAGCTTTCCAAGTTCGACTCACTGACGACATCAATAGAGGGCTCCAAGGGCTGGCGCCAAAATGGGGACAAAACAAAACCCAAGGGAAGAGGGAGAGATAGAGCGTGTGAAAATCGAGATACATGTGAAGCATATAATTTACACAAAAGTTTGTGAACGCACGCACATACATACATACAAACATAATAGACAAGTCAAAGGAGCTTGTTATATTTCGCGTGAGTGACCAACTCATTGTACAAATGGTCTTGAGGTTCCAAGCGCCTCTCGCCGAAGGGATTATGCCTAAGATAGTCCTGTACCTCCATTCCACTACCCGTGAGCTCTAGCAGGTATTTACCAAGGTCTAACAAAAATTTGTCCCGGACCTTCTCGATCGTCCACGTAGGGCAGACTATGAAGCTGGCCGTAGGGTTCAAAACGTTTTTGGCAGCGCTGTCGTCCACCATGAGAGTGTTCTTGCGGGTGGGACGGACGTCGTAGGGGACGCCTATCAAAGACGGCCGCTGGTCCCACAAAGCTAGTCTAAGGATCTTGAGGTATTGGGGGGACGCGGGGTTGTTCGGTTTCTTTACAGTCTTGCGGTCCGGTGTGTACAATGTTTTACATGCATCCTGTGCTAGGACTAAGCAGGGGGGCTCGATGCCCTTGAAAATGAACTCCACGACCGCATTGGTGTTCTCGGCCGTCATGGAGCTCCACACGACCACCCACCATTTTCTTTGGATGGTCTGTAGGAAGCGCCGAAGACCCGGCCGCAGGTGGACGAGCTTGCTCTTGATGTACGTGGGCGGCCCATCGTAATTCGCGTCTTCGGGCTTGCAGTAGGGGACCGTGGGGACCCTTGGACAATACACGCATTGCACCAAGACCCCGTTGAGGTCTAGTACGACGAAACGGGTCTTAGGTTGCAAAGGCCGCGCGGGTAAAGGGGGTGGGGCCATCGCGCTACCCTCCTCGCTTCTTGGAGAGGACCGGCGGGGAGCCGCGACGCTAAGCTCCGATCCCTGTGAAGACGAGCGAGATAAGGCGGGGGAAGACTATGTCATTCTATGTCCAATTAGAGAAAAATACGTATATATATTTATGTGCAAAATACAAGAACCACTATACATAGGTGGCCATACAAATCCAAAGGGGGGGAAGGGGGGCAAGAGGACACAATATGCATTTGAACACGAATACAATCATAATGGCACAAAAGATAATTTTATTGTTCCAATGCTCTATGTACAAAATCCCCAGTGGGGGGGGGGCGAAGCCGCGTTGAACGAGCCGCTCAAACTATCCTAAGACAATCTACAAAATTGTGTGCGCGCCTCCATGTTCCGAATAAAATCGCGGGGGCCGGGGCGACGGTTGCGAGCGTGGCAGAAAAGGAACGGGGGTGAAGGGATTCGACAGCGGGGTGGACCTGGGTGGGGGCAGTTCCTCCTAGCTAAGGAAGACATGACCAAGGGCAACAAGACAAAGGACCAGGAGTTTGGGTCGGGCGACCGAAACTGGGGAGGTCTCAGTGTATTACCTCGCCCTGGTCATGCCTGGACGCCATGGAAGGCTCCACCGCCACCGCCGGTCCTCCTCTCTCGCCAACGCCTTCTCCGACGTTGTCAGCACCCCTCTCCTGCAAGCGTTCAGTGTCAGGCCCTTCACCTAACCCAACCTCCGCATGTGCAGCATGCATAGGTTCATCGATTGGGATAGGTGTAGAGGTATCACCAGGCCCTTGGGGACCTTCAACATCTGGCATGGGTGAGTCTTTGTCAGACCCATGCTGGTCCACTGAGGACTGAGCGGCCACGGGGTTTCGGTCGTCCGACCCAAACTCCCCCCCATCCTGAGGTGGGCCTTGTTGCATTGCGAGGGGGGCTGGGTTTGGGTCGGACGACCCAAACATGTGCGGGTCGTCCTGCTGATGAGGGGGTGGCAGGACCAGTGGCGGCCGTAATGGTGGGGGGGTAAGGGGTCTAGAAGACCCGGCCTGGCGCCAGAGGTTGGGGTCATCTACTTGTTGGACCGGTGCATAAGGATGCACGTGGGGTCCAACCATGTGCTGGAAGCTGAATGACCCTTGCGAACCCGACGGTGGAGGTATGCTCTGAGGAGGGAAGTTGGGGGGCAAGTGTGGAAACGAGCCCGGGGGGGCCATCATCATGCCCTGCGCCCACATGCCTTGGATCACTTGCGTGATCATGTCAATGCTAGGCGGTGGTTGCGCCATCGCTCGTTGACGTTGTTGCTCCAACAACATCGCCCTCAGCTCTGCAACTTCGTTCCGCACCGAGGGTTCTTCGGCAGCGGCCCTTTGCAAGCGGATGCGCTGCTCTTCCTCCCTCAACATCTTCTCGTTCGCCTCTTGGACGGTGAGAACCTCGGGCTTCACCCTCACCATCCATGCGAAGGCACCGGGAGAGGGAGGGTCCGACCTGAGCCGTTTCGCGAGCTCCATGTCGTCCTCGTCCTCGCTGCTGATGGCAATTGTCTCCTCTACAGCATAGTCGCTATAGAGTTTCTTGCCCTTGATCTTCCTCCTCTCCCTGAAAACCTCAGTCGCATCCCTCGAGTACATGTCGCGCGCATCGTCCACTGTGAGGACGGGCACCAACTTACTCTGCGGAGTTGCAACCCGCATTGCCTTCTTTCGTTGAGGGGCTTCAGATTCTTGAGTGAAGCCCGTTGCCCCTTCTTCAACCTCACCTTCCTGCCTAGGCTCTTCTCCCTCTTCCTCCTCCTCCTCCTCCTCCCCCTCCTCGTCACGAGGCCCTCGAGAAGACTGACCTGGATGCACTTGGACCAGAGGCTCTGGTGCTGCATAAGGAACCATCATGGCCAACTCGGCTGGGTTGACACGCCTAGCCCTATCCTGTGGGCTCTCACCCCCTTCCACAGTCTCCTCGGCGTAGCTCCCAGGAATCCAGTCCAATATGTCCATCTTCTTGGCCAATGATCTCTGGTTCTTGTAGAATTGCAGGTCAGAGGCGTCCACATAGCTGTAGACATTCAGGCCCAGCATCTGCATAACCACACTTGATATGTTAGATGGCATGCAATATTATCGAAAGCTCAAAATATCAATGCAAACAGGAAAGCATGGAGTGCTTATAGTTTGGGTCGAGCGACCGAAACTAGGAGTGCTCATAGTTTGGGTCGCTCGACCCAAACTAGCTCATCAAATAGTGCGAGAGAGCTCACCATGCCAGCGAAGATGGGTTTGGTGCCGCCGAAGATGTTGAATATAGCGTCCCCTCTCCTCGTCAGAGCCCTCATTATTCGCAGATAGAATTCCATCCGCAACTCGTCCGCAGGGTACATTGCATACTTCGCCTCGTCGTACAATGACTTGCTTGCACCCATGCCGTCCCGAACTTGGAACAGTTTCTCCATTCGGGTTAGGGGGTGGCTGGGGTCCTTCAACAGGTTTGCTTTGAAAACAAAGTACAAACACAACAAGCTCAGGACTTTAGTTTTCTTGTCCTTGAGTGTTGTGTACACCCCCTCCGCCGGTGCAGGAACGTAGTGCGACTTGGACACCGCGTAGTCAGGCTGCAACTTCTGAACAAGTTCAAACACCTGCTCTGCTCGCCTGTCCTCTACTATCCACAACCAGACATCAACCTCCCTGAGCCTGGGGCTGGCATAGTCCAAGAACTTAGGCATGAACTCCCCGTAGAAGGGTGTGCTCATTGTGCCCTCAAACTCATGGCCAGGAATATTGCGGAAGTCTATTAGGCCAAAGGGGAACCGTTCCGCAGCGTTTACTCGTATTTGCTTCCTGGATTCAACGCCCGGCCACCCCTGGATTTTGAGTGGCTTGAAGGAGACAGGGTTGAAAAACGCGTCTCCTTCGAAACTAACAATCCTCTTCTCCTTTATGAAGTTGGAGAAGGCAAGCATGGTGTGGGCGGGAAGAGGCAGGTTCTTGTTGTTCTTCACCATTTTTGACTTCAGAAAGTCTTCTCCCGCCTCCCTCATCAGAGCCGCCATTGATGCACTGGTGAAGTTGTATTCAGCCTTGAACGCTCTCCAGTTCACCTCGTTCATCTCGTCCTCCTTGAATATTAGTTTTTCGGGAACTAGCTTGTGCAGCTCCTCGACGATTGTCGTCTTCTTCTTCCTATATTTTGCCCACTCTTTCAATGTGTAGCACGAAGGAACAAAGGACTTCGGTTTGGTGAAGACGATTTTCGGATGGTCCCAAAGTCTTTTTGCAGTCTTCTTGTTGTGCAACATGTGGGTTGCCGCCTTCTCGATCTCGGACTCCATAAGACCCTGCAGACTTCTGAAGAACTCTCTCAGAAGAGGTCTCAGCGGTTTGAATTTGGGGACCTTGTTGTACTTCTCGAGTGTGTCGGGATCGATAAGATCCCCGGTCTCGTGCCTCTCGAACAGGGTCTTCCATTTCTGCCAAACCGCGTCGGCTGATGTGATCAAGTAGATCTCTCCTCTCAGCTCTTTGTACTTCTTCTGCTTGCGGCTTGAATTGTCGATCGAAGAGAACTTGTTGATCATGTGGTACTTGAATTGCTGCATAAGAGCACAGAATCTGTATTAGTTAAGAGTATGGACTGTCCACTTACAGAGGAAATATGAAGAAGAAATCCAGAAGTTTGGGTCGAGCGACCGAAACTATGTAGCAGTTTCGGTCGCTCGACCCAAACTATGGGGTGCCTAGGAAATCTCACCTCCCACTTGGGATTCTTGGCTTTCGCATTCTCCCTTTCTCTTTGAGGTCTTCCGTAGAACTCCCACACCTCCCGCGAGGCCATGATGTTGCGAATCCACGATGCCTGGTATGGCCGCAACTTATTCGTTTTGTTGAAATAGCGGGATATGTCACTGAGCCGCGTTTCGTCGTCAGACCAGACGACTAGCGCGTCCCATACCTTCACTTTCTCCTTTAGCCGATTGGGGTCATCCCAATTGGTCTTGGTCTGCAGTTTCTTAGCTGCCTCGACACTGTGCTGACCGTCAATCAGCCAAAAATCGCCTTTTGCTATGGTGTCCCACATATCTGGTGTGGGCATTTTCTTGTGCCCCTGAGGCATGAGAACAAGAGTCTGCTTGTCGAACTTGAACTGGTCTCCAAGCATCTTGGTGAGAAGCCATTCCACATATGCGTCTTCCTTCGCACGAACGCACATCTCCGGGGGAGCAAGGTGGCATTGGGAGATGTTCACCTTAAACATGAACTCCCTGCCCATAAAAAAGTACTGTAAGCACTTTGTCTCGAAGGTCTCATTGATCTTCGTGATCTCCTCCGGCTCCACCTCTTCTCCGGCCTTAGGCATTTTCAGCTCAGGCGAAACAGGCTCCTCTGTCATGGCAGAGGACGACTCTCTTTGTCTCTTGGACGGTGTAGTCTGCCGGCTTTGGGATGGCGTTGGTGCCTCGCTATCCGCCGGGGTTGCTGTAAGAGTTGTTCTCCTGGAGTCAGCGGGTACCGGACGGGGCTTCCTCAATGTTTGAGGTCTTGACGACCCTGCGCCCTCTTCGACAGTTGATTTGCGCCTCGTCGCGACAGCAGGTTTTGACTTGCTTTGCGCCTCCTTGTTGATCGCGTTGATTGCATGCTTCAACTTTGTGAATCTCGTGACAATCTTGGTGATTGAAGTGGCTCCATCCACGAAGATGGCCTCCGGTTTGATGACCTCCGGCTCCGCGCACTGCTCCCTCAAGTACGCAGGATCAAACGGCTGGGCGACGTCCTTCATGAATACATGCGCGGTTTGTTGGGATGAATTCTCCAGGATGATGTCCACATGTCCTCCTAGAGCCTGGACCGATGAAACCTCCCATCCTGTCACAAGAGCCCATGTGAAAGACTTTTCTGTGCCGACTTTGAGGGCGAGCAAAATTTTGAATTGGGCTGCCTTGACCACAGAAAAAGACCATGCGACGAGAATGTCCTCCTTTGGCACGTAGGACTCATCCGTCGGTGTCTCGTACTCCTCGACTATCTCGAATGGTGCCAGCTCCAACCATCGTTCTCCAGGTCTTTTCTTGGGAGGCATCTGCAAGGAGAGGTAGATATGTTAGTTTCGGTCGGGCGACCCAAACTATTAACCCTCTTTTGAGCACATTTGTGTTTTTAGTAACAATTACTCACTCAAAGATATCGTGTAATGTGATAGAGGTTAGATATTTCGTTGTTTTTTAGATGTATGAGTTGTCTTCTGTAAGATTAAAATATTTTGTTATAGATAGCAGAAAAACACGCATAGTTTGGGTCGCTCGACCCAAACTTTGTGTCCTTATATATAAGTTATCTATGGCATCTAGTCCTTTTATATATTATCATGTAGCATGTGATTGGGACTTTGGGTCGTTCCACCCAAACTCGTCATGAGGTTTGGGTCGAGCGACCCATACTCTTCTGGAGTTTGCTTTTATGGGTCTAAAATTGTCAATAGTTTGAGTCGCTCGACCCAAACTCTGCAGCTGGTTTCGGTCGCTCGACCGAAACCTGCAGATTAGTGTGGATTGTTCAGCCCAAACAGTGCTGCTGGTTTCGGTCGATCGACCGAAACTAGCTGCAGAGTTTGGGCCGAGCGACCCAAACTGCGCTGCTGGTTTTGGTCGTTCGACCGAAACCAGCTCAAGGGTTTGGGTCGTCCGACCCAAACCAGCTGCAGGTAGTTTGGGTCGTCCGACCCAAACCAGCTGCAGGTAGTTTGGGTCGGTCGAACGAAACCAGCTGCAGGGTTTGGGTCGCTCGACCCAAACCCTGCAGCTGGTTTCGGTCGACCGACCGAAACCATTAACATTGTTAATTATGCAACATATACTATATTTAGAGTGGGCTTAAGAGTTTTGAGAGTGAGGTTTGAGTCGTCTCTCCAAACTGTTATGAATAATGAGTTCTCTACAATGTGTTTGCGCAGCATATACAATGCTTATGCATTGTAGATGCTGCGAAACACTAAATGAATTGGGTTAAGAAAATACCTTTCTTTGCAACCTAATGAAGAACCTGCTGTTGGAAGCTGTTCCAACAAGCTGGTCTTACTTGCTGATTGTAGAAAGGCTTGAATTTGGGAAACTGAAAACGCTCTGAACAACTATAATTTCTCCAAAACTAAAAAGGAACTGGACAACTGATGTAGTTCTCACAAACACTCAGGAACAAACTTCTCACTCTTCACAATCAATCACAATCAAGCTTTCACAATCAAGCTTTCACAATCAAGCTTTCACAATAAAGCTTGAACAATCACTCACAAACAAGCTATGCGAATATACACTGATTGCTCACAAACAATGTAACCCTGAAACTCAAACACCTGAAACTCACACACCATAAATAATGCACTCAATTCACAAACACAAAGACATTCTGTTGATTCAAAGCAAACGCTTTGATACAAAAACAAAACTACAAACCGCATGCTACACTCTTAATGCACACAATACACTCAATGCGCACTCAATACACTCAATGTGCACACAATACACTCAATGCTTCACTCTCAATGGACCAGAGGGAGGTATAGGAGAAGAGGAGAAGAATCAGAGAGAACAACAATGAGGAAAAGCGCCGCTTAGCGAGGGCGGCGCTACAAGGAGAGAAGGAGAGAAAGGAGAAGGGGAGAGGGAAGATGCGTCGGGGAAAGGGTGGAAGCTTGGCGCGGAGGTGAGAGAGAGAAAAAAGGAGCGGAGGGAAGGGGTTAGAGAATGTGGGAGGGGAAAAAGACACGAAAGGGTGGGACCCATTCGGGAATGGGTCCGGCCTTTCGTGTTCGATGGACGCATGGCCGCCACGTGGAGCGGCGGCGCTCCATGCCCCAAACGCATACCCAATCCGGGCCATTGGAGCGCCTCTGGCCCATCGACGGTCCATAAGCCTCGCAAGTGGGTGTCCTTTAGCCACCTATCCCAAACCATTATTGAGGACACTCAATAATGGTTATAGCCTAAGGTACTGCACAAATGTAACACCTCCGCCAACTCGAATAATGATGGTTTTTATTTTAATGGTCCCCCGTAAGATTTGCTAGAATCAAACATTGAAACTGTATTAGTTTTATAATTTTAGTAATCTACACATATGGAATGAATCGATAATGATACATACTATAATCTACCCTCTATAAATGTTAACCCTCGGGAGTGGATCAAAGTTAACAATTAACAATTATGAAATTACTTTTTGAGTAATAAAAATCTTGACATTAATAAATATAAGCAATTGTGAAGAGTCCTTGTGGGAGAATACTATTCATACAATTGCAAAACCAACAAAACTTTATTGAATATCAAGTTCACAAATCACGGGTGAAATATGGATCAATTATGGTTCTTTGGTGAGATTCATATGCATGCCCAACTTGCAAATATTTCTCAATCTACACCATAAACCCACATATTTGGACACAAAACAAAAACGTGATTGCATGTACCTTCGAATGACACCAAAACTAGATCGCAAGTCATTATAAAATGGAATAGTATGGTTGTATTTCAATAGTTTACATTTATAGAGTCAAAGTTACAAAGACGGGAGTACCATTTTGTTAATAGTTAACACGTTTAACATTTATAGTGTGCAATATGTGGGGAGTAGAAGAGAGTTAACATTAATTTTAAAGAGGGTTAACACTTATAGGTGTAACATTTATTGAGGGTGGACTGCATACTAAGAGGAGTATTTGATAATTATATTGTAATCGTCATAGGGAAGTCCATGATGGTATAATATAATTATGGCAACCATTTACACATTGAATGGTTTAGAGTTATGTATTGCAATTATCTACGATGGTTGTTGGTAGAGGACAGGGCTCTAGCTTGAGATGGTGGATTGTACCATGAATTAGGATACTCAAAAAACATTATACATAAGGTACTCCACAAAATGAACACATTTGCCAACTCTAATTAAAATGGTTTTTAATTTAATGGTCCCTCATTGGATTTGCTAATATCATAGAACGAATCCGTAATTTGTGTTATAATTGTGGTAATCTACACATATGGAATGGGTTGAGGGTGATACATACTATTCTAAGAGGAGTATTTGATAACTATATTGCAATCCTCATAGGCAATCACAAGATCGAAAATTACAAGTATGGTAACCGTTTACACAATGAATGGTTTAGAGTTATGTATTGTAATGGTTAGCGCATATGGAACTATGCAATATTAAGTCTTGACACCTTAATATCATTATTGTTTGCCCAAAGCAACAAAGATGTTGTTCAATTTATAGCATCAAACATTAACATACTTATTTAGAATAGTACATATTTATAAGATGCACATATTTCGAAGCGGGTGTTCATATCAAACCACATTAAAATGTCATATTATACAAAGTTGAGACAAGAGAAAGTCCAAAATGAACAAATATAGTGATAGTAAATGAGAGAAACACCATTTACACAAATATGAAGTCATATTTGTACAAATATGTGGAGTTCGGCATTATATGAAGCCATTTAAGCAATCACTCTGTTGTTGGATGATCCCTCCATATATATTAAACAAGATATCATATTAGGAAATGAGGCACAAAGTACAGTACATGGTGTTCTATATGAAAGCAACCCTTAACAACTACGAGGGTTTAGGGTTTAGGGTTTTAGGGTTTAGGGTTTAGGGTAGGGTTAATGAACATGACTTGTTGAACCCGAAGGCATAAATGAATGGCGCATAGGTCAAATGAGGGGGCCAAGACGCACGTGGTTTTAAGTACAAATGTATATACTAGATATCACAACAAACACTATATTATTATGAAACTGAATGTTGGTTAGTTTTCATGTTGTGTTAAATTATTGTTGGGACATACAATTCAAACTTGTATGTCTAGCTTGCAATTGAAGTGGGCATCATGATAGGTTCAGTTACCATTGAAAGATGGAAGTTGAAAGGTTCATGTGTGATGGGATTCACATTTATGCCTTCTACATAGGTTTCCAAAAGCATACACCATTTTCCTGTCGATGGTTGCCACCTTTCATGTCATCTCATATTGGAGATCTTCTAAGATCTTTGTTTTTTATTTTATTTTCTACTAACACCATATTCAAACATATTACGTTTATATTTAACATTGAGTGCTTCGGTTTACATTTAATGTTAATTACTTTCATAATGGTATTGGTATGTCGTAGATGCATTTGTATATAGTGTAGCTAACACTAATATATATCTTATTTAGTGTAGTGACACTAGGACACACAACCATGATTTTGTGGACATGTTCATATCAACTTTCATTGACTAGATAGAACAATATATGATTAGGTTTTTCATCAAACACTTGTTTAAACAAAATTATAAAGTTGGCTACATTTTATTCGCAAGCCAAATCAATTAAAACTATAGATGGAATACACAACTTCAAAAAGAATGATATTTACTGTTTGATACATTAAACACAACCACATACACAAAATATCAATAACCATAAGAAAGTAAGAAGCATTAAATGCAATCTCAAACAATAAATATCAGTTCTAATAATATGTGGAATACCGTATACATGTATGAACTGAGTGTTAGTAAGGAATGAAACGAATTGAAAATTAATGTTGACCATGGTAGGGTTGTAAGAACACTACAATTAATCAAACATTGACTTCATATTTTGTTTAGTTATTTAATAGCGGAATTAGGCGGTTAGTTCTCCAAGGTCATTTCATGCTTGGGGCCACGAAGAGGCCCTCTAAATATGGAAGATCTATTTACAACAAGAGGCGGGAATGTCCGTCAGAAGGTTTGAACAAAGGATTAGGGTTTAGGTTCGGGTGGGAAAGGGATCCAAAGGGGCAGGCCAAGGCGGAGGCAGGCAGTATAAAGTTCCAAGCCCCCTAAACTTCGGTCCTTTTTCCTCATCTCCCCATTGTGAAACGGTAGCAAGGTCTCTCAAGTACTGCTGCATTGCAAGGTTTGTCTAAACGTCCTTTGCTGAGTACCCAATTTCAACAGCCATGCACGGTGTGATTTACTACAGATATTGTACAGGGAGGCGGATATGGATTATTTCCGCAATTGTAGGCGTAAATCACGGAGGGTTTGGGTCGCTCGACCGAAACCAGCTGAAGGGTTTGGGTCGCTCGACCGAAACCAGCTGAAGGGTTTGGGTCGCTCGACCGAAACCAGCTGAAGGGTTTGGGTCGCTCGACCCAAACCAGTGCCTCTAAGGGTTTGGGTCACTCGACCCAAACCAATGCCTACCAATGCCTCTAAGGGTTTGGGTCGCTCGACCCAAACCAATGCCTCTAAGGGTTTGGGTCGCTCGACCCAAACCAATGCCTCTAAAGGTTTGGGTCGCTCGACCCAAACCAATGCCTGTATTTAACCCTATTGCTTTTGTCAAATTTTTACAAGGTTTTGTGTTCATTTGTGTAGGTACAATGGATGGGTATACTGACAGAGGGTATTCATCATTTGAAGACATGGGCACTTCTCCGTCTGCATCTGAGGACGAGCTAGACATTGTTGGGGAGGCTATCATGGATGGGAGTTCCGATGAAGAACAACTGGCTATACCTACACCTTCCGTGCCGCACACTCCCATTGTGGAGTGTGCAGGGCTTTCGAGAGCTTCATGGGTGAATGAGGATGTCTTACTTCTAAATGAAAGTGGGGTTGCTGTGGCGGAGGGGATTTGTCGTAACACCCATCCACAAGATTGCATTGATGAACACCCCCTTGGCACCGAGGACGTTGGCATTGTCATATTGGAGTCACTCGTTCATTCCGAGGTGGATCCCACTCATAGGTTCTCCCTCCGCAGGTGGCCATTGAGGAATGTCACGATTGATGGAGTGAGCTTGCGTGACCATGAGCAACGTCACATGGAACTCGAAAAGGAACTGCAATCCAACATGCGGCCACGCAAGGGTCTAAGAAAGTACGAGACATTGGCACGTCCTACTCCGTCGGCAACCAATTGTAAACGTCAAAGGTTGCTTGGTGAGGAGTCCATTCGTGAAGTTGCCACAAAGGATTGTTGTGTGCATCGTTGCTGCCAATTGTTTTCAAGGGATAAATTGAAAGCCATCCGCGAAGAAATGTGGCTTGGAGATTTTCGTCTAAGATCCACAAAAAAACTTGATGTCCATAGGGCTATACATGAGAATGGTACGGGGCGCAAGGTCATCACCATTGAAAGCATAGATGTGTGTTGTAAGGCATGGTACACCATTCACGGGGTGTCAAAAGCGGACTTTTATAGACAAGCGACTTATGCTAAGGAAGGCCGCCGGTCCCGACACCACGGGAACGTGGGTTTGAAGAAACCACGAGAAGCAACAAGGCAAGCAACGGCCACTCTAGCGACTATCATTGTCCCCCTTGCTGATGCAATGCCGCACAAAACACGCACACTCACAACCGGTGAGAAGGTTGTGGAGAAAGTTCTTCCCACAGGCACAAAATGGAAAGATATATTGCTCGACGTAAATGCTGTTGGCGAGAAGGTTGGGTTGGATCCAATTTCATTGTCAAAATTGAGCGCAATCAAGAAAGCAAAATTTAACGAATACATTACTAAACGACGAGGGGACAAATTTGCTCGGTGCTCAAATTGTGAGAAGTTGAAGCGCCTTCGGGATGCACACACGATGGGAACAGAATCATATGTTGCGCATCAATTGAACTATTTCAAGCATGTAAACATGCAAGAGGCACACCGGAATGATTACTACACAAATAGAGCGTTGTCAATATCCAGGCCCTTGGAGGTTCTTACGGTCATCCATGACAAAATGGACCATGCCAAAACAGCCTCCCCATGTTTTGCAAATCGGATTAAGGCCACGGATGGATTTTTCAAGCTGCATGTATCGGTTACAGGTGAAGACCGAAAATTGTCGTCAGTTACCGTAATTGTTGTATTGTTTATTTTACCATGATGTACTTGACAACATGGATTCACTTGAAATGGTTTATTTCTATTCAGATATTAATTGCATTGAGTTGCCATCGCAGGAATGATTGCGCATGGACACGGTGATGTCAAGTACGCTCATTATGCTCTTGATTTATATCCAGCGGATTCAAACCACACTATAGGGTCATTTGCAAGGCTTCTACGTGATCTGGAGAAACCGCCGGCCTATTCTTCGGGATTGTTATTTGAAGACACGGGTTCAACTCCTTTGTATGAGGCGGTGTTGGATGGAAAAGATGTGTGTTTGCATTCGTTGCTAGATCCGCCCAGTGAACCTGTGGTAGCGAAGAAGTTGCCCCCCACTTTGCGTGTGCAATTGGATAATTGTGCAAAGGACAATAAAAGTAGATATGTATTTGCATATTGGTCATTGTTGGTTGCGAAAGGCATTTTCAAGGAGGTTTTTGTGTCTTTCCTTTTGGTAGGCCACACACACGATGACATTGATGCATCGTTTGGGCGGTGGAGCATGAAATTGCAAGAGGAGGATTTTCCAACAATCCCATTGTTGATGAAGTCATACATGGATTTGGAAAACGTTCCCGTCATCCCCCATATGATCGAGGAGGTGCCAGACTTTAAAGCCTTTATATTACCTTCATCAACAATGGTGGTGGGCTTCATATTTTAAGCGAAAAGATGGTGGAGGTAATATGTGCTCATCAAAATTGGGGTAGAGTTTGGGTCGAATAGTTTCAGATATAATTCTAGCAATATATATTACACATATGTGTGCTCATCAAAATTGGAGTAGGGTTTGGGTTGAACGCCCCAATGTTATATTGTTTGGGTTGAACGTCCCAATGTTATATTGTTTGGGTCGAACGCCCCAATACTATATTGTTTGAAGAAATATGCATTTATTACATGCACTTTGTATGTTGGAAACCCTATATTTTATGGACCATGCTAATAATAGAAAGTAGGTTATATGTTTTTTGGGTGAATTGTGTTTGGAGTGCTCTACCCAATGTGTTTTTGTTGTTGTCAAGTGGTCTACCATATGTGCTCATGTCCTAACATTATAGGTTTGGGATGTTAGAACATATAATATTTTTGACATTGTTCACAATATAGTTTCGGACGCCTTCATGTTGTTGGATCCATATATTAATTTGAGACTAGAGAAAGTCTCAATTTAACGAATATAGTGTTCTTTACTCATTCATTTGAAAAAGGTGCACAATAAAGAATCGTCTTCAAGGTTGGAAAATAACCTTGTAGGGTCTTTGGTGAAGGAATATGAAGATATATTTCAATCCATACCTGCAGGGCTTCCACCAGAGAGAGAGATGGCCCATACTATACCATTAGAAGAAGGTCATAAACCACCGTTTAGACCTATTTATAGAATCAATCCTTTGGAGATTGAAGAAGCCAAAAGGCAAATTACAGAATATATCCACAAAGGGTGGATAGAACCAAGCTCTTCACCTTATGGATCACCAATCTTATTTGTTAAGAAGAAAGATGGTGGACTAAGAATGGTGATAGATTATAGAGCTTTGAATAAACTAACCATAAAGAATCGATATCCATTGCCAAGAATCGATGATCTATTGGATCAATTGGCCGGATCTCGTGTGTTTAGTTCATTAGACTTGGCTCAAGGTTATCATCAAATTTGAATTTCAGAAGAAGATGTACCTAAGACTGCATTTAGAGTGTCTTTTGGCCATTATCAATTCAAAGTTTTGAGTTTTGGATTGACGAATGCACCTACAACTTTCCAAGGGGTGATGAATAGAATTTTTCAACAACACTTGGGAAAGTTTGTTTTGGTATATCTTGATGATATTTTGGTGTTTTCAAAGACACAAGAAGAACACCTTGAACATCTACGCAAAGTATTCGATATACTATGCGAGAACAAATTATATGCTAAGTTGACTAAGTGTCACTTTGCAAAGAGTGAGTTAGAATATCTTGGCCATGTGGCAGGTAAGGATGGAATTAAGTTCGACCCTCGAAAGATTGATACGGTGACTAGATGGGCAAGGCCCAACGATGTAAGTCAATTGCATTCATTCTTGGGTCTTAGTAATTATTTCCGTCGATTTATTCAAGGTTATTCAACCTTAGTCGCTCTTTTGACTCATTTAACAAGAAAAAATGTGAAGTACATTTGTACTGATCAATGTCAAAAAAAAGGGTTAAGTATGTGTTAACTCACGCGCATGTTTTGAGTTTACCAATATTTGGTGAAAGATTTGAAGTCATTTGTGATGCTTCCTTGTTGGGTATATGGGCAGTTCTTTTACAAAAAGGTAGGCCAATTGCGTTTGAAAGCCGCAAGCTTACACCTGCCGAAAGAAATTATACCACAAGTGAACAAGAAATAATAGCCGTTGTGCATGCCTTACGAACATGGCATTGTTATTTAAAAGGTCCATAATGTGTAGTGATTACAAATCACAATCCATTGACCTATCTAAAGTCACAACAGAATTTGTCAAGGCGTCAGGCTTGGTGGTTAGTATTTGGAGCAAACTTTTCATTATCGATGGGAGTTCCATCTTGGGAGAAGCAATGTCGCCGATCCATTAAGCAGGAACCCATGGGATGAAAAGCGGGTCAGGTTAGCCTTACTGACAAGAAGCGCTTCAAGTCGTAGCTTCCAACCAGTGGCGGCCGACACTGGAAGGAGTGCTCCCACGGAGATGACCAACACTAGAAAAAATTCCCCTGGGTTCGACAATGAATTCTTTAATAAGATCATTGCAGGGTATGCTTTAGACCCGTGGTTTAAGGACCCGGTTAATTTAGCAAACTTGGTTTTTCAAAGATGCCATTTGGTGGTACCAAGATGCAATTGTGGTACCTGATGTGGATTCCCTTCGTAAAGATATGCTCCTTGAATGTCATGATGCTTTTTATAGCGGACATATGGGTATTACGAAGACCTTGAAACAAGTTGAGACCAATTTTTAGTGGCCAAAGTTGAGGGATGATGTCAAGACTTATGTGAATACATGTGATGTATGTCAATGTAGTAAGGCCTCTACTACAAAGATGGCAGGATTATTGCAACCCTTAGAAATTCCTGAAAGGAAGTGGGAATGAGTTAGTCTTGATTTTATCACTGGACTAATTCCCACAAAACAAGGGCATGATGCAATATTGGTGTATGTGGATAAATTGAGCAAGATGGCTCATTTTATAGCCACAGTGACCACCAAGATTACTGCAGAAGAAACATCAAGATTATTCATAGACTTTGTGTATAAGCATCACGGTCTTCCTAAAAAGCTAGTTAGTGATCGAGATACTCGATTTACTAGTCGGTTTTGGGTTGCACTATGTAATGTTTTGGGCACAAAACAAGCTATGTCTACGGCTTTTCATCCTCAAACAGATGGGCAGACGGAGAGAGTTAATTGGATTCTAGAAGATGTGCTAAGGCATTATGTTAGGCCAACTCAAGATGACTGGGATCTTTATTTATCTTTGGTTGAGTTTGCATACAATAATGTTTGGCAAGAATCAATTCAAACTACTCCTTTTATGTTGAATCATGGTCAGCATCCCTTGACACCTTTGAATATTGGGATCAGCAGGTGCCATGTCCTTGCTGCAAAGGACGTAGTGCAATCGATGTCTAGTATTATGCAAGAGGCTAAGAAGCATTTGCTAGCGGCACAAGATATATAGAAGTCCTATGCTAATATAAAGAAACGTGAAATCTCTTTTGATGTTAGAACTCAAGTGTTGTTGAGTACATCTAACATTAAGTTAAAGATGTCAGGAGCAAGGAAGTTGCTACCTAGACGGATTGGTCCTTTTAAGGTATTAAAAAGGGTGGACAAAGTGGCTTACAGATTAGAATTGCCAAAGATATTGAAAATACATGATGTATTTCATATCTCACTTCTAAAGTCATATAAGACTTCTGGCAAAGTACAACCTTCGCCACCACCAATCCTAGAAGATGATGAATTGTTGTTCGAAGTCGAACACGTTCTTACACATGAGGTAAGAGGTAGTTGTACGAGGCCTCAGAAATTTTACCTCATAGAGTGGCTTGGATATGGACTTGAATATAATTCTTGGGAGCCAGAAAAGAATTTGAGTTCAGAAGTGCTCAAAGAATATTGGGACACCGTGGCACGTTCACAAGAACGGCTAACACAAAATAAAGGTGTTGGGAGTGTTAGTGTTTCCAATAAGATTAAAAGAAGAAATAATCACAAACAAAAGCAAGCCGATGGCTTGGGAGTTTGAGATAGTGTACCATTTGAGCAGAGACGCTCAAAGTTAAATGGGGAGGAGTGTAACATGGGCCATTATTGGTACATGTTGACTAGAACTAAGATAACGGTAGTCTAGAATAAGTTTAAAGTAAAAGCATAGAATAGAGTTCATTATAGTTGAACTTGCTTTTTACTTAAGAAAAAGCATAGAGTTCATTATAGTTGAACTTGCTCTTACTTTAGATAAACTTAAGACAACCGGGCATGGTGGGGAGGTATATAAAGGGCTCTTGCGTAAGAGTAAGAACTTTTATCTTACCTCGTGGTTGGGTGGTTCATGCCAAAGAAACTTCCAACAAGGAATTAGAGGTTTGTTACAACAACATAAACATCCATTTTGTATCACCAAATACACATACTGCCATTGAGTATTCTACCTGTTCTTTAACCATTTGAACCACGCGAGACTGAGCTTTGTAGCAAGTTACACACTCCTTCCACCTTTACTAGTACTCACTACTTAACCTAGTAATCTCAAGGGTTACTTAGGGTAAACAACCATTGTTGCTTAAAACTATGAGAGAAGACTCTCATGGTTTCCGCTGGAATGGGCATCACAAGAATTATAAGACTCTTGAAGAGTATTACCTCCTCCCAAATGTGAACACCTTGAACAAATGTTTAAACAAGCCAATGTCATGCATGTGTCTCCCCAAGAGTAAGCCCATGGATTCTCACAAGGTTGGGTTGGAAATATCTAGTACCTTGATACCCTGGAGATGATTGTGTGGGTCATATATAGTGGTAGAGTGCCACGGGTAGTTCACTTAGTGCATTTTTAAAACGATGTGCGGCATAGTATAGGGAGGATTAAATTCATTTAACATAAAATTTATAATAGAATTCCAAATAATCAAGGGTCCATTAAAAGCAGACAATCACATCACAAATAAGGTAGATAGGAATAAAATGTGGGCCATTTTGTTTTTATAAAAGGAATATAGGGACTGAAAATAAGGATCCTAGGATGTATGTTTAGTAGGATCGATTTTGTACACATGCCTCACGAGGGATGGATGAAAAATGGCTTATTGTTTGCCCAAAAATGGATGAAATTGTAAGCCTAACCCTAACTCTCTTCCCGACTTCTCTCAGTGGCCTCTCATTTCTTGTGGCTTCTCATTTTTTGGTGACTTCTCTACTCCAACATCGTCATCTCCAACAGGTATGTCCACTTCCACCACCGCTTCTTCATTGCACCTTCACAATTTTGTCAACGTTCATGCACCTTCGTAGTTTTTTATGAGATTAAGTTGTTTGTTGACCTTAAGATCTGAAATAAGACACAAAGTGGAGTGTTTCATGACAAAAATATTTGGAAACACTAAGATGTTTTTGATTTCAATGAAATTTTAGTATAATCTCATCACTTTTTGTTACTTAGCCGGATTGTTATCTGGTTGCAGGGTTTTGGGCTATTGGGTTGAACTTACTCATATGTTTTCTGGCTAGTGTTATCATTAATGTGGCATCCAGCTACGCCACCTTGGAGGTAAGGGGATTGGCTTTGACTTGTATCGATAGATCATTAGAAAAATGAAGAAAATTGACATTCTCCTCAACTAGCAAAATATTTGGTGGGTTATGGACTGAGACTTATTTTCAAAAGTTTGCATGGACTTTTGAGGTGAGATTCAAAGTAGAAAACATTGGTGGACTAATTCAAATTGGACTAGGAAAAACAATCAGATAACTTTCCATTATTGATATGTACCTCTTTACTTTTCAAAGATACTAGAAATATCCTCTAACTCAACATGACTTTGGTCAAGAGTTGGTTGTTTTGCATAGAAGCCCTTCCATGTTCGGTAAGTTTTCAATGCATGCTTGGAGGTTGTGTGGAGGTTTGAACAAAGAAACATTCTATATCAATTCAGTGAGGGTCACTCATTTTGGCATGCCAAGAGGTGCTAATATGAGTTTGGCCCTCCATGAACCAAATAAGGTTCCTCTTCATTCAAATGCAAGCACTACCTTGAGCACAAACCACAAGTGAAAAAGGGGCGTTCAATGACTACTGTTAAAGCTGGAAATGCTACTAACATATTGAACATAGTGGATGCCGGTTCATGGTGGGTGGGTAGGGTGCAGGCTATGCGGTGGCGCAATGGGAAACAATTTGGGGTACTAAGGTAGGCGGTTGACCTCCTTGCCCGAACGGAGGAATCATGGAGGAGAAATCCTAACAATCCCCACATCGAAGTAATGTTGCAATATTATAGAGAACATCGTGGCCATAACAAGTTTAAGTATGATCACACGGATAGCACATGGATTGATGTAGATTGTGTTATATCTACTGCAACCATGAGCTACAATTCTACAAATGAAGCACGTGCACTCTAGATATGAATGATTCAAAGGAGCTATCCAAGTTTGTGAAATAACGAACTGTATAGGGTTCATGACCAAGCCCGGCTCATCTTTAAGTGTTTCACACTATGTTTTTGGCCTTCAGTAGTATGTAACTTGACTGCGAATGAAAGACTTTTATGGATCGGGTGTTGTGTTTGTGAACACACGCTCACTCTTGTTGTGTCTCCATCCTAAGCCTTCTTGTTTTGTTTCCATCTTAAGTTTTTGCAATGGTATGTATTCTTTATACCTTTTTGTTGCCATGTTTTTTTCCCACCACTTTTGCATTGCATACACTTTTGATTATTATTTTTAATTAAAATGAATGTAGACTTAAACAAAATGCAATGACATGGGCATTATAAGTAATGGTAGGGTGCAAAAAAATAGGCCATTTTAAAAAATTAGGTAATTATAAGGAGCTTTTAATTCGTGCCTTGGAGATAAATAGCCCCTAAACAAATACCTCTATTTGATGCTCTTGGAGTCTAAACACCTTCAATGCTCTCACATAAGCCCTTAAAGACTCAAAACACTCAAGTCATATGTTTTTTCTTTATATGAAAATGGAGGTCATATGCATATTTTATTCATAGTCAAAGTGAAGAACTTGCCTCTTGTTAAATGCTCATATAGTTTTCCTTAATTATGTCACCTATTTAACTTATGATAGTTAATCAACTTTTCGCATATAGTCCCATTTTTTAATGTGTGTGTTTTTGGCATGTTTTATAAGATTGCTAACCAACCACACATCATGCAATACATAAGTGTTTGATCTAAGATATGTATCATATTAGGTTCATTTTACCTAGACCTAACACATGTTGATCCACGATAATAAATTATGCAAATTGCACAATATGTTTAGAACAATGCGAAGGGCACACAATCACACTAATGGTGCGTTCGTACTAGTGTCGCATTGGTATACTTATGAATGCATGTAATCAACAAATAACATCAATGCCGGTATTATAAGCTAACAAAATTGGTATCAAAATCATAATACTAGTCAAATTGCATGGATATAGAACCAAATGAAACCTTCCATAATTGCCAAGTGCTAGTGATTCCAATATCATTTACATAGGTCGATGGTGGACACTGTGGACAACACTAAATCATATGTATAGTGTAGTTGAACAACAACCTCTAGAACCACAAAGGTCATGAGCCTTCTGGTGTTAGATGTACTCGAGAGGGGGCTTCCAACCGCCCCACTTGGCCCCACATGTTGACATCGTCAATGGGGTGGGAGATGTGAGAGTGTAGGAGAAGGCAAAGGGAAACACAATCAAAGGTGAGATGAAGGTAGTAGGGGGGGGGGAGGTAAGGGGAGTAATGTTAAAAAATTGGCCAATGCCTTGGGAAGAGAAATGACGGGTTATGTTGATCTCGACATCTCAAGTATTAATGTATTGCTAGGCATTGGACAAGTGGCTTTCCCTCCTTGAAGCTCAAGATGGTCCTCACCACCACAAACCCACCTTCAAAGAAACACCTATATGTATATTCTTCGCACCTTCTTTGCACAATACCATCTCTTTCATATCTTTCTCATTGTTCATGAACATGCATTGCATCTTGTAGAACTACACTAATTTTGATATTTAGTGTCACTAATTCTAGTTGTCTTGCTTGATACTAATTGTAAAACCGTGGTATAGTGTCACCAACACTAGGTGTTAACCCAACGTTATTTGTCACTCCTTGTAAGTTATTTTCAGGAGTTATAGATTTACAGTGTTGCAAATACTGTCAGTTACCAAGTGATTTTTCATCCAATTTTCAATCATCCATGACAGTATTTCATCAGAAGTTGCTGACAAAAGAAGGTAGGGTTCAGGCCAATGGATGAACTCATCCATCATCCATGACAATAATTGTTCACTTGTTCATAAGAAGTGTCATCCGAAAAGTTGCCATAGTGATATTAAATACCATATGACGATAAATATCATATTTAGTGTACTTCCCAGCTACTTGAAATCTTTTTATACTAGACACCATGTTTAGCTCCCAATTCTTGCCCCTTTGAGTGCAATGACCATTCCAAGACCAATTACTCCCTCAACTCTTGAATCTAGGAAGCAAGCTTGGACTCTATAGGTTGCAATTTTCAGATCTTTAAGCTCACACCTTGCCTACAATTTGAAGTGCAAGCATGAAAACATGGCAAGTGATTGAAGATTTGGGTGTGGTGGTGTTGAGGGCATTTGCCACCTCATGGTGTATGTATTTATGGTGTTTGGTCTTGTTTGAAGGGGTGAGATGTAAATTGGAGTTGGATATAGAGTATAGGGACCAATTCTCTTAGACTTGGCACAAAACACGTTATTACACCAACCGACTATTCTATGATAGTGCACAAGTCAATGTACAGACAAGCTAAGCCTAGGGTGAAGCCTCTCTCATTCACGGCATCCCCTCGGCTGACGTCATCTTTCTCTCGTGATATTTAGGGTTTATGGTGACATATTCCTTAGAATTGTTCAATCACGTGTAGTTTGCACAAATCACCTTTGTAATTTATTCTTGAGAGGCTCAAAGCTACCACTGCTCGGTCTAAGTGATTGTTCATAGAAGCCCAACAAGTACATTTGAAACTATTCCTCACGTGCTCTCCAAGGTTGCGAGGAATTGTTTATCTTAATTGATTACAAAGACGTGATAATATGGTTATCTATGTCAATGATGATCTCTATCTATCTATCTATCTATCTATATAATAGCACTAGGTCGTTTATACGAACCTAATTATCTTCAAACTTTCCTCTAATACATATATCGGAGCTCCACTTGAAAGAATACAATTGGTAAATGACTTCAATTTATGCACTTTTAATTATATTTCTTTGAGGCCCGTAATGGATTTTGTGACCTTTAACCCGTGATTGCATACCATGACTCAATTGGTCATGTGTGCTTCTCCCTATATGTATAATACTAGGTCTTGGTTTACACCAATATCAATATGTACTACTAGTTCAATTTGTACATATTTGTAACATTGGTTCAATTTATGCCCTTGGATGCAAATACATACATTGTATCAAGTATGAACTTTATTTTTTTGTTTTCTCCCTAATATAAGACAAAGTATAAAGAAGGTTTTAAACCCACAAATACATTAAAATAAAATAAAATATGGTTTATACACTTGGCGAGGCTCTTGTAAATTTATTTTGAGACCATGATTCCTTTAAGGGCTCATGAGAACTTTGCAATCAAATTATCCAAGGTCACAATATTGTGCAGATAAGTGACATCCTTAGCATTTTATTTTCCCATGCACTCTACACGGGTAGGTCACTCTATGGGATTTTTGTGCACCATGTGCGGTGGACATTATTGCGGACGCAGTTTGGATTCACGAATCATCACATATTAACAACCAATATGAGATGTGGGCAAGTCATATAATCATGATCTCATAGATTTGAAACCTCATAACAAATCCAAATCATCCATAACATTACGCAAGGTCCTTTAGTTGTTCCATGGGCCCAACAAATCGGCACATAAGATTTGGGTACAAACAACTAGGATGTTGGAATTTGTAGCCGGCCAGACTGAAGTTGAGTCTCCCTACACTACACTACTCAAAAATAAGAAAAAGAACATATAGAGGGTTCTGAGTAATGTTATGACTCCTAGAATTAAACAAGTCGTACACCATAGGCTGATAGCAGGTTGGGCAAAAAGTAATTGAAAAAATCAAGCCCAATTTTTTTTGAAATTAATGAGTCACATGGCCTAAATGGAAGGGAAATAATCATTTAAAAAGTCAAAATATTAAGAAATCTCTCAACACTCAATACTTTCTCAATTTTATCAATGGGATGGAGCATATGATGGATTTGTCTCTGTCTCTTAGCTAAGTTGGTAAAATTTTGAACATGAGCACACAACAATAGAAAACATTGCTCACAACCTTAATTAGCACACTGAGAAGACTTAACCTAAACCCTAAAGGTTAACATCACGTACTTAACTGCCATGAATGAATGAATGAATAAGTCACAATACATCCTACGGTAGTTTACGCAAGTCGTAGCTTAATTCTCGGAGAAGTAAGCTAATCGGGAGAGGAAGAGAGGGAGGACAATAATACAACAATTCAAAATGAGAACCATTTAAGACCCATCTACCTGAGCTACCCAATTAACAATAGTTGGTCAAGTTGATGTGAATGTCGCCTGGGCAATAATTTATTCTAAATCAAATTTCGCAAGCACCATAACATTATTAAGTGCGTCAGTGTGTTCTCACGGCCCCCGGGAATATAAGCCGGGATGCCGTGAGTTAGCTCACATTTAGACTGAATGTGAGCTAACTCACGGCATCCCGGCTTATATTCCCGGGGGACCGTGAGAACACACTGACGCACTTAATAATGTTATGACCTAGTGTAAGTATGTGGTTTGTAGTCATCCAAGCTTAGAAGATATGCAATTGTAATGTGCAATATAGCCATAAAGAGTTAAGATCGGTACAATAGTAAAGAGCCTATAATTCACTACAACTAAATTGAGAGATGGTTGAGATTCTTGAACCATTTTACATCATGTTTGAGCATTAACGCTAGATACTCAACTATCTTCGATTGGTAGAAGGAGATTTGCAGTTTCAAGAATTGAGTGAACGAAATGTGGCCTCTTTGTAGTGAATGTGGTGATGTCATAGTCCTTTAGCGGCTCCAAACTTTAGGATTTAGGTTTGTATTTTATTTCATAACACATTTAGTATTAAAATATTATTGGAGCCTCAATCCCTATGGAACCAACTAGCTTGGACCCATGCCGTCCTGGCCTGTTGTATATAAATTGATATCCTAACAATCTTATGTCTAACCCTGTCCGTTACACCCGTGCACATGATTACAAAGAGACATGGTTATTGTGTATGGGCATACCTCTCATTCATCATATTACATAAAACCCATGAAAAATTATGCAGTTCGGAGTTTTCTTTTTCTAAAAAAATGGACTTGACATTGGAATTAGCTTTGAAGACCCTGGATTAGTCCACTCGATGGCATTTGAGATGAATTGGTAACAAACCTATAGGGGGTCAAGTTTTTATGATGGATGGAGGAGAGGTACACCCATATACAATAAAGCTTTCCTTCTCTTCATGTATTTAATATCCTGTTGCACATGTGCATTGGGATTAATATCTTGGGTCAACCCAACCCCATATGCCCACCACCCCCATGTGTACCTGCCATATGCATGTATGCCCATGCTTGTTAGCCCCTCATGACCCGCCACATTCCCCTGCCATGTCTGTGCCACCTTCCCCGGGTTTCTCCCACCTTTTCCTCTTGTAGTCCCCCCATATTTCCACATTTGTTTTCTCTTTCACTTGTCACATGTTTATTTAGGGGAGAATTTTTGCATAACATTAAGTAGCAAGTCCAGATTGACCTTCTCAAAAAAGCATCAAACCAGCGTGTGCCGGTTTGATGCTCTTTCAAGAGCAAAGGTAGCATTAAGTTTGAGTTTTACTTAGGCTATTTTAAATCTATTTGAGTAGTTACTTTCAATGCTTAGAATTAATTATGTCGGTTTCTAGGACAAAACTAATCACAAGTGGTGGTAAAGGTTGTAATCTAGGCTAAATTACGATCTAAACAAATCTAAATCGCTACAAAGCAAACGGGAAAGTTGGTGAGGTCAAAAAGGTAGTTGCACTTTTTGGAAAAGTCTCCCAACACCCACATTGGAAACATCTTTGATACTTTTTAATATAATTTTTTTTTCTATGCCTTTTCCAAATGAAGATCCCACACCCTATTATACAAACGATGGCCCATGAACCAACACTGCCCAAAATCAACCCAACATCAAGCTAAGAGAATCCACATTTTCGTAACCAACGAGGTTGGAGATTGGTGTTGTCATTGTCAAAGTTGTTTGGCAATAGTCTCATTTGGACATTAGTGAGAGATGGCTTGCATTCACTGTAGCATGCAACAGTAGTGAGTGTCAAATTTACCGAGCTTGAGTTTGCAAAGAACTTTATGACAGGCATGTCCCACTCCCCATCGTGTATACCAACTTAGGTTCAAATGATGATGGATATATAGAAATGTTGATGTAAATGGTAGGAGAAACTTTCTCCACCAACATATGGTGAAAATGAAAATAAGGATGTGTAAAGTAGGTTGGAGGGGATTCATTCGAATGATCATTCTACATTCTCTATTGCCACCCTAAATTATCTCAATTTCAAAAGGGAAAGCCAACTTCTTTAACCCAAACCTCAATTTTTTGTTCCACGTGTTGCTCCTACTTGAACAAAGAAATTAAATCTCCTCAACCAAGATCTTTTTAAATGATGACATATTTAAGTAACATGTACTCTAGAATGTGACTATGTGTGCATGATGTTCAAACTTGGACTATAGTAAATTTGACAAACCTAATTGTCAAAATTTGAGCATCTAAGGCTTGCGAACTTGAAGGGACACTTGTCTTACTTGCCAAAATTAAATTGGAGCAGATTAGGTGAAGTGGGTGACATCTTAAGGTAGATGGGTTTTAAATGGTTAATTTTTTCCAACTACCCCAATTCTCAAATACGTGATTATTAGTACGACATGGTTCGCAAATCCAAATTGAGGCCGTAGCCACTTTTCTCAAAATAGAACTAGAGCTCATATGAATAAGTCACTCATTATTAAAGTGAAATTGATTTTATGAAATTGATTTTGAAAGCCCAGGATGCCATAAAACTTATGGGACTAGAAGATTCTCGTGCTAATTAGATAGTGAGTACAGGTCCCTCCAATTAGATCATAACATTATTAAGTAGCTAGATGATGATCTCTTTCCGAAGAAAGAGGCTCCGACTAGAAAATTGTGATAGATTATAGTTGCTTGTTGAAACTCTACAATACGCAACTTGAGTGCTCCTCATAAATGGGGAATCATGTATCCATGCTTGGAGCCAAACTTTACCACGTACTCGGGGAAGTCACTTAGTGTATTCTTTGGGGACACATGAGCGTACAACACATATTTTTTGGGGGGCTATGTAGCTCATTTACTACAGTTTAGTGGACCCTATATTTTTTAATAATTCTACTTTCTTCAATTTCTTACCACCCTATGTGTAATTATAAATTAAAATCTCCATAATATTTCAGACCCTTCATTATTTATATTTATTTGAATTTTCCTTCGTGGACAATAGCATTGTACTATATCATTAAAAATGGAATTCATCACGCAACAAAAATTAAGTTGTGTATACAAGAAGCATGTTATTCTTGTCTTGCGTGGGAGGAACAACCAGAGAATTATACAAACGTCAATGAAATGTTCCTCAAAAATACACTTAATAACCCTCATCCAACGAGTTCATCCATTTTGTAGATGGATTTGTGATCATTTTTCATCTAGTTCTTGAATTTTTCTTACCCTAAACTCAACCTAAAAATAATAAAACTTCCCTACCAATTACCACAATGCTATTTTAGAAATACTATAAACATAATTTTGGGTATTACAAGTGACCCTATATTACATATAATGTGCTACCTCACATTTCTTCAAGGCTATGGTATATCAAATATATATATAACTTTTATCAACCATGAATAAATGTCACCCTACATTTGTTCTCTCATAGTTATCTAAATTTTCGACAGTGACTTCCCCGGGACCACGTATCATTTAAATACACTCTAAACTCCGTATTACCATGCTTGTGGCAACTAAAGTGCACATGACCTTAAGGAGTTATGTAGTGTTAACATGGATGCATGATAAAAGAGAACTAGTGTAGCCATGTGACATTATGGAATAACACAAAGTCAACATTGGAATAATGACATTAATTACAATGATGACAATGTGATGCGTCCGAGCGTGTGGTTTGAAGTCTTTGGTGGTCTATTTTAATGTCAAAAACCGTGATATATGGAAGGAAGGGTGACAATAAGGAATGAGACTTAAATTGAGAACATATGTTCCCTAGGGTTTGAGGATGTAAGAGAAGGAGTGACATTAAGGAGGTTGATATTATGGAGTTTAGAGTGTACATGTGTCTTATTAGGACAAGTTACTAAAAATAAGCACATCTACCTCAAAGGACTAATGAGCATGTTTGTTTATATTAGAGTATTGCGTGTCCATGGGGTGGACTCTTCATCCCATGTACGAACTAACGTGAGTGTAGGTTTGAGGCATTAGTGTACATAGTATAAGATATTGTTTTTAGCTAGTGTGTACATCTAAAAAGGCTATTAAATTTTATGCAAGGGTAGATAGGCAAAAAGGGGCGTAAGATTTACAGAATTTTTTTGATAATACATGTGTTAGTTTCATCCATTGCACATTTCATCCTTTGTATCATATGGTCATAGTCCTCAATGACTACCATGTCTCTTCTTGTTAGGGTTTGCAGAAGCAAGGTTCTAAGTTTTTACAAACTAGAGGCTCTTGGAGCTCTCATGGGCTTGTTTTAGATTTGCCCTCGAGATTGTGGCTGAGTTATTGAGCTCTTACCTTTGATTATTTGATACCATCGTTGAATTACATGCTATGGTTGAAAAACAATCAATGACTCTCTCATTGGAAAGGGAAGTGAATTTTATATGTGTGGGTGACACTATAAACACGACAAAACTTTACACAATAAGACATACTATATATGGTTATGGCTATTGACACGATAACACATAACTCTTATAAAAATTTAACCATTGCCCGAAGTGCTCAAATCTCATGAAAGATGGACAATTGCGGTTTACATCCAATACAATATACAGTGACAAACAAAACCGAGCACAACTCTGACTCACTTCCATTTGAAAAATCATACCATAAGGATGAGTGAGCAAGATCCAAGTGCATTCAAATGAAAGTTGTAGTACACGATGTATTACATAGTGCCAAAAAGTTTGAAGTGGATTTTAATTAGGGTGTGAGATATAAAATGTCAAAATTGGCTCTTCAAATACTCAATATTGTTTGAAATTGTCTAGAAAGCCTTCAAAACATACAAGACTTTGAACGAAGCCAAACTTCTGGCATGCTACGTCTATGGTAGTGTCAAACATCATGCTAAACATGCACTTGTCCTTTATCAATGGAAATCGGCATTTGTACGCTTCCAATAAAATTCAAATTGTCAAAAAATAAATAAATTACAATAGAATGGCATTCGACAATCCTTCATGGAATTGATGGCATGGGGTTGTAGTGGACATCATAAAAGACCTCCAAGTACTAATATGGGCCATTGTTGTGTCTATTTCAACTTGTATTTGAATTTTTTTTGCAATATTAAAATGATCCTTTATAATCTAAGCTTCTTTTAATGGAATATTATTATGTTTTCTTTTCAAAATTTATTTATGTTCCAATATTGATTGATGTAAGCTTTCTATCCACCACATTTGTTTCACTTGTCTGCGCTTATGTACAGGGATTTTGATAAAATAACTAAAGTCGAATTTTACTCCTTTTGCAAAGTTTATACTAAAATGCTTTTTAAAATTCTTAAAATTTATGTTCGAAGTCTTGTATGTTTGAAGGCTTTCTAGACAATTTCAAACAATACTGAGTATTTGAAGAGCCAATTTTGACATTTTATATCTTTCACACCCTAATTAAAATCCACTTCAAACTTTTTGGCACTATGAAGTACATCGTGTACTACAACTTTCATTTGAATGCACTTGGATCTTGCCCACTCATGCTTATGGTATGATTTTTCAAATGGAAGTGAGTCAGAGTTGTACTCGGTTTTGTTTGTCACTGTATAGTTTATCTTGAGAACTTATTGACATTTGACAAACTTGATATGATAGGTGTTTCATTACTTCTCAATCCACTCCCTACACTAAATATTGTAATGAGTGTCATGTGGTATTTTATGTCACTTGTGGTAACTTAGCTGATGACACTTTTTACGAATAAGTTTACAAGTAAATGCCATACCAACTTACCTTTACGCAATGATTTACTTACAAAATTTGGTATATTCATCATCCTAACATTTTTGTAATGGAATCTTGTAATACATGATTGCAAGTGACAATTTTTATAACATTGCAACTTTTTTAACATGGAATGACAAATAATGTTAGGTATACATTTCCTTGGGGGGGGGTGTTTACAATTAGTATTGAGCAAGACAAATAGAATTGGTGACACTAAATACGTTATTTAGTGTAGGACAAGAAGGGGGTCCATTTCTCACTCCACTTTGACACAAAGTGGTTTCATGTCAAAATCTAGAAGGTGGTATTGACACATGTGTTGTTTAGTAGAGCGAATTTGAGTGATTTGGGCACCCATCTTAGTCGATAGGTAAGGGAGAAGAAGGCTTGCAAACAAGAATGAAAATATCTATTTACATATTTATTAATACTAAGATGTCTTAATTCACAAATATTAAGATAGAATACAAAGATCAAAGATCATACAAAATACAAACAAAATAACCTTTGTTATCTCCAAAGAGCTCAAATCACATATTAGGTGGTGTTTAGGTAATTCCGGACTTTTGATGAGTTTGGAAATAAGTAAGCAATTTTTGAAAATGTGAACACTCGTGCTTCAAATGATGTAATTTGTATTTGCTTTGTAGGTGATTGTATACTAAAAGACCGTGGATACAATGTGTGCAAGCATTTGGCATCATAGTGGAGATATTAAAGCGGGTGTGCGCCAACAATTTATTCCGGAACTGGACAAAAAGTCCAAAATTATCTAAATATTAATTTATTGTTTTAGTGAAGGCTTGGCCCCTGTATCTTTGGCAACCGTCAACTAAGAGATGGTGGTAGTAGCGACCAATGTGCTAGATGCCGATTGCAATTGTCACGGATGGAAGTTGGGTCAAGGCAGTTGAGCAAACTTCTTTGGATGGTCCAACTCACTAGTAAGTATATTCTTAATTGAAGAAGGTGAAGAAACTAAGGAACCAATCAACATCGCCAATGCTTTCCCCTAATGTCATTGATATTATTGTAATAATAAAATTGACAAGCATATTTTAAATAGGTGCCTTCCAATGTTGTGTTCTTTATGATTAATTTTTTTGACATCTATAACCTGTTGTTTGAGAAATGGAGAGCTAACCACCATTTCAAGCCATAAATGATAGCTTGAAATGATGGCCAAACTGAGTGTGACAAAGCCATGAGGGTGATAGAGGACGGACACGGGGGGGTCACTCTATAGGATTTTTGTGCTCCACGTGCGGTGGAGGGTTATTTGTTTAGGGGCTATTTACCTCCAAGGCATGAATTAAAAGCTCCCTATAATTGCTTAATTGTCTAAAATGGCCTATTTTTTTGCACCCTACCATTACTTATAATGCCCATGTCATTGCAATTTTTTGTAGTCTACATTCCTTTTAATTTAAAAAATTAATTTAAAAGTGCATGCAATGCCAAAGTGGTGGAAAAAAGCATGGCAAGAAAAAGGTATAAAGAATACCTACAAGAATCTACCTACAAGATGTTGAGATTGCACGATGAGAGAGAGCTTGGAGGGACCAAAGATGGAAGTTGGATTGAAGGCAACATCACCATGATCTCGCAAAAAGATCGCAAAATAAAGAAAACTAAACAGTTGGGCAAATATGGCAGGGACAACATGCAAATCACAAAAGACTCCAGCATTGAATAAAACATGTGTGCTATGAAGAAGTGGTACTAGAAATGAACATACATGTTGGAGATGACGAAGTCAGAGTAGAGAAGTCACCGAAAAAATGAGAAGCCACATGAAAAATGAAAAATAAGAGGCCACCAAGAGAAGGGAGAGAAGCCACCGAGAGATGTCGGGAAGAGAATTAGGGTTAGAAGCCACCAAGAGGTGTCAGGAAGAGAGTTAGGGTTAGGCTTACAATTTCATCCATTTTTGGGTAAATGATGAGTCATTTTTCATCCATCCCTCGTGAGGCATGTGTACAAAATTGATTCTACTAAACATACATCCTAGGATCCTTATTTTCAGCCCCTATATTATTTTTACAAAAAAAGAATGGCCCATATTTTATACCTATCTATCTTACTTGTAATGGGATTGTCTACTTTTAATGGACCCTTCATTATTTGGAATTCTTTTATAAATTTTATGTCAAACGAATTTAATTCTCCCTATATTATGCCACACGTCGTTCTTAAAATGCACTAAGTGAACCCCCCGTGAGGACGGATGGTTAATGTCAAGTCGACACATAACTTGATAACTTATTTTTGAGCAAAGTTACAATCTAGGAACATAACATTCTCCAACTGGGGGCTAGATTTGATGGGACCAACACCTAGCCCCCCAAATGCTTGCTTAAACCAAACAATATTCGAATATTGACCAATTTTCAAGGGCGGAGCTACAGGGGCTAGGGATGCTTAGCCCCCCTTGACATCACTAGTAGAAAACTATGCCAAAACAACTACAAATTTTATTATTATTATTTACAACTGCAATGTTGAAAATTTTGGGGCGTGGAATACACCATTGGAAAGGCGTTTTCAAGATCTTTCCAACGGTATATTACAAGCACCCAAATTCCTAAGATTTCAATTGGTAAAACAAAACAAAATTTGCAATCATTTAGCGACTGCACAACAACATGGTCATAAAAACCGCAATGGGAAAACAACTGTGGTTTTTTTTCGCAATATGAGTGCACTGAAGGAAAGTCCGACATTTGCTTACTATTGGCGATGTCTATTAGCGATGATTGGATGGTTGATCTAATGATCAACTACATCGAAAAGACCATTGCCAAAACTTTGGATATTAACGATATTATTAATTTTGGGGATGTCAGCTTAATGAGACCAAATCTCTCAATAAATTTTCAAATTTGACCACCTATTGAAATTTGAAAATGAAATGTACATTGGATATTTCCATATTTTGAGGTTAGGCCCCCCATATCAAAATCTTGGCTCCACCCTTGGGTTAGTCACATTCGCAAAAGTCAAACTACACCCACCATCATCCATAATGAGGAGTCCCATCCACTGAGCAATGCCATGCTTGATTTTTATTCCCGAGGTGGGCAAATTAAGAGGCGGCATGTGGTTATGAGGTGCCAACCAGCTTGTATGGTGGGTATTCTATAATGAAAAAAACAATTCAGCAACATTTTATCTTACATGTGACCACTTTAGAGACATGACACAAGCAATATTGACATTAAACTTGGTTTTCATCGGCAATCACCCACGTAGAATTTGCTAATGGTGTTGTCCATCAACACAAACTTGAACAATAAAAGAGTTCCCCCCATAATACCACATTGGGAAGTAGAGAACCTTTAATTCCGGAGCCTAGATCAACACCTTCCTCAATTCCACTTTCAACACTTTCAAATTCTTCGGTCTTGATTCGCAATTGCTAACAACTCAAGCTTTTGATGCTCAAATCCAATAGTTGGATGCTTCCATAGAGCTGGAGGTGTCCACATTAGTCTCATCTACCTTATGGTACACATGCTTTTAGGAGGGTGTTGTGTTATGTGGTGGTTGGGGAGTGTATATGTACTTGATTAGGGGGGGGGAACTCTTCTATTGTCCAATGTTGTGTAAGTGGACAACACCATCAACAAAATTCTACATGGGTCATTGCCAATGAAACCCAAGTTTAATGCCAATATTGGCTGTGTTATTTCTCTAAAGTGGTCACATGTAAGATAAAATGTTGTTTAATCATTTTTTCATTACAGAATACCCGCCATACAAGTTGGCCAGCACCTCATAGCCATGTGCCACCTCCTAGTTTGCCCAAGTCATTGCATTCTAATTTGCCCACCTCGGGCACAAAACCAAGCGTGTCATAGCTCAGTGGATAGCATTCCTCATAACGGAGGATGGTGGGTGTAGTTTGACTTTTGCGAAGGTGATTACCCCAAATATCATCAAGGCGGTGGCTAAATCACCATGTATTACTCACCCACCAATTTTTAGCGACTATACAGTTTGATTAGGAGCTTGAAATAGGTGTTTGTTTAAGGAAGCTAACATAATTAGCCTCATGTACCTTACCTACAAATTAGTACCCTCATTGTCCCTCCACACCCTCCCTCCCCAAGGACACTCCACTAGGACTCCACTCATCCCCACAATCTTCGACAATATATTTGAACGCATCAAACATGCAATACAACAAAGTGACTACTCGTTGGCAACTTCAACGGAGACCTAACCCTTACTAACAAATTCCCATCATCCCACTCTCTCACCCTCCTTAACCAGGACATACAAGTTTTGGAGTCAAGGTCCCGGGGAAGTCACTCCATGCACATTAGGCCACTACGTGCAATAAAAGTTTGCTACCCCTATATTATATGTCATAAATAATTTTTAAAATGATGATATTTTTACTAGAGATACAAAACCATTGATAATATCTTTTTTATATTTTTCAAAATCTTTAGTCATCTTCATTTTTTGTAGTAATTGTTTTAGTTCAATTCTGCGTCATTCTAGTCAGAAACGGTATGTTTTATACAAAAAAGAGATCATCAAATTTGGTTACCATTTTTTACTATGTAATATATACCATATATATCTACTAGAGAAAAAAAAATTGATAAAATTTGACCCATTTTGGTGATGCCTTTAGAAAAAGTAGATTCACTTTTATTGCACATGGCGTCAACTTGACCAATGGAGTGACTTCCCCGGGGTCAAGGTGGCCTAAATTACTCCTCCCACAATCTCATTGTCATCTTTAAGACTCGTGGCCAAGGAGACGGGGAAAACGTTGTGGCATGCTCTACCCCATTTCATATGCAAAAGTGTCAAAGACAGCCATGGTGGCTTGCTTGAAACTATGCCTTCATAATGTGTACCGTAGCACTATAGCTGGTTCGTGCAAAAATAATTCCTAAAAACAACCATGTAAAAAACCGGAAATTATTAGCGCGGTCAAATGAATAAGTAGAAAATTATATTAGAAAAAATAAAACAAATATTGTTGAACCGTACCGGAAAAACGCACTGCTGGACCTTGCTGAAAGAAAACGAATTACTTTCTTTTGATCATAGGGCAGATGAAATTTCAACAATTATATTTTTAGCTAACAAACCTTATTTTTCTATATATATTGTTCTCCCTCTTTAGTATGACACGTTTGGGAAACACAAAAATGTCATATTATCGAGGTGTCGTCTTCTCGTTAATATGACAAATGGCGTAAAATTGTCGTACTATCAAGGGAATACTAAAACATAAGCAATATGAGTTTTAAAATATATACAACGAGTTTAAGCAATATAGATTGTATGAAATAATAACTCATAACTCCAAACAAATACAAATATTCTCAAGAACTCTTGAAATAGGAGTTCAAAGATCTTTGGTGTTGCCTATCCAAGTTAGCAATTGTCATCTTATCTAAATTCCCTACTAGCTTTTGAAAACTAATAATTTCATAAACACCAAAATGTAAAGAGTTGTTTAATAAGAAATTAGACAGCAATGATGCATGACGTTTAGCATCACTAAGCTTTACCGTAGGTGGAGCAACATTGTCCACATATACTGAATGTAGATCAACATTAAGATCAAAGCCTTGTGCATAATTGATTCCCAAAGCAACATCCACCAACTCATCAGTATTCAATTTTAGCTCAGTAATCTCTTCCCCTTCCCTCTGAATGTAAGTCTCGATTGACATCTCATCATCACCCAATCGCAACTTTGAATTTAGAGCACCAAGTTCATATGATTCTTCTTGCATTCTATTCTCCTCCCTTTCATCAACTAGGGCAAAATCAACATTCCATGTTGCATGTAATATACGCGCCATCCTCCAACAATTCCTGACTATTTGTGCATCCAACTCGCTCCATACTTCATAACTCCACATGATAGCATGTGTAACGTGTATTACATATTTATTGTTTTATATTTATTTACAACCTCTCATTCAACTGGGACTCCTTTACTATAAAACTAGAGGCGCTACCCTGAGTGCTCTAGCAGTCCTAAAAGTAAAGGGAGTTAACTACTAGTTGATGACTGTGGTTCTACACGTAGTTCTCCCACGTAAGTAGGGACCACTAGTTAACTGCACTTAGAGATATCCTAAAGGCATGGGGGAGAGCTCGTTAATATATATTTAACTACCACTTAACTACCAGTTGGAGGTGGCCTCAACTGCTAGTGGTACTTGTATATAAGCTCTAAGGTTGGGTGGAACATGCCTCTTGAATCTCATAATATTTGAGAACGTTACATTGGTATCAGAGCCGGCGCTCTTGTACCTTGTTTTCATTTGGGTTTCTATTAACTTCCGCTGTGTAGTTGTTATGCTGGTAATTTTTCTGGAGGGTGTTCATTTTAGGGGGTCATAAATAATTGGTTTTAGTGATCACTGCTAAAATCTGAAGATGTTTTAAGTCAGTGGGGTGGAGTTATAGTATTCTGAAACCTGGGTAGATTTATGCACGAAAAAGGTTATAACTCCTAGACAGAAAATAGGATAGGCTTGAAATTTGGTGAGATGATTTTTGTTTAGTCTCTCTAGTCACAGTTAAAATTTCAGGTCATTTCGAGAAAGTCAGAGGAAGCTATCCTATTCTGAAGTTCTTTTGAGAGCAGCATACGAAAAAGGGTATAACTCCTAGGCAGAAAATCGGATCGAGTCGAAATCTTGGGGCAAGATTTATGAGTAGGTTGTTTACTCGTGGTTAAAATCTGAAAACTATGGCTCTCAGACACGCACTTAATTTTTCTATTGGGGAAAGCTATTGGGGGGTAGAATTGTTTTGGCTCCTGTTTTGGTTTTTATTGTACAGGACCGCATGAGCAGTCCTGCAAATTTTTGGCATTGTATTTTGTGTGTTTATGTTATGGCCATCAAGGATATGGACACTTCTGAACCGTCAAGGGAGGATAGTCCTCCCCAGGTTTTTCCGATTGGCACATCCTCTTCACCGAGTGATGCAAGTATCCGTAGTTTGGTGGTCCAAGCTATTCAGGATTACTGCAATGGGAAATTGATTGATGACTTAAGTCAATTTCAGCGTGTAGAGCAGCAAGGTGAAATAACCTTCTCGATTGTGAACACGCATTCCAATCGCTTGGAAGCATTGGAATGCCTGGTCCAACTCTTGAAGAAGTATAATGAGGGGGACCGTTCTAAGTCCACCACAGCTGCTGGCAAGCCGGAACGGTTCAAGGATAAGTCCAAAATTACCATTCTGGCTTGGCTCAACCAGATGAAAAAGTTCTTGGTTGCACGCCAGATTGCTCCTGAGGAGTGGGTCACAATTGCGTCAACATATCTGGAAACCAATGTGTCACAACATTGGGATATGCTTGCATTGGAGTTGGCAGCGGATAAGAAAGATCCGCAGCTCTGGGATAACTTCTATGATACATTACTCACTGCTTATGACAGTGTCAATCAGGAGTTGGTAGCCCGGAACAAGCTTCGTGTTCTTAAACAGAAAGGTTCTGTTGAGGACTATGCAAATGAGTTTCAGCAGTTGTGCTCACACATTACTAAAAATCCTGTCTCCCGGGGAGATAAGATTGAGAGATTCATATCAAGGCTCAAGGAGGATATCCGCAAGAAGGTCTTGGTGGATCCTAAGGGCGATGGTGGACCATGGGAGGACATCAAGCGTCTCATCAATTATGCTGTGACAATTGATGCAACGTACACACAAGATGCAAAAGGACGGGACAATGATAAGTCTCATTCTGATGTACCGGTTGTCAAGACCAATGGCCACACATGGCCGATTAGAGACAACAAGTCTCGCCGCTCTGAAGGCCGTTTTTCCGCCTTTTACAAGAAGAGTAAGCATGGTAAAGGGGAGGCCCCTTCGGCAAGAAGCACTGACAAAAAGGATGGTCTTTGTTTTCAATGTCACAAGGAAGGACACTTGGCTAGAGATTGTCCTAATGGCAAGAAGAGTGCTGAGCAGCAACCTGCCAAGAAAGGCAAAAAACCTTTTCACAAGTCCGACACTTAGGTAGTGGGCTAGTGTCAGGACCTGTTCAAGTTTCGGAGGGTGTTTTTGATTTGCCTAGTGATGCTTTGGAAGTGATTCAGGGCTTAGTCAATAAGCAATTTAATGTAATCGTGTCTGATATTTTGAATAAAGACATTATTTTGCCAACTCCGTTACTCCCACTCAGTGATGTGTTAGATGTGAACTCCAAAGTTTATGGAGCGTTCTCATTGATTATACCATCAGTGGATGATTTGCAAAGTTTCTTGAAATCTTATTTGCACGGTAAAGAGGGAGCGCCCTATGAGACCGGTGCTTGTTTTATTGTTGACAAACGTAAAGCAAAAAGTCTTAAGAGAACTTTACCACGATTTAAATTGGTCCATCAATTTGAATCAAACTCAGTGCAGTGGCATGTTTATTTGGATGAACCTAGGCCACGTGTGCTGAATCAGCTCACTCTGTCTTCTCAACTGATGATGAGTTTCTCAGGGCAAGTAGCTCATCATGATGCATCTGTATTAATGGATAGTGCCGCATCACATTGCTTTGTGAGTTCTGGTTTTGCTAAGACCTTCGGGTTAAAAATGAAAAATGGCAGTAACACACTGATATTAGGCAATGGTGATGAAGTCCAAACGGACGGCAAGATTAAAGTTCATGTTAGAATACAACAATATCAAAGCCAAATTACTTGCCTGGTGGCAAAGTTAAATGAAGGCATTGATTTGATATTGGGCAATGATTGGCTAGTGCAGCACAAGGCACGCTTGGATTTTGCATCTAAATGTTGCGTGTTGTATAAAGGCCGCCGTAAAATGACACTGCATGTGAACCCAGTGCAATGTCAGAGTCCAAATCCCCATAGACTCACCGCCATGCAGTTCAAACGGTCAATTCGGAAGGGAGCAACGTCGTTCCTAGTTCAGTTGACCGCGGTTAGAGACGACATAGAGGACACAGTGGCAACACCTTATGCCACAGTGTTGGAGGAATATGCTGATGTTTTTCAGCCCATACCTATAGGGTTACCTCCAGAGCGGGAAATGGCCCATACTATTCCTTTAGAGCCAGATGGCAAGCCGCCATTTAGGCCGATCTATAGGTTGAGTCCTCTCGAGCTGCAGGAGGCCAAAAAACAGATCAAGAAGTATTTGGAAAATGGATGGATAGAGCCTAGTTCATCGCCTTATGGGTCTCCCATCTTGTTCGTCAAGAAAAAGGATGGAGCGCTGCGAATGGTGGTGGATTATCGAGCACTTAATAAGCAAACGGTAAAGAATCGTTATCCGTTGCCTCGTATTGATGATCTTTTTGATCAGTTAGCCGGCTCTACAGTATTTTCATCTCTTGATTTGGCACAAGGTTATCACCAGATTAGGATATCCGAGGAGGATGCTCCTAAGACGGTGTTTAGAACACCGTTTGGTCATTACCAATTCAAAATATTAAGTTTTGGATTGACCAATGCACCAACAACTTTTCAAGGAGTAATGAATCGTGTTTTTCACAAGTTCATTGGAAAGTTTGTTTTGGTATATCTGGATGACATCTTAATTTTTTCAAAGAACGAGGCGGAACATGTCAGTCATTTGGCACAAGTACTTCAAATTCTACGAGAGAATCAGTTTTATGCAAAGATGTCTAAGTGTCATTTCGGAAAGAATGAATTGCATTATTTAGGACATGTTGTTGGCAAGGAGGGCATCAAGGTGGATCCTAAGAAAATTGAGACTGTGGCCAAGTAGCATAGACCTCTTGAAGTCGGACAATTACGATCCTTCTTGGGGCTTTGCAATTACTTCCGCAGATTCATACATGGATATTCCACTCTGGTTGCGCCTTTGACTTCTCTGACGCGAAGCAAAGTCAAGTACATTTGGACTGACGAGTGTGAACGTGCTTTTGAGAATGTTAAGTATGCTTTAACACATGCACCAGTTCTGACCTTACCCAAGTTAGGGGAGCCATTTGAGGTCGTTAGTGACGCTTCTTTACTCGGAGCAGGGGCCGTCTTACTTCAGGGAGGTAAGCCCATTGCTTTTGAGAGTAAAAAATTTTCTTCCGCTGAGAGAAATTATACTACTGGTGAACAAGAACTTGCAGCAGTTGTGCACGCCATGCGAACCTGGCGGTGTTACCTAGAGGGTGCAGATTGCACGATCGTCACAGATCATAACCCTCTGGTGTATTTAAAAACACAACAGACGTTATCAAGGCGTCAAGCTCGGTGGTTGGAGTTCTTGGAGCAAAATTTTGTCTATAGATGGGTGTATAGACCAGGAAGGATTAATATGGCAGATCCTCTGAGTCGGAACCCACTAGACCCGGGTGACCAGCCAGCCTTGATGGCACCGCGGTCTGCTCCAAGTAATTCGGTCCTTCAAATGGTGGCTGCAGACGCTAGGCGAGGTGATCATGTTGAACAAGACAACAATCCGAAGGGGTACCTGGAGTTCGTCAGTGATCAGAAGTTATATCAAACTATCATTGCCGGGTATGCTCTTGATCCTTGGTTCTCAAACCCGCACAATCTGAAACATTTTGTTTATGAGAATCACATCTGGTGGTATGAAAAGGCGGTTGTGGTTCCAGATGTGTCATTCCAAGGATCGAATATCAGGTCATTTTTGCTCCGTGAGTATCATGATGCAATGTATAGCGGTCATGTAGGGGTAACTAAGACGTATAAGAGGGTGCGAGTAAACTTTTGGTGGCCTGAGATGCAAGGGTCCATCAGAAGCTATATAAAATCTTGTGAGATTTGCCAAAGGAGTAAGGCCCCTACTCTTAAACCAGCAGGCCTTTTACAACCATTGGAGATTCCTGATAGAAATTGGGAAGTAGTGAGCATGGATTTTATCTCTGGATTGACTCCATCTGCTAATGGTTATGATGCCATCTTTGTATGCGTGGATAAGTTGTCCAAGATGGCCCACTTTATGCCAACCACCACACACGTTACTGCTGAAGGTACGGCAAGGTTATTCTGTGATCATGTATATAAGTTGCATGGTCTATCCAGGGTAATTCTAAGCGACAGGGACGCTAGATTCACAAGTAGGTTTTGGGATGCGTTGCATGGTCTTTTGGGGACAAGGTTGGCCATGTCCACCGCATTCCATCTTCAAACTGATGGGCAGACGGAACGGGTAAACCGTATCCTGGAGGATATGTTGCGGCATTATGTCAACCCAGTGCAAGATGATTGGGATGAATTCCTTGCAGTGGTTGAATTTGCATATAATAGCTCTTGGTAAGAGTCTGTACGGAATACTCCGTTTGTCCTGAACTATGGTTAGCAGCCCCGGACACCAATTAGTGGGAACAACAGGTGTCAAGTCCCTGCTGCTGTGAGCCCAAAAAGGTGCCCACATTTAGTCTTAGACCCTTGAAACGTTAGTTGATGCACTTTGAAGTAGCATGTTACTTCACAAAAATATAAAAAGAGTGAAATGTTAGTCTTAGAAGTACCATGTTGTAAGAGGCTAGGATGTGAGTTGTTATTGTGTTTTTACCTTCGGAAGGATTTGAGTGAATGAGGATAGGTAAGGAGAACTTGGATTGAGTAGTTAGTGAGTAGGCTAGTACAAATGGATGGAGACAACCAAAGTGACTCAAGAGGCAAGTGCATTCGAATTGGGATGAATGGAGGATCACATGGAGCGCACAAGTGGACCACCTCATCATGGCCACTTAATGGGGAAGGTCCAAGGAAGAATGCAAGGTGGAGGATAAGCAAATTCTCAAAGCACCAATCAAATCACGAGTTAAGCATCGTGGTTTGAATTAAGTGGTGAGCGACGATTTGGGAAAGTAAGGGGAGAAAGTTATGGCGGCGGAAAGCGAAGGAGGCTAAGTTTGGGTTGAAGCATCCCAAGTTTGGTAAAGTGTGGTAGGTAGAAAGCCAAGGCTAGTTAAATGTTCGAATTAGGATCCTTGTTGATCATTTGAGGGAGGAAGGCTTAGAAGATAGGATTGGCGCCTACTAAGTAGGAGGAAATCTCAAGGGCTTATCGTGAGCCTTGAGGGTGCTCACCCCCTCAAGCTTACTATATAATCCCTCATTCTTCCCTCACTCATCCTCTCTTTCCTTTGTGCTCCAAGGCACCCCACTAGTTATAAGTGTGGGTGTGGGAAGCCATATTGGAGCACATGTGTGTGCTTAGTTTTTAGTTTGAGAGCCAAGGCTTGTTAGCCTTGAAGAGGGCTTGACCTCTTGGTAGAATTAGTGTTTACGTGAAGGATTTTAAAGTTAATTCATGATTCCAATTTGTGGTACTTGAAGTTCATGTTTTGAATACACGTGGTTGCAAGTTCCATGTTTAAGAGTTGAGCACTTGAGGTTGTGATGAGTGCAAAAATATACTTGTGTGGATTAGTTAGTCTTAGTGAAGTTAGGAAATTCTCTCTCCCCCTCTCCTCTCTAGGATTTTAGGATTTTAGGATTAGAGAAGAATTGTGTGATTAGAAAGGGGTTGTTAGTAGAATTAGGAAAATTAGGTAGGAAGATTAGTTAAGGGCTTGAATAATTAGTGAGGTAGTTGGGGATTACAACTACAAAGTTGTGGGTTCATGAAGGAGCTGGGTTTATGAAGGAGCTGGGTTTGTTTAGTTAGAAAGTAAAGAGCTGGGTTTATGAAGGACCTGGGTTTGTTTAGTTAGAAGCTAAGGAGCTGGGTTCATGAAGGAGCTGGGTTTATGAAGGAGCTGGGTTTATTTAGTTAGAAGCTAAGGAGTTGGGTTCATGAAGGAGTTGGGTTTATGAAGGAGCTAGTTAAATCCAAGACCACTTGAAGGGTGAACCTTGCACTATGGACTCATCCAAGTCCAAATCCAATACCGCGGAGGAATGTGAGCCCAAACCCACTACTCGGACTACGGACGCTTAAGGGTGGGGGGTTTGGCCTCACATAATTGGTGCGTCCGCCGGGAGCGAAGCGGAAGGTAGTTACAAGACTTGGAGGCGACTAGGAGACTTGGAGGCAACTAGGAAAAATTGGAGACACAAATTTGAGAGAAGGGAAGGAGCACCCGAAACTCGGTAAGTATTCTCTCTTTGGGTTACATTTGAATTCATTGTATTTCAACTATTCCTTGGAATGAATTGCATTGTCAATTACGCAAATTCATTTTTGAGGAAGGAGCGCGGCGAAGGTACGTCCTCAACCTTTTTGGGGATTTGCTAAGAACTTAAAAGGAACCTATAACCGAGTAGCTCATTAAAACATTAGAGGATAAATTCACCTTAGGACATTGAACTTTGACACTCACCTCGGGGTGAGTCTCAAAGTTTTGGGAGTTGTCATTTCATGCTCTAGATTAAATTAATATTTCACAAAGTTTATGGTGTTGTTACATTGAGTCACGATTGAGGGGAGTGCTAACTCACAGGGGGATGCGATTGCTCAAGGTATGTTTATTTCTTCAAAGTGAACTCATTAACTAATTAAGGAATGCCTTTTGTACTCGTGATTGTTGTTATCCGTTGTAGAGGGTAATTCCCGAATTGTGGATGGTGTGAGAAGTTGAAGGGTGAAGCCTCGACTTTTAACATAATCTACTCGGAAGGTCACCCCCTCACAATCGGTATTGTGGTGAGTGTTGATTTGCGGGAAGGTGCGGAGGTGATGCTCCGACTTAACCAAAAAATTAACATGAACATGCCTATCCCCTATTGGGATTCTTTCACCTAAGTGGGCTTGCAGGTTCTTTTCCTCACCTCCTAAAAAAATTATAACCACACCAAGACAAGTGAAAATATTAAGAGGGGAATTGCTAGGATTATGTGTGGTCAAGTGAGGGTCGATCGATTCTTATGGAATGCAAGGTAGGACTCGCTCACAAAAACCAAGTTTGATAGTAGGACTAGAGAAATCTACTCGAAAGAGGCGGTCCTCTAAAATCAGTGATAGATTAGAACAAGATAATGTTAGAATAGAGAGTTGTTTGAACGTCGAACCTAGGACTAGGTCAATTCTAGACACCTTAGAACTTGGAGCTCAACTTGAAGAGGAGATCACTCCCTCCAAATTGAGTGGTGAAACTTCTTCGGAAAATTACACACTTAGAGAAGAATTCCCGGTAGAAGTTGATAGGGGATTGTTGAATAGTTCACCGGTCACCATGGCCGAGGAACGGGGGATGGATCCACCACCCATACCCCCAATTCCGCCCATACCTCCTATACCTCCAATAGACCCATTGGTTAGGCCAAGAGGCCTACCAATTGTGGTTCCACAAAATTTAGCGGCGATGGATATGCCATCTCATCTCCCTAAATTTTATGGGACCAAGGATGAGGACCCCTCTCGGCACATGGAACGGTATATCGAACGGTTGGCTAGCTCCCTCATAACCGACCCGGGTTATTGGTTAGTGTGGTTTCCTACCACTCTAGAGGGGGAAGCCTATGAATGGTATCGGGATCATGCCGAGGGACATTTTAGGGGATGGGAACAATTACAAAGGGAGTTTCTTAACGAATTTAGGCCGGAAGTGGGTCAAAGTACCGCATTAAGGGCATTGTCGTCATTGAAGCAAGGAAGGGAGGAAGAAATTTCGGCTTACATTAGGAGGTTTGATTTAGTGTGCACTAGATTTGTGGGTACCATGCTCAACGACGACACGCTAAAGCAATTTTTCATTCAAGGGTTTTTTAAGTCCGGAACTATTAGGGGTGTTCTAGAAAGGAATCCCTTGACCTTGGCGGATGCCAAGCGTGCGGCTAGAGATATTGAAAACTTGGATAAAGATCACGAAAGGCTATGGAGAAGGGAGGATGAATTGATCCCACAATTCATCCCCATACGCCCTAGGGTGGTAGCGGTAGAACCCGCTAAGTATGAGAACCAAATTCCATATGCCATTGTGGACACCGGTCCCCGACCTTTAGCGGTTAGGGAACCGGCACCTCTTTTGGCACTACCGGCCCCTAGAACGGATCCACACTTGGAGGAGGTTGAGAGAAGACTAGGTGCTAGCCAACTAGGATTCCAAGAGGCTATGATAAAACAAATGCAAAGCCTCACGGATCAAATGTCATTAATGATCCGGAGTCAACAACCGGGGCCTCCACCCCCGGTTGAGTCGGGTAGGCATTCTTCCGGATTATGGTGTGTCCAATGTGGCCAACCGGGCCACACGCGTCAATTTTGTAGAAGTGGACAAAACCGTGACCAAAGAGGAAACGGTAACCCACCTCAACAAAATCAACGAGGTCAAGCGCCACCTCACTATGGAAATGGAAGCAATAGAGGACCACAACCTAGAGGGCAAGGTGGCCAAAATTTAGAGAGGAAGGAATTTCATCCCTTTTGTGGAAGGTGGCACGCTCAAGGACAATGTTGGTCCGAAGGTCAAGAGTTTAATTGTAGCAATTGTGGAGGAAGTCATCCCTCGGATACGTGTCGCCAACCGGACAAAATAATTAATGTCCCTTACCCGGTGGCTAATCCACAACAACAAGCAAGGGATAATATGCGAGGTGCTAGGCCACAAGGAGTACCGGCCAATGAACTTAGGCCACCTAACTTATACTATGACCATAGTAATGCTAGGCAAACTTTTCATCCACCGGCGGGCTTGCAAACTACAACCGGTTACATTCCAATACAAAATAGACAAGGAGTTCCACCTAATGGTAGTAACGGGAGACAAGCGCCTCCAACGGATCCGGGACCATCTAACTCCCAAGATGTTAGGTTCATGGATGGAGTGTTGGAGGCCACATGTGATGACATGCTTCCTCTCCCAACGAGAATTGGAGAGGAGCAAAGTCAATGGCCTCCTCACACCAATGCTATTACATATGAGTTAGTGAAGGGTAAGGGTGTGGTTGAAGAAGCACCTGCACTAGCGGTAACTACTAGGGCTAGGAGAGGGGATGCCCCGTTGGAGGTAGGAATAGGAGAGCAAGGAAATTACTCTTCGGATGAAGAGATTAATCTCTCCGAGTTGGATAGGGTAGCTAGAAGAGCTACTAAGGATGTGGAGAGGGAAAATATAATTTTACAAAATAGGGAGAGGACTAATGCGGTACATGACTTGGATAATAGCGATGTGGGTGAATGGGAAGGACCGGGGGTTCCCGTAGACGAATTCGACGTAGTGGGTAATTCTAAGGTGGAAAGATCTACCGGGTACGACTTGTGGGCGGACCTTAGTACACTCAAGGCGGATATTACTTTCGGCCAACTATTGGAAATTTCACCCACGGCAAGGAAAACATTAAAGGAGGGAATGCCGGTACACAAGAGGATGAGGAAGGTGAAAGCTAAAATAGCCGCTAGGATCCAATCACAAGGTGGAAGAGACGTGAAAGCTATAGAAATAGAAGTTGTTATAGTAGATAAGGTGGTTCCTAATGTGCTAGTCGACGGAGGGAGTAGTCTAAATATACTACCGGAGGATACTATGAAAAAATTGGGACTTGGACTCACGGGGCCTTCACCTTTGGTCATAAATATGGCAAATCAAAGTTCGACTACGCCTTTGGGGATGATCAAGGATTGTAGAATGACTACGGGAGGCGAGGAGTACTTGGTCACCTTCCATGTCATTAAAATGCACTCCAACAAGGACACCTTCCCCATTTTGCTAGGTAGGCCTTGGTTGCGGATGGCGAATGCTATGGTCAATTGGGGTGGACCTAAACCATCCATCACTTATGGTCCGGAGGGTAATAGGGTCATAGTGTCCATTGGTTCATTAGAAGGATGGATGAAGAAGGAGATGTATTTGCCATTGGAGAAGGAAATTGATGACTTAAACGAGAATGAGATTGGCAAGGCATTGGTGGGAGTCGTCCATCCCGAAGGTCAAAGGGTTGTTATAGATTCGGGCTCGGGAAGTCTAGGTCCTAATTTTTACAATTATGGGGATAATGGGGATTATGCCCAATGGCTAAGGGAGTACCCCGAGTCCGAGGTTGATGTAATGGTTACATTTCACCAAGTAGGCTTAGGGAGTGAATTTCCTAGTGTTAGTTTAGGAGAGGGCTCATTGTTGGAGCCATGTGAGGTGCTCACCGAGGAAGAGTGGGTTAGCGGTGGGTTAACACCTTGGGTAGATGACGTGGAAGAGGGTGAGGTTAGTTTAATTCATGTAGATGGGACTCAAGAGGAGGATGTGATTATTGAGTCATCGAAATTGGAGGAGCCTTTACATTTCAAGACCACGTCTACGGGGATAGTTGTAGGTCAAGATGTGAAAGATTACCCCAATGTGCCTTCCGATTGGTATCGGAACAAAGAGGAACAAACACATGTGTCGGAAGCGGATTGGCGGTACGTGGATGTGAAATTAAAGAATGGAAAAACCCGACAAATGAAGATGGGTTCCAAATTGGGGGAGAAAGAGGTTAGGGAGTATAGCAATTTGGTGGATGAGTTTAGTGATACTTTTGCATGGTCCTACGATGAGCTTAAGGGAATTCCTAGGGAAATGGTAGAGCACCGGATTCCTTTAATTCCGGGGGCGAGGCCAATTAGACAAAAGGAGAGGAGGATGAATCCTCAATTGCAATTGTTGGTGAAAGCGGAATTGGAAAGGTTATTGAAGGCCGGGTTTATCAAGCCGGTGGAAATCACGGATTGGGTTTCTCCTATGGTCTTAGTAAAGAAAAAAAAAATGGGAAATTAAGGGTTTGTGTCGACTATAGGAAATTGAATTCGTGCACACAAAAGGATCACTTCCCCTTACCTTTTATCACCTTGTTGCTTGAGGAGGTTGGAGGTCATTCGCGATATACCTTTATGGATGGGTATGCGGGTTATAATCAAATTTCCATAGCCCTCCAAGATATCCATAAAACGGCTTTTACTACACCTTGGGGTACTTTTGTGTGGGTAGTGATGCCATTTGGGTTATGTAATGCCCCGGCTACTTTCCAACGATTAGTAATGTATATCTTCACCGACTTGTTGTTCAAATCCATGACCGTCTTTGTGGACGATTTTAGCACACAAAGTAATGTGGACGATCACCTACATTGTGTTAGGGAGGCATTGGTTAGGTGTAGGAAGATGAGGTTAGCATTGAACCCGGATAAGACATTTTTGGGAGTGAATAAGGGAGTGTTGTTGGGTTATGTTGTTAGTGAGAAAGGTAGAGAACCCGATCCGGATAAGATTGCGGCCATAAGCGACTTGGCAACTCCAACCAATTCCAAGGGGATCTCTAAGTTGTTAGGACATGTGGGATGGTACCGGGAACTTATTCCTAATTTTTCAAAGATAGCGGTGCCCATTACCCATTTGCTCAAAAAGGATGTCAAATTCGAGTGGACAGATGCTTGTCAAAAAGCCTTTGAGGAATTGCGGGATAGGTTGAGCACCTATCCGGTGTTGATACCACCCAATTGGGGTAAACCTTTTCACGTCTATTGTGATGCTAGTAATGTGGCAATAGGGAGTGCGCTTTGTCAAGCAACGGGAGAAAAAGAGAAGGATCAACCTATAGCTTATGCGAGTAAGCAATTGACCCCCGCCGAAAGAAACTACTCTACAACGGAGAGGGAGTGCCTAGCCATGGTGTTTTCCGTTAAAAAGTTTAGGCATTACCTCATGTGCAACCCGGTTGTATTTTTTGTTGACCACATGGCTATCAAGTATCTAGTTAACAAGGCGGAGTTAAGTGGTAGGTTAGCTAGGTGGGTTTTGTTATTAGAAGAATTCGACTACACGGTGGAATATAAACCGGGTCGTATGCATTTACAAGCGGACCACTTGTCTAGGTTGTCGGAGGAGATAGGAAAAAATCCGGTAAATGATATGTTAGTAGATGATAGCCTCTTTGTGGTCACTTCTACACCGGAGTGGTATGCGGGCATAGTGGAATTTCTAACAACCCACAAGTTGCCCAAAGAGTGGACAAAAGAAGAGAGAAGGAAGGTGAGGGTAAATAGTAGGCAATTTGTTGTAGTGGGCCATAGGTTGTTTAGAAGGGGGTCCGATGGTATTTTACGACGATGCGTGTCAAAAACGGAGGTTGAAGCGATTTTAATCGCTTGCCACGATAGCGCTTGCGGCGGTCACTTCTCGGGTCAACTCACCGGGCAAAAAATACTTAGAGCGGGCTACTTTTGGCCTACACTATTTAAGGACGCCCATGACTATGTAAGGAAATGCGACGCTTGCCAACGGTATGCCCGAAACGACCTTAGAATGGAGATGCCTTTACATGTATCATTACCCTTAATTCCTTTCGAAAAATGGGGCATCGACTATGTGGGTGAGGTCCATCCCCAATCTTCAAAAGGAATGAAATATATTGTGGTGGCAACCGAGTACCTCACCAAGTGGGCGGAAGCCAAAGCGGTGAAGACCGACACGGCGGAACACGCGGCAACATTTATGTACGAAAACATAATTTCGCGGTTCGGGGTGCCGAAGATCCTAGTAAGCGATAGGGGTACTCACTTTTTGAATGACTTGATTCGAGAGATGACAGAGAAATTTAAAATTGATCACCGGAAGACTACTCCCTACCACCCACAAACCAATGGACAAACGGAAAGGGTTAACGGAATTTTGGTGAGTATACTACGCAAGACGGTTATAGACTCGAAGCGGGATTGGGATACGAAACTAACGGCGGCACTTTGGGCATACCGTACAACCTATAAGGTAACTACGCGTGCTACACCATTTTCCTTAGTCTATGGTCTTGAAGCGACACTACCAATCGAATATGAAGTCGAGTCACTTAGGGTGGCCGTGAGTACGAGACTTACCGAAAGTCAATCCTTACGAAATCGACTAACCGATTTGGAAGCACTTGACGAAAGGAGGAGAATGGCGGCTCAACATATTGAGGCAATCCAAAGAAGGAGAAAGATTACTTTCAACAAACGACATAAGAGAAGGGCCCTAACACCGGGAATGATGGTCATGATTCAAGACGCACGAAAGCTTGAATTTCCGGCGAAATTCGATGCGGTATGGTTAGGACCTTACCTTGTCTATGAGGTCTTTCCTAATAATTCAATTCAATTGGAAACGTTGAATGGTGAGCTCTTTCCTACCCGTACATCGGGAAGTAGATGTAAGGAGTACCGAGCTTGACTAGGCAACTTACCCTTGGAGCAAGAGATGTTTGGATTCATCCCCCGATGGTCGCCAATTATGTGAGCCCAAAAAGGTGCCCACATTTAGTCTTAGACCCTTGAAACGTTAGTTGATGCACTTTGAAGTAGCATGTTACTTCACAAAAATATAAAAAGAGTGAAATGTTAGTCTTAGAAGTACCATGTTGTAAGAGGCTAGGATGTGAGTTGTTATTGTGTTTTTACCTTCGGAAGGATTTGAGTGAATGAGGATAGGTAAGGAGAACTTGGATTGAGTAGTTAGTGAGTAGGCTAGTACAAATGGATGGAGACAACCAAAGTGACTCAAGAGGCAAGTGCATTCGAATTGGGATGAATGGAGGATCACATGGAGCGCACAAGTGGACCACCTCATCATGGCCACTTAATGGGGAAGGTCCAAGGAAGAATGCAAGGTGGAGGATAAGCAAATTCTCAAAGCACCAATCAAATCACGAGTTAAGCATCGTGGTTTGAATTAAGTGGTGAGCGACGATTTGGGAAAGTAAGGGGAGAAAGTTATGGCGGCGGAAAGCGAAGGAGGCTAAGTTTGGGTTGAAGCATCCCAAGTTTGGTAAAGTGTGGTAGGTAGAAAGCCAAGGCTAGTTAAATGTTCGAATTAGGATCCTTGTTGATCATTTGAGGGAGGAAGGCTTAGAAGATAGGATTGGCGCCTACTAAGTAGGAGGAAATCTCAAGGGCTTATCGTGAGCCTTGAGGGTGCTCACCCCCTCAAGCTTACTATATAATCCCTCATTCTTCCCTCACTCATCCTCTCTTTCCTTTGTGCTCCAAGGCACCCCACTAGTTATAAGTGTGGGTGTGGGAAGCCATATTGGAGCACATGTGTGTGCTTAGTTTTTAGTTTGAGAGCCAAGGCTTGTTAGCCTTGAAGAGGGCTTGACCTCTTGGTAGAATTAGTGTTTACGTGAAGGATTTTAAAGTTAATTCATGATTCCAATTTGTGGTACTTGAAGTTCATGTTTTGAATACACGTGGTTGCAAGTTCCATGTTTAAGAGTTGAGCACTTGAGGTTGTGATGAGTGCAAAAATATACTTGTGTGGATTAGTTAGTCTTAGTGAAGTTAGGAAATTCTCTCTCCCCCTCTCCTCTCTAGGATTTTAGGATTTTAGGATTAGAGAAGAATTGTGTGATTAGAAAGGGGTTGTTAGTAGAATTAGGAAAATTAGGTAGGAAGATTAGTTAAGGGCTTGAATAATTAGTGAGGTAGTTGGGGATTACAACTACAAAGTTGTGGGTTCATGAAGGAGCTGGGTTTATGAAGGAGCTGGGTTTGTTTAGTTAGAAAGTAAAGAGCTGGGTTTATGAAGGACCTGGGTTTGTTTAGTTAGAAGCTAAGGAGCTGGGTTCATGAAGGAGCTGGGTTTATGAAGGAGCTGGGTTTATTTAGTTAGAAGCTAAGGAGTTGGGTTCATGAAGGAGTTGGGTTTATGAAGGAGCTAGTTAAATCCAAGACCACTTGAAGGGTGAACCTTGCACTATGGACTCATCCAAGTCCAAATCCAATACCGCGGAGGAATGTGAGCCCAAACCCACTACTCGGACTACGGACGCTTAAGGGTGGGGGGTTTGGCCTCACAGCTGCGCAGAATTTTGTCGAGCATATGACACATGTGATTGGCGAGGCCAAGAAACATCTCATTGCTGCGCAACAACGACAAAAGTTCTATGATGACAAGAACCGACGAGAGGTCTCGTTCGAAGTGGACCAGCAAGTGCTAGTAAGTACTGCCAACATTAAGTTGAAGGTCCCAGGAGCTCGAAAGCTTTTACCAAGGTGGATTGGCCCATTTCGGGTTGTGCAAAGGATAGGGGTGGTAGCATACCGCGTGCAACTGCCAGATACATTTAAGATACACGATGTTTTTCATGTGTCACTTCTTAGGCCTTATGTGGCCGATGGCAGGGTACAGCCTCCCCCTCCGCCAGTCTTTGAGGAAGATGCATCTTATGAAGTAGAACGCGTGCTTTCACACGAAGATAGAGGGTCTCGTTCTCGCCCCAAGAAATTCTATCTTATCAAATGGCTCGGATATGCACTTGAGCATAATTCATGGGAGCCCGAATGCAACTTGAGTGTAGAAGTCCTCAAGGAGTACTGGGATGCGGTAGCAAAGTCGGAAGACAGGCTCACACGCCATGGTGTTAAGCGTGACCGCGAAGCCCCAGCTGCGCAAAAACGTTTGAGGCGGAAGGTATCTTTGGGGTAGGCGCCTTCTGTTCTTTCAGGCTTGCACAAGATCCTGTAAACGGGGTGTTATTATTAACTTGTTTCACCCTGCCAATTGGCATGGAGCATGGTACAGATACAGATCCCATGGCTCGCTTAAATTAGTGGTGGTCTTGACTATATTTGTTTTGATGCACTACGATTTGGGATCATTCATGAACGCGGACGTTCATTCCTAAGTGGGGAGGTGTGTAACGTGTATTACATATTTATTGTTTTATATTTATTTACAACCTCTCATTCAACTGGGACTACTTTACTATAAAACTAGAGGCGCTACCCTGAGTGCTCTAGCAGTCCTAAAAGTAAAGGGAGTTAACTACTAGTTGATGACTGTGGTTCTACACGTAGTTCTCCCACGTAAGTAGGGACCACTAGTTAACTGCACTTAGAGATATCCTAAAGGCATGGGGGAGAGCTCGTTAATATATATTTAACTACCACTTAACTACCAGTTGGAGGTGGCCTCAACTGCTAGTGGTACTTGTATATAAGCTCTAAGGTTGGGTGGAACATGCCTCTTGAATCTCATAATATTTGAGAACGTTACAGCATGTCTGATGTTGAGCACCACATTCCTTAAGTCCTTCAATGTAACATCATCATATTGTGATAAAACCCAATGCAAAAGTTTCTTCTTGTACTAAATTTTGAAAGATGCTATTATACCTTGATCCAGAGGTTGAACTACGCTTATAACATTGGGAGGAAGGAATACCAAAGTTATGTTGCTCAATTCCAAGGTTGACAAACCACGAGACTTACCAACTTTGGTTGAGCTAACAACATATGAAGATGCACTATCCAAAATCATAATCACCTTTTGATTTTGACCTTTGAACTGATTGTTGAGCTGCAAAATCTGTGCTTCAAATACATCCCCCTTCATCCAAGCTGTTTCATTTGAGTGCTACGGAACATACGCATGAGGCTACCACCTTCCAAAGCATTGTGGTTCTTGGACGTATAAATCACAAGCAACTTCAGCTTATCAATCCCAGTTGAATTAACAACAAGAGCAAGTGTTACATGTTCCTTTTGTAACTTCCGACCCTTCACCTTCCCTTGTACTAATGTTTTATTAGGATGTGCTCTAAAATACAATCTAGTCTCATCCATGTTGTAAACATCTTCAGGCTCATAATCTGACAAAAGAATAAGAAGGAGGTCACTCTAACCCTAACCATGTCCATTCTACACTAGTAACCCTAATTATCATTAAGTTCCCCATAACAAGTGAAGTTCCCAAGTAATTTCCAAGTGAAAATGGATATATTTTAAATATACATAACATAGATGAAAGGAATTTTGGCATTAATTACCTCTTTAATATGACAAAATAGAGATTCTAAATGTCGTATTATCAAGTGTCGTAGTCGTATAAAAGAGGGAGGTTTGAACTAAAAGTTTGGTTGCGCAAAAATGTGTCGTAATATCAAGGGTACTATATAAACGAGTGTCGTACTAACAAAGTTAGACTATATATATATATATATATATATTCATTTCAAGGTGCATGAACCAGCTATGGTATAGAAGTTTTGAATTTTGTTTATGGGCAACCCAAAGAAATCACATATTTTGATCGGGATGCCCAAAAAATAGTGGCTGGTTTCCGAGTAGCTTGTCAATTTCTTCCTTTACTCCAAAAAATAAGAGTGGGTTCAACTATAGATTGTTGATCATTGATATAAGCCTCATGCTCAGTAATAAATAACCGACGCAAATTCCTTCGCACTTAGCACTCAAGCGACCAATTTGCCCTCGGTTACTATGCTATGTCTTACTAATCATTCAAACAGAGCAAAACCAAAATATTGGAGAAAATTACAACATGTTAGTAACAAATTTGTTATTAAATTGATCCTAAGAATGATTTCATCCAATCCTATAGAAAATCTATCCATTTTGCTTGATTCAAGCTTAATATTGTTATGTTTTATAAAGTGATGACATATTCGTAAATTCAAAATCAACATGTTGAATATAGAGTGGGCCACACCTTCACTAGAAGAAAATTTGTCCATTACAACCATACATTGTGACTTGTCCCTTGCAACAAATGATGAGGAAATACATAAATAAACCATTTTTTGGTTGCCAAGCAGAGGTTTTTTGTTGTTGTTTTTGGACAATTAGCAACCAAAACCATCCAATTGACAATCAAAATAATTTATTGATTTATTTTATTTTATTTGGCATGAGTCGCAATGGACAAGTCACAACAAATGGTTGTATTGGACAAGTTATCTTCTAGTGCTTATAAATGTAGCTATGGTCGTGATTGTCTATATGAAGTAGATTGGTGTTAATCTAACACCCCCAAAATTTTGAAACTTGTATTTGGGTGGTGTGTGGTCATGCGTAGGTCAAAAGAATAGACATCAAAATAACATGTGTACAAAAGAAGATTGAACTACATGCTCAAAATGTGGTAACCATTGCAGGCTCAATAGTCGACGCAATTGGGGGTCCTATATGACCATTTAATAACAACAAAATCTTCACTATGACAAATTTTTATTTTTTAAAAAGAAAGCTTTGCTATAAACTAGATGAACTCCAAAACTAATAAGGTTTAATGACAACGGGCTCAAATTGGATGCTAATTATGCTAAGAGATTAATACTAATCATCTTGCATTAATTACATGTTTCATATCCTATAGAAAGTGGGTGCACAATAAAGATGAATACATGGCATTAATATATGATATCAATAAGGGTAGCAAATTGCAATGCCAATTGAATAGTGACACTTGGTAGGTATCACATGATAAGATCTAATCATTATATACCCGAGTCATTATATGGGTCAATATTATGTGGGTATCTTGGATTTTGGTCACCTTCTTCTCAAATGTGGGTCAAGGACTGAAGTTAATCATTTATCACCCGGAAATTTAAAAATAAATAATTAACAACTGCCAAAATAACTATAGTTAACTAAAAAATTTTCAATACGTTTTAGGGAGCACCTATAGTTATCTAGATATATATAACTATAGTTAAAAACCACATTAAATAAATTGGACCAAAAATACCAAGAACAAATAATGTCCAAGGGTGAACGCAAAGTGATTAGGAAATTTTCTCTTGAAACATAGAAATCGATGCATAGTCTCTGTCCTATAGACATAGCCAATAAAAAATGGGAATTGAAAATCTCCGATATGCTAACAGATATCTTGGAAATTGATCCTAAGTTTAATGTCACCAAATTTTATTCAAATTTGTCTATTTTTCTTCATCCACATAGTGAATTAGGAGTACAAAAAAATCAATTTACTTTTCGTGATGAACTGATGGATAGTAGGCTATGTTACCGTGCTTCATAAAAATGCAAAAACCAAAAACACCCCAAATCCTAATAGGTTGGGGAAATTGTGTTCCTCATCAGATACAATTTACCCTTGAAGGTTGAAGCATGTTTCAGATAACAACACTCTTTGTTCAATTGCTATATAATCAAAGTTGAAACGTTGGACAATTTACCAATTTTTAAATAGATTCAAGACCACTTTTACAAAATGGTTGGTGTCCTAAAATGACTTTGCCAACTCCATAAATGCATATTCAAGCTTAATATTGAAGAAATTCTTTATGATTGAGTGTCCCATAGACTATAGTTTGAATTTATTAGATGTGATGAGCGCACATAGACATATGATTTGCCTAGCAGGATGTGCCTGTTTATGGAAGTGATTGGAAGACATAGTGTCAAAAATCGTAGTTTGGATAAAAAAGAGATCATATTTGAAACAATTATTGCGTGAATATTTTACACGCACTTTACATGGCATACATGAGAATGATGAAGGTCTATGTGTTAAGTTTGATACAATCGTAATGCAAGGTGTTTATTATGTTTTAAGTTGCATTTGGGACACTATAATAATGTCCAACGATGTCAAATTGTTAGTTAATAAAGCTTACCTACAACTTCGTAATTTTGGAAAGATGGTGATGGACATGGAAAACTCTATTTTCCAAAGACATTGTGGATTCAGTCGGCGAATGAAGAACGGCTGGGCCGAAACAACCTGTACACTGGTTCCTTGGAGACAAGGGTTTAGGCATCCAACAAGGAACGAGTGTATATATGGGTTGGTTCGCCCAAATCAATGAAGAACCAAACATTCATCATAAGACAGAAAATAGCAAAACAGAGGATTTATTTATTTATTTATTTTGAGATAGAAGGCTAATAGGCCAACGCCAAAGCACAGGAGGCAGTTGACCACTTGACAAGTTTTCTGTCAGGTAGAGAGGAGATTTCACAGGCGGGATTCGAACTGCCAACCTCTTCCTTGAGATTTGGGTATCCCTCCACCATCATCCGGTAGTTTAGGGTCATCTCGGACCCAAAACAGAGGAATTCATTGTTCCAAAGTTGTGTGTATGAGAAAATCACAGAGGCATGTGTGCCCTGTAAGCTACTAAATCCGTTGGGTGCTCAAGAATGGAGAAAAGGAATATGATGCCCAAAAATTTCAGACACTGGTGCATGATGCTTTATACAGAGGGTGGCCTGATCTCCACAATGGAATTAGTCCCTCTGTTTGCATGTCTACAATTGTCATGTGCACCTTTAAACTTGCAATCACTCCAGTAACAAAGCTTCAAGTACCACTGAAATTAAATGACTTCAACTTTCAGGGATTCAAGTGTCCAGTCTTTCCTTCACATTGGTGAAGGATGAAAGAGCTTTATGTTTAACTATGGAGATCTTCTCACTATTCACATTGGAGTTAAAAACACCTGCAAAACCCCTAGTTACCTTTACAGAATCTGGGATGCTTCTCTCAAACACCATCCGTGCCATCAATGGATACCTGCATTTCGGCTCGCCCACCAGCCATTCTCTCTGCCTTTAACCCTTGTTCTCCTGATCCAAAAGCATCCGAAACCAGGTTCACAACATTTCTCAGGAATAAAATCGTAAATTGAGCAGCATTTTGATGGTGGAGCCAGCCAAAGAACCAAAAAGGATGAAGACAAACAAGAGTGCGCATAATAGAGGCAGAAGTCCAAGCTGTACCTGTGCGAATGTGTATGACGTCCGAAACAGGAGACACTGCACCAACCAACACAAAGCATGATGTTACGTCAAACTGAATAGTCAAACAATTCGGCCAAACAGTATTCCATGAAATTCAATTTTCTGTGTTATGCAAAATCTAAGCTACCACAGAAACAAACTGGAGATATATGAAACATATAAAAAGGACCTTGTAACTTCACATACCAAATCTTTTTCCGTCTCCAATTTCACCAGTCCTTGCTTGATCAATAATAGTATCAATCACAGCTTCCACCTGTTGCCAAAGTCATATTCAAATTAACTTCCGTGATAAAATAAAATAGAATCATTTGTTCAAGGTTCTTCAAGGAAATTGATTGCCATTTTAATAACATGCTGTTTTCAATAAAAATATAAAAATCTGCATACATAAAAAATCCTAAGACCACCAGCACAGCGCACCTGCTCATGAGAAACCACTATCTCCAGCTTCACCTTTGTAAGAAAGCTGTCTCCAGCATACTCCGTGCCGGTGATTGACAAAGAAAACATTTCCTGTCAGTTGTGCACCTTTGAATCATCTGTGGGAATATCTCCACAACCCAAAGTACAGGATTGGTAACATACTGTAATCGAACTTTTCAAGGTCGGCAAATTTCAAATACCATACACAAGAGAAGAAAGTTGAAAATGAATACTACCAATGACCTATATCAGTACTACCCCTGATGTCTACCTCTGATGTACTACACCTAGATCCCAGCTTCAAGGAAATCAGACATATGAATGCAGACAGGATGTGGATGCAGGCTCACTCCAGGAGATCCAAAAGCGTATTCAGGTGTTTCACAAAAAAACTGACTCCTTGCCTACGCATGTATCTCCTCTGCTCTTCTCAAGACTCCTTTGCAAAATTACTTGCTGAAAGAGGTCCTCCTATCACTAAATCTTATAACAATAACAGGAGAGCCGTTTTAAACTAATTAAGTGTGATTGAATGTAATTAAGTCTAATTAATCTTGATTAAGTTTAATTAAGCCCAATTAATTCAAAAAGCATGCTTACCAAATTAATTAAGCCTAATTGATTATAAAATGTAACTACTGGGATTTATCGTGATTTATTGGAATTTACTCCATTAATGTTTTTGACTTCCAAGTTAATTACATGCTTTATTGGCAGTTTCACTTTGAAAATGAAATCCCACTCAATTGCTTATTTACTCAATGAAGGTGAACATATATATTGGATTTTGGACCTTGAAGGTGAAGTGCACTCAATATGGGATTTTTTTGGATACGTGGCCTTCAAGAATGCGAGGGCAATGGTTTTTTTGAAGTCGAGCGGGCGGGCAACAATTTTCGGTCGAGTCCAGAAAATCTGGATTTTCTGGACGGGCGGCTGCCCCTGCCCGAATCCACCTCCCCCGAAAAGTTCGTGGGGGGGGAACTTAACGTCCTCCAAGAGAGAGAACCACTATGACCAAATCCAATTGATGAGAGAAACATGCCAACATTGAAAGAAAACACCTATTAGGTTACTTCCAAAGAGTACCTGCCGAGCTACTTCCGCATTATCAAACTTGGCGGGGTCGCATACTTTTTTTCTCCTCACCAACCAAATAAACCGGGTAGGTGGGAAACCAAGCAACACACCAGGTGACTTGTGGGGAAACTTGCCATAAACACTAGGACGGGTGGTGAGCCTCACCCAAGCCCATTGTTATCAAATGAACACACCGCATCGGTGGAGTGATGTTATGTGACTCAAATCTACTTCTAAATTGATAAGGAAATTCAAGGTCTGTTCTAGTGTTGGTCTGGTATATATGTGATTGCAAGGTATCAACAATCAACATCAATAAGAGTATCAAATTTGCAATATCAATCAAAGATTGATACTTGGTGGGTATGTCAGGGTGAGAGAATCTTTATATACCCGAGATGCTATTTCGGTCAATACCATTCTAAACCATGTTGATACTATGGTGATTTTGCCTAGGTGTAAATATTCTTCCATGGCATACAGACCCTATTGATATTAGAAACAAAAATATCGTCAAATACCCATACCCTACTAGTATCAGAATTGTGGAATCCCCTATTATAGATACTCAAATGCTATTAAAAAAGACAATACGAGACCAACATTGCTCTATTTGACAAATTTGCATATGTAGATACATGTCATGTGAGCATTATAAGTTCCCATATATGATAGTGAACCCAAATCCCTAGCACTAGAATATCCGACTTTAAAGCAAACAATGGGTCTTCAAAGGTGCATTTAATGATACAAATGTACATGTGCTCTGAAGAGCTAGACCAATTTATAGAAGGTTGTGCATGCCTCCTGATCGGCATCATGGCATCTTTGAGAGGGATATTGTTCTCATTTCTAATTACTATATTATTGAAATTATAGTTTCCACCCTAAAGTTAACTTATTTCTTCAACTGGAGGAACTCAAAGAAGTTGTCAACAACAAAAGCAATCAATAAATAAGTAGCAACTAGAGTGGTGCTTGCATGACAAGCCCCTGCAAAGACCAATCTAATTAACATGGCACATTATTTTGATGCAACACCAAATTAGATGTTTTGTGTAGCTTTCATCAAACGAAGGTAAGACCCCAAACTTCATTCATCTGCCAACCTCTGGATATAAATGATTAAATTGGTAACAGGTGTTGAACTTGATTCCACATCATGTTGCACTATTGCAACTCCTTCATGGAGCCCCAAATCACAAGATACAATCAATAAAGTCGAACTTACATGGCTTGCACAAAAATTAACTGCAAGTCACAAGATGTGAAATCTGACTGCTGACATCTATCAAGAGCAAAATGTAGTTTTTTAATTTTTTTTTAAATTAAAAAAAAAACCCAAAAAAAACCAGGTGATATGGAATGAGAAATGCGGAACCTAGGTAGCCGAATAAGAGGAGCAAGGTGAAAATTTCACACTACTTTGTGGTTGATGAGGAGCAACCGCATTGACTTACGCATACTTACCAGCACCAACAATGAACCTTAAAACCAACATTCTAAACCATGCTCATAAATCTGGGGCTTCAAATGAGCACAAAGGTGAAGGCATTCCCAATGAACGGCAAGAGATGACCGCTAGTTACAGATGAACCAGTTGAGTTTGAGAAATAACCGGTTGGAGGTCAAGGCTCCAGGAAAATTACAGATTGTTTTAAGGGAATCTATAATGGAATGTACCTTGAATCAACACAAGAACAATTGAAAGATTACAACCTGTAACTAGTTGGACTTGGAAACAATAGGATCTTGACCAATTATGCCCAAAAATCTCCCCAGACGCTGGGCATTCCAACCTTTGGGTGCAGCTTGAAGAGCGAAATCCAAGTGCATGGTGAGTGTGCGTGTATAGACCGGCAAAAGACTCCGCTGCAATTCAATAATGACTTTGACTCCACCTTCATCCACCCTTGGAATATCCTTCTCTTGAAGCTCTTCGTAGTTTTAGGTTCAATCCTGCAAAGCAAGCACCAATGCATAATTTGGTCAATGTTTATTCACTCTACTTTGAATGACAAACGTCCCTGAAATTTCAATAACTCAAGCATCATAACTCATAAGTCCCGAAACCTCAAAAAGACTCTTTGATGCACTCATGGCACGGCACAGTACCCAGAACTTATGATTTTGTGGCCATGGAGTCCACGAACTCACTCTGAAACCGATCCAAAGAAAAACTTGAACACTGTAATCTTACCACAATAAATATCTTAGTGTGGCCCACACTCTTCATCATCAACCCACACTGATGGTCTTGCAATTAGAGACGCCACTGGATGGCAACAAGAGAGGGTGTCATATGACACTTGGTTAAGCCATGTAGACAAAAGGCACAAGCACAACCTGCATAATCACAAACCAATGATCAGAAACTGAAGGAAATTGCATAAACAGGAGGAGAGGCGCACTTGAACATCACCAGTATGAATGGTCCGATCCCTTCCTGACCTTTCAAATCTTGGTGACAAAAAGTTTGTTGTCACCATCCACCTCGCAAGGGTTTAGAGTCCCGCCCTTTTGATTCTTTAAGTTCTACTCAAGTAACATCTAGTTACAGATGAACCAGTTGAGTTTGACAAATAACCAGTTCAAATTCAAGACTTCAGGAAAATTACTGATTGATTTAGAAGATCTCAACCGATTATGCCCAAAATCCTCCCCGGACACTGGTCAATATAACATTTTTGGGCCCACACCATTTTTGAACTCACAGTTTTATAGAATTATGAAATCAATATCATTTATAAGAACATGAAGTATTGTGAGTTGAAAAATGATATATCAATATTATACTAAAAGAATGAAAGGTTCTTAACATGTTGTCATTTGGCACTGAGATTTCATTCATATATTAATTTGTAAGCTGCCTCAAATTTCAAGCCACGTAAAATATAGCGGGTCAAGGTATTTTCTACCCACACTAACTTCCAATGCACATTAGTAGGTGTAAAAATGGTGTGCCTACAAATGATAGGTGTAGACCTTATGAATTTAATTCATTTACGTTAACTTATGCCATGCCCGCACTTACTGGTGGGCATAGCTAGCGGACAACTCTCACTAGTATAGGGCACTTTTATGTTCGCTTTTAGCTAGCGAACACTGAAGACTTGAATACGTTACATCTAGTCGCTACCTTAAAATGACCCATATTGATGGAAGCTATCCACTGACTATGCCCACCCGTAAGTGTGGGCAAAACTTTACATTGTATAGATTTCTTTCATCTTGCCTTACGGTAGGAGAAACTTTCACCACCAATATATAATGAAAATAAAAATAAGATGTGTAAAGTAGGTTGGAGGGGAATCATTCAAATGATCATTCTACATTCTCTATTGCCACCCTAAACTATCTCAATTTCGAAAGGGAAAGCCAACTTCTTTAACCCCAACCTCAATTTAATGTTCCACGTGTTGCTTCTACTTAAACAAAGAAATGACATCTCCTCAACCAAGATCTTTGTAAATGATGACATATTTAAGTAACATATACACTAGAATGTTACTATGTGTGCATGTTGTTCAAACTTGGACTATAGTAAATTTGACAAACCTAATTGTCAAAATTTGAGTATCTAGGGCTTGCCAACTTGAAGGGACACTTGTCTTACTTGCCAAAATTAAATTGGAGCAGATTAGGTAAAGTGGGTGACATCTTAAGGTAGATGGGTCTTAAATGGTTAATTTTTTCCAACTACCCCAATTCTCAAATACGTGATTATTAGTATGACATGGTTAGCAAATCCAAATTGAGGCCGTAGCCACTTTTCTTAAAATAAATTAGAGCTCGTATGAATAACTCAGTCATTATTAAAGTGAAATTTATTTTATGAAATTGATTTTTAAAGCCTAGGAGGCCATAAAGCTTATGGGACTAGAAGATTCTCGTGCTCATTAGATAGTCAGTACATGTCCCTCCAATTAGATCATAACATTACTAAACAACTAGATGATGATCTCTTTCTCCGACTAAGAAATTATGATAGATTATAGTTGCTTGTTGGAAACTCTACAATACACAACTTGAATACTCCTCATAAATGGGGAATCTTGTAAATTGAAGGTGAATTATGCATTCTTCTTGCATGGTCCCGTGAAACACAACCAAGGAGTTGAGTATAGTTATGATTGACTATTGAGTCTAGAATGGGTATCATATTTTGACAACGCAATCCAATCTCTATTAAACACATCTCTTGTTGGTACCATTCTTGGAGCCAAACTTTACCACGTATCATTTAAATACACTCTAAACTCCGTATTGGCATGCTTGTGCCAACTAAAGAGCACGTGATCTTAAGGAGTTATGTAGTATTAACATGGATACATGATAAAAGAGAACTAGTGTAGCATGTGACATTATGGAATAACACAAAGTCAACATTGGAATAATGACATTAATTACAATGGTGGCAATGTGATGCGTCCAAGCGTGTGGTTTGAAGTCTTTGGTGGTTTATTTTAATGTCAAAAACCGGGATATATGGAGGAAATGTGACTCGGGGGGGTCACTGGCAAAAATTGTAGAAACAACGTGTGATAAAAAATAGGGTCTAATATATTCATTGTAGATAAATTTTGCAAAAAAACGTACATATGATATTGGGGGTTTAAAAAAAGTGAAATATGTTTACATGTAAAATATAATCACATATTATGGCCTCTTTTATCTAGTCAGTACATGTAAAATAACGTGGAAACAATTACTAAGGATAGCGGGTCTAGAGTAGGGTATGTGCTAGTGGATGAAAAGAGGTAATTTTCTATTGAAAAAACTTGGATGGATGACTTCACAGGTTGGTTCGCTTGAACGTTACTAGACCAATGTATCCAATGTGGAGTTAATGTTCTCTACCTACGTGGCGGGAGGGAAAATTTCAGCCGCGTTGTTTGAATTGCAATCTTCTTTCCAATTTTCTTTGGCAGTATAAGTAAAATAGGGTATTTTTAAATGATTGCCCCAAAATTTTATAATTACTGATAGGGTGTATTAAAATACAAGCATTTATCTTTATTTTGAAAATAACCATACCTTATAATATTTTCTGCAAGGTAAATAGCCCCCCACCCCCACCCCCGATAAATAGGTCATGAGTGCATGTGTATGCATTAATATGAGAGGGATTGACCCCCCCCCCCTTCCCCGAGAAACGTGACAATAAGGAATGAGATTCAAATTGAGAACATATGATCCCTAGGGTTTGAGGATGTAAGAGAAGGAGTGACATTAAGGAGGTTGATATTATGGAGTTTAGAGTGTACATGTGTCTTATTAGGACAAGTAACTAAAATAAACACATCTACCTCAAAGTGCTATTGAGCATGCATGTTTATATTAGATTATTGCATGCCCAGGGGGTGGACTCTTCATACCATGTACGAACTAATGTGAGTGTAGGTTTGAGGCATTAGTGTATATAGTATAAGATATTGTTTTTAGCTAGTGTGTACATCTAAAAAAGGCTATTAATTTTATGCAAGGGTAGATATGCAAAAGGGGGCATAAGATTTAGAGAAATTTTTTATAATACATGTGTTAGTTCCATCCATTGCACGTTTCATCCTTTGTTTTCATATGGTCATAGTCCTCAATGACTACCATGTCTCTTCTTGTTAGGGTTTGCATAACCAAGGTTCTAGGTTTTTACAAACTAGAGCCTCATGGGATTCCTTTAGTTTTTCCCTTGAGATTGTGGTTGAGTTATTGAGCTCTTAACTCTGATTGTTTGATACCATCCACGGGGAGGTCACTCCCTCTTTAATTAATGCATACACGTGCGCTTAGGACCTATTTATCGGGGGGCTATTTACCTTGCATAAAAGATTATAAGGTATGGTATTTTTCAAAATAAAAGTAAATGCTTGTATTTTAATACACCCTATCAATAATTATAATTTTTTGGGAGAATCATTTAAAAATACCCTATTTTACTTATACTGCATTTTTTTCCTTCCCAACACGTGGGTAGAGACCATTAACTCCACATTGGAACCCTTGCTTCAGTAATGTTCAAGCAAGCCAGCCTGCGAAGTCATCCATCCAAGCATTTTCAACAAAAAATTACCTCTTTTCATCCACTAGCACAGACCCTACCCCTAGATCCGCTACCCTTAGTAATTGTTTCCACGTTATTTTACATGTACTGACTAGATAAAAGAGGCCATTATATGTGATGGTATTTTACATGTAAACATGTTTCACTATTTTAAAACCCCCTATATTATATGTACATTTTTTGCAAAATTTACCTACAATGAATATATTAGACCCTATTTTTTATCACACGTTGTTTCTACGATTTTTGCCAGTGACCTCCCCGTGATACCATTGTTGAGTTACATGCTATGGCTAAAAAACAATCCATGACTTTCTCATTGGACAATGAATTACTTACAAAATTTGGTATATTGATCATCCTAACATTTTTGTAATGAAGTATTTTAATAAATGTTTGCAAGTGACAATTTTTATAACAATTTGTAACTTTTTTACACAGAACGACAAATGATGTTAGGTGTGCATTTCCTTGGGGGGGGTGTATACAATTAGTATTAAGCAAGACAAATAGAATTGGTGATACTAAATACGTTATTTAGTGTAGGACAATAAGGGGGTCCATTTCGCACTCCACTTTGACACGAAGTGCTTTCATGTCAAAATCTAGAAGGTGGTATTGCTTAGTAGAGCAAATTCGAGTAAATTGGGCACCCATCTTAGTCGATAAGTAAGGGAGAAGAAGGCTTGCAAATAAAATGAAAATATCTATTTACGTGTTTATTAAGACTAAGATTTCTTAACTCACAAATATTAAGATAGAATTCAAAGATCATACAAAATACAAACACATTAATCTCAGTTATTTGCAAAGAGCTCAAATCACCTAGTGGGTGGTGTTAGGTAATTCCGAACTTTTGATGAGCTTGGAAATAAGCAAGCAATTTTTGAAAATGTGAACACTCGTGCTTGAGAAGATGTTATTTGCCGTTTTGAAATGTAGGTGATTCTATACTAAAAGACCATGGACATGATGTGTGCAAGCATTTGGCATCATAGAGGAGATATTAAAGTGGGTGTGAGCCAACAATTTATTCCAACATTGGCCAAAAAGTCCAAAATTATCTAAATATTAATTTATTGTTTTAGTGAAGGCTTGGCCCATGTATCTTTGGCAACCATCAACTAAGATGGTGGTAGTAGCGGCCAATGTGCTAGATGCCAACCGCAATCGTCACGGATGGAAGTTTGGTCAATGCAGGTGAGCAGACTACTTTGAATGGTCCCAACTCTCTAAGTATATTCTAATTGAACAAGGTGAAGAAACTAAGGAACCAATCAACATCGCCAATGGTTTCCCCCAATGTCCTTGATATTATTGTAGTAATAAAATTGACAAACATATTTTAAATAGGTGCCTTCCAATGTTGTGTTCTTTATGATTAATTGTTTTGACATCTATAACCCGTTATTTGAGAAATGGAGGCCAACCACCATTTCAAGCCATAAATGATAGCTTAAAATGATAGCCAAACCGAGTGTGACAAACCCATGAGGGTGATAGAGGATGGATGGATTGCATCAAGTTGATACATAACTCGATAACTTACTTTTGAGCAATGTTACTTTCTAGGAACATAACATTCTTCAACAAGGGGCTAGATTTGATGGGATCAACACCTAGCCCGCCAAATGCTTGCTTCAACCAAACAATATTCGAATATTGACCAATTTTCAAACTAAATCTGGAATGGGGAAGATATGCTGTAAAACCATTCCCATCAATGCACAATATCCCAAAACGGTTTATAATACCATGAACTATTGACCAAATGAACAGTAGCATGTCGGTTTCTGGGTAGGCTGAGAATTGGCCACTAATGCATTTGATGAAACCAGAATCATACATCTTTGCATGTTATGAAATAAGAGAAATTGTCACATAAGATTGAAGATTTAGTTGTCTTCCCTTTTACTAGGGACTTTGTGAGTTACAACCCTTCAACTATCATTCCCAATTGGTCCAAACAATTCTCCTTGACCCAAAGTATTCCATATTACAACACCTCTCACTACACTAGTATTGTGTTTGGTGTCATATGGTATTTTATGTCAATGTGGTAACTTTTCTAAAGACACTTCTTATGAAAAAAATCACAAGTATTGTCACTGATAATTGAAACTTGAATGAAATCCATGCCAATTATCAAAACAAAGTTTTAGTATATTTTGCATCCCAGGAATTATGTGATGATATGTTATCATGGATGATTGATATTTAGATGAAAAATAACTTGATAAGTGACAGTAATTGCAACATTAAAGCTCTACAAACCCCTTTTTTTTATTAACAAGGAATGACAACTAATGTTAGGTTTACATTCAATGTTGGTGACACTACATGGGCAGTTTACAATTAGTATCGAGAAAGACAAACAGAATCGGTGACAGTATATTTATCATACATCTTCTTCTTCTTCTTCTTCTTCTTCTTCTTTCTAATCAAGAAATTCCAAGCTTGTAAGGGGTTCCCAACTGCCATATATGTCCATGTGTCTGTAAGTTATGGAAATTCTGCAGGCAGGAAATGGAGGTTATCCTTCACATCTCACATGGAAAGATGTGTGTCCATAGCAATATGCTTGGTTGTTAACTAACTTAAAGTGCAGTCATGAGAGAAGTCAAATGTAAGATTTGGGATGGAGAGAAATGCAAACTTCTTGTCTCCAACCTAAGTTTGAGAAGTTTCTTATGATACTATGATTTTCTTATGATACTATGAGAATGGCCACATGATAAGGCCTGTAAGCCCCCCCCCCATTCACTTTCACGCATCACATTGTTAAGCTTGTCATGAGAGGCATTTCTTGCAGATCTTGTGTATCAATGAACATATTCCTCAGATCTAAGTCCTTCATAATTTGCCTGTCAATTTTGCACATATAGTTCAACAATCATTTTTCAACACAATGACACGATGGTCTTCCAATGACGCTGCCAACATGACACCGTTAAACTAGCTAATTATCATTACAAGTGGGATATTACAGTAGTAATCTCAAATGTCTTCTGATCTTATTTGTAGAAAGAGTCATTCACAATTTTGTGACAGTAGCTTCAAAATTTGTGTCCTTCGCATGATGGCCTGCTGTCCGTAGTCCACAGTGCACATATGCTATAAAGTCTCTTTCACAAAAGGTATCCATTGTTTCATATGTAGTAAGGTAGAGACAGCTAATTCCGTTACCCCATCCTAAACCAACACTTATACCCGCCTCCTAATCACCAACATCTACCTACCTTGAACCGTCACTCATGCTAATTCTATGGCCGGGCCCACAAAGTGACGGTTTTGGCAACAAGCTGGCACGCCACCCCATGCAATAGGTGCTAGAGTTGGGCATTATTATTAACGACCTTTACATTAGGTTGAGTTGCTAATCTCGAATTCTAAAAATGGGTATAATTTCGACATTATTTATTTTATCACTAGGCTTGGCTCATGGTTACACATGGGTTGGTTTAAGGCCTTGCATGGTGGGGTTTAATGAGAGCATCAAGCTCGGTTCCCGGTATAAGATGGGCCTAGTATAGATTTGGTAAAGGTTGAGATTACATAATAAATGAATTGGTCCTCGGGTCCTCACTCACTTTACTTGCCCGCCCTAGCTAATGGAATTAAGAAGCTACTAGTTTTGACCTTGACAATTCATAAAATATTATGCTTCCACTAAAAATATTTTTTTTTGCTTTGAGGGTATTTTGGGTCGAAATGCTAATATAATCTACTATTTTTTTACCGTGACATAGCCACGTGTACCCACAATGGCTTAAAGTGTTGGTTTAAGCACCCTCTACCTTAATGGATCAATCAACCAATGGTCTGTCTTTCTCCTCTTACCCTCTAGAACAGATTGTGACTATAGTCTTGGTTCAATTTCAATGCAGAGTTGGACCAAAAAGAGTCTATCCTTCATAGCTTTTACAAATTAATTCATAGGACCTAAAATTTTAGGAAAAACTTAGAGATGCAATACGATAGGCATAATGATATTTTAGGATATATATATATATATATATACACACACACACACACACACATAGCATGGAAGGATACATCTTTAATTGTAGATTTGATATATTTAAGATGTTGCCTAGTTCATTTAGGTATGACAAAATTGGAATTTGTAGGCTTAGTTGGCGACATAGTGCACACTACATTGGTGGATGCACTATCCTAGAGTGATGGAGAATTTGTTTTACCTTGTAGTGGATGAAAAATGCAGATGATGGGGTTTTGTTGCTTCCCATGTGCTTCCACACTCCTCAGGTTTGGCGTTGTGAGGGTTTGCACATCCGTTTGTTGCTTTCATGGTTGGGTGCTTTGAGGATCAAGTGCAATAATTTCTTCAAGGTTGCTTCAAGGTTCAAGGGTGCTTGGTGCTGTCCTTTTTTTATATTTTTTTTATATTTTTTGAATCTCTCTTGGAGCGGTTTCATGCTAAATTTCCACACCTACATGGCAATTGCACCACCACAATTATCCACATTTTAATATAGCTAACTTTCCACCTATGGGAAGAAAAAAATAACTTATATTGTGACTTGTCCGTTAGTGTAGAGGAGAGAGTTGATTTGGGTGGCACTTAGTGATGCTACAAACATAAACAATTATTTTATATCTCTTTGTATTTACATAACATTATTCAGAGCCATAACAGTGTTCTGCTGGACTGACAGTATTCCAGGGAATATTCCTGGAATCTTTCACATCCAGGTTGAAAGATTCCAGGAATATTCCCTAGAATACTGTCAGTCCAGCAGAACACTGTTATGGCTCTGAATAATGTTATGTACAAAATAATAGTTGTACATCATCGCGTCATTCATCTATTGAAAAATCCCTTATTTTGCTACAACCAAGTGCATGAGTCATACTAGGCATGTTGACATTGAACAATACTTTTGATGTATAATAAGGTAGCCATGATAGTGGATGCAACATTAATTGACTATATTATGCTAATTTAATGTATACAAGATTTATATTTACATATGTATGACAATGATTTGTTGTGGAAGTAAAAGGATACATTTTACTGAATTTGGATGCTTAGATGGATTCGAGCTCTTTCTTTATACTGTAAGCCAACATGTCACTATGCATTGTCAATTGTTGACTACCATTTAACTGAGGTAGAGGGTGCTAAAATCATCACATCAATATGTATGTGTATATATATATATATATATATATATATATATTCAAGAACAAATCTCTCGTTGGCGAATGAAAGGGGATTACAACACACCAAAGTATGCCTTCTTTAAAATTTGTATGCAAAAGTTTAAGAGATTTCAAAGTTTATTGATAGATTAATCAGAGGCATGATGTTAAGGTGCTAAACATTCTATCGTTAATGAATGTTTTTGAGTAGGTTATCTTTGGTTCACAAAGGCCTTAGTAAGGAAATTTGTATCTTTAAGAAATCGGATGCATTTTGGATTACAAAAGAGTTAGGATATAGAGTTAGTATATGATTAAATGTTGAATGTAAGTTAGTTGATGTGGATCTTGTATATCTTTTGGTTGAGCATTGATAAGTTCATGTTGCTCAAAGAGGGAAGAAATTATTCTTGAAAAGATAGGTAAATGAAATGGATGAATGCAGTGAGGCCAAGAGGATGAAATGCATCCATGTTGAAGTTGAATGATGTCACATAATAAAACAAAAGACACCTATGGTTTAGTATGGGACAGCTAAGATTTAACATGAAGACCCTATCCTTTAGCACATGGAGCCTACTCCTTAGCATACATGACTTTTGGTTAATTAGCTTAGATGACGTGTACTAAGGGCCACTTCACACATGACACTCAGGGCCCGTGACCATTGCACTTCGAGCACTCGCATTGGTGGAAAAAGCAGAGCCGATCCAAGTTTGCTTCACACCACGCTTGAGGGACGAATGGAGTGTCTGAAGGCAAGATGGATGTAAAGCGTATATGGATTCCTACGTGGCATCGAATGGATCATGTTTCACGGTCACTTGGACTATTTTCAAAAACCACCTCTTGGAGGTAGGTCTAATACAAAACTGGGAGACCATGGCACTATGGAATCTCATAACCGTCGATTTATTATATTTTGTCATGTGTGAGGACCCCACATGAATAGAAAATCATTAAATTAGCATTTGGTTGAGGTCCCGGTCACATATGACTTCACACTACACCATCACAACCACAATACATGATGTTGGAAGTGTCTTGGGATGGCCTTTGGACACTTCTTTTGGGCTTTCACAATTTGATGGTCAGGGCTCTTGGCTTGTGCACAAAGTGGCCCTAAAGCACATGTAGGTTTCGTATGCTCACCACTAGTTTATGAAACTTACATGTGCCTCACCATAGGCCATGTTGCTCTTTTAATAGGCTTCATGTGATTAAATTCACATCAACCATGCCAAAGCAATGTACTAGTATGCCATAGGCCCTAGTAATTTGCAATGGTTAATTAGTTAAATATGCATTGGTGAGTTGAACACGCCATGTTTAGTTAAGTATTCAATGCAATTATATGTTGTGTTGAATATGCAACTGCAACTTACTATAGGCAATGGATAGAGACCATAGGCAATATGCAATGGCCAGTCACCATTGCTAAGATGATTACCAAATTGAACTCTTTCATTTGGCCATATAGGCTATTTAAGTCCCTATTTCATATCTTGTTCATTATCAATCATGATTGTATTATCATGCTCGTAACATGGTCACATAGCTCCAACTTCAAATATTCCAATGGAAATAATCTCCAATAATATGAAAGGAGACACTCAATTGGGTGGATAAAGAGCAATGGCTTTACCATAAGCAATTGCCACATTCATTATCCCATTTAGTGTGTGTGGCACTAATTCCCGAAACAAACGTTGTTTTGCCAATTCTCAAAATTGGTGAGGATTGAAATTTTTATTGGGTGATTGTATTTACTTCATGATCACATTTCAAGAAAACTAATGCATGCTTTAAGGTATTTGTAGGGTGTACAATTTGTTTTGGTGAGCTCAAACCTCCCTGGAATTTTAGTAACTCGAGCATCATAATTTGATGCACTCATGGCACGGCACAATACCCATAACTTATTATTTTGTGCACATGGAGTCCACGAACTCCTGAAACCAATCCAAAGAAAAACTTAAACATTGTAATCTAACTAGGTTGATGATGAAGAGTGTGGGCCACACTAACATATTTATTGCACACTCATTGTCTTGCATTTAGAGATGCAACTCGATGGTAGCAAAAGACATTCAACATTTTACCTTTTGAGTATGACAAGAACCAAATCAAGGGAAAGGAATGATTCAAAAGCATCATTTGAATTGCGCCGAATCAAATGCCATTCTTCAATAATATCTTGTGACTCACCATCCCTATGTCCATTGTTGAACTCATTTTCTAACAATTGCACGTCCACCTCTAGAATGGGTCCTACTGCATGGAGTGGAATCATATGACACAACAAAATATACATGTAGAATTTATTTGCACGTAACATTCTCAAACTTGAAATCACTATAGTAAAATTCGTGTTGTGCAATTTTTTAAAATTTTCCAGACACTATCGTCAACATCATGCAATCCGTCTACAAGAGACAAATACATCTTGCATTTTAATTAAAACATGGGCAAGTCAACACCAATATGCATGTGAATAGTCTCAACTCAAACATTGAAATCATCCACCAAATAAAATCTCTTGTCCCTAGAATGCACATGAGAAAAACAAATCGCTGCAAGGGGTGCTATATCTTGTATTCAACCCTTGAAATAATTGCAATCGCCGATTAAGATTTAGGGACATAAGCTTCGAGAAACTCAAGCTCTAGGTTGGACCAACTAGGTAACTTAATCCACAGTACGTAGGAATTTGGTCACTGGTCCTGGAATAAGCCTCCAAATAGTTTCCACGTCTCGAATTCCAAAACCTTTTCCAACAGGGTAGCCAGCTACAGAAGGGTAATGAAGGCATTTCTCCTCCCATCCCGAGTCCTTCCATGATTGCCAACCTTGGTAAATCCAAAAATTGGCGGAAATACAATACATTATCTTATGTCTCTTAAAGTCCAACCCGTACACATGTCTATTGCTAAAACTGTAGGAGTCTGAGGGACTCCCCACCAATAATAATGGTTGCAACGCCTGCAATCCTTCAAGCATATGAATGTCCTCCTCATGTAACTCTACTCTAGTGTATCTCAGGTCCAACACCTTTAGGTTTGTTAGTTTACTCATGTCTGACAACCGACATAGCAATCCACAAGACGACAAATCGATAGTATTTAGTGCATGTAAATCTCCAATGCCTTCCAAACTAGTCAGTTGATTGTTTCTAGAGGCAACGATAACTTCTAATTGCTCCAATCCACTGAGGTTTGGTATCTCTGTTATGGCCAAGTTAGAAATATGTAACTTACAAAGACACTGAAGCCGAGTAAGATCACTAGGAAGCTTGAACAATCGTCGGCAAGCATCAATAATTAATGATTTCAAACCAACCAAGCCGTCCAATCCTGGAACTTCAACCAATTCAGAACACCAACCTATATAGAGCCATTGTAGGCTGGGTCCTAATCTCACAATTTCCAACCCCTGAATCATGAAAAGCTCCACGCTTTCCAAGAGTGTACAGCTCCTCAAATCCAAGTCTGATGTGTAAACATTCCTGAGCTTTAGCGATTCCAAGTTGGTGCACAAAGCAAGGACGTCCCGCTTAAACACAACATTAGCATGCACTTCCAGAACTTTAAGTGTTGTACAGCTCCTCAAATCCAAGTCTGATGTGTAAACATTCCTGAGCTTTAGCGATACCAAGTTGGTGCAAAAAGCAAGGACGTCCCGCTCAAACACAAGAATAGCAGCATTCACTTCCAGAACTTTAAGTGCTGCTGGTAGTTGTCCTACATAAGCTCCACGATCGCCACGGCCACAAACCATCTTGAAATAAGTCAAGGTTTTCAGCCCTTCCAAGCCCTCAATTGAAAACTTGGATTGAGAAATTCCACCTGCTGTTTCCACAAATAAGCTTCTCAACCGAATGAGGTCTTTGAAATTCAAAACTCCAAATAAATCGAACAAATTCTCTAGATTCAAGACCACAAGGTTCGTGCAATATTTCCATTCGATTGTCCTTAGACTCATAACCCTGGGTTTCTTCATAATTTTATAAGTCTCTGAAATACAAACTCGTGTCAACTTTTTCCAACTACTCCTTGGCTCATCCTCCAGCTCTGTAGGAAGTGCATCCGTAGCGTACACCCACCTCCGCTCCTCCATGTCCAAGGCCATTAATTTCCCTTGCGCTTCCAATTTTGCAAACTCACGATACAGATCATGTATGCTCACTTCCCCAGAGCTCATCTCGGCATGCTCCAACAAGGCACTATCCACCAGATGCCGCAACTGCAATTCAACACAAAACAATCACAATTTAATCCATCAGACATGAGCATCAAATTTCTATGTAAACCCTCCAAATCATTGAATCCAAAATCTCTCGAAACTTCTTGTTCTCATGCTTAACCATATTCACACTTTCATCATAGTTCAACCTATCTCCCCAACAATTATGGTGTTTAACAAACGTAAGCCTGTGAATTGTGCATTTTGCATGTTCTCCAAGGATTGCTCGTCAATCTTGAAGGAGCTACAATGTAAGAAATATGGTGTCAATTAGTACAAAACAATTAGTACAAAATAAGATCTCAAGATAAATTGAGATAAATTAAGATCTTATTATATTGATATTCATGTTTGGACTTGAGGCATCCAAGAGGGGGATTGGTTGCATACCCATTCTTCAATCACTTCCTCCTCCTTATTGTGAACAACACTCAACCACTTCATCAAATCCAACTCGAAGTAGAGAGTACTTGATGGGGAAAACAATGCTAAATCCATAAATAACTCTTGCTCCCATTTAGGCAATCGGTCGAAATTGCTTCTAAGAATGTTGAACAAAGGATTTACTGGTTCTTGCGAATAGCTCGATTCTTTGAGTTTTTGTAAGTCCTTCATCCACACGGAAGGTTCTTTACCTCCATATTGTAGAAAAACACCCAAGGCTTTCAATGATAATGGATGATAATGTGAACCTCGACCTTCACCCTTGCCAAAGTAACAACTTTTGATACACTCCTCAATCGCATATACATCTTCCAACTTTTCAAACTCTTTCCCATTTGTTGCATAGGTCAAAAACATATGCCTTGCATCATCCTTGTCAAGTTCTGGCATCTCAAAACATGCATTTTCATCCACGTTAAGACTTATGAGAGTCTTTCTAAAGCGGGATGTTATAATCACCCAACTTCCCTCAACAAAAGGGGCTCGAAGAAACAATTTCCCTTGCTCCAATGAATCAAAATCATCCCAAACGTTGTCTATGGTTAGGAAGTTTTTTTGCTTCCAAACCTCGAATTTCAAGAGGGTGTCTTCACACTGCAAATACACCCAAATCATGAGTGGAAGGCACAACTAAAGGTTTTGGGGTCCAACACATTGTACTGCTTCTTTTAGAATAAACTAAGATGGCAATAGAATGCTAAGAGCACTAAATCGACAAAAGAACATCAAGTGAAACATTGGGAGTTGCTTTCTGACTTTTCTGACAACATGGTGGAATTTAATACTTTGATCTTTCTATCTAGTCCTTGTCAATATCTTATTTAAGAAATTAGCATCCTAAGTTGTCTTCATTTGAATATAATCTTGAGGTAAGCAATAGTTGTCTTACTAACTCAAGAAGCTCACAGGCTTAAGATTGCATTCATGAAAATGTTCATGACTTTAAAGACCAAATACCTTGTCCTCCCCAACTTCTTGAACAACCTCCGCACTTGTGTTTGTCAATGTGGTCAGTACCTTCTTTACTAACTCGTGTTTACTTTGCTTTCCCAATTCCACGTGGCACACCTTCCCATCAAATTCTCCATCCATTTCATTACACATAATCTTGCAAATTTGAGTCTTTCCCATTCCGCCCACACCATACAAGCCAATCACACGAACGCCTGGAATCTTGGTAGAATTTGGAGTCTTTCCAAAATGGTCTCGTATAACCTATTGAAATCACATCATAATGCCCTTGAAATTAAAACTCGATGTTAGTTTGAAGGGGTTAGACTAGAAGTATTTTAGTGACATTGAGTTATTGTGGTCACAACAGAAAGAAACAACTATGCATTTATACAAAATGTAGTTATAGTTCTAGATTTTAGTATTTATCATATTATATTAAACAAACAAATTCTTGTCGAAGATTGACATCGTAATTAAAGATCGTGAACTTGGTTTCGATATTGTTGCAATATTAAGAGTGGTTGATCCATATCGAGACATCATACATCATCCCCTCATCCAAAGGTTAGCATAGAAATTAAAATCTTTGAAATAACATTTTCAAACCAATCTCACAAAAATAATGCTCCAAGTGGAAAAAGTGTACATGCATGTAATAATTGAGAAATCCTTGCATCCATTTATTATATGTTTTGTGTTGATAATGGCTTTTATTCATTCTAAGTGGATCACACTCATTTGGAACATTGTAGCTTAAATTTGGAACATACATGTACATTAATACTTGAGGTCTAACTAACAAATTATGGCTAACATGGATCAACCAAGGGTCAACCTTCGAAAATATCATCAATAATATTACCTGGCATAATTTTGAGCGCCCTTGAACATGTGATTCATCGTATTGAATGTTTGATGGAATAGACTTGCAAATATTTGAAACGGTCTCTTTTCGATAAGCAACAATTTCTTTTGAGTGTCGATCATACACTAAACCATTGAAAGCACCAAACATCTTCAGAGATTCTTTCCATTCACCCAATTTGATTCGGTCATCAACTTCAGCCATCCTCTCCCACTCCTTGAACCATGTCTTCTGTGTACGATTATCAAAAAATTCTTCCACATTGAGCCCAAAAAATAGAGGAAGAATCTTCAAAGTTTTATCTTTCTTAGTTGCTTGCATAAAGCCATTGAGTTCAATCATTGGCCACTTTGAAGTAAAGTACTCCTTAGAAACCACCACCACCATCATTTCGCATTGTGCTATAGCAACTTTGATAAGATCTGGAAACCTCTCTCCCTTGGGCAAGCTCGAAGGTCGTTTGTCAAAAAATGGAAAGCGATGGCGGCTCTCTAGGTCCACACACAATTGCTCTACAAATTCCTTTTGAACTCCACTATGACTTAAGAATATTTTATGATGTCGAAGCAATATTGGGTTCTCATACTTGAGATCAATTGACCTGTGTTGGCAAGCAAAAGGCATTTCAAAATTTACAAGGTGCAAAACATATTGAAGCCACATGAAACAAATACATGACAATATAATGACATAGTAGGAAAATATGAAAACTCCCTCTCAATCATACAACCAACATGATGGATTTACCTGTCTACCTTCCTTATTTTGTTAGATGTAGCCATCTTCAGAGTGAATGTTTATTTAAAAAGTGATGTAAAAACCTGAAAACCAACCATGTCAATTGGTAAATGATTAGACTACAGTCTCCTACATAGACCAAACAACACAACTATGCACCATAAACAAATAAACTATATTTAGGAGATACATTTTCAACAAGTTTCCATTGACCATGTTACATAGTTTTGCAAGCATCAAAGCTTAACAAGACAGCTTGCACAGCCATTCAATCATTGCAAACTCTGTTTGCTCTAGTTCATAGAGTTTGCAAGGTAGGTTGCCCAAAACCTAAAGGGCAGAGAGAGATGCGGTCCCCTCTGTAGCACTCTACCCAAGAGTAAATCAAAATAGACCGATATTTTTCACCGTCCCCTGCAATTAGCCACACTTCGGAATCATGCGGGAGATAAAACTTCACACTCACTCTTCACAGCTTCAAGAAATTTTCAGATATGAAATTAAACTGCGGGCATACCAGGATACACTCAAGGTAAGCCAACATAAGCCAATGCATTTTAGGAATGTCTGGAGCCCCTGAGACAAACACAGCATATTCGTGCAGTTTAAGGTGTACCTAGGCTTTCGATTGAGGCTGTTCTAAGTTCTCATCAAAAGTCTTGAGAGAACTGAGGACAGCCTGCGAATGGAGAACAGGAACAACTCCTCTGCAATTGGAATTTGATTTCTTTTACTGCGCAAGAAGGTTGTGACGAAATTTGTGATTGGGATGTGCAGCTCCACACCATAGCCGTGTCTGCAAATTCACACTTTCAGGACATGCCCTTTCACATGTTACAACAAATGAAGTGTTACGCCGATCTTCTTAGCCGGAGCCGATGGTAGATATATATTAGTGAAATAGGTTGCAAGGATAGAGTTTCAAACAGACAGAATGCAGTCTGCTCCTGTTTGTCGGGGGCCCTACGCTAATCGGCTACATCATCAGCACTCGTACCCCTCCAAGGAACACGTATTTGGTTGCGCCTGTCTTCCCATCTCAAGCTTCTAAGTTGACTCTTACATGTTTTGGAAAGTGATTGTGCATATAAGAATGATAACTAAGTACTTCTCTTGTGGAACCTGGAATTTAACCGACTCACCTTACTTACAAATCAAATCTGGTGAAGATGCTTAAAGGGAGTCACGGATCGATTAACATCCCTCGCATCCCAACCTCCTTCTACACTATTAATATTATCCACACAAAAACTAAACTGTCGGTGATGGTCTTCGTGCACTCGGTTTCCGTCGGTACGTCTCAGCGCTGACAAATAAAAGCACCTCACATTCTAACCCGTATACATGACAGAACACAGATCAATACTTTCAAGTTGCTCTGACCGACTCTTTCCTAGTCTCACTTGTCTGGACAAATCTCTTTTCCGGACATGGCAACTCAAATCACCCATCACACTCAGATGCTTGAGAAATGAAAGGTGATTGTGTATATAAGAACAATAACCAAGTACTACTCTTGTAGAACGTGGAACTTAAGAGACTTACCTTACTTACAAGTCGGACCTGGTGCACATGCATGAAGAAAGTCACGGATAGAAGCCCCCCACCAATATCGATGGCTACAAAAATCACCCAACTTGGACAATCGATTGACATCCCTCGCATCCCAACCTCCTAGTACACTCTTACTATAAGCCAAGCACAAAAACTAAACTGTCGGTACAGGTCTTTGTGCACTCACACTTCCCATCAGTATTTCTCGGCGCTTATAGATGAAAACTTCTCATATTCTAACCTGTATACATGACAGAACACAGATCAATACTTTCAAGTTCCTCTAACGGACTCTTCCCTAGTCTCACTTGTCTGGACACATCTCTTTTTTAAATATGGCAACTCCCTCCACCCTGGCCAACAATCATCATCCCGACGGTTCTCTTCCTGAAGGTTAGTAATCAACATCCTTCGTCCACATAGGAGCTGCCAGCATCCAAAACCCCACCAATATCGATAGCTACCAAACTCACCCAATTCGGCCCATTGAGTAACATACCTCGCATCCCAACTTCCTAGTACATTGTTACTAGGAGCCACACAAAATCTAAACTGTCGGTAAAGTTCTTCGTGCACTCACTCTTCAGGTCGGTATTTCTTAGCACTTACAAATCAAAACTTCTCAAATTCTGACCTATATACATGACAGAACGCAGATCAATACTTTCAAGTTTCTCTGGCCGACTCTTCCCTAGTCGCAGTTGTCTGGACAGATCTATTTTCCGAATATGGCAACTCGAGTCACCCATCACAATCAGATGCTTGAGAAATGAAAGGTGGTTGTGCATAAACGAAGGACAACCAAGCACTACTCTTGTGGAACCTGGCATTTAGAGACTCACCTTCCTTGCAAATCAAATGTGGTGCAGATCCATGAAGGGAGTCACAGATCGAAGCTCCCACCAATATCGATGACTCCCAAAATCACCCAACTTGGCCCATTGATTAACTGTCGGTAAAGTTCTTCGTGCACTCACACTTCAGGTCGGTAGTTCTTAGCACTTAAAAATCAAATTCTGACCTGTATACATGACAGAACACAGATCAATACTTTCAAGTTGCTCTGACCGACTCGTCCCTAGTCTCACTTATCTGTACAGATCTCTTTTCCGAACATGGCAACTCGAGTCACCCATCACATTCAGATGCTTGAGAAATGAATGTTGGTTTTGCATGTAATCACCATAACCAAGTACTACTCTTGTGGAACCTGGAATTTAAGAGACTTACCTTGCTTACAGTCAGATCTGGTGCAGATGCATGAAGAAAGTCACGGATCGAAGCTCCCACCAATATCGATGGCTACCAAAATCACCCAACTTGGACAATCGCTCGCATCCCAACCTCCTAATACACTCTTACTAGTAGCCAACCACAAAATCTAAACTGTCGGTACAGTTCTTCGCGCACTAACACTTCCGGTGGGTATATCTCAGCGCTTACAAAGAAACACTTCTCACATTCTAAACTGTATACATGACACAACACAGATCAATACTTTCAGGTTGCTCTGACCGATTCCTCCCTAGTTACCTCCAACTAAAGGTTAGTGATCAACATCCGTGCTCCACGGAGGAGCTCCAAGCATCCAAAACCTCTAGGAAGAGAATTCGGCACTAGCTTAAGTTACATGAGTACCATGCAAGGCTTCTCCGAAATCGTTCTCCTGCACAGACAGAAGAGTACCCAACTGGAAGCCATCACAGATCCGGGGGCCATTTAACCTCCCTCTACGAGCCCTCAACAGTGTCTGTTGCCAACGTTGGATCCACATCCACGGCCACACCCACCACGTCCTTGGGCAGGGGTGTGACGATGTCAACTAAGGGCATCTCCACCCTTGCGCGTCAAAGGGTCTTGGCAAGCCCTTTGACGCGGCCTGGCAGAAAAATCTGCCCCACCCCTCTTGCCCGGGCTCTTCAAACTTGCCAGGGCTCTTCAAACTTTCGACTCCACTCACTATCCTCCCGGGTGAGCGTTGCTCTTGCTGCGCCCAAATTCCGGGACCTCATCCACTTGCGATCTTTGAATCGTGCCACTTTTGGGTTGAAGCCACTTTACAGGGAATATTCCTGACGGTTTTTCGGGTTGAAGAGCCGGTATGCAAGGTAAGGGTGGGGGAGTGCAACCCTAAAAAAATTTAGTGCATGCTTGGAGCCCTTCAAAGCACATTTCGAGAGTCTGCCTTTCTGCGCAAGGGCCGGAGCCACACTAGAGGCAACTTCCTTGAACGGCACTGAGTTGCATGAATAGCATTGGTTCAAATGAGCAAGTGGTTGTCACATGAGAGGAAGTATGGGGAGTGGCAACAATGACTTTTTAGCTTTGGATTTTGCTTTGGGTTTAGGGTTGGGATCTACTTGGCAATAAAGTAGAGTGACATGGCACAATAAATGTAGTTCAACACTTCCGGGCACTAGTGCCCGGAAGTACCCTGGTAGTACCCCGGTTTAAGGAGAAAAACAAGGAAAAGGAGACTTTTCAAAAGCAAAGTGCCATGTGGGAGGAAGTTGGGAAACTTCCTGGGCCTCTAGTGTGGCTCCGGCCTAAGGCAGTAGCCACAGGGCCGGCAGGCAATTTCCGCCTCCAGGCTAGGAAAACATGTAGGCCACCTGTAGCCACGTCAGATGGCCGTCCTTGCAGGCACCAGATGAGCGGCAGCACCTTCTCGGCATCTTCGTTTTCGGGGCCTACAGCACAGAGACAGCTCTTCTTCTCTTGCCCCTGCCACAGCAAGGAGACGGTTGGGCCATCCAGCCGTCCCGGCCAGTCCGCTGACGCCCGGTCTTTGTAGCCACCCCCTCGGGCAGCTACCCGACATCCGGGACTGCCAGCCGGATGGCGGTTGCAGGCCAGGCCCCCTGCAGCCGTCCAACAGGGGGAGCTGCATGGCTGGGCCATTCGGGCAGCAAAATTCTAGGTGTGTGTGTTTATTTTTGGAAAAATTTAACTTGGCAGGTGTTTTTTCTCCCCGGACAGGGGCTGCTGACCGGATGCCAATCACCGGTGGATGGCGGGCTGCCACACCAAGCCAGCCGGGTCCCTTTTCCAACGGGCACCCCGGGCGACTGGATGGCCCCGCCTTCCACCGGTGGGGCTAGGGTATCTCTGAAGCCTCTTTCTTCCACTTCGCTGCCCCACGTGTTTTTCCCCAGCTGCTACTATCATCCGAGAGCATGCACCCTGTGAAAATGGACCCTGACGTCCACAAGCTCACAATTTTGCTCATCTTTCAACTGTCCTTGTTCACTACCTTGGAGTGTATGTCAAGAGATGAGGGGGCGATTTTTGTGTGGCATTGGCAACAACTGTGCTACATGACACTTGCACTGCATGGATTCAAGCTACTGCACGGGAGACGGCAACGACGACTGTGGGCTCATGAGAGAGGGTTGCACCAACCTGGTTTCTTCGATCAAAACCTGCTGGGTTCATTCAATGCAAGGGAGTTCAAAGGACGCATGCGTATGGATGTCTCGACATTTGAGTATTAGTGTAGCACTCTCGCACCCGACTTGCAGAGACAAGATACGAACATGCGGTTAGCCATTCCAGTTCAAGTGAAGGTTGCCGTATCGATATCAAGATTGGCCACAGGTAATTCCATGCAGTGCATTGCAGATTTGTACAGGATTGGCCTCTCATCTAGTCAACTAACAGTCTCCCAGTTCTGTGTTGCCTTAAAAACAAATATGCTCAAGAAATTCATCAGATGGCCTTCTCCTACCATTATGGAGAGATTTGCTCAGGAGTTTCAGGAACTACACCAGATTCCATACATGGTGGGTGCGGTCGATGGCTCCCACATACCCATAATTGCACCCCGATTGCATGTTGTTGATTACTACAACCACAAAGGATTCCATTCAATCCTGTTGTAGGGCGTAGTATCCAGCAAATGTTTGTTTTGGGATTTTGACATATTAGGTTGGGTGGGATCGATGCATGATGCCAACCTGTGGGCGAGGACCAAGATCAGACAGTACTGTGAGGCAAGGAAACTCTCACCGTATGCTTTGGTGGCCCGGGGAAGTCACTATCAAAAATTTAGATAACTATGAGAGAACAAATATAGGGTGACATTTATTCATGGTTGATAAAAATTATATATTTTTTGGATATACCATAGCCTTGAAGAAATGTGAGGTAGCACATTATATATAATATAGGGTCACTTGTAATACCCAAAATTATGTTTATAGTATTTCTAAAATAGCATTGTAGTAATTGGTAGGGAATTTTTTAAATTTTTACGTTGAGTTTAGGGTAAGAAAAATTTAAGAACTAGATGGAAAATGATCACAAATCCATCTACAAAATGGATGAACTCGTTGGATGAGGGTTATTAAGTGTACTTTTGAGGAACATTTCATTGACGTTTGTATAATTCTTTGGTTGTTCCTCCCACACAAAACAAGAATTCTATCATCGTGCATTGACCCCTATGCATTTAAAGAGCTCCGTGGGGCCATATTTGGTGAATCTATGGTGGATTGATGGATTTGTTCTAGGCGAGAGGTTGTGGCATCTTTTGTGATGATTGTTTCTCAATTTTCACGTAGGACTCATAAGTAGGCATTTCAAATTGTCTTCACACTTTGCATGATAACATGTGCAATGTTAGTGCAACTGTGTTAGTGAACACATTATGGACACTTTAGTGATGCTGGTTTGTTTTGGAATTTATGGACTTCTTTCAATGTTTGGATGAAACAATTAAGTACGCCATTATCAATGGGCTTAGACATGTAACCAATTATGTAAATAACATGCTTCTTGTATACATAGCTTAATTTTTGTTGCATGATGAATTCCATTTCTAATGCTATAGTACAATGTTATTGTCCACGAAGGAAAATTCAAATAAATATAAATAATGAAGGGTCTGGAATATTATGGAGATTTTAATTTATAATTACACATAGGGTGGTAAGAAATTGAAGAAAGTAGAATTATTAAAAAATATAGGGTCCACTAAAATGCAGTAAATGAGCTACATAGTCCCCCCAAAAAATATGTGTTGTACGCTCATGTATCCCCAAAGAATACACTAAGTGACTTCCCCGAGTTTGGTGGGCGATGCTACGTACCCGTGTCGTCCCTGGATGTTGGCCCCGTTCAAGGGCCACAAAAACGGATTATCACGGGAGGAGTACCACTAGAACTATGTCCAAAGCTCCACACGCATGTGCATCGAGCGAGCATTCGGAATGCTCAAAGGTAGATGGCAAATTCTCTTGAAGAGGCTGGATGTGCATTTGAGGAATGTGCCCAATTTGGTTTCCACTTGCTTGGTTCTGCACAACATGTGGATCATTTTCGGAGACAACTTCTGGGAAAACGACTGGATGCGGGAGGCTACAGATGAGGTCCACAACGGGCTGGCCATCGGAAAAATCCCGCGTGCATCCATGCAGGAGAGATTGGCAGTTGCCAACTTGGCATTGCATAGCTTAGCGGGCATTGACGACAACTCAAGAGAAACTTTGGAATACATCAAACAAGAGGCCGCCATGGAATTTGAGATTGCAATGGGCACTGGTGGTAAATCATTCAAAGAGCTTTCTACGAGAAGAAACAACATTGTGAGAAGTCTTTGGATGCCAAAGACAAAGGCCTGCATTGCACAAACTTTTCCTGTAGACAATGTTTGACAGAACAGCTACCTAGAGCTTCTCTACCAATTTCTGCATAGTTTGTTGCATGCTCATGAGTAAAGTCATCTTCATGTCATTACTGGCCTACAAACTATCCATGAGACTCTTGCTACTCTCTCTAATCTCACCAATGCATCGTTCCATGAAAATGTCTTCCTTACGCTTGGGTTCGGGAGATTCTGATGTGCTCTCCCCACTCTTATGCTCCGTGGTGTTGGTGTCCAAAGTGCTTGTGGACTTTGGTCCATCGGGATTCATGGCATTCGCGTGCGCATGCGAGACAACATGAGCTTTGTCAAACATGAACTCGTCCACAAGTTGATACCAACGGCATTTCTCATATCATTGGGAGCCAGACTTCATATTCATAGCCTTGTCCTCCTTGTAGTCGTTGTAGATGGCACTCCATTTCTTCTTGCAAGCCTCGCTGTCTTTCGTGAAATCCGGACAGAGAGATACAAGTTTCGTGTGCAACCGGGATCAGTTGTCCACACCTGCACATCAGGGAAAGGTCGTATGCGAGCAAAGAGCGGAGAGCAGAGGTTGAAGAGCAGAAAATAGACATTTGGAATGCCATTTTAAGATGAATCAACTCCTATAACCGTGGAATTTTTTGACAACTTCATTACTAATTTAAACTTTTGATATGTATAACTGTGGATTTTCAATCTAAAAATATAATCTTTGTACATGTTTCCACCGCTTTGGTTTAGGGTTTAGGGTTCATCACAATTTCTATGCATCAATTAGGGCTGACGTCATGATGATGTCAAAGTTCAAGAGCCGCGCATCAGCCTTCACTTATATATCTCAATATCTTTTATCCATTTTCCTTTTAAGAATCAAAATTTATGTGATTGTTCATTTGTCACTGATCTCTTTTATTTATTCACTAAATGGTTAACATCCATGCCCAATCAATCTTAAACTATTTTTTATTTACATTAAAAACTTCTCAAAGACTTATTATCTTCTATGTTCAATTTTTTTATTAACAATGATTTATCCCTTATAGAATCCTAATTCTTTTGGTTGTTCAATTGTGAATCATCCCTTCTATTCATTAACAATTTTGTTAACATTTATGCCCTATCATCTTTAATTTTTGTTTTCCTCACTTCTCAGTCTCAAAGACTTGTTACCTTCAATTTTTTTATCTTATCATTTTTTTTCCATTTGCCATTTCTAATTTTATAAAAAATTTATCCATTCTCCATTATTTTTTAAATTTTTTACTTTCTTAAATTTTTTTCTATTCTTTTTCATGTTGAGAAAACTCATTTTTGGGTTGTTGATTTGTCAATGATCTCTTCTAAAGATTAACTCTTTGGATAACATCAATGCCCTATCTATCTTAATATTCATTTTTCTCTCTTCTCATGACTTCTCAAAGACTTCTACTCTTTAATTCTTTGTTGCTTATTTTCATTTTTACAGCCATACTAACTTTTTCTCTCAAATTCATGCTTTTTCTCTCAACTTTCAACTAATGCGTGCTCAACATTCATATCTCCTACAATGTCTAAGTAACGACATGATTGAACCCCTCGATATGTCAAGGTCAACATCCAAAATTTATGCATGAACATGATTTTGTTCTTTGGGTGGAACTCAACATTTCACTGAGATGTTGCCCCCAAAATAAAAATCAATGTCGTTATGCAAAATAAAAATTCTCAACAACATGAGCACCCATAAGTTGGTTTCAAATATGATTGTAATTGTTTTAAAGGCTTGACAAATGGCCCCATATAAACTTTCCAAGTTATAACAAATGGCTTTGAATGAAACAAAATGGAAACTAAATTTGGTCACAAATCCTTTTTTCTTGCAACTGATTTGCAAATGGCCCTTGTAGCACTTCCTAGGGCTTGCAAAAGGATTTTGACAAATCTCCAAAAACTTGAAATTAATCACCTTGTTGCTGAGGGTACAAATATCAACATTTGGATAATTTTGAATTTCTCTCACAAGTTCTTCTAATTTTCTCAAATAGTTTACAAATGGCCCTCACGTTGCTTCCCAAAGACTTTCAAAGTGATTATGAAAATCTCCAAAAATTTGAAATTACCTACCTCATCACCAAGGGTACTAATGTCAACATTTGGATAACATTTGATGCATGTGACAACTTCATTTGTTTTTCTTAAAAAAAATCAAATGGCCCTTTGAATCACTTCTTAGGATTTTTGAAGTTATTTTGACAAATCTCCAAGAAAATGAAATTTGTACCTATAGTTCCAAGGATACAAATATCAACATTTTGGTAACTATAAATTTGACTCAAGATTTAGTTTATCTCTCTCAAATGATTTATACTTGGCCCTTGTATGGCTTTCAAAATGACCTTGAAAATCTCAAAACTTGAAATTTGTATGTTGGTGCCAAGGATACAAATATCAACATTTGGGTAACCTTGAAGATAGCTCAAAATGTCATTTATTTTCTACAAATGCTTGTAAATGGTGTTGTCAAAACTTCCGTATAGGTTCTCATGGCATCGTGTTGTAATTAACCGAACGTAGAATTAAGTTATTTTGTAAAGAGGCAACCACATCTATTGTATGTAATTTCTCTCAAAAACATATAACTCAGGCATGTTTCATGCGAGGGTTTAGGGTATGGATGTACCATAGGCAAAGATTGATGATAGTTAAAATTCAGTGGTAAAAATGAGATTAACACAATTTGAAAACATAAAAGTAGCCATTACAATGGCTCTCTAGATTGGAGATATGATTGATTGGTTGAGAAAAAAAGAAATGAGGTCTATTCACTAATAGCCTCATCATCCACATAAATCAAACCGTTACCAACAAAGCTGGTGGATAGAGAAATAGAACCACCAACAAAATCACTAGGGCTGGCTTGAGTGTCAGTCAAGCCGATCTCAAAATCAACATCTTCAGCAACATCTAAGAATTTCAAAACACGAGGGTTATACTTCGGAGAGGCATTTGACTGGAGAGATGGAGATGCTTGTAGTGCTTGCAGCTTTGCAATTTTTTCTACATACGAAGGGAGTGTCCAACTCTTAGCTGGACTAGGATAGTCTCTGCAATATTGCAACATTTTAAAGAGTTTAGGTACAAGTGATATCATGGTTCTCAGAAAACTATGAATATTGACCAATGAAATAGAAAAAGTAAGCGGTACTTACTTACTCAGAGTCCTCAACACGACGCCGCTACACTGCAGCAACCTTCTTTGGCTTCTTTGCAACTGGCACAGGGGCTTGAGGAGGTGGAGGAGGTGGAAGTGGTGGAGCAATAGACATCAAAGGCTGAAGAAGAGCCCCAAACAACTTCTTGTCACTCTCCAGGCCCAGTACGTGCCTGCCAGTACTCTTGCAAGCACAAATAGAATTGCCTACAAAAAAATAAAAACTTTGTAATAAGTACCATATTCACAAAGTGATTAATTTGAATTCAGATGAAGGATGAGATTCATTAGTAGAAAACATGGCAAAAAAGAACCGCAATCGTTTTCCCATTGCGGTTCTTTTGACCACCCTGATCTGCAGTCACTAAACGACTGCAGATTTGTTTTTTTGGTTTGGCAGCTGAAATTTTAAGAATTTGGGGGCTTATAATATACCGTTGGAAAGGTCTTGAAAATAACTTTCCAACGGTATATAACATGCCCCCATAATCTCAATATTGCAGTCGTAAAACCAAAAAAACAAATCTGCAGTCGTTTAGTGACTGCAGATCATGGTGGTCAAAAGAACCGCAATGGGAAACGATTAAGGGTTTTTTTTGCCATGTTTTCCACTAGTGAATGAAGTGAAATTCATACCAGTGGTAGTTGTAACATCAATAACCAAGTCCCCGACTGTGGTTAGAGCCATAATGAGGCATGAAAAGAAGTATTCATCCTTTTCTCTTGGGCCTCTCCACGGTCGAGCACCATCCATGAGTGGATTGGTGCAAAAATTAATCAATGTGTCGTTGAGGCCAACGTCCACACCCTGCGCCACCAACTCTGGTACATAACGAATGAAAAATGTAGAAGTCCAAGACACGGAGTCCTCGGGCCGCAAAACCCGCTTGAGAAGAAGGATATTGAATATGTTCGTGGTGGTATTGGGAATTCTTGCCGAGCTAATGGGCAAAAAATTAACCCCCATTGCCTCCTTGCACACGGCAAAGCCAAAAGAATCATAAAACCTCTCAATGTCCTCAAGGAATTTTCCGTTATCAAATGGAAAAAAATAGCAAGGCACCATTATCGTGTAGAATCTCATCTGCAAAATCAAACAACTTCTACAAGTAGTCATCACTCTACTCATTCAAAGTGGATACTACTGATGATGGCACCGAGACAGTTGGAACCGACAGACCTTCCGGTAAGTCTGCAATCATCAAGTCAGCTGCTCCATGCAATGAAGGCACGCCGTGGATTCTTCATGAGCGAGAAGGAGAACATGATACAAGAAACTTGCGTACCTCACGAAAGAACTGTTGCTACTTAAGAATGGAGTCGTTGATGACAAAGACTTGCGGTATGCTCTCAGAAGAAGGATGCTAAGACAGAGAGGGAGGAGTTGGTACCTTCACACGGCTCTGAGTGACTTGAAGGGACTCATTATCAGCTTCACCCACCAGAGTGTCTTCAACTGTGGCAAATGCAGTGGCAACCAATGAAGCAACAATCGCTCTACTCTTCTTGGACACTCCGATTGTTGAAGTCTTCACAGCAAGTTTCTTCTTACTAGAAGACATCTCTCCATCCAAAGTAGGTGAAACTTCAAGAGTAGCAATTTCTTGAATCTCTTGTGCATCATCATCATTAGGGAGATCTTGTGTGACAGTCAAAGATTTCTTGATCTCAAACTCCGAGTCAGGCACAAAACCCTTAGTACATTCAATGTACCAGCAACATTCAATGAGATGTTCTTTACTGAAGTTCTTCTTCTGTGCCTTTGAGAAGATGAATGTCGGTGAAGAAGAATCGCACCACCCCTGCACACAAGGAGGTAGCTTCTGAATTGCCCCAGCTTTAAGGAGCACGTGCTTCATATACCTTCAAAATTCAGCAAAAGGCACTAGATGAGATTCACTAGTAGAAAACATGGCAAAAAAAACCGTAATCGTTTCCCATTGCGGTTCTTTTGACCACCCTGATCTGCAGTCACTAAACAACTGCAGATTTGTTTTTTTGGTTTGCCAGCTGAAATTTTAAGAATTTGGGGGCTTGTAATATACCGTTGGAAAGGTATTGAAAATATCTTTCCAACGGTGTATAACATGCCCCAATAATTTCAATATTGCAGTCGTAAAACCAAAAAAACAAATCTACAATCGTTTAATGATTGCAGATCAGGGTGGTCAAAAGAACCGCAATGGGAAAACGAATGCGGTCCTTTTCTACCATGTTTTCTACTAGTGATTGGTAAGAAAACATGAATGAGCAAGGCACACATAGCATCACACTAAAGCAAAACCGCAAGCAGCCATCGTCATTGAAAAAAAAAAGTAATGAAATGAATAAATAACTAACTCATACCTGAGGCAAAGCCGCTTCACAAGAAGATCCCCATCCTTGACTTTATCAAATACAAGGGATTTATTGTGTGCATTAGAACCAGATAAGAGGGAGTTAAATGCCTTGTCCCAAAGGCAAATCCGCCAAGTGTCAATGTAGTCCTCAAGACTCTCTACATCCTTGGACTTATCAACCCCACCCACTAGTGTTATGTAACCAAGAAGCTCTTGAGTGGCACTCTCCTCTATTCCTGCCCAAAGAGCAGCACGGTCCATCCATTTCTTCAGCGTGTCCTCACCAGCATGGTACTTTGGAAACCTGAGGTCATTTCGAACAGCTTCTGAATTGTTCCACCACTTGAGCTAGCGCACTTTGTACTTGGGCTCAACTGCTGCACTTGCCACCATCTGTAGTTTCTCCAGTGACATCTCAACTTTGGCAGCAATGTGTGCACTGTAATGCGCAATAACATGTATGTCCAAAGAAGTAATGCATCAGCAAAGGAAGAGCTAAGGTCTTGAGTCAAAATCAAAATCCAAGTAAAATTTACTCACCTCTTCCATGAAGCCCTCCCCTACGGCTGGATTAGCAACTGATTGGGCTTTGTTGAAGTAGGTAAATAGTTCCTTCTTCTTCTTAGCAATAACCTTGTCAACATATTCTTGGAGGCCTGAATTGCTCTGCACGCTTTCATCCACCTCTTCCAAGTATAACTACCCAGCCTCGTTAGCCACTTGGACTATGTCATCCTGAAGAATGAAGCAAACAATAAAAACTAAACTCTCAAATCAAGTGATTGCACTAGTAGAAAACATGGCAAAAAAGAACCGTAATCATTTTCCATTGCGGTTCTTTTGACCACCATGATCTGTAGTCACTAAACGACTGCATATTTGTTTTTTTTGGTTTTCCAGCTAAAATTTTAAGAATTTGGGGGCTTGTAATATACCGTTAGAAAAGTATTGAAAATATTTTTCCAACGGTGTATAACATGTCCCCATAATCTCAATATTGCAGTCGTAAAACCAAAAAAGAAAATCTGTAATCGTTTAATGATTACAGATCAGGGTGGTCAAAAGAACCGCAATGGGAAAACGAATGCGGTTCTTTTCTACCATATTTTCTAATAGTATTGCAGATAAGGAAGAAACTTGAAGGAAATGAGATCCTTACACTGAAGATGAAGTTGACCATCAAATCTCTTGTAAGTGGGTACCACGTCTTCTTTGACTTCGTGAGGCATGATTTGATCTGGTCCGGAGTAAGTATGGACTTGAAGTACTCAATGTCATACGATCCGTATTTCCAAATACGGTGAAGAATATGAACTAAGCTAGTCTTCACATGTGCCGTTTGATTGGACCTGCACAGTTGGCATATGAGATTGCATAAATTGTGAAGCGCCAAATAAGAGGAACAAAAACAATACGAGATCAACAAGAAATTACCTGTTGATATCGTGCATAGCAGTGAGGATATCTCCAGAACCTCTAGCGGTGTCAAGTACAACACATTCGGGATTACCATTCTTTGAAACCCAATGTTGATCTTCAGCATGAAGAGTTTCAATCACCTCCTTCCAAACTAAGAGCCTATAGTTACCATCATAAACAAAGAACATTGAGCCACTCAAGCTCACAAGGTCAAGATCGGATTTCAAACAATTTTCGAATGCATTATTTTCTTGAATCCAGCAAGGGCTCCATTGATGTACATCCTCTTGAGTGACAACCCTGCTATGACCCTCGTCATCCGTTACGGATATATACATAGCACCTGAATGGGGCTTATACCCATAGCAAAACGCTCCCATCAACTTAAGAACATCACATCGAAGTGTAGGTCTAACCATGGGCATGTGAATCATCCTACATAATGGAATTCGAAGGACTGCTTTTGAGACGGGTTGCCGCCTCATACGGTCAATTACCTCATACATATTGTCATGGAGCAATGTGGCTTACACATTGTTCCCAACCTTCGTCAGGCCCTTAACTTGCCTTCGAGCACGCTCCATAGGTGATTCAAAATGGCCTCCAACACCACTACTATGGCCTTGACTAGAACTACCAGGACGATGGTGACTATCATCCCCTACTGAGTCCGTCCCAAGCGGAGGCTACGAATCATCACCGTCGTCGCGATCTCCACTCTCACTGGACTCAGACTGAGAAATGCGCCACAGCCTTCCTTTTCCTTTCCTTGGTGCAATGCCAACATTAGGAGACCCGTGGCTAACCTCCAAGTTCATGGCTCCTCTGCAAGGACTCCCCGAAATGTTTGTTGATGACACTCCAGCTCCAACCTCCATAGCTTCCTCAACAATCGACATCATACCAATCTGCACAAAAAACAACTTTGAGAGGCCTCAGTCTAGGTAACAAGCAAACATGACCCCTCAAATTTTTTTTTGTGGATCCTCTGTTTTTTTGCTCTTTTCTCCGAGGTGAGGCCTCGGAGTCTGAATCGGTGCAAGTGCCCTTAGGGTGCTGGAAATGGGCGATCGCGTTCAAGTACCCAAATGGTGTTGGAAATGGACAGAGGATCCACAAAAAACCCAATGCCCTTAGGGTGCTGGAAATGGGCGTCGGGTCCGATGCCCATTTCCAGCACCCTAAGGGCACTTGCACCGATTCAGACTCCGAGGCCTCACCTCGGAGAAAAGAGCAAAAAAACAGAGGATCCACAAAAAAACCCAATGCCCTTAGGGTGCTGGAAATGGGCGTCGGGTCCGACGCCCATTTCCAGCACCCTAAGGGCACTTGCACCGATTCAGACTCCGAGGCCTCACCTCGGAGAAAAGAGCAAAAAGACAGAGGATCCACAAAAAAACCCAATGCCCTTAGGGTGCTAGAAATGGGCGTCGGGTCCGACGCCCATTTCCAGCACCCTAAGGGCACTTGCACCGATTCAGACTCCGAGGCCTCACCTCGGAGAAAAGAGCAAAAAGACAGAGGATCCACAAAAAACCCAATGCCCTTAGGGTGCTGGAAATGGGCGTCGGGTCCAACGCCCATTTCCAGCACCCTAAGGGCACTTGCACCGATTCAGATTCCGAGGCCTCACCTCGGAGAAAAGAGCAAAAATACAGAGGATCCACAAAAAAACCCAATGCCCTTAGGGTGTTGGAAATGGGGTCAGGTCCAACGCCCATTTCCAGCACCCTAAGGGCACTTGCACCGCATTCAGACTCCGAGGCCTCACCTCGGAAAAAAGATCAAAAAAGAAAGGATCCACAATCCCACACCTCGGATTCAGACAACATACCCTGGCTCGGTTTGTACTACTTGGTTGTTCTTGTGGTGAGCTGCTTCTTTCTCTGCCGACTTCCTGAGACCGCAATTGATGGGCTTCAGTTGATTGGTTTGGTTAGCTATTCATATGGCTCCACCCTAACCTAATTTGGTGTTTGTCGTAACTAATAGCAACTCAACATCAGTGCTAGTCGGACTCAAGGTTGCGCCCTCAACTCTAATCTCACCCTCATTGATCTCCCTAGGATCTAAATCACTCTCTATGACTCAAAGTCTCGGACCCACGAAGTCCGCATTCACTATCCCTTCGATGGCTGCCAACTCCCTCGCCTCTTGTGGCACTCTTTGCTCTTATCCAACCCTTTCCGAAACTGTAACCCTAATTATTTCTCGTCAGCCCTGGAGTCCAGCCGAGCAGCGCATATGAATTCTAAGGTTTAGTCCTTATCCGTGAACGTCCCATTCGAGGTTGTTCCTAACCTTGCACCAAGTGGCAATTTATAATATAGAAAACAACACTAATTAATGAGTGGGTTATCAAATACATGACTTTCTTCGACAATACTGAAGTCCACCGATAGTTGGAGCTCGGTCTCACACTTTGAGTGTGAAGGTAAAGTAACTTCTTGTTCGACAACTTGATTTTGTACAATCTTGACTGGAAGCTTCGCAAACTGGCTCGTTAACGATTTGACGGTACCATCCAAGTTTGCAAACCGCATTCTCTTAGTCTCTGCATGTCTCATCCTAGCACGCCTAATCTGCTTTGAACTAGAGAATAGGGGCTTTCTCCTTCTCCTTCGTTTTGCGATCGAAGGTGTCACACCGTCTAATGGATACACAACATGCATCTGAGATACTACCTCATTCACAAACTCATCTCATCTTTTTGCAATCTGAGAGGACTTTTATGGTGTTTTGCATTTTGTTTAAATCTCCACTACATTCCAATTTAATGGACCCCTTTAATGATTTACTTATAATAATGCATAATTGTTAATTTCATCCTTCAAATTGCGGCCGAGGGCAATCAACTTTACACCTAAACCTCTAATTTTAAATTGGATAGGTATTTAATCGATCCAATAAATGACGTCGGTTGTGCTTAAATTCGGTTGCCACACATTCCACACAGCTACTTATGTGCTGACATACCTTCGATCACCCTTGCCCATGAATTTTACAGCTGCTATAATAATTTTAGCAAACAGCCAATTATCCTACAATCCTCTAAATTATCGAGCTCCATTCTCATTAGCTAGTGACACTCTAGAGTAGGCCATTACCAATTCAATAAATGCATTGGCACGCGCCTTTCTTGATTGCCTTTCTACATAGCAACATCATTCCAGTTGAGTTGGTCTCAATCTCTACTCACCATGGCGGATTCAGTCTCAACCGTTGTGTTGGTTGTGCTCCGTGCCCATGGCATGGGCATTCCTCTTACCTTTCGCGTGGATGAGAACGGACATGCTTCAGTGTCTAGTCAACGTTTGAGTCTTAGATTCACTTTTCAGGAAGACACTATTAGTATTGAGGAGGAGGTTTTCGATGACCTCACGTTTGAACTAACTCACACAATTGGCGAGTTATCAATTCGTGATGAGAATGACTGCAAGATGTGGAGACTTGCTCCCGGCAGGTATAGGGTCTATGGATTGACAGATTCCTAGATGGCAGCATCTATGGAAATTCTTACCCCTAGCCGTTCATCTACGTGCACTATGCATACCCTTCTTCCTACTGATGTAAAGGTCAAGGTAGAGCCAGGACCAGAGACTCCTCTTCTTTCAAAAGTTAAGGTCGAACTAGGCACTTTTAATTCAGTCATCACTCTTTCATCAGACGACGACGACAGTCCTCGCAGATCCACACCTTTAGTTCCTAGTCCACCCAACCCTTATGTTCAGTCGAAGTCTCCTGTAGTTGTTTCAGATAAGTGTCCTCCATTGCAACCGCCTTCTTCATGTGTGCGCGTCAGTATCGTAAACTGTTTGAAGAAGTTGGCTACTAGACCAGGGAAGAAGAATCTCCTAAAGAAGTTTGACTACAGTTCCATTAGACATGAGAGAGTTGAGTACTTGCCTGCAATATTTAATGGTGATGTCATGTTTGAGTTGCCTTTTGCCGGTACTTCAACCTCACAGACGCAGGCAAAATCTATGCAGGGCATGGATAAACGATACGATGGTCATGTCTGGACCAAAACCATCACGACCAACATCACTAATGATATGGGTCTCTCTTTCCGGTTCTCAAGTTGTGTCGGTCACCTGCGGTGTGAGAATAAGGAGTGCGCCTACCTGACCCGTGAGCATCGCATCTTCGAAGTGAACGAGACAGAGTTTGACGGATGTACCTTGCAAGCATTTGTTGTTGGCCAGGGTCCTCCCAAAGATTCGACTATGGTTTGCAAGGTGTGTAAGGAACCTCCCGCTTGTCTTGCCATTTGTAGAGCTAAGATCTATTATGTCTCGGGCAAGCGTAACAACACCCGTGTTTGCATCCACCTTGGAACCCATGAACATCCTGTTAAAGTTGGCGACTATGGAGATTCAAAGGTCGAAATTAGTAGCCTCATCAAAGATCAGATCGAGAAGACTCCACAGGCCACGAAAAGTGCAGTTGTGTTGGAAGCAAGTAAGATGCTTGTTGGCAACTACTTGTTGAGGTCCGAGGATGATCCGCCGAAGACGCTTACTTTTGAGGAACTCGTTCCGGTGCTTGACCGATGCAAGGACATGGCGTCGCCCAACATCCGGAACAAGGTTGTCACCTTTAGATACTTGAGGAGGCATGGCATGATGGATAGTATTACCAAGTTGCGGGGTCTCAACAACTGGGTTTTTGTGCAAAAGAACATGTTTCCCGGTCAAGGTGCAGAGCTTGACAAGGTCTTCGTGTTCAAGATGTCGGAGGTGGGGCCTGGAAGTGGGGTGGACTTGGTGAAGCGAATGCAGTCCAAGGGGGACCTCGATAATGCTTAGATAATGTTCGACCACGTCAAACGGGTGAGGCAGTGGACCACCATGGCTTGTCATGTTTACGACTCGATTTATTGCCGTGTGATGACCATCGCATGTTGCGACATGCAATCCGAGGATATTGATGCGCAAATGATCTTCTGGAAAAACCTCAACGCAGTGATGGAGAGACATGGCGTCGAGAGGCCTTACTTTAAAGGATTCATGGCGGACAGTGCGCAAGCAAACTGGAATGCCGTCTGGATCGTATACGGGAACGGCAAGAAGGAAGATCGCATGGAAGATCGAGAGAAGACTTGTCAGTTTCACTGGACCCAGTCCATGTTGAAATACACGGACAAACACATCGCTGAAAACATGAAGGAACAACACGTGAAGATGTGCCACCAGTATAGGACGACATGGACGTTGGCCGAGGCCGAGAGTCTTTACCATGGGCTGAGGGCTTGGTGGGTATCTGCTGGGGCCGTGACTGAGAAAGCGTTGAGTAATTGGAGTTATGGCTTGCCTTTTGGCACTTCCACTATCGCCAATGGGGTAGATTTATGACAGGGGTAAGCTCATTCGATTTTTGCCATGAACATCAATCCGGACTTTGAAGGGTGATATAGTTTTGAATTTTATGCTAACTTGACCTCGCATGCGATGCCCAAAAATTCACGGAGGTAGAACTTGTGGAGATGCCGTCTTGCAACCTTGCGGAGACTATCCACAACAAGTGGCTTCAAGCGTCCGGCAACAATGGCGGTGATCTTTACGTTGCCACGGTGGATGACTATATCCAGGCATTCCTACAGGTTGTCAATTACTACCAGTACTTGAAGGGCGACGTGGGCGGGACTAGACCGAGCAAGAAGGAGCTAAGGCTGCGGATGGCGGAACGTAGGGCCCAAAAAACAGGTGACCCTAAGGTCCTCCAGGACCCCATGCTAGACATGCCCGGAGCCGACGAGTTCTGTACACGCGACCCTCACATGGCGGGAGAGGAAGAGTTTGGCTCGATGAAGCGGAAGCTAGACCTGCCCCTTGGAGCTGATGAAGAGTCGCACAGGCCTGATAAGGTCAACTTCTCACATCCCCATGGCTCTGGTAGGGCTGTTAGGACTCGTTCCACTCACATGCCAATAATTCTTGAAGAGGAAGATTCCGATGTCCAGGAAGTTGCACCCCCGGCGCCACATGCCGACGATGTCGTCCCGTCCCCCACCCACGAGGGACGGATCCGGCACGTCTCTGCCGTCAAGGAGACTAGGGTGAACGTGAAGGAGTGGCACATCGCTCGGTTGCCAAAGACTTCTGCCAAATGTTGTTGGGCCCAGAAAATTGTCACCAAAAAGAAGTGTACTGAGAGAATCGTAAGGGGTGTGAAATCAACCCCCGCCCCTACATACACCGGTCTATGGCACAGCACCAGGAGGAATGTGAAAGAGTCCACAGAGTTCTTCTTCTGCTCAGATGATATCGAGAGGTGCGTCAAGGGTAGGAGGCGCAAATGGGTCGTTCAATACTCTATGCAGCAAGAGAGACCAAGCATTCCTGATGTTTGGCCAGTGAAACTTGGTACAAACCTCAAGCAATGTCGATCCTGGCCCTCGAAGCGGCCGGATTCCAACTGCCACAGAAAGTGCCGGTCTCACCCAGAAGGCTCTTTTCCACAGCCTCGTCTTCGACAAATCTAGACTCCGTGCCGGTGCCCGCGGATGCGGACAAGTATCCTGGGAAGAGAGAAGGGAAAATCGTCAAGCACACCACAACCCGTCCAAACCCTCAACAGAGGCTATCCATGGGCTCTTCGGACTCTGTGAGCCCAATATGGCGCCCACATGCGTTGTTAATCCTTGTGTTAGGTGGGTTTGATGCATGATACACTTTAAAGAACTTGACCAACACTAAGAATGGAAGGGGCTTAAGGGAAAGACATGAATTAGATTAATCGCGGTGAGTCAAGTAAAAATCAAATTAAGACGTTGAAAAAAAAAATGAACCTCACTAAGGTTATGTTGGACTTGGGTTAACCAATTGGTAAGTCAAGATTAAAAGTGTAGCGGACGGGAGTAGAGAAACGGTCAAGTGGGGTGCGTTTTTTTGGGGCTGCCCGGAGAGATGCCGGGCAGCGGGGAAAACGGAGTGAGGGAGAGGGGTCTCGGGAGATTGGTGGGAGAGGATCATAAGGCATGCTAGGAAGAGAGACGGGGGAGGCACGCGGAAGCCCTGTTGGATTGAGGCAGGACTGAGTTCGCAGTAGCTAGCTGGTGCACTTGCGGAAGGTTTAGATAGATCATTGTTGTGGTGCTTTGGAGCGATGCATAGTAGGGCAGATTGAAGTCTTGAAGCATTGAAAAGTGAGAGTTCGGAGCAGGGTTGTGGACAGTGGGTAGATTAATGCATGTAGAGAGAGGCGTGGGAGCGGTGGCAGAAGTGTTGCTCGAACGGGGCACCATGCTTGAGTCCTGCCCTGTCGGAAGGAATCGTGGGAGGAAGGGAAGTTCTTGATGGCAACACTAGGATAGGGTCACGATGCTTGGTGGCTTGGCTGGAAGGATCTAGGTTGAGTATTGGAACTGCAGCTCGGTTGCAGTTCACCGGTGCGGTTGGGCACACCTAGGGTTGTGCAGATGGATTCAGTGTTGATCTCCATGAAGCAGTGGGTGGTGCATGAGATAGGTTGTAATGGTGAGAGGATGAGAAAAACGATGGAAAGGGAAACCACGCAGGGAAGAGAGGGTTGGCTGCTTCAGGGTGCAAGGCAACACTAAGCTTTTGGGTGGGAAGTTAGAAGCGGAGTGTCACCAAAAATCCTCCACCCTTCGATTTCGTCCTAGCCCGAGTGGAAAAGTTTATAATGACATGTAGAGACTTCTCTCTTTGTAACCCAATATATAATTCCAATCTACCCTTGGAATATACACAACTTGATTAACACCACACTATGTAGTTTTACATTCCTTAATGTCGGGCAAGGTTATATCCTTAGCATTTTCTAATGTCCACCCGGCCGCTTTGGCCACGCATGCCTTCAAAGATATCCCTCTTGTGAATCGAGTCCTTGCCGTCGACTCCACACTACTACATGAGTTCTCGCTTATTGATTCCGTGCTATCACATGTCATCGGGGTTGATTCCGTATTGGTACATGACACTTCGCTTGTGGATTCCATGAGCACATAGGCTTTAAATACAAGTATTAAAAAATACTTATATACTTATCATTGCCCTTCCTTCTCTAAGTTCTTCTTGATGTAAATCTCTATCAATGTCTTCCTACTAAACTTCAGAATAGTATAACTTCCACCCAACTTATGTTCTTCAAGTGAAATTTGGTACACTTATTAAGTATCTTATCAAAAATCTCCACACCAAATTTTGGCACAAACAGAGTTCATATGCAAAAGTTATGCATGAAATTCTAACTCTAACTACTTAGTATGAATGCTATGATAAAGCATCCGGTCATTAAAACTCTAATAACTTCCAACTCCTACGTCCAATCAATCTAAAATTTTGACACAAGATAGATATATAAGTTCAAAAGGTAGTGTCAAATTTTGGCATCCATATCTATAACCCTCCAAGAGATACATATTTTCAAACCTTGCTGCTTTGTTCCTAGACACCCTCCCCTTCAACTTTTAATAACTCTTTTATCCCAATGACTGAAGCTTTCAAATTTTTATCACAACTCCCATACTTTATAATAAACAATCCCTCAAATTTTCATACCCATTGAACACTCTGATCATCCATAATTGACAAATCTCTCACTATAAAGTTCTGCTCAAGTTCATAACTAATAAAACACTACAAGTAATGCACCTAGTACAATCTAGTCACTCTAAATGCCACAAGTTTAAACAAGTTTGAACTCTCTCACTTCAATATGAATCTCAATGCAACAAGTTGAGGTTTACAATCAAACTCCAAATTCCTTAAACCCAATCTACTTCTAACAAGAGGTCAATCCCTCTTCAAGGCTAAATAGCCTTGGCTCTTCTTCTAAGAACTAAGCACACACATGTGCTCCTATCTTGCTTCCCACACACCTACACTTATAACCCGTGGGGTGCTTAAGGAGCACGAAGGAAAGAGAGGATGAGTGAGGGAAGAATGAGGGATTATATAATGAGTTGAGAGGGAGAGAGGGCATGAGATAAGGATAGGGTGAGAGGATTAGAGCCTCCAATCACAACCCCTTAACCTTCTCCTTCTAAGTAGGGACTCATCCCATCCACAAGGCTCTCGATAAGCCTTCGAAATCTCCTCATACTTTGTAGGCTCTCATCTAATCTCCTAAGTCTTTCTCCCTCAAATGATCAACAAAGATCATAATTCAAACATTTAACTAACCTTGGCTTTCTACCTACCACACTTTACCAAGGTATGTCTTCATACTACTTAAATCCACTCCACACAAGCCTAATGCTTCAAACTTAGCTTTCTTCAAGCTTCACTCTTTTTATATTTTTGTGAATAATCATAAATCAACAAAACACTACTTGTAATGTTTTACAAGTGTCAACAACACATGTGGGCATCAATTTGGGCTCACATTATTGGCGACCATCTGGGACCGGCTCCCAGAATGTCTTGCTTGAAGTCAAGTGTCTTCATCTGTGGAATTGCTTGCACCTACTGCCGGCCGTTCGTGTCGGGAAGCTTTGTCCATTGAGTGCCTCCAATTGTACCGAGTTGTTAGCAAAGGTATTCGCCACAATGTAAGGACCTAACCAAACCGCATCAAATTTGCTCGAAAAATCATTTTTCTTCCCATCTTGGAGCATAACCAACATTCCTCGTTCTAATGCCCTCTTCTTGTGACGCTTGTCAAAGATAACCTTCCTTCGCCTTTGAATTGCTTCCATGTGTTGAGCGGCCAGCTTGTCAGCTTGTCAGCTGACAAGATTGTCAGCTTGTCTCCACCCTGGTCAGATTGAGCATCTAAATCTTGGTAGCAGTTCAATATATGTTGTATATTCTCAAATCAACTATCAATATCACGCTCCACACAATTTGCTATAATAAATATAATTTCAAGGATTATTTTTATTCCCTTCAAAATGTTGTATTACAATATCCAATTGTGCCATGTGTCTCTCTCCCGGTTGAACACTACATGTTCAATTTGGAGGTGCTTCCTATGTCTATCAACTCTACTTCCGTGTTGCCAACCTCCTAGATGATTCGGACTTCATTTCATCGTCCCTTTTTTATGGAGGTGGACCCGGTCGAAGCAAATCAATGTACGAAACTGTTTTATCCCTCATTCGATCCTTCAATGGACGACGATGCGGGGGGAGTGCTATCTTATGAGCGGTGAGCAATGAGTGGTAAGCGGTGAGCGGTAACACATGAGCGGTGAGGAAGGAAAAATCTTTGGTAATAGGCCCACTGGTATCCTATAACCGTGGTATTTTGGCACAATTGTAGGGTTAAAAATAAGAAAGGTGGAGAAAATAAACAACAAAATTCTAGATTATGAGTAATGAGAAATGAACATTGAGAAGTGAAAACGAAAATGGGCATATATATGTATCATATAGAAATTTTAATAGTTGTATTACATCCCTTATGACATGATAATAATCAATATCATTGACATTTATAATAAGACCAACTTAAAAGATAAAACACAACATATTACAAGAAATACTTAATTTTGCAATAAGTCATTAATACAATACAAACATAGAAAATGCAAGTAAGATAAAAGTGGATAGAAAACATGTGTAACTCCGATATATAAATGAAAGTATATTAAAAAAAACGACAAAAAAACCTTAGTTATAGTACTTGAATAAGTCTACCAAAGAACTAACCATCATTAGAACTTGTTGTGATGGATCCTGAACATGAATCAGCCTCTAAATTTATGAAATCCAAAACTCGTCGATCATAATGTTTAGTGTTTTTATGTATGGAAATGAAAGAGTGAGCAACAAGAAAAGAAGCCATATTCTCAGCATAGACATCATATGATAGCATGTTAAGTAATTGTAAGCCTTCAACATTAGAAAATGGCAATGAATCGCATAAAATAGCCAATATTGCATTGGAAATTACAGAGTCTTTCTCGAATGCAACAAGATGTCGATCACTATGACGATAAGCATGAATAGATGTATCTGCAACAAATACAACTATATATATCATAACATATTTGTTATGCACAAAAGATTCAATCCCTAAACTTAGAAAACCAAAAATTGTTTCTTACTTGAAGATGCATAAGCATCCAGGATAACATCTTCTGGTTTAGCCAGTATTTCAATAAGAAATTATAAAAACTCATGATTTTTCTCACATGCTCCTCTCCATGGAATGTCTCTGTGCATCAATTGTGACTTAGATGTTGTATGATTGAAAAAAACATCTAGGGCTCCCACTTCCACTAGAGATAAACCACCTGCTTTGTTGAAAATATATTGTGGATGGGGTTCCAAATAAAAGAACATCATGAATCGAAACCGTCGAGTCTACATACAATGTTGTGTCTTCATTAAGATATAGTTATTTGTCATGCCATCAAATAACAAATAAAATGCACATAAATTTGAAAAAAATACTTCAAAATTAAAGATAAGAATGTATCGTAAGTTTTGTATCCGTTACCAAACACAATGGCAATTTGTTTATTGCATGTGAGCCACTCAAACCGCTCACGGTTTGAATTAAGGCTCACTGCCTACAAAAATAAACAAGTTAGTTAATAGGAATAGTTAATATATAAGTTGTTACTATATTTTGAGACATCCGCATGTGCATGCGAGTTGTCTAAGAGACTGACATTAGGTCTGGACCAACCCGGATTCGAATCCAGTTAGTTACATTGACTAGTGTTATCCCAAGTTGAGCTAGTGTTAAAGCATGAATAATTTATAGGCGGATATAAAGAAGATGTTACTATGCGTGTGTACGTAGAACCTTCTCAATTATATTATTTTTTGAAACATTTTATGATTTATCCACGTGAATCAACCAAACCGCTCACGGTTGGATTAAGGAAATTAGGGGCCATCCACCGGAGTTGTTGCAATTTTTTGTAATTTTTTCATTATCATTTTTTATTATGATTAGAGTTTCATTACACATTTATCTGAGACAAAAAATTAATATTCAATTTAAAACACAAAAAATTGTAAATATAAAAATGAATAAATTCAAGAAAAAAAAGAAAATCAATGAATCAATGGATTTGAGACCTCACCTATTGACGTCATTCATGGCATCCAAAAGAATGTCAGTCGCATCTTTTGTATCAAGACATATACAATCATTACTATAATGCCAATTCTCCTTATTAGCATGAACATTATCTATGTGATGCCTCCATGTTGTAATTTGGTGGTTATCTTCCGATACCTAAAACATTCTACCTTTAAAAATCTTAAAATCATCATCTTGAGAAAATATTTGCTTAAAAACATCATTCGCTTGTTGTCAAAGTGGATCCCAAGAACTTGACTTGTTATCTGTTACAAATAAATTCTCCCCACGATCGTTGATAATGGAAACATACAAGACACGATTACCCTCTCTATATCCATTGAAAAACTCATTTTCTAACAATTGAACACAAATTCTAGAATTGGCCTAACCAAAGGTAGTGGCTCCAAGCGGCATATATGAATGGATAAACGAGATTTTGAGAGGGACCGAATTCGGAAATTATTGATGATGAAATTAAAATATGTTTTCTCGAACTTCTTTTTTAAGGCTTCTTCAATGTCAGCGTCCGGCAAAACGTTATCCTACATGTTGAGAACCAAATCAGAGTCTATGATAAATGAAAAAAAATTATACCACAAAATAGCTATCCATCGCACAACAAAATATTCACTACATATACATAATGAACTTCACATCAAAACAAAAATTAATTTACAAGATGAAATTTACTTGACATTCATAGTTCAATACAAAAATTAATGAATACCACCTAATAAACATAATAATCAACATTTTGATAGTACACAAAACATACATATAGACATTAGAAAACATAAGAAGCGAGACTATGGTGTTCACATGAATTTGACAAAATCTAATGTTTTCTTCAATGAAAGATTAGGTATAACAGTTTTGATACCAAAATCCTTATTCCATAATTTTTTTAAATGAAGGTGTGGAATAGGGGTTTCAGTACTGAAACCCCTATTCCAAAACTTTCATTCATAAAAAATAAGATGTGGAATAAGGGTTTCAGTACCGAAATCCTTATTCCAGAAATTTGTTTCAAAAAGAGCAAATGTATGGAATAGGGGTTTCGGTACCGAAACCCTTATTACAGAAATTTGCTTCAAAGAGAACAAAGGTATGGAATAGGGGTTTTGGTACCGAAACCCTTATTCCAGAACTTTGTTTCAAAGAGATTAAAGGTATGGAATAGGGGTTTCGGTACCAAAACCCTTATTCCATAACTTTTGTTCAAAAAGATCAAAGGTATGGAATAGGGGTTTCGGTACCGAAACCCTTATTCCAGAACTTTTGTTCAAAGAGATCAAAGGTATGGAATAGGGGTTTCGGTACCGAAACCCTTATTACGGAAATTTGCTTCAAAGAGAGCAAAGGTATGGAATAGGGGTTTTGGTACCGAAACCCTTATTCCATAACTTTGTTTCAAAGAGATCAAAGGTATGGAATAGGGGTTTCGGTACCGAAACCCTTATTACAGAAATTTGCTTCAAAGAGAGCAAAGGTATGGAATAGGGGTTTTGTTACCGAAACCGTTATTCCGGAACTTTGTTTCAAAGAGATCAAAGGTATGGAATAGGGGTTTCGGTACCAAAACCCTTATTCCAGAACTTTTGTTCAAAGAGATCAAAGGTATGGAATAGGGGTTTCGGTACCGAAACTTTTATTCCAGAACTTTCCTTCAAAGAGAGCAAACGTAGGGAATAGGGGTTTCGGTACCGAAACCTTTATTCCATAAATTTGTTCAAAGAGAACAAATGTGTGGAATAAATGACCAAATTCGTTATATGGGAAGACTACATATGGGAAGATTATCCTCGAGTCGAGGATAGTCTATAATTAGAAAGTTAACAAATATGAAAAAGAACAAAGGTGTGGAATAGGGGTTTCGGTACCGAAACCCCTATTTCGGAGAAAAATTTCAATTTTTTTTTTTTTTTTTTTGGAATAGGGGTTTCGGTACCGAAACCCCTATTCCACACCTTTGCGCTCTTTGTACAAAATTTTGGAATAAGGGTTTCGGTACCGAAAGCCCTATTCCACACCTTTGCGCTCTTTGTACAAAATTCTGGAATAAGGGTTTCGGTACCGAAATCCCTATTCCAGACCTTTGCTCTCTTTGAAACAAAATTTTGGAATAAGGGTTTCGGTACTGAAAACCCTATTCCATACCTTTGCTCTCTTTGAAACAAGTTTCCGGAATAAGGGTTTCGGTACCGAAACCCCTATTCCATACCTTTGCTCTTGTAGTAAGTTTTTGCTATGGCTTTAAAATAACAAAACCCAAGGAACAAGGTCTCCAGGAAGACTGAGATAGTGTCTATAAGGGTTAATGTCACATTGGATTAAGGCTCACAATAACATTTTAGGGTGATTCTCATTCTTTACTCTCTTCAATGTTACTTATCCCATTCTTTCTCTTCCTCATTGGTTCATATGTGATGGTTCGGTAGTGTGTGTTGTCTGTCCTATCTTCAAGGTAGGTACTATCACGCTAAGGCTCGGACCTAATTCAGTCGTGAAGCTCAAAAGCTTGGCAAATTGTCAAGTAACTCATAGGCAGGACAACATGTCCGGGGCAACGTCTTTTGAGTAACCATCTCCGTCTTTATTTGTGATGAATTATGCTTTGCATGTAATTCAAATTAATTCCAATTATACTTACTTCCATCCATTGGCAATTCCTCAAAAGACTGTAACCATCATCGTCATCTTCCGATAAACCTGGTAATCCATCTAAAAAAGTACCCATTCTGTCGATATATAAGTTATATCCATATAACTTTAACAAGCTAAATCCTTTAGTTAACAGGTTTTTAGCACTTAGAAGGATTTACATGCAAACAATTTTATCTCACTAGGTAAAGTCTTACTTCTACCATGCTGGTGTTGCCCTCAATACTTATCACTCACACTATTTACACTCTTTTATCGTGACTGGCGATATTCTGTGGACTTGCCCAGGCGATATTCTATTGTGGGGTGACTACCCTAAGGTGAGGTCAGTCCTCATCCTCGTACTAGGCTGTAACCTTTCATATTCTCTCAGATAGAATCTTGCCTCTCTCATGCTTCTAAGTCTGTAACTCCTATAGTGGCTATAGCCCTTCTCTCTTATTGCCTAAGCCTAGGTCTCTCTGGCGATTGCCCTTTCGTCTCTCTTCTCAGACTATGGCCATGTCTCTCCCAGACGTTATCTCAGACTGGACCCCTCATCGGTCATGCCTCCATGCTCACAGCTACAGATTATTGTTGTTAGGCCGGAGATTTGTCTCTGCTTTCTCGCTCACCCCTTAAGTGACTCAGTCCTTAAAACTACAGCCTGATGATGTCTTTTCCACTCTCCTCTCTATTATCTTCCCTTCTCAGGTGTCTGCACAAGCTTTCTTGGTGGCCCCTTGCCAGACGACTAAAGCTCTCATGCTGTGCAGCCACTCACTGGCTTGGCATATCCAACCAATAACTTCACAGATTATCGCTCCCAAAGCACCTGCTTATACTTCTATCTCAGAGGACCATCGCCTATACAGACATTGCCTCCCAGGCTTCTCTCACACCCCAACTAAATCCTTCTTCTCTTAGTCTATCGCCTTACTCTGCTTTCTTAAACTCGACTTGGCCTTTGTTAATCATCCTCACATTGCTTGGTACACTTTTTACTCAAATTGATTCTTGCAATCACTCCCTCAGATTGAGTAACACTCAAGACCTTTTTTTTAGACTCTCTCACTCTCCAGGTGAGTTATATGTCTATTTCAACGCTCCTGACTATCGCCAACACATTGCGCTACTCAGTTCACTTTCTTGACATTGATTCCAAGTTCCCACAAACTCTCACCACTCTACCATTATTCAGTCCATGACTGTACTTCAGACAACTTGCATTGACTCGTAGAACCACAAGTATTATCAAAACTTCATTGCACACACACACAACAAGGCTATTGCCCGTCAAACTACTATATTCCATATATCCATAATTTCAATCATAAAACACCAATCTTCTCGGCTCTGTCTCTGCCTATCGCTAATACTCTCGAGTATCACACTCGGAGTTTGTCCAATTGCCCTCAACCTCTATCTCAGAGTGTTGATGCTCTATCAGCCTATTGCTCTAATCTGAGACTATGCCTGATTCACCTTGAGAAATAACCTGCCTGTAGCCTCGTTCACCTCCTCCTTGAGCTGACAAAGGAGGAGGAGGCGGTTAGAAGTTGTAACCGATTCTTAACGGCAATAGCCTTCCAATGCCACCACAGATGACGTTCAAAGTTCATTTGCCAGATGAATGTCATCAAATTTGAAAAATGGCCCAATTCGAACAGGCGATAGCCAAAAAATTGGTCTCACAGCTCTCTTTGAAATAAATTTCTAGAAAAAGGGTTTCGGTATCGAAAACCTTATTCCAGAAATTTGCTCTCTTTGAATAAATTTCTGAAATAAGGGTTTCAGTACCAAAACCCCTATTCCAGACTTTTGTTCTTTTTGAAAGAAAGTTCTGGAATAAGGGTTTCGGTACTGAAAACCCTATTCCATACGTTTGCTCTCTTTGAAGCAAAGTTCTGGAATAAGGGTTTCGGTATCAAAACTTCTTTTCCAACCCTTTCTTTCAAAGGTTTTGTTTCCATTCAACTGCCATTTGATGATGTAGTTGTTGTTGTACACATATTCCCACATGTGTTGATCTTCATGGAAAGGGCTGGAATAGGGTTTCAGTACTGAAATTTTTATTCTAGAAAATAATTTAAATTTTTTTAATAATAATAAAATAATAATAAATGAAATATCTAGAATAAGGGTTTCGGTACCGAAACCCCTATTCCAGACCCGTGAATAAACTTGGAGACAAGGGGAAAGATGAGAATGGTAGCGAAGGTCGAGAGAAATGAATGATGAAGGGAAAAAATGTTTTCGATAGAAAGGGCTGGGATAGGGGTTTCGGTACCGAAAGTCCTAATCTAGCCCTTTACATGAAGAACTAATGATGTGGGGAAAATGGCCCAGTAGCATCGCAATGGAAGTATGCGCAACAACACCGAATGGGCCGGTTCAACTGCTTTTTATTTATGTGGATAACATTATCCCTCTTTGATCCACTATTGTTTGTAAGGTTTGTCGTTCACCACCTGTGTACATTGCTTTGTGTTTTGCTTGCTGTCACCAAAATAACTCCACCCTTCGATTACGTCCTAGCCCGAGTGGAATAGTATTGATGACACTTAGCAAACTCCTTCCTTAGTAACTCAATGTATCAATCCAAAATGGCTTTCTTAGTCGGCAACTCTTGAAAACACTTCAGAATGCTATATCTCCTTCCCATCTACTCGTAATGACTTGAAATTTGTACCACAACTAGAAAACCTAAGAACAAAACATCCCTCAAAATTTCATGCATTTCCAAGCCTCTGTCCAGGAGTTATGACCATTTTAGTCTGCAACTCTTGAAAACACTTCAAAATGATATATCTCCTTCTCATCTACTCGGAATGACTTGAAATTTGTACCACAACTAGAAAACCTAAGAACAAAGCATGCCTCAAAATTTCATGCAATTCCAAGCCTCTGTCCAAGAGTTATGGCCATTTCAGCTTGAAAATGTAGGCAAAGTTCAGAATGTCATAACTGCTGCTCCATTACTCCAAACATCCTCAGATTTTGACCATGTTTATATGAACAAGTTGTTTACTAACCCTCTAAATTTCAACGAAGTATCTTCTTCTGATCGGAAGTTATGCCCCTTACAACCTAGACTACACAAAGGATCTCTCATTTACCAACTCTTGAACCACTTCAGAATGCTATATCTCCTTCCCATCTACTCGGAATGACTTGAAATTTGTACCACAACTAGAAAACCTAAGAACAAAGCATGCCTCAAAATTTCATGCAATTCCAAGCCTCTGTCCAAGAGTTATGTTCATTTTAGCTCAAAAATGTAGGCAAAGTTCAGAATGTCATAACTGCTGCTCCATTACTCCAAACATCCTCAGATTTTGACCATGTTCATATGAACAAGTTGTTTACTAACCCTCTAAATTTCAACAAAATATCTTCTCCTACTCGGAAGTTATGCCCCTTACAACCTAGACTACTCAAAGGACCCTAGTGTGTGAGAGAGAGGTCCAAGTGTGAGTGGAGAATGAGAGAGAGGAGAATGAGCCTCCGTGCTCTCCTCCATGGGACTACCCCCTCCAACCACCAAGCATTCACCACCGTGGATCAAGCCATACCTACATCTAATGGTTGGCATCCACGGCCTCCATCATCCTAACCCTTGATCAAACTCCAAGATCCAACGGTTGGTGTAAACCACTAAAGTGGTCCACCACTCCGTGGGGTCATTTTAGTTAGGATTTTTAGTATTAAAAGTTAGGATTGATAGCGAATTAAGGGAAAAATTAGTTCATTTTTCATTTAGTTCAAAAAGGGGAAGGAAAATTACCGAGCACTTCGGACCTTCACCCGTGAAGGGAAAAATCTAGTTTTAGGTAGAGTTAGTAAAAATGAAAACTAACTAGAGATAGAAATTAGCTAAGTTAGGAAAAGTAGCTATCTAGGCAAGACCTAGTTAGCGGAGAAAAAACGTAGTTAGTGAAAGCAACTAGCTAAGAGGACTAAATTAGTAGAGCTAGCTAGGAAAGGGTTAGTTTAGTACTTAGTGTGGGTCACGCAAGACAAGTGGAGGAGCTCGGCGTGAGGAAAAATTAGCGCGAAGACTTTGAGGAAAATAGCAAGGGGGCCACTTGCCCCCTTGCCAACTTGCTTTAAAAAATTAGAACGAATGTAGAAGATTCCCGTCGGAGCCACCTCGGCGACGGGGTGGCAACCTCGACCGGGAAGACCCCCGAGCCAAAATTTCGGGAGGGGGTCAAAAAATGGAACCGGTGGCGGAGGGGTCCAACCCTTTTGTGAAAGGGTTTAAAAACCCCCTCCTCCCACCTTGAAAACCCCCTCTTCCCTTTAGAATTTGGGCGAAGCTCTAGTTCAAGATAGTTAGACAAAACTCCCTCTCAATTTGATTAGCGGGCGAAGCCCTACTTCAAAATAGTTAGGAAAAAATCCTTTAGCATCCATTCTCAATGGCCTAAGAGAAAGGTTTGAGAAACTCCTCTACTCTCTCTCTCCTAGTTAGAATGTGTGTTTATTAACACACCAATAAAATTCTTCCTTTCTTTTGTAGAGGTAGGTTGGATTGTAGAATTTCGAGTGAAGGCATTATAGACCTTAGCTGCCAATGCCCTGGAGGCTTAGTTCAGAAGCTAGAACAAAATACTTATCATTTTTCTCTTAGAGAGATTTCCTATAGCTATCTATAGCCGTTTCCCATTTGTAATTTGGCCAAGATGACAATTAGTTATGGATTTTCAAAGATGCAGCAAAAAACCGGGTGGTCCTGTGGGTAGCGGCTGCTAGATCAGACCTGCCAGCCCAATCAAAATTTAAATTCTAATTTTTTTCTTTCAAGTAGAACTTTTGTTTAGCTTTCCAGAATTGCTTAGAACGTTTGATTTGAGCATGATTTGAATTAGATATGAATTTTTGAAGACGGGATACATAGTTTGAGAGTTCTTGGTTGACTGCTGCATTACAGAGGGTCTGCTGAATTCACTTTGGCTTAACTTGTTAATTGCATATTTTTATCACATAGATCTTTCCAATATCTTTCCATGGTTATATAGAACATTTGATTTGAGCATGATTTGAATTAGATATGAATTTTTGAAGACGGGATACATAGTTTGAGAGTTCTTGGTTGACTGCTGCATTACAGAGGGTCTGCTGAATTTGTATTGGCCTAACCTACTAATGTCATAATTTTTCTAGTTAGAACTTTTTAATAGCTTTCCAATGGTATAAGGAAAGCCTAAATCCAAGTCGTAATGAATTCACTATGAATTTTTGAAGTTAGAGGTTAGATAGGTGGGTTGGAAGGATCGGTTGAATCGACCTCGCACTTCCAACCCTTATAACTTTTGCATTTCTTATCCGATTAAGGTGATTTTTAGTAATTATTTCGACATCAATACAGGCAGTCGTCTACCATGGTCGACTGCTATATAGGCAGTCGACCACTTAATCGACTGCTAACTTAGCAGTCGACTACAATGGTCGAATGCTAATGTAGCAGTCGACTAAGTGGTCGACTGCTATATAGGCAGTCGACCACTTAATCGACTGCTAACTTAGCAGTCGACTACAATGGTCGACTGCTAATGTAGCAGTCGACTAAGTGGTCGACTCCTATATAGGCAGTCGACCACTTAATCGACTGCTAACTTAGCAGTCGACTACAATGGTCGACTGCTAATGTAGCAGTCGACTAAGTGGTCGACTACTATATAGGCAGTCGACCACTTAATCGACTGCTAACTTAGCAGTCGACTACAATGGTCGACTGCTAATGTAGCAGTCGACTAAGTGGTCGACTACTATATAGGCAGTCGACCACTTAATCGACTGCTAACTTAGCAGTCGACTACAATGGTCGACTGCAAATGTAGCAGTCGACCATGGTAGTCGACTGCCAATGTAGCAGTCGACCATGGTAGTCGACTGCCAATGTAGCAGTCGACTACCACCGTCGACTGCTATATAGGCAGTCGATTACCATGGTCGACTGCCATATAGGCAGTCGATTACCTTGGTCGACTGCCAATGTAGCAGTCGACTACCACCGTCGACTGCCTGTATAGCAGTCGACCATGGTAGTCGACTGCCAATGTAGCAGTCGACCATGGTAGTCGACTGCCAATGTAGCAGTCGACCATGGTAGTCGACTGCTACATTGGCAGTCGACCATGGTTGATAGTCGACTGCTATGTTGCCGTCGACGAAGATAGTCGACTGCAGTTGTAGCAGTCGACCATTGCCGTCGACTGATACTATTAACAGACAAATGCAGTCAACATCATATGTTTGTTGGGTTAAATTTTAATGGTTTGGGTATAGTGGAATATGGATGGATGGAAGTAGTTTAGGAAAAATGTGATTAAAGCCAACAATGATATGTAGAAGGAAAAAAAACCGCGTTGTATTAAAACAAGTATATCGTAAAGATATAAAAAATATACAAGGTTTAGGGTTTATCAATGATACACGCATACTACCTTAACCCCTACGATGTTGCCTAAAGAACTAAACAGACTAAACACTATCCTTAACCTCAGTTCTCCAGCAGTCTATCGGCTCATCCCACCCCACAAACGGCATCTGCATCCGTAGTTTGGCGATGGTCAATGAAATGCGGTTCGACACGTTCTCGCATGTCAATGCACTCAAAGTGACATCCCAAATTTTCCTTCCTTCATTGGCAAAGAGAATTCGGTCATCACCATCGTTGCAAAGTTGTCGAGCAATCATGCCGACCGCATAACACTCAGCCTCCGCGGTGTAATATACATCGGGATCATGGTGTCTCCTGTTTTGGATGTAAAACAGTTCCGGCGCCACCCAAAACTTCTCCTTCCTCAATTTTTCCTTCGCTTCTACGGTTTCCGCATGCCATAGCGATAGGACATCCTCACCCGAATGCGTTGCACATCCCCAATCGCACACCCCAATCTTGAGGCTCCCGTCCGATTCCCAATGCAACATAATGTTGTCAATGGATAGATCGTTGTGTTGCACATTTGCAGCGTGCAAAGCCTCCATGATCCATAACAATGCCCAAGCCAACTTTACCCTCTTCGCCCGGAACTTTTGGACTTGGTCATAGAGTTGCCATTCGGTTGCGTCCATTGTCAAAATGTTGGCATTTGGGCGGTGGGCTCTATCCCGAATGAACATCTCTCGTAGAGTGTCCCCGTTCCACCATAGTGTATAGCCCGCATTGGACACACTGTTGATTAACCAAAACTTGATGAAACCTGGATGCGTGCTCTTTAAAACGCATGCCTCCGCACTTACTTGGATACGAGCTTTTTGCCTATCCGACGTCTTTGGGGTCTTTTCAGCCCACGTAATCTCCGGTGGGAGACGATCGTCGCCCTCGATCCTCACCTTCCTCACCTCCCCGTAACCCCCCACCTTCTTTATGCTCTTCAAACTCACGACATTTGCCGTATCGGGAATCCACAATAGTTGGCATGGGCCCGACACCCTTAGCCACTTCTCCAATTTCTCCGCCTTCCAAGGAATTATTTTGGAGGCCGTCTTGGACAATCCTTTGGCCACGGGATCCCACCACAAAAATATTTCCCGGATTCTTACAGCTCGAGGGCTCAACACCTCGCCTGTTTCGCCCTCCGGGAACATGTTCTCAACCAATTGCTTGAGGTTGAAAATACCATTTTGGGCCTTATTCTTCACCCATGAATCGAACCCCGCAAGATTCCTATCACCGCTAAACTCGGGGCCATCCACTTCCTGTCGAATAGCAACCTCCATGTCCCTTTTAATTATCTCAACCCTTTTGTGTTTCGGCTGCTCCAAAAAACGGAATTTGATGCCGGCCTCCCCATTCCTCAAATACCAGTCAACTATGGCTTGGTGGACCTTTGCCGTTATCGCATCCGAGAATTTTACCCTTGGTTTCCCGCTCCTACTCGACGACCCTGAGGCCGCGGAAGCCCCTCCTTGGCTGCTCGTAGGGGCACCGGCATTTGGGCGGACGGGAACGGTAGTATCTGAACGGGGGGTAATATTGGCTCCCGTTCCCGAAGCACTTCCTGATCCCACATCGGAATGTCGTTGCCGCTTAGGGGGCCGTTTGTGCACCCTGCCGGGTGCATCCGGCTCGTCCTCCGGCATCCTCCAACTTCGATCCTCCATCGTGTTTAAAAACACGCTATTATTGTGTTCACAAACACAACTCAAATGTGTTCACAAACACGGCCGTATTCACACCGCTCCACCGCAAAAAATCGGATCCAAAATTGGCAAGAGTTTGCACCCTAAACCAATCTTCCAACCGCCCCCTAGGCCCTCTCAAAACATTAGGCAAAGGATGCTAGGCATGCTTAGTCCCAATGTCCCGCTTGAGGAGGGGTGGTTGAAAAATGATGTCAATGAGGCCTCCCCACTTATATATATAGGTTGGATGGGCCTCACACCGACGGTACGACCGGACGCCGCGCCCCTGGATCTTGACCGTTGGACCGTGCATCATCCAACGGCCAGGATGGATGCGACGATTGGTCGACTGCTATACGGCAGTCGACCATCCAGTCGACTGCCAGATAGCAGTCGACTCTGGATAAGGCAGTCGACAATTAGCAGTCCACCGCGGCGTCGACTGCTATGTGGCAGTCGACGTGTGGGCCGACTGCATTTAGCAGTCGACTGCGGGGGTCGACTGCCATGTCGACTGCTAGTTTGCAGTCGACCCTGGAAGTCGACTGCCACGTCGACTGCCAAGCAGCAGTCGACCCCCGATGTCGACTGCGAATGGCAGTCGACGTGGCAGTCGACCGCCATGTTGACTGCGAATGGCAGTCGACGGGCAGTCGACCGCCATGTCGACTGCTAGTTTGCAGTCGACCCCGGAAGTCGACTGCCACGTCGATTGCCAAGCAGCAGTCGACCCCCGATGTCGACTGCGAATGGCAGTCGACGTGGCGGTCGACCGCCATGTCGACTGCTAGTTTGCAGTCGACCCTGGAAGTCGACTGCCACGTTGACTGCCAAGCAGCAGTCGACCCCCTATGTCGACTTCGAATGGCAGTCGACGGGCAGTCGACCGCCATGTCGACTGCTAGTTTGCAGTCGACCTTGGAATTCGACTGCCACGTCGACTGCCAAGCAGCAGTCGACCCCCGAAGTCCGCTGCGAATGGCAGACATTGGACCTCCCCCCTCCAAACATAAACAAATTGCTTTTGCAATGGATCCTATAGCAGATTACTCTAAACACTTTTAATATCATAGCATCTTTTATATTTAGTGCACGTTCAAGCGTCGGGACTATAAAGGGTTCACCGCTCATTAGCATTCATCATTCCCCCTCGCTCTAGTTGGCCTTGATTGCCTTTTGGCATTCGTTGCAAGTGGAGAGAGGTAGTAGGTTATATTGGGATGGGCACGCGAAACGAATGGAAGCCTTGGTTTGTGCCCAAGGAGTGGACTCCAACGTCCAAGAAGGTCGAGTGCAAATTTTGCGCGTTGGAATTAGTTTATAGGAAGGACCGCATGGTTGCCCATTTGGGATACCAAAAAAATGACGGCAAGATGCGGGGGGTGGCATTGTGTCAACGTCAAGGGCCGATTGTAAAGTCTTTCGAGGTGCGGCGGATCGTGGCCGCCAATTCCGGATGACTTTGTGGACGAGTGCGTTGAGGACGGGGGAGAAGCTGTGGTCGGGTCCCAACAACAAGCGTCATGCGGTGCATTGTCGAACGCGAACGGAAGCCAAACCGCTCCACCATCGCCCGCACCGTCAGTGGCAAGGGAGTTGGTGTCCGGGACGACTCCCGAACCCCACCGACGTTCCCAACGGCAAATGGGACTAAAAGAAGGGATGCAAAATTCGACAAAACGAGACTTGGATACAAAATGGTCGCAAACCTTTTATGAGGCTAATATCCCCATTAGTATTGTCCGCCATCCCGCGTTCATCCAGGCCGTTAAGGCAACCGCCGAGGCTAGAATTATGTACAAACCCCCAACATACCATGCAATGCGTAAGAGTTTACTTGACGATGCACGGTTCAATACACAAAAAATCGTGGAGTTGAAGACAACATCATCCATCCACAAATATGGGTGCACTATTTGTTCGGACGGATGGGAGAATGTTGTCCACCGCCCTTTGATGAACGTCATGCAAATTTGTCCGGCGGGCGACGTGTTCCTTGGTTCCATCGACACCACCGGTAGCACAAAGGATGCCGCCTACGTGGCTACCGAGGTCAAACGCTACATCGTTGGAGTGGACCCCACAAAGGTTGTTCAAGTTTGCTTCGATAATGCGGCGGCCATGAAAACCGCGGCGAGCAATATTAGCCGGGAATGGCCACACATATATTGGCAAGGGTGTGCGGCGCATTGTTTGAACTTGTTGTTGAAGGATTGGGGTAAACAACGATGGGCGAAGGACGTCGTAGACAAGGCGAAGGACATTGTCAAATACATCCGGGCCCACCAATGTCCGACGGCGGTCTTCCTCACCTACTCGCCCAATTTGGGCTTGAAGATGCCCGGGTCCACACGATTCGCCACCAACTTCCTCATGATTGACCGGCTTCTAAAGGTGAGACATGCTTTGGAACAAACGGTTATTCATCCCGATTGGACCGCCTACGTGAACAAATTAAATAGAGGAGGCGATGATCGAAGGAGAAGTGCAATGGAGGCACGTCAAATCAAGACAACGGTTAATGACGACAATTTTTGGACAAGTTGCGATAATTACCGCCACATGTCGGAGGAGGTGTTGAAAGCATTGAGAGTGTTTGATGGCGTTGAACCGGCAATGGGCAAGGCTTGGTTGACCATGAAGAACTTGGAGAAACATGTGCTTAGCCTAAGGAATCTTCCTTTCAACCTAGCACACAACCTCGCTACCTTGGCCGAAGAAGATTTCTACAGCCGGTGGCGTATGATGACCACGGACCTACACCATGCCGGTGCAATCTTGAATCCTTATTTATTGGACGACAACGTCGTCCACGAAGACGCGGCCGTTAAATCCGGATTCTTGGACGCCATGAGGAGGTTGACCACGGGCAAGGACGGTCATTACGGTCGGGTTGTGGCCGAATTTCAAGCATTCAAAGAGCGTAGGGGCGCGTTCGCCAATATGCCCCTAGCCATGGAAGCCAACATCCCACCCCACGAGTGGTGGGACCTCGTGGGCGAAGGTGGCACCCACTTGGCCCCTTTGGCAAAGCGAATATTGGCCCAAGTGTGCTCCTCTTCGTCTTGCGAAAGGAATTGGAGTAGTTATTCGTTTGTGCACAACAAGACTAGAAACCGGTTGAGTTCGGCGAGGGCCGAAAATTTGGTGTACATTTATACCAATTCACAGTTGGCACGGGAGAGGGTTGATCGGGACTCGGCCGCATGGTATCTAGTGAACATGATGTCCGAAGACTCCGACTATTCGGCCGACGAGGATATAAATGGTGACCCCCCCGCGGGACCCGGCGGGGATTCCTCGGGGCCTTCGGACAACGAGAGCGATGGGGGACATGGTGGAGGGAATCTGGGCCTTGACAACCACAATGATCCGTTTGCATACGATGGACTTGACGCCGAGGACGATGGTGATCTTCACATGTGGGCCAACATAGCCGGTCGGGAGTTTCTCTCCACTACGCATGTGCGTCCCGCTACGCCGACAACTACAATACCCGATGTACCGGTAGACATTCAACCCGTAGTGGATGAAGATGTAGTGGCCGAACCACATGTGGATGAAGCTCTTGAAACGGCTCCGAACCGGATGGACATGGACGAAGTCCCACCACATGCTTCCCCCATTCATCCACCGACGGATGTTGTGCCCACTCGTATTGTGCCGACAACATATGCACAACCCATGCAAACTACACCACCCTTTCCCGAGCCCCACGGAGAGGGCACGTCCAATGTTGTCCTTAACACTAGTCCATTGCGAGGTATTGGGCAATGCCCGGCCGTTGCGCGAGCACCGGAATCCGACTCGGATGACACATTGGCGCAACACATTGCGCGTCGGGCCCCAACAATACCACGCATGGGCTCCCGGTTGGTTGGTGCCACCATCGGCATGCGCGCCCCATGCCCCACACCGGCTAGGCCACCCCCTAATATTGCATTGACAAACTTTGGTCGGACCACGAGAGGTCAAAAAAGAAAACGACAAAGGGATGTGCGAGAATGGAGGACTACCGGGGCCACCCCACTTGCACGTCCACAAACTGACGGCGTTATGGATGCAACGGGTTCAAGACCAATGGTATCGATTAGAATGCCAAGGGCTGGCACACGGCTTAGTCGAATTCCCGGCCCGGCAATTGATGGCCACGAGTCCGACGCCCGAACAGATGACAATGCCAGCACGGACGATGAATCCGGCGTAGGCGAAGCTCCCGATGATAGTGATTACCAAGCACCGCCCCCAAGGGTAGCTGTGGGAGGGCCACGCAGGACAAGGAATTCTATTCCTCAAGACAACGATAATGCCCCTTCATGAATGAATATTTATAGTAATGTCAAATGTCCTATGGTGTTCAATGGGTTTAGTTGTATTGGTGATCAATTTTTGTAATAACTATTTTTGGGTATGTTTGTTGAAAAAATAATGTAAATTTCAAATTTGTATGTTGGATGTTGACTAGAAATTGAGCCTACATGTATGATGTAGGGTTTAGGAAATGAATGTCCAATGTGCACTAAGGTTAGGACTCAGGAGTAGGACACATGGAAATGATTTGTAATGCCAATAGGCCCTATGTAGTGTTGCATTTTTTATTCTATAGGTCGGAGGCGGCATTATAAAATAATTTTAAGAATATTTAAGACTACTTTTATGTTTTTATTATTGAAAATCATCGAAGACATCAATCCGTGAGGTCCTTTATGGCAAATCATTGTCGAAAACATTCCCCTCTTCTAGGATTAGGTCATCGAGCTCTTCTCCGCCCAAATATTGATCCAAGAATGATGACATTGTAAATGCAGACCACCATTCACGACTTGTCCGATGTGCCATGTGGGGCGTTATGTATTCCAATATTTGCCAATTTGTGTGGCAAATTGGCAATGCTCAAGGCTCAAACATTGCCATTGAGTTTGAATGTACTAATGCTATATGGTAATATGGAACAATTATCAAAGTTGAGCGTGTCTATATTTGCCCTATTGCCATGGATTGGCTATAGTCGTGAACTTATAATAAAAAAAAATTAAAAATGCCGTAGAAATTTGTCGAGGATTTTAAAATGCATTTTAAATGTGTATTTTAAGATAAAGTAAAAATAAATGCACCTCTAGCCCTATGTCATGTGGGAGGATGAAATGAATGTCCAATGTGCACTAAGGTTAGGAGTAGGACATATGGAATTGATTTGTAATGCCAATAGGCCCTATGTCATGGGCGAGGATGGAATTAATGTCCACACACACACACATATATATATATATTGCAAATACCCCCAAATATATATATATATTGCACATACATCCATATATATAGCGCATACATATAGAACATACGGTATACCGGGAACCCACATATATATTGCACATACACATACATATTGCAATTTGCACGTACACCCATACATGTTAGACATACATATTGCACACGGGTGTAGCTAATAAGGAAGTTATCATTTGTTTAAATAGCGATCCACTTTTATTTCACATTACGGATCATATCTTTTACATAGTGCGATTATATCCACTAGGCCTAAACACATATACAATGTGTTTGCTAGGATTAAATCGGCGAACTATATAGAACATGAACCGCTACATCTACATAGAAAAATTATAATGTCAATAGTCGCTCCGAAGGACAAATCCAAAAGTTGGTGCATCGACGATATTCGGCAGAACGTTTGTCGACTTGAAGCCAATATTCTCCATTCTCCACAAGCATATCCCGCAAGTATTCAAGTTCCATTATGAAAATATCGTTGAGCCGAGCATGCTGAACTTGCCATCGAATTGGGATGGCAATGCGTTGCGTATGGCTGAACATGAAAAGGTTCAGTCGGAACGCTCGCAACAATTCAGCGAGCTCCGAAGTCCCTCTCACGCCCCTAAATTGATGCCCCATTGGTATGTCTACGTCCCAAATCGACATACGCAACGCATTGTAGACTTCTCCCATACCAAAATGTTCCCGCCAAGCTTTGTTAACTCCCATGTATTTAAAAATACATATGAGAGTTAAAAAATTCGCCCTCACTTCACACCCCCGCCCATACTTTCCTCGGTGATATGGCTCCAAAATAGGCTCTAGGACCTTCGGCAATATGTGCTCCCCCACAATTTCCGCGGTCAATCCGGGTAAAATGGTCGACGGTGCCATGTTTGCCACAACCCTGAAATAGCAGCTTCTCCGCTCCTTCTCCCTTTGTTCTCCGTTTGCAAAGCTTGCTAAAACAGGCTATGGCCAATGGAGAACTTGGGAATGAGGGAAATGGGAGGTTGGATTGCTATATATATGCATCCTTTGTCATGATTGTATGCATTTAATGCATGATTTGACTAAGCTAACGCTCTTCCCAAACCCTAACGCCTAATTTCGACTGCTGGGCAGCAGTCGATTGCCATATTCGACTGCTGGGCAGCAGTCGACTGTGGATGGTCGACTGCTACACAGCAGTCGACTGATAAAATCGACTGCTGGAAGGCAGTCGACTGTGGATGAATGACTGCCTTCCAGCAGTCGACCATCTTAGTCGACTGCTAGGAAGCAGTCGATTTTATCAGTCGACTGCTGTGTAGCAGTCGACCAGCCACAGTCGACTGCTGGGCATTTATCAATCGACTGCTGCCCAGCAGTCGATTTACATAGTCGACTGCTATGAAGCAGTCGATTTGCATAGTCGACTGCTATGAAGCAGTCGATTTGCATAGTCGACTGCTGTGTAGCAGTCGACCATCCACAGTCGACTGCTGTGCAGCAGTCGACTATGCAAATCGACTGCTACAAGGCAGTCGACTGTGGATGGTCGACTGCTACACAGCAGTCGACTGCCTTGCAGCTTAATTTAGACAACTAATTAGACACACCCGTAACCCAACCTGCCAACTCATTGGATGCCACCCGAGGGCCCACACTGCGATATCCCTATAAAATCAAGTGTGCTACCCACCATGAGGCCACCTTGCCTCGTAGTGATTTTGAGGACCTTGTATGCGTCGCGTACATTGCCCAAGATCAACTACGGTGTGGGCAATCCATAGGATTGCGATGGCTGGGAGTGGCAAGATACGGGATGCGGGTGGTTCGTCAAGAAGTATGTATTACAATCCCCGACACGCATGGGGCTTGCCGGACGAACCGGATGAATTTACACCCGAGGTGGTTGCAGAGAACACTCGAAATGAGGACGATTTGCGCAGTGTTTTACGTCCGATTCAAGGGTTCACTGAATTCTATTGGGTTCGACTGCCTAGGAGACAAGTTGATCGTCACCACCGCGGATACTTGGACGCCCAAGAAAGGCCCGCATGCCGCATCGGTTACAAGGAAAAACTTTTCCCATGGCACTTGTTTCAGGACCTTAGCGACGTTCTCACGAAGGGGAAAAATCAATTGTATTTTCGAAAAAACTATGGGACCTTGTGGAGGTTCTACCAAACCATAAAACACTCGGTGCATGACGCAATTCATTGGGGGTTCAACCGGTGCACCGCGCACCAAAAGGAATACCGGGTGTATAGAGAGTATACACTTAGGTCGTCAATGTAAGATTTGCCCACGAATATGGTGAGAGCGTATTATCAAGTTTGTACTTGCACGTATACTTACGTATGTTGGTAAGTTGGAAATGCGCAATATATGAATTCCTAGCAATATTGCGGTGATGTTTTCCGCTTGGTGTGAACTTATAATCATGCCACATGGAATCATTGTCACAGTTATTTGCATCGATACGTGTTTGATTCAAGTGCAAATGCATGTAGATGCAAAGTCCATGGTTTAATTGGATGTTTGTGGCAACCGATTGTGTGGGCAAACATAAGAAATGATCATTGTGCGACACTTGTTTATTACTCCCAAAATTGATAGTGAACAATAATTCACTTATAAACATTTCCAAAATCATGGTTTTTCCCGCATTGTGTACAATTCAGTATCAAATAATGCCTCCTAGTCCAACGCCTATCTCACAAACACTAGCCAACATTCATAATCCGGCTCCGAATCACTATCCAATGCAATGGGGGGTCCGCGGCTTGAGCTTGCACCGTTCAGATTTGGTGGCCGTAGTGTCCGGCGCCTCGCCTCACGCCTGCTCTCGGTGATGGCCCATAGTTCTTGTGCCGCAGTCTCCCGGTCAGCTTGTGCACGAGCGCGCGCGCGGTCTCCAATGTGCAACCCCCTCGCGGCATTCGGATGGCGCAGGACGTCTTGCATGGTGGGGCTAGAGGCCCCGTCACGGATGTCCAAAAGGCCGTTGACGTATTTCCACTCATTCATCCGGATTTGGACGTCCACCTCATTGAAGCTACCCTCTTGTGTAACGGCCTCCTGCCTCTCCAGATCGGCCTCAAAACTTGTTGTGTCCAACACGTGTTCCACATCCCAAGTTGTTTCCTCGCCCGGGACCGGTTCCCGTGGTAATACCCCCACTGTCACATTGCCGTTGGAGTCATACACGTATCCGTGGGGGTGAGGACCTGGGACGTATTCACCCGTCTCTCCGGCATGCCCACCCACAACACGGTACAAAAATGCCCTCAAACCTACGGCCTGAGGAGAGGAGCCGGGGTAAAACTCATGAGCAACCTTTGTGTACATTTCAGGCGTGAAGTTTGTCGGGTAGCCTCGCAGGTCCTTCAAATACCTCCGTGCACGCCAGCTATAAGCAGGAGGATCGCCGTATTCTGCGGGCGGCACACCATGGATTATTGTGTATTCAAAATCGGGAGGCATTCCCCATTGCACTCCGAATTGCTCGTACAACCTTCGATGCAGAGGGGCTTGGCACGTAGGACAACGGCGTGTTTGCAACATGTGTGGCAACAAACAATTCGGGTGGACCATGTGACCGCACGACCCAACGATCCATGCGCCTTCGGGTCCCCAAGGATTGGAACAAATGGGGCACATGCTCCCGTCCTTGATCCAATCGGGGACGCATGGCCACAACAAGGCTGGTCAGGCCGGGGGTATCACGATGCGGGATGATACTGCGGTATCCCATTGGAATTCATCCTCGGGCCTCTTGGTCCACGCAATACTGGGGTAATGGTCGTCATCGACCGGGAGGTTCTCAGGATACATGAAATCCAATGGCGGCCACGAGGTAAAAAGAAGCCGTCGTTCGGGCCACTGTTCGCCGTGGTCCCTATAGTGTGTCAGCTCGTCCATCAATGCCCTCTCACGCGTGGCGAACATGATAGTGGCTGTGACCATGCCCATGTAGTCGTCCTCCAACAACCGGTTCCTCCTAATGACCCGGTCGTAATCAACCCTCATTGCCTCCAAGTTTGTTGTGCGCGACGGCTCCCGCCCTTGTCCATCACTACCAGACATTGCTTGCGGCAGTTGTGGCGCATCAGCCCTCGCAAGTTCAAGGTCGGTCAAACGTGCAATCTCGGCCTTCAACCCTTGGACCTCCTCGGCGTGTGCACGTCGGACCATCTCCAATTCCCGTTCGTGGTCAGATTTGCATTTTGCCAACTCCACCCTCAACGCCTCCACAACGTCGTTGTCGGCAACTACCAGTGGTGGGGATGGCACCGCCGATGCCATCTCCACATCAACAGGCGAAGATGGAGGACAAACCAACCGGGAACCATGTGGCGGTGTCACGTGGACCCTTTGTCGCCGGCTAGGTGGTTCAACCGGCAACCCTATGACAATGTTGTGCTCGTCCATGTTTGACTCGGCGGCCGGTGGAGTCCCCACAATTTGATGATCTGGTCCCGCAAGGAAATCAAAATAAGATCGGACCCTCAAAGGATTCATTGGAGTTTGCCATGCCAATGGAATCGGACGGCCAGCGTTCCGTCCTAGCACGGCACTTGGTATGACCGTGACCCGGCGTGCCTGCCTCAAGTCCGGGCTCGTGCGGGGTATGGTGGACCAGTCGATATCCACTCCCAAAATTACCTCCGCGTAGACCATTTGGCATAACCACATTAGCATATGCCCGCGATCAAATTCCCTCGGTGCACCCCACAAGAAATCCCACACCTCCTTGCACCGTTCTCCAAATATTTGATGGCTCACCTCCCTCCATATGCCATAGCGTTGTCTAGACATCCGTTCAGCATTCGCGCTAGGAACGAACATCCTCGTCAAATGGGTCCACTCTACGTACCTTCGGACCGTGCTATACAACCACATGCCCCTCTCATTTTGCCAGCCGGGATTGGCGAGAATGTTCGGGTCCCGCGCCACCTCCAAATTGATTGGTTGCGGCCTGCCCCTCGGCGCATTGCCGCGTCTTCTAGCGCCTGCCGACCCCGGTCTCGATTGCGGAGTCCCCCCCGGATCCAAATCCCCGCCACGTGGAGGTTCCGGCGGCAAGTTATCTTCGTCTGCCATCGTTGCCCCTAACCCCTAGCTTTGTATGCCTACTATAAATTAAACCTAATATGGTAGCACTTCCAAAATAAGCGCCACCACCCACAATTTTTTTCCCAATCCACTAAAACCAAATTAAGGCCGTTCAAAGTTCAAACTACATAATTAGATTTAAACCACTTTCAAAATAAGTGTTCACATATAACAATTTCCGGTATGGTTCAAACTAACCGCAATGGGGTACAATGTAGACCGTATGTAGGTGGGTTGCAATACACACGTTAGGCAATAACAGTATATCGTATGCACCGTATACGTATTTCAGTACGTATGTCCACCTGTAGCCCTCCAGCTCACCTCTATCTCCAAATGGCAAGGGCTGATTAACAACCTAGGCCCAAATGGAGGGAGGTGGGAGTGAGGGAATGAGGGAAGTGGGGTCCATATATACCCCAAGGAGGCGTCCTTTCGATTAGACGCCCCCTGGACCAACCCATGGACGCCACGTGCCCATGGGTGTCTCTACGCGACTGCTATTAGCAGTCGACCATGTGGTGCGACTGCTCACGAGCAGTCGCAACCCATTCAAGTCGACTGCTGATAGCAGTCGACCATAGGGTGCGACTGCTCACCAGCAGTCGTCCGCACTTTGTCGACTGCTATTAGCAGTCGACTTGGGTTGTCGACTGCAGTTGGGCAGTCGACTGTCTTCGTCGACTGCTAATAGCAGTCGACTTGAAGGGCAGACGACTGCTTGTAAGCAGTCGCATCCCTTCGTCGACTGCTTGTAAGCAGTCGCATCCCTTCGTCGACTGCTATTAGCAGTCGACGAAGGGGTGCGACTGCCCACCAGCAGTCGTCTGCCCTTCTTCGTCAACTGCTAATAGCAGTCGACGAAGGGGTGCGACTGCCCACCGGCAGTCGTCCGCACTTTGTCGACTGCTATTAGCAGTCGACTTGGGTTGTCGACTGCAGTTGGGCAGTCGACTGTCCAAGTCGACTGCTAATAGCAGTCGACGAAGGGGTGCGACTGCCCACCAGCAGTCGTCCGCACTTTGTCGACTGCTATTAGCAGTCGACGAGGGTTGTCGACTGCAGTTGGGCAGTCGACTGTCCAAGTCGACTGCTAATAGCAGTCGACGAAGGGGTGCGACTGCCCACCAGCAGTCGTCCGCACTTTGTCGACTGCTATTAGCAGTCGACGAGGGTTGTCGACTGCAGTTGGGCAGTCGACGAAGGGGTGCGACTGCCCACCAGCAGTCGTCTGCCCTTCTTCGTCGACTGCTATTAGCAGTCGACGAAGGGGTGCGACTGCCCACCACCAGTCGTCCGGACTTTGTCGACTGCTATTAGCAGTCGACTTGGGTTGTCGACTGCAGTTGGGCAGTCGACAGTCCAAGGCGACTGCTAATAGCAGTCGACTTGAAGGGCAGACGACTGCTCACAAGCAGTCGCCCGCCTGTCGTCGACTGCTAATAGCAGTCGAATTTCCATGTCGACTGCCCAAGAGCCGTCGACAAGCCAAGTCGACTGCTATTAGCAGTTGACTAGTTATGGTAGTCGACTGCTCTTGAGCAGTCGACATGGAAATTCGACTGCCGTCAGCAGTCGACACACCTATACGACTGCCCTTTAGCAGTCGATTCAGTGTGTCGACTGCCTAGTAGCAGTCGCTGTAACTCGTCGACTGCCCACTAGCAGTCGACACTGTTGACGACAGTTTACCCTGTGTGACGACAGGGTAAACTGTTTTACCCCCCCCAAACGGACGTGACGTTTTCAGGTCTGCCGTCACGTCGCTGTCACAGGACGTGACACGACGTGACGTGTAATCCCTGGTCACAGTGACCAGTTTTGCACGGAGCCTAGGTTCACGGGTAACCTTGTAGCCCCACCCCCCCGTCTACAACAAGGCCACGCCCAGGGTCAATCACGGAACAACGGTAAGGGAGTTTGTCCCACGTGCGGTAAGGTTCACATTTTGGGGCCAGGTAAGTGTTGGATTGAGACGGGAGTGGTGTGAAACCATTGTGGGGGCAATCATCCGGCCGAGAATTGTCATAGAATTCCCACAGAGCGACCCTCCTATTACTCTCAGTTGAATCAACAACCTCCGGCGTTCTTCTACGATAGAAGCCAACATAACCAAAAAGGAGGGTCGGGTAATTATCACCAAGGTAACCCACAAGGCAATGGCCAACAAAACTACGGTCCACCCAACCACCAAAACCAAGGTAATCGAGGGAATGACTATCGAGGTCTACAAAATTCGTACCCTCAAAACCCCCCATCCGGTGGTGGGCAAGCCAACTCGAACTTGGTAGGAGTGGTAAGCCAACAGTATGTCCCTCAGATGGGCCAAAACCAACCGAATAGGTTCAACAATGGACCCCAAGTTGCACAACAAGGTAATACCTTTGACAACACCCCCAATGGGGGCAACCAGTTCTATGGGTACCACATGAACCAAGGTCAAGCTCAGGGTCCTAACGGTCAGTACAACTACAACCCTCCTCAACAAAATATGGGGAGTGGACATGATACTAACCAACAGTGGGCGCAAAACGGAAATGGGCCTCCAATGTCCCAAGGTCCCCTTAACCTCGGTCAAGCACAAACCCAAGACGCTAGGTTCGTTGGAAACAATGAGGCGAGCACAAGTTGCCCGGCCCCAATGTTTTTTAACCCAAACACTAGTCAAAGCAACTTCATCTCTCACGAGCTAGCCGATTCTTCTTTACGGTCTATCCTAATTCCCATGGGGAAACTCAAGCAAAAGATAGATGTGGCAGTGGTCACTAGGGCCCAAAAGAGGGCACAAACCGTGATGGGTGAAGGTTCCGAGAAGTCCAATGAGTCCGAAGAATCGCCAAAGTTTGCAGAACTCCCGGAGTTCTTGAAAAACGTAGCCCTTAAGGCCAAGGTTCCCGCGACCTCCCTAGGGCCTAACCCTGATGACGAGCCAGTAGAGGATCCATTACCGGAAGAAGAGGAGGACCTCTTCCGGTTCGTGGACAAAAGAGATACTTGGGGGAATGGATTGCCAACCAATTTCCCACCGAAAACCCGGCCCAACCGCGCTTTTAACCCGGCAGAAGAGTACGACCTTTGGACAGACCTTTGTAGCCTCCGAGCAAATATTTCCTTGGCTCAACTAATTCAAGTAGCCCCTGCCCTAAGGAAGGAATTCAAAGAGGGAGCAACCCAGGTTAGGAAGCCAAAAATTCCAACAATGGCAGTTGAGGTCCTTAGAACCCCCCTAGGCGACGAAGGACCGATTGATGTGGAGGTCGAGATTATGGACAAGATAATCCCACACACCTTAGTTGATGGGGGTAGTGGAATTAACATCATGTCACTCTCGACATTGGAAAAACTCGGCCTCGAGCTTACCGGCCCTTCACCCTTTGTTATAAACTTGGCGGATCAAAGGCAAGTCACCCCTCTTGGACAGGTAAAAGATTGCTTGATGAAGGTAGGGGGAGAAGTCTATACGATCACGTTCCAAGTCTTGAGGCTCCCGGTAACGTCCAAAAATTACCCGATACTCCTAGGAAGACACTGGCTTCGTAGGGCCAATGCCATCACCGAGTGGTCTACGGGCACCTCCCAAATATCATTTGGGCCCCCTCACAACCGAACAACAACAAAAATCGCCCTCCGCAAGCCTTCGACAGAATTCACAGAATCCGACCTACCCAAGTCGAAGCCGGAGCCCAAAATCACTTCGGTAGATTTAGCCAACCAGGTGTTAGGCACTAAGACCCATCTAGGCCCAGTAAAGGACATGGGTCCCGGCCTCTATGGTTGGGAGGACACGGGTGAATTTGCGGCATGGATGGAACTTAACCCGGAAGAAATTCCCAACCAAACCCAGGCATACACAATCACCGCCACCGAACGACGACGGCCTAGTGTGCAACATCTCGAGGCAACGCAACGAAGGCGCAAGGCCATTTTTGACAAACGACACAAGGTGCGAACCTTGCAACCAGGGACGTTGGTAATGCTCCAAGATACGCGGAAAATGGAGTTCCGGGGCAAATTTGATGCTTTGTGGTTGGGTCCTCTTCGGGTCACCAATGTTTACGAAAACAACTCGGTCCAGTTGGCTACACTAGATGGCACGTACTTCCCTACGCAAACTAACGGGGGTCGGTGCAAGATATACAACGTGTGAACAGGCGCAACTGGCGAATTAAATGAGAATCAATCTTTTTAGACCCAAAGCAAAGGCGGAGGGCTTAAATTCTTGCAATAGGTGCTAGGTTAGAGGTCGGCCCACCGTGGTCATTGTTTGAAGGAAACCAATAGGGGAACCTTCTTTCTTCAGCGCATGGGAATTGCTCTTGTAGTCCGAACTCTCTCCGAAGAGGGAGGAAGGTGGTTTTGAATTTTTTTTATCTATAGCTCCAAGTTGCTCCCGCAAGGCAGAGGGGGTGTCTTAGGTAGACACGAACCCAGTCCGGTGGGAGAGTGTGGCGGCTTTGAATTGTTTTTTGGCTTTAGTATTGTGTCATCTCTTTCATCCTCTCTTCTCAACTCTTTGGAAGTTAACCAACGGAAAAATTTAAGCAAGAAAAAAAAAAAACCGTGTGTATGTGTGCATGTGTGTTGGTGCAGGTGACCGGGTGCGTACAAGTGACCGTGTGCCCAGGATTGGCGAGCAAGAGCTGGAGTTCGTGGCGCTCGAACGAGCAACCCCCTGATGGCCGACATATGTGAACCACTAGAGTGGTCCACCACTCCGTGGGGTCATTTTAGTTAGGATTTTAGTATTAAAAGTTAGGATTGATAGCGAATTAAGGGAAAAATTAGTTCATTTTGCATTTAGTTCAAAAAGGGAAGGAAAATTACCGAGCACTTCGGACCTTCACCCGTGAAGGGAAAAATCTAGTTTTAGGTAGAGTTAGTAAAAATGAGAACTAACTAGAGATAGAAATTAGCTAAGCATTCCCATGGTCATAGTATAGATTGGGTGGCCTAAGCTCATTAGGAGGTCCGCCCTGCGGCCTAGCTCCTCTCATATTGTCTCTCGCCTGTTGTTGTGGGTTGACCATTGGATTAGGCATACTAATGACCTTATCAGGTTGACGACACTCGTCCGAAGGATGATTTCCCCCACAATTACTACAACCATAACCTTGTCCTTCGGACCAACATTGACCCGGTGTGTGCCATCTCCCACAAAAAGGATGTAACTCCCTTCTCTCCATGTTCTGACCACCCTGTCCTCTAGGAGGAGGTCCTCTATAATTGCCCTGGCCATACTGATTCTGACCTTGGCCTCTATGATTTTGTGGAGGTGGGCCAACATTGTTCCTTTGATCACAATTCTGCCCCATTTGACAAAACTGCCTAGTATGTCTAGGATGCCCACATTGAACACACCACAATCCTGAGGCATGTCTACCCGACTCAACTGGAGGAGGAGGACTCGGCTGTTGACTCCTAATCATCAATGACATCTGATCCGTAAGACTCTGCATTTGTGTCACCAAAAATCCTCCACCCTTCGATTTCGTCCTAGCCCGAGTGGAAAAGTTTATAATGACATGTAGAGACTTCTCTCTTTGTAACCCAATATATAATTCCAATCTACCCTTGGAATATACACAACTTGATTAACACCACACTATGTAGTTTTACATTCCTTAATGTCGGGCAAGGTTATATCCTTAGCATTTTCTAATGTCCACCCGGCCGCTTTGGCCACGCATGCCTTCAAAGATATCCCTCTTGTGAATCGAGTCCTTGCCGTCGACTCCACACTACTACATGAGTTCTCGCTTATTGATTCCGTGCTATCACATGTCATCGGGGTTGATTCCGTATTGGTACATGACACTTCGCTTGTGGATTCCATGAGCACATAGGCTTTAAATACAAGTATTAAAAAATACTTATATACTTATCCTTGCCCTTCCTTCTCTAAGTTCTTCTTGATATAAATCTCTATCAATGTCTTCCTACTAAACTTCATAATAGTATAACTCCCACCCAACTTATGTTCTTCAAGTGAAATTTGGTACACTTGTTAAGTACCTTATCAAAAATCTCCACACCAAATTTTGGTACAAACAGAGTTCATATGCAAAAGTTATGCATGAAATTCTAACTCTAACTACTTAGTATGAATGTTGTGATAAAGCATCCGGTCATTAAAACTCTAATAACTTCCAACTCCTACATCCAATCAATCTAAAATTTTGACACAAGATAGATATATAAGTTCAAAAGGTAGTGTCAAATTTTGGTATCCATATCTATAACCCTCTAAGAGATACATATTTTCAAACCTTGCTGCTTTGTTCCTAGACACCCTCCCCTTCAACTTTTAATAACTCTTTCATCCCAATGACTGAAGCTTTCAAATTTTTATCACAACTCCCATACTTTATAATAAACAATCCCTCAAATTTTCATACCCATTGAACACTCTGATCATCCATAATTGACAAATCTCTCACTATAAAGTTCTGCTCAAGTTCATAACTAATAAAACACTACAAGTAATGCACCTAGTACAATCTAGTCACTCTAAATGCCACAAGTTTAAACAAGTTTGAACTCTCTCACTTCAATATGAATCTCAATGCAACAAGTTGAGGTTTACAATCAAACTCCAAATTCCTTAAACCCAATCTACTTCTAACAAGAGGTCAATCCCTCTTCAAGGCTAAATAGCCTTGGCTCTTCTTCTAAGAACTAAGCACACACATGTGCTCCTATCTTGCTTCCCACACACCCACACTTATAACCCGTGGGATGCTTAAGGAGCACGAAGGAAAGAGAGGATGAGTGAGGGAAGAATGAGGGATTATATAGTGAGTTGAGAGGGAGAGAGGGCATGAGATAATGATAGGGTGAGAGGATTAGAGCCTCCAATCACAACCCCTTAACCTTCTCCTTCTAAGTAGGGACTCATCCCATCCACAAGGCTCTCGATAAGCCTTCGAAATCTCCTCCTACTTTGTAGGCTCTCATCTAATCTCCTAAGCCTTTCTCCTTCAAATGATCAACAAAGATCCTAATTCAAACATTTAACTAACCTTGGCTTTCTACCTACCACACTTTACCAAGGTATGTCCTCATACTACTTAAATCCACTCCACACAAGCCTAATGCTTCAAACTTAGCTTTCTTCAAGCTTCACTCTTTTTATATTTTTGTGAATAATCATAAATCAACAAAACACCACTTGTATTGTTTTACAAGTGTTAACAACACATGTGAGCATCAATTTGGGCTCACATTATTGGCGACCATCTGGGACCGGCTCCCAGAATGTCTTGTTTGAAGTCAAGTGTCTTCATCTGTGGAATTGCTTGCACCTACTGCCGGCCATTCGTGTCGGGAAGCTTTGTCCATTGAGTGCCTCCAATTGTACCGAGTTGTTAGCAAAGGTATTCGCCACAATGTAAGGACCTAACCAAACCGCATCAAATTTGCTCGAAAAATCCTTTTTCTTCCCATCTTGGAGCATAACCAACATTCCTCGTTCTAATGCCCTCTTCTTGTGACGCTTGTCAAAGATAACCTTCTTTCGCCTTTGAATTGCTTCCATGTGTTGAGCGGCCCTCCGCCTCTTCTCATCCAACTCCTCTAGATCCCCGAGCCTATTTCTCAAAGACTCATTGTCGTTGAGGCGTGTCCCTATTGCAACCCTCAATGACTCCACCTCAAATTCAATAGGGAGTGTAGCCTCAATACCGTAAACCAAAGAAAACGGAGTAGCTTGTGTTGTCACTTTGTAAGTCGTCCGATAAGCCCACAAAGCCGCGTTTAACTTGACGTCCCAATCTCTCTTTGAGTCGATGACCGTCTTGCGTAAAATGCCCACTAGAATCCCGTTCACCCGCTCCGTTTGACCATTAGTTTGAGGGTGATAGGGAGTAGTCTTCCTATGGTCGATCTTAAACCTCTGAGTCATCTCTGAAATGAGGTCATTAAGAAAATGTGTACCTCTATCACTAACTAGAATCTTTGGGACTCCAAACCTAGTAATGATATTTTCATACATAAATGTGGCGGCATGTGCGGCCGTGTCGGTTTTTACCACCTTGGCTTCCGCCCATTTAGTCAAGTACTCGGTAGCTACAACAATGTATGCCATCCCTCTCGAAGAGTGGGGATGGACCTCCCCTACATAATCTATTCCCCATTTCTCAAAGGGAACTAGTGGTAATGAAATGTGCAATGGCATCTCCATCCTAAGGTCATTTCGAGCGTACCTTTGGCAAGCATCACACCTTCTAACATAGTCGTGTGAATCCTGAAACAATGTAGGCCAAAAGTAACCTGCTCTAAGGATTTTCTGGCCGGTAAGTTGACCAGAAAAATGCCCTCCACAAGCACTATCATGACAAGCCTCTAGAATATCCGGAACCTCTACTTACGATACACATCTTCTCAAGATGGTGTCCGCTCCTCTCCTGAACAATCTATTGCCTATCACTGCAAAGTGCCTACTATTGACTCTAACCTTTCTTTTCTCCTCTTTCGTCCATTCGGTTGGTAATTGTTGAGTGGTCAAGAACTCTACAATTCCGGCATACCAATCCGGTGTGGACGTGACTACAAACAATCTATCATCCATGAGGTTATCATCTATTGGCGTAGTGCCCATCTCCTCCGACAATCTAGACAAGTGGTCGGCTTGTAAATGCATGCGGCCCGGTTTATATTCCACCGTGTAATCAAACTCTTCGAGTAACAAGACCCACCTAGCCAACCTTCCACTCAACTCCGGCTTGTTGACCAAATATTTAATGGCCATGTGATCCACAAAAAACACTACCGGATTACAAATAAGATAGTGCCTAAACTTCTTGACCGAAAATACCATGGCTAGACACTCTCTCTCCGTAGTGGAGTAATTCCTCTCCGCGGAAGTCAATTGCTTACTAGCATAAGCTACGGGTAGATCCTTCCCCTTCTCTCCCGTGGATTGACACAAGGCACTACCCACCGCTACGTTGCTAGCATCACAATACACATGAAAAGGCTTTTCCCAATCCGGGGGCCTTAAGACAGGATAAGTGCTCAATTTGGACCTTAACTCAATAAAGGCCTTTTGGCACTCATCCGTCCAAACAAATCTAACATCCTTCTTGAGCAAATGAGTGATAGGGACCGCTATCTTTGCAAAATCCGGAATTAACTCTCTATACCACCCCACATGTCCTAGCAACTTAGAGATCCCCTTGGCATTTTTCGGAGTTTCCCACTCATCAATGACCGCGATCTTGTCCGGATCCGGTTCTCTCCCCTTTTCATTCACAACATAACCCAACAAAACTCCCCTTTGTACCCCTAAAAATGTCTTGTCCGGGTTTAATGCCAACCGCATTTGCCTACACCTAACCAAGGCCTCCCTCACACAATGCACATGCTCTTTAGTACTAGATTGGGTACTAAAATCATCAATATAAACCGTCATGGACTTGAAGAGCAAGTCGCTAAAGATATACATGACTAGTCGTTGGAATGTTGCCGGTGCGTTGCATAAACCAAATGGCATCACCACCCATATGAAAGTCCCCCAAGGTGTCGTAAATGCCGTCTTGTGCAAATCCGCGAGCGCTATGGCTACTTGGTTGTAGCCGGCGTATCCATCCATAAATGTGTACCTCTCATGACCCCCTACCTCCTCTAACAACAAGGTAATGAACGGCAAAGGAAAGTGATCCTTTTGCGTACAATCATTGAGCTTCCTATAGTCTACACAAACTCTAAGCTTCCCATTTTTCTTTTTCACTAACACCATAGGAGAAACCCAATCCGTAATCTCTACCGGCTTTATAAACCCAGCCTGCAACAACCTCTCTAATTCCGCCTTGACCAATAATTGCAATCTAGGGTTCATCCTTCTCTCTTTTTGTCTCACCGGTTTTTAGCCCGGAACTAACGGAATATGATGCTCAACCATCTCTCTAGGAATCCCCTTGAGCTCATCGTATGACCAAGCAAAAGTATCACTAAACTCATCTATCAAATCACTATACTCCTTAATCTCCTTCTCATCGAGTTTAGAGCCCATCTTCATTGGTCTAACTTTCCCATCCTTCATTTTGACATCCACAAACTTCCAATCCTCTTCGACCACTCGTGTTTGCTCCTCGGTATCTCTATACCAATCGTTGGGTACATTAGGGTAGTCTTTGACATCATGACCCACGATAATGCCCGTAGAAGTAGTTTTAAAATGCAAAGCGGGCTCTAACTTTGAGAGTTCTAACATGGCCTCCTCATCTTGAGTCCCATCTACATGTACCAAACTCACATCACTCAACTCAATATCATCTAACCATGGAGTGAGTCCTCCCTTCACCCATTCTTCCTCCGTGAGAACCTCACACGGCTCTAAGGACAAATAATCCTCTCTAGACACCCTATCTTGAAGAATACAACTATGAGTCGTCATCATGACGTCACTAATGGACTCCGTGTATTGTCTTGACCAATGTATAAAATCTCCATCCAGGGTTGTCTATTGTGTCGTGACGGAGGCTTATCCCGGCATAATGTCGTGCCGTCACGACACTTATCCGTCACGACATTATGCCGGATTATGCCGGATGATGTCTTTATCCTGCCGGACTTGAATTTTACCGATTTTTTTGTGTAATTACATTACCCAATTTCGGACACGTAGGATTTACATTGTCCACGTGTGACGACATGTCAGCAAAGTAAAGGGAAAGTGGGGAAAATTTTACTAGCGCCGGTCCGCCCCCCCGTCCGCTCCCGTTCCCCCCCATCCGCTCCCGTACCCAAACCCCGTCCGCTCCCGTTCCCAACCTCCGTCTGCCCACGTCCCCCGCCCCGTTCCCAACCCGTCCGCTCCCCCGTCCGCCCCCCCGTCCGCTCCCCCCACCTCCGTCCGCTCACCCGTCCGCTCCACCATCCGCCCCCCCCGTCCGCTCCCCCGTCCGCCCCCCCCCCCCCCGCCCGCTCCCGTTCCCCCCCTCCCCCGTCCGCTCCACCCCCCCCCCCGTCCGTCCGCTCCACACCCCTCCCCCGTCCGCTCCACCCCCCCCCCCCCCGTCCGTCCGCTCCACACCCCTCCCCCGTCCGCTCCACCCCCCCCGTCCGTCCGCTCCACACCCCTCCCCCGTCCGCTCCACCCCCCTCCCCCGTCCGCTCCATCCCCCTCCTCCGTCCGCCCCACCCCCCCCCCCTCTCCCGTCCGCTCCACCCCCCTTCCCCGTCCGCCCCCGTCCGCCCCACACCCTCCTTAGTAATATTTTATTACTTTGATTTTAACACAATGATAAACACAATGGCAAAATGGTCTACGTGGCAGGGGAAATATGCACATCCACGTCGACGTTTTCTGCCACATAGGACGCCACCTTGGCAAGAAGGTAAGTATTTTACCCACCCTAGTCGGCTCCCCCTATGTTGACCCTACGTGGACCCTATTGTGTCGTGACGGAGGGGTCCGTCACGACACCGTCACAACGGCGGGATAGACAACCCTGTCTCCATCAACATCTTGATTGTAAAAATTAGGACCTAAGAACCCGCTAGAAGAATACATTTTAGCCTTCTCCTTGTCTTGAACAACTTCCACCAATGTATCCTCAAAATCCTCCTTAATTCCACCATTTTCCTCTTCATCCGACATTGGATCAATCTCCTCCCGAACCCAACCACCTAAAGGTGCAATAGAGACCTTGACTCTATTATCTACGGGACCATAGGTGATAGAAGGTTTGTGTCCTCCCCAATCTACTACGGCGTTAGACATCCTTAACCAAGGTCGCCCTAACAAAATGGGGAATGCATCCTTATTGTCGTGCATTTTAATGACTTGGAAGGTCACAATGTATTCTTCACCTCCCGTGTTAAGCCGACAATCTTTGATAATCCCCACCGGAACCACCGGACTTTGATTGGCCATATTAATCACAAATGGCGACGGACCCGTCAAACTTAAGCCCAATTTCCGCATAGTGTGCTCGGGTAGAATATTGAGACTACTTCCACCATCCACCAAAACATGAGGAACCACCTTGTCCACTATTGTTACTTCAATCTCCACCGCCTTGACTTCCCGAGTTCTTCCTTGCATTTGGACCCTTGCCGACACTCCAGTCTTTGGCCTCTTGGCCCTCCTATTCACGGGCATCCCGTCCTTCAAAGTTTTCCTAGCTACCGGTGAAATTTCTAACAATTGGCCAAAGGTGATATCGGCCTTTAGTGAGCTAAGGTCGGCCCAAAGGTCATATCCATCTACTCTATCGGCCTTAGGCCTTCTAACACTATCAAACTCCTCTACGGGAATGCCCGGACCTTCCCACTCTCCTACATCATGGATGACATTAGACCTCTCCCTCTCATTGGCAATTTCATTTTCTCTCTCTAATGCCTTAGTGGCCTTCCTAGCCTCTCTAGTTATATTCTCCAAATCCGAAAAATAAGGAATTTCCCCCAATGGATTTTCCTCTTCTTCCTCCTCCTCCTCTACTTCTAATGGTGCATTATCCCTCATTGCTCTAGTGGTAACGGCTAATGCCGGAGCCTTATGCACAATTTCCTCCTTAAGACTTTTTAACTCGTATGAAATGGAGTTAGCATGTGGAAGACATGAACCTTGACCATTTGTGGACATTTCTAAATTTACCGGAACGGTAGAAGAATCCATAAATCGGACATCTTGAGATGTAGACGGTCCCATTTGTTTAGGTGATTGTGTAACTTGCCCCGAAAGATTCGTATTCCCATCATAATAGAAGTTAGAAGGTTTAAGGGTATTATTACCTTCATTTTGTGAACCCCTCGTATTCTCTTGATCCGGTTGGGTTGGGTTAGTTGGAGGGTTCGGTGCTCCACTTACCTTGTCCGGATGACGACATTGGTTAGAAGCGTGTGGCCCCCCACAATTATTACACACTTGACCTTGGTTTTCGGACCAACATTGCCCTATGACGTGGTATCTACCGCAAAGATGGTGAAAATCCTTTTTTTCGGTACTTTGGTTAGTTTGTCCACGTGGCGGAGGGCCCCGATTATTCCCTTGGTTTTGACTCGGACCCCTTAAGTTTTGTTGATGCCCATTATTGTTCGTTCGTTGATTGCGGTTCGGCCCGTTTCTACAAAATTGTAGTGTATGACCGTGTTGTTGACAATTAGTGCACCAAAATCCCGATGTGTGGTTTCCCGACTCTATTTGAGGTGGAGGACCGGGTTGTTGATTTTTGATCAACAATGCCATTTGGTCCGTTAGATTTTGAAATTGTTTTAACATTGTCTCTTGGAACCCTAGTTGAGTAGCACCTAGTCGTTGCTCTATCTCTTCAATTTGAGGGTCTACCCTAGGGGTCGGTAATGCTAACATGGTTGGGGGGGCCGTTACCGCTAAGGGAATTGAGGCCGCTTCAATGGCGACATATGGAGGGCGATTATGCGGCCTAATCGGGTCCATTCCCGTCTTAGGTAGGAGAGGGATGAATTGAGGGATCAACTCATCCTCTTTCCTCCATAGCCGCTCATAATCCCTCTCAATATGTTCCATATCCCTAGCGGCTACCTTAGCCTCGGCTAGGGTGCGAGGGTTCCTTTGTAATACACCCCTAATTGTAGTCGCTTCAACAAACCCTCTCATGAAAAATTGCATTAAAGTATCATCGTTGAGTAATCACCTACCCACCTTGCGCATACCCAATCAAATCTTCTAATGTATGCGGAAATTTCTTCATCTCTTCCTTGCCTCATTGTCATTAAGGCTCTAAAAGCCATACTTTGACCGACTTCGGGTCGAAACTCATTAAGGAACTCCCGTTGTAATTGGTCCCACGTTTGGAAGTGGCCCTCATCGTGGTCTCTATACCACTCATAGGCTTCCCCCTCTAAAGTCGTAGGGAACCAAACTAGCCAATATTGTTGGTTTGTAATTAGTGAGCTAATTACCCTCTCAACGAACCTCTCCATATGTCTAGACGGGTTTTCATCTTTAGTCCCGTAGAACTTCGGGAGGTTCGAAGGTATGTCTAACGAAGGTAATCCTTGAGGTACGATTATTGGTAGGCCTCGCGGCCTAACCAATGGATCGATGGGGGGGATTGGTAATATGGGAGGTGGAATTCCACCTCCCCCTAAATCATCCATGGTGTTTCGTGGTCCTCCTTCACTAGATTCTCTAGAGCTTACACTACTCTCTTCTCTAGTCCTATTAGGTTCTTCCACTAATTCTTCACTCAATAGGGAAGGAATATCTCCTTCCTCTAGTCGAGTAGTGACCGGAGATACTTCTACCAATGGTTCACCCCTAAAGCCACCCTCTACACTAGTGCCTACCCTTTCTACCACTTCTTCTATATTAGAAGATCTTCGTTTAGTAACATTTTTCTTTAGTCCTAATGCTAACTTAGGTTTCTGGGACCTCGTGTATCCTTGCATCCATCATTCACCGTTCAACCCTCACATTGACCAACCAAAGCCTCACAAGTTCTCTCTTTAATATTTCCGCTTAGTTCGTGTGATCATTGTTTTGGAGGTGAGAAAATAGAGACATACAATTTTCAATGAACAATCCCAATAGGGGATGGAAAGCTCATGTTAGTTTCAGGGTTAGTGCGAGTATCACCTCGTCACACCCCCTTACGCTCAACACTTGCAACAAGACTCTTCGTGAGGGGCTGACCATTCTTGGGTACCGTGCTTGGAATCGAGGTTCACCCTTCGATTCTTTGCACTATACGTCCAAGTTTGGAATTACCCTCTCCGTTCGTCACGACAAAGACAATTACGAAAATCCTTTTTTAATTTAATATTTTTTCAATTGGAAGAGATTTGCTTACCTCAAGCTCTCGCTTCCTCCTGTTTTGTTAGCTCTCTCCCCTCGATCGAATTGCTAAACATACAACACTCAAATAATTGTAATTTAAAAAAACACTAAAATCCTCTAGTTTAAAAACTTTAAACTCTCACAACCGAGTGAGTATTTAAAGTTTGAGATCCTAATTCTTTAATTATCCCGCTACCTCTTAATTTTCTAGTGCGGGTCCTATTAAGGTGATCTTCGTTATGCCATCCCAAGAAGGTTTAGTAGGCGCACCTTTGCCGTGCTCCTTCCTCAAATTGAAATTGCATGAAATAAATATTAAATTCAAACCATACCTCTCACGAGCGCTCCGTCCTTTAATCGATCTTCACGTTTCGCCTCTCCTACCGCCTTCCAAGACTTCCGTCGCCCGCTCTTCAAGCTCCAAGCTCCAAACTCGAAACTCCCGGCGGACGCACCATTTATGTCACCAAAAATCCTCCACCCTTCGATTTCGTCCTAGCCCGAGTGGAAAAGTTTATAATGACATGTAGAGACTTCTCTCTTTGTAACCCAATATATAATTCCAATCTACCCTTGGAATATACACAACTTGATTAACACCACACTATGTAGTTTTACATTCCTTAATGTCGGGCAAGGTTATATCCTTAGCCTTTTCTAATGTCCACCCAGCCGCTTTGGCCACGCATGCCTTCAAAGATATCCCTCTTGTGAATCGAGTCCTTGCCGTCGACTCCACACTACTACATGAGTTCTCGCTTATTGATTCCGTGCTATCACATGTCATCGGGGTTGATTCCGTATTGGTACATGACACTTCGCTTGTGGATTCCATGAGCACATAGGCTTTAAATACAAGTATTAAAAAATACTTATATACTTATCCTTGCCCTTCCTTCTCTAAGTTCTTCTTGATGTAAATCTCTATCAATGTCTTCCTACTAAACTTCAGAATAGTATAACTCCCACCCAACTTATGTTCTTCAAGTGAAATTTGGTACACTTGTTAAGTACCTTATTAAAAATCTCCACACCAAATTTTGGCACAAACAGAGTTCATATGCAAAAGTTATGCATGAAATTCTAACTCTAACTACTTAGTATGAATGTTGTGATAAAGCATCCGGTCATTAAAACTCTAATAACTTCCAACTCCTACGTCCAATCAATCTAAAATTTTGACACAAGATAGATATATAAGTTCAAAAGGTAGTGTCAAATTTTGGTATCCATATCTATAACCCTCCAAGAGATACATATTTTCAAACCTTGCTACTTTGTTCCTAGACACCCTCCCCTTCAACTTTTAATAACTCTTTCATCCCAATGACCGAAGCTTTCAAATTTTTACCACAACTCCCATACTTTATAATAAACAATCCCTCAAATTTTCATACCCATTAAACACTCTGATCATCCATAATTGACAAATCTCTCACTATAAAGTTCTGCTCAAGTTCATAACTAATAAAACACTACAAGTAATGCACCTAGTACAATCTAGTCACTCTAAATGCCACAAGTTTAAACAAGTTTGAACTCTCTCACTTCAATATGAATCTCAATGCAACAAGTTGAGGTTTACAATCAAACTCCAAATTCCTTAAACCCAATCTACTTCTAACAAGAGGTCAATCCCTCTTCAAGGCTAAATAGCCTTGGCTCTTCTTCTAAGAACTAAGCACACACATGTGCTCCTATCTTGCTTCCCACACACCTACACTTATAATCCGTGGGATGCTTGTGAGCCCAAAAGGGTGCCCACATTTAGTCTTAGACCCTTGAAACGTTAGTTGATGCACTTTGAAGTAGCATGTTACTTCACAAAAATATAAAAAGAGTGAAATGTTAGTCTTAGAAGTACCATGTTGTAAGAGGCTAGGATGTGAGTTGTTATTGTGTTTTTACCTTCGGAAGGATTTGAGTGAATGAGGATAGGTAAGGAGAACTTGGATTGAGTAGTTAGTGAGTAGGCTAGTACAAATGGATGGAGACAACCAAAGTGACTCAAGAGGCAAGTGCTTTCGAATTGGGATGAATGGAGGATCACATGGAGCGCACAAGTGGACCACCTCATCATGGCCACTTAATGGGGAAGGTCCAAGGAAGAATGCAAGGTGGAGGATAAGCAAATTCTCAAAGCACCAATCAAATCACGAGTTAAGCATCGTGGTTTGAATTAAGTGGTGAGCGACGATTTGGGAAAGTAAGGGGAGAAAGTTATGGCGGCGGAAAGCGAAGGAGGCTAAGTTTGGGTTGAAGCATCCCAAGTTTGGTAAAGTGTGGTAGGTAGAAAGCCAAGGCTAGTTAAATGTTCGAATTAGGATCCTTGTTGATCATTTGAGGGAGGAAGGCTTAGAAGATAGGATTGGCGCCTACTAAGTAGGAGGAAATCTCAAGGGCTTATCGTGAGCCTTGAGGGTGCTCACCCCCTCAAGCTTACTATATAATCCCTCATTCTTCCCTCACTCATCCTCTCTTTCCTTTGTGCTCCAAGGCACCCCACGAGTTATAAGTGTGGGTGTGGGAAGCCATATTGGAGCACATGTGTGTGCTTAGTTTTTAGTTTGAGAGCCAAGGCTTGTTAGCCTTGAAGAGGGCTTGACCTCTTGGTAGAATTAGTGTTGACGTGAAGGATTTTAAAGTTAATTCATGATTCCAATTTGTGGTACTTAAAATTCATGTTTTGAATACACGTGGTTGCAAGTTCCATGTTTAAGAGTTGAGCACTTGAGGTTGTGATGAGTGCAAAAATATACTTGTGTGGATTAGTTAGTCTTAGTGAAGTTAGGAAATTCTCTCTCCCCCTCTCCTCTCTAGGATTTTAGGATTTTAGGATTAGAGAAGAATTGTGTGATTAGAAAGGGGTTGTTAGTAGAATCAGGAAAATTAGGTAGGAAGATTAGTTAAGGGCTTGAATAATTAGTGAGGTAGTTGGGGATTACAACTACAAAGTTGTGGGTTCATGAAGGAGCTGGGTTTATGAAGGACCTGGGTTTGTTTAGTTAGAAGCTAAGGAGTTGGGTTCATGAAGGAGTTGGGTTTATGAAGGAGCTAGGTTTATGTAATTAGAAAGTAAAGAGATGGGTTCATGAAGGAGCTTAGTAGATAGCCTACTTAATTAGCTCATAGACAAGTAGTTAGTTACATTATGCTAGTTAGTGTTATGTGTGGCTTTCACAAGTAAATGTATTTGAGATTGACTATAGAGAATAGTGTTTTTTAACACTTGCATCCTCTCTTTAAAAATAAACCACGTGCACAAATTAATGGAGAATGTGGAGCACTCTCGCGATGGCAAGACAAAGGAAGCAAAGACCAAAGGTGCGAGGGAGAGATTGACATAAGTCACATAAGTATTTCTTAATACTTAAAGGCTTATGTACGGTATGGAGACACCAATTAAATCCAAGACCACTTGAAGGGTGAACCTTGCACTATGGACTCATCCAAGTCCAAATCCAATACCGCGGAGGAATGTGAGCCCAAACCCACTACTCGGACTACGGACGCTTAAGGGTGGGGGGTTTGGCCTCACAATGCTTAAGGAGCACGAAGGAAAGAGAGGATGAGTGAGGGAAGAATGAGGGATTATATAGTGAGTTGAGAGGGAGAGAGGGCATGAGATAAAGATAGGGTGAGAGGATTAGAGCCTCCAATCACAACCCCTTAACCTTCTTCTTCTAAGTAGGAACTCATCCCATCCACAAGGCTCTCGATAAGCCTTCGAAATCTCCTCCTACTTTGTAGGCTCTCATCTAATCTCCTAAGCCTTTCTCCCTCAAATGATCAACAAAGATCCTAATTCAAACATTTAACTAACCTTGGCTTTCTACCTACCACACTTTACCAAGGTATGTCCTCATACTACTTAAATCCACTCCACACAAGCCTAATGCTTCAAACTTAGCTTTCTTTAAGCTTCACTCTTTTTATATTTTTGTGAATAATCATAAATCAACAAAACACTACTTCTAATGTTTTACAAGTGTTAACAACACATGTGGACATCAATTTGGGCTCACAATTTGTTTGATCATGGCCTCCTGAAATTCCAACTGACTAGCACCTAACCTTTTCTCCACCTCCTCAATGTGTGCATCGACTTTAGAGGCAGGCAATGCTAAGAGTGGTGTCGGCTCCTTAGTTGCTAGCGGACGTGGACCTGTGTCCATGAGGGCATACTGACCATGACTCCCCTGTCTATCAGCCTGGACATCCACTTCTCTCGGACGAATGGGAATGAATTGAGGTATGGATTCGTCCTCCCTTCGCCACAACCTCTCGTAATCTCTGTCCAAGCGCTCCATCTCCCTGGCCGCCGCCTTGGCATCCGCCAATGTCTGAGGGTTTCTTTCCAACACACCTCTAATGGTACTCGCCTTAAAAAAACCTTGGATGAAAAATTGTTTAAGGGTGTCATCGTTAAGCATCGTACCCACAACACGTGTACACACCAAATCAAACCTCCTGATGTATGCCAAAATCTCCTCTTCCCTTCCTTGCTTCAAGGTTGCCAACGCTCTAAGAGCCGTGCTCTGACCAACCTCGGGCCTAAATTCATTTAGAAACTCCCTCTGCATCTGCTCCCATCCTGTGAAATGACCCTCTGCATGATCTCTATACCACTCATAGGCTTCTCCTTCTAGAGTGGTAGGAAACCACACCAACCAATATCCCGGGTTGGTGACAATAGAGCTAGCCAACCTCTCAATGTACCTCTCCATGTGCCTAGAGGGATCCTTGTGAGCCAAATATGATGCTCACATGTTGTGTTAATTCTTAAGTTCCGTAAAACTTGTCCTTGACAATTGTTCAAGTACTTAAAATCATAAAAAGAGTGAAGCGTTGTTGTTTTGATTTAAGATTTAGTTTGAAGTGATAAGTGGTTGTGTGTTGGGATTGGTGTTAGAGGAAGTTAGTGAGTAGTAAGTATCTTTGGGCAAGTAGTTAGTATGAAGGAAGACAACGAATGACAACGGGCGAACGGGACGAACGGAGACGAACGGAGGATGACATCAAGCGGAGGAGTTTAGGGCGGATGAAGGCCGTTGGATCTTGAACGGCGGCCGTGAATGCCAACCGTTGGATCTTGGAGTTTGATCAAGGGTTAGGATGATGGAGGCCGTGGATGCCAACCATTAGATGTAGGTATGGCTTGATCCACGGTGGTGAATGCTTGGTGGTTGGAGGGGGTAGTCCCATGGAGGAGAGCACGGAGGCTCATTCTCCTCTCTCTCATTCTCCACTCACACTTGGACCTCTCTCTCACACACTAGGGTCCTTTGAGTAGTCTAGGTTGTAAGGGGCATAACTTCCGAGTAGGAGAAGAAATTTTGTTGAAATTTAGAGGGTTAGTAAACAACTTGTTCATATGAACATGGTCAAAATCTGAGGATGTTTGGAGTAATGGAGCAACAGTTATGACATTCTGAACTTTGCCTACATTTTTGAGCTAAAATGGGCATAACTCTTGGACAGAGGCTTGGAATTGCATGAAATTTTGAGGCATGCTTTGTTCTTAGGTTTTCTAGTTGTGGTACAAATTTCAAGTCATTCCGAGTAGATGGGAAGGAGATATAGCATTCTGAAGTGGTTCAAGAGTTGGTAAATGAGAGATCCTTTGAGTAGTCTAGGTTGTAAGGGGCATAACTTCCGATCAGAAGAAGATACTTCGTTGAAATTTAGAGGGTTAGTAAACAACTTGTTCATATAAACATGGTCAAAATCTGAGGATGTTTGGAGTAATGGAGCAGCAGTTATGACATTCTGAACTTTGCCTACATTTTCGAGCTGAAATGGCCATAACTCTTGGACAAAGGCTTGGAATTGCATAAAATTTTGAGGCATGCTTTGTTCTTAGGTTTTCTAGTTGTGGTACAAATTTCAAGTCATTCCGAATAGATGGGAAGGAGACATAGCATTCTGAAGTGTTTTCAAGAGTTGCCGACTAAGAAAGCCATTTTGGATTGATACATTGAGTTACGAAGGAAGGAGTTTGCTAAGTGTCATCAATACTATTCCACTCGGGCTAGGACGCAATCGAAGGGTGGAGTAATTTTGGTGACATAAATGGTGCGTCCGCCGGGAGCAGAAGTCTATCACTTGGAGGTTGAGTAGGGGCAGCTGGGGCACCTTCAAAGGCGAGGTTGAGGAGCTGGACCTTGATGGGGAGCTGAACCTTGAGGAAGGAGCGCGATTGCATGTGGTAAGTCGAACCTCTTCTTTTGTTTGATTTTTTTTCCTTCAATGAATGAGCATTAAGTGATTGGAGCATAACAAGGGTAGTTGAGGAAGGAGCGCGGCATGAGGTACGATTCTAAGCCCTCCTCGGAATGGCATAATGAAGATCACTCTAATAGGCGAAGTAGTTAGAAAACTAAGGTAAGAGGGTAATCAAAGTTCGAAGTACCGTAACTTAGGAAGTGACTCGCGGTAAGGAATTTAAGTCCTTGCTAGGGTAAGTGACTCCAGTTCTACCGAAGGTAAAGTGCAAGTTTTTACTTAGGTTAAGTAATTAAGTTTCTACTCTAGGGTAAGTAATTCGAATTCTTACCAAAAGTAAGTAATTTGGGTTCTTACCCTAGGGTAAGGAATTTAATTTTTGCCCTAGGTAAATAACTTAGTTTTTACCCTAGGTGAGTAACTCCGGATTTATCCTGGGTAAGTGATTTAAGTTTTACCTTAGGTAACTCCCTAAGTTTTATCTTACAGTAGGTAACTTCAAATCTTACCTTAGGTAAGTAACTAAAGTTGGGTAATTCCAGTAGGTAATTTAGGTGGGTAACTGTAGATCAATGACTTAGGTAGGTAATTTAGGATAGACTGTTGTAATGTTAGAATGAGTGGTTAAATGGCATTTGTGAGGGATGAATGCATGCAACAGGTGGCGAGGAGTTGCAAGCAGGTGAGTCCCCCTCTTCCACTTGAACGAATTGATTAATTAAAATGAGTTTTTTGTAAATGTGAAAAACGTTGTTTTCGTTGAAGGGTGGTAATTCCCGAGCTACCACCTATTGGCGAAGCCAATTATTTGGTCGATTCATCCTTGGAGGTGGTCATGGACAAATTTAGTACCATTGCATCCCCGAATTGTTATAACTTTATATCCGGATCAAAGCGCTTCATGCGTAGTGGGATGGAAACTATGGATAGTATTATGGGCCTTAAAGACCATTATGCTTTTAAATTTGTTCATAGCAGTCAGTTCCCAGGTCAAACCAAGGACAAAATGTTCGTCTTTAAGATGTCCGTAGACCTTCCAGACAGTGATGGTGAGCTTGTAAAAATGATGCAAGTCAGTGGGGACATGAAGAACTCATAGATTATGTTTGACCATGTCAAACGTTTGAAGGATTGGACAACAATGGTTTGTCATATGTCCGACAGTCGATACTGTAAAGTATTAACCATTGCGTGTTGCGACATACAATCTGAAGATGGTATAGCATAGGCTCTCTTTTGGAAAAATTTGAATGTTGTAATGACCGAGAATGGTGTGCCAAATGTAAACTTCAAAGGGTTCATGGCAAATAGTGTCCAAGCTAATTGGAATGTAGTGAGGATGGTTTACGGGGATGCGATCCAAGTCTTCCCATAGTCAACCGTAAACGTACATGTTTTTTTTCCATTGGTCTACGATCTTGGATAAGGTGACATAAAAGTTTATCAAATCATCATTGCAGTTTCAACACAAGCAAATATGTATGGATTACAAGGACGCCACAACAATGGATGATGTCGAGACTAAGTACCATGTGATTCGTTCTTGGTGGTTGTCATCAGGGGCTGCCACCGAAAAAGGCATCATTGGTCTTGTTGAATGGTTGGGACTGTGGCACTTCCGTTACAGACAATGGGGCAGTCATATGTTATTTGAAAACGCATACATATTTGCATTATTCAATGTCATTCAACTTCTTCAATGTATTTCTATTCTTATATATCAATGTCATGTTTTTTTAACCCTATACTTGTATGTTATTCATAGGATATGACAATAGAATAACGTGTGGAAATGCCTATATGCAACCTTGTAGAGATTGTACACAACAAATGACTCCAACAATCCGACAACAAAATGACTTGCTTATATGAAGCTATAATGGATGACATGATTTGTGTTTTCATGCAAATCGTGAATTATCGGACATGGTTGAAAGGGGTGTCCGATGGTAAGGGTCTTGATTCGGCATCCTTAAAACTCAAAGCAACTACAAGATGTGGAGATCCAAAATTGTTGGCTGATGCCATGAAGTCGTTCCCAGGTGCAGAAGGTGTAAATACTAGAGATTGTGCATTGGAAGGGTCTGAGCTATTTGGATCCACCAAACGAAAAATCGACTTGCCCCCAGGTGTTGATTGCGATTCTCATTGACCCGATAAAGTGAACTATTTCATTCCTCATCCCAACACCCGGGCAACTCGTCAACGTATAGAGAAATTGTTGAGTTCTACAGAGCATGGTGTGGCTCATACTACATCCATGTTAAAGACCGATTGTCTTGCTTCCAATTGGTACATTGCAAGATTGCCACCCAACTCAGCCAAACGATGTTGGGCGCTGCAGGCCATTATAGGACCTATGTGCAATGCTAAAGTTGGGACAGATAGACATGGCACACCCGCTCCAACATACAAAGGCCTCAAGAAGGAATTTCGCTCCACCAATACTGTGGAGTATGAGTTTTGGTTTTGCTCTGATGACATCAAACGTTGTGTGAGTGGTAGTAAGAAGAAATACGTGTTGGATTGGGCAATACTTGGCTGGTGAAGGTGGGTACTAATATATCAAGAGAGGAGGTTTTGGCGCTTGAGGACACTGGCTTTCAACTAGAATAAAGGGAGGCATTGTCTTCTCGTTGTAGGTTGTCAACAATTAAGACCCTTCCCATCTTTTGATCGCATTTTTGTATGCTACTAAACCCAGACGCCCACCCTACACTCAAGTTTGGGAAGACCGTGCGTCGCAATCCATCAGCACCAACAGCTAATCACAAAAACAAATGAGAGAGCACCGGTCTCATGAACGGTTACTTTATGGTTGCAGTCACTGCCATTCCATATCCAAGCTTTGGAGTGATAATCAACATTGTTTCCAATGAAGATATCACATACCATGTTACAATTGGCGACATCCCGCATTGCACATGCCTAGATTTCACAAAAATGTCCTCTCATGCATTGGGAAAGAAAGGGAAATGGATGTATTGCAAACATCTCTATTATGTATTTAGGTTTTTGTGCAAGGTAGATTACGAGAGTGATAAGTTCATTCATGCACCTACATATACCTACAATGAGGTCATGTACCTACTTAAACTTGTTGGTGTTGTAGAATGTGAGTAGTGATGCAAGTGTTGTCTTTAACCACATGTATAAGATTGTCAATAAATGACATGTGGTGGTTTGGATTTTTATAATAAAAATCAGCAATGGACTGAAAATATTTATATGATCCATGGTAATAGGCCCCTTTCATTCTTGCTTCGTTTTAAAGGTTGGCAATTTATGATTTAAATATACAATTTTTGTGTGAAAAATTGCAATTGTGTGCCCTAATTCCGTGTATCTTTACTAAATTTGGACTCATTTCTTACATGTTACCGCTCACTGCTCATAGGTTTTTGCTCACCGCTCACCGCTCACTACTTATCGCTCATGAGATAGCTTCCCTCGACGATGCGGCGATAATCCTTTCATCCTCTCGCGAAACGACAAAGACCTCGAAGATTCACCTACCACCTTCACCTCCTCCTCCGTTTCAATTGATTTGTCTTCATTCAAATCAACATCATTCTCTGGCACATCTGCTTGCCTCTTAGGATTTTTTGCATATCGTTTCTGCTCCTCCTCCACCCTCCAGCTCCATGCTTGTGTGAACTGCGAAAATGGAGTCATTTCGTAATCATCACTATATCGATTTGCAGCACCTATGTCATGTTCCGGCGATGGATTAAAAGGAACATGCAGATCTCCTAGACTTCTAATCTCCTTCTCCCATCCTAGGCCAGCAAACATGTCTCTCTCCTCTCCCATTGTGTGCATGTTTATCTACACTCATATTGGGTATGAGTCTAATTTATGTCCTCATATATATTCAGCTCAAGATAATCTCTTCGACCACAAACAATAATTGTTGGAGTCCAAGCTCTAGAGTTGACTCACACATAGGACAAAGACAAAAGTGATGGAATAAAAATGAAGCAAGTTGGTCGCCCTTTGTATTTTAATTGACTCATTCTTCAATTATACCAATCTCAAAAAAATCATTTTCATTTATTCTTTCTTGGGATCATCCTTGGTTTTAATCATATACTTGTCTATTATATCACAATTTTTCTATCATTTTAACCCTTCCCCGTATCCAAATTTAATGAGACCATTTCAAATTCAGGGCCTTTTAATTTATTTTTGGACCTATACTTTCCACGGAAATAGGTCATGAATTTTTACTATTTTTAGACGAATCTAGACTATTCTAAGAATATTTGAATCTTTTCTAAATTAAGTATAGGAAGTTTACTATTTTTACATCATTTCCGCTCTCCGCTCTCCACATCTCTGCTCTCTGCTCACCGCTATATATCTATATATCTATATTCTATATATTCTATATATCTATATTCTATATATTCTATATATCTATATTCTATATATCTATATTCTATATATCTATATTCTATATATCTATATTCTATATATTCTATATATCTATATATCTATATATCTATATATATAGTTTATTTATGGTTTTTCATATCTATGGAATTTTTCCTAGTTGTTCAACCCCAGGGGTGGACTCTTCATTCGACGTACGAACTAACACAAGTGTAAGCGGAGTTATTATTTAGGGCATTTGTGTACATAGTATACATAAGGCAGATGTATTGTTTTTCTTTAGGTTGTATATCTAAAATGGAAATTGAGAATTTTGTAGCGAAGATATATGTACAAAACGGGGTCCTAAGGTTTAAAGAATTTTCTTGACAATAATTGTGTTTGTTTAGTCCAAATCACACCATCCATTGATGTTATAAGGTAACAGTTATCAGTGACTACCCTGTCCATTCTTGTTAGGGTTTGCATTTGGGTTCTAAGTTTTTACAAATTGAAGTTTTCTCTTTGAATTGTGGCACACTTATTGTGCTCTTGTTTTGTTTGTTTGATGCAATTGTCGAGTTACATGCTGTGAATGTAAAAAATGTTCAATGACTTTCATCTAGAGAGTGAAAATGGAATTTATATGTAATAAATGCTTATTTTATTCATGATTTACATTTTGTATATATAGTGGAGGCATTTATCATGTTAGAATTAAAAAATTAGTATAAATACACGACTCCATCATCTAGCATGTTGTTACTACATCTACATTTTTGTCTCTTTGTAAACTTCTTGTATATAGGGGGCTTAATTTCATAGTGACCCATGGATGTCATTTAGGTTTCCAATGCAGAGTCCACCCCCAGGGATTTACCTTGCCTAAATGGCTCATTTCTTGAAACAACTGTGGGAATTTACGTAGGTTGCATATGAATATATTATTTATTGAAAAAAAGCTTATGTGAAATTGGTACATTTTCTCATGTCTATGAATTTTTTTGAAAATTTTCCAAGATATTTAGCTTGCCTTGAAGTACATCTTAGTCTTTTAGTTCCGATATTATCTTAGGCTTTGCAAATATGAAAAGGTTGCAGGGCCACATGACTAGGAGCTTACGAAGTGATCATATATTTGTGTGCAACTCAAAGCGACCACATGTTTGGACACAAATTGGTCAAAAAAACCATGTCCTTGAGCCATATCACTAGGGTGTAAAAGCGACCACCCAAACGGTCCTTTCAAATGACATGAAGTTGGTTTGTGTAAAAGCCAAGAATTGATATTTAAGTATATTCATACAAACCACTAGTCCAAAAATAATAAGGGATGCACTTGTGAGGACAAAAACACCAAACAACAATAGTAAAAGCAATAACATAACAACCACAACTCTGAATGTTTGTATTTCACATTTACCAATCACCATATTTGTGTGGTTTTACAATCTAGTGTACATCATATACCCCCACTAGATTGCATCATAGACAGATATAACAACATCCCAACAAACCCAGAAGACATTGCACAAGAAATCCATACCCAACAATCTACTAGCAATAGACTGACAATCCCAACATGCCACTACCAACCTGATCACCCACAATATTGCACCTGTGGAGTCAGACAATATCCATGGCACGATTTGGATGGATACACCCTCAAGAAGAGAGGTGAGCCACTCATCCCCCTTTCATACCTACCTCGATCAAGAAACATACGACATATGCCTCCAAAACCTAGCCAACGGAAAAACCCCCGGACCAGATAAAATCCCCAATGCCATATTAAAAGTATGCCGCCTCACTTTCACACACTGCTACTACTATTACTATTATTTACTCACTATTACAAACAAAAACAAATCCCTGCAAGTTGGAAAACAAACCTCACCATACTCCTATATAAAAATGGTAATCCATATTGCCTCGCTAACCATAGACCAATAGCCCTCGCTAACACAATATACAAACTATTCACTAGCACACTCACTAGCATTCTCTCTGCATATGGAGAGAGACACCAAATCTTACATGACAACCAAGAATGATTTAGAATTGAAAGATGTACATCAAGACAGTTACAAACCATCATCTCGGCACTAGAAGACGCCAAATTCACGAACTAGGACATCTACATATTATACATAGACTTCAAAAATGCCTTTGGCTCAATTGACCCCGCCAAACTCCTTGCTCTCATGAAAGATCTTGGATATCTACAAGACATTGTAGCTCTAGTAGGAAACATCTACTCACAATCCACCACAACATTCATTGGAGAACACTTTGGCAAAACATAGCCAATCCCCATACAAAGAGGAACCATACAAGGAGACACATTGAACCCATATCTCTTTATTATTTTCCTCGAACCGCTCCTCGTATGGTACAAAAAGGAAATAATGGATACTCCTTCAAAACCTCCAACACACAAATAAGCTTTGCAACCTACGCAGACGATCTAGCTATTCTAGCTAATAAAATGGCATCTCTACAACTCCAACTTAACAAACTAGACAAATTCTGTGAATAGGCAGGGATGGATCTAGACATCCCTAAATGTGCGGTCACCAGATGCCCCAACAAATCAATGCTAAACCCACAAGCCTTCAAAACACAAATACGAAACACAAATATAAACTTTAGAAACCAACCCATACCCATACTCAGCCAACACGAACCATATATCTACCTTGGAATCAACCTAGTTCTCTCACTACCACGGCCAAATTAATAAAACAATGTAAACTCCTAGTCACATGCCCAGCTACCATGAAACAAAAAATAAAAATGATCGATACAGTTATACGAGCTGGCATTGCCTATAGCTTCTACGCCATACCATACTCACTCCCGCCCATTAAAAAACTGGACAGAAAGATAATTGCCCTACACAAATCCTTATGCAGCCTACCAAAATGTATGTCAAACGTCGTCACACAACTGCCACATGACATGTTCGGCACAGAAGCATTCTCACTAAAAAATGCATACATTACATGTATTGCTGAACAACTTATTAATGGCCTCAATGATAAAGGAAGACTTGGAAAGATATACAAAGCATTAATACAACATATTCTTGCGAAGCACGGCGGGGCACAACACCTAAGGTAGAGGGTGTTAAATCCAACACCCCATCCAAAACCAACACCTATAAATGCCTCTCAATTGCCAACACTTCTACAACCTTGAACCGTACCCGGCAGTGTAGGAGTGCTTGGGCCCACGAAGTGACGGTTTAGGGGCCATTAGTGGTGCCACCTCATAGAGGCCTCCACTACTTCCACGTAGGGTAGGTAACGTGCTCCACTCTATCTCGGGTTGGTTCAAGGTGGGATTAGGGTGGCTTGTCAATGCCTATTCTAGCCATTATGTTCACAACGCCAAGGAGGTAGGCCCACAAAGCACAAAAGGGTCATTCCCTGGGATGCAAGGGGGTTGGTTCCCGGGATGCAAGGGGGTCGGTTCCCAGTATGCAAGGTGATGGTTTTGCAAGCGAACCGGGTGGAATCATGGAGGTCGTTGTGTGGCTTTGCATACCATTACGACTTGGACTTTGATGTAGTTTAGGTCTAGTACCCAACTATGTTGTGATGGTTCTAGGCAATGAAGGTGGGGGTCCTCATCATATGCAACGTTGCCATACGCGGGGCCTATGGATTGGTTTAAGGAAGCTAGTAGTTTTGACTTTGAATATTCATCAAATATTCAATTGAGACTAAAAATATTTTTTCTTTCTTGATACCTATGTTTAGCCCAAAGGCTAATATGAATATATATGTATTTTATATCAACCACATACCCATATGTATGTGCAATAGCTTAAAGTGTTGGTTTAAGCACCCTCTACCTTAACACGTATATCACATCATGATTGTACACGCTCACCAATCACAAGAACCCTATTTCTACTCAAAACAACAAGTGGAACCCACCTCAAAAGCACACTTGAAGCATTCCCCCTCGCGCCCTATGCCACTAGAAACACAATGGATGATACAAGCAAGAAACATACCAACATTAACCCCAACACTATCACTAAAATATCTACACAAACTACTATTACATAATATATTCGAACTAAAACAAATAACACACCCCAATGGAACACACTTAATGAGCAACAATGAATTCAAACATCACTACCACACACCAAAAAACAAAGAAAATTGCATTAGACTATGCCAGAATAATCTTTTTTGAACCCTCATGCCACAACTATTGTACAAACCAATGCCGAACACGCGCGGCACCAAACACCCTGAAGAACGAATATAAAATACTAAGCCATAACATACACATAAGACCACAAGAACACCTCACCCACCCCCACCTCCACCGCCATTAGAACATCCCAAACCCCCCCCCATACATCCTCAAAGACCCAACCCCCTTCCCAATACACAACATACTAAACAACCGCCCCGGCACATACAAAAACAAATGCAAAATCATGAAAATATATACATCTTACCTATGCCAATGGACACTCCCAAATGAAACAATTTACAACAAATGGCTACCGCAAAGAGATTTGTTCCCTTGGAATGACCAAAACACCATAAACCATAACATACTACTCCTCGAGCAATACTACACCCGAAAACAACACCAACATTTTCTACCATACTAAACACAAACTTCCATCAAGATCAAATAAAAGACACCATATACATTCCCCCACCACAAACCATACCCTTGTGTCACATTCACATCGACGAATACAACCCAAAAGACATCACATACACACAAAGTACCATCCAAACCCAACACGATACCACACACATCTACGACAACATTGGCCGACATCTGACCACCATCCCTTAACCAAGACTAAAATGGCTATGGGATCAATACCACTTAGCACTAAATAAACCACATAACCTTGAGCCCCCTACCCAACCATTCGAAACAGAAATAACATGGCTATACCAAAGATATAAATATAAAACTCCCAAAAATGACCCCCTAAAATTCTCGCAATACACACTCCCAAACGTCATCCTTGAACACCTTACAAGCTCATTCTAAATACACACACTCGTATTTTTTATCACCAATAGCATGCCCTACCACACTCAAACAATTCCACTCCCCATTTTCTAGAGATGTAGTTTTTGGATCAGTAGGAAAAGCGTTCCAACACAAATGGCGAGGCAAAGGGTACGCACACCCACATACAGAAACCGAAGCCCAACAAACCCTCCATTGGGCACGCCTTGCAGCAAAAAATGACTCAAACTTTGTTACAATTCTAGTAGCAACAGATGAAAATTGGTATAACAACCTTATCCCCCACATTGGACCCTTCCCAGACTCGCATGTTATCACACACTTCAAAGCCGACACCATCACCTATGAAGAACCAACAATCCCCCCAAAATTACAAATTGAACCTAGAACAGAAAGCTGCACCATCCATATACTATGCGTACACCACAAAAACACGCCCATTGGATCAGAGGAATATACCCAAGAAATGAATGACATCGCCAACACCCTACAAATCCCCGCAAAGTTCAACCAAGTTGCACCGCCCACGCCAATGGCCACCCCAGTAAACCGCAACACAAAATGGGTTAAACTCACATACCCTCCCCTCCCCCCGATCACTCAAACCTCAAACACCCCATTGATTATCAACCCATAATGATGCCTACCCCTTAAATACCCACCACAATTTTGCTACTACACTGACGGGTCATTCAAACTGCCTAAAGAAACAAGCAGCAGACACTAAAAACGGGAAACATCGGGATACGGGATTTATAACCCTTTCAAAAACCTAAAAATTGCAGAAAGATTACCAGGACTACAAAACATACTACGAGCAGAAATGATGGCCATACACCACACCTTACAACTCCTCACCACAACATACCGTGACGAACCGGCCCATACATTCATAGATTGCCTCAATGTACTATACCTTCTAAATACCCAACTCAAACACCCCACCCTACATAATAGTCACCCAGATAAAAACATCCTAGAAGCTATGATTAAAATGTTAATATCCCACACACAAATCACACAAACATCAGCGGCAATGAACATGCAGACGCACTAGCCAAACAAGGAAATGAACTAGATCATAGAGACACCGCAACACCATATGAACACACGCACCCTACATCATACTACCTCCAAAAAGATTCGTGGCACTCCATGCAAGAGACACCAGACAAAGGACCCATTAGGCACCTCGAAAAACACATCCTCAAACACGACAAAGGACTCAACTTATCAATTATAGCAAGTCAAACACACCAACTACACAAATGGCTCGAGAACAAGAACATTGATAAAATATTATCAAATGACTTCTGGACAAACCCCGCCATCATGGACAAACAAAAAACGTGCCTCATAAAATTCCGAACTGGATATTATATGGGTCATGTCTGAAAGCAATTTTTCTTTGGTAGAGAAGCCTACCCATCGAAAACATGCCCTATTTGCAACTCATCATAGGCGGATACATGGTTACATGTACTACTCAAATGCAAACAACAACACATCCATGCACTAGTAACAAAAAGACACAACAAAGCTGTATGGGAATTACATAAACTCATTCTATCAACTAAAATATCAAGACACTATACACTTATGAATGCGGAAACGCATAATGAATTACCTCAAGAAAAAACAGTACCAACATGACTATTGATGTGCACATGCGGTGCCCAAAGATGTCATTGTTCCACCAATTTTAAATCTGACATAATATGTGTCACCAAAAATCCTCCACCCTTCGATTTCGTCCTAGCCCGAGTGGAAAAGTTTATAATGACATGTAGAGACTTCTCTCTTTGTAACCCAATATATAATTCCAATCTACCCTTGGAATATACACAACTTGATTAACACCACACTATGTAGTTTTACATTCCTTAATGTCGGGCAAGGTTATATCCTTAGCATTTTCTAATGTCCACCCGGCCGCTTTGGCCACGCATGCCTTCAAAGATATCCCTCTTGTGAATCGAGTCCTTGCCGTCGACTCCACACTACTACATGAGTTCTCGCTTATTGATTCCGTGCTATCACATGTCATCGGGGTTGATTCCGTATTGGTACATGACACTTCGCTTGTGGATTCCATGAGCACATAGGCTTTAAATACAAGTATTAAAAAATACTTATATACTTATCCTTGCCCTTCCTTCTCTAAGTTCTTCTTGATATAAATCTCTATCAATGTCTTCCTACTAAACTTCAGAATAGTATAACTCCCACCCAACTTATGTTCTTCAAGTGAAATTTGGTACACTTGTTAAGTACCTTATCAAAAATCTCCACACCAAATTTTGGCACAAACAGAGTTCATATGCAAAAGTTATGCATGAAATTCTAACTCTAACTACTTAGTATGAATGTTGTGATAAAGCATCCGGTCATTAAAACTCTAATAACTTCCAACTCCTACGTCCAATCAATCTAAAATTTTGACACAAGATAGATATATAAGTTCAAAAGGTAGTGTCAAATTTTGGTATCCATATCTATAACCCTCCAAGAGATACATATTTTCAAACTTTGCTGCTTTGTTCCTAGACACCCTCCCCTTCAACTTTTAATAACTCTTTCATCCCAATGACCGAAGCTTTCAAATTTTTATCACAACTCCCATACTTTATAATAAACAATCCCTCAAATTTTCATACCCATTAAACACTCTGATCATCCATAATTGACAAATCTCTCACTATAAAGTTCTGCTCAAGTTCATAACTAATAAAACACTACAAGTAATGCACCTAGTACAATCTAGTCACTCTAAATGCCACAAGTTTAAACAAGTTTGAACTCTCTCACTTCAATATGAATCTCAATGCAACAAGTTGAGGTTTACAATCAAACTCCAAATTCCTTAAACCCAATCTACTTCTAACAAGAGGTCAATCCCTCTTCAAGGCTAAATAGCCTTGGCTCTTCTTCTAAGAACTAAGCACACACATGTGCTCCTATCTTGCTTCCCACACACCTACACTTATAACCCGTGGGATGCTTAAGGAGCACGAAGGAAAGAGAGGATGAGTGAGGGAAGAATGAGGGATTATATAGTGAGTTGAGAGGGAGAGAGGGCATGAGATAAAGATAGGGTGAGAGGATTAGAGCCTCCAATCACAACCCCTTAACCTTCTTCTTCTAAGTAGGGACTCATCCCATCCACAAGGCTCTCGATAAGCCTTCGAAATCTCCTCCTACTTTGTAGGCTCTCATCTAATCTCCTAAGCCTTTCTCCCTCAAATGATCAACAAAGATCCTAATTCAAACATTTAACTAACCTTGGCTTTCTACCTACCACACTTTACCAAGGTATGTCCTCATACTACTTAAATCCACTCCACACAAGCCTAATGCTTCAAACTTAGCTTTCTTCAAGCTTCACTCTTTTTATATTTTTGTGAATAATCATAAATCAACAAAACACTACTTGTAATATTTTACAAGTGTTAACAACACATGTGGACATCAATTTGGGCTTACACTATGCGTCATTGGCCACCTGTACAATCATCCTCCACCATAAATCCTACACCAGAATTCACCATACAATTTATAGAATTTACATATTGTAATGACAGATTTGCTGCAGAAACCCTCGATAGAAAAACCACAAAATATCAACCGCTCATTAACAACATCATAGCAAGGGGTGGAATGTAGCCCCACTCATGGTATTAGTCGTAGGTGCAAGGGCACAACACACATCCCATCAATGAATAAACTAGAAGCAATACTTAAACTCCCTGTCATAAAAATTAAAAGTACATTCAGACAAATTAACATAATTGCCACACAATATGCACACTCAATACTAGTTCATAAACGTAGACTAGAGAACCGACAACCTATCATAGACCTCCAAGACTTACCATAAACAAATAAATAAACTTACAACCCGCTTTGCCTTACCCCCTAAAGCAGTACCATGATTACTCACTATAAGAAAACTGCGTTTTTGGAGATGTTTTTGGAAAACGCAAACGATTTTAAAGGTCATCCAATAGAACATCCAAATGTCAATATTGACGTCCAATGTAACAGTGGGATTCACATAAAACGCATTTGGATGTTCTATTGGATGTCCTTTAAAATCGTTTGCGTTTTCCAAAACATCTCCAAAAACGCAGTTTTCATCTTCAGAAACGCGGTTTTCTTATAGTGACTGGATGTCTTTTGGCTAAAGACAATTATATGTTACCGGTTACAAGTAATGATCATTAGTTATTAAATATAGTGTCTACTAGTTTTACATCTAACGCCATTGCCCTAGGGCGTGGCCTAGGATGTTCTACGAACATACACTCTATTCACTCTGGCCTCCTCTGGAGACCGGAGTTCTTCTTCTTCTTCTTCTTCTTCACATCATATTGGCTAATAGAATAGTCCAAAGTCAAGCATAAATCCTTGTTCAAGCGTGTTTTAGACACCATAATCCTTCTAGTGAGGTTATGGAACATAAAAAAGATGAAGCTTCTTACTTCTCTTGGAGCCAAACCACGGCTGGGGCGAACCAACCCGTATATCGGTACCTTACCGGGGAGGGCGAACGGCTGGCGATTCGTGGCACTCACTTAAAATCAACCATCCTACACATCATGGATGAAGTGGCTCCAATACAAAAAGATCCCCTATGGGGTTGAGGGCCGATTCATTCGAATGTGACATCACTAGACATCCGGTAAGGTACCAATGTATAGGTCGGTTCGCCCTGGCCGCCAAACCACAAGTCACTCAAACCTCACTTTGATCAACTAGAGGGAATTATAACACATGAAACTTATCTCTAGACTTTCATCCAACATTGAAGTTGTGAATTAGTATGCAGTCCACAAGTGACTTGTTTTTAGTTTCTTTGACAATGGAATTAGCTTTAAAGACAGGCATGAATTAGTCGAATTTGGGTCATTAGAGATGAAGCAGCCCAAAAGGTTATTGGGGGTCAAGTTTATGAGGTGCACATGGATGAGAGGTTTGTTCACATGTGGTCAGTGTTCAAGATTGAAGCCCTCATATGAGTTTCATTTTGAAGGGCTCTTAAATTTCATCCCTTTAGTTGAGGGGCTGGTTCAAATCCAAGATGTTAATCTAAGAATATAGAAATGAAATACAAAATTCATATTAAACTTGTGCATGAATTATATGATACATGTTTCCAATACAATGTGAAGAATTAAGAATCAACCATCTAACTTCACTTCTTGTAGTGACAATGCCCTATGCTTGTCGGTTCTTGTGGGGGACATATTATATTGAGGACTTCAAGTGATGTCTTCATTTTCAAATTGGGGTTGTTTTGAGAGAGGTGTATTTTGAAGGGCCAAATCACGTTTGAAGGGCATTGAAGACTTCAATCTTGAACACTGCATGTGGTAATTCCCTTCCTCTTGCCACCTTTGACCTAACTGGGGAGATCATAAGAAACTCAAGCGGCACCTTAAATTCACTTAACTGTTTCATCATAACTGTCCTCTCATTTTCTAGCCCCTACTTTACTCTAGAAATCGGTGTTTTATTTACTAATTATTATTTTGGAAGAACCGAACAAAATTCGTAGATTTGAATGGAAGAATAGTGCCCAAAATTAAGCCAGTTTATGGGAAAATAACTCTCAAGGTTGTGAGCTATGTTCGGGAAGAACTGGTGGTTAGTTGCAGATGAACCGGTTGAGCTCGAGAAACGACCGGTTGAAGTTCAAGACTTCATGACATATACCGATCATTTTAGAGGAATCTATGGAATATACCTCAAATGAATAAAGCAAAACTGGAAGATGTCAACATGTAACTGGTTGGATTTAGAATCACTAGCATCTTGACCAACTATGGGCCAGGGCGAACCAACCCGTTGTCACCAAAAGTACTCCACCCTTCGATTTCGTCCTAGCCCGAGTGGAATAGTATTGATGACACTTAGCAAACTCCTTCCTTAGTAACTCAATGTATCATTCCAATATGCCTTTGGAATATACACAACGTTAATGACTTATGATTTAACCCCCAATGCTACATCCAGAACAAATTTCAGAATAGTGTAACTTTCCCATTACTTCTCGAAATGTCTTGAAATTTTATTTGTAACTAGGGAGACAAAGCAAAAAACATCTCACCAATTTGTGAGCCTATCCCATTTTCTGTCCGACAGTTATGACCATTTTAGTGTGTCAGTCTACCCAGATTTCAGAATGTCATAATTTCCTCCCACGGGCTCCAAAGAACTTCAAATTTTGGGAGCAATCACAAAAAATAATGTTTATGACCCCCTGAAATTTCAAACTATTTTCATTTTCTGCCAAAACGTTATGGCATTTTTAGTCTGCAACTCTTGAAAACACTTCAGAATGATATATCTCCTTCTCATCTACTCGGAATGACTTGAAATTTGTACCACAACTAGGAAACCTAAGAACAAAGCATCCCTCAAAATTTCATGCGTTTCCAAGCCTCTGTGCAGGAATTATGCCCATTTCAGCTCGAAAATGTAGGCAAAGTTCAGAATGTCATAACTGTTGCTCCAGTACTCCAAACATCCTCAGATTTTGACCATGTTCATATAAACAAGTTGTTTACTAACCCTCTAAATTTCAACGAAGTATCTTCTTTTGCTCGGAAGTTATGCTCCTTACAACCTAGACTACTCAAAGGACCCTCTAATTTACCAACTCGTGTTCCGGCAACGTGTCACCAAAAGTACTCCACCCTTCGATTTTCTCCTAGCCCGAGTGGAATAGTTATGATGACACTTAGCAAACACATATACTCAAGAAATATGAACTCAAGTACTACAACTTGAAGCCATAAATTATATTAAAATCATTCACACCCAAACTAATGCTAACAAGAGGTCAAGCCCTCTTCAAGGCCAACTAGCCTTGGCTCCTAACTTCAAAACCATGCACACACATGTGCTCCTATCTTGCTTCCATACACCCACACTTATAACACGTGGGGCGCCAAGGAGCACGAAGGAAAGAGAGGATGAGTGAGGGAAGAATGAGGGATTATATAGTGAGTTTGAGGGGGTGAGCACCCTCAAGGCTCACGATAAGCCTTCGAAATCTCCTCCTATTTTGTAGGCTCTCATTTTATCTCCTAAGCCTTCCTCCTTCAAATGATCAACAAAGATCATAATTCAAATATTTAACTAACCTTGGCTTTGTACCTACCACACTTTACCAAGATATGTCCTCATACTACTTAAATCCACTCCACACAAGCCTAATGCTTCAAACTTAGCTTTCTTCAAGCTTCATTCTTTTTATATTTTTGTGAATAATCATAAATCAACAAAACACTACTTGTAATGTTTTACAAGTGTTAACAACACATGTGGGCATCAATTTGGGCTCACACCTGTAGATTGGTACCTTACCGGATGTGTAGTGATGTCACATTCGAATGAATCGGCCCTCAACCCCATATGAGGCTTTTTTTTATTGAAGCCACTTCATCCACAATATCTAGGATGGATGATTTTAAGTGAGTGCCACGAATCCCCAACCGTTCAGCCTCCCCGGTAAGGTACCAATATACGGGTTGGTTCGGCCCAGCCCCAACTATGCCCACAAACTTCCCCGGGCACTGGTTTGGACGGTATTTGCATACTGACAACATGTGCTAGCTGCCAGTGTAAAATTGAAAGCCAGCCAGATGATACATAGCATGACTTTTATAAGGAACTGGCCGGAGACAGAAGAAGCTGAGAAGAAAATGTTGGTTTCCCTGTTGGCCCTAACTTAGGTTCAGTCGGCCGGGGATTCATGGCATTCGAGTAAAATCATCCATGCGGATGAAAAAAACGCAAGAATCATCTAAATGACTATTTTTAGGCAATTTGATTCCGGAAATAGAGTCAAAGGGCCCGAATTAGTCTAGTGATGTCACATTCGAATGAATCCCTCAACCCCATAGTTGGGGAGTGCTGTGCAGACAGAGAAAGTGTCCATGGTACACTAAGTTGCAATTATTAATTGATTTCATGAAGGTATGAGGATGCAGCAAGTGAGATAAAGATGAGGTCGGACTTCTGGGGATTTGAGGTTCTTGGTTATCTCAGCGCCTTGTTCACGTGGGTCCCAAGTCCCAAGTCCCGAGTCACTTGAGGTCGATTTGTGCAACCTCAGCCACTAAGAGCAAGGAAGTTGGCACTCTTCACATCACACGGGTTCCAATTCCTAAGTCCAAAGTATGTGGATGCTTACATGGCAACATTGTTGGGAGGTGAGGCTCAAGACTTGTGTTGAGAGTTGGGATAGTAGAGAAGGGGTGTATGTTTCAGTGTAAAGCTAAGAATGACACCAAAAAAACACTTGTTTTAAAGAGTTTAAGATATGTGCTCAAAATTTGTAATCATTCTATGTCCAGTAGTCAATATAGTTGAGAAAGATTTTGAATTGAGAAAGAGAATCTTCACATCTCGGGGAGATCACTCCATTGTCAAGTTGAACACCACGTGCGAACAAAGTTTGCTACCCCTATATTACATGCCATAAATAATTTTAAATTTTATGATATTTTTTCAACATATACACAACCATTGATGGTATCTTTTGTATATTTTTTTGAAATTTTTAGTCATCTTCATTTTTGTAGCAATTTTTTTAGTTCAATTCTGCGTCATTCTAGTTAGAAACGGTATGTTTTATTAAAAAAAATCATCAAATTTAGTCACCATTTTTTACTATGTACTAACAGGTACCATTTATATCTACTCATGAAAAAAATTTGATAAAATTGTGACCCATTTTGGTGATGCTTTTTACATTTTTTACATTTTTTACATGTAAAATGATCGCACGTGGTTGTTCAACTTTACAATGGAGTGATCTCCCCGAGCTTCACATTCATAATGAATCATATATTCACGTCATTATAAGCATATGAGTCGGGGGCAATTATCATGCGTCTTTAGAAAGTTTGTACTACCATGGTGGTAGATTGCATAATTCTTTCATCAAGATGGTTGCTTAGGACTCGTATGATGATAATGTATGATTAGCTACAAACATTAAAAAGAACACGGCCATGTACACCATTTGGATTTGCTAATCATCTTGCACTAATTACATATTCGCATATCCTACAAGAAGTTAGTGCATAGATAAAAGTGTCTAGTTAAGGTCCACTTACTTGACATTTGCGGACGCACAAAAACTCAACCTCGCAAGTCCAAGTAGTATCTATAAGGTAGCAAAGAACATAAAGCAACCAAACAAATAAGGCCCATCTAAGATAGAGAAGTCTTAAGTGGTTACTTTTTCCTAGATTTGAACTGGGGATAGAGGATCATTGTAGAGGAATCTATGGAATATGTCTCAATGAATAAAGAAAAACCGGAAGATGTCAACATGCAACCGGTTGGATTTAGAATCAATAGGATCTTGACCAACTATGCCCAAAAACTTCCCAGGCACTGGTTGTTAGCCTACCTTCCGTTGGAGTTGAGAAACGTTCTCCTTACAAAGCATCTCATCGATGCATGAATGACTAATATAACTACTTCTTAAGGGAATCTTGATTCTTTGCTTTTAAATTCACCATGCTTCATAATTTGATTTCATATGCCCATCTTGCATGAATGATATTACTCTAAGGATTATGGTACATGATTTCAACAACCATAAAGTGATTAGTGAAGGCTGTTGTCAAATTTTAGCACCCTAGACCATGTCCCAAGCAAATTTGTAATGTTTGATATTGATTTTATGTTGAATACCGTGTCTCGTGCAAACGTGTATTTGAGTATACATAGTTTTAAAATCTCTTGGTGAGTCGTTATTGCACTTGCATCATTGAGTGTTTTCAATATCACTTGGAAGATTATGATTTTGAATATTGTCCCCCAAACGCTACGATACTATTCATGTGTATGATAGAACTAAATTTTGCAAAAAGTAGCAACTACATATGTTGGCGGTCCTCTATCCGTTTGATGCTTGCTATTACATGAGAATGAAGCGTTTTTGACATGACGCATGTGATATGAATGATGTAAGATCATCAAAAGATCACATTTTGTGTCAACCATGTATCAATTGGCAATTTGGACACAAATATGTGATATTCTTGACATGTCCTAGTTGATAATGTGTCAAATGGGTGGTGTAAAAACACATGTCTCCTTTCTCTTACTATTTTTGTTAAATAATATTTTATCTATCCCTTGGTAAATTGGTCATTCTTACTGGACCCTCTTTGCATGTTCACTATACTACCCCCTCCTAGACCTTTATCTGATAATTTCATTGTTCCTACCAGTTCCTACCTCTTGGTCATTGCTTTGTGCCGGTATATGATACCGGTACCAGGGTTTATCTATCTACATGTTGCTCCCTAACATAACATTATTCATAACCATAATTGTGTTATGTGAGACTGACAATATTCCACAAAATATTCTTATATATTCCCCACATTCAAACTGAATGTGGGAAATATCCGGGAATATTTTGTGGAATAATGTCAGTCAATGTTATGGATCTAAATAATGTTATGAAGTCCTTCATAGTAGTCTTTAGCATTTATTTCCTCGTAGACTTATTCCGCTTGGTTCTTGGTCCTGATAGTTGATGCCACTACCTTATACTTAAACCAGGGTTTCTAACCTTTGGCAGTACATATGTACTATGGCTGCTATTCCTCTTGGAATTGTTTCCGTTATTCTATATGAAGAACCCGGTATACCATTTATGGTTTTTAGTGTCACTTACTATTCGGACTTACACAATGATATAACTATTTATTGAGAACTTAAAATTTTACCAGAAAAAAACCATTTATGTGCTATACTGTCCGAACAATTTATTCAACTTTCATGAATAAAAACTGAAGTTAGGAGTAAGAAGTTATTGCATTGTGTAATTCCAAATAGTAAGTGACACTAATTACCATGAATGGTGTACATCATTTATGGTATTTAGTGTCACATACATTATTTAAAAGGACCTAAACTAGATGCCTAGAGGTCTCAAAGTGTCACACTTGCTCATTTCCAATAGGATTCCATTAGTCAACCAAATTAACTTCTTTAAGTGAAAATATCTACAGTATGACATTTAGAGTAGCACATGAGGATACTTTAGATCCTAGTCTTGTGTTTTAGTACACAAGGGGAAGGTATCTTGAGCGTACTTAAGGCAAGTGTCATGTGTTCGCAATTTAGTACGCAAGAGGAAGATATTCTTCAGCATACTAATGGCAAGTGTCATATGTGTACACTTTAGTCAACTTGTGGACCATTGTGTAACATAGGCACGCACTTCATAATACTATTGAACATACTTGAACGCCAAGTAGCATCACTAATAGAGAGCTATGCCTCAAAAAATTGCAACCAAAATCTGCAGCGGTCCATTTGACTAGCTTGATTTGTAGTTGCTAAACAACTACAAATTTTTCTTTTTCAATTTGCGAATAAGATTTTACAATTTTATGAACGTTTAATATATTTTTGGAAAGGTAGTTTCAAGACCTTTCCAACGGTATACTACGTGCCCCCAAATTCCTAAAATTTCAGCCGCTAAACCAAAATAACAAATATGTAGTCGTTTAGCAACTGCAAATCATGATGATCAAGAACACCGCAACCAATTTTGGTTGCAGTTCTTTTTGGCATAGTTTTTTTACTAGTGCATGAGGTGACAATTATGGTGAAGTTGTTAATCATCAGCGTAACCTAGTATACGCCTCAAAATAGGGTAAGTGACACTATTATGCATGTGATACTAAATACCATAAACGGTGTAGTGATCTTGGACTCTTCTAGGATGACTTCTATTGCCTCTTTGCATCTACTCACATAGATTTCCTCATCTTCGACATACTACTTCTACCGTTAACACTTGTCCTCTCTAAATGACCCTCGCATTATCTATCCCTCGCATTATTTATTGTAGTAAGCTATTATTCATGTTTGTACACTAGTAGAAAGTTATGCCAAAAAGATTTGCAATTGAAATCGGTTGCGGTTCTATTGACCAGCTTGATTTGCAGTCACTAAACGATTGCATATTTGTTTTTTTGGTTTAACGATTGAAATTTTAGAAATATGGGGTGTGTACTATACGGTTGGAAAGGTCTTGAAAATACCTTTCCAACGGTATATTACACGCCTATAAATTTGTAAAATGGATGTCGCAAAATGAAAAAGAAAAGTTTTATAGTCGTTTAGCAACTGCAGATCAGGCTGGTCAATAGAACCGCAACCAATTCTGGTTGCAGTTTTTTGGGGCATAGTATTCAACTATTGGTATCTTTCACTACTTGACATGATACACAAAACCCATCTCTTACGTAGGAACCTCATCAGAATAATACCTTTTCTCTAACTTGCAAATCTACTTTACCAACCAACCGCTTGAAACACACTAACTTAACATCTGCCCAACATTCAACTCCTACCCGGAACACCCACTCTTGAATCGTGCCAATTGCAATTCATCATCAACCTCAAACGTTCATAGAATACCATCATCCTGGTAAAGATAATTCTTGGCTTCATACATTCCACCACTCAACATACCATGCTTCATACAACACTAGACTGTTTTGTCTAATTAGAATGGGCCACACTAACTCCCAATTACTCACACTAATTTTTCTCATTATAATGTGAAGTGGCTCACTATAATTTCCAGCGTGAAAAATTAGTGTGGATTTTTTTGTTTGCATATTTGGATGAAAAATCAAGGAAAGACAAGTACTATAAAATTAGTGCGGGCCACACTAAATTCCAGCCCACATGAATTTCCCACCCATACTAATTAGACAAAACAATGTAGCTAAGACATACCCTTGCTTCATATATTGCACAAGGAGGTCTACTTGGCTCTCACATAAAAATCCATACAACAAGTGGTCACCCTTTTGCCCTTTATCCTTCTCCTTGAATCCTTACCCTCTCTTACCCTCCTCAATTGGAGCCCCCATTAGCCTTATCTCCACAATCCAAACTACATTGTTTATGGTATTTTGTGTCACTTACTATTTGGGGTTACGCAATGCTATAAATATTTACTGAGAATGTAATATTTACCAAGCAAAGTCTTTTATGTTTTATAATGACCGAACAACCTATTGAACTTTCGCTAGTAAAAATTAGACTCCTAAAGAAGAAGTTATTGCATTGCGTAATTCCAAATAGTAAGTGACACTAAATACCATAAATGGTGTAGTGGTTCTTCTCAAACAAAACCTTTTATCTAATCCTAATTCTTGAGGTACTTTCTCTATCCTAATCCTTAACCCATTCTTTTGTTATCCTTCTAGCCTATTCCTACTATTACCCTGTATTAGCAAATTTAACTTTTACACTTAACAACTACTACCTCCAAGAAGAATTGATCTAACCATCCAAACACTATAGTAATCTCCCACTTAAGTACGCACCCGTTTAAGTACACATCCGTTTAAGTACGCATCCCGGTTAAGCGCGAAATGTTTTTGACAAAAATTAGGGTTCATACTTTATTGTTTGAAATTGTCATGTCAGGTCATTTTCCGCGAATGCATGAATTTTTTACGCTTGACATTCAATGTCAGTTTGTTAACGTTTCGTTGAAACGTCTCAAACGATCGTCGTAGTTCATCATACATTTGTCCAGCTTCCGTTTGAACGTCGGAGCAAAGCAATTGGTCCTCGATGTCGAGGATAGTAATGTGTAGGGGTTCAAAGCCTTCAAAGTTGGTAGCACATTCAAATTCAACAAATATCTCGATAGGCTGGATTTCGTTGCAGTATGTTCTCCCGATTGTCCCAGACTTTCCGGATGGTGCATTCAACGACTTCGTACTCCTGCCCCAATGCCCGTTTGCTCAATGCATTTGGCTTGCGCAACTTTCCAACAATTTCACATCGTTGTGCTTCGGTCAAGCAGGTTGCTTCAGGTTTCATTCATTTCCCGTTGTGATTCATCGAATTAGAGGGTTTAGAAAGTGACATGAGTAAAGTACACACCTACCAACTAAGTGCGCACCAACGACTCCAGTTCAAAGTGTGTACTTAAGTGGGAGATTATTGTATAGTTGCACACACTCGCGGGGGGTGGACTTTTCAATGGGAACCTAAATGACTTGCGTGAGCCACTATGAAATTAAACCCCTTATATAGGAGATGTTTATAAAGAAAACCAAATGTACAGGTACTAATGGCATGCTAGAAAATGGACTCATGTATATATACTAAGCTTTTTATTTAATGTGATAAATGCCTCCGCTGCATACACAAAATAAAATCATGAATTAAATAGGCCTTTATTACTTACAAACCTCACTTTCACTTTCCAATGAGAAAGTCATTGAATGTTTTTCCATCCATAGCATGTAACTCAACGATTGTATCAAACAAACAAACAAAGTCAAGAGCACATTTTCTTAGCCGCAATCCAAGGGGAGCCAATGAGCAAAACTCAAGGGAGCCCATGAGCACTCCAAGAGCCTCCAATTTGTAAAACCTAGAACCCAAATGCAAATCCTAAGAAGAATGGTCAAGGTAGTCGTTGAGGACATGACTACATGACAACAACAAATGAAAATGTGAATTGGATGAAAGTGACACATCTATTGTCAAAAATTTCTCTAAACCTTAGGGCCCCCCTTTTGTACATTTACCTGTACTTCAAAATTCTTGATAGCCTTACTAAATGTACACACAAGAGAAAAGTACCTCTCCTTGCATATACTATGTATGTTAAGGCCTCAAATAATACCTCTTCTTACACTCATGTTAGTTCATACGTTGTATGAGAAATCGACTCTTGAACACACACTCTCATGCCATACTTTGATTCATGATTTCAAGTCTAGCAATTTTACCCAACATTCGAATTCCAAGATACATCAAATATATAAAGTAAGTGGGCCTAATTCAATTACTCATTTAAAATGGACACCTATAATTTGAGTGGTGTGCTCGGATGTGAATCTAAGATTCGACACCAAAAAGTTACAAGTGGAAACGAAATCGAACTAAATGCACAAAACTTCTTAACCATTCCTAACAAGCTTATGACACTTTAGATAAGCGATAGACATGTAGTCAAGGTGATCAAAAGTTCCGTGACGGTGCAGGTGGTGGCCTCGGCCACTTCCTCGGTTGTTCTCTTTCTATTATCTTCCTTGGGCTTGGTACGTGAGGAGGGGATTTGGGCGAACCAACCCATATATGCACTCGTTCCTTGTTGGATGCCTAAACCCTTGCCTCCAAGGAACCAGTGTACGGGTTGGTTTGCCCCAGCCGTGAGGAGGGTGTGACCGTGGTTGCAAGTGACCTCTCGGCAATCAAATCATAGTTCCGAGGGCATTCACGGTTGGGGTACTACTTTTGGGTGTCTAACGGTTTAAGGACTTTTTTAGATAACTTTACATAGTCGGTGTGCTTAGATTTGTATTATGGAACATACTTTAGATCATACCTACATTTAGTATTCCATAATGAGTACACCGACAAAGTTAATTTACAAGGAATAGGGTTAACTAAGATATCATTTTGATTCCTTAACGGACATTTATGGTTGCTGTCATAACTGTTGACCTCAAGATTAAGGAAAGGATAACAAAAATTAATTGAAATGATCCCAATTTTCTTCCTCGCACTTATCGTTCAATTGTGTACCAATAGAACCAAAAGTGTATTGCATACCAATTGTATAGCCTTACATAACACACCAAACATGGCCATAATTACACAATAACATGGCTACATGAAAAAGGAACGTTTAGAATTAGACATAATAAATATATGTATGGATATATGACACTTATACCAAGGTACTAGGATGCAAACATGAAAATAATTCACCCCTGATGTACACTTCAATAATGAATTGCCATTGATGTGGCCAAAACAAGTCATATGACCTCTCTACAAGTTTTATAACCTATCTAATTATTTCATAAGGAATTTATCTATTATTAGTCATTATTTAATATCAAATGATATCTTTCTTGATAAATCTTATGACCTATCCAGCGTCCGAAAAGTTTTTGAAGTTATTAAGGTTAATTGCCTACCTCTTTAAAAGGGCATAGGCTATTTCCTTCATGGCATAGGTTGCATCCTACAATATCAAATTTTTGTAAGTTGAAAGCCTTTTGAGTTTTTAAGTTACCCGCCAATTGCCTTCAAAACTAATTTTTAGTAGGTTAAAATCCTTCATATCTTTTAATGTTGTAGGCTTTAAATTCAAAATTTGAGTACTAAGTGATATCCTTGGCAGGAATTGAACCTGGCTAAGCCCTTCACCACATTTGATAAAGTTTCCCAAAAACATTAAAAATACATGTTCTCGGAGTGCAAAAGAACCCATGGTGCAATGATCGCAGATGGGCAAGGATTACCAACTATTTTTTAAAGAGTTGATTATAAGTTATGAAAGGTTGCTAAAATTCAAATGAGTTTAAGGGTGAAAGTCCTCACCATCTTTTGATTCAACCTCTACTCTTCCTGCAAGATATTTCTCAGGATTAGTAAACAAATATCGAAACTTTCTTGAATCCTTCCACAAAGATATAGCTTCCTGCAAAATAAACTCAAAATTTTTGGTTGGTCCTTCAATCGCCACCCGCATCACACTATCCAAGTGTGTTGTTGTCATTCGATTCCTATTCTTTAGCGCTATTATTGATATCCGCCTATGTGCCACCCAAGAGCCCCGAGTTTAGCCTAAAGATATGTACTTAGGCCAACTAATTTCCCAATTTGAAGAAGGATGAATGGCTAAAATCCTCTCTTTAAAAAAATTTGTAGGCAAAATTTCCTACATGTTTTTTATCACATAGGTTGATATCCTATGTTTTTAAATTGTCCATAGGCTCTTTGTCCTACACTTTCAAAATTTTATAGGCTAAGTCACAAATTTTGTAGGCTGCATTTGTATTAGCCTTAGGCTCTTGCCGGACGCTGGACCTATCTACTTATCTATTTAACATTTATTAATTAAATCATAGTAAATCGTAATAAACGTCAAGATCCAATGCGACAAAGTCCTTAATTCCTTTGTCCCAAAAGTAGTACCCCAACTGTGAATGGCCCCTTCCATCAAAAAGAAAAAAGAAAAGAAAACAAGAAAACAAGAACAAGAGAATCTTCACTTTGGAGATGAATAAGATAATCATCTTATGAGCTCCCAAAATCAGGAGGAAAGTGGCTACGGGCACAATTTGGGTTTGCTAATCATGCAATAATTTCATGTTTCATATCCATCGAGAAGGTGGTGCAGACCTAAAATTGTCCATTTAGGACCCACTTGCCTTAATTACAATTATTATAACCCAGCAGTGAAAATTTGAAAGTACCTAGTCAATGGGCTGTACCTAGTTTCTACAGGATTTTCTTAAAGTATAATATATATTTATGCTTGAATATTAGAATATTCGGTCACCCTGAATCACCAAGCCTTTGAGTCAGCTCGCAGTAAGTGGAACTGATGATAAGTTAATGTACTCAGGACTGATGGTGTAATAAGGGCCACTTCACACACGAGCCACAAGCCGTGACCATGAAAGTGTGAGAGCCCAAAAGAAAGTGTCCAAAGGCTGTCCCAACACACCTCCACAATCATGTAGTGTGGTCACGGACCCTCGAGTGTAGTGTGAAGTCATATGTGATCGGGCCCTCAACCAAATGCTACTTCAATGAATTTTCATTCACGCGGGTCCTCAAACATGATAAAATAGAATAAATCAACGGTTGTAAGCATTCGGAGTGCCATGGTCTCCCGGTCTTGTGTTAGGCCTACTTCCATGAGGTGGTTTTTGAAAGTAGTCGAAGTGACCATGAAACATGATCCATTTGATGCCATGTAGGAATCCATGTATACTTCACATCCATCTTGCATTCACATACTCCGTTGGTCCCTCAAGTGTAGTGTGAAGCAAACTTAGATTGGCTCCCCCTTCTCCACCAATGAGAGTGCTTGAGGTGTAATGGTCAGGGACTCTCAGGCTCGTGTGTGAAGTGGCCCTAAGTTAGTGCCTATGTAAACATCCAAAAGCATGTGGGTACTACACAAAATATTGTCCGCTTACTATTTGGAAATATGCAATACTGTATCTATTGACTATATATCTTTCTTTTTTGCCAATAAAGGTCAAATTGGTTGTTTGAACATTATAGAACATTGACATTTTTACTCGGTAAAATAATACAATAATAGTAAAAATGGCATTGTGTAACTTCTTATAGTAAGTGACACTAAATAAAAATATTTAGTGTGGAGAGCCTATTTTAGGGTGTCCGAATTCCCTTATCCTCTATGAGAAGATTAACAAATCCATTTGTTAAATGCAATTTGTTCTATGCTTTGGGATGCCAAAAGAAAGGGCTTGGGTTTTGTGGCAGTTGTATGGACTTAGGCCCGGTTCACATGGGGTCCCAAGTCCCAACGCATGTTAACAAGTGCCACATGGAGGCATAGTCCCAACTTTTGAGCCTTAAGAACCCATCGATGTATGGTTTAAATGGTTTGTATAGGACTATATGTCAAATCTAGATTATTTGATGCAAAAAAATCTTTGGACATGAGTTGCAAGTTGGGTCTAGCTTTCACTCGATCCAACTCTCAAGACAAGTCTCAAGCCTCACCTCGAAAAAGTGATGCCACGCGGGCATCCATATCATACTTGTGACTTAGGACTTGGGACCCCGTATGAAGTGGTAAGTCCCAACTCCCAAGCTCTCAATGGCTGAGCCTACATGGATTGACCTCAGGTGAAGTGGGGCTTAGGACTTGGGACCCCATTTGAAGTGGTACGTCCAACTTCTAGGCTCTCAACGGTTGAGACTACATGGATTGACCTCAAGTGAAGTGGGGATTAGGACTTGGGGCTCTATGTAAGTAGCCCAGAGTCATCGTGGAATAAAAATAAACTCATTATAGGGTTGAGGGCTACTTAACTTCATTCTACCGATTCAATGATTTTGATGCACACTCAAAACACTATTCCAAAATAGACATTTAAAGGCTACGAATCAATTTGTTGCATATTAAAGTCTTATTACCTTCCTCATGGATGAATTTCGTAGACACATGAACCCTTAGCCAATAAAAAGGTGGTAATAAAGATCCAATCCCCCCCCCTCAATCAGGTAAGTGGATCTTAAATGGACACTTATAGTTTTGCACCCACTTCTCGTAAAAAAACGAAGCATGCAATTAGTGCAAGGTGATCAACGAATCCAAATTATGCTCGTAGCCACTTACTCATCATTTTTGAAGCTCATATGAATATCTTAGTCAATTCAATGAAGATTTCAAAATCATCAAATGCTCATGTAGGTCTTCCTGATTATGTTGACTATTATGTAGTTCAAGAAATAACCGGTTGAAGTCCAATACGTCATGAATAAAAAAAACCCATCATTGTAGAGGAATCTATGGAATATACTTGAAATTCATAAAGAAAATCCGAAAGATTGTAACATGGAACTTGTTGGACTTCGAAACACTAGGATTTTGACCGATTTTGCCCAAATCCTCCCTTGACACTAGGGTAAGGTAAAGTATTAAACGATGGGTTTAGTCCCAAACCATGAGTTTATGAGAATTAACATAAAGTCACCCAAGTTTTCTTGATGCTCAAATTATCATACACAAAGAGTGGTGTCATGCTTTCAAAAACAACCTTTCTAGCTTGTCCTACTAGGATGGGTGGGCCAAGCTAGCCGATCTGGGATTTAGGATAGCAGTTTCCATGCAAATATCCTACCCTAGATCCTATGATTATCTCAAAATTTGAGAAGTGGGAAAAGGAGGTCCCAAAATTTTCACCAACTTTCAAAATAGTCTCTGATCCATGACGAGCTAACGAGCTCTTAATTGAACGTTTTCTCAAAGGAAGGATCAAATCCACGGTTTCGTCCCTCTTTTGGGGGCCTTTACAAAGAATTCTACACTATAGCACAAAAGCTTGAACTTGGGGGTTGTTTACACCCTAGACCATGAAGTTGTCCCAAGGTCGTGCAAGATATGTGATTGGTTGTTGAACTCATCCCAGGACCACTTTGATTTACACCAAAGCAAAAATGGCAAAGTGACCATGGAGTTCGAGGTCCCCAAAAGACATGTTTTAAGGCCTACATTATCCACAGACATGGGCGAACAAGATTTGCGGTGGGAGAGGCAAAAGAGTTGCTCTGGTAGAAAAAGGAAAGGGCCCATGGCAAAGAAATGTTGTTAAAATAGTTTTTTAATGAAAGTTTTTTGGAGAAGAGAAGACGAAGACAAGAGTAGACAAGAGCATGGTCAAACTTGATTTTTATTTTCATTTTCAAAAATGCCCTTTTTGGGCATCTATTAAAAAAATGAGCACATTCATTTATTGGTGCATGGTCATTCCTCCTAGTCCACATTCGGTTTACACCTAGTGAGGGGCCCAAGGGCTTTGTGAATTGATTCTTTTAAGAAATCAGACCATGGAAGTTGGACCATCAAGTAAGACCATGGGAAAAGACCATCTTCCATGGTTCGATTTCATGGCCCATGGTGCAAACCGGCCCTTCGTTGGAGCTATATTAGCTTCTGAAGGGCTGATTACACCGGCCACTACTGACACCATCCGTCGCCACCTTCGGCTGTAAGAATGTGAAAAGTGGTGGGCCAACAAACATCCATCCCTCAACATACTCCCCAACAATTTCACGGCCCGCAACCGAACGGAAACCTTTGGTGTGATCGGGGCATGAGAGATCTATCCGACTTGGATGATGGAGCACTGTAGTACTGCAATGCCATATGCAATTTGTGTTGCAGACATATCGGTAGGTGGGAGACCACTGGTGTCTGGAGACTCTGAACCCTGGACACCAAATGGGTGCTAAATCCCATCACGGGGAGTCTTCACCGAACCAAGACTCTGAAGTTGCGTATGTTGCTGCAGCAGCACAAGCCTCAAGATCGCCGCAGCAGCAACGTATAACTTATTGATGCTATAATTTAGTAGAACCTGTGTGAATAATAGAGTTGAACCATATGGCGGGACCCCGGGGTCCCACTGGCCCCTAGCTCTCACATAAACTCTCTAGCACCATCAATATAACTCCAATTCTTTCTACGAAGGTGGCAATCGACTGCTCACATCATGAGCTTCACAAGGACATTCAAATCAATTTTTTTTGATGGTGACGCAATCGGTCATTTTTAGGGGTACCATGCTCATTTTTTAGATGGACTTTTGGAGAAATGAGTAAGAACTGACTTTTGAGTGAAGTTATTAAAAGGGAAACTTAGCTGAGAGCAAAAGAGATCCAACGGTACGCTTCGAGATGCAATAATGACTTCTAGCCAACATCTACAGGTTTAGGTTTATGTTGCAACATAAGCACTCCAGCAAAATAAATAATTAATGACATTTTGAGATGGAGTCTATGTGGGACCCCGGGGTCCCGCCATAAGGTTCAGTTATCTGTCAAGTTCTTCGAAGAGGGACGTACTTCTAGGTTGGATCCTTCCTTTGCAAAAAGCTTTCTGTTACGAGCTACACTAAAAATTGTGTTTATTGTCACCAATCCTAGTTGTCTTGCTTTATACTAATTGTAAACCCCAGTGTCATGTCACCATAACATTATTAAGTGTGTCAATGTGTTCTCACGGCCCCCGGGAATATAGGCCGGGATGCCGTCAGTTAGCTCACATTTAGACGGGATGCCGTGAGTTAGCTCACATTCAGTCTAAATGTGAGCTAATTGACGGCATCCCGGCTTAATTCCCGGGGGCCATGAGAACACACTGACGCACTTAATAATGTTATGACCAACACTAAATGTTTACCTAATGTTTATTTATTTATTTGTCATTCCTTGTAAATGTTTTTGGGCACTATGGATTTATAGTGCTGTAATTACTGTCACTTAGTAAGTGATTTTTCATCCGAATTTCAATCAACCATGACAATAATTCTTCACGTATTTTTTAGGATGCAAATTATACCAAAGTTTGTTTCGGTAATTGGCATTTGGATAAACTGAAAGTAAGTTGGGATGACAATATTTGTGAGCTTATTCATAGAATGTGTTACTAAAGAAGTTACTGCGGTGGATAAAATACCATATGACACTAAATACAACGTTTAGTGTAGTTAGGTCATCGTGTGCTAGAACTTTATTTTGCAAGTTTGGTGAAAGGTTTTGGACTTCTTCTTGTCATTCCGAGAACTTTGAGATAATTTTAGGATCTAAAATACGGTATGCCCATGGGACCCGTCATCCTAAATTCCGAGTCAGGCTATGCAAGCTAGCTTGGCTCACCCATCCTAGTTGGACAAGCTAGAAAGCCGGTTTTAATAGTCCGATGCTACTCTTTGAGTATCATGGTAGTTTGAACATTAAGAAAACTTGAGTGACTTTGTGCATAAGCTCTTGGACCTATGTTTTAGCCAACTCAATGGGAGTTTCATTACAAGGCTTTACAAATAACTCTAAAATCAATCAAAGTAAATCATGAGATACATATATTTATGCTTGTCCCTCATATAACATACCGTTCTTCAACAACATGTCCTCGTCTGCTCACTAATCATGGTCTTATCAACCTCAGCCATTCGTATACAATCCAAAATTAGAGCCACATAAGGCTTATGCATCTCCAAAGCTCGATTCTCACGGTAATGCTTATGTTGAATGCTCAAGGTGATATGAATGGACTTTGATGGTAATATTACACGCTGCATGGATGGCTACATAGCGTCTCTGCAACAATAAGTAGTTTCATCAATATGAGATAACACAAACACTTTTGTGACAACAAATTTCGGACGTAGATTTTTAAGGATTGGCTTCTCAGGGCCGGTTTACACCATGGACCATGGAAGATGGCCTTTGTCCATGGTCTGACTAGATGGTCCAACATCCATGGTCCGATTTTTTAAAAATCAATTCACAAAGTCTTTGGGCCCCTCACTAGGTATAAACCAATTGTGGATCAAGAGGAATGACCATGCACCAAAAGTGAATGTGTTGATTTATATATATATACATATATATATGTCCAAAAAGGGAAATTTTGAAAAAAAATCAAGTTTGACCATTCTCTTGTCTTAATCTTCTCTTCCCCGAAAAAAATTTCATTAAAAAAGTATTATAACAACATTTCTCTGCCATGGGCCCTTGCCTTTTTCTATGAGAGCACCTCTTTTCACTAGAAGAAATCGTGTCCATTTCAACCCTAGGCCATCGCGACTTGCACCAAGAAAATGCATAAACAATTCAATTGGTAGGCAACCGGAAGGTACCCGTGGTGTGCCCATGGAAGGTGCCCCCCGATTCCCAACCAAATTGATTTGTTTATGCATTTGCTTAGTGGAAGGTGCCACCCGATTCCCAACCGAATTGATTTGTTTATGCATTTTCTTGGTTTAGTCTTGATGGACTAGTCGCAAGGAGGGTTGAAATGGACAAGATTTCTTCTAGTGTTTGCCTCTCCCACCACAAAACTTGTTGGACCATGTCAGTGGATGATGTAGGCCTTAAAATATGTCTTTGGGGGACCTCAAATCCCATGATCACTTTGACATTTTTTTCCTTGGTGTAAACCGAAGTGGTCTCAGGACGAGTTCAACAACCAATCACAAAGTTTACATGGCTTTGGGACGACTTCATGGTCCATGGTGTAAACAACCCCTCAATACGCTATGGTAAATTTGGTTAGTATACCATGCCTTTCTTGGGGTCGATAGAATGATTCAACACATATATGATCAACATAGGCTTGCCGTGCGCTTGCATATTGTCCATATTGTTGATATTGTTATTTGGTGGTTGGACCAGGTTGGGATTTATTGTCATCATGTTAGCAATTGCAATTCACAAACGTGGTCAATGTCTAAGTTCAGACGCAACAATCATAAGTGATCATAATGAAGTTTTTCTTATTTGTTGAGTGACCTCGTAAGTCTTCTACAATTTTAGTTTTGTTGACTATTGGACTTAGAATGGTTAACATCTTCAAGCATGCAATCCAATGTCATTATAACATGGATCCTTGTGGTGTCTATGCATAAATACTAGATTGTCATATACCACTCACCCTCCTTTAAGAAGAGTGACCACATAAGGTTCATGTAGTTTACATAGCTTTTTGTTGTCCCAAATATTGGCTAGTCAGTATGACATAAACTCAAAAAATATGTTGCCACAAATTATTTATTACTAAGTTATAAGCATGAATAAGTTTAATTGGTAGTTATTTCTTGCCATGTTCTCCTACAACTTCATTTCCCTTATGACAAGGATTTTACACTTGGCACAAATCGACAAACATATGGAAGGCATCATGGCTTTATCCCATTGGAAAACCCATGACAACCCAACAACATGAAAAATCACATTAGATGATATCAAGGAGGCTTTTCTTGCTAAAGAGTGGGATTCTTCCCATCTCTCAAGGAAGAAGCTACACTAAACATGATATTTAGTGTCATATGGTATGTAATGTCACTATGGTAACTTTTCGGATGACACTTCTTATGAACAAATATTGTCATGGATGATGGATGAGTTCATCCATTGGCCGAAACCCTACCATCTCTTGTCAGCAGCTTGTGATGAATATATTGTCATAGATGATTGAAATTTGGAATTGAAATTTGGTTTAGATGATTAGGTAATAATCTCTTGAATCTTCCAATCGATCGATGGATTGCAATTGTTGATATCGATTTTGCACCATAGGTTTAATCCTGGATGATGTGATAGGAGGGATGCATTGAGGTATGGATGAGTTGGTGGATTTGGCATGGGATAGAGAAGTCCATTTGGGTTTAGATTTGAATGAACAACCAGTGGAGGAGAATGATGTGGATGGCTAGCCAACACCAATAGTCAAGCTTCCTCAAGCATGTGAATATGCCCAATTACTATCAAACTTTGTAGTGGAGTATTCTCCGGAGTTTTGGGTTGCAGATGTGATGAACATGGAAACCTTTTATGAATAAATTAAAGAAGATGTCAATTCCCAACATCAACAAACGTCATTAGAAGACAATAGCTTCTTACTTTGTATTATGTGGCATGGTGAAGACATCATTATGGGACTGTGTAGTTTTTTTAACTCCATATTTTGTGATGTTGTGAGCATATTTCTTCAATTTACATTGTCCTTTCATATCTTTGCATCTTCATTGTGTATACATAATGACATTTCACATTAAAATAGGATTTTTTTTCTTGAATTACCTTGATAATACGACATTTGAAGCCAAAATGTCATATTATCAAGAATACGACACTTTCTTGCGCGACCAAATGCGTCACATCAAAGAGAGATCATTGTATCCCGACACCACTCTAAGCACTCGATGTGTAAGGTTATTTAAGCATCAAGAAAACTTGGGTGACTTTGTGTTAATTCTCATAAACTGAGTGTTTGGGACTAAACCCATGGTTTCATCTACTTTACTTTACGAATAATTATGTTTTGATTCACAAAACGGAACAATATGGCGGGGATTTCCACTCAAACTCAAAGAGCTATCCTAGTGGCCTAGAATTCCATAATTGCAAGTCTAGAGTACGGCCTCTTGGATACGATGATAAAGAAATTTAGAGCTGCAAGTGGCATAACATTATTTAGACTGAATGTGGGAAATATTCCTTGAAATACTATCAATCCCACAAAACATTGTTATGGATTTGAATAATGTTATGGGCTTCCTAGCATGGAAGTAAAGGAATAAAGAAGTGGGACACATGTGGTCCTCTTGTTGTACGAGCTCAAAGAATCTAAGGACTACTGCCCTACCCTTATCCTGCTCGGCCCTGCCCCTCCCCATCCTCTTGGTGACTCATCATCCGAGTCTTCAAGAATTAATGATCATTTCAAATGACATTGTAAACTACATGGATGATCACTTTCAGTGTGTGGTACTAATTCTCAAAACATGCACTACTATGTCAAATGTCAAATTAGTGAGGGCTGGAAATTTTAATAGTGATGCTAAAGTCAAGAATGCACACTCATTTGCCATACATCATGAAAATTAGTGTGTGCTCTAAGATGTTTTTGAAGTTTGTGGTCGCAACTTTGAGAAGTGGTCTCAAAACTTGATGGTGCAGTAGCAACAACAACTTCAGGCGTTGTAAAATGGTATGGTAGCATTGTGAAAAAACCACCGAGTGAGAGAACCAAATGAGTGCCAAGCGATGAGACACTCTTGTCTTCTTAAACCCTAGATCTTCTAGTGGCATTAAATTCATATCGTGGAGAAATAATATCACCTTCACTAATTTCCCACACACATTATTAGCTAAGCCTCACTAAATGGGATAATCGGTGTAGTAAACAAGGTAAGTGAGCCTAACATAATGTTATAAAGCCTTCATAGCTCGTCATGTTGGCCTATGCCTAATCTGAGATTTGTAGTAGGACATGTCTCTTTAGATCCTTCCCAACCCTTATTATTTGTTTTTTTGGCGGGGAAGTAGTAGGTTGGCTACATGCTGAGTTTAGAAGTAGCCAAGGTGGCGAGCTTCCCACAAGCTTGAGAATATTTTTGTGGAGTTTAGGGTGGCTACATTTAGATGACTTAAAGGAAGGATTTGGCGATTGCACTAAACCTATGTGTCAATTTGGGTGGCGACTTCTTATTCTACATGGAAAATATTCAAGGCTACATGTATGCTTTGATAAGGTGAATAATGGCCCCACATTTAAATTAGTAAGCAAATAAGTTGCCCACACACAACACAATTTTTTATTTGAACTCTATATGTGGCCGCACACACCACAAACTAAGGGGGAAGTTGGCTACGTATTGATATTGACATTGAATTTGGCTACATCAAAAAAATTGCACTTAAGCCCCTCATGACCGCCACATCATAGATGATTGCAAGTGACAATTTTTATAACATTATAACTTTTTTTAAACGGAATGACAAATAATGTTAAGTGTACATTTCCTTGGGGGGAGGGGTGGTGTTTACAATTAGTATTAAGCAAGACAAATAGAATTGGTGACACTAAATACGTTATTTAGTGTAGGACAAGAAGGGGGTCCATTTCGCACTCCACTTTGACACAAAGTGCTTTCATGTCAAAACCTAGAAGGTGGTATTGACACATGTGCTGCTCAGTAGAGCAAATGCAAGTGAATTGGGCACCCATCTTAGTCGATAAGTAAGGGAGAAGAAGGCTTGCAAATAATATGAAAATATCTATTTGCATATTTAAGATTTCTTAACTCACAAATATTAAGATAGAATACAAAGATCAAAGATCATACAAAATACAAACAAAATAACCTCAGTTATCTCCAAAGAGCTCAAATCATGTAGTGGGTGGTGTTAGATAATTTCAAATTTTTGATGAATTTGGAAATAAGCAAGCAATTTTTGAAAATGTGAAGACTCGTGCTTCAAATGAAGATATTTGTATTTGCTTTGTAGGTGATTGTATACTAAATGACCATGGACACGATGTGTGCAAGCATTTGGCATCATAGTGGAGATATTAAAGCGGGTGTGCGCATACAATTTATTCCAGCATTGGCCAAAAAATCCAAAATTATCTAAATATTAACTTATTGTTTTAGTGATGGCTTGGCCCCTATATCTTTGGCAACCATCAACTAAGAGATGGTGGTAGTAGCGGCCAATGTGCTGGATGCTGACCGCAATCGTCATGGATGCAAGTTGGGTCAAGTCAGTTGAGCAAACTTCTTTGGATGGTCCCAACTCACTTTTGAGCAATTGATGTTACTTTCTAGGAACATAACATTCTTCAACTAGGGCTGGTTTTCATGGGACCAACACCTAGCCCACCAAATGCTTGCTTAAACCAAACAATATTCGAATATTGACCAATTTTCAAACTAAATTTGAAATGGGGAACACATATACCGTAAAACCATTCCCATCAATGCACAATATCCATAAATGGTTAATAGTACCATGAACTATTGACCAAATGAATAGTAGCATGTCGGTTTCTGGCTAGGTTGAGAATTGGCCACTAATGCATTTGATGAAACTAGAATTATACATCTTTGCATGTTATGAAATAAAACAACTTGTCACATAAGATTGAAGATTTAGTTGTCTTCCCTTTTAATAGGGACTTTGTGAGTTACAACCCTTCAACTATCATTCCCAATTGGTCCAAACAATTATCCTTGACCCAAAGTATTCCATATTACAACACCTCTCACTACACTACTATTGTGTTTGGTGTCATATGGTATTTTATGTCAATGTGGTAACTTTTCTAAAGACACTTCTTATGAAAAAAAATCACAAGTATTGTCACGGATGATTGAAACTTGGATGAAACCCATGCCAATTATCAAAACAAAGCTTTGGTATAATTTGCATCCAAGGAATGATGTGATGAAATGTTATCATGGATGATTGATATTTAGATGAAAAATAACTTGATAAGTGACAGTAATTGCAACATTAAGGCTCTACAACCCCCTTTTTATTTTATTAACAAGGAATGACAAATAATGTTAGGTATACATTCAATGTTGGTGACACTCCATGGGCAGTTTACAAAGAGTATCGAGAAAGACCAATAGAATCGGTGACACTATATTTAGCGTACTACTATCTTCTTCTTCTTTCTAATCAAGAAATTCCAAGCTACAAGGGGTTCCCAACTGCCATATATGTCCATGTGTCTGTAAGTTACGGAATTTTTGCAGGTGGGAAATGGAGGTTATCCTGCACATCTCACATGGAAAGATGTGTGTCCATAGCAATATGCTTGGTTGGTAACTAACGATCATGAGACGAGTCAAATGTAAGATCTGGGATGGAGAGAAATGCAAACTTCTTGTCTCCAACCTAAGTTTGAGAAGTTTCTTATGATAGTATGATTTTCTTATGATAGTATGAGAATGGCCACATGATAAGGCCTGTAAGCCCCCCCACCCCCCCTCATTCACTTTCACGCATCGCATTGTTAAGCTTGTCATGAGAGGCATTTCTTGCAGATCTTGTGTATCAATGAACATATTCCTCAGATCTAAGTCCTTCAATAATTTGCCTGTCAATTTTGCACATATAGTTCAACAATCATTTTTTCAACACAATGACACGATGGTCTTCCAATGACGTTGCCAACATGACACCGTCAAACTAGCTAATTATCATTACAAGTGGGATATTACAGTAGTAATCTCAAATGTCTTCTGATCTTATTTGTAGAAAGAGTCACTCACAATTTTGTGACAGTAGCTTCAAAATTTGTGTCCTTCGCACGATGGCCTGCTGTCCGTAGTCCACAATGCACATATGCTATAAAGTCTCTTTCACAAAAGGTATCCATTGCTTCATATGTAGTAAGGTAGAGACAACTAATTCCGTTACCCCATCCTAAACCCACACATATACCCGCCTCCTAATCACCAACATCTACCTACCTTGAACCGTCACTCATGCTAATTCTATGGCCGGGCCCGCGAAGTGACGGTTTTGGCAACAAGCTGGCACACCTCCCCTGCAGTAGGTGCTAGGGTTGGGCATTATTATTAACGACCTTTACACTAGGTTGAGTTGCTAATCTCGGATTCTAAAAATGGGTATGATTCCGACACTATTCATTCTATCACTAGGCTTGGCTCATGATTAGACATGGGTTGGTTTAAGGCCTTGCATGGTGGGGTTTTATGACAACATCAAGCTCGGTTTCCGGTATAAGATGGGCCTAGTATAGATTTGCTAAAGGTTGAGATTACATAATAAATGAGCTGGTCCTCGGGTTCCTCACTCACTTTACTTGCCCGGCCTAGGTAATGGAATTAAAAAGCTACTATTTTTTAGTTTGACAATTCATAAAATATTATGCTTCCACTAATTTTCTTTCTTTCTTTGAGGCTATTTTGGGTCGAAATGCTAATATGATCTACTTTTTTTTTACCGTGACATGGCCACGTGTACCCGCAATGGCTTAAAGTGTTGGTTTAAGCACCCTCTACCTTAATGGATCAATCAACCAATGGTCTGTCTTTCTCCTTTTACCCTCTAGAACAGATTGTGACTATAGTCTTGGTTCAATTTCAATGCGGAGTTGGACCAAAAAGCGTCTATCCTTCATAGCTTTTACAAATTAATTCATAGGACCTAAAACATTAGGAAAAACTTAGAGATGCAATACGGTAGGCATAATGACATTTTAGGATATATATATATATATATATATATATATATATATACACACACACACACACACACACACATAGCATGGATGGATACATCTTTAATTGTAGATTTGATATATTTAAGATGTTGCCTAGTTCATTTAGGTATGACAAAATTTGTAGGCTTAGTTGGCGACATAGTGCACACTACATTGGTGGATGCACTATCCTATAGTGATGGAGAATTTGTTTTACCTTGTAGTGGATGGAAAATGCAGATGATGGGGTTTTGTTGCTTCCCATGTGCTTCCACACTCCTCAGGTTTGGCGTTGCGAGGGTTTGCACATCCGTTTGTTGCTTTAATGGTTGGATGCTTTGAGGATCAAGTGCAATATTTCTTCAAGGTTGCTTCAAGGTTCAAGGGTGCTTGGTGCTCTCCTTTTATATATTGAATCTCTCTTGGAGTGGTTTCATGCTAGATTTCCACACCTACATGGCAATTGCACCACCACAATTATCCACATTTTAATATAGCTAACTTGCCACCTATGGGAAGAAAAAAATAACATATATTGTGACTTGTCCGTTAGTGTAGAGGAGAGAGTTGATTTGGGTGGCACTTAGTGATGCTACAAACATCAACAAATATTTTATATCTCTTTGTATCTACAAAATAATAGTTGTACATCATCGCATCATTCATCCATTGATAAATCCCTTATTTTGCTACAACCAAGTGCATGAGTCATACTAGGCATGTTGACATTGAACAATACTTTTGATGTATAATAAGGTAGCCATGATAGTGGATGCAACATTAATTGACTATATTATGCTAATTTAATGTATACAAGATTTATATTTACATATGTATGACAATGATTTGTTGTGGAAGTGAAAGGATACATTTTATTGAATTTGGATGCTTAGATGGATTCGAGCTCTTTCTTTATACTGTAAGCCAACATGTCAATTGTTGACTACCATTTAAATGAGGTAGAGGGTGCTAAAATCGTCACATCAATATGTATGTATGTATATATATATATATATATATATATATATATATTCGAGAACAAATCTCTCGTTGGCGAATGAAAGGGGATTACAACACACCAAAGTATGCCTTCTTTAAAATTTGTATGCAAAAGTTTAAGAGATTTTAAAGTTTATTGATAGATTAATTAGAGGCATGATGTTAAGGTGCTAAACATTCTATCGTTAATGAACATTTTTGAGTAGGTTATCTTTGGTTCACAAAGGCCTTTAGTAAGGAAATTTGTATCTTTAAGAAATTGGATGCATTTGGGATTACAAAAGAGTTAGGATATAGAGTTAGTATATGATTAAATGTTGAATGTAAGTTAGTTGATGTGGATCTTGTATATCTTTTGGTTGAGCATTGATAAGTTCTTGTTGCTCAAAGAGGGAAGAAATTATTCTTGGAAAGATAGGTAAATGAAATGGATGAATGCAGTGAGGCCAAGAGGATGAAGTGCATCCATGTTGAAGTTGAATGATGTCACATAATAAAGGATAAGACACCTATGGTTTAGTATGGGACACCTAAGATTTAACATGAAGAGCCTATGCTTTAGCACATGGAGCCCACTCCTTAGCATACATGACTTTTGGTTAATTAGCTTAGATGACGTGTACTAAGGGCCACTTCACACATGAGACTGAGGACCATTGCACTTCGAGCACTCGCATCGGTGGAAAAAGCAAAGCCGATCCAAGTTTGCTTCACACTATGCTTGAGGGACGCGTGGAGTGTGTGAATGCAAGATGGATGTAAAGTGTATATGAGTTCCTATGTGGCATCGAATGGATCATGTTTCACGGTCACTTGGACTATTTTCAAAAACCACCTCTTGGAGGTAGGCCTAACACAAAATTGGGAGACCATGGAATCTCACAACCGTCGATATATTATATTTTGTCATGTGTGAGGACCCCGCATTAATAGAAAATCATTAAATTAGCATTTGGTTGAGGTCCCGGTCACATATGACTTCACACTACACCATCACAACCACAATACATGATTTTGGAAGTGTCTTGGGATGGCCTTTGGACTCTTTCTTTTGGGCTCTCACAATTTGATGGTCAAGGCTCTTGGATTGTGCTCAAAGTGGCCCTAAAGCACATGTAGGTTTTGTATGCTCACCACTAGTTTATGAAACTTACATGTGCCTCACCATAGGCCATGTTGTTCTTTTAATAGGCTTCATGTGCTCAAATTCACGTCAACCATGCCAAAGCAATGTACTAGTATGCCATAGGCCCTAGTAATTTGCAATGGTTAATTAGTTAAATATGCATTGGTGAGTTGAACACGCCATGGTTAGTTAAGTATTCAATGCAATTATATGTTGTGTTGAATATGCAACTGCAACTTACCATAGGCAATGGCTAGAGACCATAGGCAATATGCAATGGCGAGTCGCCATTGCTAAGATGATTACCAAATTGAACTCTTTCACTTGGCCATATAGGCTATTGAAGTCCCTATTGCATATCTTGTTCATTATCAATCATGATTGTATTATCATGCTCGTAACATGGTCACATAGCTCCAACTTTAAATATTGCAATGCAAATAATCTCCAATAATATGAAAGGAGACACTCAATTGGGTGGATAAAGAGCAATGGCTTTACCATAAGCAATTGCCACATTGATTATCCCATTTAGTTTGTGTGGCACTAATTCCCGAAACACACACTGTTTTGCCAATTCTCAAAATTGGTGAGGATTGAAATTTTTATTGGGTGATTGTATTTACTTCATAATCACATTTCAAGGAAACTAATGCATGCTTTAAGGTATTTGTAGAGTGTACAATTTGTTTTGGTGTGCTCAAACGTCCCCGGAATTCTAAAAACTCGAGCATCATAACTTGATGCACTCATGGGACGCCGCAATACCCAAATCTTATTATTTTGTGGACATGGAGTCCACAAACTCCTAAAACCAATCCAAAGAAAAACTTGAACATTGTAATCTAACTACAATAAATATGTTAGTGTGGCCCACACTCTTCATCATCAACCCACACTCATTGTCTTGCATTTAGAGATGCAACTCGATGGCAACAAGAGACATTCAACATTTCACCTTTTGAGTATGACAAGAACCAAATCAAGGGAAAGGAATGATTCAAAAGCATCATTTGAATTGCGCCAATGCAAATGCCATTCTTCAATAATGCCAATGGTAATATCTTGTGACTCACCATCCCTATGTCCATTACTGAACTCATTTTCTAACAATTGCATGTCCACCTCTAGAATGGGTCCTACTGCATGGAGTGGAATCATATGACACAACAAAATATACATGTAGAATTCATTTGCACGTAACATTCTCAAACTTGAAATCATTCTAGTAAAATTCATGTTGTGCAATTTTTTCCATTTTCCAAACACTATCATCAACATCATGCAATACATCTACAATAGAAACAAATACATCTTGCAGTTTAATTAAAATATGGGCAAGTCAACACCATTATGCATGAGAACAGTCTCAACTCAAAATCATCCACCAAATAAAATCTCTTGTCCCTAGAATGCACATGAGAAAAGGAAATGGTTGCAGGAGGTGCTATATCTTGTATCCAACCCTTGAAATAATTGCAGTCACTGATTAAGATTTAGGGACATAAGCTTCGAGAAACTCAAGCTCTACGCTGGACCAACTAGGTAACTTAATCCCTAGTACGTAGGAATTTGGTCACTGGTCCTGGAATATGCCTCCAAATAGTTTCCACGTCTCGGATTCCAAAACCCTTTCCAACAAGGTAGCCAGCTACAGAAGGGTAATGAAGGTATTTCTCTTCCCATCCCCAGTCCTTCCATGATTGCCAACCTTGGTAACGCCAAAAAATCACAATACATTATCTTATGTCTCTTGAAGTCCAACCCGTACATGGGTCCATCGTTATAAATGTAGGGGTATGAGGGACTCGCCACCAATAATAATGGTTCCAATGCTTGCAATCCTTCAAGCATATGAATGTCCTCCTCATGTAACTCTACTCTAGTGGAATTTAGGTCAAGCACCTTTAGGTTTGTCAGTTTACTCATGTCTGACAACGGACATAGCAATTTACAAGCCGACAAATTTATAATTTTCAGTGCACGTAAATCTCCAATGCCTTGCACACTAGTTGATAACTTCTAATTGCTCCAATCCTCTGCGGTTTGGCATCTCTGTTATGCGCAATTTAGAAATATGTAACTCACGTAGACGCTGAAGCCGAGTAAGATCACTAGGAAGCTTCGACAATCGTCGGCAATCATGAATAATTAATGATTTCAAACCAACCAAGCCGTCCAATCCTGGAACTCCAACCAATTCAGAGCACCAACGTATATGGAGCGATTATAGGCTGGGCTCTAATCTCACAATTTCCAACCATTGAATCTCTTCAAGCACCACTCTTTCCAGAGATGTACAGCTCCTCAAATCCAAGTGTGATGTGTAATATGATATCAATGAAATTTTAGTATAATCTCATCACTTTTTGTTACTTAGCCGGATTGTTATCTGGTTGCAGGGTTTTGGGCTATTGGGTTGAACTTATTCATATGTTTCCTGGCTAGTGTTATCATTAATGTGGCATCCAGCTACGCCACCTTGGAGGTAAGGGGATTGGCTTTGACTTGTATCGATAGATCATTAGAAAAATGAAGAAAATTGACATTCTCCTCAACTAGCAAAATATTTGGTGGATTATGGACTGAGACTTATTTTCAAAAGTTTGTATGGACTTTTGAGGTGAGATTCAAAGTAGAAAACGTTGGTGGACTAATTCAAATTGGACTAGGAAAAACAATCAGATAACTTTCCATTATTGATATGTACCTCTTTACTTTTCAAAGATACTAGAAATATCCTCTAACTCAACATGACTTTGGTCAAGACTTGGTTGTTTTGCATAGAAGCCCTTCCATGTTCGGTAAGTTTTCAATGCATGCTTGGAGGTTGTGTGGAGGTTTGAACAAAGAAACATTCTATATCATTTCAGTGAGGGTCACTCATTTTGGCATGCCAAGAGGTGCTAATATGAGTTTGGCCCTCCATGAACCAAATAAGGTTCCTCTTCATTCAAATGCAAGCACTACCTTGAGCACAAACCACAAGTGAAAAAGGGGCGGTCAACGACTGTTGTTAAAGCTGGAAATGCTACTAACATATTGAACATAGTAGATGCCGGTTCATGGTGGGTGGGTAGGGTGTAAGCTATGTGGTGGCGCAATGAGAAACAATTTGGGGTACAAAGGCAGGCGGTTGACCTCCTTGTCCAAACGGAGGAATCAGGGAGGAGAAATCCTAACAATCCCCACATCGAAGTAATGTTGTAGTATTATAGAGAACATCGTGGCCATAACAAGTTTAAGTATGATCACACGGATAGCACATGGATTGATGTAGATTGCGTTATATCTACTGTAACCATGAGCTACAATTCTACAAATGAAGTGTACATTCTAGATATGAATGATTCAAAGGAGCTATCAAAGTTTGTGACATAACGAACTATATAGGGTTCATGACCAAGCCCGGCTCATCTTGAGTGTTTCACACTATGTCTTCGGTCTTCAGTAGTATGTAACTTGACTGCAAATGAAAGACTTTTATGGATTGGGTGTTGTGTTTGTGAACACATGATCACTCTTGTTGTGTTTCCATCCTAAGCCTTCTTGTTTTGTTTCCATCTTAAGTTTTTGCAATGGTATGTATTCTTTATACCTTTTTGTTGCCATGTTTTTTCCCACCACTTTTGCATTGCATACACTTTTAATTTATTATTTTTAATTAAAATAAATGTAGACTAAAAAATGCAATGACATGGGCATTATAAGTAATGATAGGGTGCAAAAATAGGCCATTTTAGAAAATTAGGTAATTATAAGGAGCTTTTAATTCGTGCCTTGGAGATAAATAGCCCCTAAACAAATACCCCTCTACCGCACGTGGTGCACAAAAATCCTATAGAGTGACCTACCAGTGTAGAGTGCATGGGAAAATCAAATGCCAAGGATGTCACTTATTTGCACAATATTGTGACCTTGGACAATTTGACCGCAAAGTTCTCATGAACCCTTAAAGGAATCATGATCTCAAAATAAAATTCCATGCACAATTTACAAGAGCCTCGCCAAGTGTATAAACCATAGTTTTTAATGTATTTGTGGGTTTAAAACCTTCTTTATACTTTGTCTTATATTAGGGAGAAAACAAAAAAAATAGAGTTCATACTTGATACAATGTATGTATTTGCATCCAAGGGCACAAATTGAACCAATGTTACAAATATGTACAAATTGAACTAGTAGTACATATTGATATTGGTGTAAACCAAGACCTAGTATTATACATAATATAGGGAGAAGCACACATGACCAATTGAGTCATGGTATGCAATCACGGGTTAAAGGTCACAGAGTCCATTACGGGCCTCAAAGAAATATAATTAAAAGTGTATAAATTTAAGTTATTTATCAATTGCATTCTTTCAAGTGGAGCTCCAATATATGTATCATAGGAAAGCTTGAAGATAATTAGGTTCGTATAAACGATCTAGCGCTTTTATATAGATAGATAGATAGCTAGATAGAGATCACCATTGACATAGATAACTATATTTTCACGTCTTTGTAACCAATTAAGATAAACAATTCCTCGCAACCTTGGAGAGCACGTGAGGAATAGTTTCAAATGTACTTGTTGGGCTTCTATGAACAATCACTTAGATCGAGCAGTGGTAGCTTTGAGCCTTTCAAGAATAGATTACAATGATGATTTGTGCAAACTACACATGATTGAATAATTCTAAGGAATACGTCAACATAAACCCTACATATCACAAGAAAGATGACGTCGGCCGAGGGGATGCCATGAATGAGAGAGGGTTCTCCCTAGGCTTAGCTTGTCTGTACATCGGCTTGTGCACTATCATAGAATAGTCGGTTGGTGTAATAACGTGTTTTGTGCCAAGTCTAAGAGAATTGGTCCCTATACTCTATATACAACTCCAATTTACATCTCGCCCCCTTCCAACAAGACCAAACACCATAAATAAATACACCATGAGGTGGCATGGCAATTTGAGGTGGCAAATGCCCTCAACACCACCACCACCACACCCAAATCTTCAATCACTTGCTATGTTTTCATACTTGCACTTCAAATCGTAGGCAAGGTGTGAGCTTAAAGATCTGAAAATTGCAACCTATAGAGTCCAAGCTTGCTTCCTAGATTCAAGAGTTGAGGGAGTAATCGGTCTTGGAATGGTCATTGCACTCAAAGGGGTAAGAATTGGGAGCTAAACATGGTGTCTAGTATAAAAAGATTTCAAGTAGCTGGGAAGTACACTAACATAACATTATTCAGATCCATAACAGTGTTATGTGGGACTGACAGTATTATGTGGAATATTCCATCATTCAGGCTGAATGTGAGGGAATATTTCTCAAAATATTGTCAATCCCACAAAACATTGTTATGCATCTGAGTAATATTATATAAATATGATATTTAGTGTCATACGGTATTTAATATCACTATGGTAACTTTTTGGATGACACTTCTTATGAATAAGTGAACAAGTGTTGTCATGGATGATGGATGAGTTCATCCATTGGCCAAAACCCTACCTTCTTTTGTCAGCAACTTCTGATGAAATATTGTCATGGATGATTAAAATGTGGATGAAAAATCACTTGGTAACTGACAGTATTTGCAATACTGTAAATCTATAACTCCTGAAAATAACTTACAAGGAGTGACAAATAATGTAGAGTTAACACCTAGTGTTGGTGACACTATACCGCAGTTTTACAATTAGTATCAAGCAAGACAACTAGAATTAGTGACACTAAATACCAAAATTAGTGTAGTTCTACAAGATGCAATGCATGTTCATGAAAAATGAGAAAGATATGAAAGAGATAGCATTGTGCAAAGAAGGTGCGAAGAATATATATATAGGTGTTTTTTGAAGGTGGGTTTGCGGTGGTGAGGACCATCTTGAGATTCAAGGAGGGAAAGCCACTTGTCCAATGCCTAGCATTACATTAACATTTGAGATGTCGAGATCGACATAACATGCCATTTCTCTTCCCAAGGCATTGTGTGAGGCCAAACCCCCCACCCTTAAGCGTCCGTAGTCCGAGTAGTGGGTTTGGGCTCACATTCCTCCGCGGTATTGGATTTGGACTTGGATGAGTCCATAGTGCAAGGTTCACCCTTCAAGTGGTCTTGGATTTAACTCCTTCATAAACCCAACTCCTTCATGAACCCACAACTTTGTAGTTGTAATCCCCAACTACCTCACTAATTATTCAAGCCCTTAACTAATCTTCCTACCTAATTTTCCTAATTCTACTAACAACCCCTTTCTAATCACACAATTCTTCTCTAATCCTAAAATCCTAAAATCCTAGAGAGGAGAGGGGGAGAGAGAATTTCCTAACTTCACTAAGACTAACTAATCCACACAAGTATATTTTTGCACTCATCACAACCTCAAGTGCTCAACTCTTAAACATGGAACTTGCAACCACGTGTATTCAAAACATGAACTTTAAGTACCACAAATTGGAATCATGAATTAACTTTAAAATCCTCCACGTCAACACTAATTCTACCAAGAGGTCAAGCCCTCTTCAAGGCTAACAAGCCTTGGCTCTCAAACTAAAAACTAAGCACACACATGTGCTCCAATATGGCTTCCCACACCCACACTTATAACTCGTGGGGTGCCTTGGAGCACAAAGGAAAGAGAGGATGAGTGAGGGAAGAATGAGGGATTATATAGTAAGCTTGAGGGGGTGAGCACCCTCAAGGCTCACGATAAGCCCTTGAGATTTCCTCCTACTTAGGAGGCGCCAATCCTATCTTCTAAGCCTTCCTCCCTTAAATGATCAACAAGGATCCTAATTCGAACATTTAACTAGCCTTGGCTTTCTACCTACCACACTTTACCAAACTTGGGATGCTTCAACCCAAACTTAGCCTCCTTCGCTTTCCGCCGCCATAACTTTCTCCCCTTACTTTCCCAAATCGTTGCTCACCACTTAATTCAAACCACGATGCTTAACTCGTGATTTGATTGGTGCTTTGAGAATTTGCTTATCCTCCACCTTGCATTCTTCCTTGGACCTTCCCCATTAAGTGGCCATGATGAGGTGGTCCACTTGTGCGCTCCATGTGATCCTCCATTCATCCCAATTCGAATGCACTTGCCTCTTGAGTCACTTTGGTTGTCTCCATCCATTTGTACTAGCCTACTCACTAACTACTCAATCCAAGTTCTCCTTACCTATCCTCATTCACTCAAATCCTTCCGAAGGTAAAAACACAATAACAACTCACATCCTAGCTTCTTACAACATGGTACTTCTAAGACTAACATTTCACTCTTTTTATATTTTTGTGAAGTAACATGCTACTTCAAAGTGCATCAACTAACGTTTCAAGGGTCTAAGACTAAATGTGGGCACCCTTTTGGGCTCACATAATTGGCGACCATCGGGGGATGAATCCAAACATCTCTTGCTCCAAGGGTAAGTTGCCTAGTCAAGCTCGGTACTCCTTACATCTACTTCCCGATGTACGGGTAGGAAAGAGCTCACCATTCAACGTTTCCAATTGAATTGAATTATTAGGAAAGGCCTCATAGACAAGGTAAGGTCCTAACCATATTGCATCGAATTTCGCCGGAAATTCAAGCTTTCGTGCGTCTTGAATCATGACCATCATTCCCGGTGTTAGGGCCCTTCTCTTATGTCGTTTGTCGAAAGTAATCTTTCTCCTTCTTTGGATTGCCTCAATATGTTGAGCCGCCATTCTCCTCCCTTCGTCAAGTGCTTCCAAATCGGTTAGTCGATTTCGTAAGGATTGACTTTCGGTAAGTCTCGTACTCACGGCCACCCTAAGTGACTCGACTTCATATTCGATTGGTAGTGTCGCTTCAAGACCATAGACTAAGGAAAATGGTGTAGCACGCGTAGTTACCTTATAGGTTGTACGGTATGCCCAAAGTGCCGCCGTTAGTTTCGTATCCCAATCCCGCTTCGAGTCTATAACCGTCTTGCGTAGTATACTCACCAAAATTCCGTTAACCCTTTCCGTTTGTCCATTGGTTTGTGGGTGGTAGGGAGTAGTCTTCCGGTGATCAATTTTAAATTTCTCTGTCATCTCTCGAATCAAGTCATTCAAAAAGTGAGTACCCCTATCGCTTACTAGGATCTTCGGCACCCCGAACCGCGAAATTATGTTTTCGTACATAAATGTTGCCGCGTGTTCCGCCGTGTCGGTCTTCACCGCTTTGGCTTCCGCCCACTTGGTGAGGTACTCGGTTGCCACCACAATATATTTCATTCCTTTTGAAGATTGGGGATGGACCTCACCCACATAGTCGATGCCCCATTTTTCGAAAGGAATTAAGGGTAATGATACATGTAAAGGCATCTCCATTCTAAGGTCGTTTCGGGCATACCGTTGGCAAGCGTCGCATTTCCTTACATAGTCATGGGCGTCCTTAAATAGTGTAGGCCAAAAGTAGCCCGCTCTAAGTATTTTTTGCCCGGTGAGTTGACCCGAGAAGTGACCGCCGCAAGCGCTATCGTGGCAAGCGATTAAAATCGCTTCAACCTCCGTTTTTGACACGCATCGTCGTAAAATACCATCGGACCCCCTTCTAAACAACCTATGGCCCACTACAACAAATTGCCTACTATTTACCCTCACCTTCCTTCTCTCTTCTTTTGTCCACTCTTTGGGCAACTTGTGGGTTGTTAGAAATTCCACTATGCCCGCATACCACTCCGGTGTAGAAGTGACCACAAAGAGGCTATCATCTACTAACATATCATTTACCGGATTTTTTCCTATCTCCTCCGACAACCTAGACAAGTGGTCCGCTTGTAAATGCATACGACCCGGTTTATATTCCACCGTGTAGTCGAATTCTTCTAATAACAAAACCCACCTAGCTAACCTACCACTTAACTCCGCCTTGTTAACTAGATACTTGATAGCCATGTGGTCAACAAAAAATACAACCGGGTTGCACATGAGGTAATGCCTAAACTTTTTAACGGAAAACACCATGGCTAGGCACTCCCTCTCCGTTGTAGAGTAGTTTCTTTCGGCGGGGGTCAATTGCTTACTCGCATAAGCTATAGGTTGATCCTTCTCTTTTTCTCCCGTTGCTTGACAAAGCGCACTCCCTATTGCCACATTACTAGCATCACAATAGACGTGAAAAGGTTTACCCCAATTGGGTGGTATCAACACCGGATAGGTGCTCAACCTATCCCGCAATTCCTCAAAGGCTTTTTGACAAGCATCTGTCCACTCGAATTTGACATCCTTTTTGAGCAAATGGGTAATGGGCACCGCTATCTTTGAAAAATTAGGAATAAGTTCCCGGTACCATCCCACATGTCCTAACAACTTAGAGATCCCCTTGGAATTGGTTGGAGTTGCCAAGTCGCTTATGGCCGCAATCTTATCCGGATCGGGTTCTCTACCTTTCTCACTAACAACATAACCCAACAACACTCCCTTATTCACTCCCAAAAATGTCTTATCCGGGTTCAATGCTAACCTCATCTTCCTACACCTAACCAATGCCTCCCTAACACAATGTAGGTGATCGTCCACATTACTTTGTGTGCTAAAATCGTCCACAAAGACGGTCATGGATTTGAACAACAAGTCGGTGAAGATATACATTACTAATCGTTGGAAAGTAGCCGGGGCATTACATAACCCAAATGGCATCACTACCCACACAAAAGTACCCCAAGGTGTAGTAAAAGCCGTTTTATGGATATCTTGGAGGGCTATGGAAATTTGATTATAACCCGCATACCCATCCATAAAGGTATATCGCGAATGACCTCCAACCTCCTCAAGCAACAAGGTGATAAAAGGTAAGGGGAAGTGATCCTTTTGTGTGCACGAATTCAATTTCCTATAGTCGACACAAACCCTTAATTTCCCATTTTTTTTTTCTTTACTAAGACCATAGGAGAAACCCAATCCGTGATTTCCACCGGCTTGATAAACCCGGCCTTCAATAACCTTTCCAATTCCGCTTTCACCAACAATTGCAATTGAGGATTCATCCTCCTCTCCTTTTGTCTAATTGGCCTCGCCCCCGGAATTAAAGGAATCCGGTGCTCTACCATTTCCCTAGGAATTCCCTTAAGCTCATCGTAGGACCATGCAAAAGTATCACTAAACTCATCCACCAAATTGCTATACTCCCTAACCTCTTTCTCCCCCAATTTGGAACCCATCTTCATTTGTCGGGTTTTTCCATTCTTTAATTTCACATCCACGTACCGCCAATCCGCTTCCGACACATGTGTTTGTTCCTCTTTGTTCCGATACCAATCGGAAGGCACATTGGGGTAATCTTTCACATCTTGACCTACAACTATCCCCGTAGACGTGGTCTTGAAATGTAAAGGCTCCTCCAATTTCGATGACTCAATAATCACATCCTCCTCTTGAGTCCCATCTACATGAATTAAACTAACCTCACCCTCTTCCACGTCATCTACCCAAGGTGTTAACCCACCGCTAACCCACTCTTCCTCGGTGAGCACCTCACATGGCTCCAACAATGAGCCCTCTCCTAAACTAACACTAGGAAATTCACTCCCTAAGCCTACTTGGTGAAATGTAACCATTACATCAACCTCGGACTCGGGGTACTCCCTTAGCCATTGGGCATAATCCCCATTATCCCCATAATTGTAAAAATTAGGACCTAGACTTCCCGAGCCCGAATCTATAACAACCCTTTGACCTTCGGGATGGACGACTCCCACCAATGCCTTGCCAATCTCATTCTCGTTTAAGTCATCAATTTCCTTCTCCAATGGCAAATACATCTCCTTCTTCATCCATCCTTCTAATGAACCAATGGACACTATGACCCTATTACCCTCCGGACCATAAGTGATGGATGGTTTAGGTCCACCCCAATTGACCATAGCATTCGCCATCCGCAACCAAGGCCTACCTAGCAAAATGGGGAAGGTGTCCTTGTTGGAGTGCATTTTAATGACATGGAAGGTGACCAAGTACTCCTCGCCTCCCGTAGTCATTCTACAATCCTTGATCATCCCCAAAGGCGTAGTCGAACTTTGATTTGCCATATTTATGACCAAAGGTGAAGGCCCCGTGAGTCCAAGTCCCAATTTTTTCATAGTATCCTCCGGTAGTATATTTAGACTACTCCCTCCGTCGACTAGCACATTAGGAACCACCTTATCTACTATAACAACTTCTATTTCTATAGCTTTCACGTCTCTTCCACCTTGTGATTGGATCCTAGCGGCTATTTTAGCTTTCACCTTCCTCATCCTCTTGTGTACCGGCATTCCCTCCTTTAATGTTTTCCTTGCCGTGGGTGAAATTTCCAATAGTTGGCCGAAAGTAATATCCGCCTTGAGTGTACTAAGGTCCGCCCACAAGTCGTACCCGGTAGATCTTTCCACCTTAGAATTACCCACTACGTCGAATTCGTCTACGGGAACCCCCGGTCCTTCCCATTCACCCACATCGCTATTATCCAAGTCATGTACCGCATTAGTCCTCTCCCTATCTTGTAAAATTATATTTTCCCTCTCCACATCCTTAGTAGCTCTTCTAGCTACCCTATCCAACTCGGAGAGATTAATCTCTTCATCCGAAGAGTAATTTCCTTGCTCTCCTATTCCTACCTCCAACGGGGCATCCCCTCTCCTAGCCCTAGTAGTTACCGCTAGTGCAGGTGCTTCTTCAACCACACCCTTACCCTTCACTAACTCATATGTAATAGCATTGGTGTGAGGAGGCCATTGACTTTGCTCCTCTCCAATTCTCGTTGGGAGAGGAAGCATGTCATCACATGTGGCCTCCAACACTCTATCCATGAACCTAACATCTTGGGAGTTAGATGGTCCCGGATCCGTTGGAGGCGCTTGTCTCCCGTTACTACCATTAGGTGGAACTCCTTGTCTATTTTGTATTGGAATGTAACCGGTTGTAGTTTGCAAGCCCGCCGGTGGATAAAAAGTTTGCCTAGCATTACTATGGTCATAGTATAAGTTAGGTGGCCTAAGTTCATTGGCCGGTACTCCTTGTGGCCTAGCACCTCGCATATTATCCCTTGCTTGTTGTTGTGGATTAGCCACCGGGTAAGGGACGTTAATTATTTTGTCCGGTTGGCGACACGTATCCGAGGGATGACTTCCTCCACAATTGCTACAATTAAACTCTTGACCTTCGGACCAACATTGTCCTTGAGCGTGCCACCTTCCACAAAAGGGATGAAATTCCTTCTTCTCTAAATTTTGGCCACCTTGCCCTCTAGGTTGTGGTCCTCTATTGCTTCCATTTCCATAGTGAGGTGGCGCTTGACCTCGTTGATTTTGTTGAGGTGGGTTACCGTTTCCTCTTTGGTCACGGTTTTGTCCACTTCTACAAAATTGACGCGTGTGGCCCGGTTGGCCACATTGGACACACCATAATCCGGAAGAATGCCTACCCGACTCAACCGGGGGTGGAGGCCCCGGTTGTTGACTCCGGATCATTAATGACATTTGATCCGTGAGGCTTTGCATTTGTTTTATCATAGCCTCTTGGAATCCTAGTTGGCTAGCACCTAGTCTTCTCTCAACCTCCTCCAAGTGTGGATCCGTTCTAGGGGCCGGTAGTGCCAAAAGAGGTGCCGGTTCCCTAACCGCTAAAGGTCGGGGGCCGGTGTCCACAATGGCATATGGAATTTGGTTCTCATACTTAACGGGTTCTACCGCTACCACCCTAGGGCGTATGGGGATGAATTGTGGGATCAATTCATCCTCCCTTCTCCATAGCCTTTCGTGATCTTTATCCAAGTTTTCAATATCTCTAGCCGCACGCTTGGCATCCGCCAAGGTCAAGGGATTCCTTTCTAGAACACCCCTAATAGTTCCGGACTTAAAAAACCCTTGAATGAAAAATTGCTTTAGCGTGTCGTCGTTGAGCATGGTACCCACAAATCTAGTGCACACTAAATCAAACCTCCTAATGTAAGCCGAAATTTCTTCCTCCCTTCCTTGCTTCAATGACGACAATGCCCTTAATGCGGTACTTTGACCCACTTCCGGCCTAAATTCGTTAAGAAACTCCCTTTGTAATTGTTCCCATCCCCTAAAATGTCCCTCGGCATGATCCCGATACCATTCATAGGCTTCCCCCTCTAGAGTGGTAGGAAACCACACTAACCAATAACCCGGGTCGGTTATGAGGAAGCTAGCCAACCGTTCGATATACCGTTCCATGTGCCGAGAGGGGTCCTCATCCTTGGTCCCATAAAATTTAGGGAGATGAGATGGCATATCCATCGCCGCTAAATTTTGTGGAACCACAATTGGTAGGCCTCTTGGCCTAACCAATGGGTCTATTGGAGGTATAGGAGGTATGGGCGGAATTGGGGGTATGGGTGGTGGATCCATCCCCCGTTCCTCGGCCATGGTGACCGGTGAACTATTCAACAATCCCCTATCAACTTCTACCGGGAATTCTTCTCTAAGTGTGTAATTTTCCGAAGAAGTTTCACCACTCAATTTGGAGGGAGTGATCTCCTCTTCAAGTTGAGCTCCAAGTTCTAAGGTGTCTAGAATTGACCTAGTCCTAGGTTCGACGTTCAAACAACTCTCTATTCTAACATTATCTTGTTCTAATCTATCACTGATTTTAGAGGACCGCCTCTTCCGAGTAGATTTCTCTAGTCCTACTATCAAACTTGGTTTTTGTGAGCGAGTCCTACCTTGCATTCCATAAGAATCGATCGACCCTCACTTGACCACACATAATCCTAGCAATTCCCCTCTTAATATTTTCACTTGTCTTGGTGTGGTTATAATTTTTTTTTAGGAGGTGAGGAAAAGAACCTGCAAGCCCACTTAGGTGAAAGAATCCCAATAGGGGATAGGCATGTTCATGTTAATTTTTTGGTTAAGTCGGAGCATCACCTCCGCACCTTCCCGCAAATTAACACTCACCACAATACCGATTGTGAGGGGGTGACCTTCCGAGTAGATTATGTTAAAAGTCGAGGCTTCACCCTTCAACTTCTCACACCATCCACAATTCGGGAATTACCCTCTACAACGGATAACAACAATCACGAGTACAAAAGACATTCCTTAATTAGTTAATGAGTTCACTTTGAAGAAATAAACATACCTTGAGCAATCGCATCCCCCTGTGAGTTAGCACTCCCCTCAATCGTGACTCAATGTAACAACACCATAAACTTTGTGAAATATTAATTTAATCTAGAGCATGAAATGACAACTCCCAAAACTTTGAGACTCACCCCGAGGTGAGTGTCAAAGTTCAATGTCCTAAGGTGAATTTACCCTCTAATGTTTTAATGAGCTACTCGGTTATAGGTTCCTTTTAAGTTCTTAGCAAATCCCCAAAAAGGTTGAGGACGTACCTTCGCCGCGCTCCTTCCTCAAAAATGAATTTGCGTAATTGACAATGCAATTCATTCCAAGGAATAGTTGAAATACAATGAATTCAAATGTAACCCAAAGAGAGAATACTTACCGAGTTTCGGGTGCTCCTTCCCTTCTCTCAAGTTTGTGTCTCCAATTTTTCCTAGTTGCCTCCAAGTCTCCTAGTCGCCTCCAAGTCTTGTAACTACCTTCCGCTTCGCTCCCGGCGGACGCACCAATTATGTGAGGCCAAACCCCCCACCCTTAAGCGTCCGTAGTCCGAGTAGTGGGTTTGGGCTCACATTCCTCCGCGGTATTGGATTTGGACTTGGATGAGTCCATAGTGCAAGGTTCACCCTTCAAGTGGTCTTGGATTTAACTCCTTCATAAACCCAACTCCTTCATGAACCCACAACTTTGTAGTTGTAATCCCCAACTACCTCACTAATTATTCAAGCCCTTAACTAATCTTCCTACCTAATTTTCCTAATTCTACTAACAACCCCTTTCTAATCACACAATTCTTCTCTAATCCTAAAATCCTAAAATCCTAGAGAGGAGAGGGGGAGAGAGAATTTCCTAACTTCACTAAGACTAACTAATCCACACAAGTATATTTTTGCACTCATCACAACCTCAAGTGCTCAACTCTTAAACATGGAACTTGCAACCACGTGTATTCAAAACATGAACTTTAAGTACCACAAATTGGAATCATGAATTAACTTTAAAATCCTCCACGTCAACACTAATTCTACCAAGAGGTCAAGCCCTCTTCAAGGCTAACAAGCCTTGGCTCTCAAACTAAAAACTAAGCACACACATGTGCTCCAATATGGCTTCCCACACCCACACTTATAACTCGTGGGGTGCCTTGGAGCACAAAGGAAAGAGAGGATGAGTGAGGGAAGAATGAGGGATTATATAGTAAGCTTGAGGGGGTGAGCACCCTCAAGGCTCACGATAAGCCCTTGAGATTTCCTCCTACTTAGGAGGCGCCAATCCTATCTTCTAAGCCTTCCTCCCTTAAATGATCAACAAGGATCCTAATTCGAACATTTAACTAGCCTTGGCTTTCTACCTACCACACTTTACCAAACTTGGGATGCTTCAACCCAAACTTAGCCTCCTTCGCTTTCCGCCGCCATAACTTTCTCCCCTTACTTTCCCAAATCGTTGCTCACCACTTAATTCAAACCACGATGCTTAACTCGTGATTTGATTGGTGCTTTGAGAATTTGCTTATCCTCCACCTTGCATTCTTCCTTGGACCTTCCCCATTAAGTGGCCATGATGAGGTGGTCCACTTGTGCGCTCCATGTGATCCTCCATTCATCCCAATTCGAATGCACTTGCCTCTTGAGTCACTTTGGTTGTCTCCATCCATTTGTACTAGCCTACTCACTAACTACTCAATCCAAGTTCTCCTTACCTATCCTCATTCACTCAAATCCTTCCGAAGGTAAAAACACAATAACAACTCACATCCTAGCTTCTTACAACATGGTACTTCTAAGACTAACATTTCACTCTTTTTATATTTTTGTGAAGTAACATGCTACTTCAAAGTGCATCAACTAACGTTTCAAGGGTCTAAGACTAAATGTGGGCACCCTTTTGGGCTCACACATTGGCCAATTTTTAACATTATTCTCCTTACCTCCCCCCTTACTACCTTCATCTCGCCTTTGATTGTGTCTCCCTTTTCCTTCTCCTACACTCTCACATCTCCCACCCCATTGACGATGTCAACATGTGGGACCAAGTGGGGCAGTTGGAAGCCCCTCTAGAGTACATCTAACATCAAAGGGCTCATGACCTTGTAGTTCTAGAGCAGACATACAATCAAATGATTATTGTTCAACTACACTATACATATGACTTAGTGTCGTCCACATGTAAATGATATTGGAATCACTAGTGGCAATTATGGAAGATTTCATTTGGTCCTATATCCATGCAATTTGACTAGTATTATGATTTTGATACCAATTTTGTTAGCTTATAATACTGGCATTGATGTTATTTGTTGATTACATGCATTCATAAGTATACCAATGCGACACTAGTACGAACGCACCATTAGTGTGATTGTGTGCCCTTTGTATTGTTCTAAACATAATGTGCAGTTTGCATAATTTATTATCGTGCATCAACATGTGTTTCGTCTGGTAAAATGAACCTAATACGATACATATCTTAAATCAAACACTTATGTATTGAATGATGTGTGGTTGGTTATCAATCTTATAAATCACACCAAAAACACACACATTCAAAAATGGGACTATGTTCTCAAAGTTGATTAACTATCATAAGTTAAATAGGTGACATAATTAAGGAAATCTATATGAGCATTTAAGTTCTTCACTTTGACTATGAATAAAATATGCATATGACCTCCATTTTCATATAAAGAAAAAACATATGACTTGAGTGTTTTGAGTCTTTAAGGGCTTATGTGAGAGCATTGAAGGTGTTTAGACTCCAAGAGCATCAAATAGACATTATTGCGGATGCGGTTTGGATTCACGAATCATCACATATTAACAACCAATACGAGATGTGGGCAAGTCATATAATCATGATCTCATAGATTTAAAACCTCATAACAAATCCCAATCATCCATAACATTACGCAAGGTCCTTTAGTTGTTCCATGGGCCCAACAAATCGGCACATAAAATTTGGGTACAAACAACTAGGATGTTGGAATTTGTAGCCGGCCAGACTGAAGTTGAGTCTCCCTACACTACACTACTCAAAAATAAGAAAAAGAACATATAGAGGGTTTTGAGTAATGTTATGACTCCTAGAACTAAACAAGTCATACACCATAGGTTGATAGTAGGTCAGGCGACAAATAATTGATCAAGCCCAATGTTTTTGAAATGAATGAGTCACATGACCTAAATGGAAGGGAAATAATCATTTAAAAAGTCAAAATATTAACAAATCTCTCAACACTCAATACTTTCTCAATTTTATCAATGGGATGGAGAATATGATGGATTTGTCTCTGCCTGTTAGCTAAGTTGGTAAGTTTTTGAAGATGAGCACACAACAATAGAAAACATTGCTCACAACCTTAATTAGCACATTGAGAAGACTTAACCTAAACCCTAAAGGTTAACATCACGTACTTAACTGCAATGAATGAATGAATAAGTTACAATACATCCTACGATAGTTTAAGCAAATCGTAGCTTAATTCTCGGAGAAGTGAGCTAATCGGGAGTGGAAGACGGGGAGGACAATAATACAACAATTCAAAATGAGAACCATTTAAGACCCATCTACCTGAGCTACCCAATTAACAATAGTTGGTCAAGTTGATGTGAATGTCACCTCGGCAATAATTTATTCTAAATCACATTTCTCAAATACCTAGTGTAAGTATGTGGTGTGTAGTCATCCAAGCTTAGAAGATGTGCAATTATAATGTGCAATATAGCCATAAAGAGTTAAGATCCGTCCAATAGTAAAGAGCCTATAATTCACTACCACTAAATTGAGAGATAGTTGAGATTCTTGAACCATTTTACATCATGTTTTAGCATTAACTCTAGATACTCAACTATCTTCGATTGGTAGAAGGAGATTTGCAGTTTGAATTTTTTCAAGAATTGAGTGAACGAAATGTGGCCTCTTTGTAGTGAATGTGGTAATGTCATAGTCCTTTAGAGGCTCAAAACTTTAGGGTTTAGGGTCACATTTTACTTCATCACACATTTAGCATTAAAATATTGTTGTAGCCTCAATCCCTATGGAACCAACGAGCTTGGACCCATGTTGTCCTAGCCCGTTGCACCCGTGCATATGAATTGATATCCCAAAATCCTTATGTTTATCCATGTCCGTTGCACTTGTGCACATGATTACGGAGAGACAAAATTATTGTATACATGCATACCTCTCATTCATCACATATAAAACCCATGAAAAATTAGGCAGTTCGGAGTTCTTTTCTTCTAAAAAAATGACTTGACATTGGAATTAGCTTTGAAGACCCTAAATTAGTCCACTTGACATCATTTAAGACGAATTGGTAACAAACCAATAGGGGGTCATTTTTTTTAATATGGATGGAGGAGAGGTACACTCATGTACGATAAATCGTTCCTTCTTTCGAGGAATTTAATATCCCGTTGCACCTGTACATTCGGATTAATCCCTTGGGTCAACCCAACCCCACATGCCCACCGCCCCCTTGTGTACCCACTATATGCATGTATGCCCATGCTCGTTAGCCCGTCATGACCTGCCACATCCCCTGCCATGTCTGTGCCACCTCCCCTGGGTTTCTCCCACCTTTTCCTCTTCTAGTGCCCCCACATTTCCACATTTGCTTTTTTTTGTCACATGTTTATTGAGGGGAGAATCTTTGGCATGTGACCCTTTCCCTTTGAAAACTTTTTGGTTTTTTAGGCAAGAACAATGAGGAACGGCGGGGTGACGGCCACCACCACCACCACGTCTTCCATTGTATACAAATGATGAGAAAAATAAGAAAATGCACCATTAAATACACCTTTTACACCTGTTACTATGGTCCACTATACTTTTGACATACCTCAAATACTTTAATCAATATCAATGAATTAGGGGGGAACTAACATCTGGTTACAGATGAACCAATTGAGTTTGACAAAAAACCGGTTCAAATTCAAGACTTTAGGAAAATTACCAATTGATTTAAAGGAATTTTGCAAAGTATTCCCCATTTTAATAAAGAAAAACCAAAAGATGTCAACAAGTAATTGGTCGATATTGGAAACGATAGGATCTCGACCAGTTATGCCCAAAATCCTCTCCGGACATTACCCAATGTAACCTTTTTGAGCCCACACCATTTTTGCACTTACAGTTTTATAGAAATATGAAATCAGTATCAGTAAGAATATGAAGTGTTGTGAGTTGAAAAATGATATATCAATATTATGCTAAAAGAATCAAATGTTCTTAACATAGTATCATTTGGCACTTGAATTTCATTCATATATTAATTTGTAACTACCTCAAATTTCCAAGCCACACATAAAAATATAGCGGGTCAAGGTATTTTCTACCCACACTAACTTTCAACGCACATTAGGAGGTGCAAAAATGGTGTACCTACAAATGATAGGTGTAGACCTTATTAATTATGAACATTAACATTAATTTATGCTATGCCGGCACTTACTAGTGGGCATAGCCTATGGACAACTCCCACCAATACGGGGCACTTTTATGTTTGCTTTTAGCCAACGAATGCTCGAGTACGTTACATTTAGTCGCTAGCTAAAAATGACTGAAAAGTGACCCATATTGGTGGGAGTTGTCCACTTACTATGCCCACCAATAAGTGTGAATGGAACTTTACATCGTAAAAAATTGTTTTATCTTGCCCTACGGTAAGAGAAACTCTCACCACCAATATATAGTGAAAATGTGAATAAGGATGTGTAAAGTGGGTTGGAGGGGAATCATTTGAATGCTCATTCTACATTTTCTATTCCCACCCTATATTTTCTCAATTTCAAAAGGGAAAGCCAACCTCTTGAACCCCAACCTCAATTTAATGTTCCACGTGTTGCTCCTACTTGAACAAGGAAATTACATCTCCTCAACCAAGATCTTTGTAAATGATGACATATTTAAGTAACATGTACTCTAAAATGTTACTATGTGTGCATGATGTTCAACCTTGGACTATTATAGTGATTTTCACAAACCTAATTTGACAAAATTTGACTATAGTAAATTTGACAAACCTAATTGTCAAAATTTGAGTATGTAGGGCTTGTCAACTTGAATGGACACTTGTCTTACTTGCCAAAATTAAATTGGAGCAGATTAGGTGAAGTGGGTGACATCTTAAGGTAGACGGGTTTTAAATGGTTAATGTTTTTCCAACTATCCCACTTCTCTTAGGACATGAAATACGTTATTAGTACGAGATAGTTAGCAAATCCAAATTGAGGCCATAGCCGCTCTTCTAAAAATTTAAAAATAAATAAAAAATAAAACATTAGAGCTCATATGAATAATTCACTCATTCTTAAAGTGAAATTGATTTTATGAAATTGACTTTTGAACCCCAGGCAACCATGAAGTTTATGGGACTAGAAGATTCTCGTGCTCGTTAGATAGTTATTACAGGGCCCTCCAATCATATCATAACATTACTAAGCAACTAGATGATGGTCTCTTTCCGAAGAAAGAGGCTCCAACCAAAAAATTATGATAGTTTATAGTTGCTTGTTGAAAACTCTATAATACACAACTTGAGTGCTCCTCATAAGGGGAATCCCGTAAATTGAAGGAGAATTATGCATTCTTCTTGCATGGTCCCGTGAAACACAACCAAGGAGCTGAGTAAAGATATGATTGACTATTGAGTCTAGAATGGGCATCATATTTTGACCACGCAATCCAACCTCTATTAAACATATCTCTTATTGGTATCCATTCTTGAAGACAAACTTTACCACGTATCATTTAAATACACTCTAAACTCCATATTACCATGCTTGTGGCAACTAAAGAGCATGTGATCTTAAGGAGTTATGTAGTGTTAACATGGATGCATGATAAAAGAGAACAAATGTAGCATGTGACATTATGGAATAACATAAAGTCAACATTGGAATTATGACATCAATTACAATGATGACAACGTGATGTGTCCAAGCGTGTGGCTTGAAGTCTTATATAGTTTATTTTAATGTCAATAACCGTGAAAGGAAACGTGACAATAAGGAGTGAGATTGAAATTGAGAACATATGTTCCCTAGGGTTTCAAGATGTAAGAGAAGGAGTGACATTAAGAAGGTTGATATTATGGAGTTTAGAGTGTACATGTGTCTAATTAGGACAAGTAACTAAAAGAAGCATATCTACCTCAAAGCACAAATGAGCATGCATGTTTATATTAGAGTCTTGCGTGCCCATGGGGTGGACTCTTCATACCATGTACAAACTAACGTGAGTGTAGGTTTGAGGCAATTTTATACATAGTATAAGAATTTTTTTTAGCTAGTGTGTACCTCTAAAAAGGCTATTAAAATTTATGTAAGGGTAGATATGCAAAAGGGGCCTAAGATTTTGAGAAAAGTTTGATAATACATGTGTTAGTTTCATCCATTGCACGTTTCATCCTTTGTTTTCATATGGTCATAGTCCTCAATGACTACCATGTCTTTTCTTGTTAGGGTTTGCATTTGCCAGGTTCTAGGTTTTTACAAACTAGAGGCTCTTGGAGCTCTCATGGGCTCCCTTTATTTTTTCCCTTGAGATTGTGGTTGAGTTATTGAGCTCTTAACTCTGATTGTTTGATACCATCGTTTAGTTACATGCTATGGTTGAAAAACAATCAATGACTTTCTCATTGAAAAGGGAAAGTGGATTTTATATGTAATAAAGGATCATTTAATTCATGATGTATAGTTTGTATATGTTGTGGAGGCATATATCACATGAAATCGAAAAGCTTAGTATAAATACATGAGTCCATTTTTCAGCACGTTGTTAATACATATACATTTGTTTTCATCTATAAACTTCTCATATATAGGGGGTTTCATTTCATAGTGACCCACGCACTTCATTTAGGTTTCCAATAAAGAGTCCACCCCTTGATATTGCGTTGTATGAGGTTACACTATCTTATGCATGTTTTTCAGTGCCATTTGTTTTCACATAAGTTTTTACCTATGTGATATAATGGCAATTTTTTGTGGAATCTACTCAAGCCCGTCCATGACCGGGAAATAAAAACGCAACTAACTAATGCGTATGTGTGTGTATAGGTTCTAGGAAACTACTTCAAGACTATTTGATTCCAAAGGTGACGTCAAAGATGCCAAATTACTCTACTAAAATACAATTGGGATAAATTGGCCCTCACCATCTAGGGGACTTGTTTACAATAAGAACCTATTCATCCAAGATGGATGAGTTTGCATAGACGTTACAAACCCCAAGCCAATATAATGTGTGGGTTAAATATTTTAGATTGTATGTGTAGGTGACACTATAAACACAACAAAACTTCACACAATAAGACATACTATATATACTTATGGCTATTGACACGATTAACACATACTCTTATAAAAATCTAACCATTCCCAGAAGTGCTCAAATCGCGTGAAAGATGGACAATAATTGCGGTTTGCATCCAATACGATGCAATAGTGTTATCTTAAGAACTTATCGACATTTGACACACTTGATACGATAGGTGTTTCATTACTTCTCAATCCACTTGCTACACTAAATATTGTAATGAGTGTCATGTGGTATTTCATGTCACTTGTGGTAACTTAGCTAATGACATTTTTAGTAATAAGTTTACAAGGTATGTGTAAACTCATTTTTTGGGCCATCGCCTAGCTGTCAAGCTAAAAAACTTTAACTTAGTAGGAAATGGCGGCAATAGGCAGTAAGAAGTTAGTTCACAGTGTGAACAGAGGGCTATAGCCGTTTCAAGGTGGTTGTAACCACCTTCTTCTTCCTCGGCTGATAAGAGGAAGGCAGGCTATTGCCCAACCAGGCTATTTTCAATTGTAGAATTAGACGTAGTCTCAATTTTAGCAATAGGCTTAGAGGAAGCTCAAGCTCTCAGTGATTGAGGCTGAGTGATTAGCAATAGACAGTGCCAAGCAAGAGGCTGGCAGACATAGAAGTAGAGTCGGGAGCCAAGTGAGGCGGACTCTCTATTAATTTGGAATTTTGACTGGAAGAAGTAAACAGTTTTAAGAGCAATTGTCGTGATATTTCTGGAATGGAATCTTGATTGTTGCTTGTTGTGTGTGAGTATAAGTAATGTCTTATGTGATTGTTTGGCAATAATCGTGAGCGTTGAACTAGACACATTATCCGCCGTAAGGGCGAGGAACTCAGAAGTAAAATTTGAGTGTTAGCAATGGTCGCAGTCAGACTATGGCCATTGGCTTGTGAGTCAATTATGTGAAGAGAGCAAAGGCTGATTGCCGAGGAAGAAAGGCAATAGCCGAGTGAAAGAGGAAGAGTTGAATATCAGGAAGGCAAATAATCAACCTAAGGCTGAGAGAGCCTGAATGTCAAGAAGGCAAGTAGTCTTTAGTGCGAGGCCGAAGGGACTGAGAGCAAATTTGAGAGTTAGGCCAATGTAAGCAAAGACAAGTTGCATGGGAGAAGACATTGTGAGTGTAATGTCGTAGGCAATAATCTTAAAACACTTAGCCTGAGAGAGGTAAGTGTAGGCAAGTAATCGAGAGCATATAAGGGAGACGGCAATAGCCCTGAGAGAGGTATCTGGGAGGGCAATAGTCTGGAGTTGAGCAAGTAAAGGCAACTGGCCAGGGAGAGATGATTGCCGATCAGCAAGGGCAACTAGTTTGAGGAAGGCCATCGCCTGTTAGAGCAAGAGGAAGCCGAAGCAACCAGGAAGGGCTATCGCCTGGGTCGTAAAGCTTATCGCCTATCTGCGACATGCAAGAAGACCGAGAGAGAAAGTCACAGAGGGAAGCGTCGAAAAGAGACTATTAGCCCTAATGCAGAAGGAAGTGAAGAGAGAGAGAGACGTACAAGGTAGTGTCATGAGAGGAAGGACCGAGAGGGCTATAGGCTTTCCAGGTGTCGTGACTGAGAGGGAAGGCAGAGAGGTCATTCTGAGAGAACATAGCCGTAGATAGTTATGAGACATTACCTAGCGTAAGGCTGATGACGTGATTGCAGACAAAAGACATACATAGTAGCAGGCGATAAGCTGCAAAAGACTTTACCATCCCAAGTGGGAGAAGTTGCCTGATTAGGGTAAGACATTACCGGAGGCAATTCCTTTTGAACTTAAAGTGTAATTAGGCCTTAATTAAGGAATATCGCCTACATTGTTGATGCATTAATTATAGATGATCTTGTGGATGTTTGTGCTGACAAGTTGCCAGATAAGTTGAAGATGGATATGGTGATTACAGTTCTTGGAAGAATGGCCGAAGGACTGTAAGTTAAACTAAATGGAATTAATTTGAGATTATTGCAAAGCATAATTCATGACATTTAAAGACTATGCGGTTACAAAGAGACATTACCCGGACTTCGGTCCTGACAAATTGCCAATGACCACTTGCCAAGCTTTTGAGCTTCACGACGGAAATAGGTCAAAGACATAGAGTGATAGAAAATTCCCTAATATAGGACGGAAATCACTCACTACGGAGATATCACAAAGGAACCATAAGAGTGGAGAGTAAGCAAAGTAATGAAGGAACCAAAGAATAAAAGCCATAGATTGTTATTGTAATCCTTAATCCAATGTGACATTAACCCTTATAGACACTAGCTCAGTCTTCCCTGTGACCTAGTTCCCTGGGTTGTTGTTTTTAAGTGATAGCAAAAAACTAACTACATTTTGGCGCCGCTGTCGGGGAAGGCTGTGGTCGTCTTTTAAGGTTAAAATTGGAAAGGAACTAATAACAGATGGTCGGTGTCACCCATAATGAACACAACAAACAAATGGAGGTCTAGAGGTCGTAGTAATAGAGATAAGGTACGAGTCTGTAGAAGTCAAGACCAATACGACCCACCTGTGTCTAATTCTACCCTTCCTCCTAGACCTTACAAAGTTTGTCCATTGCAAGAACCCATTGTGAGAGTTGACAACCGAATCTACGAACTGTTAGGTATTTTCACAGATAGACTCACTAGATTAGAACATTACGTTTATAACACGTCGGAGAGACTAAAGAGAGATAAACACCGAGAAGATAATCTCCCAGGTGCGGAAGCATTGTGGAGCCAAATTCAACAAGGAAGAACAAGGGAAGTTAGAGAAGATATTAGTGTACCTAATGACCCAATTAGAGTCCGACCAAAGAACCGTAGAGGATATTATAAGGAGGATTCAATTGAGTCAATCGGAAAACCTAGAACCATCGACATAACCCAGTGTCGTTATTGTTCTAGTTAATCCTTGACAGATTAATGGAGTGGTGTTGGCAAGTCCCCGACTCTGCCAAACACAAAATTTATTCAGGGGGATATTTGTTCTCAGCTTTATATAGATTTTTTCGCTTCAGCTATCATGGGAATGGAATCTATATAACACCTGAGAAAGTGACCCTGCCCAAAGAATTTGTAGAATTGTTTATAGCTTTACCCTTAGATCTACAACGCAATATTACTAATCGAATTTGGAACCAAGGAAAAGGTTATAGACGGGTAATTGTTGACCGCAATACTCCTGTCTTGCCCTTATCACTTAGATTCTTATTTTCTATTTACGGAAGATTGAAGAGTGTGACGTCAGAAGTAGTACCACCGGTGGAAGGAACCTGGCAAGGGACCAAGTTGTCTAGAACAGAGTATAAATTTGTATTTGGAAGGCCGAATTTAAGGGCCACGCCTTTTATACCTGATTTTATGGACCGAAATCCTTTGTATTTCAACCCAATCGATTTTAGAACAATATGCTTGTAAAAAGTTAAGTACAGAATAACAGGCAGTCAAACTGGAACCTGCTCATGAAAAATCTCACTCTCAATCTGCATCCGTAAGGAGAGCAGCTAGCGATAAAGCTAGAGAAGATAGAGCAGCAGCCAGAGAGTATAGAAGACAATTACTTGAAAAGAAAAGAAGTTAGGTTCAACCATTTTTAGAAGAAGCGAGGGGAGGTTCCGATAGTACTCCAGGAGGCAAATTTGAGACACCCTTAGGTAGACCTACAACAAGTGGTGAAAGAGATTTTTTGTCGCCAAAAGTCTTATTTACCACAGAAGACTCACCTACTCCATCATTGTGGTCTACTGCTTATGGACCTACACCATCCCCTCATATTAGTTTACAAGGCAACCCATTGTACACACCCTATACACCAGCAATTAATCCAAACGTAGTACCCTTATTCAATATGGCAGCTAATCCACCTAGAATTAATAGTGTAGTTAATTTACCCTACTTTTTGGGTAGACTAGGGACAGACCCTGATGTCCATGTGAGGAAATTTGAAGTTGCATGTGGTGCGGATAGTGTTCCACTCAATAAAATAATGGAAGTATTTGCAGCCACTTTGCAAGAAAATGCATTTTTATGGTTCTCCCGTCAACCACCATTTGCTGACTGGGATGCCCTTAAAGACGCATTTCTTTTATATTTCAGACCCTTAGGCTTTGAAAATAGTTTGATGGAAAAACTAAGAACAATCCGTATGGGTATAAACGAGACTGTTGATAATTATTGGGGGAGAATGAGTGATATCCTATTGAGAATGGGAGCCCACTAGATTCCAGATAACTTTCTGAGAAATATTTTCATAGGAGAATTATACCCCTCTGAATTGAAACTCTATGTAAGAGAACGCACACCAGCTACCAGAGAGGATGCATTTGCATTGGCAAAAGCATGGGAGGAATCTCGTGTAGAGGATCAATATACCTTTGATAGTTATAATTATGACCTCTACGATCAACCTAAGTATGATCAATCTCATAACCCAGTCTTGCCAAATCAAGCATTGACCTATCCAGGTGGTAAACCGATGGTTGACGCTACCCAATTTAAACATCATAGTGCAAACTTGTTTACACCACCCAAAATCATACAGAAACCACCACCGGTTGTACAACCCACTTCACAAGAATTAGCCCTTATGGACATCACTAAGAAGTTAGCTGACTTAGAAGTCAAAATTACCAGAGGAGCTAATAAACGACCGCAACCAACTGAGGAGAGAACTAATATTTGGTGTAATAATTGTAAGGGGCATGGTCATTTGTCTAATGAGTGTCCCACCCCAAAAGGTTTACGTGTTAAATGTACCTTTTGTGGAGGAAACCATTCGGTAAACGACTGTTGGAATCTAACAAAGAGTCGTGCGGTTCACCAAATAGACACTAACCAACCGCGACCTTGGCAACAAGAGCGTATGGATAGTGGACCTAATGCAAATTATAATCCCAAAAAGAATTTTAATCGCAGGACAATACCTCTTAATTTTGGGAATAGACCAAGTTGGGGTAATACCAATCAACCACCCAATTGGAATGGTCCACCATATAACCCCCGAACCCAAAATTACAAGGCACCAATGCCAAACCAATTTGTTGTATGTTTTCGTTGTGGAGAGATAGGTCACTATGCCGGAGATTGCCCTAATCCCAGAAAAGTTCAACAGTATATCCCACTATGTAGAAATTGTAAAGAAGCAGGACATCCTACAGTTGAGTGTACCCAACCAAAGAAAGAAGGTCCGCCATCTGAGAGAGATTGGAAAAATGGTAAGCATGTAACTATTCAAGAGGATGAAAGACAAGATCGTAATGTGCATAGAGTACAACTCTCTACATTTAATCTTTCCCAAGAAGATCAAATAGACGAAGGAGTCAATGCTGTCACTACTAGATCCCAAAAGAAACCCACAATACTACGGGAAGGATCTAGTACTGAGAGGTTTAATAAACAACACAGTGATGAAGAAACTAGTTTCTCGGAATATTTACAAGGCCCTTTGATTAAAGACCCAAAATATAAACCAACATTGGAGCCTAATTTACCATCGGTAAATGTACCACCCACAATATCTTCAGATAATATGAGAGCCTCATTACCCACTGTTGTTGTTAATCCCCCAGTTCCAACCCAATTAACCCCGTTACCAACTAGTAACTTTTATCCTCATCCGAAGATACCTACAAAGAATCAGAGGCCTAAGGTTAAACCATCGTCTTCTAGATCATCACGAATGATGATGTTGTCCAAAGACCTTAAACCCTATGATATCATGGAAGATCTAGATAGAATACAACCAACTATAACTATGAAACAATTGTTGGCAGTAGCACCACAATGTCGTAGTTCTTTAAGTTCATCCATGATACGTAGAAGGTCAAGACCAGCTACAGTGCATGATATTACCTTGAGTCAAGATCCTGGAGCCCCTACGGTTGATGTCATCATAGGAGGTGCCCTTATACCAGGATTTCAAATTGACACAGGATCAAGTGTTAATTTGATGAATGTTGATACAATGAATGAGTTGGGAATATCAAATGTAGTATCCACTACCATTATTTTAAAAATGACAGGTAGCAGTCGAGTCAAGCCATTAGGAGTTTTGGAACAGATCCCAACCCTCGTTGCCAATATTGAGTATAAAGTTGATTATGTTGTGTTCAAAACTATGGACGGTGTACCATCCTACCCACGTCTTCTAGGACGCACATGGTTGCTAGATGCCCATGCCAAAGAAGATTGGGGGAAGGGTACACTTACAATAGGGAAAGGTCCAAAGAAAATAATTCTACCTTTGTTTCCTACTCAGTATCATGGTGAAACCCAAGATGATGAGACTGAATTTACCACGGATGATAGTTATGAAACCGAGAAAAAAACTACTATGAGTGAATCCATACACCGTGTAAATGATAAACCATATAAATATACTCCTGTGGGAATGGAAGAATATTTTTGTGCACTTGATGATGGAGATTCTGATGATGCTATCTTGGCATGGCAAAACACCGTGCCGGTTAATATGATCTCTACATGTACACCACGTCGAGGGAAATTACAAGAGTTGAAATTAGTCTACCCTGTACAAGAGCAAATTACACCCGAAATATCAGCTAAGGATGAATTGGCTGAAAAATGGGAATCCTCAATGTTTGAGTCTGATCAACCTGCTAAGCATTATGTGGTTAAGGATGTATGTAGAGATATGGATTTGAGTGACGATGAAATACCCCGCATCATCAAGATATATGAAAAGATAACCAAAGATGAGTGGAAATTTTGGAAGGATTTCTTTAGAAAAAATATTAAAGTCTTTGCATGGTCGTATAAAGATTTGAGAGGAGTTCCCCCAGAGATTTATGAACATAAGATTATATTAGAAGAGGGAACTACTCCTGTCCGTCACAGACAATACCGAATGAATCCAAAATATTTCTTATTGGTTAAAGAAGGGGTTGATAAGTTATTGGAAGTCGGCATTATATATCCTATCCCCTATAGTGATTGGGTGTCACCCATTGTCGTAGTACCCAAGAAAAATGGCAAACTACGAATATGTGTGGATTACCGAAAACTAAATAGTGTCACTAAGAAGGATTACTTTCCTCTTCCATTTACTGACACTATGTTAGATGAAGTAGCAGGATACGATTGTTATTCATTTATGGATGGGTTTTCAGGTTACAATCAAATTTCAATATACCCACCACATCGTCTCTTGACTGCCTTCACAACACCTTGGGGTGTCTTTGCATATGCATGAATGCCTTTTGGTATGTGTAATTCCCCTGGAACCTTTTCCAGATTGGGAATTAATACCTTCTGGAAATATCTTCATCGCACGATGGAGGTATTTCTAGATGATTTTGCGGTCTATAGTACTATGGAGAAACATGCAAAGCATTTACAAGAATGTTTTGATGAATGTATGGCGGTAGGGATTTCTATCAACACCGTTAAGTTTGTGTTTTTAGTACCCTTTGGTAAATTAGTTGGTCATATTATATCCAAGCAAGGAGTGGCCACTGATCCCGAAAAGATTGCCATAATTGCTTCATTACCCATACCAACCACAGTTACAGAAGTTAAAGGATTCTTGGGACACACGGGTTACTATCGTCGTTTTATTTTTCGTTATTCAGTAATTGCTATGCCATTAACTGAATTGCTAAAGAAAACCGACACACCACCAGTTTGGACAGAGGCATGCACTAAGGCCTTCAACACACTTAAAAAGAAGTTAGTGTCTGCACCTATCCTAGTGGCCCCTAATTGGGAAAAGGATTTTGAAGTATATGTGGATGCGTCAAATGTTGCTATAGGAGCCGTGTTAAGTCAAAAGGATGAGAAAGGTCATGACCACCCTATATACTTTGCTAGTCGTCAACTAGTCCAAGCAGAGCGTAATTACACAGTCACAGAGAGAGAAGCCTTAGGCATGATTTTCTCAGTACAGAAATTTCGACACTATTTGTTAGGGTATAAATTTGTATTTCATGTGGATCACGATGCCCTAAAATATATGATAAACAAACCCCAATTAAGTGGAAGAATAGCAAGATGGATTTTATTATTACAAGAGTTCAATTTCACCATTCAAGTACGACCTGGTAAGAGTCATGCTAATGCGGACCACTTATCAAGGTTGAGTGATACCTTAGGCACAGAACCCATCGATGACTCCTTTCCAGATGCTAATTTGTTTTTCATAGAGAAAATGTCACTGGAATACGCCGAGGTAATAAATTATTTGCAAACCAACACATTTCCTTTGGACTTCTCTAAGAAACAACAACAACGGTTAATGTTTAAAGCAGCTCCATATTCTATCATTGCCGATACCTTATACAAGAAAGGCAAGGATGGTGTATTGAGACGATGCATTATGAGTTCAGAAATACCTTTAATTTTACAAGGATGTCATAGTGACCCCGTAGGAGGTCATTTCGCAGGAAACGTCACTGCTAGGAAGGTCTTACAAGCAGGATATTAGTGGCCTACCCTATTTAATGATTGTGTCACCTATGCTAGACAGTGTGACGCGTGTCAAAGAGTTGGTAAACCTACGGACACATCAGCTATGCCATTACACCCTATTCTAGCATTAGCACCCTTTGAAAAATGGGGGATGGATTTTGTTGGTCCCATCAACCCTCCTAGTAAGAATGGACGTCATCGTTACATTTTAGTTGCTACAGACTATGCCACTAAATGGGCTGAGGCTGAGGCCACTAAACGGGATGATAAAGAAACAGTTGCTAAATTTCTTAAAACCAATATATTTTCACGATTTGGATGTCCACGAGAATTAATTAGTGATAGAGGCACTCATTTTGTTAATGACGTCATTGAGTTATTAACCGAGAAGTATAAAATCAAACATCGACTTACCACTCCATACCACCCAAGAGCAAATGGCCAAACGGAGAAAACTAATGGTATCTTGTGTAAAATTATTACCAAAACGGTCCAAGGCTCTATGGTTGATTGGGATATTAAGTTATTGGATGCCCTGTGGGCATATCGCACTGCTTACAAAGTCACCACCAAATTTACACCTTTTCAATTGGTCTATGGCCAAGAGGCCATTTTACCCATTGAGTTAGAATTGCCATCTTTGCGCATAGCCATGGAAGAACGATTAGATGACCCGGAGTCGTTGAAAGAACGTATTGCTATGTTAGAAAAATTAGACGAAATACGTGGACAAGCCTATCTTAACACAGCCGCTACTAAAAAATGGCGTAAAACTTACTATGATAGTAAAATGAAGAATAAGGTTATTTATGATAATGTCCTGGTTCTACTTTATGATAGTCGTTTCCACAAATTTCCAGGAAAATTTAAAATTTGTTGGCAAGGACCCTATAAAGTGGTCAAAGCCTACGAGAATGGATCTTGTGACCTAGAAGATTTCCAAGGCCAACCCTTAGCTACTCGTATTAATGGTAACCGCCTCAAAATTTATCACACTAACTGAGGTCAGTTAGTCCAATTAAGTAAGGGGGGGGGGGTAGTTAAGTGGTAATTTAAGAAGTAATGGATAAATCCTAGAATAATGAGTCATAAACAAAGTGGGTTAAGATACAAGATTCAAATTTTTCAAAGATACGAGATTCAAATTTTTCAAATTTTTCCAAAATTCCAAAAGTATGATGGAAGATTATATCTTAATGAGGAATGGAATAAAGAATTGTAGAAACGGGCAATAAAACAATTTTTGATACGTCATGTAAAAGAATGGAATTTTGAGATATGGTTATGAATGGCTATAATCGGGAATGTAAAAGCGAGAAGCGTACATGGCCATAAACATGAAAGAAGATTGAGGGGGCAATAATGCGATTAAATCATAATCACCCACCTAAGATTAGTACATCAAGTGCCAAATCAGGAGAAGTGACACCTGATTCAGTTGAGATTCATTATGACTTTAACAAAGGAGGCGATTGACGATGAATTCATCATGGCATGACAAGACTGTAACCACCATCTCGTCGCTTCGGCAAGTCTGCGTGATGGCGCACCCAAGGTCGGCAATTCAACAAGATAGGCTATAGCCAGAGACTGAATGTCTAATCCATTACAAGCTGAGATGAGCTAAGACAATACCTAATTCGACATACAGTGTGAGGCAATTTCCCAGAGAGCAAGGCGAGAGTATTGCCAAAGGGCGATTAGCTGAGGTCCAGAGTGCGAGAGTTGAGCATACGAGAGTGTAGATTTTTGAGTGCATACAACTAAGTGTGAGTGTTGTGAGAATTTTGGCTATCGCCGAGCTGAGAGGCAAGTGTAGAAGTTGTCAAGTAGCAACCAGTGAGGAGTCAGGCAATAGGCAGAGTAGCACAATGGCTGAGTCATCTAAGAAGGGGAGGAAGAGAGCTGCCCTACCCATTGAGCCCATTGTGTTTCCCACATTGTCTGAAGAATTCAAAGAGAGGATCAAGGAGAAAGAAGCACATTTGAAAGCAGCAGGGTTATGGAATTTTTTGACAAATTTAGAAATCCCATGGCCATGGCCAGCTGATCTCTCAGAGTTCGTCTTTTCGGCGCATGCGAGTGAGTTTCGGCAATGCTCAACGCGTAGGCAACTGGTTCGATTCGACACGGAGGCGATCGCCCAAGTAACGACTTTACCCGGCGAGGACAGCGTCTCAGTAGCGGAGTCTTGCAGGGCAATCGACGCCCCAGAGTGGGGAGTGGCATTTGAGAATGGGCAATTAGCCTTCGATGTGAAGAAGCAAGGGTGGGATTTGCAGAAGGCGCTACCACTTTGGAGAGAATGGTTGTTCTTCATACATGAGAGGATTGAGCTTGGACGACATGGCGGGTTTATGGAGCATTGTGTCGTATGTGCGGCCCTTGCAGCATGGATCCGAGGCACCAAGTTCAATTGGGCTGGAGAAGTGCGAGCCAGAATGCAAGAGGAGTTGGAGGATCATCAGTTGAAGAGGCCAATGCCATTGAGGTCCGCAGGTTACATAGGTATGTTATGTCAGTTTTCATTTGATCCTGCTATTACCGAGGCAACTCGTAGGACAGTTGCCCCATTTTTGTCCAAACCTGAGGGATTTTTAGAAAAAGAACCTAGCCCTTCGACTTATAGCCCACCTCTAAGCCCAGAACCTCCTGTCATTTTAGAGGAAATAGTGGAGATGCATGGCGATCGCCTGTCCGAGAGGAAGTCTGATTTCTTTTGTCTGTCTTGGAAGGAGGAGTCAGAGTCAACACCTTTTAGTCCAGCTGCAGAGCACGCATGGAAAGAGAGAATGGCGAGAGTCATGGGAGAGTTAGAGGTACAGAAGAGGGCAATAGATAAGCAAAGAGAGGAAATTGCCCTGGTTCGAGAGCAAGTAGCAGTATTAGAAGTTGAAAAGTCACTTTTGACTGAGTCCAACCAGAGTTTGTCTAAGAGCCTAACCCGAGTGGAAGGTGAGAAGAAGGAGTGGCAGGTAAAAAGTGAGGAGGCAGTCATTTTTATCAGCCAAGTTTTGAGAGAAAAAGAAGAATTGAGCAAGGAGGTAGCTACCCTGACCAAGGAGAAATTAGAGTGGTCAAAATTGAGAGAGAGGCAGGAACAGGCCATAGCCACTAAATCTGAAAAAATCAGGAGCCTCGAGGCTCAAATTCGTTCATTTTTGATTGAGGAGACCACTGTGATGGATTTAACCCAGCAGGTGAATAGTTTGAAATCTCTCAGTGAGGCACAGGCAACAGTGATAGAGTCCTCAAAAGGGAAAGTGGAGAGATTGAAGGCAGGGATCTGGGCCATAGAAAGTATTTGCCCACCATATAAAAATCTCTTCAAAAATTATGAGCTACAGAGGGATATCTTTTTTGTTGTATATAGCCTTAGACACTCCCAAGTCTTAGAACCCTCTGAGTTTGAGAGTTTATGGGAGGAGGTCAGCAATGATGGCCAGGAGCATCTTTTGGTAGAAATTGTAGTAAGAGGCGAGCTTCATTTGAGAGACTTGTTCAAAGGATTCCAGACTATCGCCGACCTAGGGGTTCACGTCTTCTTATATTACAGTCAATTAGAGTTATCCCTAAGTGTCAAACGGCAATTAGTCTCGAAGTCAGAGGCAAGTGAGCCGAGCAGGCAAGTCGACCTTCAACGATGGAGTCATGCAGTCAACACCGCAATGGCGATTTGCCCACCTCACTTGATGCAGCCGTGGCAAGTGGAGCTGGGGAGGTTAAGGGCGAGCCTGGGCAATGACAACTACCTACAGTCGGTAATGGATGCAGCTTCAGAGAGGTTGGCTATAGCCAAGCAGTTGGACATTGGGCCAGGGCAGTACGAGCTAAAATTCGATCAAATTGGCGATAGGCTGACAAGAAGCTTGCAGACGATCGCCCAGCCGAATGGCCGAGTGCAGGTTCAGCTGCAGAATCAGGTGACCTTCTTTGTGCCACCTGCCAGTTTGGTGCAAAGGGCATTGCACGTCACGCGACGACCACCTTTATCGCCCTTAGCACATAAGTTCTTGGGCAACTACTCTGCCCTGTTTGATTTTGACATCGAGGAGCCACTACCCAGTTGGAAGGCACTCGAGTGGATTTCGAGGACGTAGGTTTATCAAGGCAAATCAGCACTAGATCCGAGGAGGCCCACGACGTTGTGTACCGGAGAATTTGCCACGGGTGGAGTCCGACGCCCCCTGTTACCGTCACCAACGATCCCAGATTTTGTGACTGTCCGAGGCGCTGCAAATGGCCACCCCACGCGTTGATCGACAGTTTGGAGTACAACTGGCCGATCATTCCGGGCAATTTTTTGACACCTCACGACTGTTACGAGTCGTACATGCAGTTTTCTTACGAGCACCGCGAACATCAAGATCCAGTTTGCTTCCGAGCGGCGATATTCACAGCTATCCTAGGATTTTGGTGCAAAAGGTATGAGTTTGCTTACAACGTGAACTTGTTGAGCAGAGCTAACCGCGAGGCAATGTTTTTGACGAAAATAAATTACAATTCCGCGCGCTGGTACCGATGTCTGGAGGCAATGTGCGCGACTTATTTTATTATTGGCCCACACCACAGCCTGGTGAACGAGTTTGGAGCGACCAGGTTTGGAGTAATTAGCCGAGCCTTGAAGAACCAGAGGCTGATACACAACACTGTTGTGCCGCAAGAGGAAATAATGGCGCCAGGATATGTAGAAGGCTATGGCCCTTCCTCACAGAGGCCATTCAAGCACATGGACGAAGGCAATAAGCGTAGGAAGAAGTAGATTTTGCGGGACGCAAAAAGATTAGTGTCGGGCAATATGTAAACTCATTTTTTGGGCCATCGCCTAGCTGTCAAGCTAAAAAACTTTAACTTAGTAGGAAATGGCGGCAATAGGCAGTAAGAAGTTAGTTCACAGTGTGAACAGAGGGCTATAGCCGTTTCAAGGTGGTTGTAACCACCTTCTTCTTCCTCGGCTGATAAGAGGAAGGCAGGCTATTGCCCAACCAGGCTATTTTCAATTGTAGAATTAGACGTAGTCTCAATTTTAGCAATAGGCTTAGAGGAAGCTCAAGCTCTCAGTGATTGAGGCTGAGTGATTAGCAATAGACAGTGCCAAGCAAGAGGCTGGCAGACATAGAAGTAGAGTCGGGAGCCGAGTGAGGCGGACTCTCTATTAATTTGGAATTTTGACTGGAAGAAGTAAACAGTTTTAAGAGCAATTGTCGTGATATTTCTGGAATGGAATCTTGATTGTTGCTTGTTGTGTGTGAGTATAAGTAATGTCTTATGTGATTGTTTGGCAATAATCGTGAGCGTTGAACTAGACACATTATCCGCCGTAAGGGCGAGGAACTCAGAAGTAAAATTTGAGTGTTAGCAATGGTCGCAGTCAGACTATGGCCATTGGCTTGTGAGTCAATTATGTGAAGAGAGCAAAGGCTGATTGCCGAGGAAGAAAGGCAATAGCCGAGTGAAAGAGGAAGAGTTGAATATCAGGAAGGCAAATAATCAACCTAAGGCTGAGAGAGCCTGAATGTCAAGAAGGCAAGTAGTCTTTAGTGCGAGGCCGAAGGGACTGAGAGCAAATTTGAGAGTTAGGCCAATGTAAGCAAAGACAAGTTGCATGGGAGAAGACATTGTGAGTGTAATGTCGTAGGCAATAATCTTAAAACACTTAGCCTGAGAGAGGTAAGTGTAGGCAAGTAATCGAGAGCATATAAGGGAGACGGCAATAGCCCTGAGAGAGGTATATGGGAGGGCAATAGTCTGGAGTTGAGCAAGTAAAGGCAACTGGCCAGGGAGAGATGATTGCCGATCAGCAAGGGCAACTAGTTTGAGGAAGGCCATCGCCTGTTAGAGCAAGAGGAAGCCGAAGCAACCAGGAAGGGCTATCGCCTGGGTCGTAAAGCTTATCGCCTATCTGCGACATGCAAGAAGACCGAGAGAGAAAGTCACAGAGGGAAGCGTCAAAAAGATACTATTAGCCCTAATGCAGAAGGAAGTGAAGAGAGAGAGAGACGTACAAGGTAGTGTCATGAGAGGAAGGACCGAGAGGGCTATAGGCTTTCCAGGTGTCGCGACTGAGAGGGAAGGCAGAGAGGTCATTCTGAGAGAACATAGCCGTAGATAGTTATGAGACATTACCTAGCGTAAGGCTGATGACGTGATTGCAGACAAAAGACATACATAGTAGCAGGCGATAAGCTGCAAAAGACTTTACCATCCCAAGTGGGAGAAGTTGCCTGATTAGGGTAAGACATTACCGGAGGCAATTCCTTTTGAACTTAAAGTGTAATTAGGCCTTAATTAAGGAATATCGCCTACATTGTTGATGCATTAATTATAGATGATCTTGTGGATGTTTGTGCTGACAAGTTGCCAGATAAGTTGAAGATGGATATGGTGATTACAGTTCTTGGAAGAATGGCCGAAGGACTGTAAGTTAAACTAAATGGAATTAATTTGAGATTATTGCAAAGCATAATTCATGACATTTAAAGACTATGCGGTTACAAAGAGACATTACCCGGACTTCGGTCCTGACAAATTGCCAATGACCACTTGCCAAGCTTTTGAGCTTCACGACGGAAATAGGTCAAAGACATAGAGTGATAGAAAATTCCCTAATATAGGACGGAAATCACTCACTACGGAGATATCACAAAGGAACCATAAGAGTGGAGAGTAAGCAAAGTAATGAAGGAACCAAAGAATAAAAGCCATAGATTGTTATTGTAATCCTTAATCCAATGTGACATTAACCCTTATAGACACTAGCTCAGTCTTCCCTGTGACCTAGTTCCCTGGGTTGTTGTTTTTAAGTGATAGCAAAAAACTAACTACAGTATGTCATACCAACTTACCTGTACACAATGAATTACTTACAAAATTTGGTATATTCATCATCCTAACATTTTTGTAATGAAGTATTGTAATAAATGATTGCAAGTGACAATTTTTATAACATTGTAACTTTTTTTACATGGAATGAAAAATAATGTTAGGTGTACATTTCCTTGGGGGTGGGGGGTTGTGGGGGTGTTTACAATTAATATTGAGCAAGACAAATAGAATCGGTGACACTAAATACATTATTTAGTGTCACCAAGAAGGGGATCCATATCGCACTCCACTTTGACACGAAGTGCTTTCATGTCAAAATCTAGAAGGTGGTGTTGACACATGTGTTGTTTAGTAGAGCAAATTGGAGTGATTTGGGCACCCATCTTAGTCAATAAGTAAGGGAGAAGGCGGCTTGCAAATAAATTGAAAATATCTATTTACATATTTATTAATACTAAGCTTTGGGGGCGACCATGGTAAAGTGGACAGCTCCTGAACCCTGCCTAGTGTTAAGTGAAAGTGAGTCAAAACTGTACACTAACTTTGAATTTTGTGAAGAAAACAATCATAGACATTGAAATAACATATTGATTTACAAAACCAAGCAATTTATAATATAAAAAAATTCCAAGAAAAGTCTACATATTTTAGAAGACAATGCAAGAAGCGTACAAGTAGGTGATAATGAACAAGCAATTGTCTAAAATATGTTTACAATATAGTAAAATTACATTAAATTGATAGTTTTCTATAAACTTTTGTGATGATGCCCTGAAATGTATACTGAATTCAAGGAATATGATAAATAATTTCAACTTTAGAATATTTAAGGTCGTGAAATCTATGTCCAAAACTAGATTCAACCATTTGCTTTTGAGCATCACTTTTAATGATAAGTTTTGAAGATCTCAACTTGATATTCTACATTTGATTATTTAACACAACAATAGAGGTCATCATGAAAAAAATCCAATTTCAACAACACTTTGCTACTACTTTTAAGCCTTTGACCAAAAAAATTATGGGTTTAGTATACCGGAGCACTATTCTAGTCCACTTTACCATGCTTGCACCCATTTCTTAACTCACAAATATTAAGATAGAATACATAGATCAAAGATCATACAAAATACAAACAAAATAACCTCAGTTATCTCCAAAGAGCTCAAATCACGTAGTGGGTGGTGTTAGGTAATTCCCAACTTTTGACGAGTTTGGAAATAAGCGAACAATTTTTGAACATGTGAACACTCGTGCTTCAAATGATGTTATTTGTATTTGCTTTGTAGGATGGGACCAACACCTAGCCCGCCGAATGCTTGCTTCAACCAAACAATATTCAAATATTGACCAATTTTCAACCTAAATTTGAAATGGGGAAGACATATGCCATAAAACCATTCCCATGAAAGCACAATATCCAAAAACGGTTAATAGTACCATGAACTATTGACCAAATGAATAGTAGCATGTCGGATTCTGGCTAGGTTGAGAATTGGCCACTGATGCATTTGGTGAAACTAGAATTATACATCTTTGCATGTTATGAAATAAGACAACCTATCACATACGATTGAAGATTCAGTTGTCTTCCCTTTTAGTAGGGACTTTGTGAGTTACAACCAGGGATGTACAAATGGACGTGACGCGGCCTAAACGCGTCACGTCGCGTCACGTCCAGGGTGTGACGCCAAACGGACGTTACTGTAGTAAAATTTTTTTACTAATGGGATTTTTTTTTCGGATAAGTAATTATTTCGACATCAATACAGGCAGTCGTCTACCATGGTCGACTGCTATATAGGCAGTCGACCACTTAATCGACTGCTACCTTAGCAGTCGACTACAATGGTCGACTGCCTATATAGGAGTCGACCACTTAGTCGACTGCTACATTAGCAGTCGACCATTGTAGTCGACTGCTAAGTTAGCAGTCGACTAAGTGGTCGACTGCTATATAGGCAGTCGACCACTTAATCGACTGCTAACTTAGCAGTCGACTACAATGGTCGACTGCTAATGTAGCAGTCGACTAAGTGGTCGACTCCTATATAGGCAGTCGACCACTTAATCGACTGCTAACTTAGCAGTCGACTACAATGGTCGACTGCTAATGTAGCAGTCGACTAAGTGGTCGACTACTATATAGGCAGTCGACCACTTAATCGACTGCTAACTTAGCAGTCGACTACAATGGTCGACTGCTAATGTAGCAGTCGACTAAGTGGTCGACTACTATATAGGCAGTCGACCACTTAATCGACTGCTAACTTAGCAGTCGACTACAATGGTCGACTGCAAATGTAGCAGTCGACCATGGTAGTCGACTGCCAATGTAGCAGTCGACCATGGTAGTCGACTGCCAATGTAGCAGTCGACTACCACCGTCGACTGCTATATAGGCAGTCGATTACCATGGTCGACTGCCATATAGGCAGTCGATTACCTTGGTCGACTGCCAATGTAGCAGTCGACTACCACCGTCGACTGCCTGTATAGCAGTCGACCATGGTAGTCGACTGCCAATGTAGCAGTCGACCATGGTAGTCGACTGCCAATGTAGCAGTCGACCATGGTAGTCGACTGCCAATGTAGCAGTCGACCATGGTAGTCGACTGCTACATTGGCAGTCGACCATGGTTGATAGTCGACTGCTATGTTGCCGTCGACGAAGATAGTCGACTGCAGTTGTAGCAGTCGACCATTGCCGTCGACTGATACTATTAACAGACAAATGCAGTCAACATCATATGTTTGTTGGGTTAAATTTTAATGGTTTGGGTATAGTGGAATATGGATGGATGGAAGTAGTTTAGGAAAAATGTGATTAAAGCCAACAATGATATGTAGAAGGAAAAAAAACCGCGTTGTATTAAAACAAGTATATCGTAAAGATATAAAAAATATACAAGGTTTAGGGTTTATCAATGATACACGCATACTACCTTAACCCCTACGATGTTGCCTAAAGAACTAAACAGACTAAACACTATCCTTAACCTCAGTTCTCCAGCAGTCTATCGGCTCATCCCACCCCACAAACGGCATCTGCATCCGTAGTTTGGCGATGGTCAATGAAATGCGGTTCGACACGTTCTCGCATGTCAATGCACTCAAAGTGACATCCCAAATTTTCCTTCCTTCATTGGCAAAGAGAATTCGGTCATCACCATCGTTGCAAAGTTGTCGAGCAATCATGCCGACCGCATAACACTCAGCCTCCGCGGTGTAATATACATCGGGATTATGGTGTCTCCTGTTTTGGATGTAAAACAGTTCCGGCGCCACCCAAAACTTCTCCTTCCTCAATTTTTCCTTCGCTTCTACGGTTTCCGCATGCCATAGCGATAGGACATCCTCACCCGAATGCGTTGCACATCCCCAATCGCACACCCCAATCTTGAGGCTCCCGTCCGATTCCCAATGCAACATAATGTTGTCAATGGATAGATCGTTGTGTTGCACATTTGCAGCGTGCAAAGCCTCCATGATCCATAACAATGCCCAAGCCAACTTTACCCTCTTCGCCCGGAACTTTTGGACTTGGTCATAGAGTTGCCATTCGGTTGCGTCCATTGTCAAAATGTTGGCATTTGGACGGTGGGCTCTATCCCGAATGAACATCTCTCGTAGAGTGTCCCCGTTCCACCATAGTGTATAGCCCGCATTGGACACACTGTTGATTAACCAAAACTTGATGAAACCTGGATGCGTGCTCTTTAAAACGCATGCCTCCGTACTTACTTGGATACGAGCTTTTTGCCTATCCGACGTCTTTGGGGTCTTTTCAGCCCACGTAATCTCCGGTGGGAGACGATCGTCGCCCTCGATCCTCACCTTCCTCACCTCCCCGTAACCCCCCACCTTCTTTATGCTCTTCAAACTCACGACATTTGCCGTATCGGGAATCCACAATAGTTGGCATGGGCCCGACACCCTTAGCCACTTCTCCAATTTCTCCGCCTTCCAAGGAATTATTTTGGAGGCCGTCTTGGACAATCCTTTGGCCACGGGATCCCACCACAAAAATATTTCCCGGATTCTTACAGCTCGAGGGCTCAACACCTCGCCTGTTTCGCCCTCCGGGAACATGTTCTCAACCAATTGCTTGAGGTTGAAAATACCATTTTGGGCCTTATTCTTCACCCATGAATCGAACCCCGCAAGATTCCTATCACCGCTAAACTCGGGGCCATCCACTTCCTGTCGAATAGCAACCTCCATGTCCCTTTTAATTATCTCAACCCTTTTGTGTTTCGGCTGCTCCAAAAAACGGAATTTGATGCCGGCCTCCCCATTCCTCAAATACCAGTCAACTATGGCTTGGTGGACCTTTGCCGTTATCGCATCCGAGAATTTTACCCTTGGTTTCCCGCTCCTACTCGACGACCCTGAGGCCGCGGAAGCCCCTCCTTGGCTGCTCGTAGGGGCACCGGCATTTGGGCGGACGGGAACGGTAGTATCTGAACGGGGGGTAATATTGGCTCCCGTTCCCGAAGCACTTCCTGATCCCACATCGGAATGTCGTTGCCGCTTAGGGGGCCGTTTGTGCACCCTGCCGGGTGCATCCGGCTCGTCCTCCGGCATCCTCCAACTTCGATCCTCCATCGTGTTTAAAAACACGCTATTATTGTGTTCACAAACACAACTCAAATGTGTTCACAAACACGGCCGTATTCACACCGCTCCACCGCAAAAAATCGGATCCAAAATTGGCAAGAGTTTGCACCCTAAACCAATCTTCCAACCGCCCCCTAGGCCCTCTCAAAACATTAGGCAAAGGATGCTAGGCATGCTTAGTCCCAATGTCCCGCTTGAGGGGTGGTTGAAAAATGATGTCAATGAGGCCTCCCCACTTATATATATAGGTTGGGTGGGCCTCACACCGACGGTACGACCGGACGCCGCGCCCCTGGATCCTGACCGTTGGACCGTGCATCATCCAACGGCTAGGATGGATGCGACGATTGGTCGACTGCTATACGGCAGTCAACCATCCAGTCGACTGCCAGATAGCAGTCGACTCTGGATAAGGCAGTCGACAATTAGCAGTCGACCGCGGCGTCGACTGCTATGTGGCAGTCGACGTGTGGGCCGACTGCATTTAGCAATCGACTGCGGGGGTCGACTGCTAGTTTGCAGTCGACCCTGGAAGTCGACTGCCACGTCGACTGCCAAGCAGCAGTCGACCCCCGATGTCGACTGCGAATGGCAGTCGACGTGGCAGTCGACCGCCATGTTGACTGCGAATGGCAGTCGACGGGCAGTCGACCGCCATGTCGACTGCTAGTTTGCAGTCGACCCTGGAAGTCGACTGCCACGTCGACTGCCAAGCAGCAGTCGACCCCCTATGTCGACTGCGAATGGCAGTCGACGTGGCAGTCGACCGCCATGTCGACTGCTAGTTTGCAGTCGACCCTGGAATTCGACTGCCACGTCGACTGCCAAGTAGCAGTCGACCCCCAAAGTCCGCTGCGAATGGCAGACATTGGACCTCCCCCCCTCCAAACATAAACAAATTGCTTTTGCAATGGATCCTATAGCAGATTACTCTAAACACTTTTAATATCATAGCATCTTTTATATTTAGTGCACGTTCAAGCGTCGGGACTATAAAGGGTTCACCGCTCATTAGCATTCATCATTCCCCCTCGCTCTAGTTGGCCTTGATTGCCTTTTGGCATTCGTTGCAAGTGGAGAGAGGTAGTAGGTTGTATTGGGATGGGCACGCGAAACGAATGGAAGCCTTGGTTTGTGCCCAAGGAGTGGACTCCAACGTCCAAGAAGGTCGAGTGCAAATTTTGCGCGTTGGAATTAGTTTATAGGAAGGACCGCATGGTTGCCCATTTGGGATACCAAAAAAATGACGGCAAGATGCGGGGGGTGGCATTGTGTCAATATCAAGGGCCGATTGTAAAGTCTTTCGAGGTGCGGCGGATCGTGGCCGCCAATTCCGGATGACTTTGTGGACGAGTGCGTTGAGGACGGGGGAGAAGCTGTGGTCGGGTCCCAACAACAAGCGTCATGCGGTGCATTGTCGAACGCGAACGGAAGCCAAACCGCTCCACCATCGCCCGCACCGTCAGTGGCAAGGGAGTTGGTGTCCGGGACGACTCCCGAACCCCACCGACGTTCCCAACGGCAAATGGGACTAAAAGAAGGGATGCAAAATTCGACAAAACGAGACTTGGATACAAAATGGTCGCAAGCCTTTTATGAGGCTAATATCCCCATTAGTATTGTCCGCCATCCCGCGTTCATCCAGGCCGTTAAGGCAACCGCCGAGGCTAGAATTATGTACAAACCCCCAACATACCATGCAATGCGCAAGAGTTTACTTGACGATGCACGGTTCAATACACAAAAAATCGTGGAGTTGAAGACAACATCATCCATCCACAAATATGGGTGCACTATTTGTTCGGACGGATGGGAGAATGTTGTCCACCGCCCTTTGATGAACGTCATGCAAATTTGTCCGGCGGGCGACGTGTTCCTTGGTTCCATCGACACCACCGGTAGCACAAAGGATGCCGCCTACGTGGCTACCGAGGTCAAACGCTACATCGTTGGAGTGGACCCCACAAAGGTTGTTCAAGTTTGCTTCGATAATGCGGCGGCCATGAAAACCGCGGCGAGCAATATTAGCCGGGAATGGCCACACATATATTGGCAAGGGTGTGCGGCGCATTGTTTGAACTTGTTGTTGAAGGATTGGGGTAAACAACGATGGGCGAAGGACGTCGTAGACAAGGCGAAGGACATTGTCAAATACATCCGGGCCCACCAATGTCCGACGGCGGTCTTCCTCACCTACTCGCCCAATTTGGGCTTGAAGATGCCCGGGTCCACACGATTCGCCACCAACTTCCTCATGATTGACCGGCTTCTAAAGGTGAGACATGCTTTGGAACAAACGGTTATTCATCCCGATTGGACCGCCTACGTGAACAAATTAAATAGAGGAGGCGATGATCGAAGGAGAAGTGCAATGGAGGCACGTCAAATCAAGACAACGGTTAATGACGACAATTTTTGGACAAGTTCGATAATTACCGCCACATGTCGGAGGAGGTGTTGAAAGCATTGAGAGTGTTTGATGGCGTTGAACCGGCAATGGGCAAGGCTTGGTTGACCATGAAGAACTTGGAGAAACATGTGCTTAGCCTAAGGAATCTTCCTTTCAACCTAGCACACAACCTCGCTACCTTGGCCGAAGAAGATTTCTACAGCCGGTGGCGTATGATGACCACGGACCTACACCATGCCGGTGCAATCTTGAATCCTTATTTATTGGACGACAACGTCGTCCACGAAGACGCGGCCGTTAAATCCGGATTCTTGGACGCCATGAGGAGGTTGACCACGGGCAAGGACGGTCATTACGGTCGGGTTGTGGCCGAATTTCAAGCATTCAAAGAGCGTAGGGGCGCGTTCGCCAATATGCCCCTAGCCATGGAAGCCAACATCCCACCCCACGAGTGGTGGGACCTCGTGGGCGAAGGTGGCACCCACTTGGCCCCTTTGGCAAAGCGAATATTGGCCCAAGTGTGCTCCTCTTCGTCTTGCGAAAGGAATTGGAGTAGTTATTCGTTTGTGCACAACAAGACTAGAAACCGGTTGAGTTCGGCGAGGGCCGAAAATTTGGTGTACATTTATACCAATTCACAGTTGGCACGGGAGAGGGTTGATCGGGACTCGGCCGCATGGTATCTAGTGAACATGATGTCCGAAGACTCCGACTATTCGGCCGACGAGGATATAAATGGTGACCCCCCCGCGGGACCCGGCGGGGATTCCTCGGGGCCTTCGGACAACGAGAGCGATGGGGGACATGGTGGAGGGAATCTGGGCCTTGACAACCACAATGATCCGTTTGCATACGATGGACTTGACGCCGAGGACGATGGTGATCTTCACATGTGGGCCAACATAGCCGGTCGGGAGTTTCTCTCCACTACGCATGTGCGTCCCGCTACGCCGACAACTACAATACCCGATGTACCGGTAGACATTCAACCCGTAGTGGATGAAGATGTAGTGGCCGAACCACATGTGGATGAAGCTCTTGAAACGGCTCCGAACCGGATGGACATGGACGAAGTCCCACCACATGCTTCCCCCATTCATCCACCGACGGATGTTGTGCCCACTCGTATTGTGCCGACAACATATGCACAACCTGTGAGCCCAAAAGGGTGCCCACATTTAGTCTTAGACCCTTGAAACGTTAGTTGATGCACTTTGAAGTAGCATGTTACTTCACAAAAATATAAAAAGAGTGAAATGTTAGTCTTAGAAGTACCATGTTGTAAGAGGCTAGGATGTGAGTTGTTATTGTGTTTTTACCTTCGGAAGGATTTGAGTGAATGAGGATAGGTAAGGAGAACTTGGATTGAGTAGTTAGTGAGTAGGCTAGTACAAATGGATGGAGACAACCAAAGTGACTCAAGAGGCAAGTGCATTCGAATTGGGATGAATGGAGGATCACATGGAGCGCACAAGTGGACCACCTCATCATGGCCACTTAATGGGGAAGGTCCAAGGAAGAATGCAAGGTGGAGGATAAGCAAATTCTCAAAGCACCAATCAAATCACGAGTTAAGCATCGTGGTTTGAATTAAGTGGTGAGCGACGATTTGGGAAAGTAAGGGGAGAAAGTTATGGCGGCGGAAAGCGAAGGAGGCTAAGTTTGGGTTGAAGCATCCCAAGTTTGGTAAAGTGTGGTAGGTAGAAAGCCAAGGCTAGTTAAATGTTCGAATTAGGATCCTTGTTGATCATTTGAGGGAGGAAGGCTTAGAAGATAGGATTGGCGCCTACTAAGTAGGAGGAAATCTCAAGGGCTTATCGTGAGCCTTGAGGGTGCTCACCCCCTCAAGCTTACTATATAATCCCTCATTCTTCCCTCACTCATCCTCTCTTTCCTTTGTGCTCCAAGGCACCCCACGAGTTATAAGTGTGGGTGTGGGAAGCCATATTGGAGCACATGTGTGTGCTTAGTTTTTAGTTTGAGAGCCAAGGCTTGTTAGCCTTGAAGAGGGCTTGACCTCTTGGTAGAATTAGTGTTGACGTGAAGGATTTTAAAGTTAATTCATGATTCCAATTTGTGGTACTTAAAGTTCATGTTTTGAATACACGTGGTTGCAAGTTCCATGTTTAAGAGTTGAGCACTTGAGGTTGTGATGAGTGCAAAAATATACTTGTGTGGATTAGTTAGTCTTAGTGAAGTTAGGAAATTCTCTCTCCCCCTCTCCTCTCTAGGATTTTAGGATTTTAGGATTAGAGAAGAATTGTGTGATTAGAAAGGGGTTGTTAGTAGAATTAGGAAAATTAGGTAGGAAGATTAGTTAAGGGCTTGAATAATTAGTGAGGTAGTTGGGGATTACAACTACAAAGTTGTGGGTTCATGAAGGAGCTGGGTTTATGAAGGAGCTGGGTTTGTTTAGTTAGAAAGTAAAGAGCTGGGTTTATGAAGGACCTGGGTTTGTTTAGTTAGAAGCTAAGGAGCTGGGTTCATGAAGGAGCTGGGTTTATGAAGGAGCTGGGTTTGTTTAGTTAGAAGCTAAGAAGCTGGGTTTACGAAGGAGCTGGGTTTATTTAGTTAGAAGCTAAGGAGTTGGGTTCATGAAGGAGTTGGGTTTATGAAGGAGCTAGGTTTATGTAATTAGAAAGTAAAGAGATGGGTTCATGAAGGAGCTTAGTAGATAGCCTACTTAATTAGCTCATAGACAAGTAGTTAGTTACATTATGCTAGTTAGTGTTATGTGTGGCTTTCACAAGTAAATGTATTTGAGATTGACTATAGAGAATAGTGTTTTTTAACACTTGCATCCTCTCTTTAAAAATAAACCACGTGCACAAATTAATGGAGAATGTGGAGCACTCTCGCGATGGCAAGACAAAGGAAGCAAAGACCAAAGAGGAATGTGAGCCCAAACCCACTACTCGGACTACGGACGCTTAAGGGTGGGGGGTTTGGCCTCACACAACCCATGCAAACTACACCACCCTTTCCCGAGCCCCACGGAGAGGGCACGTCCAATGTTGTCCTTAACACTAGTCCATTGCGAGGTATTGGGCAATGCCCGGCCGTTGCGCGAGCACCGGAATCCGACTCGGATGACACATTGGCGCAACACATTGCGCGTCGGGCCCCAACAATACCACGCATGGGCTCCCGGTTGGTTGGTGCCACCATCGGCATGCGCGCCCCATGCCCCACACCGGCTAGGCCACCCCCTAATATTGCATTGACAAACTTTGGTCGGACCACGAGAGGTCAAAAAAGAAAACGACAAAGGGATGTGCGAGAATGGAGGACTACCGGGGCCACCCCACTTGCACGTCCACAAACTGACGGCGTTATGGATGCAACGGGTTCAAGACCAATGGTATCGATTAGAATGCCAAGGGCTGGCACACGGCTTAGTCGAATTCCCGGCCCGGCAATTGATGGCCACGAGTCCGACGCCCGAACAGATGACAATGCCAGCACGGACGATGAATCCGGCGTAGGCGAAGCTCCCGATGATAGTGATTACCAAGCACCGCCCCCAAGGGTAGCTGTGGGAGGGCCACGCAGGACAAGGAATTCTATTCCTCAAGACAACGATAATGCCCCTTCATGAATGAATATTTATAGTAATGTCAAATGTCCTATGGTGTTCAATGGGTTTAGTTGTATTGGTGATCAATTTTTGTAATAACTATTTTTGGGTATGTTTGTTGAAAAAATAATGTAAATTTCAAATTTGTATGTTGGATGTTGACTAGAAATTGAGCCTACATGTATGATGTAGGGTTTAGGAAATGAATGTCCAATGTGCACTAAGGTTAGGACTCAGGAGTAGGACACATGGAAATGATTTGTAATGCCAATAGGCCCTATGTAGTGTTGCATTTTTTATTCTATAGGTCGGAGGCGGCATTATAAAATAATTTTAAGAATATTTAAGACTACTTTTATGTTTTTATTATTGAAAATCATCGAAGACATCAATCCGTGAGGTCCTTTATGGCAAATCATTGTCGAAAACATTCCCCTCTTCTAGGATTAGGTCATCGAGCTCTTCTCCGCCCAAATATTGATCCAAGAATGATGACATTGTAAATGCAGACCACCATTCACGACTTGTCCGATGTGCCATGTGGGGCGTTATGTATTCCAATATTTGCCAATTTGTGTGGCAAATTGGCAATGCTCAAGGCTCAAACATTGCCATTGAGTTTGAATGTACTAATGCTATATGGTAATATGGAACAATTATCAAAGTTGAGCGTGTCTATATTTGCCCTATTGCCATGGATTGGCTATAGTCGTGAACTTATAATAAAAAAAAATTAAAAATGCCGTAGAAATTTGTCGAGGATTTTAAAATGCATTTTAAATGTGTATTTTAAGATAAAGTAAAAATAAATGCACCTCTAGCCCTATGTCATGTGGGAGGATGAAATGAATGTCCAATGTGCACTAAGGTTAGGAGTAGGACATATGGAATTGATTTGTAATGCCAATAGGCCCTATGTCATGGGCGAGGATGGAATTAATGTCCACACACACACACATATATATATATATTGCAAATACCCCCAAATATATATATATATATATATATTTATTGCACATACATCCATATATATAGCGCATACATATAGAACATACGGTATACCGGGAACCCACATATATATTGCACATACACATACATATTGCAATTTGCACGTACACCCATACATGTTAGACATACATATTGCACACGGGTGTAGCTAATAAGGAAGTTATCATTTGTTTAAATAGCGATCCACTTTTATTTCACATTACGGATCATATCTTTTACATAGTGCGATTATATCCACTAGGCCTAAACACATATACAATGTGTTTGCTAGGATTAAATCGGCGAACTATATAGAACATGAACCGCTACATCTACATAGAAAAATTATAATGTCAATAGTCGCTCCGAAGGACAAATCCAAAAGTTGGTGCATCGACGATATTCGGCAGAACGTTTGTCGACTTGAAGCCAATATTCTCCATTCTCCACAAGCATATCCCGCAAGTATTCAAGTTCCATTATGAAAATATCGTTGAGCCGAGCATGCTGAACTTGCCATCGAATTGGGATGGCAATGCGTTGCGTATGGCTGAACATGAAGAGGTTCAGTCGGAACGCTCGCAACAATTCGGCGAGCTCCGAAGTCCCTCTCACGCCTCTAAATCGATGCCCCATTGTTATGTCTACGTCCCAAATCGACATACGCAACGCATTGTAGACTTCTCCCATACCAAAATGTTCCCGCCAAGCTTTGTTAACTCCCATGTATTTAAAAATACATATGAGAGTTAAAAAATTCGCCCTCACTTCACACCCCCGCCCATACTCTCCTCGGTGATATGGCTCCAAAATAGGCTCTAGGACCTTCGGCAATATGTGCTCCCCCACAATTTCCGCGGTCAATCCGGGTAAAATGGTCGACGGTGCCATGTTTGGCACAACCCTGAAATAGCAGCTTCTCCGCTCCTTCTCCCTTTGTTCTCCGTTTGCAAAGCTTGCTAAAACAGGCTATGGCCAATGGAGAACTTGGGAATGAGGGAAATGGGAGGTTGGATTGCTATATATATGCATCCTTTGTCATGATTGTATGCATTTAATGCATGATTTGACTAAGCTAACGCTCTTCCCAAACCCTAACGCCTAATTTCGACTGCTGGGCAGCAGTCGATTCGCATATTCGACTGCTGGGCAGCAGTCGACTGTGGATGGTCGACTGTTACACAGCAGTCGACTGTGGATGAATGACTGCCTTCCAGCAGTCGACCATCTTAGTCGACTGCTAGGAAGCAGTCGATTTTATCAGTCGACTGCTGTGTAGCAGTCGACCAGCCACAGTCGACTGCTGGGCATTTATCAATCGACTGCTGCCCAGCAGTCGATTTACATAGTCGACTGCTATGAAGCAGTCGATTTGCATAGTCGACTGCTGTGTAGCAGTCGACCATCCACAGTCGACTGCTGTGCAGCAGTCGACTATGCAAATCGACTGCTACAAGGCAGTCGACTGTGGATGGTCGACTGCTACACAGCAGTCGACTGCCTTGCAGCTTAATTTAGACAACTAATTAGACACACCCGTAACCCAACCTGCCAAATCATTGGATGCCACCCGAGGGCCCACACTGCGATATCCCTATAAAATCAAGTGTGCTACCCACCATGAGGCCACCTTGCCTCGTAGTGATTTTGAGGACCTTGTATGCGTCGCGTACATTGCCCAAGATCAACTACGGTGTGGGCAATCCATAGGATTGCGATGGCTGGGAGTGGCAAGATACGGGATGCGGGTGGTTCGTCAAGAAGTATGTATTACAATCCCCGACACGCATGGGGCTTGCCGGACGAACCGGATGAATTTACACCCGAGGTGGTTGCAGAGAACACTCGAAATGAGGACGATTTGCGCAGTGTTTTACGTCCGATTCAAGGGTTCACTGAATTCTATTGGGTTCGACTGCCTAGGAGACAAGTTGATCGTCACCACCGCGGATACTTGGACGCCCAAGAAAGGCCCGCATGCCGCATCGGTTACAAGGAAAAACTTTTCCCATGGCACTTGTTTCAGGACCTTAGCGACGTTCTCACGAAGGGGAAAAATCAATTGTATTTTCGAAAAAACTATGGGACCTTGTGGAGGTTCTACCAAACCATAAAACACTCGGTGCATGACGCAATTCATTGGGGGTTCAACCGGTGCACCGCGCACCAAAAGGAATACCGGGTGTATAGAGAGTATACACTTAGGTCGTCAATGTAAGATTTGCCCACGAATATGGTGAGAGCGTATTATCAAGTTTGTACTTGCACGTATACTTACGTATGTTGGTAAGTTGGAAATGCGCAATATATGAATTCCTAGCAATATTGCGGTGATGTTTTCCGCTTGGTGTGAACTTATAATCATGCCACATGGAATCATTGTCACAGTTATTTGCATCGATACGTGTTTGATTCAAGTGCAAATGCATGTAGATGCAAAGTCCATGGTTTAATTGGATGTTTGTGGCAACCGATTGTGTGGGCAAACATAAGAAATGATCATTGTGCGACACTTGTTTATTACTCCCAAAATTGATAGTGAACAATAATTCACTTATAAACATTTCCAAAATCATGGTTTTTCCCGCATTGTGTACAATTCAGTATCAAATAATGCCTCCTAGTCCAACGCCTATCTCACAAACACTAGCCAACATTCATAATCCGGCTCCGAATCACTATCCAATGCAATGGGGGGTCCGCGGCTTGAGCTTGCACCGTTCAGATTTGGTGGCCGTAGTGTCCGGCGCCTCGCCTCACGCCTGCTCTCGGTGATGGCCCATAGTTCTTGTGCCGCAGTCTCCCGGTCAGCTTGTGCACGAGCGCGCGCGCGGTCTCCAATGTGCAACCCCCTCGCGGCATTCGGATGGCGCAGGACGTCTTGCATGGTGGGGCTAGAGGCCCCGTCACGGATGTCCAAAAGGCCGTTGACGTATTTCCACTCATTCATCCGGATTTGGACGTCCACCTCATTGAAGCTACCCTCTTGTGTAACGGCCTCCTGCCTCTCCAGATCGGCCTCAAAACTTGTTGTGTCCAACACGTGTTCCACATCCCAAGTTGTTTCCTCGCCCGGGACCGGTTCCCGTGGTAATACCCCCACTGTCACATTGCCGTTGGAGTCATACACGTATCCGTGGGGGTGAGGACCTGGGACGTATTCACCCGTCTCTCCGGCATGCCCACCCACAACACGGTACAAAAATGCCCTCAAACCTACGGCCTGAGGAGAGGAGCCGGGGTAAAACTCATGAGCAACCTTTGTGTACATTTCAGGCGTGAAGTTTGTCGGGTAGCCTCGCAGGTCCTTCAAATACCTCCGTGCACGCCAGCTATAAGCAGGAGGATCGCCGTATTCTGCGGGCGGCACACCATGGATTATTGTGTATTCAAAATCGGGAGGCATTCCCCATTGCACTCCGAATTGCTCGTACAACCTTCGATGCAGAGGGGCTTGGCACGTAGGACAACGGCGTGTTTGCAACATGTGTGGCAACAAACAATTCGGGTGGACCATGTGACCGCACGACCCAACGATCCATGCGCCTTCGGGTCCCCAAGGATTGGAACAAATGGGGCACATGCTCCCGTCCTTGATCCAATCGGGGACGCATGGCCACAACAAGGCTGGTCTGGCCGGGGGTATCACGATGCGGGATGATACTGCGGTATCCCATTGGAATTCATCCTCGGGCCTCTTGGTCCACGCAATACTGGGGTAATGGTCGTCATCGACCGGGAGGTTCTCAGGATACATGAAATCCAATGGCGGCCACGAGGTAAAAAGAAGCCGTCGTTCGGGCCACTGTTCGCCGTGGTCCCTATAGTGTGTCAACTCGTCCATCAATGCCCTCTCACGCGTGGCGAACATGATAGTGGCTGTGACCATGCCCATGTAGTCGTCCTCCAACAACCGGTTCCTCCTAATGACCCGGTCGTAATCAACCCTCATTGCCTCCAAGTTTGTTGTGCGCGACGGCTCCCGCCCTTGTCCATCACTACCAGACATTGCTTGCGGCAGTTGTGGCGCATCAGCCCTCGCAAGTTCAAGGTCGGTCAAACGTGCAATCTCGGCCTTCAACCCTTGGACCTCCTCGGCGTGTGCACGTCGGACCATCTCCAATTCCCGTTCGTGGTCAGATTTGCATTTTGCCAACTCCACCCTCAACGCCTCCACAACGTCGTTGTCGGCAACTACCAGTGGTGGGGATGGCACCGCCGATGCCATCTCCACATCAACGGGCGAAGATGGAGGACAAACCAACCGGGAACCATGTGGCGGTGTCACGTGGACCCTTTGTCGCCGGCTAGGTGGTTCAACCGGCAACCCTATGACAATGTTGTGCTCGTCCATGTTTGACTCGGCGGCCGGTGGAGTCCCCACAATTTGATGATCTGGTCCCGCAAGGAAATCAAAATAAGATCGGACCCTCAAAGGATTCATTGGAGTTTTCCATGCCAATGGAATCGGACGGCTAGCGTTCCGGCCTAGCACGGCACTTGGCATGACCGCGACCCGGCCAGGGTTGTCTATCCCGCCGTTGTGACGGTGTCGTGCCGTCACGACGTGTCGTGTCGTGACGGACCCCTCCGTCACGACACAATAGGGTCCACGTAGGGTCAACATAGGGGGAGCCGACTAGGGTGGGTAAAATACTTACCTTCTTGCCAAGGTGGCGTCCTATGTGGCAGAAAACGTCGACGTGGATGTGCATATTTCCCCTGCCACGTAGACCATTTTGCCATTGTGTTTATCATTGTGTTAAAATCAAAGTAATAAAATATTACTAAGGAGGGTGTGGGGCGGACGGGGGCGGACGGGGAAGGGGGGTGGTGCGGACGGGGAAGGGGGGTGGAGCGGACGGACGGGGGGGTGGTGCGGACGGTGGATGGGGGTGGAGCGGACGGACGGGGGTGTGGAGCGGACGGGGGAGGGGGGGGTGGGGCGGACGGACGGGAGAGGGGGGGGGGGGTGGGGCGGACGGAGGAGGGGAGGGGCGGACGGAGGAGGGGGATGGAGCGGACGGGGGAGGGGGGTGGAGCGGACGGGAGAGGGGGGGGGTGGGGCGGACGGACGGGGGTGGAGCGGACGGACGGGGGGGTGGAGCGGACGGGTGAGGGGGGGGGGTGGGGCGTCCCACCCGTCCCACCCGTCCGCCCCGCGTTCCCTCCCGTCCGCTACCCTCCGTCCGACACACGTTCCCCACCGTCCGCTCCTCCTTCCCTCCCGTCCGCCCCACGTTCCTCTCCCGTCCGCACGCATTCCCTCACGTCCGCTCCACGTTCCCTCCGTCCGCCACACGTTCCCCGTCGTCCGTACCCCGTTCCCATCCTGTCCGCACCCGTTCCCTCCCGTCCGCCCCGCGTTCCCCCCGTCTGCCCCGCGTTCCCCCCGTCCGCCCCGCGTTCCCCCCGTCCGCCCCGCGTTCCCCCCGTCCGCTCGGAGTTCCCCTACGTCCGCTCCGCGTTCCCTCCCGTCCGCTTTCCGATCCCTTCCGTCCGCCCGCGTTCCCTATCGAGTTCCCTTCACGTCCGCTCCACGTTCCCTCCGTCCGCCCGTTCCCCTCCCGTCCGCGCCTCGTTCCCTCCCGTCCGCCCGAGTTCCCTATCGCGTTCCCCACCCGTCTGCTCCTCGTTCCCTCCGTCCGCCCCCACGTTCCCTCCGTCCGCCCCCTAGTTCCCGCCCGTCCGCCCCTAGTTACCACGTTCCCCATACGTCGTTTTCGTACCCTAAACCCTAATTCCGACCGGGATCCCATAATGATTGGGCTCCTCGTTGCCTATATAAAGCCGTGAGGCTTTAGTTCCTACCACTTTCCTCTCCTCCCACCACATAGGGACCCGAGACCTTGTTGCGTCCCAAAGGACAGCATCACCGCGCGGGTCTCAAGGGGTTTGGGAGGGCAGGGCAAATTGTGGGGGAACCCTCGCAATTTTTTTCTTCAGATTCACTCGCTCCCGTGATTTTTATCACGAGAGATTTTCACACTCACTTATTCACGTGATTTTTATCACGACTCGTTTTCAGATTCACTCACTCACGTGATTTTTATCACGATGGAGGGGGAGGGCATTGCTCCTTACGAGAACGAGGATTTGAGGGTGCACCGTGCTTGGCTCGTAGGCAATGCATCGGCGAATACTGCCGAGGGTACGGGAAGCGATCCTGGAAGTGGAAGTACTGCAGCACGTCCACCACGTCCAGATCCCTTTCAGTTTGACGAAGAGTTCTTGGCTGTTGGTCATTCGGGAGGCAACCAAACACGGGGAAGCCGTGGAACACGTGGGAGTCGGGGAAACAGTGGACATAGAGGGAGAACTGGAAGGGGACCAAGCTCAGGCAGTTCCACAGAAATACATGCACCGGCTCGTTCGGAGAACGTGCCACCACAATCTCCGACACGGCGGACATCAAGACCGGAGAGCCCTGCACGTGATGTACCTCAGGGTTCGGAGCAGACTGAAAGACGGGGATTAAAACGCCCAGCAGTTTCGGAAGGGACGGAGGACGGGTCCGCGGCATCGGGTTCGCAATCAAAGAAAAGGAAACATAGAGGCAAACGCGACCCGCGGACCGATGAGGCTCGAAATCATTGCAGGATCGTGTTGTTGGATTGGTTTAGAAGTAACAGCATGGTTTATTTGGAGAAAAAATACCTCAATGATGGTACAAAGGGTTTAGAGTTGGCGAGGAACGAGTTGATGCTTATTCTCACGGAAGCCACGTCTGGACCGGAGTTTGAGGAAGCTAGGGGCATGAGCGATTGGAACACATGGATTGAAAAACAAGCTGTGGAAGCAATCTACAATCCAACGATGTCATATGAGGCTATGCATCCTGGAGAGGGAAGTAGTGGTGGGAGGAGGTCCGAGCTGTACATTAAGCTAGAGAATTGGAAAAGAGGCGTAATAGCAGCAAAAAGCACATCCGCCCGCAACCTTCCCGTTTTTATTGACAGGCAGCTGGCAGACAACATTGCCACTCAGGGCCGGCAGGGTGTCATATGGTTGCCTAGGAATGTGGAGATCAAACCCTTGGATAGGGAAATCTTCCAAGGGACCTTCGGAGTGGTGCGGAGAGTCACAATTCATGGAGCATCATTCATCCCTAACTGGATAGAGTGGGCTGGGAAGACCATGAAGGCCACGAATAGTCTGGAGAACCGAAAGGAGCGTTCGGTTGAAGCATTGGCATGCCCAGTAGATCATCCTGGGATAATCAAGCTACAATACCTCCACCCGAAAACATACGAATCCTATTCGATGTGGTGGAATGGAGGCTCCTTGAAGAACATGAGGGTCTATGACCACCAAGTTCCGGAAACCCACGAGCGCACAATCCTTCAAATGCCTGGGGCAGACTTTGAAGCACGGAAACGGTTGGTTGTATATCGAAGGCATCGAGCTTATTTGGCATGGGCTCTAATGTGCATTGTGGATGTAGTGCACAAGCATGACGTGTTGCACAATGACCTTAATCCCAACAATGTCATGCTGCATTTCCCACAAGACCGTGAGAACACGGTTTTCATTGGTGTGTGTGATTGGGGGATGGCATCATGGGGAGATGAAGACGCACCCTCCAACTATGGAAAAGAATCAGTGGATGAGATGAACAAGCACCGCATAAAATACAACTGTGCTGGTCCAGAATTATTCCATGTACGAGGGCAGCGTGGAACATCTACCTCTCCGGTGAGGATGGCTCGGAAACATAGGCACACGTTTCTCTCGGAGTCCTTCTCAGTGGGTGCTTTGGCAAAGAAGATTTATGCCAGTGATTCGACTTCCTCGTTGTTTCAGCTAAACAGTGATCCAAATGGCTTGAAGATGCGGTTTGAGATAGCATTGGATGCATTGACGAAGCCCAATCCAGCGGAAAGGTCAACCATCACACACGTAGTGAACATGTTGAAGTCGCCTCCATACAACATGGTTAACCCGACAATGTGCTTCCGTGACACTGCAAAATTGTTTTCTTTTGTTTTCTTTGCAGCAATTTTGGATCATACCAATTTTGTAACCGTTGGAGATGTAAATAAAGCCATCATTTTTTCATACACAACTTGTATATTGTATGAGATTTATGGATCTTAGTGCAATGTTCATACTCCATGAGGATTTTTGCTTCATAATCGAGAAGAAGTCTATGGGAGACTAACCAAGGTTCTCGCCTCTCGTGAGGCCACATCATTCTTTCACATCGTTGTTATCACATCCATGTGCTAAGTTCAAGTTAACTATAGTTGTTCGTGATATGTCTTGCCAAAATGCAATTACCTATATTTATTCTAATTTTGGTATGCCACAAAATGTAGTCAACTATAGTTATATCTAGTTAACTAAAGTTGAGCACAATGTTGCAATAGTTATATCGGTTGTACACGTGATCCTAAACATCTCTAAATGTTCTTTCTTGTACTCCACACATATTGCACACATACTTCACAATTGCTTATATTTATATTTATATAATTCACAATCACTTTTTTTTGGAAGTTTGGACATAGTCTCGGTTTTTTGGCTCTCAAAAATTCATATGAAGTCCAAAAAATGAGTTCTTGGTATCCATGGATAGGTAATGAAGTCCTCTACAAGAATATGCAATAAAAGTCCCCTACATAATAGTCCCCCCATCCACATAATAAAGTACACTAAAATAGCAATAATCAACTAAGGGTGAACGTAAAGTGGTTAAAAAAATTTCTCTTGGAACTGAGAAGTGGATGCATAGTTTCATATTGCTTTGTGCTTGTTTATCTCAACAGAAACTGTTCGGTTGGTGAATTAAAAATAAATAAATAAATCATAGAAGTGGTACAACATATTATACAAGTCATAACTTTATTATTGCGACAACGTTATAAATGCCCTTTATTAATCATATACATGAACAAACGATGCAAACTGTAATATTCCACTTCATTCCGTCATCCCAACCTCGTAGATGCTCCTGGCTTCCGGCGAGGCTCCATTTTTGGAAGAGGATTCGGCTGAAGTAAATCAAAATAGCTAATCGTTCGGTCTTTCATCCGTTCCTTCAATGGTAGCCGATGAGGCGACAATCCTCTCCTCTTCTTACGAATAGACATAGTCTTTGAAGATTCCCCCGCTACCTTGACTATTTCAATGTCGATTGAAGTCTCCTCCACATCCACATCCACATCCACATCCCCGGGCTTCTCCAAAATATCCGCACACAAATCAATTAGATCATTTAGATCTCCACCCACGCATTGTGTGTGGTCCTTCTCCACCGCATCGATCTCAAAGTTGTCTGCATATCGTCGTTGTTCCTCCGCCGCCCTCATCCTCCAAGCTTGTGTAGATTGTGAGAAGGGAGTCATGACATACTCATCACGAAATCGATCCCTAGCACTTCTCTCATCTCTCTCACGCTCGGGTGTTGCATTGAATGGAATATGGGGATCGTCTAAATTGTGTATCTCCTCATCGCATTCTATACCCTCAAACATGACTCTCCCCTTTCCCATCCTATCCATGATACTCTACCTTCGTTATATGTATGAGTCTCAATGATCTACTTATATATTGACCTCTAAGGACTTGATGACCATGACCAATAATTGATGTAATCCAATATGTAGAGGATCCAATTCTCGTTAGTAAGATAAAGTCAACGCAATCGGAATAAAAATAAAGTTGGTTAGGTTAAAAATGTACACTTTTGAAAAAATCTTCCGACATCCGCATCGGAAACCTCTTTGATACCTCTTTGAACTTTCCATATTTGATTAGTTATCCACTCATTCAACAAATCACCAATTTGTGCTTCAATCATAGTGGTTCATATGGTTTCATAACCGATGTCACCCATCCGAATGCACTTTCCTTCAATAAATCATTAATTTGTGCTTCAACCTTAGTGGTTCATATGGTTTCATAACCGATGTCACCCATCCGAATGCACTTTCCTTCAATAAATCATTAATTTGTGCTTCAACCTTAGTGGTTCATATGGTTTCATAACCGATGTCACCCATCCGAATGCACTTTCCTTCAATAAATCATTAATTTGTGCTTCAACCTTAGTGGTTCATATGGTTTCATAACCGATGTCACCCATCCGAATGCACTTTCCTTCAATAAATCATTAATTTGTGCTTCAACCTTAGTGGTTCATATGGTTTCATAACCGATGTCACCCATCCGAATGCACTTTCCTTCAATAAATCATTAATTTGTGCTTCAACCTTAGTGGTTCATAAACCCTAAACCCTAAACCCCTAAACCCTAAACCCTACGTCATTCCAAATTACTACCACATATGTGCCATTGATTTGTTCTCACACTCATGTAGAAGTGTTTCCATACATGGTTTGAGGGTTTAGGTTCCTAGCTTTCCAACGAACCCACCTGCTTTTTTTTTCGATGCCTACATTTTTTTCATTATAATAATCAATCATTGACAAGATCTTGGCCGTTAGATTGGAGGGGTTATTTTGAGCAAGTAATAAAGTGGCATGCTCCTTTGAGTTTGGACTTTTGGGCTTGGCCTTTGGAGGCTTCACACTATGCCCAACTAAGGCTACCCTTACTATATTTTATTGGCTATTTAGGGTTCATTTCTTTGGACTCTCAACAAAGTTGGGCCGCTCAATCGCACTTTGATCCACTCCCAAGGGTTAACATTTATAGATGGTGACTATAGTGTCCGTTTTTTGGCTCTAAAAAATTCATATGAAGTCCAATTCATATGTGGTCGCAATTCTACGCTGTTCCCCTGCCGCCCCGTTCCCTCCCGTCCGCTCCGCGCTCCCCACCCGTCCGCTAATCGTTCCATCTTTCATCCGTTCCCCCCCCGTCCGGTCCACGTTCCCCACCCGTCCGCCCCGTTCCCCTCCCTTCCGCGCCACGTTCCCTCCGTCCGCGCCTCGTTCCCCACCGTCCGCTCCTCGTTCCCATCCGTCCGCTCAGCGTTCCCCACCCGTCCGCCCCGAGTTCCCTCCGTCCGCTCCTCGTTCCCCACCGTCCGCTCCTCGTTCCCACCCGTCCGCTCAGCGTTCCCCACCCGTCCGCCCCGCGTTCCCTCCCGTCCGCGAACATGGAGCGGACGGGAGGGGAACAGGGGGCGGACGGGGGGAACTGACGGCAGGGGAACGCGGAGCGGACGTAGGGAACGCAGAGCGGACGGCAGGGGAACGCGGAGCGGACGGCAGGGGAAGACGTTCAATCATGATGAAGTTCGTAGCAAAACGGGTCTCTACAGGTAGGCGGAGTGAGAGATTTGGTGACAACCTCCGGAATATAGCTTGAGAAGCATGATGGTTTTTAACAAATACACAAATATGGCGGGATTTTTTTACCAATTTTTTCACCCATTCCTCCTTCCCCCAATCTTCTAAGAGGAGATCTAGGCAATGTGTAGCACATCCTTGAAAATATAGATCGGGATTTGCTCGAATCAAGTCGCGAGCAGCGGAGGCCATAACTGGGGCATTGTCGGTGCAAACTTGGACCACATTATGTCGACCAACCTTTTCCACAAATGGTTGAATTTGAGCAGCAACGTAGACATGATCCTTGTGATTTCCCGTGGTGTCAATGGTACCCAAGAAAACGTCTCCCTTTGTGCCACATTGAAGAACGTTTAGGAGAGGTCGGTTTTGCACGTTGTCCCATCCATCACAACATATTGTAACACCGTATTTTTCAACGGAATTCCCCAGCTTCTCCTTCACTTGCCTATCTAGGTCAACCTTTATATCAGTTAACAACTTCGTACGGATGGCATTGTACGATGGTGGTGTGTAGGCTGGCATTCGATGACGGGCAGTTTCACGCACAGCATGAACAAATGCAGGATGTCTCACAATGTTGAAAGGAATGTTAGCTTCATAAAAAGCCGTTGCCCATGCTCTATCGAGGAGTTGTTTTGTTGACACATTGAACCCCTCCGTTATGTTGAGTTGACGTAGTTCACGAGGAGGAGTGCCATATATCACAACATCAGAATGTTGAGTGGTTTGGGACATAAGCAAAGGCTCTGTTTCACTAATTACGGAGCCCGCTATAATAGGCTCCAAAGGTACAATATCTGCCACCAGAGAGTCCTCATTTACAATGCCTACATGTAAGGGCACAATGCCTCCGCAATGTTCAAACAAGGCCCTAATATGCGGGGGTACCATCCTACATGTGGAAACATCAGAAGCACCCCCTACATGAGGTCTATAACCAAGGTGGGCCAACATTCTATCTCCTCGGTAAGATATGACGAACGGGCAAAACCTACATTTAACCTGCCTTTGTGATTTACCGGGAACCCTCCCCTTATCCTCGTACCAATGATCCCATGCATCGTTTCGGCGTGGCATGACTTCAACAAAACCTGCAAATACAAACAAGTTAGAGCAAGTCACTTTGATCGCATACTAGGTCCTGTTCAAGAGTGCCACGAGGGCAACCCTAATTCACAGACACTAGATTGGACAAAGTATACTCTGCATTCGGGTCTCACGCATTCAATCCTCACTCCTCAAAGGAGAATCAAAAGACTTGAGACACACTATGTCAGTGGAGGCAAAAATGGCACCTTGCACCCTCAATTTATAGTGTTCGAATCGGACGGGGGAGCGGACGGAAGGGGTGGGAGCGGACGGGGGTGCGGACGGGGGAGCGGACGGAGGGGGGGGGAGCGGACGGGGGAGCGGACGGAGGGGGGGGAGCGGACGGGGGAGCGGACGGGGGGGGGGGGGGGCGGACGGGGGAGCGGATGGAGGGGGGGGCGGACGGGGGAGCGGACGGAGGGGGGGGAGCGGACGGGGGGGCGGGGGGGGGGCGGACGGGGGAGCGGACGGGGGGGGGGGGGCGGACGGTGGAGCGGACGGGTGAGCGGACGGAGGTGGGGGGAGCGGACGGGGGAGCGGACGGGGGGGCGGACGGGGGGGCGGACGGGGGGGCGGACGGGGGAGCGGACGGAGGGGGGGGGGAGCGGACGGGGGGGGGGGGCGGACGGGGGAGCGGACGGGTTGGGAGCGGGGCGGGGGACGTGGGCAGACGGAGGTTGGGAACGGGAGCGGACGGGGTGGAACGGGGATTGGGAACGAGGGCGGACGGGTGGGAACGGGGATTGGGAACGGGGGCGGACGGGCGCTAGTAGAATTTTCCCCACTTTCCCTTTACTTTGCTGACATGTCGTCACACGTGGACAATGTAAATCCTACGTGTCCGAAATTGGGTAATGTAATTACACAAAAAAATCGGTAAAATTCAAGTCCGGCAGGATAAAGACAGCATCCGGCATAATCCGGCATAATGTCGTGACGGATACGTGTCGTGACGGCACGACATTATGCCGGGATAAGCCTCCGTCACGACACAATAGACAACCCTGGACCCGGCGTGCTTGCCTCAAGTCCACGCTCGTGCGGGGTATGGTGGACCAGTCGATATCCACTCCCAAAATTACCTCCGCGTAGACCATTTGGCATAACCACATTAGCATATGCCCGCGATCAAATTCCCTCGGTGCACCCCACAAGAAATCCCACACCTCCTTGCACCGTTCTCCAAATATTTGATGGCTCACCTCCCTCCATATGCCATAGCGTTGTCTAGACATCCATTCAGCATTCGCGCTAGGAACGAACATCCTCGTCAAATGGGTCCACTCTACGTACCTTCGGACCGTGCTATACAACCACATGCCCCTCTCATTTTGCCAGCCGGGATTGGCGAGAATGTTCGGGTCCCGCGCCACCTCCAAATTGATTGGTTGCGGCCTGCCCCTCGGCGCATTGCTGCGTCTTCTAGCGCCTGCCGACCCCGGTCTCGCTTGCGGAGTCCCCCCCGGATCCAAATCCCCGCCACGTGGAGGTTCCGGTGGCAAGTTATCTTCGTCTGCCATCGTTGCCCCTAACCCCTAGCTTTGTATGCCTACTATAAATTAAACCTAATATGGTAGCACTTCCAAAATAAGCGCCACCACCCACAATTTTTTCCCCAATCCACTAAAACCAAATTAAGGCCGTTCAAAGTTCAAACTACATAATTAGATTTAAACCACTTTCAAAATAAGTGTTCACATATAACAATTTCCGGTATGGTTCAAACTAACCGCAATGGGGTACAATGTAGACCGTATGTAGGTGGGTTGCAATACACACGTTAGGCAATAACAGTATATCGTATGCACCGTATACGTATTTCAGTACGTATGTCCACCTGTAGCCCTCCAGCTCACCTCTATCTCCAAATGGCAAGGGCTGATTAACAACCTAGGCCCAAATGGAGGGAGGTGGGAGTGAGGGAATGAGGGAAGTGGGGTCCATATATACCCCAAGGAGGCGTCCTTTCGATTAGACGCCCCCTGGACCAACCCATGGACGCCACGTGCCCATGGGTGTCTCTACGCGACTGCTCGTGAGCAGTCGCACCCCTTCGTCGACTGCTATTAGCAGTCGACCATGTGGTGCGACTGCTCACGAGCAGTCGCAACCCATTCAAGTCGACTGCTGATAGCAGTCGACCATAGGGTGCGACTGCTCACCAGCAGTCGTCCGCACTTTGTCGACTGCTATTAGCAGTCGACTTGGGTTGTCGACTACAGTTGGGCAGTCGACTGTCTTCGTCGACTGCTAATAGCAGTCGACTTGAAGGGCAGACGACTGCTTGTAAGCAGTCGCATCCCTTCGTCGACTGCTATTAGCAGTCGACGAAGGGGTGCGACTGCCCACCAGCAGTCATCTGCCCTTCTTCGTCAACTGCTAATAGCAGTCGACGAAGGGGTGCGACTGCCCACCAGCAGTCGTCCGCACTTTGTCGACTGCTATTAGCAGTCGACTTGGGTTGTCGGCTGCAGTTGGGCAGTCGACTGTCCAAGTCGACTGCTAATAGCAGTCGACGAAGGGGTGCGACTGCCCACCAGCAGTCGTCTGCCCTTCTTCGTCGACTGCTAATAGCAGTCGACGAAGGGGTGCGACTGCCCACCACCAGTCGTCCGGACTTTGTCGACTGCTATTAGCAGTCGACTGCTAATAGCAGTCGACTTGAAGGGCAGACGACTGCTCACAAGCAGTCGCCCGCCTGTCGTCGACTGCTAATAGCAGTCGAATTTCCATGTCGACTGCCCAAGAGCCGTCGACAAGCCAAGTCGACTGCTATTAGCAGTCGACTAGTTATGGTAGTCGACTGCTCTTGAGCAGTCGACATGGAAATTCGACTGCCGTCAGCAGTCGACACACCTATACGACTGCCCTTTAGCAGTCGATTCAGTGTGTCGACTGCCTAGTAGCAGTCGCTGTAACTCGTCGACTGCCCACTAACAGTCGACACTGTTGACGACAGTTTACCCTGTGTGACGACAGGGTAAACTGTTTTACCCCCCCCAAACGAACGTGACGTTTTCAGGTCTGCCGTCACGTCGCTGTCACAGGACGTGACGCGATGTGACGCGACGTGACGTGTAATCCCTGGTTACAACCCTTCAATTATCATTCCAATTGGTCCAAATAATTATCCTTGACCCAAAGTATTCCATATTACAACACTTCTCAGTACACTAATATTGTGTTTGGTGTCATATGGTATTTTATGTCAATGTGGTAACTTTTCTAATGATGTTTCTTATGAAAAAAAATCATAAGTATTGTCACGGATGATTGAAACTTGGATGAAACCCATGCCAATTATCAAAACAAAGTTTTGGTATATTTTGCATCCAAAGAATTATGTGATGAAATGTTATCATGGATGATTCATATTTAGATGAGAAATAACTTGATAAGTTACAGTAATTGCAACATTGTAGCTCTAGAACACCCAATTTTATTAACAAGGAATGACAAATAATATTAGGTATACATTCAATGTTGGTGACACTACATGGGCAGTTTACAATTGGTATCGAGAATGACAAATAGAATTGGTGACACTAAATATATTATTTAGCATTCTATCTTCTTCTTATTATTATCTGATTACAAACCTCAAATTTAACACTCGCTGGCTTGATCCCACACAGGGTTGTCTATTGTGTCGTGACGGAGGCTTATCCCGGCATAATGTCGTGCCGTCACGACACGTATCCGTCACGACATTATGCCGGATTATGCCGGATGCTGTCTTTATCCTGCCGGACTTGAATTTTACCGATTTTTTTGTGTAATTACATTACCCAATTTCGGACACGTAGGATTTACATTGTCCACGTGTGACGACATGTCAGCAAAGTAAAGGGAAAGTGGGGAAAATTCTACTAGCGCCCGTCCGCCCCCGTTCCCAATCCCCGTTCCCACCCGTCCGCCCTCGTTCCCAATCCCCGTTCCACCCCGTCCGCTCCCGTTCCCAACCTCCGTCTGCCCACGTCCCCCGCCCCGCTCCCAACCCGTCCGCTCCCCCGTCCGCCCCCCCCCCCGTCCGCTCCCCCCCCCTCCGTCCGCTCCCCCGTCCGCCCCCCCGTCCGCCCCCCCGTCCGCCCCCCCGTCCGCTCCCCCGTCCGCTCCCCCCACCTCCGTCCGCTCACCCGTCCGCTCCACCGTCCGCCCCCCCCCCCCCCCGTCCGCTCCCCCGTCCGCCCCCCCCCCGCCCCCCCGTCCGCTCCCCCCCCTCCGTCCGCTCCCCCGTCCGCCCCCCCCTCCATCCGCTCCCCCGTCCGCCCCCCCCCCCCCCCCCCGTCCGCTCCCCCGTCCGCTCCCCCCCCTCCGTCCGCTCCCCCGTCCGCTCCCCCCCCCTCCGTCCGCTCCCCCGTCCGCACCCCCGTCCGCTCCCACCCCTTCCGTCCGCTCCCCCGTCCGATTCGAACACTATAAATTGAGGGTGCAAGGTGCCATTTTTGCCTCCACTGACATAGTGTGTCTCAAGTCTTTTGATTCTCCTTTGAGGAGTGAGGATTGAATGCGTGAGACCCGAATGCAGAGTATACTTTGTCCAATCTAGTGTCTGTGAATTAGGGTTGCCCTCGTGGCACTCTTGAACAGGACCTAGTATGCGATCAAAGTGACTTGCTCTAACTTGTTTGTATTTGCAGGTTTTGTTGAAGTCATGCCACGCCGAAACGATGCATGGGATCATTGGTACGAGGATAAGGGGAGGGTTCCCGGTAAATCACAAAGGCAGGTTAAATGTAGGTTTTGCCCGTTCGTCATATCTTACCGAGGAGATAGAATGTTGGCCCACCTTGGTTATAGACCTCATGTAGGGGGTGCTTCTGATGTTTCCACATGTAGGATGGTACCCCCGCATATTAGGGCCTTGTTTGAACATTGCGGAGGCATTGTGCCCTTACATGTAGGCATTGTAAATGAGGACTCTCTGGTGGCAGATATTGTACCTTTGGAGCCTATTATAGCGGGCTCCGTAATTAGTGAAACAGAGCCTTTGCTTATGTCCCAAACCACTCAACATTCTGATGTTGTGATATATGGCACTCCTCCTCGTGAACTACGTCAACTCAACATAACGGAGGGGTTCAATGTGTCAACAAAACAACTCCTCGATAGAGCATGGGCAACGGCTTTTTATGAAGCTAACATTCCTTTCAACATTGTGAGACATCCTGCATTTGTTCATGCTGTGCGTGAAACTGCCCGTCATCGAATGCCAGCCTACACACCACCATCGTACAATGCCATCCGTACGAAGTTGTTAACTGATATAAAGGTTGACCTAGATAGGCAAGTGAAGGAGAAGCTGGGGAATTCCGTTGAAAAATACGGTGTTACAATATGTTGTGATGGATGGGACAACGTGCAAAACCGACCTCTCCTAAACGTTCTTCAATGTGGCACAAAGGGAGACGTTTTCTTGGGTACCATTGACACCACGGGAAATCACAAGGATCATGTCTACGTTGCTGCTCAAATTCAACCATTTGTGGAAAAGGTTGGTCGACATAATGTGGTCCAAGTTTGCACCGACAATGCCCCAGTTATGGCCTCCGCTGCTCGCGACTTGATTCGAGCAAATCCCGATCTATATTTTCAAGGATGTGCTACACATTGCCTAGATCTCCTCTTAGAAGATTGGGGGAAGGAGGAATGGGTGAAAAAATTGGTAAAAAAATCCCGCCATATTTGTGTATTTGTTAAAAACCATCATGCTTCTCAAGCTATATTCCGGAGGTTGTCACCAAATCTCTCACTCCGCCTACCTGTAGAGACCCGTTTTGCTACGAACTTCATCATGATTGAACGTCTTCCCCTGCCGTCCGCTCCGCGTTCCCCTGCCGTCAGTTCCCCCCGTCCGCCCCCTGTTCCCCTCCCGTCCGCTCCATGTTCGCGGACGGGAGGGAACGCGGGGCGGACGGGTGGGGAACGCTGAGCGGACGGGTGGGAACGAGGAGCGGACGGTGGGGAACGAGGAGCGGACGGAGGGAACTCGGGGCGGACGGGTGGGGAACGCTGAGCGGACGGATGGGAACGAGGAGCGGACGGTGGGGAACGAGGCGCGGACGGAGGGAACGTGGCGCGGAAGGGAGGGGAACGGGGCGGACGGGTGGGGAACGTGGACCGGACGGGGGGGGAACGGATGAAAGATGGAACGATTAGCGGACGGGTGGGGAGCGCGGAGCGGACGGGAGGGAACGGGGCGGCAGGGGAACAGCGTAGAATTGCGACCACATATGAATTGGACTTCATATGAATTTTTTAGAGCCAAAAAACGGACACTATAGTCACCATCTATAAATGTTAACCCTTGGGAGTGGATCAAAGTGCGATTGAGCGGCCCAACTTTGTTGAGAGTCCAAAGAAATGAACCCTAAATAGCCAATAAAATATAGTAAGGGTAGCCTTAGTTGGGCATAGTGTGAAGCCTCCAAAGGCCAAGCCCAAAAGTCCAAACTCAAAGGAGCATGCCACTTTATTACTTGCTCAAAATAACCCCTCCAATCTAACGGCCAAGATCTTGTCAATGATTGATTATTATAATGAAAAAAATGTAGGCATCGAAAAAAAAAGCAGGTGGGTTCGTTGGAAAGCTAGGAACCTAAACCCTCAAACCATGTATGGAAACACTTCTACATGAGTGTGAGAACAAATCAATGGCACATATGTGGTAGTAATTTGGAATGACGTAGGGTTTAGGGTTTAGGGGTTTAGGGTTTAGGGTTTATGAACCACTAAGGTTGAAGCACAAATTAATGATTTATTGAAGGAAAGTGCATTCGGATGGGTGACATCGGTTATGAAACCATATGAACCACTAAGGTTGAAGCACAAATTAATGATTTATTGAAGGAAAGTGCATTCGGATGGGTGACATCGGTTATGAAACCATATGAACCACTAAGGTTGAAGCACAAATTAATGATTTATTGAAGGAAAGTGCATTCGGATGGGTGACATCGGTTATGAAACCATATGAACCACTAAGGTTGAAGCACAAATTAATGATTTATTGAAGGAAAGTGCATTCGGATGGGTGACATCGGTTATGAAACCATATGAACCACTAAGGTTGAAGCACAAATTAATGATTTATTGAAGGAAAGTGCATTCGGATGGGTGACATCGGTTATGAAACCATATGAACCACTATGATTGAAGCACAAATTGGTGATTTGTTGAATGAGTGGATAACTAATCAAATATGGAAAGTTCAAAGAGGTATCAAAGAGGTTTCCGATGCGGATGTCGGAAGATTTTTTCAAAAGTGTACATTTTTAACCTAACCAACTTTATTTTTATTCCGATTGCGTTGACTTTATCTTACTAACGAGAATTGGATCCTCTACATATTGGATTACATCAATTATTGGTCATGGTCATCAAGTCCTTAGAGGTCAATATATAAGTAGATCATTGAGACTCATACATATAACGAAGGTAGAGTATCATGGATAGGATGGGAAAGGGGAGAGTCATGTTTGAGGGTATAGAATGCGATGAGGAGATACACAATTTAGACGATCCCCATATTCCATTCAATGCAACACCCGAGCGTGAGAGAGATGAGAGAAGTGCTAGGGATCGATTTCGTGATGAGTATGTCATGACTCCCTTCTCACAATCTACACAAGCTTGGAGGATGAGGGCGGCGGAGGAACAACGACGATATGCAGACAACTTTGAGATCGATGCGGTGGAGAAGGACCACACACAATGCGTGGGTGGAGATCTAAATGATCTAATTGATTTGTGTGCGGATATTTTGGAGAAGCCCGGGGATGTGGATGTGGATGTGGATGTGGAGGAGACTTCAATCGACATTGAAATAGTCAAGGTAGCGGGGGAATCTTCAAAGACTATGTCTATTCGTAAGAAGAGGAGAGGATTGTCGCCTCATCGGCTACCATTGAAGGAACGGATGAAAGACCGAACGATTAGCTATTTTGATTTACTTCAGCCGAATCCTCTTCCAAAAATGGAGCCTCGCCGGAAGCCAGGAGCATCTACGAGGTTGGGATGACGGAATGAAGTGGAATATTACAGTTTGCATCGTTTGTTCATGTATATGATTAATAAAGGGCATTTATAACGTTGTCGCAATAATAAAGTTATGACTTGTATAATATGTTGTACCACTTCTATGATTTATTTATTTATTTTTAATTCACCAACCGAACAGTTTCTGTTGAGATAAACAAGCACAAAGCAATATGAAACTATGCATCCACTTCTCAGTTCCAAGAGAAATTTTTTTAACCACTTTACGTTCACCCTTAGTTGATTATTGCTATTTTAGTGTACTTTATTATGTGGATGGGGGGACTATTATGTAGGGGACTTTTATTGCATATTCTTGTAGAGGACTTCATTACCTATCCATGGATACCAAGAACTCATTTTTTGGACTTCATATGAATTTTTGAGAGCCAAAAAACCGAGACTATGTCCAAACTTCCAAAAAAAAGTGATTGTGAATTATATAAATATAAATATAAGCAATTGTGAAGTATGTGTGCAATATGTGTGGAGTACAAGAAAGAACATTTAGAGATGTTTAGGATCACGTGTACAACCGATATAACTATTGCAACATTGTGCTCAACTTTAGTTAACTAGATATAACTATAGTTGACTACATTTTGTGGCATACCAAAATTAGAATAAATATAGGTAATTGCATTTTGGCAAGACATATCACGAACAACTATAGTTAACTTGAACTTAGCACATGGATGTGATAACAACGATGTGAAAGAATGATGTGGCCTCACGAGAGGCGAGAACCTTGGTTAGTCTCCCATAGACTTCTTCTCGATTATGAAGCAAAAATCCTCATGGAGTATGAACATTGCACTAAGATCCATAAATCTCATACAATATACAAGTTGTGTATGAAAAAATGATGGCTTTATTTACATCTCCAACGGTTACAAAATTGGTATGATCCAAAATTGCTGCAAAGAAAACAAAAGAAAACAATTTTGCAGTGTCACGGAAGCACATTGTCGGGTTAACCATGTTGTATGGAGGCGACTTCAACATGTTCACTACGTGTGTGATGGTTGACCTTTCCGCTGGATTGGGCTTCGTCAATGCATCCAATGCTATCTCAAACCGCATCTTCAAGCCATTTGGATCACTGTTTAGCTGAAACAACGAGGAAGTCGAATCCCTGGCATAAATCTTCTTTGCCAAAGCACCCACTGAGAAGGACTCCGAGAGAAACGTGTGCCTATGTTTCCGAGCCATCCTCACCGGAGAGGTAGATGTTCCACGCTGCCCTCGTACATGGAATAATTCTGGACCAGCACAGTTGTATTTTATGCGGTGCTTGTTCATCTCATCCACTGATTCTTTTCCATAGTTGGAGGGTGCGTCTTCATCTCCCCATGATGCCATCCCCCAATCACACACACCAATGAAAACCGTGTTCTCACGGTCTTGTGGGAAATGCAGCATGACATTGTTGGGATTAAGGTCATTGTGCAACACGTCATGCTTGTGCACTACATCCACAATGCACATTAGAGCCCATGCCAAATAAGCTCGATGCCTTCGATATACAACCAACCGTTTCCGTGCTTCAAAGTCTGCCCCAGGCATTTGAAGGATTGTGCGCTCGTGGGTTTCCGGAACTTGGTGGTCATAGACCCTCATGTTCTTCAAGGAGCCTCCATTCCACCACATCGAATAGGATTCGTATGTTTTCGGGTGGAGGTATTGTAGCTTGATTATCCCAGGATGATCTACTGGGCATGCCAATGCTTCAACCGAACGCTCATTTCGGTTCTCCAGACTATTCGTGGCCTTCATGGTCTTCCCAGCCCACTCTATCCAGTTAGGGATGAATGATGCTCCATGAATTGTGACTCTCCGCACCACTCCGAAGGTCCCTTGGAAGATTTCCCTATCCAAGGGTTTGATCTCCACATTCCTAGGCAACCATATGACACCCTGCCGGCCCTGAGTGGCAATGTTGTCTGCCAGCTGCCTGTCAATAAAAACGGGAAGGTTGCGGGCGGATGTGCTTTTTGCTGCTATTACGCCTCTTTTCCAATTCTCTAGCTTAATGTACAGCTCGGACCTCCTCCCACCACTACTTCCCTCTCCAGGATGCATAGCCTCATATGACATCGTTGGATTGTAGATTGCTTCCACAGCTTGTTTTTCAATCCATGTGTTCCAATCGCTCATGCCCCTAGCTTCCTCAAACTCCGGTCCAGACGTGGCTTCCGTGAGAATAAGCATCAACTCGTTCCTCGCCAACTCTAAACCCTTTGTACCATCATTGAGGTATTTTTTCTCCAAATAAACCATGCTGTTACTTCTAAACCAATCCAACAACACGATCCTGCAATGATTTCGAGCCTCATCGGTCCGCGGGTCGCGTTTGCCTCTATGTTTCCTTTTCTTTGATTGCGAACCCGATGCCGCGGACCCGTCCTCCGTCCCTTCCGAAACTGCTGGGCGTTTTAATCCCCGTCTTTCAGTCTGCTCCGAACCCTGAGGTACATCACGTGCAGGGCTCTCCGGTCTTGATGTCCGCCGTGTCGGAGATTGTGGTGGCACGTTCTCCGAACGAGCCGGTGCATGTATTTCTGTGGAACTGCCTGAGCTTGGTCCCCTTCCAGTTCTCCCTCTATGTCCACTGTTTCCCCGACTCCCACGTGTTCCACGGCTTCCCCGTGTTTGGTTGCCTCCCGAATGACCAACAGCCAAGAACTCTTCGTCAAACTGAAAGGGATCTGGACGTGGTGGACGTGCTGCAGTACTTCCACTTCCAGGATCGCTTCCCGTACCCTCGGCAGTATTCGCCGATGCATTGCCTACGAGCCAAGCACGGTGCACCCTCAAATCCTCGTTCTCGTAAGGAGCAATGCCCTCCCCCTCCATCGTGATAAAAATCACGTGAGTGAGTGAATCTGAAAACGAGTCGTGATAAAAATCACGTGAATAAGTGAGTGTGAAAATCTCTCGTGATAAAAATCACGGGAGCGAGTGAATCTGAAGAAAAAAATTGCGAGGGTTCCCCCACAATTTGCCCTGCCCTCCCAAACCCCTTGAGACCCGCGCGGTGATGCTGTCCTTTGGGACGCAACAAGGTCTCGGGTCCCTATGTGGTGGGAGGAGAGGAAAGTGGTAGGAACTAAAGCCTCACGGCTTTATATAGGCAACGAGGAGCCCAATCATTATGGGATCCCGGTCGGAATTAGGGTTTAGGGTACGAAAACGACGTATGGGGAACGTGGTAACTAGGGGCGGACGGGCGGGAACTAGGGGGCGGACGGAGGGAACGTGGGGGCGGACGGAGGGAACGAGGAGCAGACGGGTGGGGAACGCGATAGGGAACTCGGGCGGACGGGAGGGAACGAGGCGCGGACGGGAGGGAACGAGGCGCGGACGGGAGGGGAACGGGCGGACGGAGGGAACGTGGCGGACGGAGGGAACGTGGAGCGGACGTGAAGGGAACTTGATAGGGAACGCGGGCGGACGGAAGGGATCGGAAAGCGGACGGGAGGGAACGCGGAGCGGACGTAGGGGAACTCCGAGCGGACGGGGGGAACGCGGGGCGGACGGGGGGAACGCGGGGCGGACGGGGGGAACGCAGGGCGGACGGGGGGAACGCGGGGCGGACGGGGGGAACGCGGGGCGGACGGGAGGGAACGGGTGCGGACAGGATGGGAACGGGGTACGGACGACGGGGAACGTGTGGCGGACGGAGGGAACGTGGAGCGGACGTGAGGGAATGCGTGCGGACGGGAGAGGAACGTGGGGCGGACGGGAGGGAACGAGGAGCGGACGGTGGGGAACGTGTGTCGGACGGAGGGTAGCGGACGGGAGGGAACGCGGGGCGGACGGGTGGGACGGGTGGGACGCCCCACCCCCCCCCTCTCCCGTCCGCTCCACCCCCCCTCCCCAGTCCGCTCCACCCCCCCGTCCGTCCGCTCCACCCCCGTCCGTCCGCCCCACCCCCCCCCCTCTCCCGTCCGCTCCACCCCCCTCCCCCGTCCGCTCCATCCCCCTCCTCCGTCCGCCCCTCCCCTCCTCCGTCCGCCCCACCCCCCCCCCTCTCCCGTCCGCTCCACCCCCGTCCGTCCGCCCCACCCCCCCCCCTCCCCCGTCCGCTCCACACCCCCGTCCGTCCGCTCCACCCCCATCCACCGTCCGCACCAACCCCCCGTCCGTCCGCTCCACCCCCCTTCCCCGTCCGCACCACCCCCCTTCCCCGTCCGCCCCCGTCCGCCCCACACCCTCCTTAGTAATATTTTATTACTTTGATTTTAACACAATGATAAACACAATGGCAAAATGGTCTACGTGGCAGGGGAAATATGCACATCCACGTCGACGTTTTCTGCCACATAGGACGCCACCTTGGCAAGAAGGTAAGTATTTTACCCACCCTAGTCGGGTCCCCCTATGTTGACCCTACGTGGACCCTATTGTGTCGTGACGGAGGGGTCCGTCACGACACGACACGTCGTGACGGCACGACACCGTCACAACGGCGGGATAGACAACCCTGATCCCACATGACTTAAAAACGCCAATTGAATTCTTCAAAAATATTAATCCATTTGGAACCATCCTCCACATTGTTGAAGAGTCCAGGGAGCGTCAGGATAAGTTCAGATTCATTTGTATACGCTGTTGTTACTCTCCAGAATAACAAATCACACCTATTGTGTGAATTGCAATCACTCTCCAGTTGTTTCCATTTCCCTCCATAGTGCCTCCATAGTGCTAGAAGGTGAAGCAGGAGAAGTCCAAACTCTTTGTCCACGACTTGGGGTTGGAAATAAAGCACGGTCCATAGCCTGTAACCATATCCTTCACTCTGGGGATAAAGACATCATATTCAACTGGACTATTGGTATGCACATTGATCGCCAAGGAGGTTAATGTTGACTTCAGTAGAGTGTGAAAAATGGCTAGACATGTGTCCAAATTCTGAGGTATCATATGAACTATCAATCTCTTCACAGGGGGCCACTTGTCCGCTGTCACCACCAAGCCCAGATTCACCTCCATGGAATGCCATAGCCCATGCCCAATATTTAGAACACCCAGCTTTTCGCACTTGTGTAGTTGAGCCTTTCAGAACTCCCAACCACTTTCCATCTTCACCAAGAGCCATGCAGGGAATATCCAGGAAGACTTTGTCTACATTCCGACTTGTCCTGATTATTTTTACAAGTGTATCGAAATTAGAGGCACCATAGAGCACCTCCTGCAAACTACAAATATTCTTGACCTCCAACCTCATCGTTTCTGGAACTTCTAAGTTAAGTTGAATGCAATGAACTGCAAGCTGGGAGCATTAATTGAGGCTCAGTTTCTCAGGACACTGCATCTTCAGCTGCAACTTCACAAGATTAGGTCAACAGATGGTCACAGCTGTGGCCATGGTGGATAGGCCTAGGCACAAAACCTTCATGTTTGGGAAAGTCAAATTTCCATTTGTTACTCCAAATACTCCTGGGAGTGCCAAGGTCAATAGGTTTTGTATACGATCATTGATGTCCTGTAAGGCCCCCCTCATTCACTTTCACGCATCACATTGTAAAGCTTGTCATCAGAGGCATTTCTTGCAGATCTTGTGTATCAATGAACATATTCCTCAGATCTAAGGTCTTCAATAATTTGCCTGTCAACAACACATATAGTTCAACAATCAATTTTTCAACACAATGACACGATGGTCTACCAATGACCTACCAACGATCCTGCCAACATGACACCGTCTAACTAGCTAATTATCATTACAAGTGGGATATTACAGCAATGTTCTCAAATGTCTTCTGATCTCAAAATGTCTCAAATGTCAAATGTTGTGACAGTAGCTTCAAAATTTGTGTCCTTCGCATGATGGCATGTTGTCCTTAGTCCACAGTGCACAAATGTTGTAAAGTATCTTCTACAGAACGTATCCATTGCTTCAGATGTAATGGATCACTCAACCAATGGTCTGTCTTTCTCCTCTCACCCTCTCGAATAGATTTTGACTGTAGTTGATTCAATTTCAATGCAGAGTTGGACCGAAAACCGTTTATCCTTTAGAACTTTTACAAATTAATTTATAGGACCTAAACTTTAGGAAAAGCTTAGAGATGCAATAGGGTAGGTATAATGACATTTTAGGATATATATACATATAGATATATATGTATATATATATATATACATACATAGATACACATACACACACACACACATATATATATATATATATATATATATATATATATATATATATATATATATATATATATATATATATATATATATATAGCATGGAAGGATACATCTTTAATTGCAGATTTGATGTATTTGAAATGTTGCCTAGTTCATTAAGGAATGACAAAATTGGAATTTGTAGGCTTAGTTGGCACCATAGTGCGCACTACATTGGTGGATGCATTATCATGTAGTGATGGATAAAATTTTCAACTTGTGGTGGATGAAAAATGCAGATGACGGGTTTTTGTTGCTTCCCATGTGCTTCCACTCTCCTCGTGTTTGGTGTCTTGAGGGTTTGCACATCCGTTTGTTGCTTTGATGGTTGGGTGCTTTGAGGATCAGGTGCAATAATTTCTTCAAGGTTGCTTCAAGGTTCAAGGGTGCTTGGTGGTCTCCTTTGATTTTTATTTTTTTTAAATCGCTCTTGGAGTGGTTTCATGCTATATTTCCACACCTACATGGCAATTGCACCACCACAATTATCCACATCTTAATATAATTAACTTTCTACCTATGGGAAGAAAAAAAAACTTATATTGTTAGTGTAGAGGAGAAAGTTGATTTGGGTGGCACTTAGTGATGCTACAAACATCAAAAGATATTTTATTTCTCTTTGTATTTACAAAATAATAGTTGTACATCATCGTGTCATTCATCCATTGAACAATCCCGTATTCTGATATAACCAAATGCATGAGTCATACTAGCCATGTTGACATCGAGCAATCCTTTGAATGTATAATAACGTAGCCATGATAGTGGATGCAACATTAATTTACTATATTATGCTAATTTAATGCATACAAGATTCATATTTACATATGTGTGTCAATATTTTGTTGTGGAAGTAAAAGGATACATTTTACTGAATTTGGATGCTTAGTGCATTCGAGCTCTTTCATTATACTATGAGCTAACATGTCAATATGCATTGTCAATTGTTGACTACCATTTAACTGAGATAGTGGGTGCTAAAATTGTCACTTCAATATCTATGTATATATAGTCACAAACAAATCTCTCATTGGCAAATGAAAGGGGAATACAATGCACCAAAATATGCCTTCTTTAAAATTGCATGCAAAAGTTTAAGAGATTTCAAAGTTTATTGATAAATTAATCAGAGGCAGGATGTTAAGGTGGTAAACATTTTATTTTTAATGAACGTTCTTGAGTAGGTTATCTTTGGTTCACAAAGGCCTTAGTAAGGAAATCAATATCTTTAAGAAATTGGGTGCATTTTGGATTACAAAAGAGTTAGGAATATAGAATTAGTATATGATTAAATGTTGAATGTAAGTTAGTTGAAGTGGATCTTGTATATCTTTCGGTTGAGCATGGATAAGTTCTTATTGCTCAACAAGGGAAGAAATTATCCCTGAAAAGATAGGTGAATGAAATGGATGAATGCAGTGAGGCCAAGAGGATGAAGTGCATCCATGTTGAAGTTGAATGATGTCACATAATAAAGCATAAGACACCTATGGTTTAGTATGGGACACCTAAGATTTAACATGAAGACCCTATGCTTTAGCACATGGAGCCTACTCCTTAGCATACATGACTTTTGGTGAATTAGGATAGGTGACATCTACTAATGGCCACTTCACACATGAGACTGAGGACCATTGCACTTCGAGCACTCGCATCAGTGGAAAAAGCAGAGCCGATTCAAGTTTGCTTCACACTACGATTGAGGGACGAATGGAGTGTGTGAATGCAAGATGGATGTAAAGTCTATATGGATTCCTACATGGCATCGAATGGATCATGTTTCATGGTCACTTGGACTATTTTCAAGAATCACCTCTTGGAGGTAGGTCTAATACAAAACTGGGAGACCATGGCACTATGGAATCTCACAACTGTCGATTTATTATATTTTGTCACGTGTGACGATCCCGCATGAATAGAAAATCATTAAATTAGCATTTGGTTGAGGTCCCGGGCACATATGACTTCACACTACCCTACATAACCACAATAAATGATTTTGGAAGTGTCTTGGGATGGCCTTTGGACATTTTCTTTTGGGCTCTCACAATTTCATGGTCATGGCTCTTGGCTTGTGCGCAAAGTGGCCCTAAAGCACATGTAGGTTTCATATGCTCACCACTACACTATTGTGTCTAATTAGTGTGGGCCACATTAATTCCCAATAAAACACACTAATTTCAAATTATAATTTAGAGTGGCCCACACTAATTTCAAAGGTGAAAATTTTGTGTGGGTGTTGTCATTTCCACAATTGGATGAAACTTCATAATTCCATCCCGGGAAGCACCTCGGGAAGCACCTAACACATCCCACGGAGGTTGTTTGCGGAGAACCCTAACACACACAGATGGATGACAATGCAAATTACATCCAAAGTGATGCAAACAGTTGAAATTTAGTGTGGGCCACACTAATTCCCAACCCACGTGAATTTCCCACCCACACTAATTAGACACAATAGTGTAGTTTATTGAACTTACATGTGCCTCACCATAGGTCACTTAGACCTCACCATAGGCCATGTTTGGTCTTCTAATAGGCTTCATGTGCTCAAATTCAGGTCAATTATGTGAAAGCAATGTACTAGTAGGCCAAAGGCCCTAGTAATATGCAATGGTTAATTAGTTAAATATGCATTGGTGAGTTGAACATGCCATGGTTAGTTAAGTATATAATGCAATTATATGTTGTGTTGAATATGCAATGGCAACTCACCATAGATAATGGCTAGTTACCGTAGGCAATATGCAATTGCCAGTCGCCATGGCTGAGATGATTACCAAATCCAACTTCTTCACATGGCCATGTACGCTATTGAAGTCCCTATTGCATATCTTGTTCATTATCAATCATTGTATTATCATGCTCGTAACATGGTCACATAGGTCCAACTTCAAATATTGCAATGCAAATAATCTCCAATAATATGAAAGGAGACACTCAATTGGGTGGATAAAGTGCAATGGCTTTACCATAAGCAATTGCCACATTGATTATCCCATTTAGTTTGTGTGGCAATAATTCCCGAAACACATTGTTTTGCCAATTCTCAAAATTGGTGGGGATTGAATTTTTATTGGGTGATCGTATTTCCTTCATGAATACAATTCAAGAAAACTAATGCATGCTTTAAGGTATTTGTAGAGTATATAATTTGTTTTGGTGAGCTCAAACGTCCCTGGAATTTTAATAACTCGAGCATCATAACTTGATGCACTCATGGCATGGCACAATACCCAGAACTTATTATTTTGTGGACATGGAGTCCACGAACTCCTCAAACCAATCCAAAGAAAACTTGAACATTGTAAACTCAATACAATACATATCTTAGTGTGGCCCACACTCTTCATCATCAACCCACACTGATCGTCTTGCAATTAGAGATGCAACTAGGTTGATGATGAAGAGTGTGGGCCACACTAACATATTTATTGCACACTCATTGTCTTGCATTTAGAGATGCAACTCGATGGCAACAAGAGACATTCAACATTTTACCTTTTTCAGTATGACAAGAACCAGATCAATGGAAAGGAATGATTCAAAAGCATCATTTGAATTGCGCCGATGCAAATGCCATTCTTCAATAATACCAATGGTAATATCTTGTGACTCACCATCCCTATGTCCATTATTGAACTCATTTTCTAACAATTGCACGTCCACCTCTAGAATGGGTCCTACTGCATGGAGTGGAATCATATGACACAATGAAATACACGTGTAGAATTTATTTGCACATAACATTCTCAAACTTGAAATCACTATAGTAAAATTCGTGTTGTGCAATTTTTTTTCATTTTCCGGACACTATCGTCAACATCATGCAATACGTCTACAATAGAGACAAATACATCTTGCATTTTAATTAAAATATGGGCAAGTCAACACCATTATGCATGAGAACAGTCTCAACTCAAAATCATCCACCAAATTAAATCTCTTGTCCCAAGAATGCACATGAGAAAAGGAAATGGTTGCAAGGGGTGCTATATCTTGTATTCAACCCTTGAAATAATTGCAATCGCCGATTAAGATTTAGGGACATAAGCTTCGAGAAACTCAAGCTCTAGGCTGGACCAACTAGGTAACTTAATGCCCAGTACGTAGGAATTTGGTTGTTGGTGCTGGAATATGCCTCCAAATAGTTTCCACGTCTCCGATTCCAAAACCCTTTCCAACAAGGTAGCCAGCTACAGAAGGGTAATGAAGGCATTTCTCCTCCCATCCCCAATCCTTCCATGATTGCCAACCTTGGTAACTCCAACAATTGCCAGAAATACAATACATTATCTTATGTCTCTTAAAGTCCAACCCATACTGTGAGCCCAAATTGATGTCCACATGTGTTGTTAACACTTGTAAAATATTACAAGTAGTGTTTTGTTGATTTATGATTATTCACAAAAATATAAAAAGAGTGAAGCTTGAAGAAAGCTAAGTTTGAAGCATTAGGCTTGTGTGGAGTGGATTTAAGTAGTATGAGGACATACCTTGGTAAAGTGTGGTAGGTAGAAAACCAAGGTTAGTTAAATGTTTGAATTAGGATCTCTGTTGATCATTTGAGGGAGGAAGACTTAGGAGATTAGATGAGAGCCTACAAAGTAGGAGGAGATTTCGAAGGCTTATTGAGAGCCTTGTGGATGGGATGAGTCCCTACTTAGAAGAAGAAGGTTAAGGGGTTGTGATTGGAGGCTCTAATCCTCTCACCCTATCCTTATCTCATGCCCTCTCTCCCTCTCAACTCACTATATAATCCCTCATTCTTCCCTCACTCATCCTCTCTTTCCTTCGTGCTCCTTAAGCACCCCACGGGTTATAAATGTGGGTGTGTGGGAAGCAAGATAGGAGCACATGTGTGTGCTTAGTTCTTAGGAGAAGAGCCAAGGCTATTTAGCCTTGAAGAGGGATTGACCTCTTGTTAGAAGTAGATTGGGTTTAAGGAATTTGGAGTTTGATTGTAAACCTCAACTTGTTGCATTGAGATTCATATTGAAGTAAGAGAGTTTAAACTTGTTTAAACTTGTGGCATTTAGAGTGACTAGATTGTACTAGGTGCATTACTTGTAGTGTTTTATTAGTTATGAACTTGAGCAGAACTTTATAGTGAGAGATTTGTCAATTATGGATGATCAGAGTGTTCAATGGGTATGAAAATTTGAGGGATTGTTTATTATAAAGTATGGGAGTTGTGATAAAAATTTGAAAGCTTCAGTCATTGGGATGAAAGAGTTATTAAAAGTTGAAGGGGAGGGTGTCTAGGAACAAAGCAGCAAGGTTTGAAAATATGTATCTCTTAGAGGGTTATAGATATGGATACCAAAATTTGACACTACCTTTTGAACTTATATATCTATCTTGTGTCAAAATTTTAGATTGATTGGATGTAGGAGTTGGAAGTTATTAGAGTTTTAATGACCGGATGCTTTATCACAACATTCATACTAAGTAGTTAGAGTTAGAATTTCATGCATAACTTTTGCATATGAACTCTGTTTGTGCCAAAATTTGGTGTGGAGATTTTTGATAAGGTACTTAACAAGTGTACCAAATTTCACTTGAAGAACATAAGTTGGGTGGGAGTTATACTATTCTGAAGTTTAGTAGGAAGACATTGATAGAGATTTACATCAAGAAGAACTTAGAGAAGGAAGGGCAAGGATAAGTATATAAGTATTTTTTAATACTTGTATTTAAAGCCTATGTGCTCATGGAATCCACAAGCGAAGTGTCATGTACCAATACGGAATCAACCCCGATGACATGTGATAGCACGGAATCAATAAGCGAGAACTCATGTAGTAGTGTGGAGTCGACGGCAAGGACTCGATTCACAAGAGGGATATCTTTGAAGGCATGCGTGGCCAAAGCGGCCGGGTGGACATTAGAAAATGCTAAGGATATAACCTTGCCCGACATTAAGGAATGTAAAACTACATAGTGTGGTGTTAATCAAGTTGTGTATATTCCAAGGGTAGATTGGAATTATATATTGGGTTACAAAGAGAGAAGTCTCTACATGTCATTATAAACTTTTCCACTCGGGCTAGGACGAAATCGAAGGGTGGAGGATTTTTGGTGACATAAATGGTGCGTCCGCCGGGAGTTTCGAGTTTGGAGCTTGGAGCTTGGAGAGCGGGCGACGGAAGTCTTGGAAGGCGGTAGGAGAGGCGAAACGTGAAGATCGATTAAAAGACGGAACGCTCGTGAGAGGTATGGTTTGAATTTAGTATTTATTTCATGCAATTTCAATTTGAGGAAGGAGCACGGCAAAGGTGCGCCTACTAAACCTTCTTGGGATGGCATAACGAAGATCACCTTAATAGGACCCGCACTAGAAAATTAAGAGGTAGAGGGATAATTAAAGAATTAGGATCTCAAACTTTAAATACTCACTCGGTTGTGAGAGTTTAAAGTTTTTAAACTAGAGGGTTTTAGTATTTTTTTAAATTACAATTATTTGAGTGTTGTATGTTTAGCAATTCGATCGAGGGGAGAGAGCTAACAAAACAGGAGGAAGCGAGAGCTTGAGGTAAGCAAAATCTCTTCCAATTGAAAAAATATTAAATTAAAAAAGAATATTCGTAATTGTCTTTGTCGTGACGAACGGAGAGGGTAATTCCAAACTTGGACGTATAGTGCAAGGAATCGAAGGGTGAACCTCGATTCCAAGCACGGTACCCAAGAATGGTCAGCCCCTCACGAAGAGTCTTGTTACAAGTGTTGAGCGTAAGGGGGTGTGACGAGGTGATACTCGCACTAACCCTGAAACTAACATGAGCTTTCCATCCCCTATTGGGATTGTTCATTGAAAATTGTATGTCTCTATTTCCTCACCTCCAAAACAATGATCACACGAACTAAGCGGAAATATTAAAGAGAGAACTTGTGAGGCTTTGGTTGGTCAATGTGAGGGTTGAACGGTGAATGATGGATGCAAGGATACACGAGGTCCCAGAAACCTAAGTTAGCATTAGGACTAAAGAAAAATGTTACTAAACGAAGATCTTCTAATATAGAGGAAGTGGTAGAAAGGGTAGGCACTAGTGTAGAGGGTGGCTTTAAGGGTGAACCATTGGTAGAAGTATCTCCGGTCACTACTCGACTAGAGGAAGGAGATATTCCTTCCCTATTGAGTGAAGAATTAGTGGAAGAACCTAATAGGACTAGAGAAGAGAGTAGTGTAAGCTCTAGAGAATCTAGTGAAGGAGGACCACGAAACACCATGGATGATTTAGGGGGAGGTGGAATTCCACCTCCCATATTACCAATCCCCCCCCATCGATCCATTGGTTAGGCCGCGAGGCCTACCAATAATCGTACCTCAAGGGTTACCTTCGTTAGACATACCTTCGAACCTCCCGAAGTTCTACGGGATTAAAGATGAAGACCCGTCTAGACATATAGAGAGGTTCGTTGAGAGGGTAATTAGCTCACTAATTACAAACCAACAATATTGGCTAGTTTGGTTCCCTACGACTTTAGAGGGGGAAGCCTATGAGTGGTATAGAGACCACGATGAGGGCCACTTCCAAACGTGGGACCAATTACAACGGGAGTTCCTTAATGAGTTTCGACCCGAAGTCGGTCAAAGTATGGCTTTTAGAGCCTTAATGACAATGAGGCAAGGAAGAGATGAAGAGATTTCCGCATACATTAGAAGATTTGATTGGGTATGCGCAAGGTGGGTAGGTGATTACTCAACGATGATACTTTAATGCAATTTTTCATGAGAGGGTTTGTTAAAGCGACTACAATTAGGGGTGTATTACAAAGGAACCCTCGCACCCTAACCGAGGCTAAGGTAGCCGCTAGGGATATGAAACATATTGAGAGGGATTATGAGCGGCTATGGAGGAAAGAGGATGAGTTGATCCCTCAATTCATCCCTCTCCTACCTAAGACGGGAATGGACCCGATTAGGCCGCATAATCGCCCTCCATATGTCGCCATTGAAGCGGCCTCAATTCCCTTAGCGGTAACGGCCCCCCCAACCATGTTAGCATTACCGGCCCCTAGGGTAGACCCTCAAATTGAAGAGATAGAGCAACGACTAGGTGCTACTCAACTAGGGTTCCAAGAGACAATGTTAAAACAATTTCAAAATCTAACGGACCAAATGGCATTGTTGATCAAAAATCAACAACCCGGTCCTCCACCTCAAATAGAGTCGGGAAACCACACATCGGGATTTTGGTGCACTAATTGTCAACAACACGGTCATACACTACAATTTTGTAGAAACGGGCCGAACCGCAATCAACGAACGAACAATAATGGGCATCAACAAAACTTAAGGGGTCCGAGTCAAAACCAAGGGAATAATCGGGGCCCTCCGCCACGTGGACAAACTAACCAAAGTATCGAAAAAAAGGATTTTCACCATCTTTGCGGTAGATACCACGTCATAGGGCAATGTTGGTCCGAAAACCAAGGTCAAGTGTGTAATAATTGTGGGGGGCCACACGCTTCTAACCAATGTCGTCATCCGGACAAGGTAAGTGGAGCACCGAACCCTCCAACTAACCCAACCCAACCGGATCAAGAGAATACGAGGGGTTCACAAAATGAAGGTAATAATACCCTTAAACCTTCTAACTTCTATTATGATGGGAATACGAATCTTTCGGGGCAAGTTACACAATCACCTAAACAAATGGGACCGTCTACATCTCAAGATGTCCGATTTATGGATTCTTCTACCGTTCCGGTAAATTTAGAAATGTCCACAAATGGTCAAGGTTCATGTCTTCCACATGCTAACTCCATTTCATACGAGTTAAAAAGTCTTAAGGAGGAAATTGTGCATAAGGCTCCGGCATTAGCCGTTACCACTAGAGCAATGAGGGGTAATGCACCATTAGAAGTAGAGGAGGAGGAAGAAGAGGAAAATCCATTGGGGGAAATTCCTTATTTTTCGGATTTGGAGAATGTAACTAGAGAGGCTAGGAAGGCCACTAAGGCATTAGAGAGAGAAAATGAAATTGCCAATGAGAGGGAGAGGTCTAATGTCATCCATGATTTAGAGGGTGGTGATGTAGGAGAGTGGGAAGGTCCGGGCATTTCCGTAGAGGAGTTTGATAGTGTTAGAAGGCCTAAGGCCGATAGAGTAGATGGATACGACCTTTGGGCCGACTTAAGCTCACTAAAGGCCGATATCACATTTGGTCAATTATTAGAAATTTCACCGGTAGCTAGGAAGACTTTGAAGGACGGAATGCCTGTGAATAGGAGGGCTAAGAGGCCAAAGACTAGAGTGTCGGCGAGGGTCCAAATGCAAGGGAGAACTCGGGAAGTCAAGGCGGTGGAGATTGAAGTAACGATGGTGGACAAGGTGGTTCCTCATGTATTGGTGGATGGTGGAAGTAGTCTCAATATTCTACCCGAGCACACTATGAGGAAATTGGGCTTAAGTTTGACGGGTCCGTCGCCATTTGTGATTAATATGGCCAATCAAAGTCCGGTGGTTCCGGTGGGGATTATCAAAGATTGTCGGCTTAACACGGGAGGTGAAGAATACATTGTGACCTTCCAAGTCATTAAAATGCACGACAATAAGGATGCATTCCCCATTTTGTTAGGGCGACCTTGGTTAAGGATGTCTAACGCCGTAGTAGATTGGGGAGGACACAAACCTTCTATCACCTATGGTCCCGTAGATAATAGAGTCAAGGTCTCTATTGCACCTTTAGGTGGTTGGGTTAGGGAGGAGATTGATCCAATGTCGGATGAAGAAAAAAATGGTGGAATTAAGGAGGATTTTGAGGATACATTGGTGGAAGTTGTTCAAGACAAAGAGAAGGCTAAAATGTATTCTTCTAGCGGGTTCTTAGGTCCTAATTTTTACAATCAAGATGTTGATGGAGATTTTATACATTGGTCAAGACAATACACGGAGTCCATTAGCGACGTCATGATGACGACTCATAGTTGTATTCTTCAAGATAGGGTGTCTAGAGAGGATTATTTGTCCTTAGAGCCGTGTGAGGTTCTCACGGAGGAAGAATGGGTGAAGGGAGGACTCACTCCATGGTTAGATGATATTGAGTTGAGTGATGTGAGTTTGGTACATGTAGATGGGACTCAAGATGAGGAGGCCATGTTAGAACTCTCAAAGTTAGAGCCCGCTTTGCATTTTAAAACTACTTCTACGGGCATTATCGTGGGTCATGATGTCAAAGACTACCCTAATGTACCCAACGATTGGTATAGAGATACCGAGGAGCAAACACGAGTGGTCGAAGAGGATTGGAAGTTTGTGGATGTCAAAATGAAGGATGGGAAAGTTAGACCAATGAAGATGGGCTCTAAACTCGATGAGAAGGAGATTAAGGAGTATAGTGATTTGATAGATGAGTTTAGTGATACTTTTGCTTGGTCATACGATGAGCTCAAGGGGATTCCTAGAGAGATGGTTGAGCATCATATTCCGTTAGTTCCGGGCTAAAAACCGGTGAGACAAAAAGAGAGAAGGATGAACCCTAGATTGCAATTATTGGTCAAGGCGGAATTAGAGAGGTTGTTGCAGGCTGGGTTTATAAAGCCGGTAGAGATTACGGATTGGGTTTCTCCTATGGTGTTAGTGAAAAAGAAAAATGGGAAGCTTAGAGTTTGTGTAGACTATAGGAAGCTCAATGATTGTACGCAAAATGATCACTTTCCTTTGCCGTTCATTACCTTGTTGTTAGAGGAGGTAGGGGGTCATGAGAGGTACACATTTATGGATGGATACGCCGGCTACAACCAAGTAGCCATAGCGCTCGCGGATTTGCACAAGACGGCATTTACGACACCTTGGGGGACTTTCATATGGGTGGTGATGCCATTTGGTTTATGCAACGCACCGGCAACATTCCAACGACTAGTCATGTATATCTTTAGCGACTTGCTCTTCAAGTCCATGACGGTTTATATTGATGATTTTAGTACCCAATCTAGTACTAAAGAGCATGTGCATTGTGTGAGGGAGGCCTTGGTTAGGTGTAGGCAAATGCGGTTGGCATTAAACCCGGACAAGACATTTTTAGGGGTACAAAGGGGAGTTTTGTTGGGTTATGTTGTGAATGAAAAGGGGAGAGAACCGGATCCGGACAAGATCGCGGTCATTGATGAGTGGGAAACTCCGAAAAATGCCAAGGGGATCTCTAAGTTGCTAGGACATGTGGGGTGGTATAGAGAGTTAATTCCGGATTTTGCAAAGATAGCGGTCCCTATCACTCATTTGCTCAAGAAGGATGTTAGATTTGTTTGGACGGATGAGTGCCAAAAGGCCTTTATTGAGTTAAGGTCCAAATTGAGCACTTATCCTGTCTTAAGGCCCCCGGATTGGGAAAAGCCTTTTCATGTGTATTGTGATGCTAGCAACGTAGCGGTGGGTAGTGCCTTGTGTCAATCCACGGGAGAGAAGGGGAAGGATCTACCCGTAGCTTATGCTAGTAAGCAATTGACTTCCGCGGAGAGGAATTACTCCACTACGGAGAGAGAGTGTCTAGCCATGGTATTTTCGGTCAAGAAGTTTAGGCACTATCTTATTTGTAATCCGGTAGTGTTTTTTGTGGATCACATGGCCATTAAATATTTGGTCAACAAGCCGGAGTTGAGTGGAAGGTTGGCTAGGTGGGTCTTGTTACTCGAAGAGTTTGATTACACGGTGGAATATAAACCGGGCCGCATGCATTTACAAGCCGACCACTTGTCTAGATTGTCGGAGGAGATGGGCACTACGCCAATAGATGATAACCTCATGGATGATAGATTGTTTGTAGTCACGTCCACACCGGATTGGTATGCCGGAATTGTAGAGTTCTTGACCACTCAACAATTACCAACCGAATGGACGAAAGAGGAGAAAAGAAAGGTTAGAGTCAATAGTAGGCACTTTGCAGTGATAGGCAATAGATTGTTCAGGAGAGGAGCGGACACCATCTTGAGAAGATGTGTATCGCAAGTAGAGGTTCCGGATATTCTAGAGGCTTGTCATGATAGTGCTTGTGGAGGGCATTTTTCTGGTCAACTTACCGGCCAGAAAATCCTTAGAGCAGGTTACTTTTGGCCTACATTGTTTCAGGATTCACACGACTATGTTAGAAGGTGTGATGCTTGCCAAAGGTACGCTCGAAATGACCTTAGGATGGAGATGTCATTGCACATTTCATTACCACTAGTTCCCTTTGAGAAATGGGGAATAGATTATGTAGGGGAGGTCCATCCCCACTCTTCGAGAGGGATGGCATACATTGTTGTAGCTACCGAGTACTTGACTAAATGGGCGGAAGCCAAGGCGGTAAAAACCGACACGGCCGCACATGCCGCCACATTTATGTATGAAAATATCATTACTAGGTTTGGAGTCCCAAAGATTCTAGTTAGTGATAGAGGTACACATTTTCTTAATGACCTCATTTCAGAGATGACTCAGAGGTTTAAGATCGACCATAGGAAGACTACTCCCTATCACCCTCAAACTAATGGTCAAACGGAGCGGGTGAACGGGATTCTAGTGGGCATTTTACGCAAGACGGTCATCGACTCAAAGAGAGATTGGGACGTCAAGTTAAACGCGGCTTTGTGGGCTTATCGGACGACTTACAAAGTGACAACACAAGCTACTCCGTTTTCTTTGGTTTACGGTATTGAGGCTACACTCCCTATTGAATTTGAGGTGGAGTCATTGAGGGTTGCAATAGGGACACGCCTCAACGACAATGAGTCTTTGAGAAATAGGCTCGGGGATCTAGAGGAGTTGGATGAGAAGAGGCGGAGGGCCGCTCAACACATGGAAGCAATTCAAAGGCGAAGGAAGGTTATCTTTGACAAGCGTCACAAGAAGAGGGCATTAGAACGAGGAATGTTGGTTATGCTCCAAGATGGGAACAAAAAGGATTTTTCGAGCAAATTTGATGCGGTTTGGTTAGGTCCTTACATTGTGGCGAATACCTTTGCTAACAACTCGGTACAATTGGAGGCACTCAATGGACAAAGCTTCCCGACACGAACGGCCGGCAGTAGGTGCAAGCAATTCCACATATGAAGACATTTGACTTCAAGCAAGACATTCTGGGAGCCGGTCCCAGATGGTCGCCAATAATGTGAGCCCAAATTGATGTCATCATGTGTTGTTGACACTTGTAAAACATTACAAGTAGTGTTTTGTTGATTTATGATTATTCACAAAAATATAAAAAGAGTGAAGCTTGAAGAAAACTAAGTTTGAAGCATTAGGCTTGTGTGGAGTGGATTTAAGTAGTATGAGGACATACCTTGGTAAAGTGTGGTAGGTAGAAAGCCAAAGTTAGTTAAATGTTTGAATTATGATATTTGTTGATCATTTGAGGGAGGAAGGCTTAGGAGATTAGATGAGAGCCTACAAAGTATGAGGAGATTTCGAAGGCTTATCGAGAGCCTTATGGATGGGATGAGTCCCTACTTAGAAGGAGAAGGTTAAGGGGTTGTGATTGGAGGTTCTAATCCTCTCACCCTATCATTATCTCATGCCCTCTCTCCCTCTCAACTCACTATATAATCCCTCATTCTTCCCTTACTCATCCTCTCTTTCCTTCGTGCTCCTTAAGCACCCCACGGGTTATAAATGTGGGTGTGTGGGAAGCAAGATAGGAGCACATGTGTGTGCTTAGTTCTTAGGAGAAGAGCCAAGGCTATTTAGCCTTGAAGAGGGATTGACCTCTTGTTAGAAGTAGATTGGGTTTAAGGAATTTGGAGTTTGATTGTAAACCTCAACTTGTTGCATTGAGATTCATATTGAAGTAAGAGAGTTTAAACTTGTTTAAACTTGTGGCATTTAGAGTGACTAGATTGTACTAGGTGCATTACTTGTAGTGTTTTATTAGTTATGAACTTGAGCAGAACTTTATAGTGAGAGATTTGTCAATTATGGATGATCAGAGTGTTCAATGGGTATGAAAATTTGAGGGATTGTTTATTATAAAGTATGGGAGTTGTGATAAAAATTTGAAAGCTTCAGTCATTGGGATGAAAGAGTTATTAAAAGTTGAAGGGGAGGGTGTCTAGGAACAAAGCAGCAAGGTTTGAAAATATGTATCTCTTAGAGGGTTATAGATATGGATACCAAAATTTGACACTACCTTTTGAACTTATATATCTATCTTGTGTCAAAATTTTAGATTGATTGGATGTAGGAGTTGGAAGTTATTAGAGTTTTAATGACCGGATGCTTTATCACAACATTCATACTAAGTAGTTAGAGTTAGAATTTCATGCATAACTTTTGCATATGAACTCTGTTTGTGCCAAAATTTGGTGTGGAGATTTTTGATAAGGTACTTAACAAGTGTACCAAATTTCACTTGAAGAACATAAGTTGGGTGGGAGTTATACTATTCTGAAGTTTAGTAGGAAGACATTGATAGAGATTTACATCAAGAAGAACTTAGAGAAGGAAGGGCAATGATAAGTATATAAATATTTTTTAATACTTGTATTTAAAGCTTATGTGCTCATGGAATCCACAAGCGAAGTGCCATGTACCAATACGGAATCAACCCCGATGACATGTGATAGTACGGAATCAATAAGCGAAAACTCATGTAGTAGTGTGGAGTCGACGGCAAGGACTCGATTCACAAGAGGGATATCTTTGAAGGCATGCGTGGCCAAAGCGGCCGGGTGGACATTAGAAAATGCTAAGGATATAACCTTGCCCGACATTAAGGAATGTAAAACTACATAGTGTGGTGTTAATCAAGTTGTGTATATTCCAAGGGTAGATTGGAATTATATATTGGGTTACAAAGAGAGAAGTCTCTACATGTCATTATAAACTTTTCCACTCGGGCTAGGACGAAATCGAAGGGTGGAGGATTTTTGGTGACACATACACAGGTCTATCATTAAAAATGTAGGGGTCTGAGGGACTCGCCACCAATAATAATGGTAGGAACGCCTGCAATCCTTCAAGCATATGAATGTCCTCCTCATGTAACTCTACTCTAATGTATTTCAAGTCCAACACCCTTAGGTTTGTCAGTTTACTCATGTCTGACAACCGACATAGCGATTCACAAGACGACAAATTGATAGTTTTCAGTGCATGTAAATCTCCAAAGCCTTGCAAACTAGTCAGTTGAATGTTTCTAGAAGCGTTGATAACTTCTAATTGCTCCAATCCACTGAGGTTTGGTATCTCTGTTATGGGCAAGTCAAAAACATGTAACTCACAAAGACACTGAAGCCGAGTAAGATCACTAGGAAGCTTCAACAATCGTGGGCAACTACTTAAAATTAATGATTTCAAACCAACCAAGCCGTCCAATCCTGGAACTTCAACCAATTTAAAGCACCAACGTATATAGAGCGATTGTAGGCTGGGCCCTAATCTCACAATTTCCAACCCCTGAATCTCGATAAGCACCACTCTCTCCAGAGATGTACAGCTCCTCAAATCCAAGTCTGATGTGTAAACATTCCAGAGCTTTAGCGATTCCAAGTTGGTGCACAAAGCAAGGACGTCCTGCTCAAACACAACAGCAGCATGCACTTCCAGACTTTTAAGTGCTGCTGGTAGTTGTCCTACATAAGCACAATGATCTGAAAACAGGTTGAAATAAGTCAAGGTTTTCAGCCCTTCCAAGCCATCAATTGAAAACTTGGATGGAGAAATTATATCTGTTTCCACAGTTAAGCTTCTCAACCGAATGAGGTCTTTGAAATTCAAAACTCCAGATAGTTCGTACAAATTCAATAGCTTCAAGACCACAAGGTTCGTGCAATATTTCCATTCGATTGTCCTTAGACTCATAACCCCGGGTCTCTTCATAATTCCATAACTCCCTGAAATACAAACTCGTGTCAACTTCTTCCAACTACTCCTTGGCTCATCCTCCAGCTCTGTAGGAAGTGCATCCGTAGCGTACACCCACCTCCGCTCCTCCATGTCTAAGGCCATTAATTTCCCTTGCGCTTCCAATTTTGCAAACTCACGATACAGATCATGTATGCTCACTTCCCCAGAGCTCATCTCGGCATGCTCCAACAAGGCACTATCCACCAGATGCCGCAACTGCAATTCAACACAAAACAATCACAATTTAATCCATCAGACATGAGCATCAAATTTCTATGTAAACCCTCCAAATCATTGAATCCAAAATCTCTAGAAACTTCTTGTTCTCATGCTTAACCATATTCACACTTTCATCATAATTCAACCTATATCCCCAACAATTATGGTGTTTAACAAACGTAAGCCTGTGAATTGTGCATTTTGCATGTTCTCCAAGGATTGCTCGTCAATCTTGAAGGAGCTACAATGTAAGAAATATGGTGTCAATTAGTACAAAACAATTAAAACTTATATTAAGATCTTAAGATAAATTGAGATACAATAAGATCTTATTATATTGATATTCATGTTTGGACTTGAGGTATTAAAGAGGGGGATTGACTACATACCCAATTTTCAATCACTTCCTTCTCCTTTTTGTGAACAAGACACAACCACTCCATCAAATCCTCCTTGTCGAGGAGAGTACTTGATGGGGAAAACATAGCTAAATCCATAAATAACTCTTGCTCCCCTTTAGGCAATTGGTCAAAATTGCTTCTAAGAATGTTGAACAGAGGATTTACAGGTTCTTGCAAATAGCTCGATTCTTTGTGTTTTTGTAAGTCCTTCATCTACACCGAAGGTTCTTTACCTCCATATTGTAGAAAAACACCCAAGGCTTTCAATGATAATGGATGATAATGCGAACCTCGACCTTCACCCTTGCCAAAGTAACAACTTTTGATACACTCCTCAATCGCATATACATCTTCCAACTTTTCAAACTCTTTCCCATTTGTTGCATAGTGCAAAAACATATGCCTTGCATCATCCTTGTCAAGTTCTGGCATCTCAAAACATGCATTTTCATCCACGTTAAGACTTATGAGAGTCTTTCTAAAGTGGGATGTTATAATCACCCAACTTCCCTCAACAAAAGGTGCTCGGAGATATAATTTCCCTTGCTCCAATGAATTAGAATCATCCCAAACATTGTCTATGGTTAGGAAGTTTTTTTGCTTCCAAACCTCGAATTTCAAGAGGGCGTCTTCACACTGCAAATACACCCAAATCATGAGTGGAAGGCACAACTAAAGGCTTTGGGGTCCAACACATTGTACTGCTTCTTTTAGAATAAACTAAGATGGCAATAAAATGCTAAGAGCACTAAATCGACAAAAGAACATCAAGTGAAACATTGGGAGTTACTTTGTGACTTTTATGACAACATGGTGGAATTTAATACTCTAATCTTTCTATCTAGTCCTTGTCAACATCTTATTTAAGAAATTAGCATCCTAAGTTGCCTTCATTTGCATATAATCTTGAGGTAAGCAATAGTTGTCTTACTAACTCATGCAGCTCACACCCTTAACATTGGATAACATGAACTTTAAAGACCAAATACCTTGTCCTCCCCAACTTCTTGAACAACCTCCGCACTTGTGTTTGTCAATGTGGTCAGTACCTTCTTTACTAACTCGTGTTTACTTTGCTTTCCCAATTCCACGTGGCACACCTTCCCATCAAATTCTCCATCCATTTCATTACACATAATCTTGCAAATTTGAGTCTTTCCCAAGCCGTCCACACCATACAAGCCAATCACACGAACGCCTGGAAGCTTGGTGGAATTTGGAGTCTTTCCAAAATGGTCTCGTATAACCTATTGAAGTCACATCATAATGTCCATCAAATTAGAACTCCATGTTAGTTTGAAGGGCTTAGAGTAGAAGTATTTTAGTGACACTGAGTTATCGTGCTCACAACGGAAAGAAACAACTATACATCTCATACAAAATTTAGTACTTATCATATTATATTGAACAAACAAATTCTTGTTGAAGACCAGCATCATGATTAAAGATCATGAACTTGGTTTCAATATTGTTCCAAAGTCAAGAGTAATTGATCCAAATTGTAGCATTGAGACATCATCCATCATCCCCTCATCGGAAGGTCAGCCTACAAATTAGAATCTTTGAAATAACATTTTCGAACCAATCTCACAAAAATAATGTTCCAAGTGAAAAAGAGTACATGCATGGAATGATTGACAAAATTATGCATCCATTTATTATATGTTTTGAGTTGATAGTTATTTTTATTTCATTCTATTTGATTGAATCACACTCATTTTGAACTTATAATCATTGTAGCTTAAATTTGGAACTTACATGTACATCAATACTTGAGATCTAACTAACAAATTATGGCTAAAATAGATCAACCAAGGGTCAACCTTCAAAAACATCATCAATAATATTACCTGGGATAATTTTGAGCGCCCTTGAACATGTGATTCATCATATTGAATGTCTGATGGAATAGCCTTGCAGATATTTGACACAATTTCTTTTCGATAAGCAACAACTTCTTTTGAGTGTCGGTCATACACCAATCCATTGAAAGCACGAAACCACCTGAGAGATTCTTTCCATTCACCCAATTCAATTCGGTTATTATCTTTGGCCATCGTTTCCCACTCCTTGAACCATATCTCTTGTCTATCACTTTCAAAAAATTCATCTACATTGAGGCCAAAAAATAGGGGAAGAATCTTCAAATTTGCATTTTTCTTAGTTGCTTGCATAAAGCCATTGAGTTCAATCATTGGCCACTTTGATGTAAAGTACTCCTCAGAAACCACCACCACCATCATTTTGCATTGTGCTACAGCAGCTTTGATAAGATCTGGAAACCTCTCTCCCTTGGGCAAGCTCGAAGGTCGTTTGTCAAAAAATGGAAAGCGATGGCGGCTCTCTAGGTCCACACACAGTTGCTCTACAAATTCCTTTTGAGCTCCACTATGGCTCAAGAATATCTTATGATGTCCAAGCAATATTGGGTCCTCATACTCAACATCAATTGACCTGCGTTGGCAAGCAAAAGACATTCTAAAATGTAAAAGCTGCAAAATATATTGAAGCCACATAGGACAAGTAAATGACAATATAATGAAAGAATACGAAAACTCCTTCTCAGTCATACATACCAACATGATGGATTTACCTGTTTACCTTCCTTCTTTTGCTAGATGTAGCCATCTTCTTTTGCTAGATGTTTTTTTGCAAAGGTGTAAAACCCTGAAAGCCAACCATGTCAATTGGCAAATGATTTAGACTACAGTCTCCCTCCTCCTACATAGACCAAACAACACAACTCTACAAATATGCACCATAAACAAATAACCTATTTTTAAGAGATACATTTTCAACAAGTTTCCATTGATCATGTCACATAGTTTTGCAAGCATCAAAGCTTAACAAGACGGCTTGCACAGCCATTCAAACATTGCAAACTCTGCTTGCTCTAGTGCATCGAGTTTGCAAGGTAGGGTGCCCAGAACCTAAAGGGCGGAGAGAGACGGGTCCCCTCTGTAGCACTCTACCCGTGTGTGTATCAAAATAGACCAATATTTTTCGAAGACAACCGTCACCTGCAATTAGCCACGCTTCAGAACCATGCGACAGATAAAACTTCACGAACACTCTTCACAGCTTCAGAAAATATCAGACATGGAATCAAACTGCGGTTCAAGATACGTTCAAGGTAACCCAACATAAAGTAATGCAGTTTGGGAATGTCTGGAGCCCTGAGACAAACACAGCATATTCATGCATTTTAAGGAGTACGTAGGCTCTCAATTAAGGCTGTTCTATGTTCTCATCAAAGGTCTTGAGAGAACTCACGACAGCCTGCGAAAGGAGAACAGGAACGACTACTCTGCTATTGGAATTTGATTTCTTTTACTACCCAAGAAGGTTGTGACGAAATTTGTGATTGGGATGTGCAGCTCCACACCATAGTGACGTCTGTAAATTCATTCTGTCAGTACTTGCGCTTTCACAACTTACAACAATTGGAGTGTTAAGCCGATCTCCATAGCCTGAGCCGATGGTAGATATTAGTGAAATAGGTTGTAAGGAGAGAATTTCAAACAAACACAACACAGTCTGCTCCTCTTTGTTGGGGGGCCTACGGTAAGCGAGATTAGATCGTCAGCACTCATACCCCTCCCTGGTGCAGAAGTGGTTGAGCCAAAACGAACACAACACAGGGGATCCACATCATGAAATAATTAAGTGCTCCCCGACTTAAATTAAGTGCACACTTATGCAAATTGCATGTCAAGTGCAAAGGAGAACTCCTCTGTAAGAAGGTTTTCCTTTTATACATTTCTACGGACAGCTGCCTCGCACAAGTTGTACACCATCGAAGATATTGTGGTGACTAACGCATTTATTTGCGGCTGCCTTCCCATCTCAAGCTTCTAAGTAACCAAGCCTACTTGCAAGTCATTTTCTCCTACTCGCTACAGGCAATTGTCCACATGTTGGTTGAGATTCACCTGCAAGTGCAACTTCCGCCCCTTGTTCACATAATTATATAAACTTGTAACAAAATAAAAGATTGCTTATTTTCTCTACTTCTAGTGCCCCTATCCAAGAAAATACCACTTGGAAGGTTTTTATTTTCTTGATAAGTTTTTAAACGGGGACACTAGAAGCAAGGGACAAACAACCTTCTGTCAAAGGAACCCCACGAAGGAATCGCCACTAGGCAGGTAAAGGGGCTAGTCGCGACCATCAAATAGGTTAGTCTCAAATCGGCTCATAGTCACCCATAACACTTAGATGCTTTGAGAAATGAAAGGTAATCGTGCACATAAGAATGATAACCAAGTACTACTCTTGCGCAACCTGGAATTTGAGAGACTCGCCTTGCTTACAAATCAGATCTGGTGCAGATGCATGAAGAAAGTCACCGATCGAAGCCCCCAACAATATCGATGGCTACCAAATCAACCATCGATTAACATCCCTCGCATCCCAACCTCCTACAACACTGTTACTATTAGCCAAGCACAAAAACTAATCTGTCGGTACAGTTCTCCCTGCACTCACACTTCCGGTCGGCATTTCTCAGCACTTACAAATCAAAACTTCTCAAATTCTAACCTGAATACATGACAGAACACAGATCAATACTTTCAAGTTGCTCAGACCGATTCTTCCCTAGTCTCACTTGTCTGGACAGATCTCTTTTCCGAATATGCCAACTTCCCCACCCTGGCCAGCAATAATGATCCCGACAGTCACCTCCTACTGAAGGTTAGTAATCAGCATCCGTCGTCCACGGAGAAGCTGCAAGCATCCAAAACCCGTGGGAAAAGAATGCGGCACTAGCTTAGGGCTGCTTCACACTATGGTCGTCCAAGTCGAGAGGCCGTGGGATTGAGTGGCCAAACTTTGTTGAGAGTCCAAAGAAATGGGCTGAAAATAGCCAATAAAATATAGTATGTGGAGCCTTTGGCCGGGCATAGTGTGAAGCCTCCAAAGGCCAAGCCCAAAGTCCAAACCCTTGGCCATGAACTCCCACGGCCTCTCGACTTGGACGGCCATAGTGTGAAGCTTCCAAAGGCCAAGCCCAAAGTTCAAACCAGTGTTGGACTGGTATTTCTATTTTATGATACCAGTGGGGTCCTAGTATGCATTGACTTTGTAGCTCACTATTAGGCCTTGTCAAGGTACTAGGGGGGTCATGAAATGTAGAGCTTGGTATAATATTAAACATGCAAGAATTATGGCTTTGCAATGGTATCAAATACTAGTTCAAGTGCCTTGCTAATAAAATCCAAGGCTAATCAATGGTATGTTATAAAATTTTCAAGCTCCAGTTGGCGATGAAATAAAATGTCTCAAAAAAAGAAAAAATGCATCTTGAATTAGACATTATACTAATTATGCTCACGAAAGTTAAAGACACTTGAACTTGAACCTAAACCTAAACCTTCTCCGTCTTTTTTCTTCTAAAAGGGTACCTAAAAGGGAATGTACAATGGTTATGGGAAGTGCTTGGTCTTGTAAGGCCGCCAATATCTTCCATCCCTATCTGCTTAACTACAACCTTCGAATGCAACCCTAAGAAAGTGAGGAACAATATTGTGGAGAAATGATGTGACCATGTGCACAAGAATGGTCTTAGTATTGCATTCTAAACCCCTCCTTGGTATTGGTATGTTCATAAATATCTCCTGCCCATGATGCACAGGTATGAGCTAGTGTATTGTCCCCTTTGATACCAATTGGGTATGGTCTGCAATACCCTACTTGATACCAGTGCTTATACCAGGCCCTAACATATATACCGGTCCAACACTGGTCCAAACCCAAAGGAGCCTTCCACTTTATTCCTTGCTCAAAATAACCCCTCCAATCTAACGGCCAAGATCTTGTCAATGATTGATTTTTTAATGAAAAAAAAGCGACGGCCTCTCGACCATAGTTTGGGTTTCTATTCCCATCCAACCCAAACTTCCTTCGAGAGTCCGTCGCCTTCTTCAAAAAGTAATCATTTTAAATTGCGACGGCCTTTGGACTTTGGCCATAGTGTGAAGGGTCGAGAGGCCGAACTCTTGGTTTCTTGCAATTTGATTGGTGGAAATCGACGGCCTCTCGACCTTCGGCCACAGTGTGAAGCGCCCCTTAGGTTAGATTTGGGTACCTTGCAAGGCTTCCCCGAAATCCTTCTCCTGCACACAGACTGGAAGGCGTGGTCGTTCCGGGGGGACATTTAACCTCTCTACAAACCCTCAACAGAGTCCGTTGGGAACCTTGGATCCACATACCACGCCCACACCCACCATGTCCTTGGGCACGGGTGTCACGACCACAACTATACTCGCCATTGCCGAGAGTAGATTGTCAAATTCAAATAATATTCACGGCGCCCCTCCCCCCCCCGCGGCCGGCGGACACCTCGTGCAGCGTAGCCTGCTTACAAATTCCGTGCGGTGGCGAGGTATGAGAGAGGATGGTGAGGACCGAAGGTGGATGAAGTTTCTATTTAGTCCCCGTACCTACATTACATCCATTTCCGATGCATGCGGTTTGGCTCGGGTATACAATATTACAAAATACACTACGGTCATTTCATACGGTTCATGTGATATTTCATGGCAAGTGTCCGAGACTACCTTCATTGCATCCCCACATACATTGATGTCTACCACGGTTGGGTCCAAGGCCACAACCTCCATGGACATGGCCATCGTTGGCATGTCCACCACCATGTGGTTCGGCCTAAAAGAGACATTTCCATAAACTTTTGATATTTCATGTATGTTAAATAGCTCGACAAATTTTCAAAACAATTCCATAGATCTGCAAAACTAAAAAGATAGTCTACAAAATGTACTATAATAAATAATAAATTCATATGCAACCTACAAAAAATTGCAAAGTTGATTTAAAAAATCCTTTTACTATCCACTAGGTGGGGGGTCCATTGATGTTGGATTGGCGGGTGAGAACGATGAATATCAATTTACTTTCCTATGTTCATATGAACTGATGCATATTAGGCTATATTACCGTGCTTCATTAAAAAGAAAAAAGGAAAAACATCCAAAATCCTAATTGGCTAGGGAAAAATGTTCCTCATCAACAACAATTTACCCTTGATGGCTGAAGGCTAATTTACATAACAACACACGTTGTTCACTTGCTATATAGTGAAGGTTGAAAGGTTGGAAAATTTACAAATTTGTTAATAGATTCAAAGATCACTTTTACTGGTCCGAGATGACCCTAAACTACCGGATGATGGTGGAGGGATACCCAAATCCCAAGGAAGAGGTTGGCGGTTCGAATCCTGGCTGTGAAATCTCCTCTCTACCTGACGGAAAACTTGCCAGGTGGTCAACTGCCTCCTGTGCTTTGGCGTTGGCCTGTCGGCCTTCTGTCTCAAAAAAAAGAAAAAAGAAAAAAGAAAAAGATCACTTTTACAAATGACTGGTGTCCTGAAATGACTTTGCGTACTCCATGAATGCATAATCAAGCTTAATATTGAAGAAATTCTTTATGAATGAATGTCCCATACTGGGGTTGTAATTTATTGGATGTGATGAGCACACAAAGACACATGATGTGCCCAGCAGGATGTGACTATTTATGGATGTGATTGAAAGACAAAGTGTCAAAAATCGTAGTTCGGGTAAAAAGTGATGATACTTGTAACAATTACTGGATGAACTTTCTACACATACTTTACATGGCATACATGAAAATGATAAAGGTCTATGTGTGAAGCTTTATACGATTGTGATGCAAGGTGTATTTCATATGAAGTATTAAGTGTTTTTTATGTTTTGAATCACATTTGGGACACTGTCAAAATGTCCAACGATGTCAAATTGTTAGTAAAACTTACCTACAACTTCATATATTTGGAAAGGTGGTGATGAACATGAAAAACTCTTTTTCCAAAGACATTGTGGATTCAGCCGGCCAATGAAGAACCAACCATTCATCATAAGACAGAAAATAGCAAAACAGAGGAATTCATTGTTACAAAGTTGTGTGTATGAGAAAATCAGAGGCATGTGTGCCCTGTAAGCTATTAAATCCGTCGGGTGCTCAAGAATGGGGAAAAAGAATATGATACCCAGAAATTTCAGACACTGGTGCATGATGCTTTATTACCCATCACCATGCTTATCCATAGGGTGGCCTCATCTCCACAATGGAATTAGTCCCTCTGTTTTCGTGTCTGCAATTTTTATGTGCACTGTTACACTTGCAATCACTTCAGTAACAAAGCTTCAGGTTCCACTGAAGTTTAATGACTTCAACTTTCAGGGATTCAAGTGTCCAGTCCTTCCTTCACATTGGTGAACAATGAAAGACCTTTATGTTTGAAATGGAGATCTTCTCACTATTCACATCGGAGTTAATCACACCTGCAAAACCCCTAGGCACGTTTACAGAATCTGGGATGCTTCTCTCAAACACCATCTGTGCCATCAATGGATACCTGCATGTCAGCTCGCCCACCAGCCATCCTCTCTGCCTTTAACCCTCATTCTCCTGATCCAAAAGCATCCGAAACAAGGTTCACAACATTTCTCAAGAATAAAATCGTAAATTGAGCAGCATTTTGATGGTGGAGCCAGCCAAAGATTCAAAAAGGACGAAGACAGACAAGACTGGGCAAAATAGAGGCAGAAGTCCAAGCTGTACCTGTGCGAATGCGTATGACGTCCGAAACAGGTGACACTGCACCAACCAACACAAAGCATGATGTTACTTCAAACTGAATAGTCAAATAGTATTCAACGAATTTCAATTTTCTGTGTTATGCAAAATCTAAGCTACCACAGAAACAAACTGGAGATATATGAAACATATAATAAGGTACTTGTAACTTCACATACCAAATATTTTTCCGTCTCCAATTTCACCAGTCCTTGCTTGATCAATAATAGTATCAATCACAGCTTCCACCTGTTGCCAAAGTCATATTCAAATTAACTTCCATGATAAAATAAAATAGAATCATTTGTTCAAGGTTCTTCAAAGAAATGTATTGCGATTTTATTAACATGCTGTTTTCAATAAATAAAATTGCATACACAAAAAATCTTAAGACCACTATCACAGCTCACCTGCTCATGAGAAACCACTATCTCCAGCTTCACCTTTGTAAGAAAGCTGTCTCCAGCATACTCCGTGCCTGTGATTGACGAAGAAAACATTTCCTGTCAGTTGTGCACCTTCGAATCATCTGTGGGAATATCTCCACAACCCAAAGTACATGATTGGTAACATACTCAATACTCTAATCAACTTTTCAAGGTCGGCAAATTTCAAATACAATACACAAGAGAAGAAAGTTGGAATTGAATACTACTAATGTCCTACATTACTACCCCTGTTGACTACAACAAAATGCCAATAAGGAAATGGACAAACCAGCTTGCCGTTCTCGAGAGCCACCCTGAGCTCCAAAGCCTCGGACATCTGTGACAGTAACACCTCGAATTCCCATCTTGATAAGAGCCTGTTAGATAACCATTGCCAACAACCTCTGCATCAGATTGAGAAAGGAAGGTTTTATGAAGGTTGATGAGGTACTAGAGGTAACTAAAAATTCCAACATAGACAAAATTATGCATGATTTCTCATTAAGGTCAACTAAAGACTCTGCAAACTACATACGCTCTTCAGACATTAGCTGCTGTCTTCAATAAGTTATTACTATGTCCATTCCACCTTTACTGGAATTATCTTAATGCTCTGATACAGAGTCTATGAAGTTCTTCCTGAGCTGGCAGGCATATATTCAATAGTATGCTGCGTTATTATATTACAAAGGTTAAGACTGTTAAAAGCTGATACAAATGAAAGGTTCATGAGTCATACTGATGAAACAGGAGTCAGTCGCCATGGTCTTTAGCCCGAGTGAAACATGCACCCAAACATGCACAAACAAAAAGCCAACAACAAACTTAGTCCACCAAACTTAAAGGATACCACCATAAACTTTACTGACAGCATTCTTAGAGAAACTATCTATTCTCTCTGGGGCATCCCTTAGAATCTAGAGAAGAATCATTGCCCCCTAATTCGTCACATAAGTTTGTAAATTTAGCAATAACATGCAAATTAACTGCAAATGTTTATGAAAGGTGTGCACCTTAAAACTGCTTCAACTTTGTAGAAGTCCACATGTGGTATAAAGTCTGCACACTCACACCAGCGACTCTGAGATCTCAGTAACCTGGACGTACTGATCAATTTGTATCGCCTCTCATTACAGTATCAGCAGAGTTCAGCAATTTGATCTGCTTAAACCCTAAACCCTAACCCTACACAACTAGAAATATACTTCCCATTCAAGTCTCAGGCCCTACCTTTGGACTGGTCACCGAAAGTTCCTAAGTCGGTTTCCACTTCTGCTCTTGATACTCCAATGTTCTTTCTTCTGCGATCGAAACTCCTTGAAGTGCCTGTCAAATTCAGATATCCAATTGCCCCTTCTCAAAACTTGATGGAGAATATACGACTCTGAAGGCAATTATTGGCAGAATAATAACAAACAACTTATATTCTAGACGATAAGTGGCTTGAGAGGTGGAAATGCAGATCCTCCTATACTGAAACAATGCCCATCTTACTACTAGCCTTCTGACTTAGATGTAAAGAAATTCAAATATAAAGTAGCAAGACTGCAGAGACAAGAAATGTCCGGTTCCAATTACTCTGTTGTTATGTAAAGACTTTGCTATCATTAGAATCTTGGCAGTCGAACGAGGCTGACAATAATAAAGTACAGTATGCATTAAGTATTTTCGTGAGCAAGCACCTTCAGTAATTATCTTCGTCAGGACGCGTATCTTCTGTCCCGAGGAATATGTCACGATCGTGACTTGTTCAATTCTTGTTATCAACATTTAGCTTCACAAGAGCACGCTCTCAAAGAATACATAGCGCAATTTCACCGCAATTAAACCAGGGGAGAGATCACACTCTTTGCTTATATTATTGTTCTGGTACTGATTGCGCTTACGGAGATTATACGATTAGCAAATCCTTCGTTAAATGGAAGTCAAAGTGCTCAATAATCCGAAGATGCAGACCTAGAATCAAAACTTGATCTGCGTTTGTAGAAAAAGACGAAACGAACCTCCTCTCTGGGACCACGAAACTTCCCACATTGAATAAAAATTGCAAATCAAAATCATCGCCATTCCTCTCAGAATAATTACTTGCCGCTTCCTATTCCTTCACTGGGATTCGAATACGAAATTCACATATACAAATCATCCCCCCCCCCTCCTGGGACAATAAGCCGCAACTAAAACATGCAATCACAAATGGAACACGTATTTCATCCTCCGCCATTTGAAACACAAAGATACATCAAGAGTTGAACACACTCACCAGCGGATGCAATCCTGGTTCCCGAGAACGGACGCCATTTGGCTCTTCTTACTCAAAGATGCTCCACTGTGAGCACAAACGTGTAAGTATCCAGTCGCAGGAAAGGACAAGGACGAAGAAGCAGTCACAGATGAGAGTGATGATGATGTGAGAGCACACGACGCCTCGCCAGACGAAGAGATGGATTGCGCAAGCCTTGCGGCCGGAGCACCTTGAAGCGCCATCGCCATTGCCAAACCTTTCACTTCTGTCTCGCTCTCTACTGAACAAGTAAGTACTCTCCCCTAAAATCTACGGATACCCTAGATCTCAGGAGCTTGAAGAGAGCCTAATAACTCTGTGTTTGGCCTACACACCCGTTCCGCTAAAATCTATTCGAGAAGAAGATTTCTCTTAGGATTCCACTTCATATACACCTAGATTTCCACCTCACCATGAAGAATTATTCTCCATTGAAATCTACGCAGCACCAAGATTTCAGAAGCTTGACGAGAGAGCCTAAATAGCACTGGACTACTTGTTGAGCTAGAATCTACATTAATCCAAGAATTCTAAGAAGATGCCAATTCGTGTACATCTAGATTGCCCACCAACTTGGTGGTCCCCAAATATTCTGCCTTGTCTGTAAGCTGCCCTATTTAGTTGAGGGTCGAGACTCGAGAGCAATGAATGGGGAGAACTGACTACTACACTAAATGGTCCGATTAGTGTGGGTGGAAAATTAACGTGGAAATAATTAGCATGGACCATGATAATTTTCTAGTCAAGGTCGAATCAACATGCGTTGAAGATCCCAGATGCTCGCCTCATGTCTTCATGAAGATTTCTGACCAACACATCGAATGTTAGTTATAGGACAAAAGTAGTACAAAAGAAAATAATCACTTGCAATAGTTTTATAGAAACTCGATTATTGTGGCCCATGCTAATTTTTTACTGGAAACTTGCCGTGGGTTGAAAATTAATGTGGACCACATGAATTCTCATTATGAGAAACAACTTGGGTTGTAGAAAATGTTTGTGACCCATAGTAACGAGATTATTTAGTGTAGTTACAAAGCAACCGGCTCATTTTCCCAAATTACCAATTCAAAACCGAAACTCTAGGAAATAAACCGAACCATAATTTAGGACATTTCTTGTTTCGAGTAGAAATACAAAGAATAACCAAAGCATCTCAATGAATAACTGGTTAATTATGAAGGAGTAAGGATGGCGACCGAGTTGGCTTAAATTTCTCCCCGTTCATTGTCAAGTGTTAGTATGGCCTCGGGAGATGCTATTTGGACATTTGTATGTTTTTTGTTTATTTATTAATCTTCGATATTCCGATAGACAAGTTAACTTAGGACCACTTCACACATTAGCCATGGGCCGTGACCATCTAATTGGGAGGGCCCTAGATTCTCATACAAAGGTCGTACCGCTGACATGGTCTGATAGAATTTGCATTACACCTACCTCTTGGAGGTGGGCTTGAAGCAAATTTCGGCAGACCATGAAGCATTATCCATAGGTTGCGTTGTACGAACCCATGTAGACTTTTCATCCATGATAATTCCTTTGGGCCCTTAGGCCTTCACCTCCTTCTAGTGTGAATTGAACTTGACTATTCGACCAATGAGAGGTCTTAGGGCCGGTTCACACGGGATCCCAATCCTAAATCCCAAGTCACTTGCGGTCAATCCATGCAATTGAGCCATTGAGAGCATGGACGTTGGGACTTACCACTTCACACATATGACCTGGATGTCTACATGGCCACACTTTTTGGAGGTAAGGTTTGGGACTTGTGCTGAGAGTTGGGTCTAGCAAAAAGCTATACTCAACTCTCAACACAAGTCCCACAAACATTTTTGCATCAAACAAACAAGATCCACATGTATTGATAATAAACATGTTTTAATGGTTCCTTGAGGCTCAAACCTTGGGACTTTGCCTCCATGTTGGGCCTTGCTAACATGCGTGGGATTTGGGACTTGGCCTGGGGGTGGACTCTTCATACCATGTACAAACTAACATGAGTGTAAGAAGGGGCATTATTTGAGGCATTAGTGTACATAGTAAACATAAAGGGAGAGGTATTGTTTTCTTTTGTCTATACATCTAGAAAGGCTATTGAGAATTACGAAGTAAAAGTAGATGTACAAAAGGGGGCCCTAAGATTTAGAGGAAAACTTGATAATAGATGTGTTAGTTTCATCCAATTCACGTTGTCATCCACTATCGTCATATGGTAATAGTCCTCAATGACTACCCTATCCATTCTTGTTAGGGTTTGCATTTTGGGTTATGGGAAACTACAAACTAGAGGCTCTCGGAGTGCTCATGGGCTCCCTGGAGTTTTTCTCTCCAAGTTGTGGCTAAGTTATTGTGCATTTGTCTTTGCTTGTTTGATGCAATCACTAAGTTACATGTTACGGACGAAAAACATGTTCAATAGTTGTCTTATCGGAAAGTGAAAGTGGATTTCACATGTAATAAAGGCGTATTCAACTCGTGATTTATATCTTGTACATGTAGTGGAGGCATTCATCACATTAAGCTAGAAAACTTAGCATAAATACACGAGTCCATTTTCTAGCATGCAGTTCGTACATATACATTTTTATTTTTATTTCTTTATAAACTTTTTGTATATAGGAAGTTTAATTTCATAATGACCCACGCACATCATTTAGGTTCCCAACGAAGAGTCCATCCCCAGGGGCCTTGAGACCCCATGTGAACCGGCCCTTAGAAGGCAATGGTCATGGGCCTTCAGTCTCGTGTGGGAAGTGGCGCTTAGGTGGTCCCCACTCGTTATAACATTCTTCCACTTCACCGTCATCATGCGCTATTTTTCACGTTCTTTGAGGATTGTGATGATGGCTTGCCATGTGTATAGGTTCCATTGGTTGTGTGACCCGCTGTTGAATGAGCAAGGCCACTCCGGTGTCTCTTTCTACTTCCAAAGGGGCATTAGTTAAAGCTTGTACAGTAAATATGTGGCCACTCTCGGAAACTAGAGTCTTGTTGTTGGCCGAGAGGGAATTTCCAGGCTCTAGCTTATATCATGAGATAGAGGCATTTTGGAGATTGTCTTTGAGTGGTAGTAAATAGGGTCCAGGTAGTGCATGTTAGAATGTAATGAATAAGGTTTGGTGAAGCTCATTGAAAGCTCAATGAAATTTTCAATGTAATATGAAAAGAGCTACACTAAATATTATATTTAGTGTCACTTACTATTTGGAGTTACACAATGTTGCTGTGTTTTTTTTTTACCCAATTAAAGACGTGAATGTTCTATAACGTCCAAGCGACCAACTCGACCTTTTTGGGTAGAAAAACGAGATGTACAACAAATAGTAATTGACACTAAATACAATATTTAGTGCAATAATTATAGACAATTACTTTTGAAATGTCATTTTAGGACATTGCATGTCTTGGCAAAGCCGCATTCCCTTGTTGCTTATAACACACCTTTCATCCATCCATGTTAAGATGAGAAACCGGTATGTATAAGTTTGTGGTTGACTTTCATCTCGAGTGTGTACGGCAACAGTAACTTGGGGTTCTTGAAACTACACTAAATCGTCTTGTTAATGTGGGTGGAAATAAATGCGAAAATAATGAACATGGGCCATTCTAATCGTTTAGTCAAGACGGAAATAACCTAGCCCTTTCCTTTGGGTTTCGTGGAGACTTCCGAATAGCACCTTATATTGATTCAAATAGTCACATTACATGGAAAGTAGCATAAAATAAATCACTTGTGCATGCATCAATTTCTTAGAAACACAATCGATGTGGTCCATGTGCATTCATTTTAAACTAGAGATGTGGTGTGGGTTGACAATTAGTGTGGCCCACATTAATTCTCACTATGAGGAATCAGTGTTGGCTTTAGAGAATCATTGTAGTCCACACTAAATGGGACTGTTAGTGTAGTTCCAACGTCAACTCAACTAAATAAAGTTACCTCCAGAGTACATATTATTTCAAGCTCTTTTTTGTTGGGTGAATGAGAGTTAGGCTCCAACACAAATAATTCTCCTTCGTCGTGTTGTTACGTATCCTATTCACACTTGATTCCTTGACTCGGGGAGATCACTGGCGAAAATCGTAGAAACAACATGCGATAAAAAATAATGTCCAATATATTCATTGTAGGTAAATTTTGCAAAAAAATGTACATATAATATAGGGGGTTTTAAAATAGTGAAACATGTTTACATGTAAAATACCATGACATATAATGGCCTCTTTTATCTAGTCAATACATGTAAAATAGCGTGGAAACAATTACTAGGGGTAGCAGTGTAGGGTAGGGTGTGTGCTTGTGGATGAAAAGTGGTATGTGTTGTGGTAGTGTGATTGTTACTTAAATTTTTAGAGAGCACTTTAGGGTGGTCTTTAGGTCCTTAAGGAAGGTTGGGTAGTCAATATCCCATACTTTGATTTCTAGATGTTAATATGTGAATGGCGGTTTTTGGGTGTGCTCAAAATGACATAGAAAACCAGTTGTTTGGAGAAGCTAATTTATTACTTTATGACCAAGCTTTTTGTAGATTGCTTGTGGGCATACATTCGAATTGTGGGATACTTACTTGATGGAATGAAAAGCAACTTAAGATTACTTCAGGTCATTAAGGAAGTTTGTGCATCCAAAATGCCATGCTTTGGTTTGTCAGTGGTGATATATAAACATGTGTTGGAATCGTGTATTGGAAAAAAAGGGTGTAAGAAACAAAATACGGTGTAAGAAACAAAATGGACATCAGTTGGGCTTCGAGAAAAAAAATTGGGGTAAAGTCAAAAAAATTGGTTACTTGGGGTATAAGGACAAAAATGCAGTATAAGTAAAATAGGGTGTTTTTAAACGATTCCCCCAAAAATTTATAATTATTGATAGGGTGTATTAAAATACAAGCATTTACCTTTATTTGTGTAGACACTTGTTTTGAATATGTTAATGGGCTGCTACATGAACTGGTCGGTTATGATAGCATGCAGATTGGATGATGAAGCCGATCAACAATCTCGATAGAGCCCTGAGCGAGACGCTGCCAATTTTGACGCTAATTTCATAGTTAAAAGTTTTGAATCTTTTTGCATCGTTGTTGGGACACCTAGTGACAATTGGGGATGATATCATAAAGTGTATGGTAAATAAGCTCTCCATTATCTTTTGATTTCATATAGGTCAATGAATGTCACAACAGTATTTAGTTCCATAACAGTGTTATGTGGGACTGAAAATATTCCCGGATATTCCCCACATTCAGTCTGAACGTGGGGAATATTCCGTGGAATACTGTTAGTCCCACGGAACATTGTTATGGATCTGAATAATATAACTGTTATATTGTGACGTCTGTTACAATAGAGAGCGATGTGTAGCAGGCAATTGGGAGCTTATGAACCAATGTGGGCCCATCGACGTCGTAAATTTTTTGTGCGAGTTTGAAGAATGGCAGGATGAAGTTGAAGTGGGCAGTTGCTGGACGATCTCAAATGTTCGGCAAGAGATTTGCGTTACACTTAGAGCAACTGTGTCAGAGGAATTTGAGTTGTGGATTGTTCAAGACGGACTGCCAATACAGAAGATTTGAATTTCTGGCCACGTCTTTGGAAATCGGAGTCCAGTTGAAACAATATATTCATACAAAATGTTTTGCAGATCAACAGGTGTAATGAAAAGAAGCATATTGCTGAGGAGGTGATGACCCCTAAGAGAATCCGAATTGCTCAATGAACTCCTTTTGACTGTCAATTGAGTCTTCATTGATTTGTTCATCATTTGAAATTTGGTTTGGGACGAAACGGGATCACTTGCTGAGTACACTTAGCCCGCCACTCTGCCGAATGAGCAGCAGCACTTGAGAACAAGGTGCGAGCTCGTCTAGGTACCAATGCTTCAGCCATATCCTCATTTGATTGTGGTGTTTGGACCTCACATTCTTGAAATTCCTTATTGCGGAATTTATGTTGAATTATACGATACCATGCTCGAAGGTCTGGTGTAGTGTACTTTTTTGGGAAATCCCGCCTGAATGTTGAGTATGGCGATGGTAAGTTGCCTTAGCAGCATGGTGCGAATTTTCCATTCCTTGGCAGCTCCAAACGGAGAGAGATCCGTACTCATCCACAAACCATGGTCCATTCTTTGTTATGACATGCTGCACAAAAACCTTGTCCTCAACTTATACAGTTAATATGTGTAGTTGATAGAACAATTCAGCAAGTTAATCATACTCACCATGTAGTGCGTCACGTGTTGCTCGCCAAAACAACGTATGAACAATCCCCCTAGTGCTCGACCTTCTCCTTGAAGTGATGGCGTTGATCATTAGATAATGTGAGGGCGGAACTAAAACATTAATGCCGCAAATCATCCAATGCAGCCCACATATCTAGTTGTAACCTTTTTGCATCTCCACCGTCTAAAAGATTCTTCATTCAGTTGACCACATCTTTCCACAACTTGTCAGACCCACCCTCTAGGGTACCTGGTTTAAACAACTTGCTGCAATTGGCACCGCTCAAGCTGGGATTATTTGGCACGGAATAAGATTTTCCTGACAACTCCGGGTCCTTGAAAATAATTTTCCTCTGTGAGCTCCTGTGGAAGAAATAACCTTCTGCATGAGGTCAATTGCTAAGTCTTGTACATATTTGTCCCTGATTGTCCATAAGAACGTGAATTGTAAGTGCAGAATCTTTTCAACCATTCTATTCATGGCATGTAATTTGCATCCAGTAATTGGTTTGGAATGGTGATTCTTGGAAAACAAGCCCCGTCACATGAGCATCCACGCTTAGTAAGCATAATTGCAGCTGCTGCAACCGTTGTTGCAATAGGTTTAGTTCTTTCCTGTAGGCAGTAAATGCAAGAGAACATGCTATATATATTAGCACCGTGTTGAAGGCCGTACATGCACTTCAAGGTCTTCATATCAATTGCCATGTGCCACTGGACTCGAAACTCCCCAACTCCTGGTACCTCAAGTTTTTGTCCATCCTCTTGAGCCTCTATCAAGGTATATATACAAGGAGCTCCGGAGGCCTCCCCCACATGGGAGAGTGGCAGGTTGCCCATGGGAAAGTGGGGTGGTTCCCATGGGCAACCTGCCACTCTCCCATGTGGGGGAGGCCTCCACAAGGAGCCCCGGAGGCCTTCCTCACTTGGGAAAGTGGGGTGGTTTCCCATGTGAAAAGGGGGGCCACAAGACTAGACATCTTGTCCATGTGGGGAAGTGCAAAAATGGGGAACTTTAGGCATTCCCCACATGGTCAAGAGGGGAAGTTCCCCACATGGTAATAATTGCTGGAAATAAAATTTCTAGCATTCTATGGACGACTTTCATCCACCATGCCGAGGATGATGTTATCAAATTTTCATCCCAGAGATGCAGATGATTTTCATCCATAAAACGTTGCACTGTGCACCACTTTTCATCTCTAGGGATGTGTGTAAACATAAGCCATTGCAAAGAAAAATGAACATTTTTTCCTTTATCTAGTAGGCAATTCCAAAAGTAACCATCTTTAAAGGTACCCCGTTTATCAATTTCGTTTTTTCATATTGACAAAGTCAACTTACAAGGTAGCTATAATCTATAACCCTAAAATAAAATGAATGCCAATTACATGACCAAAATGACATAAATGTAAAACATAACAAGCCATCGTCACAAACTTAAAAGAACGTGAAAAATAGCCCACGATGACGGTGAAGTGAAGAATGTTATAACGATTTGGGACCACCTAAGCACCACTTCCCACACGAGACTGAAGGCCCAAGACCATTGCATTCCAAGGGCCGGTGCACATGGGGTCCCAAGTCCCATGGGGGGATGGACTCTTCATTGGGAACCTAAATGACGTGCGTGGGTCACTATGAAATTAAACCTCCTATGTACGAGAAGGTTCTAGAGAAAAAAAAAAATATATGTATTAACTGCGTGCTAGAAAATGGACTCGTGTATTTATACTAAGCTTTTTAGCTTAATGTGATGAATGCCATCTCCCGAGGCGATACTAACACTTGACAGTGAATAGGGAGAAATGTAAGCCAACTTAGTCGCTATCCTTACTCCTTCATAATTAACCAGTTGTTCATTGAGATGCTTTGGTTATTCTTTGTATTTCTACTCAAAACAAGAAATATCCTAAATTATGGTTCAATTTATTTCCTAGAGTTTTGGTTTTGAACTGGTAATTTGGGAAAATGAGCTGGTTGATTTGTAACTACATTAAATAATTTCATTACTATGGGTCACAAACATTTTCTACAACCCACGTTGTTTCTCATAATGAGAATTAACGTAGTCCACATTAATTTTCAACCCACGCTAAGTTTCCAGTAGAAAATTAGCGTGGGCCACAATAGTCGAGTTTCTAAGAAATTAGTGCAAATGATTATTTTCTTTTGTGCTACTTTTGCCCTACAACTAATATTTGATGTGTTGGTCAAAAGTCTTCATGAAGACATGAGGCGAGCATCTAGGATCTTCAACGCATGTTGATTCGACCTTGACTAGAAAATTATCGTGGTCCACGTTAATTATTTCCACGTTAATTTTCCACCCACACTAATCGGACTAGTTAGTGTAGTAGTTGGGTCTGCCCATTCATTGCTCTCAAGTCTCGACCCTCAACTAAATAGGGCAGCTTACAGACAAGGCAGAATATTTGGGGACCACCAAGTTGGTGGGCAATCTAGATGTACACGAATTGGCATCTTCTAAGAATTCTTGGACCGGTGTAGATTCTAGCTCAACAAGTGGTCCAGTGCTATTTAGGCTCTCTCGTCAAGCTTCTGAAATCTTGGTGCTGCGTAGATTTCAATGGAGAATAATTCTTCATGGTGAGGTGGGAAATCTAGGTGTATATGAAGTGGCATCCAAAGAGAAATCTTTTTCTCGAATAGATTTTAGCGGAACGGGTGTGTTGGCCAAACACAGAGTTATTAGGCTCTCGTCAAGCTCCTGAGATCTAGGGTATCCGTAGATTTTAGGGGAGAGTACTTACTTGTTCAGTAGAGAGCGAGACAGAAGTGAAAGGTTTGGCAGCAATGGCGATGGCGCTTCAAGGTGCTCCGGCCGCAAGGCTAGCGCAATCCATCTCTTCTTCTGGCCAGGCGTCGTGTGCTCTTACATCATCAACATAATCATCTGTGACTGCTTCTTCTTCCTTGTCCTTTCCTGCGACTGGATACTCACACGTTTGTGCTCACAGTGGAGCATCTTTGAGTAAGAAGAGCCTCGACAAATGTCGTTCGTTCTCGGGAACCAGGATTGCATCCGCTGGTGAGTGTCTTCAGCTCTTGATGTATCTGTGTGTTTCAAATGGCGGAGGATGAAATATGTGTTCTATTTGTGATTGCATGTTTTAGTTGGGTATTATTGTCCCGGGAGGGGGGGGGGTGATTTGTATATGTGAATTTCGTATTCGAATCCCAGTGGCGGGATAGGTAGCGGCGAGTAATTATTCTGAGAGGAATGGCGATAATTTCGATTTGCAATTTTTATTCAATGCGGGAAGTTTCGTGGTCCCGGAGAGGAGGTTCTTTTCGTCTTTTTCTACAAACGCGGATCAAGTTTTGATTCTAGGTCTGCATCTTCGGATTATTGAGCACGTTGACTTCCACTTGACGAAGAATTTGGTAATAGTATAATTTCCGTAAGCGCAATCAGTACCAGAATAGTAATATAACCAAAGAGTGTGATCTCTCCCCTGGTTTAATTGCGGTGAAATTGCGCTATGTAGTCTTTGAGAGCGTGCTCTTGTGAAGCTAAATGTCAACAACAAGAATTGAACAATTCACGATCGTGACATATTCCTCGGGACAGAAATACGTGTCCTCACGAAGATAATTACAGAAGGTGCTTGCTCACGAAAATACTTAATGCATACTGTACTTTATTATTGTAAGCCTTGTTCGACTGCCAAGATTCTAATGATAACAAAGTCTTTACATAACAACAGAGTAATGGGAATCGGACATTTCTTGTCTCTGCAGTCTTGCTACTTTATATTTGAATTTCTTTACATCTAAGTCAGAAGGCTAGTCTGTGCAGGAGAACAATTTCGGAGAAGCCTTGCATGGTACTCAAATCTAACTCAAGCTAGTGCCGAATTCTCTTCCTACAGGTTTGGATGCTTGCAGCTCCTCTGTGGACGACGGATGTTGGTTACTAACCTTCAGTCGGAGATATCCGTCGGGATCATGATTGTTGGCCAGGATGGGGGGAGTTGCCATATTCAGAAAAGAGATGTGTCCAGACAAATGGGACTAGGGAAGAATCGGTCAGAGGAACTTGAAAGTATTGATCTGTGTTATTTCATGTATACAGGTTAGAAAGTGAGAAGTTTTCGTTTGTAAGCCTTGAGAAATACCGACGGAAACTGTGAGTGCACGAAGACCTGTACCGACAGTTTAGTTTTTGTGCTTGGCTAATAGTAACAGTGTACTAGGAGGTTGGAATGCGAGGGATGTTAATGGATGGGCCAAGTTGGGTGATTTTGGTAGCCATCGATATTGGTGGGGGCTTCGATGCGTGACTTTCTTCATGCATCTGCACCAGATCTGACTTGTAAGTAAGGTAAGTCTCTAAAGTTCCAGGTTCCACAAGAGTAGTACTTGGTTATCGTTCTTATATGCACAACCACCTTTCATTTCTCAAGCATGTAATTGTGATGGGTGATTCGAGTTGCCATATTTGGAATAGAGATCTGTCCAGACAAGTGAGACTAGGGAAGAGTCGGTCAGAGCAACTTGAAAGTATTGATGTGATTTCTATCATGCATACAGGTTAGAATGTGAGATGTTTTCATTTCTAAGCGCTGAGACATATCGACGGAAACTGCGAGTGCACGAAGACCATTACCGACAGTTTAGTTTTTGTGGCTAATATTAATAGTGTAGTAGGAGGTTGGGATGCGAGGGATGTTAATCGATGAGCTAAGTTGGGTGACTTTTGTAGCCATCGATATTGGTTGGGGCTTCGATCCGTGACTCCCTTCATGCATCTGCACCAGATTTGATTTGTAAGTAAGGTGAGTCGGTTAAATTCCAGGTTCACAAGAGTAGTACTTGGTTATCATTCTCATATGCACAATCAATGTCCATTTCTTAAGCATGTAGATGTCAACTTAGAAGCTTGATATGGGAAGACAGGCTCAACCAAATACGTGTTCCTTGGAGGGGTACGAGTGCTGATGATGTAGTCTCGATTAGCGTAGGGCCCCCGACAAACAGGAGCAGACTGTGTTCTGTTTGTTTGAAACTCTATCCTTACAACCTATTTCACTAATATATATCTACCATCGGCTCCGGCTATGGAGATCGGCGTAACACTTCATTTGTTGTAACTTGTGAAAGGGCAAGTACTGAAAGTTTGAATTTACAGACACGGCTATGGTGCGGAGCTGCACATCCCAATCACAAATTTCGTCACAACCTTCTTGCGCAGTAAAAGAATTCGAATTCCAATAGCAGAGTAGTCGTTCCTGTTCTCCTTTCGCAGGTTGTTCTCATTTCTCTCAAGACCTTTGATGAGAACTTAGAACAACTTTAATTGAGAGCCTAGGTAACCCTTAAACTGCACGAATATGCGGTGTTTGTCTCAGGGGCTCCAGACATTCCCAAATTGCATTAGTTTATGTTGGCTTACCTTGGACGTATCTTGGCATGCCCGCAGTTTGATTCCATATCTGAAATGTTCTTGAAGTTGTCAACAGTGAGTGTGAAGTTTTATCTGCCGCATGGTTCTGAAGTGTGGCTAATTGCAGGTGACGGTTGTCTTTGAAAAATATTGGTCTATTTTGATACACTCTTGGGTAGAGTGGTACAGAGGGGACCCCATCTCTCTCTGCCTTTTAGGTTCTGGGCAACCTACCTTGCAATCTCTATGCACTAGAGCAAGCGCAGTTTGCAATGTTTGAATGGCTGTGCAACCCGTCTTGTTAAGCTTTGATGCTTGCAAAACTATGTGACAAGATCAATCGAAACTTGTTGAAATGTATCTCCTAAATATAGTTTATTTGTTTACAGTGCATATTTGTAGAGTTGTGTTGTTTGGTCTATGTAGGAGACTGTAGTCTAATCAGTTACCAATTGACATGGTTGATTTTCAGGTTTTTACACCACTTTTTAAATAAACATTCACTCTGAAGATGGCTACATCTAACAAAAGGAGGAAGGTAGACAGGTAAACCCATCATGTTGGTTGTAGGATTGAGAAGGAGTTTTCATATTGTCCTATTCTTTCATTATATTGTCATGTATTTGTCCTATGTGGCTTCAATATATTTTGCACATTGTAAATTTTGAAATGCCTTTTGCTTGCCAACACAGGTCAATTGATCTCGAGTATGAGGACCCGATATTGCTTCGACATCATAAAATATTCTTGAGCCATAGTGGAGTTCAAAAGGAATTTGTAGAGCAATTGTGTGTGGACCTAGAGAGCCGCCATCGCTTTCCATTTTTTGACAAACGACCTTCGAGCTTGCCCAAGGGAGAGAGGTTTCCAGATCTTATCAAAGTTGCTGTAGCACAATGCGAAATGATGGTGGTGGTGGTTTCTGAGGAGTACTTTACATCAAAGTGGCCAATGATTGAACTCAATGGCTTTATGCAAGCAACTAAGAAAGATCCAAATTTGAAGATTCTTCCTCTATTTTTTGGGCTCAATGTGGAAGAAGTTTTTGATAATTGTACACAAAAGATATGGTTCAAGGAGTGGGAGATGATGGCCAAAGCTGATGACCGAATCAAATTGGGTGAATGGAAAGAATCTTTGAAGTTGTTTGGTGCTTTCAATGGTTTGGTGTATGACCGACACTCAAAAGAAGTTGTTGCTTATCGAAAAGAGATTGTGTCAAATATTTGCAAGTCTATACCATCAGACATTCAATATGATGAATCACATGTTCAAGGGCGCTCAAAATTATGCCAGGTAATATTATTGATGATATTTTTGAAGGTTGACCCTTGGCTGATCCATGTTAGCCATAATCTGTTAGTTAGACCTCAACTGTTAATGTACATGCATGTTCCAAATTTAAGCTATAATGACTATAAGTTCAAAATGAGTTTGATTCACTTAGATAGAATGAAATAAAAGCGATTATCAACACAAAACATATAATAAATGGATGCATAATTTTCTCAATCATTCCATGCATGTACTCTTTTTCACTTGGAACATTATTTTTTTGGGATTGGTTCGAAAATGTTATTTCAAAGATTCTAATTTGTACGCTGACCTTTCGATGAGGGGATGATGTATGATGTCTCAATGCTACAATTTGGATCAATCACTCTTGACTTTGCAACAATATTGAAACGGAGTTCATGATCTTAAATCACAATGTCGGTCTTCAACAAGAATTTGTTTGTTCAATATAGTATGATAAATATTAAAATTTGGAACTATGCCTACATTTTGTATAAATGCATAGTTGTTTCTTTCCGCTGTGAGCACAATAACTCAATGTCACTAACGTTGTTCTAGTTTAAGCCCTTCAAACTAACATGGAGTTCTAATTTGATGGACATTATGATGTGACTTCAATAGGTTATACGAGACCATTTTGGAAACACTCCAAATTCCACCAAGATTCCAGGCGTTCGTGTGATTGGCTTGTATGGTGTGGGCGGAATGGGAAAGACTCAAATTTGCAAGATTATGTGTAACGAAATGGATGGAGAATTTGATGGGAAGGTGTGCCACGTGGAATTGGGAAAGCAAAGTAAACACGAGTTAGTAAAGAAGGTACTGACCACATTGACAAATACAAGTGCGGAGGTTGTTCAAGAAGTGGGGGAGGACAAGGTATTTGTTCTTTAAAGTCATAAACATTTTCATGAATCCAATGTTAAGCCTGTGAGCTTCATGAGTTAGTAAGACAACTATTGCTTACCTCAAGATTATATTCAAGTGAAGGCAACTTAGGATGCTAATTTCTTGAATGAGATGTTGACAAGGACTACATAGAAAGATTAGAGTATTAAATTCCACCATGTTGTCGGAAAAGTCACAAAGCAACTCCCAATGTTTCACTTGATGTTGTTTTGTTCATTTAATGCTCTTAGCATTCTATTGACATCTATTTTTATTCTAGGAGAAGAGGTACAATGTGTTGGAACCCAAAGCCTTAAGTTGTGCCTTCCACTCATGGTTTGGGTGTATTTGCAGTGTGAAGACGTCCTTTTGAAATTTGAGATTTGGAAGCAAAAAAGCTTCCTAACCATAGACAACGTTTGGGATGATTTTGATTCTTTGGAGCAAGGAAAATTGTATCTTCGAGCACATTTTGTTGAGGGAAGTTGGGTGATTATAACATCCCGCTTTAAAAAGACTCTCATAAGTCTTAATGTGGATGAAAATGCATGTTTTGAGATGCCAGAACTTGACAAGGATGATGCAAGGATATTGTTTTTGCACTATGCAACAAATGGAAAGAAGTTTGAAAATACGGAAGATGTAGATGCTATTGAGGAGTGTATCAATAGTTGTTACTTTGGCAAGGGTGAAGCTCAAGGTTCACATTATCATCCATTATCATTGAAAGCCTTGGGTGTTTTTCTACAATATGGAGGTAAAGAACCTTCGGTGTGGATGAAGGACTTACAAAAACTCAAGGAATCGAGCTATTCGCAAGAACCTGTAAATCCTTTGTTCAACATTCTTAGAAGAAATTTCGACCGATTGCCTAAAGGGGAGCAAGAGTTATATATGGATTTAGCTATGTTTTCCCCATCAAGTATTCCCAACTTCAGACAGGGTTTGATGGTTTTTCCCAAAATTGCTTCCCACTTCAAGCCGGATTTGATGGAGTGGTTGTGTCTTGTTCACAATAAGGAGAAGGAAGTGATTGAAAATTGGGTATTCATTGAATTCCCCTCTTTGATGCCTCTTTGATGCCTAAACATGAATATCAATATAATAAGATCTTAATTTATCTTAAGATCTCAATATAAGTTCTAATTGTTTTGTACTAATTGACAACATATTTCTTGCATTCTAGCTCCTTCAAGCTTGACGAGCAATCCTTGGAGAACATGCACAATGCACAATTCACAGGCTTACGTTTGTTAAACACCATAATCGTTGGGGAGATAGGTTGAACTATGATGAAAGTGTGAATATGGTTAAGCATGAGAACAAGAAGTTTCTAGAGATTTTGGATTCAATGATTTGGAGGGTTTGCATGGAAATTTGATACCCATGTCTGATGGATTAAATTGTGATTGTTTTGTGATGGAATTGCAGTTGCGGCATCTGGTGGATAGTGCCTTGTTGGAGCATGCCGAGATGAGCTCTGGGGAAGTGAGCATCCATGATCTGTATCGTGAGTTTGCAGCATTGGAAGCGCAAGGGAAATTAATGGCCTTGGACATGGAGGAGCGGAGGTGGGTGTATGCTAAGGATGCATTTCCTACAGAGTTGGTGGAGGAGCCAAGGAGTAGTTGGAAGATGTTGACACGAGTTTTTATTTCAGACCCCTATCGAATTATGAAGAAATCCGGGTTTACGACTCTAAGGGCGATCGAATGGAAATATTGCACAAACCTTGTGGTCTTGAAACTAGACGATTTGTACGAATTATCTGGAGTTTTGAATTTCAAAGACCTCATTCGGTTGAGAAGCTTAACTGTGGAAAGAGGTGGAATTTCTCTATCCAAGTTTTCAATTGAGGGCTTGGAAGGGCTGAAATCCTTGACTTATTTCAAGATGTGTTTTGACCATGAAGATGGTGAAGCCTATGTGGGACAACTACCAGCAGCACTTAAAGTTCTGGAAGTGGATGCTCTTGTTGTGTTTGAGCGGGACGTCCTTGCTTTGTGCACCAACTTGGTATCGCTAAAGCTCAGGAGAGTTAACACTTCAGACTTGGATTTGAGGAGCTGGACATCTCTGCAAAAAGTGGAGCTTGCCGACATTCAGGAGTTGGAAATTGTGAGATTAGGGCCCAGCCTACAATCACTCCATATACGTCGTTGCTGGAAATTGGATGAAGTTTGTGGATCAGACCGCCTGGTTGGTTTACTATCATTGGTCTTGACAGGGAATCGGAAACTTTCGAAGCTGCCTAGTCTTACCGGTCTTCATACACTGGAATGTGATTGGTCGGAAATAGATGGAGTTCCAGGATTGGACGGCTTGGTTGGTTTGAAATCATTAAGTTTAAGGGGTTGCCGACGATTGTCGATGCTTCCTAGTCTTACTGGGCTTCAGTGTCTTCGTGAGTTGAAAATTTCTGGCTTGGGCATAACAGAGATACCGAACCTCAATGGATTGGAGCAATTAGAAGTTGTCGACGCCTCTTACAACAGTCAACTGACTAATTTGCAAGGCTTTGGAGATTTACGTGCATTGACAACCATCAATTTGTCGCGTTGTGAATCACTATGTCGGTTGTCAGACATGAGTAAACTTACAAACCTAAAGGTGCTTGACCTAAGATACACTAGAGTAGGGTTACATGAGGAGGACATTCATATGCTTGAAGGATTGCAGGCGTTGGAACCAGTATTATTGGCGAGTCTCCCATACCACTACTTTTGTAGCCACGTGTACGGGTTGGACTTTAAGAGACGTAAGATAATGTACCATCTTTCCGAACCATTTAGGGGTTACCAAGGTTGGCAGACATGGAAGGAGTGGGGATGGGAGGAGAAATACCTTCATTACCCCTCTGTAGCTGGCTACCTTGTTGGAAAAGGTTTTGGAATCCAAGATGTGGAAAATATTTGGAGGCTTAGTCTAGGACCAACGACCAAATTCGTAGGTACTGTTGGCAAATACGAAGATTGGGCATGGGATTCAGTAGCCTAGTGGGTGTGCATAGCAGGGGCTGGGTGAGTTACTCTAGGTCTAAGGAGTTATCACCATGTGTCTTCTGAAGCCCTAATCCCGCGAAGCTCGTCACCGAACCTCAATCGGTGACTGCAATTATTTCAAGGGTTGGATACAAGATATAGCACCCTTGCAACCATTTCCTTTTCTCATGTGTATGCTAGGGACAAGAGATTTTATTTGGTGGATGATTTCAATGTTTGAGCTGAGATTGTTCACATGCATACTGGTGTTGACTTGCCCATATTTTAATCAAAATGCAAGTTGTATTTGTCTATAATGTAGAGGGATTGCATGATGTTGACGATAGTGTCCGGAAATTGAAAAAAATTACACAACACAAATTTTACTATAGTGATTTCAAGTTTGAGAATTTTACCTGCAAATAAATTCTACATGTATATTCTATTGTGTCATATGATTCCACTCCATGCAATAGGACCCATTCTAGAGGCACTAAGGATTCGTGGCACTCACTAAGGAACATCCATCCAAGATATCGTGGATGAAGTGGCTCCAATAAAAAAAGGCCCCCTATGGGGTTGAGGGCCAATTCATTTGAATGTGACATCATTAGACTAATTCGGGGCCTTTGACTCTATTTTCGGAATCAAATTGCTTAAAAATAGTCATTTAGATGATTCCTGCGTTTTTTTCATCCGCATTGATGATTTTACTTGAGTGCCACGAATCCCCGGCCTTCTAGAGGTGGACGTGCAATTGTTAGAAAATGAGTTCAATAATGGGCATAGGGATGGTGAGACACAAGATATTACCATTGGTACTATTGAAGGATGGCATTTGCATGGGCGCAATTCAAATGATGCTTTTGAATCATTCCTTTCCCTTGATCTAGTTATTGTCATTTGCAAGGGTCTTTTTGCAGGTGGTAGTGCCGGGGTTCTTTGGGTACTTATCTCCACCTTGTTTCCTTTTTGAGTCAATGTCAATTTGTTGAGGGGCCAATCATGCTGTGCTTGAGCCTCTTTCAACCATGGTCTTCCCAATAACAAGGAATAACTATCTTCAGTACTCACCATGTCAATAACAGTGAGCGTTGTCCGGATAATGATTCTGCCGACATCCAGGCGTACGTCTCGGATGATTCCTTTGGGCATGACCTTCCTTTGGTCAGCCATCTTTATGATAAACGGTGCAGGCTCTATCTTCTTGAGTCTCAATTTCCTTCTCAACGTGTTTGTGATGATGTTCACTCCTGATCCATCATCAATTAATGCGTTCAAAATCCTTTGTTCTTTACAATTATTGATATCATGGGCATTTCTTCATCAAATGCCTTGGATGTTACTTGGTATGTAGGGGTTGGTTTTGCCAACTCTTCTTCCTGGCTGGTAAATGCAGCCATCACTTGTTTTTTGCAATAGAGGGCTATTTCCGGCAACTGTCCTATCGAAATGTTTGCTCTTGTGTGGTTCATTACATTTTCTAAAATTTCATTTACCCTTTCCTGGGTCTTCGTTGGAACGCTCCTTTTCTTGGGTCTTCCTTCTTTCTTGCCCTCTTCCTCCTGTAATTCTTTGATTGATTTACTCACCTCCCGGTGGACTTTTCTATCTGCTTTCCATTCATCACTATTGGCTCCTATCGGCCTTTCCTCAATTTCATCATCTTCATTGTTATGTTTGTCTTGCTCAAACACGTCACCCTTTTCATCATTGAAATCTTTTTCTCCCTTTTCATTTTGGTGGTCTTCTTGCTCTTCCGAGCTGCCATTACTCAAATCATCATCATCATCGCTATCGTCACTCTCGCTATCCTCCTTGCCTTCATCGGCTGCGGCCTGCTGGACCCTTGTCATCACACATACTGCAAGGGATATTGCGTTAGCCCCTACTGTTGGTTTCGTATTCCTGAAACCCTCTAGCTTTTGCTGATGCTTAATAAAATGTGGATAGTCTGGCTTCCGGTGTCCCTTTTGATGACAGTAAAAACACTCGTCAGGGTTGCCATCTCGCTGAAGTCCGCCAGTGTACCCAGTTCTCGGCGTTGCCTTGGTGTTGTTACTATCCATCAAGCTCCTGGTATATTCATATTTGTCATGGTTGATAGGTCCTCTAGGGCCTCCTCGATAGGGGTATCCATCTTCCCTCCGGTAATCTTGGCTTCTGGAGGGGTAATATCCTTCCCTTTTAAAATCATCTTTGTAACTGTCATTGGGCCTATAGTATGGCCGTTCATCTCTACGATATTCATTTCCCCGGTAGGGGCCTCCCGCCTCCCGCCGATAATCGCCTTCCCTATATGGGGATCTTTCCTCTCTTCTGAAATCCGTCCTTGGTTCAAACCTAACTCTTCTCTCATTTGTTTCTCGCCTAGGGGTTATTCCCCCGGCCTTCGGTTGGATTGGGGTTGTATTTGATTTGCCCCATATCTTCTATCTCGGGGTCTCCGAGATTCATGCCTCTCATATACACACTCGCTTGTGTTGTGGGTGAGGCTGTTACAATTTGTACATTGTTTCATTTGGCATTCTTGAACGTAATGCCCTTCATTTCGGCATCACCGACAAATTATGCCTATTCGAAATTTCCTGCTTCCCAAGGCCAACCCCTTTATTTCTTCTTTGAGGGTCTTGATGTCATCCTTGGTCGAGTCACTTCTCTTTGTTTTTTCCTTCTTCTTCTTTTTCCTCTCTTCTTCTGAATCATCACTTGAGTCATCACTGTCATTGTCATCAAGGAGTCTTCCCTTCCTCATTTGTCCTAGTTCCAACTTTCGTGCCGATGCTTTTGCTTCATCCAAATCATCGGTCGGCATTAAGTCAATATGTTTAGCATATTCCTTTTTCAATCCATTAAGGAACCATGCTTTCTTGAATTGATTACTGGGTTGGAGGTTGATCTTTGATGATTCCACAATAACCTTTTCATAAAACTCTTCAATTGTTTCATCTTTCTTTTGTTTGAGGGATCCTAGACTTTTAATCACTTCTCCCTCTGATTTCTTTGTTCTAAATCTCATAAGAAAGGCAGTTCCCAATGTTGGCTAGTCCGGGAAATGGTTCGGGCCAAATTGAGAATACCATTCCAAAGCTCGTTTCTTTAAGGTAACAGGGAATAATTGCAATTTGATTGCATCTGTATCTTCCTCGGGGAGGTCACCCTACGAAAAGTAGTAAACCATGTGAGTTAAACTATAGGGTTCATTTTATTCATTGGAGGAAAAATTTATATAAGACTTGGATCTACCATAGCCTTCAATTAATGTTTGAAACATCATTATATGTAAAATAGGGTATTGGAAAAACCCTGATATCTTTCAGTAGTAGATATAAAGTAGTATGAATAAAATTATGGGAGAATTTTTATTATTATTAGGATGAGTATAATCCCAAGTCCTTCTAGTATATAAATGAAAATAATACATTTTTAGTACAATATAGTGACGAAATCATCACTAAAAGCATATCATGGGCGCATGAGGGAAAATTTTGCCCGTGGGCTGGAATTATTGGTCCATTTTCAAATCGGTTTAGGGTTTTGGTTTTGAGCCTAGGAGTGATGGTGCCGTTTGCTCCCATTTTTCACTTTCTCGCTATGCAAGTTTTGAACATTCACCATAGTTGTAATGCATTTTGAGGCACTAGTTTTTTTGTGATTTGAATAGTTACTCAATTGCTATGCTTGTTTGTTTATGTTGCTTTCTAGTTTGGTTCAAATGTGCTCATGTACATTGCATATGTCCACGCCGAACACTTACCCTAAAACCTTTAATGTCCATTTGAGAAAATGCCTAAGTCTTATAAGTACTATAGCATGCCAAGAATTAGGCTACATTTGGACTTAGAATTACCTATAGGGTGCTGGAAATTAAGACCAAGTAGTTTTTTTTTCTACTAAAAGGGTCTCTTAAAATCATAATTACTAGGTAAATAGCCCCCAAACAAATACCCGGTTAACGCACGTGGTTACAAAATATAAGGGGAAGTGACCTCCCCGAGGTATCTTCCTGGTTAGCAAGACAAACATTGTTAAATTCTTGCATGTAGGTATCTGGATCAGTCTTACCCTTGTAGGTTGGTAAGGGAACCTTTGTTCTCCAAGGTTGTGCTGCCATATTGGCGGAATTGGAAGGGTTGTTTCCGACACCAAGTGGGTTGTTGTTAATTGGGGGTGGTGGACTAACCTTTGTATTTAGGTTATTTCCAAAGTTTTGAAATTGTGCAAACCTTTCGTCAAACTTTCTTCTTAGTTCATCAAACTCTTCTTGGCTAATAGAGTTATCCGTTAACTAAACCCCAGTTTAGTAGGGAGTTGGTTGCTTTGCATGCAAGACTTTCCATGTTCGGTAAGTTTAGGGTGCATGCTTGGAATCAATGCGGAGGCTTGAATCCGGGACATTCCATATTGGTTCATTGGGTGCCAAATTCGTTTTGGCATGCCTTACCTTGCCAAAACGAATTTGGCACCCAATGAACCAATATGGAATGTCCCGGATTCAAGCCTCCGCATTGATTCCAAGCATGCACCCTAAACTTACCGAACATGGAAAGTCTTGCATGCAAAGCAACCAACTCCCTACTAAACTGGGGTTTAGTTAACGGATAACTCTAATATGTTCCTGGGTTTTACCCTTGTCTTGAGTTTTACTTACTGGAATGTGTGTACCGGTGTTTCCTTTCGTACCTTTTGTTCTCAAAACATAAGTCCCAAGAGGGGTACCTATTATCAAATCATCATCGTTTTCTTCGCTTTCTTCTTGGTTCAAGTTATCTTCATTCGAGTCTTCATATCTTTTGTTTATTTCACCATTACCTCGTCCTTCACTTTGACTTCTATTGTGGATGGGTTTAGGGGTGTGGGAACCTACTGCCGGTGGTTCAGAAGCATATTTACTTTCTTCGTTTCCTGTAGTTCTTTGTCGCGTATGCCTAGCGTACCTTTCTTCTCTTTCTCTCTTTAACTGTTCGGTCCGTCTTATGCGGTCCTCTTTGGAATGCATGCACTTCACATGCTTCTTCTCTGCCTCCTGTTCTCTGGGGGTTGGTGATGTACTTCTCGTACTAGATGTATCCTCATGGTCAATCATGTACGCTACTTAGAGTGTTTCAGGATCATGGTCTTGGCCGGCTCTCTCAGCTCTATCGCCTCAATGCACCCGTACTTCACTTGTTTGCCTATGGATGATCAATTTGGATAATATTTTCAACGTCTTGTTTCTTATTCATGCTTCTATTCTGAATCATGGTTTCCCACACTACCATTCAAACTACCATATAGAGGTAAAAATATCTTTCTAACATATAAGTCATACAACAAACCTTCTTGTTTGTAGTGGTATCCTTGATGTCGGGTTGCTCCTAGCACGTGGGCTCTAATTCCTTCCTTTCCGTTGTTCCATACCTTGGAAAATATTAATGCTTGCAATTCTTCTCGTAACTCATCAATGTTTCTTTCAAATTGAGACCGGTAAGTAAAACCTATTTCTTTTACCTTAAATAGTTGCCATATTTTGTCTTCGTAAATCTTTTGCATATCCCACATTAAATCATGAAACCTCTTTGTTCCTTTCCATTTTCTTAAAGTTGACTTACTTGTGTCATACTTTGGGTAATCCCACGGCCATTTATCTAAGGCCGGGATTTCTTCTTGTTTCGAATCTCCCTCTTCACCTTCTCTATCAATCTGCACATAAAGTCCTCGAAGGTTAAATTGTTCCAGTCTTCTCTACACAACTCTTTCTATACGATTTTGTTTTCGCAGTCCAAATGTTTCCGCCAACTCGCGTTCCTCATCTATATCTTGTTAAAGTTTTCCACATCATATGTGGTACATGTTCTCCATTCATTTCTGCCATCCAACTTGTCCCAATATCTTATGTTTATATTTAAATATTCTAATTTAGGTAGGTGTAACGTCCATGTGGCGAGATCCCCAGCATGGTCACCAAAATGTGGAGGTCACCTTCAACCCTCAGCCTTAGACGGTGTAACCCGCTGTTGAACCGGTTTACATGGAAGTCACTCCCACCAAAATTAGATTACTCTAAGTTTCCATTTCTACGAAGGTGGTTGCATTATACTCATATTGACACTTAGATTCGTATCACGTTCCTTTCTTTAGCTCTCGTGAATCCTTAAGGAGTAGATCCCCTAGGTTTGCAAGTTCATGTTCCCCTAAATCCTAATGTCAAGGTTAAGTGTTTATGGTATGGAATTTATTCCTATATTCAATATCATTTACTCCCCCGGGGAAGTCATTGTCGAAAATTTAGATAACTATGAGAGAACAAATATAGGGTGACATTTATTCATGGTTGATAAAAATTATATATTTTTTTGATATACCATAGCCTTGAAGAAATGTGAGGTAGCACATTATATATAATATAGGGTCACTTGTAATACCCAAAATTATGTTTATAGTCTTTCTAAAATAGCATTATAGTAATTGGTAGAGAATTTATTATTATTTTTAGGTTCAGTTTAGGGTAAGAAAAATTTAAGAACTGGATGAAAATTGATCACAAATCCATCTGCAAAATGGATGAACTCGTTGGATGAGGGTTATTAAGTGTACTTTTGAGGAACATTTCATTGACGTTTGTATAATTCTCTGGTTGATCCTCCCACGCAAGACAAGAATTCTATCATTGTGCATTGACCCCTACGCGTTTAAAGGGCTCCATGGGGCCATATTTGGTGAATTTGTGGTGGATTGATGGATTTGTTCTAGGCGGGAGGCTGTGGCATCTTTTGTGATGATCATTTCTCAATTTTCACGTAGGACTCATAAGTAGGCATTTCAAATTGTCTTCACACTTTGCATGATAACATGTGCAATGTTAGTGCAACTGTGTTAGTGAACACATTATGGACACTTTAGTGATGCTGGTTTGTTTTGGAATTTGTGGACTTCTTTCAATGTTTGGATGAAACAATTAAGTACGCCATTATCAATGGGCTTAGACATGTAACCAATTATGTAAATAACATGCTTCTTGTATACATAGCTTAATTTTTGTTGCGTGATGAATTCCATTCTAATGCTATAGTACAATGCTATTATCCACGAAGGAAAATTCAAATAAATATAAATAATGAAGGGTCTGAAATATTATAGAGAATTTAATTTATAATTACACATAGGGTGGTAAGAAATTGAAGAAAGTAGAATTATTAAAAAAAATAGGGTCCACTAAAATGCAGTAAATGAGCTACATAGCCCCCCAAAAAATATGTGTTGTACACTCATGTGTCCCCAAAGAATACACTAAGTGACTTCCCCGAGTTTACTCCTATATCTTTCATGGTTTGAATGACTTGCAAAACATACTTATTTCATTCAAAATTTTAAGAATGTTCCATCAAGAGAGTTATAAAGACTTGGTATAATTTAAGCATACTCCCTCGCTAATGTAAATCTATTCACTTATACAATACTCAAGTACGAGAATTTCGCATTCATTCATCCTTTCCTAAATGCAACATCAAACTCATTACATCGAAGTGTTTGAACAATATTCCGGGTATGTTTTAATATCCCGTACTTCCTACACATCTTCCGTACTTATCCAAAGATCTCTTTTAGATAATGGTGAGAGTGTTGAGAAATTAGTTTAAACTCAATTGCATGATACTTGATGAATCCGTATCACCGGCTTAGGCTTTCCTCGTCACTTGGATCCACTCTTCTCTTCCAGGGAGTTCAAGTATTTGAAATCCCCTTTATGTTTTCAAAATATCTTGAAATCTCTTTGCTTCCTAAAGTTGGGAAGTTTCCCTTATCCTTAGCCTTCAAAGGTTTTGTGAGAACTTTAATCTTCTAAGGTTCGTGAAAACCCTTAGTCTTCCGATGTTCTCCAATCCTTAGTCTTCAAAGGTTTTGTGAAAACCTTTAATCTTCAAAGGTTCGTGAAAACCCTTAGTTTTCAAAGGATGTTGAAAATCCCTTAGTCTCTCAAAGGATTTGTCGTTGTGTCAAAACTTCTTCTAAGTATTTCAATATTTCTTTGTCTTCGAGTCTTCTCGGATTCCGGCGAAATCTTTATCTTCTTGAAGTCCAAGCCTCATACTCTCGCGGCAATTGTGCGCTCCCAATAGGCTTCGCGGCGCTCACGTGAATTTGATCGATGAAAATGAGCTCCTATAGGCCTCCTTTGCGCCTCCTTAAATAGGTTTTAATATCTACCGTTTAGTTGATATGGCAGTTAGGTCTCTTTCCCCCAATGCCAAGTGTATGATTCGGCTATTTTTAGCGCTAGATGTAGCCATAGTCTAATTTTAGTATAGGCGGATCTATTTACAGTAATGGTCACGTGTTATAATTGGGTGTACTTGTGGGGTGCATTTGGTATATTTACTTGTTTTCCTAGATGTGCCATGGGATTCGGTTGGCTCCCGCATACTCCATCCATCCAAAATCCATACATTCATTTAAGGCGGTTAAAGAAGTTGTGTTCATCCCAAAGAGATTATCATCCCTCTAGGGTATGTCCCTTCATCTACACCTCTCCAAAAGTAACTAGGTGTTCACTAGTTTCTAACTATCCTATTCTACTAATGTGGCCGTCCACGTTCCCAAACTAACCCGTTCCCTATGGCTTGAGGCCCGTTCCCATGGCTTAAAGCCCTAACTTAACGGCTTTGTCTCCTTGAAGCCGCTTTCCAGTCCTTGGCCGGCTCTCTTGTCTACTCGATATCTTTGATGCACCCCGTGGGTCGTTCCTTTGCGATTTAGCTCAAGAAGACTCACGGTGAGACATCACGTAAATTTATATTCGCTTGAGAACTACCGTGCCTCATTAATATGTTCGGTCCTCTAATTAATAATTCCTCTCTTCTCTTTATGATATGAAGATATTATTAGAGTGAACACAATCTCATTATCTTAAATTCTCATTCTCAATGTAAGGCATCATTGATTATAAGAACCCTTAGATTAGAGAAGGTTTCAAGAGGTGTAACAATATCCTTGATAACAATATATTTTCTAATAAGTTGTATGTGAGCAATTTAGAGCTCGTAGTACATAACATCAATCGCACAATTGTTAATATTACTCTTATAGTGAGGAAGAAGATCTCATATTCTTGAGTCTTCCTTTTTAAGCTCAAGTGTTACTACTTATAATATTGTAACTTGACATGTATGCATATAGTAGTTATAATTTCATGAACACATCATTGATTGTTTTGTAATGTCACGTTTTACTACAAAGTGTTTCTTGATGACGAGAAGTAAACCTATCTCTCTTGAGTTTTGCTCAAGAGAGAGAGAGAGATCTTCTCTTGAATAGATAATCCTTCAAATTGTAATGACATCCAACAACTCACAAAGAAACTTAAAGAAAGAAGTTTCAATAACAATTGTAGTAAGTAGATTATTTCATATCAATATTACTTCATTCATATAGATTCACACTTTGATGTAAATTTATGTCTTCATCATTCTTGTCAATCATAAGTTCAACAATCAATATGTAGTATAATATGTATAATACTTATAAGTCGATTATGTAGTTATAATAATAAACTCCTCCTCTTTTGAAGGAGTTTGTAATCGTTAAGAGGTTTCACTTTTAATCATTCATGCATTATAATTCTTCAAGCATGCAATCACATGTATATTTATAATTCCCTTTTGAGGAGATCAATGATAAGTTCCGCTTTGAGAGATAATCTTGTTTCCTTCACTCAAGTTGTATAAATTGACAATTGCTTTTTCATATCGATCTCTCTCAAAGTTCCATTGATTCTCCAAAATGTCTTGAGCGCTTTGTTCTCACCCTCACACTATCTTTTGAGTTCTTTCTCAAAAGAGTCTACTCAATCTACTCTACTCTCGGTTGCTCAATCACTTAAGCTACAAAGTACCATTGACGACTCGTGATTCAAATTGAGAGGGAGAGGTAAGAGAGATCACTCATATTGTAGAAAAGATAAGTATATTGCAAAAGTTCCTCGAGAGGAGAGTTACAAAAGCTTCAAGTGATTCTTGACACTCAAATTTAAGATAACTTCGTTGTGTAGAAAATGAGGTGTAGGTCTCCTAAAATGCTTCCCTTATATAGTCTTTTCTTCCTATCCAAAATCTATACTAAGAGTGGTTGTTAACTTCCACTTCCTAGATACTTACTATCTTTGATATATGTAGATGATTCCTATCCTAAACGGTTATAACCGTTTCATCACCTTTATGTTCATAATTTCAAGATTTCTCTAACTCCTTGTGGTGGCTACATTCTAACTCTTTTTGGAGATAAATCAAATCTTCATGTTGATTGATTATGATCATGATAGTAGAATGCGCCATATTCCTATATTCTTCTTAATGTCTTCATAATGTCTTTGTAGGATAATAACCCGAAATTCTCATGTATTCATAATCGTACCTTCTCCAAATCCTTCTTTCTAATATATTCCCTAATCATATTCTTCAAGATACTACATTCCTATATACTCCGTCATAATGCCTCTCTTCATAGGCATTGATCCTAAAATCTTACTTCCATAATGTCTTTTTAACATAGTCATTGATCCTCAAAATCTTTATATTCCTAAATGTCTTCTCACATATTCTTCCTATAAGTTCCAATATACTATCTAATAGTCCCCTATATACCCCTATATATTTCCCTATAAGTCCTTACATGCTTACTTAGTGCCCTTTTGTCTCTAAGTCCTAAGTTTCCTTCATAAACCCGTTGGGTACCCATTGCCGTGGGTAATAGGACCTATAACCGCGCGTAAGGTGTGTAAAGCCGTGAGAAAGGGAGCATAATTCCGTGGCCGAGCTTCGGAGAGCTCTCTTCGGTGTTCCTCTCTTCATTTCGGTGATGCTCCTTAGGTTTGTCTTTTGATTTGTTAGTACCATTTGCACTCATTTGTGATTGATAATGTTGTTGCTCAACAATCTTGTCCTGCCTCAGATGCCCGGCTCGCTCCCGGCCTTCCTCGGTCTGGATCCCAACTGCCCAGGCCTTCGCGGTCCTGCTCTCCGCGCTGCTCGTCCTCGTGATCCTCATTGCTGCCGCGCTGCTCCTTGGTGGTGTACAAAGATACAGAGGCCAAGCCTTCACTAAAAAAAAATTAATATTTGGATAATTTTGGACTTTTTGGCCAATGTTGGAATAAATTGTTGGCACACACCCGCTTTAATATCTCCACTATGATGCCAAATGCTTGCACACATTGTGTCCACGGTCTTTTAGTATACAATCACCTACAAAGCAAATACAAATAACATCATTTGAAGCACGAATGTTCACATTTTCAAAAATTGATTGCTTATTTCCAAACTCATCAAAAGTTCGGAATTACCTAAACACCACCTAATATGTGATTTGAGCTCTTTGGAGATAACTGAGGTTATTTTGTTTGTATTTTGTACGATCTTTGATGTTTGTATTCTATCATAATATTTGTGAATTAAGAAATCTTAGCATTAATAAATACGTAAATAGATAATCTCATTTTACTTGCAAGCCTTTTTCTCCCTTGCTTATTGACTAGAATGGGTGCCCAAATCACTCGAATTCGCTCTACTAAACAGCACATGTGTCAATACCACCTTCTAGATTTTGCCATGAAAGCACTTTGTGTCAAAGTGGAGTGCGAAATGGACCCCCTTATTGTCCTACACTAAATAATGTATTTAGTGTCACCAATTCATTTATCTTGTTCAATACTAATTATAACATCCCCCCCCACCCAAAGGAAATGTACACCTAACATTATTTGTCATTCCGTGCAAAAAAAGTTAAAACATTATTTCCATGTAAAAAATTTAACATTATTTCGCTTTAGCACTCAAAACTAGGACAAGTGTCATGGCACTATTGGTTCCGGCCTTATCGAAATTCAGTCCCAACCTTATCATAATTGTGATACCCTATAGATTGCCAATGGAGTCCTAATCCTACATAGGCACCTTTACTATAGTGCACTACTAGGTAGCTCCTCAAGAGTCAGAGCAACGTGACCACATCATCACTGATGTGGTGGACATCCATACACATTCATTATCCAAACATTGAAATCAATTCCGGTTTCAAATTTAAAATCCTTAATGGACATAGTGTCTCAATGTATGGCCAACTACATAAACTATACGGACCTTATAAATTGTAGTTTAAAAATCATGTGTTATATATTTATGGGTTTGGAACCTTATTTACACACTATCTTATTTGAAGGAGAAAATAAAAATGTGTTCGTACTTGACATTGGTGAGCAACATACAACATATGTATTTGCATCCAAAGGCACCTTGGTTACATATTTCCACTTGAATCTTCAATAACATCAACTTATTTAACCGATTTGAAAAGTGTATTAAAAAAACAACATAATTTTTTAGATAGGGTCACTTTTGACTCAATCATATAAAATTGAAAATATGTAGCTGAAATATGCTATTTTGTGCATGGAGAGGCCCAATCTGGGCCACTCATATGCCTAAGGGTTATTGTGAACACAACAATTTTGCAAGTATGAACACTTCATAATATGTGTTTTATAAGCTAATTGGAATTAACAAGTGGCATATTGCTCGCTTTACGGCATAGCTTTGAAATTGAATAAGTTATCTCTTACCCCCCTCACACCTCTACAACTTGAGATGGGAGATTTAAAACGAGGGAACTAGAAGCCAAGAATTAAACAATATCCTATTTGTTTCAGTCTATTTAAGCATGGGAATCATGGGTAGGAAGTTCCACTTGCAAGTGACGTTGAATTGAGATGTGGATGTTAGTTGCCTATAATGAGTAGCAAAAATGACTTCCAAGAAGGTTAATCGATGCAACGCTTAACTCTTAACTTTCCAAGCAACTCATTTTTGGTTTGGGGGATGACTTTTTTTCCCCACATTAACCCTAGTTAACCCATTCATCCGCAATCAAAATAACTCTAAACATCAAGCCAACATGGATATCTATCCATAGACACATGACATGTGCAATTTGGAGATGATTGGACTGTGAAAAGAAAATGTCAAAGTGGGAAATGGTCATGTTTTTGTTGTGTTGGGAGTTCATTTTGGGGTGTTTACTCCAATCAGTGGTTTCCACTCCAATGCAAACTTTGCATGAACATCAATGATGTTAATTTTGGTAAAAGTGAACTATTTTCTGATGTTCATGTAAAAATGGCATTTGTGCTCACATCCATCGTTTGGTTTAACATTTTAGCACTCTCTAAATTTTAGGGATTCTTTGCAACATTTGGTTAGTAATATGGGATAGTTAACACACTCCAAATGCAAGGTGGCTAGCCTATTGGGTTTGCACATTTTGGCATGAGAATTTGTGGAGGTGCTCAAATATTGAGTTCTTCCCATCCAGTGGATCACACATACATTCCATTCGTTTTCCATGTGAACTTTATTTGTCATAGGTCTTTTTTGGGGACTGCAACCTCGGGTGAGGGCACTTCCCATGGGTTTGGACTCTTTATACCACATACGAACTAAATGTGAGTGTAAGAAGGGCCATTATTTGAGGCATTATCATACATAGTATACTAAAGGGAGAGGTATTGGTTTTCTCTTGTTTGCACGACCAAAAAGGTTAGTAAGAAATATGAAGTAAAAGTAGATGGCCAAAAGGGGGCCCTAAGGTTTAGAGAAAAACTTGATAATAGATGTGTTAGTTTCATCCAATTCACGTTTTCACATGCTATTTGTCATATGGTAATAGCCCTCAATGACTACCCTATCCATTCTTGTTAGGGTTTGCATTTTGGGTTCTAGGTAATTACAAACTAGAGGCCCTTGGAGTGCTCATGGGCACCCTTGAGGTTTGCTCTCCATACTGTGCATTTGTCTTTGATTGTTTGATGCAATCGCTAACTTACATGTTATGAATGAAAAAATGTTCAATGATTTTCTCATTGGAAAGTGAAAGTGGATTTCATATGTAATAAAGGCGTATTTAACTCGTGATTCATATCTTGTATATGTAGTGGAGGCATTCACCACATTAAGGGAAAAGCTTAGTATACATACATGAGTCCATTTTCTAGGATGCATTTAGTTTGTATACATTTGCTTTTCATTGTAAACTTCTTGTACATAGAGGGTTTAATTTCATAGCGACCCAAACATGTCATTAAGGTTCGCAATTAAGAGTCCACCCACCAGGGGCCACTCAATGGATTTTGCAGGCAGTTGTATAGGGAGATTTACTTGAAATATAATTGTAAAGGAATTCCAAATAATGAAGGGCCATTTCAAGTAGAGAATCCCATTACAAGTAAAGTAGACATGTATAATATGTGGGACAATACTTCTTAGCAAATTTAACATAGGGGTTGAAATTTAGGATCCTAGGGTTTATGTTTAGTATGATTTTTTTTAAAAGCATTTTGCACATTGCATGGATACAAGTTTTCTGCAATGGCTTGTATGGAACCGTGTTTGCAATATTATATATGGACATGGGCTTTGTATGTTTGCAATGGTATGTATGGATAGGGATTACTTTTTATTGTTCAAAAGGAATATAGATCACAATAAATTGCATTAGCATGGGAAATATAAGTAATTAATGGCTACAAACAAATCAGTTGTTTTAAATAATCACGTTATTGTAGGGAACCTTTAGTTCATGCCTTTGGAAGTAAATAGCCATCAAACAAATACCTCTCCGTGGCACATGATGCACAAAAATCCTATGTAGTGCCCCACCCATGACTAAAGCATGCCATTTTCTTGTGAATCCCTACCTTCAATTGTTATAATCTATAGATCCAAAGGGTTAATCAAGCCCATTTCCCCCCTCAAAATAGCTCATCTCCCATGCTCCAAGATCCTTTGGATAAATCCCATGTTAACCTCAAAACTTCTCCATGAGAAATCCACAACCAACGTTAAGTGATATGCACTCAAACCAACCCTTTCGTAGGCTTGGGAAGTTAAGGCTTAACTTACATGCTTGAAAATTGAACATGGCCACCAAGGAAGGGTTGCTATAGTTTACAGTTTAGTAGCTAAAGTATTATTTAGATGCTTGAGAAGTGGACATAACATTATTAAGCAGTGTGTGTTCGCGCATGTGAATTTGCAGATTGAATTTCCATTGTTGCGGCGTCCATGGTTAAATTCTTGGGGCCCACATGAATGAACGCACATTGCTTAATAATGTTATGGAAGGTGGTTGTATGTGCACATATAAGACATCTTCTTTAAGGCAACTTCTTCTTTGAAATCACACTTGAGTTGTGGCACCTTTTTTTAAGATTGTGTGGGTCATTTACTTTTCTCCTTATTGTTAGATATTTTGGCGTGGGAGGAGGATTCTAGTGCTAAAGGAATCAAGTGTGAATAGGGTACCTAACAACATGACGAGGGAGAATTAGTGTGTACGAGCCTAACTCTCATCCACCCAACACAAAAGAGCTTGAAATAATATGTACTCGGGTGCAAGCATAGTAAAGTGGACCAAAAAAGTGCTCCGGTATATGAAAGCCATGATTTTCTTGGTCAAACGCCTATAAGTAGTAGCAAAATGTTGTTTAAAATAGATTATTTTTCATGATGACCTCTATTGTTAATTTAGGTACTCAAATATAGAATATCAATATGAGATCTTCAAAACCTATCATCAAAGTGACGCGTAAAAGCAACTGACTAAATATAGTTTTGAACATAAATTTCATGACCTTAAATATTTTGAACTTGGAATTTCTTTTCATATTCCTTGAATTCATTATAAACTTGAGGTCATCGTAATTTTTTTTCAAAAATTAATCAATTTAATGTAATGTAATTGTATTTTAAACAAGTTTTTGACAATTATATTTTCAATGACACCCACTTGCACCATCACTTGCACCGTCTTCTAAAATACATATACGTTGTTTGAAATTGTTTTTTGTGAACATAAATTGCTTGGCTTTGTAGATTCATATGTTTTCTAAATGTTTATGAATTTCTATTTCATAAAATTCAAAGTTAGTATATAGTTTTGGATCACTTTCACTTAAACCTGAGCAAGGATCAAGAGCTGTCCACTTTACCGTGCTTGCACCCACTCCGAAGGTAACTTTATTTAGTTGAGTTGACGCTGGACCTACACGAACAGTCCCATTTAGTGTGGGCTACAATGATTCTCTAAAGCCAACATCGATTCCTCATAATGAGAATTAATGTGGGCCACACTAATTGTCAACCCACACCACATCTCTAGTTTAAAATGAATGCACATGGACCACATCGATTGTGTTTCTAAGAAATTGATGCATGCACAAGTGATTTATTTTATGCTACTTTCCATGTAATGTGACTATTTGAATCAATATAAGGTGCTATTCAGAAGTCTCCATGAAACCCAAAGGAAAGGGCCAGGTTATTTCCGTCTTGACTAAACGATTAGAATGGCCCATGTTCATTATTTCCGCATTTATTTTCCATCCACATTAATAAGACGATTTAGTGTAGTTTCAAGAACCCCAAGTTACTGTTGCCGTACACACTCGAGATGAAAGTCAACCACAAACTTATGGGGCCATTCACGGTTGGGGTACTACGTTTGGGACAAAGGAATTAAGGGCTTTGTCGAATTGGATCTTGATGTTTATTACGATTTACTATTATTTAATTAATATAATTTAAATAGATAAGTAGATAGGTCATAGGATTTATCAAGAAAGATATGATTTGATATTAAATAATGACTAATAATAGATAAATCCTTTATGAAATGATTAGATAGGTCATAAAACTTGTAGAGAGGTCATAAGACTTGTTTTGGCCACATCAATGGCAATTTCATTATTGAAGTGTACATTGGAGGTGAATTATTTCCTGTTTTGCATCCTACTACCTTGGTATAAGTGTCATGTAACCATACATATATTTTATTATGTCCAATTCTAATTCTAAACGTTCATTTTTCATGTAGCCATGTTATTGTGTAATTCTGGCCATGTTTGGTGTCATATGTAAGGCTATACAATTGGTATGCAATACACTTTTAGTTCTATTGGTATGCAATTGAATGATAAGTGTGAGGAAGAAAATTGGGATCATTTCAATTAATTTTTGTTGTCCTTTTCATTCCTTAATCCTGAGGTCAACAATTATGACATCAACCATAAATGTCCGTTAAGGAATCAAAATGATATCTTAGATAACCCTATTCCTTGTAAATTAACTTTGTCAGTGTACTCATTATGGAATACTAAATGTAGGTATGATCCAAAGTATGCTCCACAATACAAATCTAAGCACACCGACTATGTGAAGTTATCTAATTTAGTCCTTAAACCGTTAGACGCCCAAAAGTAGTACCCCAACCGTGATTGCCCCCTTATACATACGGGTTTCTCACCTTAACATGATGGATGAAAGGTGTGTTATAAGCAACAAGGGAATGTGGCTTTGCCAGGAGAGGCAATGTCCTAAAATGACATTTCAAAAGTAATTGTCTATAATTATTGCACTAAATATTGTATTTAGTGTCAATTACTTTTTGTTGTACATCTCGTTTTTCTACCAAAAAGGGTCGAATTGGTTGTTTGGACATTATAGAACATTCACATCTTTAATTGGTAAAAAAACAAAAAACACAACAACATTGTGTAACTCCAAATAGTAAGTGACACTAAATATAATATTTAGTGTAGCTCTTTTCATATTACATTGAAAATTTCAATGAGCTTCACCAAACCTTATTCATTTCATTCTAACATGCACTACCCGGACCCTATTTATTACCACTCAAAGACAGTCTCAAAATGCCTCTATCTCATGGTATGGGACAGAGCCAAGAAATTCCCTCTTGGCCAACAACAAGACTCTAGATTTCGAGAGTGGCCACATATTGGACTGAACAAGCTTTAACTAATGCCCCTTTGGAAGTAGAAAGAGACACCGGAGTGCCCTTGCTTATTCAACGGTGGGTCACACAACCAATGGAACGTATACACATGGCAAGCCATCATCACAATCCTCAAAGAACGTGAAAAATAGCGCACGATGACGGTGAAGTGGAAGAATGTTATAACGAGTGGGGACCACCTAAGCGCCACTTCCCACACGAGACTGAAGGCCCATGACCATTACATTCTAAGGGCCGGTGCACATGGGGTCCCAAGTGCCCTGAGGGGTGGACTCTTCATTGGGAACCTAAATGACGTGCGTGGGTCACTATGAAAATTAAACCTCCGATATATGAGAAGTTTATAGAGAAAAAACAAATGTATACGGGTATGGTTTTGGTTTAATGAGCCAACCCCGCCACTTATTTGGGCCACTTACTAGGGCCACTTACTAGGACTTTTTTTATTTTTTCAGGCAATATATTATCTTAAAAAATTAAATATCATACATATGAAGCATATTATCATGGAAAACACATCCATGCCCTCATATGCAACAAAACAAACAACTTCTTTTTAGGCACCATTTTCAAAAGAATTCATTTAAAGGTTGAAAAGTGCGTTTGAAACACAAAATTTTAGATGCAGTTTCACAAAACATGGCATAACTTGTGAGGTGTTTGAAGTTATGTTGCCCTTGACCAAGTTGTTAATACAACATTGTCAAAATTTCAATACAAATTATGAAGATTTAGATTGCCTTAAGCACGTTTGAAATTTTTAAGCAGCTGTCAACAACTACTTAAGATTGTTGTAAGCACCAAAATAAATTAGTTATAGACTACTTACATGAAATAAACCTAATTAGAGATTGAATATATGATATAGACAAACTTTTGGCGAAGAAAGAACGTGAATTGCTATTCATTTCATTTTGCAATGTAATTTCAAAGTCAAGGTGGTACAGTTTTTAAGGACTGTCAACACGTCCGTTGGCTCATTAAACCGGAATTGCACCCATATGTACTAACTGCATGCTAGAAAATGAACTCGTGTATTTATAATGAGCTTTTTAGCTTAATGTGATGAATGCCTCCACTACATGTACAAGATATAAATCATGAGTTGAATACGCCTTTATTACATATGAAATCCACTTTCACTTTCCATCCCAATGAGAAAATCATTGAGTATTTTTTCATCCATAACATGTAACTCAATGATTGCATCAAACAAGCAAAGACAAATGCACAATAACTAGGCCACAACATGTAGAGCAAACATCAAGGGATCTTATGAGCACTTCGAGAGCCTCGAGTTTGTAATAACTTAGGACCCAAAATGCAAACCCTAACAAGAATGAACACGGTAGTCATTAAGGACTATTACCATACGACAATAGCGGATGAAAACGTGAATTGGATGAAACTAACACATCTATTATCAAGTTTTCTCTAAACCTTAGGAACCCCTTTTGTACATCTATTTTTACTTCGTAATTCTCAATAGCCTTTTTGGATGTATAGACAAAAGAAAACAATGCCTCTCCCTTAACCCCTTTAAGATGTTGAGGCCAGGAATGGCCTCGAAGTTCTGTATTCTTCAATTTCAGGTATGAATCGAATGGTTTTTGCAAATACGGTAAAGGCGAAATTTGTTGGCATGGGGTAGGGGAGAATTATCATGAGTTAAAAAAACAATTAAGATCCACGGTGTAGAGTGCACATTCATCCGAAGTGAGGTTTCTACGTATTCTGGCCCCATACTCGTCTACGGTGACGAGGTACATGTTCAGATACGTGAACCCGAACATGGACAGCCATAGCCGGTCACACTTCCGGCGTGTGAACCTGTACCTCCCGCTCGGGGAAGTCACTTAGTGTATTCTTTGGGGACACATGAGCGTACAACACATATTTTTTGGGGGGCTATGTAGCTCATTTATTGCATTTTAATGGACCCTATATTTTTTAATAATTCTACTTTCTTCAATTTCTTACCACCCTATGTGTAATTATAAATTAAATTCTCTATAATATTTCAGACCCTTCATTATTTATATTTATTTGAATTTTCCTTCGTGGACAATAGCATTGTACTATAGCATTAGAAATGGAATTCATCACGCAACAAAAATTAAGTTGTGTATACAATAAGCATGTTATTTACATAATTGGTTACATGTCTAAGCCCATTGATAATGGCATACTTAATTGTTTCATCCAAACATTGAAAGAAGTCCACAAATTCCAAAACAAACCAGCATCACTAATGTGTCCATAATGTGTTCACTAACACAGTTGCACTAACATTGCACATGTTATCATGCAAAGTGTGAAGACAATTTGAAATGCCTACTTATGAGTCCTACGTGAAAATTGAGAAATGGTCATCACAAAAGATGCCACAGCCTCTCGCCTAGAACAAATCCATCAATCCACCATAGATTCACCAAATATGGCCCCACAAAGCTCTTTAAACGCGTAGGGGTCAATGCATGATGATAGAATTATTGTCTTGTGTGGGAGGAACAACCAGAGAATTATACAAACGTCAATGAAATGTTCCTCAAAAGTACACTTAATAACCCTCATCCAACGAGTTCATCCATTTTGTAGATGGATTTGTGATCATTTTTCATCTAGTTCTTAATTTTTTCTTACCCTAAACTCAACCTAAAAATAATAAAAATTCCCTATCAATTACTAGAATGCTATTTTAGAAATACTATAAACATAATTTTGGGTATTACAAGTGACCCTATATTATATATAATGTGCTACCTCACATTTCTTCAAGGCTATGGTATATCAAAAAAATATGTAATTTTTATCAACCATGAATAAATGTCACCCTATATTTGTTCTCTCATAGTTATCTAAATTTTTGACAGTGACTTCCCCGGGACCTCCCGGTGATGCACCGACTGTACAATCATCCTCGGATACATTCCCTACATATACTTGGCCCGTATAGAGCACTGAATACATCGGACCACCCCGCCGCACACCCTCCCCGTTTTTTATTTGTGGTTTTTTTTGCACAACAGACAATGCTCTCCGAACTTCTGCGTCATCTTTGGCACTGCAGTATCCATCTACACTAATTATCCGACGCCGAAACAACCTCCAGACCGTATGCTAAATCAGATACGTACTTCACATATTGCAAAAATACGCCTCACGACACAACGTATCTCCAGAACCCAACATCTTAAAGGGGTTAAGTTTACTATGTACACTAATGCCTCAAGTAATGCCCCTTCTTACACTCACGGGCCAAGTCCCAAGTCCCAAGTCCCACGCATGTTAGCAAGGCATGACATGGAGGTAAAGTCCCAAGGTTTGAGCCTCAAGGAACCATTGAAATATGGTTAATTCTCAATAAACGTGGATATTGTTTGTTTGATGCAAAAATGTTTGTGGGACTTGTGTTGAGAGTCAGGTCTAGCTTTTTGCTTGACCCAACCCTCAACACAAGTCCCAAACCTTACCTCCAAAAAGTGTGGCCATGTAGACATCCAAGTCATACGTGTGAAGTGGTGAGTCCCAACTTCCATGCTCTCAATGACTCAATTGCATGGATTGACCTCAAGTGACTTGGCACTTAGGACTTGGGATCCCGTGTGAATTGGCCCTAAGACCTCTCATTGGTCGAATAGGCAAGTTCACTTCACACTAGAAGGAGGTGAAGGCCTAAAGGGCCAAAGGAATTATCATGAATGAAAAGTCTACATGGGTTCCTACATGGCAACCTATGGATAATGTTTCATCATTTGCCAAAATTTGCTTCAAGCCCACCTCCAAGAGGTAGGCGTGATGCAAATCCTGGCAGACCATGTTAGTGGTACGGCCCTTGTATGAGAATCTAGAGCCCTCACAATTACATGGTCACGGCCCATGGATAGGGTAGTCATTGAGGACTATTACCATACGACAATAGCAGATGAAAACGAGAATTGGATGAAACTAACACATCTATTATCAAGTATTTCTCTAAAACTTAGGGCCTCCTTGTGTACATCTACTTTTACTGCATATTTCTCAATAGCCTTTTTGGATGTGCCAACAAGAGAAAAATAATGCCTCTCCCTTGTGTTTCCTATGGACACTAATGCCTCAAATAATGCCCCTTCTTACACTCACGTTCGTTCGTACGTGGTATGAAGAGTCCACCCCCAGGCCAAGTCCCAAGTCCCACACATGTTACTAATGCCCAACATGGAGGCAAAGTCCCAGGGTTTGAGCCTCAAGGAACCATTAAAATATGTTTATTATCAATAAAGGCGGATCTTGTTTGTTTGATGCAAAAATGTTTGTGGGACTTGTGTTGAGAGTTGGGTCTAGCTTTTTGCTCGACCCAACTCTCAACACAAGTCCCAAACCTTACCTCCAAAAAGTGTGGCCATGTAGACATCCATGTCATATGTGTGAAGTGGTAAGTCCCAAGTTCCATGCTCTCAATGGCTCAAATTGCATGAATTGGCATGAAGTGACTTGGGATCCCGTGTGAACCGGCCCTAAGACCTCTCATTGGTTGAATAGCCAAGTTCACTTCACATTAGAAGGATGTGAAGGCCTAAGGGCCTAAAGGAATTGTCATGGATGAAAAGTCTACATGGGTTCATACATTGCAACCTATGGATAATGTTTCATGGTTTGCCAAAATTTGCTTCAAGCCCACCTCCAAGAGGTAGGTGTAATGCAAATTCCAGCAGACCATGTCAGCGGTATGACCTTTGATTGAGAATCTAGGGCCCTCACAATTAGATGGTCATGGCCCATGGCTCATGTGTGAAGTGGTCCTAAGTTGACTCGTCTATCGGAATATCGAAGATTAATAAATAAACCAAAAACATACAAATGTCCAAATAGCATCTTCCGAGGCCATACTAACACTTGACAGTGAACGGGGAGAAATTTAAGCCAACTCAGTCCCTATCCTTACTCCTTTAAAATTAACTTGTTATTCATTGAGATGTTTTGGTTATTCTTTGCATTTCTACTTGAAACAAGAAATATCCTAAATTATGGTTCGGTTTATTTCCTAGAGTCTCGGTTTTGAACTGGTAATTTGGGAAAATGATCTGGTTGCTTTGTAACTGCACTAAATCTTATTACTATGGGTCATAATCATTTTCTACAGCCCACGTTGTTTATCATAATGAGAATTAATGTGGTCCACATTAATTTTCAACCCATGCTAAGTTCATAGTAGAAAATTAGCTTGGGCCACAATAATTGAGTTTCTAAAAAACTAATGTAGGTGATTATTTTCTTTTGTGCTACTTTTTTTCTTCTATAACTTATATTTGATGTGTTGGTTAGAAGTCTTCATGAAGACATCATGCGAATACCCAGGATGTTCAACGCATGTTGATTCAACTTTAACTACAAAATTATCATGGTCCACGTTAATTATTTCCACGTTAATTTTCCACCGACACTAATAGGACTATTTAGTGTAGGGCCGGGGCGAACCAACTACAACACTCGTACCCCGGTTGATGAACGTCTCATGGATGAGTGTCAAACTATCATCCTACATCATGTGCAAGGAGGCTCCTCAAATAAGCCACGAGTAGGTATAGGAGGAAAAAAGGGCCCACATGAATTGGCATCACAATGACTTTAGTATTATGTGCATTGAATGCATGAATCTATAACTAATGGTATCCTCCTCAATTTAGATAAGACGGAGCATGTGTAAAAGAACTTACTCCAATTAAAGAACAATTGTAGAACATAAAACGTTTGGTAGGTATGCATTTTGGCAAAAGCAAGGTGTAATCCGGACGTATTTAGCGTGCATCTCTTCAAATCCAACGGCCATGAATCATGACACAAATGTACACTATCTATACATCGCTCTCAATTAGGGTTTGAGAGTTAGGGCGGCAAACATATATAAGAGCTAAGCATTCATTCTTATGTTTGTCAAGGTCGACTTCCACACGAGGTATGAGTTCAACATTTTCCTTTTGCTATCTATTATTTTGTCTTCATTTAGGGTAAGCAATCATATAATATTATTTTCTAAATTCATTGACATTAATATTATACCAACATTTACGTGTTTTTCCATATTTATAAAATATTTTATCATGTATATCATATAGACTTTGAGTGTTCAAATGTAAACTGTCAGTTTAGGGCTCCATTTTGTCAGATATAGCATCTAAAATCAGAATAACACATGAATTTGTAATAGGGTTCATTAAAGACTTTTACATTTGAGACAATACATATGTACTCTTTTTTTGTGGATATTAATGTTTCTTATTGGATTTGTAATTAGGTTTCCCAAATTCTAAATATGGGGAGGAAACAAACGAATTTGAATGTCTAAACTCCAACATCAACCCCTATAAAATTTGAAGATCTGCAGTGGACCACAAAAACAAGGCAAGGATTCGCCTATTCGTGTTCCGTGGTCTTTGCATATATTTTGTGGGAACGTGTTTCAGATTTTATAGATGGTCAACGTTTAGGAGATAATGGAATAGTGCAATGAAATATTGAGAGGACAATTGTGGGGGAGACAAACCTTAAACGTCCCCAAATCGATTCTTTCATTACACATACGTATTATGAGTGTGTATATGGACCGGAAGATCATAGAAATAATCCTACACACAAACGATATACCAAAAGAGGTTGTCTTGCACATTTCTCAATTAAACAATTATATAAATATCCACATATTGTTGAGATTGCGTATTATGTCGTTGATCATAAGAGAAAAGATGGGTCTATAGCACACGGTCCACATGATCCATCTTCGATGTCTAGAAAATCTCAATATGAACCTCGTATTAGTAAAACACTAATTGGTTGGATGAAAGATCAATTAGATAAAGGTCATACCTCTAAATATATTTATGAAATTCACAAAAAAATTTGGATGGACCGAGTGCAAGATAAGCAACAAATGTCAAAAAATGATTTTCTTTCTTTGCGAGATATAAGATATTATGAATATAGACAACGTATGGGTGTTTGATACCGAAATAAAAATGATGCCTTGAGTGTTCAAATGTGGGCACTTGAAAATAAAGAATCCATTTTTTTCTCCCAAGAAAAAGACGATGTCATTGGATATCCATTCATTTTAGGTATCCAAACACCATGGCAATTTAACGCTATGTTGAAATGGGGCAATGATAGGGCAATATTAATGAATGCGACATTCGGCACCAACCCTATGAAGTATCATCTCTTCACATTAATTGTGTTCGATGATTTCCATCATGGAGTGCCTATTGCATGGATTATCACATCAAGACAAAATGAGGATGATTTCATTCAATGGTTGACGGCTTTACGTACAAAAGCTATCAATACTTCTCAAGAATGGCGTCCAAGTTGTTTTCTTGTCGACGATGCGGTTCATGAACGCAATGCTATCAAGTATGTATGTTTTTTTTTAATTGATATATCATTTTTCAATCATTTATTTATTTATTTTGTTGCCGTCATTAAATTATTTTCTTTCGTGTAGGTGTGTTTGGCATGATGATAATGTTCCTATATATCTATGCGCGTGGCATATCCTCAAAAATTGGAAAAAAACCACAATATCAAAGATTAAAGAGATTTCTTTACGAAATCCGGTCTTTAATCTTTGCCGTGTTTTTATGTACGTTCAATTGGAACACGGAGAGGATGTCCAATCTTTATTCAATCGCATCATTATTTGTGCTCAACAAATGTGGGAGCGTGGTGGTGTTGTCCTTGAAGGATATGCCGAGTATTTTTTACACATTATATCCCGATCATAGGTAATCTTCTTTTTCTTGAAATTGTATTTTTCTATACAATTGTTGTATGTATTTAGGGTGTATGCAATGTCAATATTCATATTCATATTCATATTATTATTTCTAAATTGAATCATATTATTATGTTTGTAGATCTTTGGACAATAGGCACTCGAAGTATACCACACTCCAATATGGACACTCCAATATGGACACTCAATCTAGTATAGAGTCATACCATGGAGCATTGAAAAGATAGTTGAGTGCAGATGTACGGGGCCTACAAGGTCGAAGAGTAGATTGGTTGGTGTGGCGCCTAACAAACCCTATTTCGAATCACTATATGTATTTGATGGAGCGGAAGTTGAACGGCTTTGTTGTGAACAAAGTTGTAGAAAACATACTTCAAAAGAGTATTGTTAAATCAAGGGAAATTCCAAGTGTGAAAATAATGTCACCAACCTATCCCGGAGGTGGTTGGAAGGTTCAATCTCTACATTCCACATATTGGTACGATCTTTCCCGACCGTTTTTTAAATATGCTTGTTGTTCGTATCCGTGGGGATTACGAGGCAATTTTTGTAAACATCAATGTGTCATTATATTGGAGAATACCGACATTACAGAAACGTTATTGTTGGAGTTTTGTGGTACCTATTACGGTACAAAAAGAGGGGGATTGTCGGCTATGTTTGATGCATCCGTACCCGATGAATTTTTCGATGAAGAAGAAGAAGAAGAAGACCACGAAACGGCAATTCCGAATATGCCTATTGAGGATGGAGAAAAAAATAGTGCCGATGTTGAATTTTTTCAACCACTTACACAATAAAGTACATTGTAACGATTATCGGATGTGCTAGATGGAATAAAAAGCGAGTGCGAAGAGGAAGGCCAACAACTTGCTTTACACGCGTATGCCATATTTTCACGAATTTTTTTGGATGTACATAAAATGCGAATTCAAGGTGATGCGGGTGATTTGCATCCCAATATGGTTTTTGAGCGTATTGATGAGGACACAACAAATTCGGTGAAGAGATTGAAAGTCTTTCACGAGCGTTGTATATTGTCTTCTCGAAAGTGCAAGTACCGATGACTAATTAATGTTTAGTTAAAGTATAAAAAAACAATAAATTTATATTTAGATTGCCTATTAGATCAATTCATTATATACATATATGTGTGTATGTGTGTATATCAATAAAATATGTGAAATTGATCACAATATAATGGTTCATATTTCATCGCATGTTGATCAAGTACAAAATTTATCTCATCGTGTGTCAATACTTTGGCCATACTTTAATTTGACATTGGGTTTGGATGTACAATATGTTGTTGCCATCTACACTTAAAAAAACTCGCTCATATGACCCAAAGTTAATTAAAGATCATTCTGGTTATATATGCTATACGTGACACTAAATCCACAAAAGCGACGAAGCAAATGAGAGAGCTTTTTGATCACATTGTCAACTTCATTTGTCAGGTATAGCACAATGACACAGTAACTATTCTATATATTTGTTAATTATAGGGGTCTATTTTGTATATACATTTTTGTTTGAACGATTAGAGGATGACAATAAATTATTTAAAGAGAATGCAAGATTTTCCAAAACGATACATGACGTCCTAAATAAAAGTACATGTACATAAATATGTGGAGTGTATCCTCATTATCAATAGTTTGAGAGTTGTAATGTAATATGCACCATTATATTATATGCCTTGTAGTTTATACAAGCTCATATACAAAAAGTCAAAAAATATTATTTCCCCCACAAATGTTCTATTCAATTGTTTTCATTGTCTGTGTAGATCTCTTCTATTATGTCCTTATATCGTGCCGTATAGCTAGCACATGCATCCGCTATACGACGCGTGCGTTGCGGCGTCATTGCTTCATACCGGGTTCGGTTCGCCTCAACTATGGTCTTCACGTACTCCTCTCGTCCTACTTTCAACCTAACAAACAAATACATATATCATAAGCAATAGATATAACTTATATTAAATAAATATAAAACAATAAAAAAACATAAATGACTAATACTTACAATCTTGTGTGTTCGATTTTCTTGTTCCATCAAAGAACCTCCATAACAAAATCCTCGCGGGAAGATTCACGATTATTCCATGATGCTTTTGCCCAAACATGCTTCAAAGTAGAAAATCCGAGAATACCTTTAATTGACCTCAAATAATCCCCAAAATCGGTGTCCGTGATGAGTTTGTTAAATATGGAAGGGGAAATGTGATCACCCCACTTTTGAATGCCCAAAAATTTGTGAAGGACATTATCTAAAATAGTAGCCAACAAAACCTTCTCTTTATTATTGTGAGGAACATTCATAGAAGACAAACTCTCCCAAGCTTTGTTAGCCTCTCTCAACCATTTTTTTTCTTGTTGTTTGAGTTCTTTTTGCTTTCTTACCATCTTATCGCTCAAAACGAGTGCATTATACTTGCGATAATTTTGAACCCGGGGTTTAGAAATCTCTCCTTTAGGACGTCCCGGTGTGTCCCAAGGAACATGGAGGCCGTGCAAGAGCATGTGCTTGCGAAAATGGTTCTTCGCGGCATACCCTTTAGACTTGCAATCCTCAACCAAACACTTGAATTTGTCTTCATTTTTTGACCACGTCCAATGCTCATTCTTCACCACAAGTGGAAGATTAGTATTATTTTCCACAAGGTTAGCTGGGGTTGTTGGAGCCATCTATAAACAGGCAGAAAACAACAATTTATTTTGATTGCTAAAGTTTTTAATTCATGAACGCAATACATGAACAATATTAAAATCAATTGATTACACAACCGAATGACAAAAAAAAGTACAACTCTGCGAGAACATGCTATACAAGACCCTAAAGGCTTCCAATTGAGTGCCCTAAACACCACATGTGCTATACATGACGCACATCAGTGAAGTTGTTGAACTGTGAACCCTAAGGAGTCTGATTTGAGGCACTATACCTGACGACAATGGCCCTAAATCGACACAACTAGTAAAAGCTTGTCAAACCAATACCTAAACAAGTTATTTAACTCTGCGACATAAGTTAGATGCATGGTTCACACGTGGAGGTAGCTTTATCCACTCTGGTAACTTTACAGACCTTGTCGTTAAGGGCCAATTCACACGTGAGACTGAGAGCCCATCTCCATTACACTTCAAGCACTCTCATTGGTGGAAAAGGCGGTGCCGGTCCAAGTTGGCTTCACACTACGCTTGAGGGACCAACAAATTTGTGAAGTCAAGCGTACTGAATCGAAGTGTGAAGCGAACTTGGACCAGCATAAAAAATAATTGTCCTTGTTGTCGGCTTGTGTTTTTCTCCTCTATCCGCACAAGCCAACAGCCAGCACAAGTCAAAGCCCAAGATCGAACAGTTTTTCTCTTCAAATTGAAATGATTGTTCAGGAAACAAACCAGGGCATTGCAAAAATCCAACAAACCGGAAACATCATCCGACTCTAGCCAGTTATGGTATTGTCGATTTGCATCAATTACAACCTGTGGGTTATGTCATGGTCGTAAATCTCTAGCTACAAGATTCTTGTGATTTCCTTCACAGCCTTCTACAAGATACTCACTTGAATGATCATTATAGCGAGGTATGTTACTATTGTCAGTGCATTACACAATACACAAGTGAAGACAACACTGCAATTTTAATGTGCTTTGCAAAATCTTACAGCAAATTAAACAGCAAGGACTAAGAAATGCACACACACATACACATACACCATCTTATGTTCGATAACAAGGAGAGGCATGGCTTAAATAAGTGCCCAATGAACAAACTCTACAAAGTATGCTCCTTACCTGTACACAGAGACACCATAGCCTGTGGTGGCCAGAACAGACACAAAGGGATTCCAATCTCACACCATTCAATAACCTCACATTGTGAGCATCGAAGAAGATACTCTTTCACCCATCGACAGTCCATCACTCAGGCATTTTGATCACTGGTACAACTGGCCAAGAATCCCCCCAGAGTCCAACTAATAAAATTGATAGCTGGGAAAGACAAATGCCAGTTCACAGGATCCCAAAACAAGAAATGCCAAGCATCATGGTTCAGTAGAAGCCACAAATGGAAGTGAACTAATTGACCAGATATAACATATCAAAGAGCCACATACATCAGTTACCATACACTTCCTAGAAAGGAAAAAAATACCGACCGCTCCTCACAGATGAACTGATTGAGTTTGAGAATTAACCAGTTGAAGTTCAAGGCTTCAGGAACATGGACGTCTCCTATGTTGAGCATCATTTTAGTCATGAACCACAAAAACCAAAAATGATATTATCCTGCAAAAGGTAGATCCCTAAGCTCAAGTTGACAGCCAACTGACTCCGACCACCATGAGAAACTGAGTAGAAATAGCTCTCGGGCAGCTGAGCTCTTTAGAACCCAAGAAGAAGGAACACTGGCCCATATGGTGGTACTACTCTTGCGATCTATTCCGAAGGGAAATTCCAACACAACAGTCGAAAAATAGTTTGCAATCTCCCAGTTCCGTCCTTGAGAATTCCGGCCCTCAAGGCAAAATTTGGGGACTAATAATCTTGGCAGCTCACCTCTTAGAGGCTTCTACGCGTAACATCATTTTCATCACGAACCACAAAAACCAATTTCGATGTAGTTGAAACATACCTCGATCCACAAGAAAACTTGAAGATCACAAGATGTCACCGCTTGAGGTCCGATGAACTCCAAACGTGGAGAGCCGACCGGTGAACTGATTGAGTTTGAGAATTAACCAGGTGAAGTTCAAGGCTTCAGGAACATGACCTCTCATTTCAGAAGAATCCAAGTTGGCATCATCGAAGGAGTCTCTTCTTCGGAGCCTTCAATTGTTTCTTTGAGAATTCTCCCTGCCATAGCCAACCAAGAATTCGTTTGCATTCGCTCGCCGCACATGAGCGGGGGAGCCATTCCCAGGCAGAGCGGGCAGCTGACTCCGACGGGCAGGGCGCGCGGGCGGGACCCAGTCTTCCTCCGATGGATGAAGACTGCATCGTTCATCCGGCCAGGGTACGAGTGTTGTAGCTCGTTCACCCTGGCCCACTAAGGGGCTGTTCGCATGCATGACCGGACCGGATCTCCAACCGGGCCCGGGGGGGTTCGCATGTCTAAATTGGCAACCCGGTTTCCGATGTGGAGCTCCAGTCCCTCTATTCTCTTCCATCCTTGAATTTAGGATTTGCAAACCCGCTCTCCTTCCCATCAACCCAACTTACTAATAAAAACTTAGATTATCCTCCACATGTCTCCTTGTCTCATGTCATGCAAATATCTCCCTAACTTTTTGCCTTGTTCCCATGTTCCCAATGATTATCTCTCACTTTCTACTAATGCAACTTCACTATCTCTCTTGAGTTTGGAGGCTTGCACTGGAGCTCGGAGTTTGGAGGCTTGAATTGGAGTTTGGAAATATGGATGTGAATCTACTGTCCCAAGGCTGCACCCTGCCTGGTCTGTTTCTATATCCTTTTTGTTTTGGAAGTGACTGGCTTTGCTTGCAAATCGGAGGTGATTGAATCCAGTTGTTTATACTTTGGTTCTGTCTTCTCACAATTTTCACAAGGGAAATTAGAGGTGATATAATCTGTTTGTCTGTTTGATAAAGTTCTACTCCAAGAAATCTCAGAGGAGGAGATCCGAGGTTACCTTCTCGGTGAAACACGATTGAGAGAGGTCACCTGCACTTGGATTGACTCACTCTTCCCTTTGCGAGATTTTGTACAATGTGGCCTGTTTTTAGTTAGAGGTTCAGAACACTGAACTGTTATTACTTGGCTTACATGGTGAAGACAACAGAGAAAGTTTTATTTTCTTTTCTATCCCAGGGTTTAGAACAACTGGTAAGGAAGAAGGTGATTTTTCTTGGAGAGACTTAGTTGCTATGTGACAATGGTCAGTGAGCATTCAAACTGGTGTATATACATTCTTTGGAATGTGGGGTGTTGAAAGTGGATTCACTTTAAAAGATGTTGCTGCTGTTTGTGACCTGCTTCCCCTTAGAACTGAATTTGTGATCAAATATCGTGGATATCAGTGTGTTTAGTTGCATAGATCTGTACAGTTTTGGTTTGTGGTAGTTGTTGTGAAGTGGTTCACAGTTTGAACTATTCTTCAAAAATGACTAATGGGAGGACTTCGTCTTCTGGCATCTTATGGGCTACATTGAATTCGACATTGGGTATAGATCAGTAGGGTTTTAAACTCAAAAAGAAAATTAATTGGACTAGTAATAGGTTTTAATAGCAAAACTAAAATTTGTGAAAGTTATTCAAGAGCTAAATTTTTTTTAAAATACACAGGTTCCAGAATCAGTAATGGAAAATTATAAAATGGATTTAGAATCTCACAGGTCATATCAGATCATATCTAAGATTTGAAAAATATTCTTCTTAAAGTACAAACTTTCAAGGGCTATCTAAACTCATGTTCTGCCTAGTTAGTATTTTCCCAATGATGTTATGTTTTGTAAATATTTTGAGCCTGCTGTACCTCATCATTCCAATATTATTTTTTGAAATAAAATTATGTGAGTCTTGCTTATATGATGAGTCTTTACATTTCAGGCTCAATGTCTTGGATGAGGTCCCCTTCAAATGTGCCACAATCCTCATGTCAACCTGAGGCTCCATCACAGTCTGAGTTTTTTGATCTAAATGACGTAGATCCTTCTCAAAATGAGGAAGATGATTGTGAGATGGGAGAACTTCAAGGGGACACAGTGCCTGGCAGGGTATATAAAAAAGGACCTTGGAATATTTCAGACCTCATGGTTATGCTTGCTGTGAAAAAAACAGATTGGTTTGCATATGGTCCTGGTGCTGGTTCAAAGGCTATTCACATACCTGGACATGAACGTTGGGCACTAGTTTCAGAGAATTGTTTTCAGCAAGGAATTAGCCGCTCTGGACAACAGTGTCAAGATAAGTTTGAAGGTGTCCGTGGCGATTTCCAGAAAATTTGGGATTATGAAAAAAATATACCCAGTGGCAAAAAAAGCTATTGGACAATGGACGCGGGTGAGAAGAAGGCAATTAGGGGATTGAAGGCTACAATGTATCGTGAAGTTTATGATTACATTGCTAGTTGGTTACCTGATTCATCTTGATCAACCAATCCCACTGAAGTTATTGATTCATTGAACACAGTTGATGACACAGGTACATGATTTTATAAAACCTACTCTTTTTATTTATTTAATTTTTGAATTGTTCATACAATTGACATATCTATTGAAGATTTTTTTTTACTATACTAGGATGACATATGCAACTTCTGACTTATGAAATTAGTCACAATTCTTACTGAATTTTTATCATACATATATATGTAGATGGTGAAAGAGACCAATCCCCTGAATCATCATTGTATATTGGCAAGTGTCGTCGTAGCTTGCCCAAAGTTTCAGATGGTTTAGCATCGATAATGGAAACCAACAGAGAGAAAACAATTGCAGCGATGATTGAAGGTGAAGACCGGGCAGATGCAAGACATGCACAATTACTTGATTTGGAGTTGAAAAAACACAATGACAACATGGCATTACAAAATTCTTCATTACAGGCTCAAAGAATTGCCCAAGAGAAGCTTCTAGCCATTGAAGAAAATAAAATACAAGTAAGCAAGGAAACATCTCAAGGATTTATTGGAGCCCTAATGGCAATTAGTACTGCCATTGGGTCCAAAATGCAGGAGTCATAATTCATTACTTCATGTTTATAATTGTATTGTAGTTTTTTTTTTCAGTTTTAGTACTATGTGCTTTATAAATTTCATTGCCATTAATTTGGTGTGATATAAAATAGTTTTTCTTGTCCTATGAAGGTTTGAAGTTTTCAGTATACCATTATTACTTTTCATTTCATTATTCACATTCTTGCACTATGAATTCAATGGCTCTTCATGTTCTATGAATTTAGTTGAATAAGTTTGAAATTGGATCATCTCTTCTATAAAGGATCTTCCATTTTATCCCCTATTCCTTAACTTCATTTGTGTTTAGGATTGGAGTACCTAGTCAATGATATAAATGTTGATGCTTTTGAATTAATAAAAAATATGTATGAAGACAAAAATAAAATCATACATTTCATTCAAGTACAAAGGCAGTTACTAAGATGTAACTATTTCTACTATTGTAGCCCTTCTAAATGCCACAAGTGTTCCACTATGGCATTTTTGATCAACAATGCCTCATCTGTAACAACTCTTCTATTTATTTGTTGTCTATAGCCTTCATCATGATGTCTAGCTAATGAAAGTTCATCATCTGGTCTATCTACTCTGTCAAGCATGATATTATGTAAAATACACGTTGCATGCATAATACTAGATACCATACCACAATCAGGCATATACATTGGTCGTTTTAGAATTTGCCATACTCCTTTGAGAATACCAAATGATCTTTCAACAACCATTCTTGTGCTACTATGCTTGAAATTATATTGATCACACATAGGAGCCAATCTATAACCTGGTAGTGGAAGCAACATATATGTGTCTTGTGTATAACCGGCATCACCAATTAATAATTCAGGTATGGGAATGCCTTGAATGAGTCTAGTTGGTCCATTTAAGCAGTCCCCTCTATCAATGGCTGCTTTGATTCCAGAGTTTGCAAATACTCTAGCATCATGAACCACACCTGGATAACCTGCAAAAATATTCAAAAATCGAGTCTCTACATCTACTATGGCTTGTAATATGAAGCTGTAGTTTTTATCTTTATCATAAAAATCAGTGGACCTTTCATTACCAAGTAAATCTACTTCAATGTGCGTGACATCTATAGCACCACATACTTGGGGGATTCCCCATTTGGATTCAAATCCATCTTTCACCTTCTGTAATTGTTCTCCAACTGGCCAAGTCAAATGATGTTGACCCCTGTGAATTAAGGACTTCACAAATCTTCTGGTGACTTCACTAACAGTAGATTTTCCAACTCCAAACAATTCTCCTATTGAAAGTAAAGAATCCCCAGTAGCAAGTCTACGGATGGCAATTGCAACTTGCTTTGTAACTTCTAATTTTTGATTTGGCAATCTATCTAATCCCAATGGAGGATTGGTCTCAAGGTCTTGCTCTACCAATGAGCATACATATTGAAATGTAGGAATTGACATTCTGAACATTTCTCTAAAACGGGTTGGATCATCAATCATAATCACGTGCAAAAATTGATGCCACCAATGGAGTGTTCTAGGCCTCATATACCATGGCCCCCATTGAATGCCTACTAATTCCCTATAGGTAGGTGGAGTGTCTAATAAAATGCAAACAGTCTCTGCATCTTCTAAAATGACCATGGACGCAATTTTACTACCACTTTTCCTAATATGAGGCAAATTTGAAGTTGCAAAATTTTTGAAACTGGGAAGACTAACCAAAGGTGCTAAACTGGATTCTTCACAGTGACATTTGAGAGCCCATCCAATTGCAGTTGCAGCTCTAGCCAGAATACACATAAGCCTTTGCACCTTCATTGCCATAATGTTCCAAAATATCTCTTGTTCACGTATGAATGGAGTATCTAATTGAATGATGCAAACATATGAATGGAAGGTCTAAGTAGAGTTCCAATGAAATGCTACACTTCCACCTAAGAATACAAACAAATTAAGAGAGAGTGAAATGTCTAAGTACAGTCCAAGCAAATGCTAAATATCACTTGAGAAAATATTCAAATTGAGATGATAGGTGGCTTGAAACTAAATTTGTGCTTCAAAATAACAAAGGACGAAACTAATATGTTGAGGGTGGAAAACAGGGAGAGTTGATGGGAGACAGAGTGTTGATGGGAGCCAGAGAAAGTTGATAGGAGCTAGAGAGGGTTGATGGGATGTAGAATTCTTGGTAGCCGCTGATTTGTTTGAAGAGAAGTTGGTAATGTCAGATGGTAACATACTCTAAAACTTCGTTTACAAGGTAAGGCACACTATAAGTATGCCCACTGTCAGTGTTTACTGTAAATAGTGCAGTGTGAATTCCTTGGGTCCAAGTTTCTTCTCTCGACCTATAGTTGGAGTTTCCACAATGTCTTGGAAGTTGGATGACCCTTAAAGACTGAAGAATAGGCCTTGCATGAATACCTAAGCATTGGGAATTACTCTGTGTGCATGCTGTTCATGGTGAGTCAATATATGCATGTCAATAAATGTGGCCACTACAATTGCACATACCAAATGGGCAGTTGCAAGATTGAAATTGATTTTACTGTCCGTCACAAAAACGGATGTATCTAAGACTTAAACATGTGCAGTTCAGCATGACAATGCAGAAGGCACCTGCACATTGAAGCTGTGAGAAATTATATAGTTGCTACTCAACATGCATCTACACATGAAGGCGCACCTGCTCACAAGTCTAATTGATCCAGAACCAATATCCTCTAATTAATTAGTCGATGTAAGCGAGTGATTATCAGTGTCACTGACCAAGGACATGGAGACTCAACAGAAGGATGTGGAAAGTCGGCAGAAGTTCCGAAGTTCCCTACAGAAGTATCTTCCCTGTAGAAATATCTCTGCCACAACTCTGCCACATGTCAGTAAATCCTACAAACTTGCAAAGATTTGCTAGGAGAACCGGTTCACATGCGGATGCTTGATGTGGCATGGACCCGATCTTCATGACTTGGCAGCTTGAGCTCCACCTCCGGTCCGGTCCTGCATGCGAATAGCACCTAAGGCCAGTGGTCGGTTCTCCTCATTCATTGATCTCGAGTCTCGGCTCTCAACTAAATAGGGCAGCTTACAGACAAGGCAGAATATTTGGGGACCACCAAGTTGGTGGGCAATCTAGATGTACACAAATTGGCATCTTATAAGAATTCTTGGACTAGTGTAGATTCTAGCTCAACAAGTGGTCCTGAAACACAGTGCAATTTAGGCTCTCGTCAAGCCTCTGAAATCTTGGTGATGAGTAGATTTTAATAGAGACTAATTGTTCATGGCGAGGTGGGCAATCTAGATGTATATGAAATGGCATCATGAGAGAACTCTTCTTCTCAAATAGATTTTATTTAGGTTCTCTTCAAGCTCCTGAGATCTAGGGAATCCGTAGATTAGTTGACCTTAATGAGAAATCATGCATAATTTTGTCTATGTTGTAGTTTTTAGTTACCTCTAGTACCTCATCAACCTTCATAAAACCTTCCTTCCTCAATCTGATGCAGAGGTTGTTGGCAATGGTTATCTAACAGGCTCTTATCAAGATGGGAATTCGAGGTGTTACTGTCACAGATGTCCGAGGCTTTGGAGCTCAGGGTGGCTCTCGAGAGCGGCAAGCTGGTTTGTCCATGTCTTTATTGGCATTTTGTTGTAGACATCAGGGGAAGTAATGATGTAGGACATTGGTAGTATTGAATTTCAACTTTCTTCTCTTGTGTATGGTATTTGAAATTTGCCGACCTTGAAAAGTTGATTAGAGTATTAAGTATGTTACCAATCCTGTACTTTGGGTTGTGGAAATATTCCCACAGATGATTCGAAGGTGCACAACTGACAGGAAATGGTTTCTTCGTCAATCACAGGCACGGAGTATGCTGGAGACAGCTTTCTTACAAAGGTGAAGCTGGAGATAGTGGTTTCTCATGAGCAGGTGAGCTGTGCTAGTGGTCTTAGGATTTTTTATGTATGCAATTTTTTAATTTTATTCATTGAAAATAGCATGTTAATAAAATGGCAATAAATTTCCTTGAAGAACCTTGAACAAATGATTCTATTTTATTTTATCATGGAAGTTAATTTGATTATGACTTTGGCAACAGGTGGAAGCTGTGATTGATACTATTATTGATCAAGCAAGGACTGGTGAAATTGGAGATGGAAAAATATTTGGTATGTGAACTTACAAGTAGCTTTTTATATGGTTCATATATCTCCAGTTTGTTTATGTGGTAGCTTAGATTTTGCATAACACAGAAAATTGAATTTCGTGGAATACTGTTTGGTGAAATTGTTTGACTATTCAGTTTGAAGTAACATCATGCTTTCTGTTGGTTGGTGCAATGTCTCCTGTTTCGGACGTCATACGCATTCGCACAGGTACAGCTTGGACTTCTGCCTCTATTATTCCCAGTCTTGTTTGTCTTCGTCCTTTTTGAATCTTTGGCTTGCTCCACCATCAAAATGCTGCTCAATTTACGATTTTATTCCTGAGAAATGTTGTGAACCTGGTTTTGGATGCTTTTGGATCAGGAGAACGAGGCTTAAAGGCAGAGAGAATGGCTGGTGGGCGAGCTGATATGCAGGTGTCCGTTGATGGCACAGATGGTGTTTGAGAGAAGCATCCCAGATTCTGTAAAGGTAACTAGGGGTTTTGCAGGTGTTTTTGACTCCAATGTGAATAGTGAGAAGATCTCCATTTCAAACATAAAGGTCATTCATTGTTCACCAATGTGAAGGAAACACTGGACACTTGAATACCTGAAAGTTGAAGTCATTAATCTTCAGTGGTACTTGAAGCTTTGTTACTGAAGTAATTTCAAGTGTAACAGTGCACATGAAAATTGCAGACATGCAAACAGAGGGACTAATTCCATTGTGGAGATCAGGCCACCCTATGGATAAGCATGGTGATGGGTAATAAAGCATCATGCACCAGTGTCTGAAATTTCTGGGTATCATATTCTTTTTCTCCATTCTTGAGCACCCGATGGACTTAATAGCTTACAGGGCACACATGCCTCTGTGATTTTCTCATACACACAACTTTGTAACGATGAATTCCTCTGTTTTGCTATTTTCTGTCTTATGATGAATGGTTGGTTCTTCATTGGCCTGCTGAATCCACAATGTCTTTGGAGAGTTTTCCATGTCCATCACCACTTTTCCAAATATACAAAGTTGTAGGTAAGCTTTACTAACAATTTGACATCATTGGACATTATGATAGTGTCCCAAATGCAATTTAAAACATAATAAACATTCATACTTCATATTAAATTGACCTTGCATCACAATCGTATCAAACTTAACACTTAGACCTTCATCATTTTCATGTATGTCATGTAAAGTACATGTAAGTACATGTAACACATTCACCCAGTAATTCTTTCAAGTATGATCACATTTAATCCAAACTATGATTTTTGAGACTTTGTCTTTCAATCACATCCATAAATAGTCACATCCTGCTGGGCACATCATGTGTCTATGTGTGCTCATCAAATCTAATAAATTCCAACCCCGGTCTATGGTATTATTGCAGGAAACGTATAAAACGACCGGAGTGTATGTTGGGATATTGTATACCCGAGCCAAACCGAATGCATAAGGAATGCATGTAATGTAGGTACGGGGACTGAAGTTTCCTCACCATCCTCTCTCATACGTGGCTATCGCACGAAATTTGGAAACATGCTATGGTGCAGGAGGTGTCCACCGACTGGCCATGAAATGGAGGCATTGTGAATATTATTTGAATTTGACAATCTGTTCACGGGAATGGCGGGTATAGTTGTGGACGTCACACCCGTGCCCGAGGACGTGGTGGGTGTGGCCGTGGATCCAAGGTTCCCAACGGACTCTGTTGAGGGCTCGTAGAGGGAGGTTAAATGTCCCCCGAAACGATCGCGACTTCCAGTTGGGTACTCTTCTGTCTGTGTGCAGGAGAACGATTTTGGAGAAGCCTTCCAAGGTACCCAAATCTAACCTAAGCTAGTGCCGAATTCTCTTCCCACAGGTTTTAGATGCCGGCAGCTCTGTGGACGACGGATGTTGATTATTAACCTTCAGTCGGAGATAACCGTCGGGATCATTATTGTTGGCCAGGGGTGGGGGGAGTTGGCATATTCAGAAAAGAGATGTGTCCAGACAAGTGAGAATATGGAAGAATCGGTCAGAGCAACTTGAAAGTATTGATCTGTGTTATTTCATGTATACAGCCTGAGGTTAGAATGTGAGAAGTTTTCATTTGTAAGCGCAGAGAAATACCGACGGAAACTGTGAGTGCACGAAGATCTGTACCGACAGTTTTGTTTTTTTGCTTGGCTAATAGTAATAGTGTACTAGGAGGTTGGGATGCGAGGGATGTTAATCGAGTGGCCAAGTTGGGTGATTTCGGTAGCCATCGAAACTGGTGGGGGCTTCGATCCGTGACTCCCTTTATGCATCTGCACCAGATCTGATTCGTAAGCAAGGTGAGTCTTTTAAATTCCAGGTTGCACAAGAGTAGTACTTGGTTATCGTTCTTATAATCACCTTCCATTTCTCAAGCATGTAAGTGTTATGGTTGACTATTAGCCGATTTGAGGCAAACCTATTTGATGGTCGCATTCCATTCTGGAGCATCTAACTGTTGTGGCGACTAGCCCCTTTACCTGTCTAGTGGCGCTTCCTTCGTGGGGTTTCTTTGAGAGAAGGTTGTTTTTTCCTTTCTTCTAGTGTCTCGGTTTAAAAAAAATATTAATAAAATAAAACTATCCAAGTTGTTGGAGGAAAAAAGCAATCCTTTATTTTGGTACTAGTTTATCTAATTATGTGAAAAGGGGGAGGAAGTGGCACTTGAGGGGGAGCTCAACAACATGCGGACAATTGGCTGTAGCGAGTAGGAGAAAATGACTTGCAAGTAGGTTAGTCGTTGTGTAACTTGGCTACTGAGGTGCTTGAGATGGGAAGGCAGGCGCAACCAAATACGTTAGTCATCACAACATCTTCGATGGTGGACGACTTGTGTGAGGTAGTTGTTCGTCGACGTTTATAACATGAAAACCTTCTTCTAGAGGAGTTCTCTTTTGCATTTGAGCCATGTGGTCGGGGAACACTTATTTTTTCATGACGTGGATCCCCTGTGTTGTGTTCCTTTTGGCTTAACGTTTTTGGCACCAGGGAGGGGTACGAGTGCTGATGATCTAGTCTCGATTAACCTAGGGCCCCCGACAAACAGGAGCAGACTGTGTTTTGTTTGTTTGAAACTCTATCCATACAACCTATTTCACTACTATCTACCATCGGCGCCGGCTATAGATATCTGCGTAATACTTCATTTGTCGTAACTTGTGAAAGGGCAAGTAATGAAAGTGTGAATTTACAGACACGGCTATGGTGTGGAGCTGCACATCCCATTCACAAATTTTTTCACAACCTTCTTGCGCAGTAAACGAAATCAAATCCCCATAGCAGAGTAGTCGTTCCTGTTCTCTTTTTGTAGGCTGTTATGAGTTCTCTCAAGAACTTTGATGAGAACTTAGAACAGCCTTAATTGAGAGTCTAGGTACCCCTCAAAGTGCACGTATATCCTGTGTTTGTCTCAGGGTCTCCAGACGTTCCCAAACTGCATTAGTTTATGTTGGCTTACCTTGAGTGTATCTTGGTATGCCCGCACTTTGATTCCATATCTGAAATTTTCTGAAGCTGTCAAGAGTGAGTGTGAAGTTTTATCTGCCGCATGGTTCTGAAGTGTGGCTGATTACAGGTGACGGTTGTCTTTGAAAACTATTGGTCTATTTTGATACACACTTGGGTAGAGTCGTACAGAGGGGACCCCATCTCTCTCTGCCCTTTAGGGTCTGGGCAACCTACCTTGCAAACTCTATGCACTAGAGCAAACAGAGTTTGCAATGTTGGAATGGCTGTGCAAGCCATCTTGTTAAGCTTGGATGCATGCAAAACTATGTGACATGAGCAATGGAAACTTGTTGAAAATGCATCTCCTAAATATAGCTTATTTGTTTATGGTTCATATTTGTAGAGTTGTGTTGTTTGGTCTATGTAAGAGGAGGAAGTCTGTAGTCTAATCATTTGCCAATTGACATGGTTGGTTTTCAGGTTTTTACACCACTTTTTAAATAAACATTCATGGTGACGATGGCTACATCTAACAAAAGAAGGAAGGTAGACATGTAAATCCATCATGTTGGTTGTAGGATTGAGAGGGAGTTTTTATATTTTCGTATTCTTTCATTATATTGTTATGTATTTGTCCCATGTGGCTTCAATATATTTTGCACCTTGTAAATTTTGAAATGCCTTTGGCATGCCAACACAGGTCAATTGATCTCAAGTATGAGGACCCAATATTGCTCCGACATCATAAAATATTTTTGAGCCATAGTGGAGTTCAAAAGGAATTTGTAGAGCAATTGTGTGTGGACCTAGAGAGACGTCATCGCTTTCCATTTTTTGATAAACGACCTTCGAGCTTGCCCAAGGGAGAGAGGTTTCCAAATCTTATCAAAGATGTTGTAGCACAATGCGAAATGATGGTGGTGGTTGTTTCTAACGCATACTTTATATCAAAGTGGCCAATGATTGAACTTCATGGCTTTGTGCAAGCAACTAAGAAAAGTGAAAATTTGAAGAAAATTCTTCCTCTATTTTTCGGGCTCAATGTGGATGAATTTTGTGATAGCAGTAGACAAGAGAAATGGTTCCAGAAGTGGGAGACGATGGCCAAAGCTGATGACCGAATCAAAGTGGGTGAATGGAAAGAATGTCTCAAGTGGCTCAGTGGTTTCAATGGTATGGTATATGACCGACACTCAAAAGAAGTTGTTGCTTATCGAAAAGATATTGTGTCAAATATCTGCAAGGTTATTTCATCAGACATCAAATATGATGAATCACATGTTCAAGGGCGCTTAAAATTATGCCAGGTAATATTATTGATGATATTTTCGAAGGTTGACCCTTGGTTTATCCATGTTATGCATAATTTGCTAGTTAGACCTCAAGTATCAATGTACATGTAAGTTCCAAATTTAAGCTACAATGATTATAAGTTCAAAATTAGTGTGATTCATTTATGTAGAATGAAATAAAATTGACTATCAATACAAAACATATATTAAATGGATGCATAGTTTTCTCAATCATTCCATGCATGTACTCTTTTTTGCTTGGGACATTATTTTTTGTGTGATTAATTTGGAAATGTTATTTCGAAGCTTGATATGTGTACACTAACCTTGCGATGAGGGGCTGATGTATGATGTCTCAATGCTATAATTTGGATCAATCAGTCTTGACTTTGCAACAATATTAAAAACCAAGTTCATGATCTTTAATCATGATGTGACTTTAATAGGTTATACGTCAACATTTTGAAGACACTCCAAATTCCACCAAGATTCCAGGCGTTCGTGTGATTGGCTTGTATGGTGTGGGCGGAATAGGAAAGACTCAATCATGCAAGATGATGTGTAATGAAATGGATGGAGAATTTGATGGGAAGGTTTGCCACGTGGAATTGGGAAACCAAAGTAAACACGAGTTAGTAAAGAAGGTATTGACCACATTGACAAATGTGAGTGCGGAGGTTGGTCAAGAAGTCGGGGAGGACAAGGTATTTGTTCTTTACAGTCATAAACATTTTCATGAATCAATTGTTAATGCTATGAGCTTCATGAGTTAGTAAAACAAATATTGCTTACCTCAAGATTATATGCAATTGAAGGCAACTTAGGATGCTTATTTCTTAAATAAGATGTTGACAAGGACTAGATAGAAAGATTAGAGTATTAAATTCCATCATGTTGTCAAAAAAATCACAAAGCAACTCCCAATGTTTCACTTAATGTTGTTTTGTCGATTTAATGCGCTTGGCATTCAATTGACATCTAATTTTGTTCTAGGAGAAGAGGTACAATGTGTTGGACCCCAAAGCCTTTAATTGTGCCTTCCACTAATGATTCGGGTATGTTTGTAGTGTCGAGACATCCTTTTGAATGACAAGATTTGGAAGCAAAAAAGCTTCCTAACCATAGACAACGTTTGGGATGATTTTGATTCATTGGAGGAAGGGAAATTGTATCTTCGAGCACCTTTTGTTGAGGGAAGTTGGGTGATTATAACATCCCGCTTTAGAAAGACTCTCATAAGTCTTAACGTGGATGAAAGTGCATGTTTTGAGATGCCAGAACTTGACAAGGATGATGCAAGGAATATGTTTTTGTACCATGCAACAAATGGAAAAAAGTTTGAAAATACGGAAGATGTAGATGCTATTGAGGAGTGTATCAAAAGTTGTTACTTTGGCAAGGGCGAAGGTCGAGGTTCACATTATCATCCATTATCATTGAAAGCCTTGGGTGTTTTTCTACAATATGGAGGTGAAAAACCTTCCGTGTGGATGAAGGACTTACAAAAACTCAAAGAATCCAGCTATTTGCAAGAACCAGTAAATCCTTTGTTCAACATTCTTAGAAGCAATTTCGACCGATTGCCTAAATGGGAGCAAGAGTTATTTATGGATGTAGCTATTTTTTCACCCTCAGATATTCTCAGTGTGGGTTTGTTTCGTTTCATCTCACAAAAAAACAAATTCAAGCTGGATATGATGGAGTGGTTGTGTCTTGTTCACAATAAGGAGAAGAAAGTGATTGAAGAATGGGTATGAAGTCAATTTCCCTCTTTGATGCCTCAATCCAATCATGAATATCAAGATAATAAGATCTTAATTCATCTTTAAGTTTTAATTGTTATGTACTAATTGACACCATATTTCTTGCATTGCAGCTCCTTCAAGATTAACTAGCAATCCTTGGAGAACATGCACAATGCACAATTCAGATGCTTATGTTTGTTAAACACCATAATCGTTGCGGAGATAGGTTGAGCTATGATGAAAGTGTGAATATGGTTAAGCATGAGAACAAGAAGTTTCTAATGATATTGGATTCAATGAATTTGAGGGTTGATATGGAAATTGAAGCACATGTCTGATGGATTAAATTGTGATATTTTTGTGATGGAATTGCAGTTGCGGCATCTGGTGGGTAGTGCCTTGTTGGAGCATGTCGAGATGAGCTCTGGGGAAGTGAGCATACATGATCTTTATCGTGAGTTTGCAAGATTGGAAGCACAAGGGAAATTAATGGCCTTGGACATGGAGAAGCGGAGGTGGGTGTATGCTAGGGATGCACTTCCTACAGAGCTGGAGGATGAGCCAAGCAGTAGTTGGAAGGAGTTGACACGTGTTTGCATTTTAGAGTCTAATTCGATCATGATGAATCCCCGGATTACGAGTCTAAGGGCGATCGAATGGAAATATTGCACGAAACTTATGGTCTTGAAGCTAGATAATTTGTCCGAATTATCTGGAGTTTTGAATTTAAAAGACCTCATTCGCTTGAGAAGCTTAATTGTGAGAACAGATGGTTTTTCTCCACTCAAGTTTTCAATTGAGGGCTTGGAAGGGCTGAAAACCTTGACTTATTTAAAGATGGTTTATGGCCTTGGAGATCGTCGAGTTTATGTGGGACAACTACCAGCAGCACTTAAAGTTCTGGAAGTGCAGGGTGCTGTTGTGTTTGAGCGGGACGTCCTTGCTTTGTGCACCAACTTGGTATCGCTAAAGCTGAGGAATGTTTACACATCGGTCTTGGATTTGAAGAGCTGTACATCTCTGCAAGTGGAGCTTTTCGAGATTAGGGGGTTGAAAATTTTGAAGGTATCAGAATCAAGGCCCAGCCTACAATCGCTCAAGATAAGTTGGTGCAGGGAATTGGTTGAAGTTCGTGGACTAGACCGCATGCTTGGTTTACTATCATTGGACTTGGTGATGAATGAGAATCTTTCGAAGCTGCCTAGTCTTACTAGTATGAGGCGTCTTCATAAATTGACATGTGTTGGTTTGGATATAGATGATGTTCCAGGATTGGACGCCTTGGTTGGTTTGAAATCATTAACCTTAAGCGGATGCCGACGATTGTCAAAGCTTCCTAGTGTTACTGGGCTTCAGTGTCTTCGTGAGTTGAAAATTATTGGGTTGGGCATAACAGAGATACCACACCTCAATGGATTGGAGCAATTAGAAGTTATCGACGCCTCTGAGAACAGTCAACTGACTAGTTTGCAAGGTTTTGGAGATTTACGTGCACTAAAAACTATCAATTTGTCGTACTGTGGATCGCTAGGTCGATTGGCAGACATGAGTAAACTGACAAACCTAAAGGTGCTTGACCTAAGATTCACTACAGTAGCGTTACATGAGAAGGACATTCATATGCTTGAAGGATTGCAGGCATTGGAGCTAGTATTGGTGGCGAGTCCCTTCATACCCCACAATTACAGGTTGGACTTTAAGAGACATAAGATAATGTACCTTCTTTACGAAAAAAAATTGGCATTATGAAGGTTGGCAGACATGCAAGAAGTCGGTATGGGAGGAGAAAGATCTTCATTACCCTGGCTATCCTGTTGGAATGTGTATTGAAATTGGAGACTTGGAAAATATTTGGAGGCGTATTCCAGGACCAGGGACCAGAATCGTAGGTTCTGTTGGCATGCATTAAGATTGGGATGCTTTTCTCATCGGTTAATGTCAAACAACAGCTGGAGGTTTATTACCATAAATTAAAAAAATAAAGTAGTCCCACATAAGAATTATTGGCTAGTCTATTTGCATGCTGGAGTGAAGCGTGCGCAGAAATTGCTGCTTTGAGAATTCTTGGATTTCTACAGCCTTGACTATGGAAAAAAACTTGATTTAGTATAAGAGGCCGTTTGTGGATGCCGTCACGAAAGCTTCGGTTGAAGAAAGTTGTCACGGGATTGAATTGAGGAACTTTTGGTTGAGAAAGGGGAAGGAGAGTATGAGGGGAGGTTGGGGTGGATAAAAATCACAAAGCACTTGACAATGAAGACGACCTCTTGCTCAAGATGCATTCAGATTCATGTACTAAACTGCAAGCCAATGACATTCGTGGAGTACATGCTATGCTTGCAACTAAGCTCAAAGCAAGTAATTTTTTTGTATGTCTTGTTGTTCATATTACATGTACCTGTAGAAAGATTCAGGGGTCGTAAGTAATAAGAATTACTCACTTGAAATCTCGAATGCATCTCTCATTTCCTCTTGCTTTAGACCTATATTTCCTCATCACTTTTTGGTGAGGGACAGAACTTGGTTAAGAATCATGTATACATTTTCACAGGGGTTTATGAATAAGGATGAATTTATATATTAGAGGTTATCTCACATCCATTTTTGTACGTTTGCAGCTCATGGACCTGATGGTTTTCCTTATCATCCCCACCGAGGATTTGATATTGTAACCGGAATGCTTGAGGTACCTTGTGCATTTAATTGTTGATGTCCTCCTGAATTTTTTTCATTTAGAAGGTGATGGTTGTCATGGCCAAAAAAAAGGGGTGACTCTGAATATCCATGTACTTGAATAGAAATTAAGAATCAAAAGTGCGGGACACTAAACCCTTTGCGAGGTGGATGTGACCAGGGATTGCACGTCACGTCACGTCACGTCTTGTGACAGCGACGTGACGGCTGACCAAAAAACGTCACGTCCGCGGGGGGGTAAATCCGGCAGTTACCCCAGGGGTAAACTGACGCGGTCAACCCCCTGGTCGACTGCTAAGTCGACTGCAAATAGCAGTCGACCTAGCAGTCGACTGCAAAAAAAAAAAATTAAAAATTCCAAAAAAAATTCTGGACCGTCAGATCTTCTTGGCAAGAAGATCTGACGGTCCACAATTTTTTTTGGAATTTTTTAATTTTTTCTGGCAGTCGATTGCTAATTCGACTCCTATTTGCAGTCGACTGCAAAAAAATTAAAAAAAAATTAAAAAAATTCTGGACCGTCAGATCTTCTTGCCAAGAAGATCTGACGGTCCAAATTTTTTTTGGAATTTTTTAATTTAATGTTTTTTTGCAGTCGACTGCTAGGTCGACTGCTATTTGCAGTCGTTTGCTAAGTCGACTGCTAATAGCAGTCGACTGCAAAAAAATTACTTTTGCAGTCGACCAAGACCAGTCGACTGCTATTAGCAGTCGACTAGCTGGTCGACTGCTAAAAACAGTCGACTTCAAGGAAAACCTAAAAATAAATAAAATCAAAAAATTCTAAAAAAAATCATGGACCGTTAGATCTTCAATCCAAGAAGATCTAACGGTTCAGATTTTTTAATATTTTTTTTTAATTTTGGTTTTCTGAAGTCGACTGCTCGTAGCAGTTGACTAGAGCAGTCGTCCAAAAAAGTTACAAAAAAGTTACAAAAAATTGGTACAGTAACTTTTTTTTACCACGTCAGTGCGCGTCACGCCCTGACGTGATGTGACGTGATGGTGTCACGTCATTTGTGACGCGACGTGACGCAAAAAGGCCGCGTCACGTCCATTTGCACATCCCTGGATGTGACAACAAACTTTTTGCCACCAAGATTTGAAAGGTCACAAAGGGATCAGACCATCCATACTGGTGATGTTCAAATGCGTCTCTCTTCCTGTTTATGCAATTTCCTTAAGTTTCCAATTATTGTTTTGTGATTATGTAGGTTGTGCTTGTGCTTTTTGTCTGCATGGCTTAACCTTGAATAGGACAAAAGAATCAAATGAAAAACCCATATGTGATAACGGTGATTAGATATATGCGGTATGTATTTGAATGAATTGGGTCATTTGTACGAGCTCAAATCACCTTGTGATTCAATTACATGGATGTATTCATTGGAATAATGCACATCATATGCGGGATAACTATAGATTGTGTTATTTTTAGCAAGAGTATCAAGATGCAATCTTATAACCCCTTTATTTGCACTTTGATGGCTACACCCCTCAGACCATGAGGCACACTCACAATCAACATTAACGTTGTCACATATATAATATATATATATATATATAGATATGTAGATCAAATAGTTTCAAATTCAAAGCATGTGATTTATGATGCAATTGTGGGATGCATTTTGTGTAGTGGATGACAACCGGGGAGGGATGTACAGTGCACTGTGAGATGCCTGAAACGAGGCATGGAACTACAAATTAACTTGAGCTCAAAACATAAAATGTGAGAACCAAATTCTATCCAACTTTTTTATACTCCAAACCTATAGCAAGACCTGCTTGTATTGATCCGCGGCATTCAAATCCACGGGGAGGTCACTGGCGAAAATCGTAGAACAACGTGCGATAAAAAATAGGGTCTAATATATTCATTGTAGGTAAATTTTGCAAAAAACGTACATATAATATAGGGGGGTTTAAAATAGTGAAACATGTTTACATGTAAAATACCATCACATATAATGGCCTCTTTTATCTAGTTAGTACATGTAAAATAGCATGGAAACAATTACTAGGGGTAGCGGGTCTAGGGAAGGATTTGTGCTAGTGGATGAAAAGAGGTAATTTTCTATTGAAAATGCTTGGATGGGTGACTTCGCAAGTCGGCTTGCTTGAACGTTACTGAACCAACGGTTCCAACGTGGAGTTAATGGTCTCTACCCACGTGCCGGGAAGGAAAAAAAATGCAATATAAGTAAAATAGGGTACTTTTAAATGATTCCCCCAAAAATTTATAATTATTGATAGGGTGTATTAAAATACAAGAATTTACCTTTATTTTGAAAAATACCATACCTTATAATCTTTTCTGCAAGGTAAATAGCCCCCCGATAAATAGGTCCTGAGCGCACGTGTATGCATCAATTAAAGAGGGAGTGACCTCCCCGTGTTCAAATCCAATGAATTTGTTGTTAAACACCATTCATATATTGAAGAAGCCTCACTTAACATCTAATTTGGTGCGACATTTAAAGTAGTAAACTATGTTCATTAGAGTGGTCCACATGACTTATCATGTGGAACCAAGTGTCATACAACACCCTCTCTTGTTGGCATCCAGTTGCGTCTCTTATTGCAAGACGATCAGTGTGGGTTGATGATGAAGAGTGTGGGCCACACTAAGATATTTATTGTAGTAAGATTACAGTGTTCAAGTTTTTCCTTGGATTGGTTTGAGAGTGAGTTCGTGGACAAAATAATAAGTTCTGGGTACTGTGCCGTGCCATGAGTGCTTCAAAGAGTCTTTTTGAAGTTTCGGGACTTATAAGTTATGATGCTTGAGTTATTAAAATTTCAGGTACGTTTGTCATTCAAAATAGAGTGAATAACATTGACCAAATTATGCATTGGTGCTTGCTTTGCAGGATTGAACCTAAACTACGAAGGGCTTCAAGAGAAGGATATTCCAAGGGTGGACGAAGTTGGAGTCAAAGGGATCATTAAATTGCAGCAGAGTCTTTTGCTGGTCTATACACGCACACTCACCATGTACTTGGATTTCACTCTTCAACCTGGTGTGCTGGTCCATCAAGCTGCACCCAAAGGTTGGAATACCCAGTGTCTGGGGAGATTTTTGGGGATAATTGGTCAAGATCCTATTGTTTCCAAGTCCAACCGGTTACATGTTGTGATCTTTCAGTTGTTCTTGTCTTAATTTGAGGTACATTCCATTATAGATTCCCTTAAAACAATCCGTAATTTTCCTCAAGCCTTGAACTTCAACTGGTTATTTCTCAATCTCAACTTGTTCATCTCTAACTAGCGGTTGGCTCTCCCCGTTCATTGGGAATGCCTTCACCTTTGTGCTCGAAGGGAATGTTGTTTTTGGGAATGAGGATTTGTGACCAATGGAAGCATCCCACACAGTGACAGTCTTCAACAATGGCGATGGTTTTGAGTGTCTGGAAGTAAGGGACGGTGCCCACGAGATTTGTGCTTGTGGTTGAAAAGCCCTGGAACGAGCATGTGGCACAGTACAGCCTTTTGGTAATGAAATTGCAGGTGAAGCTTACTGAGGTGGTTTTCGGCTTCTGGAGCGGTCGAAATGGATTTGAGAGCGCACACACCTGGAGATCCGACCCAATGAACATGTCTTAGATGATTCTGTTTCCCTTTTAAATTCCTAAATATGATATATTGATAAACTGTAAATTAGTACATTCAATTTACACATGAATTTGGGTCAAGAATAAATGTGAATTCATATATTATGGTCTTCCTTCAGTGTGCAGTCTTTTTAAATACTTGTAATCAGTTGGTCGTTTGTTGCCTTCAAAGATAGATTTACCCAAAATTCAACTCTGCGTATTATTGTCGTACATTTGAAGCCCCAGATTTACGAGAATGGTTTATAATGTTGGTTTTAAGGTTCATTGTTGGTTTTGGGCATGTGTAACTCAATGCGGTTGCTCCTCATCAACCACAAATTAGTGTGAAATTTTCACCTTGCTCCTCTTATTTGGGTAGCTAGGCTCCTCATTTCTCATTCCATATCACCTGGTTTTTTTTTAACTGCATTTTGCTCTTGATAGATGTCCGCAGTTAGATTTCACAGCTTGTGACTTGCAGTTATTTTTGTGCAAGCCATGTAAGTTCAACTTTATTGATTGTATCTTGTGATTTGGGGCTCCATGAAGGCGTTGCAATAGTACAAGGCTACAGGCTCTTGACATTGCTGCTAAGAGCTCGTTTACACAAAATTTGGGTTCAGGAACTTCTTGTTTGTGTGGTTTGTGGATGACTTTTTATAAGAGTAGTCTTTGACTCATTTGCAAGCATTAAGAATGGTGGTTCGTTCATCGGACAACTTTGTTGATTGGTTTTTGCATTCTTGTAGAAGATAAAATAAATGAGGATGATTAACAAGTGATGTATGAGAGTAATATGACATGGAATCAAGTTCAACACTCGTTACAAATTTAATCATTTATATCTAGATTTTGGCAGATGAATGAAGTTTGGGGTCTTACCTTCGTTATATAAAAGCTCCACGAACTATCTTATTTGGTGTTGCATCAAAATTAACGTGCTATGTTAATTTGAATGGTCTTTGCAGGGACTTGTCATGTAGGCACCAAGTGTTTTTCCACATCCTCTCTAATTCATGCCTATTGACTACAAGTCATTTAATGTAGATCAATATGAATAGTGTGGGTGTCAGCCATAAACCCCCACCCGTTTGCATCTGTGGTCCAGGTGGAAGTCTATGGCTCACATGTTTTTGTTGACTCTCAACCTTGGAAACCCCATGCTCATGCTCCAATGAAATCAAACATTAAGCACACTCTTTTTATTCAACCCTCAGGGCATTAGTATTGAAAAATACTTATGCACCTATGATGATTATTACACACAACCACACTAACATCTTCTTCCTCCTCTAATCTCCTACACAATGCATGTCCTACTCAACTAGCTAATCCAACTTCTAGTACCCTAAGGTACCTCCTTACTCATTAGAGGTTAGTTAAAATCCAGTTAGCCTACCACTGCTTACTAATTTCCCTTCCCCTCTTGCCACATTGCTGGAGTCCCTAGCTCTGCAGTCGAAATCTGTAATTGGCTAGCCTTGCCTCATCAACTCACATTCAAGGCCCCTGGCCCTCGCATTCTAGTCTGAATCCTCCTAGCCTTCGGCGAAGCCACGCTCAAGGCCCCTGGCCCTCGGCATTCTTGCCTGAATCCTCCTAGCCTTCGGCAAATCCACATTCAAGGCCCCTGGCCCTCGGCATTCTTGCCTGAATCCTCCTAGCCTTCGGCGAAGCCACATTCAAGGCCCCCTGGCCCTCGCATTCTAGTTTGAATCCTCCTAGCCTTCGGCGAAGCCACACTCAAGGCCCCTGGCCCTCGGCACTCTTGCCTGAATCCTCCTAGCCTTCGGCGAAGCCACACTCAAGGCCCCTGGCCCTCGGCACTCTTGCCTGAATCCTCCTAGCCTTCGGCGAAGCCACACTCAAGGCCCCTGGCCCTCGGCACTCTTGCCTGAATCCTCCTAGCCTTCGGCGAAGCCACACTCAAGGCCCCTGGCCCTCGGCACTCTTGCCTGAATCCTCCTAGCCTTCGGCGAAGCCACACTCAAGGCCCCTGGCCCTCGGCACTCTTGCCTGAATCCTCCTAGCCTTCGGCGAAGCCACACTCAAAGCCCCTGGCCCTCAGCATTCTTGCCTGAATCCTCCTTCGAACCTGCTTCCCGCTCGCGGCTTCGGCTAGTACCCTCTCCCAAGCTTCCCAGAGCCTGATCCTTGGATCCTAGATATCCAGGCTCAATCCTTTCGAGAAGGCAAGCCCCCCTTAAACCACCCCTAACTCATCCTAAAACGAACACTTATCCTAAGCTAAAACCCAAAACTCTCATTAACTCACCCCTAGATTCTAACCTAGCTGATCCAAATCCTAACTTAACTATCAACCATCAATCCAACTGATCCTTCAAGCCTCAATTCTAATACAACATCCACTCAAACTTTCAATCTTAACTCAAATCTAAACCTAACAACTTCACTCTTTTTATATTTTTGAGCAGTTGAGGAAATGCCAAAGTGTAAGGTCGAATGAACTTTTGCGATTAAAAGCACATGTGGGCACCATATTGGGCTCACAGTGGGCCACGCTAAATTAGATATATATTGTAGTCTTAAAGGTTGATAAAATTTCAATAGGGCCTTGGACCCAAAAAGATTAATTTTTTGTTGTTGACAACTTCATCTTTAATCATTTACTAGAAGAAGAAAACCCTCGTTGATATAGCTTTATTCTACAATATTTTTCTCCAATTGAAGAAATAAGTTAACTTTAGGGTAAAAATTACATTTTCCATAATATAGTATGTGGTATAGCAAATTGTTTGCTTCCCAAGATGGTTTTGTGCACCTTCTTCTCATCCCAACAATTATTGTTAAAGGTCAAGTCATTCCCCTCAATCTAGATGGTCCACAACCTAATGCCCTAAGAAAAAGCCAAATTACAATCTATTTATTGAGAAAATAAATGAATATTCCTCTCAAAGATGCCATGATGCTGATCAAGAGGTATCCACAGCCTTCTATGAATTGGTCTAGCTCTTCATAGAACATGTACATTTGTATCATTAAGTGCACCTTTGAAGACCCATTTTTTGCTTCAAAGTCCGGATATTCTAGTGCTAGGGATTTGGGTTCACTGTCATATACAGGAAGTTATAATGCTCACATGACATGTATCTATGTATGCAAATTTGTAAAATAGACCAATGTTGATTTGGTATATTTTTTTAATACCATTTGAGTATCTACAACAGGGATTCCACATTTTTAATACCCATAGGATATGGGTATTTGACAGTATTTTTGTTTCTAATATCAGTAGGGTCCATGCAATAATCTTTTCACCTAGAACACAATATTCAATACACAATTTTGAGAGTTTTCCAGTGAATTGAGAGTACATAAAGCAAACTATTAATCCAAGAATGAAGTGAGAACTAGTGGACAGTTGTAGAGTTCAAGAAAAAAACTAACATTTGATTTCCCGCCTTAAATTGCGGAGTGATGTGCTGCCTAAAATTGACCATTTAGGTTGACTCAGCCTAAATTGATTAACATATTGTCCTCATTTAGGTCAACTCAACCTAAATGAGTTGATTCCCCAACTCAACATACTCTCATTTTAATGGAAACTACACATCTGAAGTATAATCTAGTATTTATCAACCTAACATGACTTTTAGGTTGACAAATGGACAATATTATTTTGAGAGGATCCCACTCTCAAAATTTAGAATTTTTTGTTCTAGGCAAAATCACCCTAGTATCATTATGGTTTAGAATGGTATTGATCCAAATAGCAACTAAGGTATACAAAAATCCTCCCACCTTGACATACCCACCAAATATCAGTCTTTGATTGGTATTGCAAATTTGATACCCTTATTGAGGTTGATTGTTGATACCTTTGCATTCACCTATATACCAGACCAACACTAGAATAGACCTTGAATTTCTTTATCAATTTAGAAGTAGATGGGTACTGGCACGCTTGGGGTACCCAGGAAAGGACCTCAGACGAGTCTCAAACGGACCCGATGTTCAAGCCACACCCGATGTTCATTTCGGTGCCACGTCCTCAAATTCCTGGTCCGGAACAGTCTCTCAGGCGGGAACAATGTGAAACCTGGCGCCCATTCGGCACTGTCTTAATTTGGCGCGCTCTTTCTCGCATTTACCTCTTTTCCCTTCATATTGTCTTGTCTTTCGTCCCTTCGTCTCGTCGCTTGTCCTGTTTTGTTTTGTGTGCATTTACTGTTTTCTGGTTTCTTGTCAGCTGGGTTTTGCAAGCTTCCAAGGGTAAGTTCTTCATTATGCTTTCAGAAATGTTTCCGTGCATTTGCCGAGTCAATTCTTGAAGTTATCGCCATCAGTTCCTTCTCATTCTTCTCTCTATAGAGACCTGCGCTTCCACAAATTTCTCCGTGCTAGTGCGGCATCTCCATGCAAACCTCGCAGTAGACTGTCTGTCCAATTTCTGCTCCAATTTTGATTTCTTTGAATTCGCAAGATTGAGGCTGTATCCCGGGATTTCTTTGCAATCTTATCGACGTCATATCATCAAGCCTACTAAACTGCATTCGATGTGGAATACTGTGCATCTGGACGATCTCCTTCTACACCGAATTGCTCGATATCCTTTCTTGCTCGATCTTTAAATGTTAATCTTTAATGTTAAATGTTAGCATACACACGGGAAAGCCCTTTGTCGAAACCTGTGTTTCATCTTTCTCTAAGGTGTGTTAATCTTTAAGGTGTGTTAAGGTTTAAAGATGATGTGTTAATCTTTAAGGTGAAACCTATCGAAACCTGTCGAAAGCCCTTTGTCGAAACCTGTCGAAAGCTGATGTTTCCTCCCAATCTTCCTCGACGAAGGACACACGAAGAAAGTTGTCTACCTTATCTTTAAACTGTCTTGTCACTCGGTTGGAGAGGTCAATCTCCGGGCCATAGCAGTAAACTTTGGTGGGTGTAACCGCGAGCCTGTGCACACTCAGTAAGGACGGAGCCGACTGCAGGAAGTGAGAACTTGGGAAATCCCGAGCGAAAGTGACTTATTTTTGTAAAAACCTTAGAGATCTATTCGAGTCACATAACATTACTCTCCTGATGAGGTGTGTTCATTTGAGAATAATGGACTTGGGTGAGGCTTGCCACCCGTCCCAATGTTTATGGCAGGTTTCCCAACAAGTCACCTGGTGTGTTGCCCGGTTTCCCACCCACCCGGTTCCTTTGGTAGGTAAGTAGGAGAAAAACATTATGCAACCCCGCCAAGTCTGATAATGCCGAAGTAGCTTAGCGGGTGCTCTCTGGAAGTAACTTAGTAGGTGTTTTCTTTCAATGTTGGCATGTTTCTCTCAATTGGATTTGGTCATGGTGGTTCTCTCTCTTAGGGCCGGTTTACACTATGGACCAGGAAGTCATCCCAAGGCGTTGTAAGAGCGCGGATTGGCTGTTGAACTCATCCCGGGACCACTTCAGTTTACACCAAGGAAAAAATGGCAGAGTGACCATGGAGGTCAAGGTCCCCAAAAGACATATTTTAAGGCCTAATTAATACATTGACATGGTCCAATGGGTTTTGCGGTGAGAGAGACAAGAGTGGTATGGTAGTAAAAGGCAGGGACCATGGCAAAGAAATGCCATTATAATATTTTTTTAATGAATTTTTTTTGGGGGGCTTTATATACAACTCTTCCCACTAGGTAAGGCTCACAAGGCTCACTTATCAACATCTATATGATGTAATAAATCTTGAGAATCAAGTCCGCCCTCTATGTGCCTAGATCATATCGTAGCCCATGAAACATGCCATTTCTTCCATGCCCTACCCCTTAAACTTGCTCCCACATGTTTCATCAAACAATATGGGACATCTAGAACTCAAGAATTTGAGTACACATGGTGAAGGGGGTTGCAAATAATGCTCAATGTACAACACAAGGTACATGTCACATGTAAATTACATTGAACATGTACAAATTAAATCGCTCATTTTTTTTGTAAAAATGTTGTGAGAAGATTTGCAAGCCACATCTTTGACACATTTAACAAGAAGTGAAGACAAGTAAACTCCAAGAGAAGACAAGAGAATGAGAAAACTTGATTTTATTTTTTTCAAAAATGCCCTTTTTGGGCATATATTAAAAAAATCAGCACATTCACTTTTTGGTGCATGGTCATTCTTCTTGGTCCACATTCGGTTTACACCCAGTGAGGGGCCCAAGGCTTTCAAAATTGAGGTTTTAAGAAGTCGGACCATGGAAGTTGGACCATGAACTCGGACCATTGAAAAAGGCCCTCTTCCATGGTCCGACTTCATGGTCCATAGTGTAAACTGGCCCTTAGTTGGGGTCTTCCGAAGGTGGTCTTGTCTCTCCCTCAATTGTATTGTTGCGTTAAAGGATCCTCATACTCTATTGTGTGTGTGTGTGTGTGTATGTGTGTGTTTTGGACTAATGCATGATGTTTCTTGTGGAAAACTTCATAGGAGGAGACCAGATTTTGTTCGGTTTGTAAGTTGGTAACAAAGAGCTATGAATTTGGACTACGCCTTCTTGGCTTGTGCTACACTCGTGAGCTCACCGCCTTTTGCTTCGTTGCTTCTAATCAATCAATGCTAGGCAAGAAATGGTTATTATTGCAGACAAGCAAATTATTCCAAAATGGGATTTGTAAGGCTTTTAATGTTCATGTTTCCTAACTTCAATGTTGTTTGGTTCACTATTGAACCAATAGTCCCTTTCCTCTAGTTGAATGTAACGAAAACACACAATCTTTGGGAAAAGGAGGTTCCAATGTTCATAGGCTCCCACCTCTCAAAAAAACATAAGTTGTAGGCAAGCTTTCATATTTAGAGTCCCAAATGTGATTAAAAATAATATAGACATTGTAACTATAAGAAATTCACATAATATCATGATTGTATGAAACTCAATACCAATACCTTGATCATTATTATATATGCCACATATAACATCCATCCAAAAATGATTAAAGGAGCATCATCTTTCATTAATGATCACAATAATCTAATGATCAATAATAAACAAGATAAGCATAGCGCTTCAATAGCCTACATGACCAAGTGAAGGGGTTGGATTAAGTAATCATCTCGGATATGACACTTGGCTATTGTATATTCAACATAACGCATAATTGCATTGTACACATAACTAACTATTGCCTATTTCACTCGCAAATGCATATTTTACTAATTGACCATTGTGTGGTACACCCCAAATGATGGACCTCACTAAGTGTTGGCATTGCAAAACATGGCCAAATGAATGGGTTAGATTTGGTAAGCATTGTGCATATGGCAACTAACAATTGCATGGTCAATACAACAAATAATTGAATTGTATATTAACTAAAAGTTGCCTATTCAATTGACCAATGCATGTAACCCTTTCTTTCCAGAGAGATTCTTGTAGTCTCTCTCTCTAAAAAAGAATCCACCTTGGAGCAAATTCATGTCATCATTTGGGGGGGGCGGGGGCACTCGGCAAGGAGACTCTTCAATGTTTCAAAAATAGAGAGTTGCTAGTCTTGTTTGATCATTTTGTTTTAATTTGGAGAAGAAAAATGCTCTCAAGCTATTTTGAAGCTCATGGAAGGTCACTAAGACTTGAAAGAGGAAGCAAATTTTCATGGCCGAGGTGTTTACCATTGCAAAGATTATCCATCTTTAGTGGTGTGGGCAACACTCCAAACCAAAATTGTTTCAAAATTGGCATTTAAGCTCATTAGGCAAAGTCCAACTAGCTACATGTTTATTCCTCTATGATTTCTTAATTAATTGAAAATATATTTCACAAATTTAATTAGAATGACCGGTGATTGGCTTGATGTCTTGAATTTGAATGAGTTGTTTCTCAAACTCATTTGGCCAATCTGTTACTAGCAGTCGGATCTCCCCGTTCATAGCATGAAACCATCCTCACCTTGTCATGATTAAAGAAACAATGTTCTTATTTTTGGTGCATTGGGAATTTTGTGAACCCTATGAACCTATTTTTCTAATTTGTTCCTTACAACGAGCTTACAATATCAAGTAGCCCCTTCAATATTGGGTGTGTATACCTAATGGAGATGGTTACCACATACAAGTGGATTCGTAAAACATGTTGGTGATAGTGGGGTGAATTGCCATGGACATAAAGGGTGGCATGAAAGTTCCAAGTTCATTGGAATGCACCCTCCAACAATAAAGGGTTAACTATTGACCATGAAGCGGTACACCTTAAATGCTATGATGAAGCTATCAACCTTGATCCACCTAATTGAGGGCCTTCTTGAATTGCTAGCATTGTCGTATTTGAAGGAGGACCTACATGAGCATTTAATGAGCGCGACAATGCAATTGTCATTTTTTAATAAGAAATGCATAAGATTTTTGATAGCCTAGGTGGCCAATGACAGTAGGTGGATTTAATCCACACTAAACACAATATTCAAAATTTTGAGAGTTTTCCAGTGAATTGAGAGTATATAAAGCAAACTATTAATCCAAGAATGAAGTGAGAACTAGTGGACAGTTGTAGAGTTCAAGAAAAAAAAACATTTGATTTCCCGCCTTAAATTGCGGAGTGATGTGCTGCCTAAAATTGACCATTTAGGTCAACTCAACCTAAATTGATTAACATATTGTCCTCATTTAGGTCGACTCAACCTAAATTGACTAACATATTATCCTCATTTAGGCCGACTCAACCTAAATTGACTAACATATTGTCCTCATTTAGGTCGACTCAACCTAAATGAGTCAATTCCCCATCTCAGCATACTCTCATTTTAATGGAAACTACACATCTGAAGTATAATCTAGTATTTATCAACCTAACATGACTTTTAGGTTGACAAATGGACAATATTATTTTGAGAGGATCCTACTTTCTCAAAATTTTGAATATTGTGTTACTATGCATATGGTAACCACATTGATTATCACATTTAGTAAGGGTGGGCTAATAGTGCTTGCGGGAAATTAGTGTCGGTGATACTAAACTTCAAGTTTATGCTACGAAATTAGTGCCACCAGAAGATTTAGGGTTTTGGAAGTCCAAAGTGTCAAAGTGCTAGAAACTTTCAATGCAAGGTCTCTTCAATTTCTTGGTGTTAGGAGATGCCTCATGAGTGAATGGCATTGTATCTCGGGGAGGCCACTGGCGAAAATCGTAGAAACAACGTGCGATAAAAAATAGGGTCTAATATATTCATTGTAGATAAATTTTGAAAGAAACGTACATATAATATAGGGGGTTTTAAAATAGTGAAACATGTTTACATGTAAAATACCATCACATACAATGACCTCTTTTATCTAGTCAGTACATGTAAAATAGCGTGGAAATAATTACTAGGGGCAGCGGGTCTAGGGTAGGGTCTGTGCTAGTGGATGAAAAGAGGTAATTTTATGTTGAAAAATCTTGGATGGATGACTTCGTAGGTTGGCTTGCTTGAACATTACTGAACCAACGTATCCAATGTGGAGTTAATGTTCTCTACCTAAGTGTCGGGAGGAAAATTTTCAGCGTGTTGTTTGAATTGCAATCTTCTTTCCAATTTTCTTTGGCAGTATAAGTAAAATAGGGTATTTTTAAATGATTTCCCCCAAAAATTATAATTACTGATAGGGTGCATTAAAATACAAGCACTTACCTTTATTTTGAAAAATACCATACCTTATAATCTTTTCTACAAGGTAAATAGCCCCCCGATAAATAGGTCCTGAGTGCACGCGTATGCATTAATATAAGAGGGAGTGACCTCCCCGAGCGTTGTATGAAAAGAAGAAGAAGCCTCCTTGAGCTCACCAAAACAAATTTAACAATCTACAAATACCTTAAAGCATGCATTAGTTTTCTTGAAATGTATCCATGAAGTAAATACTATCACCCAATAAAAATTTCAATCCTCACCAATTTTGAGCATTGGCAAAATAGTGTGTGTTCCGGGAATTAGTGCCACACACACTAAATGGGATAATCAATGTGGCAATTGCTTATGGTAAAGCCATTGCATATCGTTCTTTATCCACCCAATTGAGTGTCTCCTTTCATATTATTGGAGATTATTTGAAGTGCAAGATTTGAAGTTGGACCTATGTGACCATGTTACAAGCATGATAATACAATGATTGATATGCATAGGGACTTCCATAGCCTACATGGCCAAGTGAAGAAGTTAAATTTGGTAATCATCTCAGCGATGGCGGCTGGCAATTGCATATTGCCTACAGTCTCTAGCCATTGCCTATGGTAAGTTGCCATTGCATATTCAACACAACATATAATTGCATTGTATATTTAACAAACCATGGCATGTTCAACTGACCAAAGCATATCTAACTAATTTACCATTGCATATTACTAGGGCCTATGGCCTACTAGTACATTGCTTTCGCATAGTTGACCTGAATTTTAGCACATGAAGCCTATTAGAAGAGCAAACATGGCCTATGGTGAGGTCTAAGTGACCTATGGTGAGGCACATGTAAGTTTCATAAACTAGTGATGAGTATATGGAACCTACATGTGCTTTAGGGCCACTTCGTGCACGAGCCAAGAGCCGCGACCATGAAATTGTGAGAGGCCAAAAGAAAGTGTCCAAAGGCCATCCCAAGACACTTCCAAAATCATGTATTGTGGTTGTGGTAGTGTAGTGTGAAGTCATATGTGATCAAAACCTCAACCAAATACTAATTCAATGATTTTCTATTCATGCAGGGTGCTCACACATGACAAAATATAATACATCGACGGTTGTGAGATTCCATAGTGCCATGGTCTCCCGGTTTGTGTTAGGCCTACCTCCAAGAGGTGGTTTTTGAAAATAGTCCAAGTGACCATAAAACATGATCCATTTGATGCCACGTAGGAATCCATATAGACTTTACATCCATCTTGCATTCACACACTCCATTCGTCCCTCAAGCGTAGTATGAAGCAAACTTGGATTGGCTTTGCTTTATCCACCGATGAGAGTGCTTGAAGTGCAATGGTCACGGGCCCTTAGTCTCATGTGTGAAGTGGCCCTTAGTGCACGTCACCTATGCTAATTAACCAAAAGTCATGTATGCTAAGGAGTAAGTTCCATATGCTAAAACATTGGCTCCTCATGTTAAATCTTAGGTGTCTCATACTAAACCATAGGTGTCTTATGCTTTATTATGTGACATCATTCAACTTCAACATGGATGCACTTCATTCTCTTGGTCGACTACTAGAAAAACAGTGTCCAAATTAACAAAACATTAACAATTTTTTGTTAATTTAGATACTGTAAAGTTCATTTTCATAAATTTTTGTTAATTGTGTCCAAATTAACAAAAAATTGTCATTCTTTTTGTTGATTTGAATAGTACAATTACCACATCAACAACAATTTGTTAAATTTTTGGGAATCTTTTAGAATCTTTTAAAAAAATTAGAATTATTAAAAATCTTTAAAAATCTTTAAAACTATTCAATATATAATGTAGATTTAAGAATAGAATAAGTACACAATTCGGTGTTTATTAAAGTCAGCAGACTTCAAGGGCGATTCATACCTAGTAAAAGAACTTTTTGGAAAAAACTTCATACTAGAAAATGTTGAAAAATCAAATCTTCTTTCACCTCCAATAATCCGTTTTACATTTGAAAACTCCAATCAAAAGTTATGGAAAAAATCAGAGAGGATGTTTGTAAAAATGAACATTTATTTTTAAAAATTTTAAACATCCTCTCTGATTTTAGTCCATAACTTTTTATTGGAGTTTTGAAATGTAAAACGGATTGTTGGAGGTGAAAAAAGACTTGATTTGTCAACTTTTTCTAGTTCGAAGTTTTTCCGAAAAAATTATTTTACTAGGTCTGAATCGTCCCTAAAGTCTACTGACTGTTAAAAAGAATTGAAAAAAATCCCAAAAGCTAGTTAAGTAAATTCTCAAGTCCTTACATGTTAAACATATTGAGTGGTTGGTGCCTTGGCAAGAGCTAAGGCCTCCGATCATGAGGTCTACGGTTCAAACCCGGGAGGTCTCGCTTCCCATGTGGCCGTTGTGATGTGGCACTAAGGCGTCCCCCCGTGTGGGAGTTGGGTTGTTGGACATGTGGTACCACTGTAGAGGTCACGTAGCACCACCCTAGAGGTCAAAAAAATTCATTTTATGAAATATTTCAAAAAAAATGTCCAAAAAATCAACATTTTTTTGTTAGAAAATGAATATTATTTTGTTAAAATTTGACATTTTTTTGTTAAAAAATAAACAGTTTTATGTTCAAAAATATCCAAATTAATACGTCCAAATCAACAAAAAAAATCAACACTTTTGTGTTGAGTTTTGTTAATTTGGTCATTATTTTTTTCTACTAATGGTCTCACTACATTCATCCATTTCATTCACCTATCTTTCCAGGAATTATTTCTTCTATCTTTGAGCAATAAGAACTTATCAATGTTCAACCGAAAGATATACAAGATCCACATCAACTAACTTACATTCAACATTTAATCATATACTAACGCTATATTCCTAATTCTTTTGTAATCCAAAATGCACCCAATTTCTTAAAGATACAAATTTCCTTACTAAGGCCTTTGTGAACCAAAGATAACCTACTCAAGAATGTTTATTAAAAATAGAATGTTTACCACCTTAACATCATATCTTTGATTAATCTATCAATAAACTTTAAAATCTCTTAAACTTTTGCATACAAATTTTAAAGAAGGCATACTTTGGTGCGTTGTAATCCCCTTTCATTTGCCAATGAGAGATTTGTTTTTGAATATATATACATACATATTGGAGTGAGGATTTTAGCACCCTCTACTTTAGGTAAATGGTAGTCAACAATTGACAATGCATAGGGACATGTTAGCTTATAGTATAAAGAAAGAGCTCGAATGTTGTAATATAGGAAAAATAGTTGGCTTAAGTTTTTTTCGATCCAAATAGGATTTAAGTGTGAAAATGACTTATTGAGAACATAAACACTTAAAAATTGTAGGTATGAACAGGTCATGAACTTGAGATATCAAAAACCAGAATTTGAGAGACTATAGTCTGATTGTAAAAGGCACCAATAGAGGAGGACATGGTTTTTCCTAGAAAAAGCATAAGTAGGTGTGGGAAGTTATCCCATAAGGCAGAGAAAAATACCATCTTCTTGAGTCTGGGGAGAGAGAGAGATATACGAAGGATATTGTCTGGAGATTTAGATTGTGTCATGAGTGATTTATAACTTAAGGCTATTGCCTGATAATATTTGAAGAAAAAGCCTCCAGGGGGATTGTACTGGAGTGCGGATATTTTACTTTGATTCTACTATTCTCTATGGTGTGTCGTGCAAGTGTTTTTCTATTCTGGCTATTGTTTTGCTGCATGATGAGATTTTATGTTATGATCTTGACAAAGACAATGGCCTGATGGAATTTGAGAGAGTGACTGTGACTGAGTGAATATTTTCTAATGGAGTGATTGAGTTTGATTTAATCCCTGTTATAATGAAAGAATGAACGGCAAACTTACAAGATAGATTAATCACCTTAAAATAGAGAGGATTGATTTGATAAGTGCTAACGAGAATGGACCAGATCTAATCATAACTATATACATTATTGTGAAGATTGGTCTTGAGTGAAATGATCTCGAGTAAGAAAGGAAAGGCTATAGTCTGTGCATAACATCATTTCTACCCACGAGGGATTAAGAGATGACCAATTACCTTGAAGTATGAGAAGGCTATGGCCATTATGAGCACCAAGTAGATGAACTACTTGAGTCTACCATTCCATTGAGAAGAGAGAGAATCATATTGTTAAATTATGAAAAGACCATAGCCTGGGAAAATTGGAGATTCAGTAAGATGTCAGAGACGTCGTTGTAGTTGGGAATCGCTTGAGTGTAGGTTTTTATAAAAAGCCCATCAGGTGAAAGGAACTTGAAAAGACAATGGCCTTGGTAAGATGAAAGGTCATTCCTCAAAGACTGTTGGTTGTCAAGGGGAGCAGAGCATACAAATGAGAAAGGAAGATGCAAGCTTGGGTCAGTAATTGAGACTATTCAATGAGTTAATATGTGGTGTGATGACTTAATAATAAGTTCATACAAAGAATCAAGCACATAACCCGGAATGTTTTTTAGATATAATCCTGAAGGATTATTAAAGACGATGGCCTATTTTTATTGTTGCATATGTAATTATTAAAGAGGCCGTAAAATGTAAGGATTAATAAATAGTTTTTTCTCAATTATATTAAGAGAAATTAAGTAATCAAAGCCTATTGCCTATGCCAAAGTGCCCTTGGCTTTGGTACAACAAGACTCCAATGAGTTACTGATGCAAGACTATTGCCGATGGTTGAGCCTATGCTTGCGCACCGCACTTGGTCCAATTAAAATGAATTCAATGCCAGACTATTGCCCGGGTAATTAGAGTGAGGTGAGAGACCGTCACACTTGCATGTACTGACCTGGAGAAATTTATAACTTTTTATCCCTACCTCATAATTCAATTGACAGTCCTAACCTGAAATAAAGTGTAACAACCTTGTGTTTTCCCTAATAAACCTTATCTGAGACACCTAGATGATACACAAGTCACCTTTTAAGTCATCCCTGAAAGTTTCCCTGGGTTTGTTTGTAACCAAAAACTAAACTACAAATGTATCTAAGCATCCAAATTCAATAAAATGTATCCTTTTTCTTCCACAACAAATCATTGACATACATATGTAAATATGAATCTTGTATACATTAAATTACAATAATATAGTAAATTAATGTTGCATCCACTATCATGGCTACCTTATTATACATTAAAAGGATTGTTCAATGTCAACATGGCTAGTATGACTCGTGCACTCGGTTGTAGCAAAATAAGGGGATTTTCAATGGATGAATGACAAGATGATGTACAACTATTATTTTGTAAATACAAAGAGATATAAAATATTTGTTGATGTTTGTAGCATCACTAAGTGCCACCCAAATCAACTTTCTCCTCTACACTAACATACAAGTCACAATATAAGTTATTTTTTTCTTCCCATAGGTAGAAAGTTACCTATATTAAGATGTGGATATTTGTGGTGGTGCAATTGCCATGTAGGTGTGGGAATCTAGCATGAAACCGTTCCAAGACTGATTTAAAAAAATCAAAAAATCAAAGGAGAGCACCAAGCACCCTTGAACCTTGGTCCAATTTGACCTGCCAACTTTGAGTTCTGGTTTAATCCAGCTTTTTAGACTTACCAGGTTCTTCACTTTTCAACTTTAGCATCCATTTTAATTTGAATTTGAATTAATTCATATCTTTTTTTGCTAATATGACCAATCACGTGTGAGATATTTCACATTCTAAAATTTTAATATATATAGATATATTTTTACAATTTAAACTTATCATTCTAATCCTAAAAATAAGAAATAAATGAAAAATAAGAAAAATAATAGGATCTCCCCCTCACTTTACACAAGTAACTGTCCCCAGTTACTTATGATATTTTTTTTAGACGATAGCCATTAATGCGCATAAGCAGAGGTGTGCCGTCAAAATCTACCAAGTCAAATGATCCATTGTCATGAGCCATTTTAACTCGGTATGGGCCCATCCAATATAGTTTGAATTTGCCTGGGAACTTTTGAAAACGACTGTCATATAGAAAGACTAAATCATCGGCAGTGATTGTTTTAGATTTCATTTTATTGTCATAGTAAGTCTTGCGCCATTTTTGAGTGGTTGCCATATTTAAATAGGCTTGATTTCTCACCTCATCCAATCTTTCTAACATAGCAATTCGCTCTTTGAGGGATTCTTCGTCACTCAATCTCTCATCAATGGCTATACGTAAGGAGGGTAATTCCAATTCCACTGGTAGAATCGCTTCTTGACCATAAACTAATTGGAAGGGTGTAAACTTAGTTGTGACCCTATAGGCTGTGCGATAAGCCCATAGTGCATCTAGCATAGTGTCAGTGAAAGGTAAAGGAAAATAATATTTTCTTGTGACAATATTTAGTCTCCGGAAATCTTGACAAATTCTTAGTTTCCCATTCTTTTTAGGAACCACAACAATAGGTGACACCCACTCACTGTAAGGTACTTTATAAATGAATCCCGCCTCAAGAAGTTTATCTATCTCTTCTTTGACCATTAAGGAGTATTTAGGGTTCATACGATATTGTCTATGTCTCACTGGGGCCGTTCCTTCCTCAAGTACGATTTTGTGTTCACATACTTCAGGAGGGACTCCTCACAAGTTTTTATAAGTCCATGCAAAGACTTTGATATTTCGCTTGAAAAAATTATACCAATATTGCCATTCAGTCTTGGATAATTTCTCATGCACTTTAATGATCTTAGGAACTTCCTCGGTCCCTAGGTTCATTTATTTGTAAACATCTTTAGACACATAACTCTTAATAGGTGCATTAGAAGAAAACATGGCATCTTCCCATTCTTCCTCAAAGGATGGCGGTTGACTTTCTAGTTCTTTTAATGGGGTTGACCGTTTTTTTGGATTGGGTAATAATGACGGTTTACTAGGAGGTTGAGGTTGAGCAACCGTAGCATTGCCGTCGACTGATACTATTAACAGACAAATGCAGTCAACATCATATGTTTGTTGGGTTAAATTTTAATGGTTTGGGTATAGTGGAATATGGATGGATGGAAGTAGTTTAGGAAAAATGTGATTAAAGCCAACAATGATATGTAGAAGAAAAAAAAACCGCGTTGTATTAAAACAAGTATATCGTAAAGATATCAAAAATATACAAGGTTGTCCATATCAATGATACACGCATACTACCTTAACCCCTACGATGTTACCTAAAGAACTAAACAGACAAAATACTATCCTTAACCTCAGTTCTCCAGCAGTCTATGGGCTCATCCCACCCCACAAATTGCATCTGCATCCGTAGTTTGGCGATGGTCAATGAAATGCGGTTGGACACGTTCTCGCAGGTCAATGCATTCAAAGTGACATCCCAAATTTTCCTTCCTTCATCGGCAAAGAATATTCGGTCATCACCATCGTTGTAAAGTTGTCGAGCAAGCACGCCGACCGCATAACACTCAGCCTCCGCGGTGTAATATACATCGGGATCTTTGTGTCTCCTATTTTGGATGTAAAACAGTTCCCGTGCCACCCAAAACTTCTCCTTCCTCAATTTTTCCTTCGCTTCTACGGTTTCCGCATGCCATAGCGATAGGACATCCTCACCCGAATGCGTTGCACATCCCCAATCGCACACCCCAATCTTTAGGCTTTCGTCCGATTCCCAATGCAACATAATGTTGTCAATGGATAGATCATTGTGTTGCACATTTGCAGCGTGCAAAACCTCCATGATTCATAACAACGCCCAAGCCAACTTTATCCTCTTCGCTCGGAACTTTTGGACTTGGTCATAGAGTTGCCATTCGGTTGCGTCCATTGTCAAAATGTTGGCATTTGGGCGGTAGGCTCTATCTCGGATGAACATCTCTCGTAGAGTGCCCCCGTTCCACCATAGTGTATAGCCCGCATTGGACACACTGTTAATTAACCAAAACTTGATGAAACCTGGATGCGTGTTTTTTAAAACGCATGCCTCCGCACTTACTTGGATACAAGCTTTCTGCCTATCCGACGTCTTTGGGGTATTTTCAACCCACGTAATCTCCGGTGGGAGACGATCGTCGCCCTCGATCCTCACCTTCTTAATGCTCCTCAAACTTACGACATTTGCCGTATCAGGAATCCACAATAGTTGGCATGGGCCCGACACCTTTAGCCACTTCTCCAATTTCTCCGCCTTCCAAGGAATTATTTTGGAGGCCGTCTTGGACAATCCTTTGGCCACGGGATCCCATCACAAAAAAATTTCCCGGATTCTTACAGCTTGAGGGCTTAACATCTCACTTGTTTCGCCCTCCGGGAACATGTTCTCAACCAATTGCTTGAGGTTGAAAATACCATTTTGGGCCTTATTCTTCATCCATGAATCGAACCCCGCAAGATTCCTATCACCGCTAAACTTGGGGCCATCCACTTCCTGTCGAATAGCAACCTCCATGTCCCTTTTAATTATCTCAACCCTTTTGTGTTTCGGCTGCTCCAAAAAACGGAATTTGATGCCGGCCTCTCCATTCCTCAAATACCAGTCAACTATGGCTTGGTGGACCTTTGCCGTTATCGCATCCGAGAATTTAACCCTTGGTTTCCCGCTCCTACTCGACGACCCTGAGGCCGCGGAAGCCCCTCCTTGACCGCTCGTAGGGGCACCGGCATTTGGGCGGACGGAAACGGTATTATCTGAACGGGGGGTAATATTTGCTCCCGTTCCCGAAGCACTTCCTGATCCCACATCGGAATGTCGTTGCCGCTTAGGGGGCCGTTTGTACACCCTGCCGGGTGCATCCGGCTCGTCCTCCGGCATCCTCCAACTTCGATCCTCCATCGTGTTTAAAAACCCGCTATTATTGTGTTCACAAACACGGCCGTATTCACACCGCTCCACCGCAAAAAATCGGATCTAAAATTGGCAAGAGTTTGCGCCCTAAACCAATCTTCCAACCGCCCCCTAGGCCCTCTCAAAACATTAGGCAAAGGATGCTAGGCATGCTTGGTCCCAATGTCCCACTTGAGGAAGGGTGGTTGTGAGGCCAAACCCACCACCCTCAAGCGTCCTAGTCCGAGGGATGGGTTGGGAGATCACATGTGTAGCCTAAAACTTGTAGTAACATGAACTATACGTTCCACCTTGATGGACTCACAACTTATTTCAAGTCATGCCATTTTATTAATGTGATCCTCTTGCATAAGTACATCGTTGGCTTTTTCAAGAGTCCACCCCACTGCCTTTGTCACGTATGCCCTCAAGGACTTCCCCTTTGCGAGCTTGGTCCTGGCTGACGATTCTTCGCTGGTGCATGACACCTCGTTGAGGCTTTGGCTTGTTGATTCCATGAGGCACGTTAGTCTTTAATACAAGTGTTTAAAAACACTTATATGACTTGTCATCGCCTTCTTTTCCATGATTTCCTCACAACTCTTTCACAAGTTCACACCTTAATGCGACCACTAACCAACTAGCTTGACCCAACTAGCCTAACAATCTAGTCTAACTAACTAACCTAACTAACTAGCCTCTTAACTACGAACCCAGCTTAAACTCGTCATAACTTACTTGGCCGAACCCGGCTTAGGCCAAACAGTAGCAGAGCTTAGGCCCCAACAGTAGCAGAGCTTAGCCAAACAGTAGCAGAGTTCGGCCCAACAGTAGCAGTGCTTCGGCCCCACAGTAGCAGAGCTTAGGCAAACAATAGCAAAGCTTGGCCAAACAGTAGCAGAGTTCGGCCCCACAATAGCAGTGCTTCGGCCCCACAGTAGCAGAGTTCGGCCCAACAGTAGCGAGCTTAGGCCAAACAATAGCGAGCTTAGGCAAACAGTAGCAAAGCTTGGCCAAACAGTAGCAGTGCTTCGGCCCCAACAGTAGTAGAGTTCGGCCCCATAGTAGCAGAGTTCGGCCCAAGAGTAGCGAGCTTAGGCCAAACAGTAGCGAGCTTAGGCCAAACAGTAGCGAACTTAGGCAAACAATAGCAAAGCTTGGCCAAACAGTAGCAGAGTTCAGCCCAACAGTAGCAGAGTTCGGCCCAACAGTAGCAGAGTTCGGCCCAACAGTAGCAGAGTTCGGCCCAACAGTAGCAGAGTTAGGCCCACCAGTACCAGTGCTTCGGCCCCAACAGTACCAGTGCTTCGGCCCCACAGTACCAGTGCTTCGGCCCCAACAGTAGCAGAGTTCGGCCCAACAGTAGCAGAGTTAGGCCCACCAGTAGCAGTGCTTCGGCCCCAACAGTAGCAGAGTTCGGCCCAACAGTAGCAGTGCTTCGGCCTAACCCGGCTAAAAATCCACAAAATCAAGTACTAATAATCCCACATAAATCTAAATGCTATAAATCTAGATACCATGAGTCTAAACACTATAAATCTAAATATTATAACACTAAATGCTAGAAATTGAACACTATGAGCTAATGTGGTGCTTTTGGGCACCCCCCTCCGAGGGAGCCTAAAAGTACCGCATAAGCCCTTCGGTGAGGGTGGCCTGCCTTAGCAGGTGCCTAAGCCGAACCCAGTATTTAATGAATGTTTTGGGTTGTGGAGGGATTTGATAATCGCGTCGTATCCTTCCGGTAGGTTGTGCCTAGATCATAAGTATCTAAGGTGATTATCAATTTCTCTTACCTAATGCCTAATCTATCCTAGTCTACGCGCAGACGCACCAGCCTTGAAATCAAGGCAACCTAACTCTAATGGATAAAAGAACCTTACCTCTTACCTTGGCCACACCTAATTCCTTAATTCTTATGGATTAAATTCTCTAAAGGGGACCTTGATTAAGTTCCACCTTTCCAACCTTCATTCTTAGTTATGGTTGATTGAACAAAACCTAGGTTACTAAGTTCATAAATTATGGCATCACCGCTTACCTGGTTGGTGCACACCTTAATCCGAACCCTTCAAGGCCCTGTGCGGGTCTCTTGAAGGTTGATTGATACTTACACCCTCCGATCTTTGCCGCCGAAGGGGTAGTATCAATCTTCCGAGTTAAGTTTCCGGTTGGTTTTTTGCCCACGGGGGTTGTACGAATTTTATTGGTTATTAATTAGTTTAACACGGGTTGACCACAAAAATTCAACTTAATGGGACCGGGAAATAAGGCAACCTGTGTGTTCGACCTGTTGCACAATCTTCAAGGGTTGGGGCCATCACCTCCAACCCTTGGGGCCAACAACATGATGGTGGTTTCGTGGGTCATTACTCCCACCTTACCACCTACAAACACGCAGAGTGGTCATGCCGGTGATTAACCCGGCTTCACCACACACGAACGAGCTATGAATGGAAGCTACTACCACAACACTTAACCGAGGGGCTCCGCACACATGGGAGTTGGAATCCCCCCTCGGCGGCTAGGTGGGTGATGCCCCCCTAGCCTTACATGGATAGTTGGGTTGGGTTTAGAATATACCTTTGCCGCGCTCCCTCCATTCCTAAATCGAAAGGTGTAGGGCTAAAAAGACTTACCGATTGGCTCCCATCTTGATTTGGCGATGGTTGGTGCGGAACCCCTACTCCAACGTTCGGCCGCCCACAACGCCAACTCGCCAACCTTGGATGGACGAACCTCTTATCGTAAGGCAGTAGACACCCCTTTGCTTGAACGGCCACAACTTCCTCTCACAAGCCTCAATTGGAACAATTGTTAGTAATTTGGAAAGCTAACAACAATAACTATAACCCATCCAATTATCAAAATAACTGCATGTATCCCCTTAAAGATATGAGCTCACAAAGTCGGCTCTTAGAATTCAAGAGGCAGCTGGGATACCTTCATTCAAAAATTCATAACTCTCACTCCTTAAATCCGATTGTCACAAACTTATACTTTCTAAAAAGCTAACAAGAAGAACTATAATGCATCTAAGTCTCAAAGCAACTGAATAATTTCTCTTTTAGTTATGCGCTTGTAAAGTTAGTACTTATAGTTGGAAAGGTAGCTGAGACACCTTCATTAAAACACTTATAACTTTTACACATCAAATTAGATTCCAGCAAGCTTATACATTCTAGAAAGCTAACAACAACATCTATAACATACTTAAATACCAAAACAACTGAATAAATTTTCTCTTAGTTATGCGCTTGCAAAGTCAGCGCTTACAATTTAAGAGGCAGTTTGAGACATCTTCACTCAACTACTCATAACTTTTACACATCAACTTAGATTTCTATAAGCTTACACATTCTAGAAAGCTAACAACAACATCTATAACATACTTAAATACCAAAACAACTGAATAAATTTTCTCTTAGTTATGCGCTTGCAAAGTCAGCGCTTACAATTTAAGAGGCAGTTTGAGACATCTTCACTCAACTACTCATAACTTTTACACATCAACTTAGATTTCTATAAGCTTACACATTCTAGAAAGCTAATAACAACATCTATAACATACTTAAATACCAAAACAATTGAACAAAATGTCGTTTAGTTATGCGCTTGCAAAGTCAGCGCTTGTAAATTGAGTGGCAGCTGAGATACCTCTACTCAAACACTCATAACTTTTGATCCCTAACTCTGATTCTAATAAGCTTAGGCTTTTTGGGAAGCTAACATAAAGGGCTATATCCACTCAAAATCTGAAAGCTAAATTGCAATTTGTGTGTCCACTACACTTGATTGAATGTGGCACAGCTACTTAGGGGTGTGTTCAAAAACACACTACCTTCTCTCAAGAGTTCTAACCATAGAATTCTAACTTATGCCTATATTGTATGAATGAAAATGCTCTCTCCTTCTAGCTACAATCCTAGAGGGCTTCGCCGTGTTAAAATGAAAATTCGGAGAGAGAACGAAGAGAAGAAGAGGGGGTTTTTATCACCCTTCAATGAAGGGTCGGACCCCTTCTCCCTTCCGTTCAACCGAGGGGTCCCGTCCCTTGAACGGTGGCAACGAAGCCCTCGGTGGTGAATGAAGTGGGGAAAGGCCACCTCGCACCCACTTGTCTAAGCCCTTAGAAAGGCTTTTCCATTTTGGTTTGAATTTCATTTTTGGTGGCAAGGGTGGCAACATGGCCCCCTTGCCCTAGTTGGCAAAATCCTTTACATTTGTAGTTGTCACCTTCTTTTTTCTTCGTTGGCCGCTACCGGAAGCACTCTTTTTTTGCCGCCGCTTGACTTTGCTTGCTTGAATTAGTTGTTCCTAACTTAACCTACCTATTTACTAGCCCACTACTTTCATACTTCCGATTCGGGTAAAGGGCATTTCCCTTTTACCCCTTCGGTTTCTAATTTCTACTTGTCCAAGAGTTTTACCCCAAAGATAAAACACTTCTAGCCAACCTACCTTAATCTAAATGGCTTTTTGGCCAAATTTCCCTAGTTTAATCTAATGATTTTGCAAAAAGCCCTCAATTGTGAGCCAAATTGCCGTTGGGGGCAATTTTGGTGCTCACATATGTCGGCCATCAGGGGGCGCTCGCCCGAGCGCGACGGACCCAAATTTCTCTTGCGCGCATGACAATCCTGGGCACACGGTAACCTGCACTAGCACACACACACATACACACATTTTTTTTTTCTTTGTCCTTATATTTTTTGTTGGTTAACTTGCAAAGAATTGAGGAGAGAGGGGTGAAAGAGAGGACACAATACTAAGCCAAAAAACAGTTCAAAGCCGCCACACTTCCCCACCGGACTGGGTTTGTGTCTACCTAAGACACCCCCTCCGCCTTGCGGGAGCAATTTGGAGCTATAGATAAAAAAATTCCAAAACCACCTTCCTCCCTCTTCAGAGAGAGTTCGGACTACAAGAGCAATTCCCAGGCGCTGAAGAAAGAAGGTCCCCCTATTGGTTTCCTTCAAACAATGACCACGGAGGGCCGACCTCTAACCTAGCACCAATTGCAAGAAGTAAATCCCTCCGCCTTTGCTTCGGGTCTAAAAGATTGATTCTCATTTAATTCGCCAGTTGCGCCTGTTCACACGTTGTATATTTTGCAACGACCCCCATTAGTTCGTGTAGGGAAATAAGTGCCGTCAAGTGTAGCCAACTGGACCGAGTTGTTTTCGTAAACATTGGTAACCCAAAAAGGACCTAGCCACAAGGCATCAAATTTGCCCGGGAACTCTAACTTCCGTGCGTCCTGTAGCATTACCAATGTCCCTGGTTGCAAGGTTCGCACCTTGTGTCGTTTGTCGAAAACGGCCTTGCGTCTTCGCTGCATCGCCTCGAGATGCTGGACACTTAGCCTTCGTTTCTCGCTGAGGCCTTCTAACATTAACAGCCTATCTGACAGCGACTCGGCCACCGTTAGTCGGGAGTCCACCGCGATTCGCAAGGATGGGATTTCAAGTTCGATAGGGAGTACCGCCTCAATTCCATACACGAGGGCGAAGGGTGTTTGATTTGTTGTCACCTTGAAAGTTGTCCTGTAAGCCCAGAGTGCTGAGGGAAGCTTCACGTCCCAGTCCCGTTTGTTGTCGTTGACTGTCTTGCGTAGGATCCTGACTACGGTTTGATTTACTCTCTCAGCTAGCCCGTTAGTCTGAGGGTGGTAAGGAGTGGTTTTGCGGTGCTCAATGCCGTACCCCTCCGTCATTGCTTCAATCAATTCGTTCAAGAAGTGGGTTCCGCGGTCACTGACCAATACCTTTGGCACTCCGAATCGAACGATCACGTTCTCGTGCAAGAACGCCGCAGTGGTCACGGCGTTTGCTACCTTCACTGCTTTGGCTTCTGCCCACTTTGTGAGATAGTCTACTGCAACAATGATGTAGGCCATCTTCCGAGGCGATGTTGGATGAACTGGTCCTATGTAGTCAATTCCCCACATCTCGAATGGTGTGAGGGGAAGGGAGGGGATCAACGGCAATTCTAGCCTCAAATCATTTCTAGAATACCGTTGACATGCGTCGCATTTAGCTGCGTGGACGTGTGCATCCGCGAACATGGTTGGCCAGAAGTAACCAGCCCTCAAAGCCTTTTGGGCTGTAAGTCGGCCCGAGAAGTGGCCCCCACACTCACTGTCATGGCAAGCTATCAAGACCTCTGGGACCTCAGCATATGATAGACACCTTCGGAGGACCCCATCAACCCCTCGACGATATAATCTATTCGCAATTATTACAAAATGCCGGCTATTCGTTCGAACCTTTCTTCTTTCAACTTTGTCAAGTTCTGGGGGCATCTTCTGCGTGCTCAGGAACTCAGCAATATGGCCATACCATTCGGGGTTGGCGCTCACTAGGAAGAGGTCTGCGTCTGGTAGCTCGTCATCGATGTCCTCGGTCCCCAGTTTGTCCGAGATGCGAGACAAATGATCGGCTTGCTTGTGCATCCTACCCGGCTTGTATTCCACCGTGTAATCAAATTCCTCAAGGAGGAGGACCCACCTAGCTAAACGTCCGCTAAGGTCTGGTTTGTTGACCAAATACCGTAGGGCTAAATGGTCCACGAAAAACACCACTGGGTTCAAAAGGAGGTAGTGTCTAAATTTTTTGACACTGAACACCATGGCCAAACATTCCCTCTCTGTGGTGGAGTAATTCCGCTCTGCTGCTGTGAGTTGTCGACTTGCGAATGCGATTGGCCTATCCTTCTTTTCATCTCCATATGGCTGGCAAAGCGCGGCCCCCACTGCGACCGAGGAAGCATCACAATAGACATGGAATGGTACGTCCCAATTGGGCGGTACGAGACATGGATATGAGGTCAGTTTGGCCTTTAAGGCGTCAAACCCTGCTTGACACTCGGGGGTCCATACATAGCGAGTCTCCTTACGAGTCAAATTTGTAAGGGGTAACGCTGCGGTGGCGTAATCGGACATGATATCTCGGTACCATCCGAAATGGCCTAGCACACTTTGAATGCCTTTTACTGTGGTTGGGGGTTCTAGGTTGGTGATCACCGCTAATTTTTCGGGATCCGGCTCTTTCCCGGTCCCTGAAACCACATACCCTAGCAAGACTCCCCGAACTACCGCCACATACATTTTGGATGGGTTGAGGGCTATCCCATTGGCCCTACAATTCTCGAAACAAGCCCTCAACGCCTTGAGGTGAGTCTCCTTGGTAGTCTGGGTGCTGAAGTCGTCGATGAACACTGACATTGTGTGGTGGAGTAGCTCAAAGAACACGGCTGTCACGACGCGCTGGAAAGCTGCTGGTGCATTGCAGAGCCCGAATGGCATAACCACGTAGATGAATGTGCCCCAAGGTGTTGTGAATGCGGTTTTGTGGTAATCCTTGGGGTCGATGGATACCTGATTGTATCCTGAGTACCCGTCCATGAATGTGTACAACTCGTGGCCGGCTACCTCATCTAAGATTTGATTAATGAATGGCAAGGGAAAATGGTCCTTTTGGGTGGCCGCGTTCAACTTCCTATAGTCGATGCACACCCTAAGCTTACCATTCTTCTTTTTTACCAATACCATTGGCGAAACCCAATCCGTGATTTCAACTGGTCGGATGAACCCAGCCTCCAATAGTTTCTCGAGCTCTGCTTTCACCACCAATTGGAGGCGGGGGTTCATCCGCCGTTCCTTTTGGCGGATTGGTCTAGCCCCTGGGATTAGTGGAATCGAATGTTGGGCTAGATGTGGAGGTATACCCTTGAGGTCTTTATAGGACCAAGCAAAAATGTCTCTGAACTCTACGACCAACTTTGTGTATTCAGAGATTTCTCCGGGAGATAGTTGTGAACCCATTTTGATGGGCTTAGGTTCCTCACCGGGTAAACTAACATCAATTTCTTGCCAGTCTGCATCCGACACTCTCGTGGGATTGGTTGGGCCTTTATACCAATCGTTTGGCACCGAAGGATACGACACGAAATCATGGCCTACCTGAATTCCAGTAGAGGTGTTCCTAAAATGCAAGGATGGAAGAATATCTTCTTCGAGCAGAAGGTCCTCTAGGCCTATAGGTTGCGTGCCATCAATCTCAAGGGAATAGACTGATTCAAATGGTAGGTCATCTGCTATGAGCGCGAGTCCAGGGTACCCAAGTGACGTGTCTTTGGTGGCGGTGATCGCATACACTTGGGTGTGGTTGGGAATTTCTTCCGGGTTGAGTTCCATCCATGCCGTAAACTCACCCGTGTCCTCCCAACCATAGAGGCCGGGACCCATGTCCTTTACCGGGCCTAGATGTGTCTTAGAGCCTACCACCTGGTTGGCTAAGTCTACCGAAGCGATTTGGGGCTCTGGCTTCGATTTGGGTAGGTCGGATTCCGTGAATTCTGCCGAAGGCTTGCGGAGGGCAATTCTTGTTGTTGTTCGGTTGTGAGGGGGCCCAAATGATATTTGGGAGGTGCCCGTAGACCACTCGGTGATGGCATTGGCCCTACGAAGCCAATCTCTTCCTAGGAGTATTGGGTAACTTTTGGATGTTACCGGAAGCCTCAAGACTTGGAACGTGATCGTATAGACTTCTCCCCCTACCTTCATCAAGCAATCTTTTACCTGTCCAAGGGGGGTGACTTGCCTTTGATCCGCCAAGTTTATAACAAAGGGCGAAGGGCCAGTGAGCTCGAGGCCGAGTTTTTCCAATGTCGAGAGTGGCATGATGTTAATTCCACTACCCCCATCAACCAAGGTATGTGGAATAATCTTGTCCATAATCTCGACTTCCACCTCTATCGGCCCTTCGTCCCCTAAGGGGGTTCTACGGACCTCAACCGCCATCGTTGGGATTTTTGGCTTCCTCACTTGGGTAGCTCCTTCTTTGAATTCCTTCCTTAGGGCAGGGGCTACTTGAATTAGTTGAGCCAAGGAAATATTCGCTCGGAGGCTACAAAGGTCCGTCCAAAGATCGTATTCTTCTGCCGGGTTAGAGGCGCGGCTGGGCCGGGGTTTTGGTGGGAAATTGGCTGGCAATCCATTCCCCCAAGTATCTCTTCTATCCACGAACCGGAAGAGGTCTTCCTCTTCTTCCGGTGATGGATCATCTACCGGCTCGTCATCAGGGTTAGGCCCTAGGGAGGTTGCGGGAACCTTGGGCTTGAGGGCTGCATTTTGCAAGAACTCCGGGAGTTCTGCAAACTTTGGTGATTCTTCGGACTCATTGGACTTCTCGGAACCTTCACCCATCACGGTTTGTGCCCTTTTTTGGGCCCTAGTGACTACTGCCACGTCTATCCTCTGCTTGAGTTTCCCTGGGGGAACCAGGATAGACCGTAAAGAAGAATCGGCTAGCTCATGAGAGATGAAGTTGCTTTGACTAGTGTTTGGGTTAGAAAACATTGGGGCTGAACAACTTGTGCTCGCCTCATTGTTTTCAATGAACCTAGCGTCTTGGGTTTGTGCTTGACCGAGGTTAAGGGGACCTTGGGACATTGGAGGCCCATTTCCGTTTTGCGCCCACTGTTGGTTAGTATCATGTCCACTCCCCATATTTTGTTGAGGAGGATTGTAGTTGTACTGACCGTTAGGACCCTGAGCCTGACCTTGGTTCATTTGGTACCCATAGAATTGGTTGCCCCCGTTGGGGGGGTTGTTGAAGGCATTACCTTGTTGTGCCAATTGGGGTCCATTGTTGAACCTATTCGGTTGGTTCTGGCCCATTTGAGGGACATACAATTGGCTTACCACACCTACCAAGTTCGAGTTGGCTTGCCTACCACCGGATGGGGGGTTTTGAGGGTAAGAATTTTGTGAACCTTGATAATTGTTCCCTCGATTACCTTGATTTTGGTGGTTGGGTGGACCGTAGTTTTGTTGGCCATTGCCTTGCGGGTTACCTTGGTGATAATTACCCAACATTCCTCCTTGGTTCTGTTGATTCCTATCATAAAAGAATGCAGGAGGCTGCTGGTTCAGTTGGGAATTGTAAGATGGCTGATTCACGGGGACCCTGCGACAATTCTCAGTGGGGTGATTACCCCCACAATGGTTGCACACCACTCCCGTCTCAATCCAACACTTACCTGGCCCCAAAATGTGAACCTTACTGCACGTGGGACAAACTCCTTTGCCGTTGTTCCGGGCTTGACCCTGGGCGTGGCCTTGCTGTGGACGAGGAGGTGGGGCGACAAGGTTACCTGTAAACTTGGGCTCCGTGCAAAACTGGTCACTGTGACCGGATTTGTTGCAATTACGGCACCAAATGTTAGTGCCATAATTGCCGGTCTCCGAGGCTGGCGGAACTTGCTGAGCTAGAGGTCTAGACGTGATTGCCATTGTTAGTTGCTCTGTGAGGGTCTTGAGCGATTGCATGACATCGTTCCTCAACTCGTCGTTGGCTCTCTTAACTCTAAGTTCTAGCTCCTCGATGGTGGCGTGGCTCGGAGGGCTCGGGAGTGCTAAGAGCTCGGGTGGCGGCCTTGTAGCCAATGGAACTGGGGCCACTCGGTGGACGGCGTATGCATCCGGTCGGGATGGCTCCAATTGTGGAGGCTTACTCTGCTCCGAAGGAATGTAGGTCGTCGGTAGGAAAGCTGGAATTGGCGCGATCGTGCAATTCCACATTCGTTCATTTTGTTTGTCTACACCCTCGATCCTCCTAGCCTCTTCTTTAGCCTCCTCTAAGTCTTGAGGGTTAGAATTGAGAATCTCTCGGATAGTGCCTTGTTTGTTAAACCCTTGTATAAAATAAAATTTAATTGTCTCGTTTGCGAGAAGGGTTCCTACGTACCGGGTTACCACCGTCTCAAAACGCCGAATATAAGATGTAATGCTCTCGGATGGGCCTTGCCGCATGTTCGTTAACGCCACGAGTGCACTTTGTTGGCCCATTTCCGGTCTAAACTGTCGGAGAAAGGCTGTTTGCAACGTTGCCCAATCGACAAATGTTCCCGCATCGTGAGACCGATACCATTCGTAAGCTGCTCCCTCTAGCGTGGTAGAAAACCAAACGAGTTTGTACGTGTCTTCGGCTATCACATTGGCCAACATTACCTCAATGTATCGCTCGATGTGGGTCGAAGGGTCCTCATGCGGGAGGCCACCGAACTTCGGAAAATGACTCGGCATTGCCCGTGGCGCTAATGCCTGTGGCATTAAGATGGGAGGCCCCCTAGGAGCCATCATGGCATCTAAAGGATTCGCCATGGGTTCGTGTTGTACCACTCCAACTGGACTCTCCGGGGTAGGGGACTCCTCCCTCTCGTGTTCGAACTCGTGACCTAGACCTTTAATTGTTACTTCCTTAGTTTTATCGGGTTTTGGTTGTTTGTTCTTCGGCCTCTTACCTTGTGTGGTCTCTGATGTAGTCGCAGTAGTCGCGGTGGTCGTGGTTGGCGTATCGTACGTTCCTCCCCTAGTACTAACCATAGCACACGTGGACCATGGCGAATGACTAATTTCTATAGGATTCAATTCTTCCTCTCTAAACTTAAATGTGTAGGTACTTAAGAAAATGTCGTCCGGGGTTGGCCGGGGCATCCACCCTCCCGGCGGACGCACCAATTATGTGGTGCTTTTGGGCACCCCCCTCCGAGGGAGCCTAAAAGTACCGCATAAGCCCTTCGGTGAGGGTGGCCTGCCTTAGCAGGTGCCTAAGCCGAACCCAGTATTTAATGAATGTTTTGGGTTGTGGAGGGATTTGATAATCGCGTCGTATCCTTCCGGTAGGTTGTGCCTAGATCATAAGTATCTAAGGTGATTATCAATTTCTCTTACCTAATGCCTAATCTATCCTAGTCTACGCGCAGACGCACCAGCCTTGAAATCAAGGCAACCTAACTCTAATGGATAAAAGAACCTTACCTCTTACCTTGGCCACACCTAATTCCTTAATTCTTATGGATTAAATTCTCTAAAGGGGACCTTGATTAAGTTCCACCTTTCCAACCTTCATTCTTAGTTATGGTTGATTGAACAAAACCTAGGTTACTAAGTTCATAAATTATGGCATCACCGCTTACCTGGTTGGTGCACACCTTAATCCGAACCCTTCAAGGCCCTGTGCGGGTCTCTTGAAGGTTGATTGATACTTACACCCTCCGATCTTTGCCGCCGAAGGGGTAGTATCAATCTTCCGAGTTAAGTTTCCGGTTGGTTTTTTGCCCACGGGGGTTGTACGAATTTTATTGGTTATTAATTAGTTTAACACGGGTTGACCACAAAAATTCAACTTAATGGGACCGGGAAATAAGGCAACCTGTGTGTTCGACCTGTTGCACAATCTTCAAGGGTTGGGGCCATCACCTCCAACCCTTGGGGCCAACAACATGATGGTGGTTTCGTGGGTCATTACTCCCACCTTACCACCTACAAACACGCAGAGTGGTCATGCCGGTGATTAACCCGGCTTCACCACACACGAACGAGCTATGAATGGAAGCTACTACCACAACACTTAACCGAGGGGCTCCGCACACATGGGAGTTGGAATCCCCCCTCGGCGGCTAGGTGGGTGATGCCCCCCTAGCCTTACATGGATAGTTGGGTTGGGTTTAGAATATACCTTTGCCGCGCTCCCTCCATTCCTAAATCGAAAGGTGTAGGGCTAAAAAGACTTACCGATTGGCTCCCATCTTGATTTGGCGATGGTTGGTGCGGAACCCCTACTCCAACGTTCGGCCGCCCACAACGCCAACTCGCCAACCTTGGATGGACGAACCTCTTATCGTAAGGCAGTAGACACCCCTTTGCTTGAACGGCCACAACTTCCTCTCACAAGCCTCAATTGGAACAATTGTTAGTAATTTGGAAAGCTAACAACAATAACTATAACCCATCCAATTATCAAAATAACTGCATGTATCCCCTTAAAGATATGAGCTCACAAAGTCGGCTCTTAGAATTCAAGAGGCAGCTGGGATACCTTCATTCAAAAATTCATAACTCTCACTCCTTAAATCCGATTGTCACAAACTTATACTTTCTAAAAAGCTAACAAGAAGAACTATAATGCATCTAAGTCTCAAAGCAACTGAATAATTTCTCTTTTAGTTATGCGCTTGTAAAGTTAGTACTTATAGTTGGAAAGGTAGCTGAGACACCTTCATTAAAACACTTATAACTTTTACACATCAAATTAGATTCCAGCAAGCTTATACATTCTAGAAAGCTAACAACAACATCTATAACATACTTAAATACCAAAACAACTGAATAAATTTTCTCTTAGTTATGCGCTTGCAAAGTCAGCGCTTACAATTTAAGAGGCAGTTTGAGACATCTTCACTCAACTACTCATAACTTTTACACATCAACTTAGATTTCTATAAGCTTACACATTCTAGAAAGCTAACAACAACATCTATAACATACTTAAATACCAAAACAACTGAATAAATTTTCTCTTAGTTATGCGCTTGCAAAGTCAGCGCTTACAATTTAAGAGGCAGTTTGAGACATCTTCACTCAACTACTCATAACTTTTACACATCAACTTAGATTTCTATAAGCTTACACATTCTAGAAAGCTAATAACAACATCTATAACATACTTAAATACCAAAACAATTGAACAAAATGTCGTTTAGTTATGCGCTTGCAAAGTCAGCGCTTGTAAATTGAGTGGCAGCTGAGATACCTCTACTCAAACACTCATAACTTTTGATCCCTAACTCTGATTCTAATAAGCTTAGGCTTTTTGGGAAGCTAACATAAAGGGCTATATCCACTCAAAATCTGAAAGCTAAATTGCAATTTGTGTGTCCACTACACTTGATTGAATGTGGCACAGCTACTTAGGGGTGTGTTCAAAAACACACTACCTTCTCTCAAGAGTTCTAACCATAGAATTCTAACTTATGCCTATATTGTATGAATGAAAATGCTCTCTCCTTCTAGCTACAATCCTAGAGGGCTTCGCCGTGTTAAAATGAAAATTCGGAGAGAGAACGAAGAGAAGAAGAGGGGGTTTTTATCACCCTTCAATGAAGGGTCGGACCCCTTCTCCCTTCCGTTCAACCGAGGGGTCCCGTCCCTTGAACGGTGGCAACGAAGCCCTCGGTGGTGAATGAAGTGGGGAAAGGCCACCTCGCACCCACTTGTCTAAGCCCTTAGAAAGGCTTTTCCATTTTGGTTTGAATTTCATTTTTGGTGGCAAGGGTGGCAACATGGCCCCCTTGCCCTAGTTGGCAAAATCCTTTACATTTGTAGTTGTCACCTTCTTTTTTCTTCGTTGGCCGCTACCGGAAGCACTCTTTTTTTGCCGCCGCTTGACTTTGCTTGCTTGAATTAGTTGTTCCTAACTTAACCTACCTATTTACTAGCCCACTACTTTCATACTTCCGATTCGGGTAAAGGGCATTTCCCTTTTACCCCTTCGGTTTCTAATTTCTACTTGTCCAAGAGTTTTACCCCAAAGATAAAACACTTCTAGCCAACCTACCTTAATCTAAATGGCTTTTTGGCCAAATTTCCCTAGTTTAATCTAATGATTTTGCAAAAAGCCCTCAATTGTGAGCCAAATTGCCGTTGGGGGCAATTTTGGTGCTCACAGCTAAGCTCTTGTTTCTAAGTGCCTTAAATTCGAGACCACATCCAACAATGTGAAGCTAACTTCGAGACTACTTGACCTTGGTTCTTCACATTGAAACCTTGCACACACACGTGCTCCTCTCTTGCTTCCCATGCACCAACACTTATATCACATGGGGTGCCAAGGAGCACGAAGGAAAGAGAGAGAGGGAGAGGGGAGAGTGAGGATTATATAGTGAGGTGAAAAGGAGTAGGTGAGCACCCCCAAGGCTCAAGATAACCCTTTTGATCTTTTCCTACTTTGTAGGCTCTCATCCTATCCTTTAAGCCTTCAACTCTTAAACCAACAACATAGATCCTAATTCAAACATTTAACTCAAGGAGCCACCCTTGGTTCACCACACACAATGCTCACCTAACTAAGGAACTTTCTTCACACCGCTAAACTTCTAATCAACCTAAAGTCTAAACATAACTTCGCTCAAGCCTCACTCTTTTTATATTTTTGTGAATAATCATAAAACATCAAAACATAACTTCTACTAGTTTCAAAGGGTTAAGAACACATGTGGGCACCATTTTGGGCTCACAGTGGTTGAAAAATGATGTCAATGAGGCCTCCCCACTTATATATATAGGCTGGGTGGGCCTCACACCGACGGTTCGACCGGACGCCGCGCCCCTGGATCCTGACCGTTGGACCGTGCATCATCCAACGGCCAGAATGGATGCGATGATTGGTTGACTGCTATACGGCAGTCGACCATCCAGTCAACTGCTAATCACAATCCAATCGACTGCCAGATAGCAGTCGACTCTGGATAAGGCAGTCGACAATTAGTAGTTGACCGCAGCGTCGACTGCTATTTGGCAGTCGACGTGTGGGCCGACTGCATTTAGCAGTCGACTGCGGGGGTTGACTGCCATGTCGACTGCTAGTTTGCAGTCGACCCCGATGTCGACTGCGAATGGCAGTCAACCGCCACATCGACTGCAAACTAGCAGTCGACGTGGCAGTCGACTGCCATGTCGACTGCTAGTTTGCAGTCGACCCCCGATGTCGACTGCGAATGGCAGTCAACCGCCACATCGACTGCAAACTAGCAGTCGACGTGGCGGTCGACTGCCATGTCGACTGCTAGTTTGCAGTCGACCCCCGATGTCGACTGCGAATGGCAGTCAACCGCCACATCGACTGCAAACTAGCAGTCGACGTGGCGGTCGACTGCCATGTCGACTGCTAGTTTGCAGTCGACCCCCGATGTCGACTGCGAATGGCAGTCGACGTGGCAATCGACTGCAGGGTCGACTGCTATATCGACTGCAAAACTAGCAGTCGACTGTCGATGTTTGCAGTCGATGTGGCGGTCGACTGCTAGTTTGCAGTCGACATGGTAGTCGACCCCCGCAGTCGACTGCCACGTCGACTGCTGCTCCGCAGTCGATCCCTGAGGTCGACTACGAATGGCAGACATTGGACCTCCCCCCTTTCCAAATATAAACAAATTGCTTTTGTAATGGATCCTATATCAGATTACTCTAAACACTTTTAATATCATAGCATCTTTTATATTTAGTGCACGTTCAAACGTCTGGACTATAAAGGGTTCACCTTTCATTAGTATTCATCATTCCCCCTCGCTCTAGTTGACCTTGATTGCTTTTTGGCATTCGTTGTAAGTGGAAAGAGGTAGTCGGTTATATTGGGATGGGCACGCGAAACGAATGGAAACCTTAGTTTGTGCCCAAGGAGTGGACTCCAACGTCCAAGAAGGTTGAGTGCAAATTTTGCGTGTTGGAATTAGTTTATAGGAAGGACCGCATGGTTGCCCATTTGGGATACCAAAAAAATGACGGCAAGATGCGGGGGGTGGTATTGTGTCAACGTCAAGGGCCGATTATAAAGTCTTTATTTTCGAGGTGCGGCGGATCGTGGCCGCCAATTCCGGATGACTTTGTGGACAAGTGCGTTGAGGACGGGGGAGAAGCTGTGGTCGGGTCCCAACAACAAGCGTCATGCGATACATTGTCGAACGCGAACGGAAGCCAAACCGCTCCACCATCTCCCGCACCGTCAGTGGCAAGGGAGTTGGTGTCTGGGACGACTCCCGAACCCCACCGACGTTTCCAACGGCAAATAGGACTAAAAGAAGGGTTGCAAAATTCGACAAAACGAGACTTGGATACAAAATGGTCGCAAGCCTTTTATGAGGCTAATATCCCCATTAGTATTGTCCACCATCCCGCGTTCATCCAGGTCGTTAAGGCAACCGCCGAGGCTAGAATTATGTACAAACCCCCAACCTACAATGCAATGCGCAAGAGTTTACTTGACGATACACGGTTCAATACACAAAAAATCGTGGAGTTGAAGACAACATCATCCATCCACAAATATGGGTGCATTATTTGTTCGGACAGATGGGAGAATGTTGTCCACCGCCTTTTGATGAACGTCATGCAAATTTGTCCGGCGGGCGACGTGTTCTTTGGTTCCATCGACACCATCGGTAGCACAAAGGATGCCGCCTACGTGGCCACTGAGGTCAAACGCTACATCGTTGGAATGGATCCCGCGAAGGTTGTTCAAGTTTGCTTCGATAATGCGGCGGCCATGAAAACCGCGGCGAGCAATATTAGCCGGGAATGGCCACATATATATTGGCAAGGGTGTGTGGCGCAATGTTTGAACTTGTTGTTGAAGGATTAGGGTAAACAACGATGGGCGAAGGACGTCGTAGACAAGGCGAAGGACATTGTTAAATACATCCAGGCCCACCAATGTCCGACGGCGGTTTTCCTCACCTACTCGCCCAATCTGGGCTTGAAGATGCCCGGGTCCACATGATTCGCCACCAACTTCCTCATGATTGACTGGCTTGTAAAGGTGAGACATGTTTTGAAACAAACGATTATTCATCCCGATTGGACCGCCTACGTGAACAAATTAAATAGAGGAGGCGATGATCGAAGGAGAAGTGCAATGGATGCACATCAAATCAAGACAACGGTTAATGATGACAATTTTTGGACAAGTTGCGATAATTACCGCCACATGTCGGAGGAGGTGTTGAGAGCATTGAGAGTGTTTGATGGCGTAGAGCCGGCAATGGGCAAGGCTTGGTTGACCATGAAGAACTTGGAGAAACATGTGCTTAGCTTAAGGAATCCTCCTTTCAACCTAGCACATAACCTCGCTACCTTGGCCGAAGAAGATTTCTACAGCCGGTGGCGTATGATGACTACGGACCTACACCATGCCGGTGCAATCTTGAATCCCTATTTATTGGACGACAATGTCGTCCACGAAGACGCGGCCGTGAAATCCGGATTCTTAGACGCCATGAGGATGTTGACCACGAGCATGGACGGTCATTACGATCGGGTTGTGGCCGAATTTCAAGTATTCAAAGAGCGTAGAGGCGCGTTCGCCAATATGCCCCTAGCCATGGAAACCAACATCCCACCCCACGAGTAGTGGGACCTCGTGGACGAAGGTGGCACCCACTTGGCCCCTTTGGCAAAGCGAATATTGGCCCAAGTGTGCTCCTCTTCGTCATGCGAAAGGAATTGGAGTAGTTATTCGTTTATGTACAACAAGACTAGGAACGGTTGAGTTCGGCGAGGGCTGAAAAATTGGTGTACATTTATACCAATTCACGGTTGGCACGGGAGAGGGTTGATTGGGACTCGGCCGCATGGTATCTAGTGAACATGATGTCCGAAGACTCCGACTATTCGGCCGAATGAGGATATAAATGGTGATCCCCCCGCGGGACCCGGCGGGGATTCCTCGAGCTTTCGGACAACGAGAGCGATGGGGGACATGGTGACGGGAATTTGGGCCTTGACAACCACAATGATCCGTTTGCATTCGATGGACTTGACGCCAAGGACAATAGTGAACTTCACATGTGGGCCAACACAGCCGGTCATGAGTTTCTCTTCACTACGCATGTGCGTCCCCACTACGCCGACAACTACAATATCCGATGTATCGGTCGACATTCAACCTGTAGTGGATGAAGATGTAGTGGCCGAACCACATGTGGATGAAGCTCTTGAAGCGGCTCCGAACCGGATGGACATGGACGAAGTTCCACCACATGCTTCCCCCATTCATCCACCGATGGATGTTGTCCCCACTCCTATGGTGCCGACAACATATACACAACCCATGCAAATTATACCACCTTTTTCCGAGCCCCACGGAGAGGGCACGTCCAATATTGTCCTTAACACTAGTCCATTGCGAGGTATTGGGCAATGCCCGGCCGTTGCGCGAGCACCGAAATCCGACTCGGATGACACATTGCGCGTCGGGCCCTAACAATACCACGCATGGGCTCCCGGTTGTTTGGTGCCACCATCGGCATGAGCGCCCCATGCCTCACACCGGCTAGGCCAAACCCTAATATTGCATTGACAAACTTTGGTCGGACCACGAGAGGTCAAAAAAGAAAACGACAAAAGGATGTGCGAGAATGGAGGACTACCGGGGCCACCCCACTTACACGTCCACAAACTGATGGCATTATGGATACAACGGGTTCAAAACCAATGGTATCGATTAGAATGCCAAGGGCTGGCACACGGCTTAGTCGAATTCCCGGCCCGGCAATTGATGGCCACGAGTCCGACGCCCGAATAGATGACAATGCCAGCACGGACGATGAATCCGGCGTAGGCGAAGCTCCCGATGATAGTAATTACCAAGCACCGCCCCCAAGGATAGCTGTGGGAGGGCCACGGAGGACAAAGAATTCTATTCCTCAAGACAACGACAATGCCCCTTCATGAATGAATATTTATAGTAATGTCAAATGTCCTATGGTGTTCAATGGGTTTAGTTGTATTGGTGATCAGTTTTTGTAATATCTATTTTTTGGTATGTTTGTTGAAAAAATAATGTGAATTTCAAATTTGTATGTTGGATGTTGACTAGAAATTGAGCCTACATGTATGATGTGGGAGGATGAAATGAATGTCCAATGTGCACTAAGGTTAGGAGTAGGATACATAGAATTGATTTGTAATGCCAATAGGCTCTATGTAGTGTTGCATTTTTTATTCTAGAGGTCGGAGGCGGCATTATAAAATATTTTTAAAAATATTTAAAAATGTTATTTATGTTTTTTTATTGAAAATCATCGAAGACATCAGTCCGTGAGGTCCTTTATGACAAATCATTGTCGGAAACATTCCCCTCTTCTAGGATTAGGTCTTCGAGCTCTTCTCCGCCCAAATATTGATCCAAGAATGAAGACATTGTAAATGCAAACCACCATTCACGACTTGTCCGATGTGCCATGTGGTGCGTTATGTATTCCAATATTTGCCAATTTGTGTGGCAATGCTCAAGGCTCAAACATTGCCATTGAGTTTGAATGTACTAATGCTATATGGTAATATGAAACAATTGTCAAAGTTGAGTGTGTCTATATTTGCCCTATTGCCATGGATTGGCTATAGTCGTGAACTTATAATAAAAAAACATTAAAAAATGCCTCAAATTTTGCCGAGTATTTTAAAATTCATTTTAAAATGTGTATTTAAATTTTTTTTTAAAAGAAATGCACCTCTAGCCCTATGTCATGTGGGAGGATGAAATGAATGTCCAATGTGCACTAAGGTTAGGAGTAGGACATATGGAATTGATTTGTAATGCCAATAGGCCCTATATCATGGGCGAGGATGGAATTAATGTCCACACACACACACATTTATATATTGCAAATACCCCCAAATATATATATATATATATTGCACATACATCCATATATATAGCGCATACGTATAGAACATACGGTATACCGGGAACCCACATATATATTGCACATACACATACAAATGTTACACATACATATTGCAATTTGCACGTACACCCATACATGTTAGACATACATATTGCACACGGGTGTAGCTAATAAGGAAGTTATCATTTATTTATATAGCGATCCACTTTTATTTCACATTACGGATCATATCTTTCACATAGTGCGATTATATCCACTAGGCGTAAACACGTATACACGGTGTTTGTTAGGATTAAATCGGCGAACTATATAGAACACGAACCGCTACATCTACATAGTAAAATTATCATGGCAATAGTCGCTCCGAAGGACAAATCCAAAAGTTGGTGCATCGACGATATTCGGCTGAACGTCCGTCGACTTGAAGCCAATATTCTCCATTTTCCACAAGCTTCTCCCGCAAGTATTCCAGTTCCATGATCCAAATATCGTTGAGCCGAGCATGCTGAACTTCCCATCGAATTGGGATGGCAATGCGTGTGGTATTGCTGAAAATAAAGAGGTTAAGTTGGAACGCTCGCAACAATTCGTCGAGCTCCAAACTCCCTCTCACGCCCCTAAATTGATGCCCCATTGGCATGTCTACGTCCCAAAGCGACAAACGCAACGCGTTGTACACTTCTCCCATACCAAAATGTTCACGCCAAGCTTTGTTAACTCCCATGTATTTAAAAATACATATGAGAGTAAAAAAATTCGCCCTCACTTCACACCCCCGCACATAGTCTCCTCGGTGATATGGTTCCAAAAGAGGCTCAACGACCTTCGGCAATATGTGCTCCCCCACAATTTCAGCGGTTAATATGGGTAAAAGTGTCGACGGTGCCATCTTTTATTACAACCCCGAAATAGCAGCTCCTCCGCTCCTTGTCCCTTTGTTCTCCGTATGCAAAGCTTGCTAAAACAAGCTATGGCCAATGGAGAACTTGGGAATGAGGGAATAGGGAGGTTGGATTGCTATATATATGCATCATTTGTCATGATTGTATGCATTTAATGCATGATTTGACTAAGCTAACGCTCTTCCCAAACCCTAACGCCTAATTTTGACTGCTGGGTAGCAGTCGATTACCATATTCGACTGCTGGGCAGCAGTCGATTTGCATTTTCGACTGCTGGGCAACAATCGATTCACATATTCGATTGCTTCCTAGCAGTCGACTACTGGAAGGCAATCGACCATCTTAGTCGACTGCTGGAAGGCAATCGACCATCTTAGTCGACTGCTAGGAAGTAGTCGACTGTGGATGGTCGACTGCTTCTTAGCAGTTGACTGTGAATGGTTGATTGCCTTCCAGCAGTCGACTGCTGGAAGGCAGTTGACTGTGAATGGTCGATTGCCTTCCAGCAGTCGACTGCTGGAAGGCAGTTGACTGTGAATGGTCGATTGCCTTCCAGCAGTCGACTGCTGGAAGGCAGTTGACTGTGAATGGTCGATTGCCTTCCAGCAGTCGACTGCTGGAAGGCAGTTGACTGTGAATGGTTGATTGCCTTCCAGCAGTCGACTGCTGGAAGGCAGTCGACCATTCACAGTCAACTGCTAGGAAGCAGTTGATTTTATCAGTCGACTGCTGTGTAGCAGTCGACCAGCCACAGTCGACTGCTGCCCAACAGTTGACTGATATAATCGACTGCCTTATAGCAGTCGATGTACATAGTCGACTGCTACACCCGAGGTGGTTGCAGAGAACACTCGAAATGAGGACGATTTGCGCAGTGTTTTACGTCCAATTCAAGGCTTCACTGAATTCTATTGGGTTCGACTACCTAGGAGACAAGTTGATCGTCACCACCGCGGATACTTGGACGCCCAAAAAAGGCCCGCATGCCGCATCGGTTACAAGGAAAAACTTTTCCCATGGCACTTGTTTCAGGACCTTAGCGACGTTCTCACAAAGGGGAAAAATCAATTGTATTTTCGGAAAAACTATGGGACCTTATGGAGGTTCTACCAAACCATAAAACACTTGGTGCATGACGCAATTCATTGGGGGTTCAACCGGTGCACCGCGCACCAAAAGGAATACCGGGTGTATAGAGAGTACACACTTAGGTCGTCAATGTAAGATTTGCCCACGAATATGGTGAGAGCATAGTATCAAGTTTGTACTTGCACATATACTTACGTATGTTGTTAAGTTGGAAATGCGTAATATATGAATTCCCGGCAATATTGCGGTGATGTTTTCTGCTTGGTGTGAACTTATAATCATGCCACATGGAATCATTGTCACAGTTATTTGCATCGATACGTGTTTGATTCAAGTGCAAATGCATGTAGATGCAAAGTCCATGGTTTAATTAAATGTTGGTGGCAACCGATTGTGTGGGCAAACATAAGAAATGATCATTGTGCGACACTTGTATATTACTCCCAAAATTGATAGTGAACAATAATTCACTTATAAACATTTCCAAAATCATGGTCTTTCCCGCATTGTGTACAATTGAGTATCAAATAATGCCTCCTAGTCCAACGCCTATCTCACAAACACTAGCCAACATTCCTAATCCGGCTCCGAATCACTATCCAATGGAATGGGGGGTCCGCAGCTTGAGCTTGCACCGTTCAGATTTGGTGGCCGTAGTGTCCGGTGCCTCGCCTCACGCCTGCTCTCAGTGATGGCCCATAGTTTTTGCGCCACAGTCTCCCGGTCAGCTTGTGCACGAGCGCGCGCGCGCGGTCTCCAATGTGCAACCCCCTCGCGGCATTCGAATGGCGCAGGACGTCTTGCATGGTGGGGCTAGAGGCCCCGTCACGGATGTCCAAAAGGCCGTTGACGTATTTCCACTCATTCATCCGGATTTGGACGTCCACCTCATTGAAGCTACCCTCTTGTGTAATGGCCTCCTGCCTCTCCATATCGGCCTCAAAACTTGTTGTGTCCAACACGTGTTCCACATCCCAAGTTGTTTCCTCGCCCGGGACCGGTTCCCGTGGCAATACCCCCACTGTCACATTGCCGTTGGAGTCATACACGTATCCGTGGGGGTGAGGACCTGGGACGTATTCACCCGTCTCTCCGGCGTGCCCACCCACAACACGGTACAAAAATGCCCTCAAACCTTACGGCCTGAGGAGAGGAGCCGGGGTAAAACTCATGAGCAACCCTTGTGTACATTTCAGGCGTGAAGTTTGTCGGGTAGCCTCGGAGGTCCTTCACATATCTCCGTGCACGCCAGCTATAAGCAGGAGGATCGCCGTATTCTGCGGGCGGCACACCATGGATTATTGTGTACTCAAAATCGGGAGGCATTCCCCATTGCACTCCGAATTGCTCGTACAACCTTCGATGTAGAGGGGCTTTGCACGAAGGACAACGGCGTGTTTGCAACATGTGGCAACAAACAATTCGGGTGGACCATGTGACGGACGAAGCTATTTTGCGAGCGGTGAGCGGTGAGCAATGAGCAGTAACTATTGGATATTTTAGATCAAAATTTAGTTCAAGGTTGATTAATGATTTATCTAATCTTTTTTGGGTAAATTTTTTTCTAATTATAATAAAATTTGGGACCTATTACCGTGGAAATTTTGTCCACCGTGATCAATGCAAATCTATTTTTTGGATGCACTCCATGAGTGGAAAATGATTAAATCTCCTGGTAGTTTGTTAGACGTCGTTAAAGGCAGTTAGTTGTATTATACTTTTAAAGGAAGTGTCCAACGTTTATATGTTGCAACTGAAAGATATTTAATGTTTATAGATTATGGGAGAGAAATTTATATGATGCTTTGAGGCAGAAAAAAATAGTGATACTCCAAATATCTTGTAGTGGCCCTTTTAGTCTCACTACTTCATGATTGAATCAAAGGTTGCATACATATGTTTCCATGCTGAAACAAAAACTCTAAGAGGGCAAGTGCTTTAGTAAGCCACTCTCTAGAACTTGCTTCACTTCGTTGAAGCTAAAACTAGCTGCGTGTATGAAAGAATCTGCTTTTGAATCCAAACCACAAACAACTGTAAACAAATAGTACAAGTGCTTACAGTTGGCCCATTGACCCCGCTTTCCAATAGCTTTTGTCGCCATCTCCTTGAAATATGGGCAAGTGCATGCTAGCAGCTGCGAAATTGTCAAGTAGTACTGCTGGACCTTTGGAGGTGTGCCCGAATCCAAAGAGACAATGCATCCAAGGGCAGGGGCCGGAAGCATGCACAACTTGCGCACAGTGCCTTTCAAGGACAGGGCAGACGCACAATTATTGGCATGTTTCGTTGACGGGGCCTTCTTGTTGCGCCGGATATTTTTCCCTGAAAGGCGGGTAGGAAACTCATCAGGATATGCCGGGGTCGGGTAAGCCAATAGGTCCACTGATAATGGCTGGTCCTGAAAGAGTCTTCTGGGTGACATCTCCATTCGCTGAGGTAGCCTAAAGCCTGCATTCTTCAGGGATAGGATTTCTTTGGTCGATAAGTTGGTCCCCAACTTAACCGGCCATACCTCTGGAACCTCGGGCCTTGATACCACCCACTTCCGTTTTGTACCCTTCACGCATCTCTCAATGTCGTCGTTGCAGAAGAAAAACTGCATAGACTCCTTCATATTCTTCCTGTAGTTGTCCATCAGGCCCGTGTAGGTTGGAGCAGCAGTACTCTTCCCATCTTGCACAATCAGAGCGATGCATTTCTTCTTCGTGATTGCTTATTGAGCAAAGCATGCCTTGGCGGATGTCTTCGGGAGGCGTGCGATGTGCCACTCAGAAGGAATGCATGCGGTCTCTTCTACAACAGTAACGTGGTAGCGGTCGTCTTGCTGCGGAGATTGGTGTGGAGGAAGGAACTGCTTCTCCTGCTCTGTAGTTGTAGGAGATTCCACTGCCACCACTGTTGCTGCAGGGTCGCTCTCTTTGTGTGCTGATCTGGTAAGGACGCGAGGTCTGGAGATATTGATTTTGTCCGGCCTGTGTGACTCATGTTCATCACCAAAAGCAGTATCTGGCTTTCGCTTCAGAGAAACAAATACCTCTTCCCCTTCAAAGTGAGGAGTCCTGGTGCACCATTCATCGGCGCCTGGCATCTTCAAGATCGCTTCGTGAAGTGGTTTTGAGTTTCCAGTCCTAGCCGCCGACCTCTGCGCACGTCTGAGCTTCAGCTCTTCCTTTGAAGGTCCGTTTCCAGGGCGCTCTCCTTTCAGGAACTGGTAGTATGCAACGCATTGCATGAAGGCTCGCACTAAGTCATCCACGGATGCCACGTACAAGTCGCAACCCCGATCGCCCGACTGTTGTTTCCACTTGTTGTGGATCGATTCGGCTAGGTTACAGGATGGCATTTCTGCAAGTTCTGCTTCACTAAGGTCCTGTAATCGTAACGTGTCATCCAGTTAGCTATATGGGTGATTTATGTAAACGTTGCCTGGAAAGAGATTTTAGGGACAAATGTTAAAGAAGGTTAAGTGTTTACTAGCTCCATGAAGCCACCCCATTGGCGGTAACGAAAGTGCCAGAAGGCCAACCAGAGCTCCAGTCGAGGAAGGCAGTGTTCGGTCGCAGCGCCGGATGCAATCCACCATGCTCGAATTGCAAGGTACTTGGTCTCGGCCTCCGCCATTGACTTGGCATTCTTGTACTATTGGCAGAGTTTCCGATGTTGTGTTTGGAGATCTTGACGGATGTCAGCCTTCGTGTGTTTTTCCAAGGAATGAGTCCAGTGGAAAAGGCAAGTCCTCTCTCTGTCAACCATCTTCTCGGCCGCATCTCCACTTCCATAGATCATGCGTACAGCGTTCCAATTAGCTTGGGCACTGTCGGCCATGAATCCTTTGAAATTGACGTCATGCACACCGTGGCCCGCCATGACGGCATTCAGATTTTTCCATACGACTGATTGGGCTGCTACGTCCTCGGATTGCATGTCACATACAGCGATTGTCATGACCCGGCAATAAGTGGAATCGTACACATGGCAAGCCATTGTTGTCCAGGACCTGACACGTTTGACGTGATCAAACATGATCCAGGCAATCTCAAGGTCCCCACCCGCCTGCATTCTCTTCACCAAGTCTACTCCACTCCCCGGGCCAACTTCGGACATCTTGAAGACGAATACCTTGTCCATGTCCTCTCCTTGCCCCGGAAACATATTCTTCTGAACAAACTTCCAATTGCTGGAGCCGCGTAGCATGGTAATGTTGTCCATGATTCCAAAGCGTCGCAGTGCCTTGAATGAAGTGACATAATTCCTAATATTGGGTGAGGTTAGATGCTTGCACCGATCAAAAATGGGGAGCAGTTCCTCCAACTCCAATATCTTGCGTTCCTCACCTTCCTTGGCCAGAAGTAGCGGGCCCAGTAATTCTTTCGCCGTTTCCAGCACAATGGACGAACGAGTTGCTGACGGAGTCCGTTCCACCTGCTCGCCTATCAAGGTCTCTGTCTGCTCGATGAAGTCTCGATACTCGCCAGACTTCACAGGGTGGTCGTGAGTTCCCAAGTGAACACATGCTCTTGTCATGTGTGGTGTTGCGGTCACGTAGTAGATCTTTGCAGGGCATACCGCAACGCATGTAGGTGGAATATTACACAATTTGCAAACAACTGTAGAACCCGTAGGAGGGCTGGACCCCACAACAAACACTTTCTCAGACAGCCCATCCCATTTAGTCTCGTTCACAACGGCGGTTCTGTGGTCTCGTGTTAGGTACTCACAGTCAACATTGACACAACGGAGGTGGCCCAGACACGACGATGTCCGAAATGTAAGCTTCAAATCATTCTGAATATTGGACGTGATAGTTCGAGACCAAGCATGGCCATCATATCTCCTGTCCATACCACGTAGCTGCTTTGCAGCAGACTGTTGGCCGTGGAGTCCTAAAGGCGGAAACTCAAAAATAACATCGCCATTATAATGAGGTGGAAGAAGTCGAACTTGCTACAGCCTAATCGCATTGAAATCAATGCGAGAGAGAATACTCTTTGACCTCTTACGAACACTAAGTTTCATCAAGCATTGGACGACGCTACCTGGAGGATTTGGTGCAGGTTTAGACGAATCAGAGGGTTCTATCGGACTAACACGATCCTTGTGTACGACTTGCATAAGTGGCACACTCTTCTCACTGATCTGCGATATTGGCAAAGTAACTTTGATGTCGTCGCTATCAGAGTCATCACTCAATTCATAGATGGTCTGAAGACCTGGCTCAATTTTGACTTTGGTGATCAATGGTGCTTCAACACTAACTGTAGAGGATGTTCGAGGAGTTAGGAGTACAGTAGATGCAGCTAGGACAGACTCAGAGAGACCGTATGCACGATACTTACCCGGTTTGAGCGACCAGAACGTACCAACGTCGTTCTTACTCGACAACTGACCTATTGCATGCGAGAGTGTACCCGTATCATCGTCAAAAACCTCCTCCTCCACATGAAGTGACTCTTCACGAAATTGAAACCTCAGACTAAGAGTGGTGGAACTGACCATAGCACGGCCATCTTCTCCCAAAGGAAAGGTAACCGGTACAGAATGCAAGTCAGCACGAATGAAGGCCATTGTACCCACAGCCAAAAACAACCTCACTAGTTAGTAGTCGGAATGAATGAAGCCTTAAAGAGGGTCTCCAGAAGATGTAGGGTGCTTAAGTACTATCAAACGTAATGAAATTACCAGTGATTAATGGACAAATTTACCCCCGAGTAAGTACTCGAAATATAAAACTATAAGAAAATTTGGTCCAAGCTTGCCAAATACAAAAAGCAACAAAATAATATCTAATTCCAGAACATGGAAGACGGCTGATTTATGCATGTATACTAACTTTAATTGAGTAGGAACCAGGCCAAGTCACTGCCAGCAGGCGAAAATGGCCGACACCATGATGGCAGTAAAGATCAAGGATAGAACAAGAATCTCATATTTTAGAATGACGGTGATTACCAATAATAAGGTTGATTCAAATCCTTTCAATATATTGTAGCACTCAATTTATAGAAGGCACACATTTACAACCTGTTTAAATACTTTATAAAGAATTGTTGTGAACGTACGCCGATAATCAAAGTCTGCGCTTTACTAATATGGATGTTGCTAAACTTTAATGCGTGGACAACTGGAAAGCTTAAACTAATATTTTGAAATGGAAATTGTAAGCTGGTGTAATGTCGAAAATACCTGCTATTGAATGTAATCGCGGTGTCATATTGTGGGTTGAAGTGCTTGCATTCTGAATGTGGGGTTAGGGCGGTGGGTCAAATTTAAGAAATTTTGGTGTGGCTGATTTAGAGATGGGCAAGGTTAGGTTTCATTTCTAAAATCTAGTTAACTCTTGATAGGAGGGTGGGGGAGGTGTCGGTTCCGAGGGCATGTCATATTGTAGGCTGAGATGATTGCAATCTGAATTTGTGGGCAGGGAGGCGATCCCCATTTCTGGGTTGCCTAAGGGCACCTTTAGGAGGTAGGGGAAGAGGCCTCGGATCCGAGGCCTCTTTTGGTTGAATGTTTGTGCTTGAAGTTTTGAGAAGGTGAACAGCACATTTGTTTGCTCTCGGCCATTTTCGGGTTCCCTAAGGGCACCTTTAGGAGGTAGGGGAAGAGGCCTCGGATCCGAGGCCTCTTTTGGTTGAACGTTTGTGCTTGAAGTTTTGAGAAGGTGAAGAGCACATTTGTTTGCTCTCGGCCATTTTCCGGTTGCCTAAGGGCACCTTTACGAGGTATGGGAAGAGGCCTCGGATCCGAGGCCTTTTTTGGTTGTATGTTTGTGCTTGAAGTTTTGAGAAGGTGAAGAGTACATCTGTTTGCTCTTGGCCATTTTCGGGTTGCCTAAGGGCACCTTTAGGAGGTAGGGGAAGAGGCCTCGGATCCGAGGCCTCTTTTGGTTGAACGTTTCTGCTTGAAGTTTTGAGAAGGTGAAGAGCACATTTGTTTGCTCTCTGCCATTTTCGGGTTGCCTAAGGGCACCTTTAGGAGGTAGGGGAAGAGGCCTCGGATCCGAGGCCTTTTTTGGTTAAACGTTTGTGCTTGAAGTTTTGAGAAGGTGAAGAGCACATTTGTTTGCTCTCGGCCATTTTCGGGTTGCCTAAGGGCACCTTTAGGAGGTAGGGGAAGAGGCCTCGGATCCGAGGCCTCTTTTGGTTGAACGTTTGTGCTTGAAGTTTTGAGAAGGTGAAGAGCACATTTGTTTGCTCTCGGCCATTTTCGGGTTGCCTAAGGGCACCTTTAGGAGGTATGGGAAGAGGCCTCGGATCCGAGGCCTCTTTTGGTTGAACGTTTGTGCTTGAAATTTTGAGAAGGTGAAGAGCACATTTGTTTGCTCTCGGCCATTTTCGGGTTGCCTAAGGGCACTTTTAGGAGGTAGGGGAAGAGGCCTCGGATCCGAGGCCTCTTTTGGTTGAACGTTTGTGCTTGAAGTTTTGAGGAGGTGAAGAGCACATTTGTTTGCTCTCGGCCATTTTCGGGTTGCCTAAGGGCACCTTTAGGAGGTAGGGGAAGAGGCCTCGGATCCGAGGCCTCTTTTGGTTGAACGTTTGTGCTTGAAGTTTTGAGAAGGTGAAGAGCACATTTGTTTGCTCTCGGCCATTTTCGGGTTGCCTAAGGGCACCTTTAGGAGGTAGGGGAAGAGGCCTCGGAACCGAGGCCTCTTTTGGTTGAACGTTTGTGCTTGAAGTTTTGAGAAGGTGAAGAGCACATTTGTTTGCTCTCGGCCATTTTCCGGTTGCCTAAGGGCACCTTTAGGAGGTAGGGGAAGAGGCCTCGGATCCGAGGCCTCTTTTGGTTGAACGTTTGTGCTTGAAGTTTTGAGAAGGTGAAGAGCACATTTGTTTGCTCTCGGCCATTTTCGGGTTGCCTAAGGGCACCTTTAGGAGGTAGGGGAAGAGGCCTCGGATCCGAGGCCTCTTTTGGTTGAACGTTTGTGCTTGAAGTTTTGAGAAGGTGAAGAGCACATTTGTTTGCTCTCGGCCATTTTCGGGTTGCCTAAGGGCACCTTTAGGAGGTAGGGGAAGAGGCCTCGGATCCGAGGCCTCTTTTGGTTGAACGTTTGTGCTTGAAGTTTTGAGAAGGTGAAGAGCACATTTGTTTGCTCTCGGCCATTTTCGGGTTGCCTAAGGGCACCTTTAGGAGGTAGGGGAAGAGGCCTCGGATCCGAGGCCTCTTTTGGTTGAACGTTTGTGCTTGAAGTTTTGAGAAGGTGAAGAGCACATTTGTTTGCTCTCGGCCATTTTCCGGTTGCCTAAGGGCACCTTTAGGAGGTAGGGGAAGAGGCCTCGGATCCGAGGCCTCTTTTGGTTGAACGTTTGTGCTTGAAGTTTTGAGAAGGTGAAGAGCACATTTGTTTGCTCTCGGCCATTTTCCGGTTGCCTAAGGGCACCTTTACGAGGTATGGGAAGAGGCCTCGGATCCGAGGCCTTTTTTGGTTGTATGTTTGTGCTTGAAGTTTTGAGAAGGTGAAGAGTACATCTGTTTGCTCTTGGCCATTTTCGGGTTGCCTAAGGGCACCTTTAGGAGGTAGGGGAAGAGGCCTCGGATCCGAGGCCTCTTTTGGTTGAACGTTTGTGCTTGAAGTTTTGAGAAGGTGAAGAGCACATTTGTTTGCTCTCGGCCATTTTCGGGTTGCCTAAGGGCACCTTTAGGAGGTAGGGGAAGAGGCCTCGGATCCGAGGCCTCTTTTGCTTGAACGTTTGTGCTTGAAGTTTTGAGAAGGTGAAGAGCACATTTGTTTGCTCTCGGCCATTTTCGGGTTGCCTAAGGGCACCTTTAGGAGGTAGGGGAAGAGGCCTCGGATCCGAGGCCTCTTTTGGTTGAACGTTTCTGCTTGAAGTTTTGAGAAGGTGAAGAGCACATTTGTTTGCTCTCGGCCATTTTCGGGTTGCCTAAGGGCACCTTTAGGAGGTAGGGGAAGAGGCCTCGGATCCGAGGCCTCTTTTGGTTGAACGTTTGTGCTTGAAGTTTTGAGAAGGTGAAGAGCACATTTGTTTGCTCTCGGCCATTTTCGGGTTGCCTAAGGGCACCTTTAGGAGGTAGGGGAAGAGGCCTCGGATCCGAGGCCTCTTTTGGTTGAACGTTTGTGCTTGAAGTTTTGAGAAGGTGAAGAGCACATTTGTTTGCTCTCGGCCATTTTCCGGTTGCCTAAGGGCACCTTTACGAGGTATGGGAAGAGGCCTCGGATCCGAGGCCTTTTTTGGTTGTATGTTTGTGCTTGAAGTTTTGAGAAGGTGAAGAGTACATCTGTTTGCTCTTGGCCATTTTCGGGTTGCCTAAGGGCACCTTTAGGAGGTAGGGGAAGAGGCCTCGGATCCGAGGCCTCTTTTGGTTGAACGTTTGTGCTTGAAGTTTTGAGAAGGTGAAGAGCACATTTGTTTGCTCTCTGCCATTTTCGGGTTGCCTAAGGGCACCTTTACGAGGTATGGGAAGAGGCCTCGGATCCGAGGCCTCTTTTGGTTAAACGTTTGTGCTTGAAGTTTTGAGAAGGTGTAGAGCACATTTGTTTGCTCTCGGCCATTTTCGGGTTGCCTAAGGGCACCTTTAGGAGGTAGGGGAAGAGGCCTCGGATCCGAGGCCTCTTTTGGTTGAACGTTTGTGCTTGAAGTTTTGAGAAGGTGAAGAGCACATTTGTTTGCTCTCGGCCATTTTCGGGTTGCCTAAGGGCACCTTTAGGAGGTAGGGGAAGAGGCCTCGGATCCGAGGCCTCTTTTGGTTGAACGTTTGTGCTTGAAGTTTTGAGAAGGTGAAGAGCACATTTGTTTGCTCTCGGCCATTTTCGGGTTGCCTAAGGGCACCTTTAGGAGGTAGGGGAAGAGGCCTCGGATCCGAGGCCTCTTTTGGTTGAACGTTTGTGCTTGAAGTTTTGAGAAGGTGAAGAGCACATTTGTTTGCTCTCGGCCATTTTCCGGTTGCCTAAGGGCACCTTTAGGAGGTAGGGGAAGAGGCCTCGGATCCGAGGCCTCTTTTGGTTGAACGTTTGTGCTTGAAGTTTTGAGAAGGTGAAGAGCACATTTGTTTGCTCTCGGCCATTTTCCGGTTGCCTAAGGGCACCTTTACGAGGTATGGGAAGAGGCCTCGGATCCGAGGCCTTTTTTGGTTGTATGTTTGTGCTTGAAGTTTTGAGAAGGTGAAGAGTACATCTGTTTGCTCTTGGCCATTTTCGGGTTGCCTAAGGGCACCTTTAGGAGGTAGGGGAAGAGGCCTCGGATCCGAGGCCTCTTTTGGTTGAACGTTTGTGCTTGAAGTTTTGAGAAGGTGAAGAGCACATTTGTTTGCTCTCGGCCATTTTCGGGTTGCCTAAGGGCACCTTTAGGAGGTAGGGGAAGAGGCCTCGGATCCGAGGCCTCTTTTGGTTGAACGTTTGTGCTTGAAGTTTTGAGAAGGTGAAGAGCACATTTGTTTGCTCTCGGCCATTTTCGGGTTGCCTAAGGGCACCTTTAGGAGGTAGGGGAAGAGGCCTCGGATCCGAGGCCTCTTTTGGTTGAACGTTTCTGCTTGAAGTTTTGAGAAGGTGAAGAGCACATTTGTTTGCTCTCGGCCATTTTCGGGTTGCCTAAGGGCACCTTTAGGAGGTAGGGGAAGAGGCCTCGGATCCGAGGCCTCTTTTGGTTGAACGTTTGTGCTTGAAGTTTTGAGAAGGTGAAGAGCACATTTGTTTGCTCTCGGCCATTTTCGGGTTGCCTAAGGGCACCTTTAGGAGGTAGGGGAAGAGGCCTCGGATCCGAGGCCTCTTTTGGTTGAACGTTTGTGCTTGAAGTTTTGAGAAGGTGAAGAGCACATTTGTTTGCTCTCGGCCATTTTCCGGTTGCCTAAGGGCACCTTTACGAGGTATGGGAAGAGGCCTCGGATCCGAGGCCTTTTTTGGTTGTATGTTTGTGCTTGAAGTTTTGAGAAGGTGAAGAGTACATCTGTTTGCTCTTGGCCATTTTCGGGTTGCCTAAGGGCACCTTTAGGAGGTAGGGGAAGAGGCCTCGGATCCGAGGCCTCTTTTGGTTGAACGTTTGTGCTTGAAGTTTTGAGAAGGTGAAGAGCACATTTGTTTGCTCTCTGCCATTTTCGGGTTGCCTAAGGGCACCTTTACGAGGTATGGGAAGAGGCCTCGGATCCGAGGCCTCTTTTGGTTAAACGTTTGTGCTTGAAGTTTTGAGAAGGTGTAGAGCACATTTGTTTGCTCTCGGCCATTTTCGGGTTGCCTAAGGGCACCTTTAGGAGGTAGGGGAAGAGGCCTCGGATCCGAGGCCTCTTTTGGTTGAACGTTTGTGCTTGAAGTTTTGAGAAGGTGAAGAGCACATTTGTTTGCTCTCGGCCATTTTCGGGTTGCCTAAGGGCACCTTTAGGAGGTAGGGGAAGAGGCCTCGGATCCGAGGCCTCTTTTGGTTGAACGTTTGTGCTTGAAGTTTTGAGAAGGTGAAGAGCACATTTGTTTGCTCTCGGCCATTTTCGGGTTGCCTAAGGGCACCTTTAGGAGGTAGGGGAAGAGGCCTCGGATCCGAGGCCTCCTTTGGTTGAACGTTTGTGCTTGAAGTTTTGAGAAGGTGAAGAGCACATTTGTTTGCTCTCGGCCATTTTCCGGTTGCCTAAGGGCACCTTTACGAGGTATGGGAAGAGGCCTCAGATCCGAGGCCTTTTTTGGTTGTACGTTTGTGCTTGAAGTTTTGAGAAGGTGAAGAGTACATCTATTTGCTCTTGGCCATTTTCGGGTTGCCTAAGGGCACCTTTAGGAGGTAGGGGAAGAGGCCTCGGATCCGAGGCCTCTTTAGGTTGAACGTTTGTGCTTGAAGTTTTGAGAAGGTGAAGAGCACATTTGTTTGAGCTCTGCCATTTCCGGGTTGCCTAAGGGCACCTTTAGGAGGTAGGGGAAGAGGCCTCGGATCCGAGGCCTTTTTTGGTTGAACGTTTGTGCTTGAAGTTTTGAGAAGGTGAAGAGCACATTTATTTGCTCTCGGCCATTTTCGGGTTGCCTAAGGGCACCTTTAGGAGGAAGGGAAAGAGGCCTCGGATCCGAGGCATCTTTTGGTTGAACGTTTGTGCTTGAAATTTTGAGAAGGTGAAGAGCACATTTGTTTGCTCTTGGCCATTTTCGGGTTGCCTAAGGGCACCTTTAGGAGGTAGGGGAAGAGGCCTCGGATCCGAGGCCTCTTTTGGTTTAACGTTTGTGCTTGAAGTATTGAGAAGGTGAAGAGCACATTTGTTTGCTCTCGGCCATTTTCGGGTTGCCTAAGGGCACCTTTACGAGGTATGGGAAGAGGCCTCGGATCCGAGGCCTTTTTTGGTTGTACGTTTGTGCTTGAAATTTTGAGAAGGTGAAGAGTACATCTGTTTGCTCTTGGCCGTTTTCGGGTTGCCTAAGGGCACCTTTACGAGATATGGGAAGAGGCCTCGGATCCGAGGCCTTTTTTGGTTGTACGTTTGTGCTTGAAATTTTGAGAAGGTGAAGAGTACATCTGTTTGCTCTTGGCTATTTTCGGGTTGCCTAAGGGCACCTTTAGGAGGTATGGGAAGAGGCCTCGGATCCGAGGCCTCTTTTGGTTGAACGTTTGTGCTTGAAGTTTTGAGAAGGTGAAGAGCACATTTATTTGCTCTCGGCCATTTTCGGGTTGCCTAAGGGCACCTTTAGGAGGTAGGGGAAGAGGCCTCGGATCCGAGGCCTCTTTAGGTTGAACGTTTGTGCTTGAAGTTTTGAGAAGGTGAAGAGCACATTTGTTTGCGCTCTGCCATTTCCGGGTTGCCTAAGGGCACCTTTAGGAGGTAGGGGAAGAGGCCTCGGATCCGAGGCCTTTTTTGGTTGAACGTTTGTGCTTAAAGTTTTGAGAAGGTGAAGAGCACATTTATTTGCTCTCGGCCATTTTCGGGTTGCCTAAGGGCACCTTTAGGAGGAAGGGAAAGAGGCCTCGGATCCGAGGCCTCTTTTGGTTGAACGTTTGTGCTTGAAATTTTGAGAAGGTGAAGAGCACATTTGTTTGCTCTTGGCCATTTTCGGGTTGCCTAAGGGCACCTTTAGGAGGTAGGGGAAGAGGCCTCGGATCCGAGGCCTCTTTTGGTTGAACGTTTGTGCTTGAAGTATTGAGAAGGTGAAGAGCACATTTGTTTGCTCTCGGCCATTTTCGGGTTGCCTAAGGGCACCTTTACGAGGTATGGGAAGAGGCCTCGGATCCGAGGCCTTTTTTGGTTGTACGTTTGTGCTTGAAATTTTGAGAAGGTGAAGAGTACATCTGTTTGCTCTTGGCCATTTTCGGGTTGCCTAAGGGCACCTTTACGAGATATGGGAAGAGGCCTCGGATCCGAGGCCTTTTTTGGTTGTACGTTTGTGCTTGAAATTTTGAGAAGGTGAAGAGTACATCTGTTTGCTCTTGGCTATTTTCGGGTTGCCTAAGGGCACCTTTAGGAGGTATGGGAAGAGGCCTCGGATCCGAGGCCTTTTTTGGTTGTACGTTTGTGCTTGAAGTTTTGAGAAGGTGAAGAGCACATTTGTTTGCTCTCGGCCATTTTCGGGTTGCCTAAGGGCACCTTTAGGAGGTAGGGGAAGAGGCCTCGGATCCGAGGCCTCTTTTGGTTGAACGTTTGTGCTTGAAGTTTTGAGAAGGTGAAGAGCACATTTGTTTGCTCTCGGCCATTTTCCGGTTGCCTAAGGGCACCTTTACGAGGTATGGGAAGAGGCCTCGGATCCGAGGCCTTTTTTGGTTGTATGTTTGTGCTTGAAGTTTTGAGAAGGTGAAGAGTACATCTGTTTGCTCTTGGCCATTTTCGGGTTGCCTAAGGGCACCTTTAGGAGGTAGGGGAAGAGGCCTCGGATCCGAGGCCTCTTTTGGTTGAACGTTTGTGCTTGAAGTTTTGAGAAGGTGAAGAGCACATTTGTTTGCTCTCTGCCATTTTCGGGTTGCCTAAGGGCACCTTTACGAGGTATGGGAAGAGGCCTCGGATCCGAGGCCTCTTTTGGTTAAACGTTTGTGCTTGAAGTTTTGAGAAGGTGTAGAGCACATTTGTTTGCTCTCGGCCATTTTCGGGTTGCCTAAGGGCACCTTTAGGAGGTAGGGGAAGAGGCCTCGGATCCGAGGCCTCTTTTGGTTGAACGTTTGTGCTTGAAGTTTTGAGAAGGTGAAGAGCACATTTGTTTGCTCTCGGCCATTTTCGGGTTGCCTAAGGGCACCTTTAGGAGGTAGGGGAAGAGGCCTCGGATCCGAGGCCTCTTTTGGTTGAACGTTTGTGCTTGAAGTTTTGAGAAGGTGAAGAGCACATTTGTTTGCTCTCGGCCATTTTCGGGTTGCCTAAGGGCACCTTTACGAGGTATGGGAAGAGGCCTCGGATCCGAGGCCTTTTTTGGTTGTATGTTTGTGCTTGAAGTTTTGAGAAGGTGAAGAGTACATCTGTTTGCTCTTGGCCATTTTCGGGTTGCCTAAGGGCACCTTTAGGAGGTAGGGGAAGAGGCCTCGGATCCGAGGCCTCTTTTGGTTGAACGTTTGTGCTTGAAGTTTTGAGAAGGTGAAGAGCACATTTGTTTGCTCTCTGCCATTTTCGGGTTGCCTAAGGGCACCTTTAGGAGGTAGGGGAAGAGGCCTCGGATCCGAGGCCTTTCTTGGTTAAACGTTTGTGCTTGAAGTTTTGAGAAGGTGAAGAGCACATTTGTTTGCTCTCGGCCATTTTCGGGTTGCCTAAGGGCACCTTTAGGAGGTAGGGGAAGAGGCCTCGGATCCGAGGCCTCTTTTGGTTGAACGTTTGTGCTTGAAGTTTTGAGAAGGTGAAGAGCACATTTGTTTCCTCTCGGCCATTTTCGGGTTGCCTAAGGGCACCTTTAGAAGGTAGGGGAAGAGGCCTCGGATCCGAGGCCTCTTTTGGTTGAACGTTTGTGCTTGAAGTTTTGAGAAGGTGAAGAGCACATTTGTTTGCTCTCGGCCATTTTCGGGTTGCCTAAGGGCACCTTTAGGAGGTAGGGGAAGAGGCCTCGGATCCGAGGCCTCTTTTGGTTGAACGTTTGTGCTTGAAGTTTTGAGAAGGTGAAGAGCACATTTCTTTGCTCTCGGCCATTTTCGGGTTGCCTAAGGGCACCTTTAGGAGGTAGGGGAAGAGGCCTCGGATCCGAGGCCTCCTTTGGTTGAACGTTTGTGCTTGAAGTTTTGAGAAGGTGAAGAGCACATTTGTTTGCTCTCGGCCATTTTCCGGTTGCCTAAGGGCACCTTTACGAGGTATGGGAAGAGGCCTCGGATCCGAGGCCTTTTTTGGTTGTACGTTTGTGCTTGAAGTTTTGAGAAGGTGAAGAGTACATCTATTTGCTCTTGGCCATTTTCGGGTTGCCTAAGGGCACCTTTAGGAGGTAGGGGAAGAGGCCTCGGATCCGAGGCCTCTTTAGGTTGAACGTTTGTGCTTGAAGTTTTGAGAAGGTGAAGAGCACATTTGTTTGAGCTCTGCCATTTCCGGGTTGCCTAAGGGCACCTTTAGGAGGTAGGGGAAGAGGCCTCGGATCCGAGGCCTTTTTTGGTTGAACGTTTGTGCTTGAAGTTTTGAGAAGGTGAAGAGCACATTTATTTGCTCTCGGCCATTTTCGGGTTGCCTAAGGGCACCTTTAGGAGGAAGGGAAAGAGGCCTCGGATCCGAGGCATCTTTTGGTTGAACGTTTGTGCTTGAAATTTTGAGAAGGTGAAGAGCACATTTGTTTGCTCTTGGCCATTTTCGGGTTGCCTAAGGGCACCTTTAGGAGGTAGGGGAAGAGGCCTCGGATCCGAGGCCTCTTTTGGTTGAACGTTTGTGCTTGAAGTATTGAGAAGGTGAAGAGCACATTTGTTTGCTCTCGGCCATTTTCGGGTTGCCTAAGGGCACCTTTACGAGGTATGGGAAGAGGCCTCGGATCCGAGGCCTTTTTTGGTTGTACGTTTGTGCTTGAAATTTTGAGAAGGTGAAGAGTACATCTGTTTGCTCTTGGCCGTTTTCGGGTTGCCTAAGGGCACCTTTACGAGATATGGGAAGAGGCCTCGGATCCGAGGCCTTTTTTGGTTGTACGTTTGTGCTTGAAATTTTGAGAAGGTGAAGAGTACATCTGTTTGCTCTTGGCTATTTTCGGGTTGCCTAAGGGCACCTTTAGGAGGTATGGGAAGAGGCCTCGGATCCGAGGCCTCTTTTGGTTGAACGTTTGTGCTTGAAGTTTTGAGAAGGTGAAGAGCACATTTATTTGCTCTCGGCCATTTTCGGGTTGCCTAAGGGCACCTTTAGGAGGTAGGGGAAGAGGCCTCGGATCCGAGGCCTCTTTAGGTTGAACGTTTGTGCTTGAAGTTTTGAGAAGGTGAAGAGCACATTTGTTTGCGCTCTGCCATTTCCGGGTTGCCTAAGGGCACCTTTAGGAGGTAGGGGAAGAGGCCTCGGATCCGAGGCCTTTTTTGGTTGAACGTTTGTCCTTAAAGTTTTGAGAAGGTGAAGAGCACATTTATTTGCTCTCGGCCATTTTCGGGTTGCCTAAGGGCACCTTTAGGAGGAAGGGAAAGAGGCCTCGGATCCGAGGCCTCTTTTGGTTGAACGTTTGTGCTTGAAATTTTGAGAAGGTGAAGAGCACATTTGTTTGCTCTTGGCCATTTTCGGGTTGCCTAAGGGCACCTTTAGGAGGTAGGGGAAGAGGCCTCGGATCCGAGGCCTCTTTTGGTTGAACGTTTGTGCTTGAAGTATTGAGAAGGTGAAGAGCACATTTGTTTGCTCTCGGCCATTTTCGGGTTGCCTAAGGGCACCTTTACGAGGTATGGGAAGAGGCCTCGGATCCGAGGCCTTTTTTGGTTGTACGTTTGTGCTTGAAATTTTGAGAAGGTGAAGAGTACATCTGTTTGCTCTTGGCCATTTTCGGGTTGCCTAAGGGCACCTTTACGAGATATGGGAAGAGGCCTCGGATCCGAGGCCTTTTTTGGTTGTACGTTTGTGCTTGAAATTTTGAGAAGGTGAAGAGTACATCTGTTTGCTCTTGGCTATTTTCGGGTTGCCTAAGGGCACCTTTAGGAGGTATGGGAAGAGGCCTCGGATCCGAGGCCTTTTTTGGTTGTACGTTTGTGCTTGAAGTTTTGAGAAGGTGAAGAGCACATTTATTTGCTCTCGGCCATTTTCGGGTTGCCTAAGGGCACCTTTAGGAGGTAGGGGAAGAGGCCTCGGATCCGAGGCCTCTTTTGGTTGAACGTTTGTGCTTGAAGTTTTGAGAAGGTGAAGAGCACATTTGTTTGCTCTCGGCGATTTTCGGGTTGCCTAAGGGCACCTTTAGGAGGTAGGGGAAGAGGCCTCGGATCCGAGGCCTCTTTTGGTTGAACGTTTGTGCTTGAAGTTTTGAGAAGGTGAAGAGCACATTTGTTTGCTCTCGGCCATTTTCCGGTTGCCTAAGGGCACCTTTACGAGGTATGGGAAGAGGCCTCGGATCCGAGGCCTTTTTTGGTTGTATGTTTGTGCTTGAAGTTTTGAGAAGGTGAAGAGTACATTTGTTTGCTCTTGGCCATTTTCGGGTTGCCTAAGGGCACCTTTAGGAGGTAGGGGAAGAGGCCTCGGATCCGAGGCCTCTTTTGGTTGAATGTTTGTGCTTGAAGTTTTGAGAAGGTGAAGAGCACATTTGTTTGCTCTCTGCCATTTTCGGGTTGCCTAAGGGCACCTTTAGGAGGTAGGGGAAGAGGCCTCGGATCCGAGGCCTTTTTTGGTTAAACGTTTGTGCTTGAAGTTTTGAGAAGGTGAAGAGCACATTTGTTTGCTCTCGGCCATTTTCGGGTTGCCTAAGGGCACCTTTAGGAGGTAGGGGAAGAGGCCTCGGATCCGAGGCCTCTTTTGGTTGAACGTTTGTGCTTGAAGTTTTGAGAAGGTGAAGAGCACATTTGTTTGCTCTCGGCCATTTTCGGGTTGCCTAAGGGCACCTTTAGGAGGTAGGGGAAGAGACCTCGGATCCGAGGCCTCTTTTGGTTGAACGTTTGTGCTTGAAGTTTTGAGAAGGTGAAGAGCACATTTGTTTGCTCTCGGCCATTTTCGGGTTGCCTAAGGGCACCTTTAGGAGGTAGGGGAAGAGGCCTCGGATCCGAGGCCTCTTTTGGTTGAACGTTTGTGCTTGAAGTTTTGAGAAGGTGAAGAGCACATTTGTTTGCTCTCGGCCATTTTCCGGTTGCCTAAGGGCAGCTTTACGAGGTATGGGAAGAGGCCTCGGATCGGAGGCCTTTTTTGGTTGTACGTTTGTGCTTGAAGTTTTGAGAAGGTGAAGAGTACATCTGTTTGCTCTTGGCCATTTTCGGGTTGCCTAAGGGCACCTTTAGGAGGTATGGGAAGAGGCCTCGGATCCGAGGCCTCTTTTGGTTGAACGTTTGTCCTTGAAGTTCTGAGAAGGTGAAGACGACATTTGTTTGCTCTCGGCCATTTTCGGGTTGCCTAAGGGCACCTTTAGGAGGTAGGGGAAGAGGCCTCGGATCCGAGGCCTCTTTTGGTTGAACGTTTGTGCTTGAAGTTTTGAGAAGGTGAAGAGCACATTTGTTTGCTCTCGGCCATTTTCGGGTTGCCTAAGGGCACCTTTAGGAGGTAGGGGAGGAGGCCTCGGATCCGAGGCCTCTTTTGGTTTAACGTTTGTGCTTGAAGTTTTGAGAAGGTGAAGAGCACATTTGTTTGCTCTCGGCCATTTTCGGGTTGCCTAAGGGCACCTTTAGGAGGTAGGGGAAGAGGCCTCGGATCCGAGGCCTCTTTTGGTTGAACGTTTGTGCTTGAAGTTTTGAGAAGGTGAAGAGCACATTTGTTTGCTCTCGGCCATTTTCGGGTTGCCTAAGGGCACCTTTAGGAGGTAGGGGAGGAGGCCTCGGATCCGAGGCCTCTTTTGGTTTAACGTTTGTGCTTGAAGTTTTGAGAAGGTGAAGAGCACATTTGTTTGCTCTCGGCCATTTTCGGGTTGCCTAAGGGCACCTTGAGGAGGTAGGGGAAGAGGCCTCGGATCCGAGGCCTCTTTTGGTTGAACGTTTGTGCTTGAAGTTTTGAGAAGGTGAAGAGCACATCTGTTTGCTCTTGGCCATTTTTGGGTTGCCTAAGGGCACCTTTACGAGGTATGGGAAGAGGCCTCGGATCCGAGGTCTTTTTTGGTTGTACGTTTGTGCTTGAAATTTTGAGAAGGTGAAGAGTACATCTGTTTGCTCTTGGCCATTTTCGGGTTGCCTAAGGGCACCTTTAGGAGGTATGGGAAGAGGCCTCGGATCCGAGGCCTCTTTTGGTTGAACGTTTGTGCTTGAAGTTTTGAGAAGGTGAAGAGCACACTTATTTGGTCTCGGCCATTTTCGGGTTGCCTAAGGGCACCTTTAGGAGGTAGGGGAAGAGGCCTCGGATCCGAGGCCTTTTTTGGTTGAACGTTTGTGCTTGAAGTTTTGAGAAGGTGAAGAGCACATTTGTTTGCTCTCGGCCATTTTCGGGTTGCCTAAGGGCACCTTTAGGAGGTAGGGGAAGAGGCCTCGGATCCGAGGCCTCTTTTGGTTGAACGTTTGTGCTTGAAGTTTTGAGAAGGTGAAGAGCACATTTGTTTGCTCTCGGCCATTTTCGGGTTGCCTAAGGGCACCTTTAGGAGGTAAGGGAAGAGGCCTCGGATCCGAGGCCTCTTTTGGTTGAACGTTTGTGCTTGAAGTTTTGAGAAGGTGAAGAGCACATTTGTTTGCTCTCGGCCATTTTCCGGTTGCCTAAGGGCACCTTTAGGAGGTAGGGGAAGAGGCCTCGGATCCGAGGCCTCTTTTGGTTGAACGTTTGTGCTTGAAGTTTTGAGAAGGTGAAGAGCACATTTGTTTGCTCTCGGCCATTTTCGGGTTGCCTAAGGGCACCTTGAGAAGGTAGGGGAAGAGGCCTCGGATCAGAGGCCTCTTTTGGTTGAACGTTTGTGCTTGAAGTTTTGAGAAGGTGAAGAGCACAGTTGTTTGGTCTCGGCCATTTTCCGGTTGCCTAAGGGCATCTTTACGAATTATGGGAAGAGGCCTCGGATTGGAGGCCGTTTTTGGTTGTACGTTTGTGCTTGAAGTTTTGAGAAGGTGAAGAGTACATCTGCTTGCTCTTGGCCATTTTCGGGTTGCCTAAGGGCACCTTTAGGAGGTATGGGAAGAGGCCTCGGATCCGAGGCCTCTTTTGGTTGAACGTTTGTGCTTGAAGTTCTGAGAAGGTGAAGAGCACATTTGTTTGCTCTCGGCCATTTTCGGGTTGCCTAAGGGCACCTTTAGGAGGTAGGGGAAGAGGCCTCGGATCCGAGGCCTCTTTTGGTTGAACGTTTGTGCTTGAAGTTTTGAGAAGGTGAAGAGCACATTTGTTTGCTCTCGGCCATTTTCGGGTTGCCTAAGGGCACCTTTAGGAGGTAGGGGAGGAGGCCTCGGATCCGAGGCCTCCTTTTGGTTGAACGTTTGTGCTTGAAGTTTTGAGAAGGTGAAGAGCACATTTGTTTGCTCTCGGCCATTTTCGGGTTGCCTAAGGGCACCTTTAGGAGGTAGGGGAGGAGGCCTCGGATCCGAGGCCTCTTTTGGTTTAACGTTTGTGCTTGAAGTTTTGAGAAGGTGAAGAGCACATCTGTTTGCTCTTGGCCATTTTCGGGTTGCCTAAGGGCACCTTTACGAGGTATGAGAAGAGGCCTCGGATCCGAGGTCTTTTTTGGTTGTACGTTTGTGCTTGAAATTTTGAGAAGGTGAAGAGTACATCTGTTTGCTCTTGGCCATTTTCGGGTTGCCTAAGGGCACCTTTAGGAGGTAGGGGAAGAGGCCTCGGATCCGAGGCCTCTTTTGGTTGAACGTTTGTGCTTGAAGTTTTGAGAAGGTGAAGAGCACACTTATTTGGTCTCGGCCATTTTCGGGTTGCCTAAGGGCACCTTTAGGAGGTAGGGGAAGAGGCCTCGGATCCGAGGCCTTTTTTGGTTGAACGTTTGTGCTTGAAGTTTTGAGAAGGTGAAGAGCACATTTGTTTGCTCTCGGCCATTTTCGGGTTGCCTAAGGGCACCTTTAGGAGGTAGGGGAAGAGGCCTCGGATCCGAGGCCTCTTTTGGTTGAACGTTTGTGCTTGAAGTTTTGAGAAGGTGAAGAGCACATTTGTTTGCTCTCGGCCATTTTCGGGTTGCCTAAGGGCACCTTTAGGAGGTAAGGGAAGAGGCCTCGGATCCGAGGCCTCTTTTGGTTGAACGTTTGTGCTTGAAGTTTTGAGAAGGTGAAGAGCACATTTGTTTGCTCTCGGCCATTTTCCGGTTGCCTAAGGGCACCTTTAGGAGGTAGGGGAAGAGGCCTCGGATCCGAGGCCTCTTTTGGTTGAACGTTTGTGCTTGAAGTTTTGAGAAGGTGAAGAGCACATTTGTTTGCTCTCGGCCATTTTCGGGTTGCCTAAGGGCACCTTGAGGAGGTAGGGGAAGAGGCCTCGGATCCGAGGCCTCTTTTGGTTGAACGTTTGTGCTTGAAGTTTTGAGAAGGTGAAGAGCACATTTGTTTGGTCTCGGCCATTTTCCGGTTGCCTAAGGGCATCTTTACGAATTATGGGAAGAGGCCTCGGATTGGAGGCCGTTTTTGGTTGTACGTTTGTGCTTGAAGTTTTGAGAAGGTGAAGAGTACATCTGCTTGCTCTTGGCCATTTTCGGGTTGCCTAAGGGCACCTTTAGGAGGTATGGGAAGAGGCCTCGGATCCGAGGCCTCTTTTGGTTGAACGTTTGTGCTTGAAGTTCTGAGAAGGTGAAGAGCACATTTGTTTGCTCTCGGCCATTTTCGGGTTGCCTAAGGGCACCTTTAGGAGGTAGGGGAAGAGGCCTCGGATCCGAGGCCTCTTTTGGTTGAACGTTTGTGCTTGAAGTTTTGAGAAGGTGAAGAGCACATTTGTTTGCTCTCGGCCATTTTCGGGTTGCCTAAGGGCACCTTTAGGAGGTAGGGGAGGAGGCCTCGGATCCGAGGCCTCCTTTTGGTGAAGGTGTGTGCTGGGTTAAAAAGACCCCAGCAGCCTCAGAACCCGATAACTTTCTCATATGTTCTTTGATTCTAAGAATTGACCACTCCATCGGCATCTACGTTTCATGTAGATGCCGATGGACTACTCAATTGCACAATTTGGACAAGTAGAGATAAAGTTATGCCAATTTAAAGGTTCGCTGTCCCGGGAGCCACTCCCAGGTCAGTAAGGAGAAGGCCTCGGATCCGAGGCCTCCTTGTGGGGAAGGTTTTTGCTTTGTTAATCTACATGAAATGTATACTTGACTTTGCTTTAGACCTTGGTATGCTTTGTGTTGGTGAATATGTGAGGTTGGAAAGGAGGCTTCGGATCCGAGGCCTCTTTTTGAAGAGGGTTTTTGTTTTGGAAATTTACATGAAATGTGTACTTGATTTTGGTCTCGGCCTTGGTATGTTTTGTGTAGGTGATTCTGTGAGAGGTTGGGGAGGAGTCCTCGGATCCGAGGCCTCCTTTTGGAGAAGGTGTTTGCTGGGCTAAAAAGACCCCAGCAGCTTCAAAACCCCATAACTTTCTCATATTTTTTTGATTCTAAGAATTGACCACTCCATCGGCATCTATGTTTCATGTAAATGCCGATGGACTATCCACTTGCACCATTTGGACAAGTAAGGATGAAGTTATGCCAATTTAAAGGTTCGCAGTCCCGGGAGCCACTCCCAGGTCAGTAAGGAGGAGGCCTCGGATCCGAGGCCTCCTTGTGGGGAAGGTTTTTGCTTTGTTAATCTACATGAAATGTATACTTGATTTTGCTTTAGTTCTTGGTATGCTTTGTGTTGGTGAATATGTGAGGTTGGAAAGGAGGCCTCGGATCCGAGGCCTCTTTTTGAAGAGGGTTTTTGTTTTGGAAATTTACATGAAATGTGTACTTGATTTTGGTCTCGGCCTTGGTATGTTTTGTGTAGGTGATTATGTGAGAGGTTGGGGAGGAGGCCTCGGATCCGAGGCCTCCTTTTGGAGAAGGTGTTTGCTGGGCTAAAAAGACCCCAGCAGCTCCAAAACCCCATAACTTTCTCATATTTTTTTGATTCTAAGAATTGACCACTCCATCGGCATCTATGTTTCATGTAGATGCCGATGGACTACTCACTTGCACCATTTGGACAAGTAGAGATGAAGTTATGCCAATTTAAAGGTTCGCAGTCCCGGGAGCCACTCCCAGGTCAGTAAGGAGGAGGCCTCGGATCCGAGGCCTCCTTGTGGGGAAGGTTTTTGCTTTGTTAATCTACATGAAATGTATACTTGACTTTGCTTTAGACCTTGGTATGCTTTGTGTTGGTGAATATGTGAGGTTGGAAAGGAGGCCTCGGATCCGAGGCCTCTTTTTGAAGAGGGTTTTTGTTTTGTAAATTTACATGAAATGTGTACTTGATTTTGGTCTCGGCCTTGGTATGTTTTGTGTAGGTGATTATGTGAGAGGTTGGGGAGGAGGCCTCGGATCCGAGGCCTCCGTTTGGAGAAGGTGTTTGCTGGGCTAAAAAGACCCCAGCAGCTTCAAACCCCATAACTTTCTCATATTTTCTTTGATTCTAAGAATTGACCACTCCATTGGCATCTACGTTTCATGTAGATGCCGATGGACTACTCACTTGCATCATTTGGACAAGTAGAGATGAAGTTATGCCAATTTAAAGGTTCGTAGTCCCGGGAGCCACTCCCAGGTCAGTAAGGAGGAGGCCTCGGATCCGAGGCCTCCTTTTGGGGAAGGTTTTTGCTTTGTTAATCTACATGAAATGTATACTTGACTTTGCTTTATACCTTGGTATGCTTTGTGTTGGTGAATATGTGAGGTTGGAAAGGAGGCCTCGGATCCGAGGCCTCTTTTTGAAGAGGGTTTTTGTTTTGTAAATTTACATGAAATGTGTACCTGATTTTGGTCTTGGCCTTGGTATGTTTTGTGTAGGTGATTCTGTGAGAGGTTGGGGAGGAGGCCTCGGATCCGAGGCCTCCTTTTGGAGAAGGTGTTTGCTGGGCTAAAAAGACCCCAGCAGCTTCAAAACCCCATAATTTTCTCATATTTTCTTTGATTCTAAGAATTGACCACTCCATCGGCATCTACGTTTCATGTAGATGCCGATGGACTACTCAGTTGCACGATTTGGACAAGTAGAGATGAAGTTATGCCAATTTAAAGGTTCGCAGTCCCGGGAGCCACTCCCAGGTCAGTAAGGAGGAGGCCTCAGATCCGAGGCCTCCTTGTGGGGAAGGTTTTTGCTTTGTTAATCTCCATGAAATGTATACTTGACTTTGCTTTAGACCTTGGTATGCTTTGTGTTGGTGAATATGTGAGGTTGGAAAGGAGGCCTCGGATCCGAGGCCTCTTTTTGAAGAGGGTTTTTGTTTTGTAAATTTACATGAAATGTGTACTTGATTTTGGTCTCGGACTTGGTATGCTTTGTGTAGGTGAATATGTGAGAGGTATGCGAAGAGGTCGCGGATCCGAGGCCTCCTTTTGGTTGTAGGTTTGTGCTTAAAAATTTCAGAGTGTGATGTGCACATTTGTTTGCTCTTGGCCATTTCTGGGTTGCCTGAGGGCATCTTTAGGAGGTAGGGGAAGAGGCCTCGGATCCGAGGCCTCTTTTGATTCTAAGTTTGTGCTTGGAAAGTCCAGAATGTGAAGTGCAGATTTGTTTGCTTTTGGCCTTCCAGAGTGTCATTTATCCTCGACTCGAAGATAAATGTCTACGTGCTTTAATTTCATATTTTGCGTGACTTGTGATATTCGTTATATCGCGACATTGCAGACTCTCATGTATATTCGACTCGAAGATAAATGTCTACATGCTTTCATTTCAAATTTTGTATGACTTGCGATATTCGTTATATCGCGACGTTACAGACTCTCATTTATCCTCGACTCGAAGATAAATGTCTACGTGCTTTCATTTTAAATTTTGTATGACTTGCGATATTCATTATATCGCGACATTGCAAACTCTCATTTATCTTCGACTCGAAGATAAATGTATACGTGCTTTAATTTCAAATTTGACATGCCTTATGATATTTGTTACATCGCGACATTCCAGACTCCCATTTATCCTCGACTCGAATATAAATGTCTACATGCTTTCATTTCAAATTTTGCATGACTTGCGATATTCGTTATATCGCGACGTTACAGATTCTCATTTATCCTTGACTCGAAGATAAATGTCTACGTGCTTTCATTTCAAATTTTGCATGACTTGCGATATTCATTATATCGCGACATTGCAAACTCTCATTTATCTTCGACTCGAAGATAAATGTATGTGTTCTCATTTGAGGAAGATTTGGGTTACTTGTATGTGTTTTCATTTGATTGTTCGTAGGGAAGTTCTAATATAGTTTCATGTTCTTAGGGTTCTCAAACTTTTGAGGTTGCGGAGGAGCAACATCAATCTGCAGAGGACGTTGTTGTTGTTGTCCCTGCGGTCGAAGTTGAGAGGTTGAGAGTTCCAATTTGCAAGGCCAAATGCAGGGAGAGGTGATGTCTATTGGCCATGATACCGTCATTGTTGTTGCCGACACGGATCCTATTGTGTGTGAGCTTGAGCTCCACAAATCAAAAACAGAGGACTCGAACGGCGTTATCCAATGCCTCCGTATTAAGCCCACCAGTAGGAGCTATATCGCGACATTCCAGAGTCTCATTTTATCCTCGACTCAAAGATAAATGTTTACGTGATTTCATTTCAAATTTTCCACAACATGCAATATTCGTTATATCGCGACATTCCAGAGTCTCATTGTAGGTTTGTGCTTGAAAATTTCAGAATGTGAAGAGCACATTTGTTTGCTCTCGGCCTTTTTTGTGTTGCCTAACTGCACCTGTAGGAGGTAGGGGAAGAGGCCACGGATCCGAGGCCTCTTTTGGTTGTACGTTTGTGCTTGAAAATTTCAGAATGTGATGTGCACATTTGTTTGCTCTCGGCCTTTTCTGTGTTGCCTAACTGCACCTGTAGGAGCTAGGGGAAGAGGCCTCGGATCTTCGGAGTCGCCTAACACGCTTGCCCTCATCGAAAATGTGGACATGGTGCAACTCATGCTGGATTCTGAGCTTACAGGATGTCACCTCCCAGCATATACCCGCATCTAGGAGTTCATTGCCAAGGTTTGTATGTTTCCCTTCGTCATTTTTCAGGCTTCTTTCCTCTTGGTTTGCATATTTTTCTTCTTTGCTCTTGTTTTTTCATGAAGTTTTAATTGCAAGTTGGGGCAGGTCGTTCTCGTGTGAACACCTCGTGTGAACGCCTGCAAAGCCATTTGAACTTCCCCCGTATTTTAGTGCCATGGCGGATTGTTTTGCTAAGGCAGAGTCCCCACCTCCTCATCGCGTTCGTCATTTCTCGTGTGGGATACGAAATCTATTTTTGTTAGAAGCAAAGGAGGGTGAGGAGCGTGATAGGGAATGTTGTCCAAGCCTTTAGTTTATCATTTTGGTTTTGGAGATTATAACTCCTTTCTTTTGTTGTTTTCCGGATTTCATAAGAGTTGTGTGTTGGTTTTATTTTCAATTTCCGCTGCAAGTCTCCTACTTTCTCTTCTTCATTATTTCATTTTGATAATGTCAGCCCTGATTGCATTCTTCATTTATTCTTGTTAATAATTTCAGTTTGTGAATTAGCCCTTAAGTATTGGCGGATTGAGGTTGCAATGCTTTGTTATTGTAATTTATGTTTTGTTCTTGCTAAATCCTACTATTGACGTCAGCCCTAATTTATGTTCATTTCAACGGACTTGGGCTCCCTTTTCAACAAATGTTTCTAAAAATACATCCAAATTCCACGGTAATACACCCACCTTCTGTCGAAATTTATTACAAAAATATGAAATCTCCGCTCTCCAAACTCCGCTTTATGCTCACATAATTAAGTTTCCCACAAAAATTATCAATATTGCCATTGAGTTACTGCTCACCACTCACCGCTCACCGCTCACTGCTCACTGATTAGCTTTTCCCACCATGTGACCGCACGACCCAACGATCCATGCGCCTTCGGGTCCCCAAGGATTGGAACAAATGGGGCACATGCTCCCGTCCTTGATCCAATCGGGGACGCATGGCCACAACAAGGCTGGTTTGGCCGGGGGTATCACAATGCAGGATGATACTGCGGTATCCCATTGGAATTCATCCTCGGGTCTCTTGGTCCACGCAATACTAGGGTAATGGTCGTCATCGACCGGGAGGTTCTCAGGATACATGAAATCCAATGGCGGCCACGAGGTGAAAAGAAGCCGTCGTTCGGGCCATTGTTCGCCGTGGTCCCTATAGTGGGTGTGAGGCCAAACCACCCACCCTTATGCGTCCTAGTCCGGGTGAGGGCATGGGGATCACATTCATGTTCACATAACTCCCTCTTCCCAACTTCGTAAAAATCCATTATATTTCCCATCAACTCTTGCACACCAATTTATTCCATAATACGAGTACAAGCATTAAAAAATGCTCTTCTCTATTTATTCCCTTCTTCCTACACTAATTCACAACCCAACACTCAAATCCTTACCAAAAGCTTATTCCCTTATGCCCCCCTCTAATTTATATGAGGCCAAACCGCCCTAATTTACTAATGAGTTAAATTCCTAGTCTAATCTCTTCCCCCCTCCCTAATTAACTAGCCCACCATATAAGGTGACCTTAGTACCCATGGCCCCCTCCCATAACCGGGTCGAGCTCCTAATCGGTCCCATAACCGGTCCTATGACCAGTCCTCAAACCAGCTCTTCCGAGCTTAGTCCAACTAGTAGCTAATGCAGGCTCCACCTTCGAACCAGTTCTCCCGAGCTTAAGCCTCAATCTTCGAACCAGCTCTCCAAGCTCAGCCCAACCAGTAACTAATGCAGGCTCAACCTTTGAACCAGCACTCCCGAGCTTAAGCCTCAATCTTCGAACCAACTCTCTGGAGCTTAAATCCAACCAGTAACTAATGCAGGCTCCACCTTCAAACCAGCTCTCCCGAGCTTAAGCCTCAATCTTCGAACCAGCTCTCTGGAGCTTAAATCCAACCAGTAACTAATGCAGGCTCCGCCTTCGAACCAGCACTCCCGAGCTTAAGCCTCAATCTTCGAACCAGCTCTCCGAGCTCAACCCAACCAGTAACTAATGCAGGCTCCGCCTTCGAACCAGCACTCCCGAGCTTAAGCCTCAATCTTCGAACCAGCTCTCAGAGCTCAGCCCAACCAGTAACTAATGCAGGCTCTGCCTTCGAACCAGCATTCCCGAGCTTAAGCCTCAATCTTCGAACCAGCTCTCCGAGCTCAACCCAACTAGTAACTAATGCAGGCTCCGCCTTCGAACCAACACTCCCGAGCTCCTTGAGCTCCCCCTCCCGCTCCACTAAAAAAAAAAACACACACACAAAACCAAGAGAGCTTAACCCCTCACCTCTCTCCTACTTAGTAGGACCTCATCTTATCCACTAAACCCTCACCCCCTAAACCAACAAGATAGGTCCCAATTCAAACACTTAAACCCAAGGCCCTTCCCCTTGCTTCATCAAACACCACTCACTTAACCAAAACACCCCTTAATGCCACTAAGCTTCTAATTAACCACACAAAATAAGCCTAAGGCCTAAAACATAACTCCACACCAAGCCTCACTCTTTTTAATACTTTTAGTTGTTTCAATAACGACTTCAAATGCACTTTTAAGTAAATTCTAAACATAAAACAAATATGAGCAACCATTTTGGGCTCATAGTGGGTCAACTCGTCCATCAATGCCCTCTCACGCGTGGCGAAAATGATAGTGGCTGTGACCATGCCCATGTAGTCGTCCTCCAACACTATAAGAAAACTGCGTTTTTGATGATGAAAACTGCGTTGTTGATGACGTTTTTGGACAACGCAGACGATTTTAGGCGACATCCAATATAACATCCAAATGTCAATAATGACGTCCACTGTAACATCTGGATGTTCTATTGGATGTCGCCTAAAATTTCAAAAACATCATCAAAAAACGCAGTTTTCTTATAGTGCAACAACCGGTTCCTCCTAATGACCCGGTCGTAATCAACCCTCATTGCCTCCAAGTTTGTTGTGGGCGACGGCTCCCGCCCTTGTCCATCACTAGCAGACATTGCTTGTGGCATTTGTGGCGCATCAACCCTCGCAAGTTCAAGGTTGGTCAAACGTGCAATCTCGGCCTTCAACCCTTGGACCTCCTCGACGTGTGCACGTCGGACCATCTCCAATTCTCGTTCGTGGTCCAATTTGCATTTTGCCAACTCCGCCTTCAACGCCTCCACAACGTCGTTGTCGGCAACTACCAGTGGTGGGGTTGGCACCGCGGATGCCATCTCCATGTCAACGGGCGAAGATGGAGGACAAACCAACCGGGTACCATGTGGCGGTGTCACGTTGACCCTTTGTCGCCGGCTAGGTGGTTCAACTGGCAACCCTATGACAATGTTGTGCTCGTCCATGTTTGACTCGGCGGCCGGTGGAGTCCCCACAATTTGATGATTTGGTCCCGCAAGGAAATCAAAATAAGATTGGATTGTCGGAGGATTCATTGGAGTTTGTCATGCCAATGGAATCGGACGGCTAGCGTTCCGGCCTAGCACGGCACTTGGTATGACCGCGACCCGGCGTGCTTGCCTCAAGTCCACGCTCGTGCGGGGTATGGTGGACCAGTCGATATCCACTCCCAAAATTACCTCCGCGTAGACCATTTGGCATAACCACATTAGCATATGCCCGCGATCAAATTCCCTCGGTGCACCCCACAAGAAATCCCACACCTCCTTGCACCGTTCTCCAAATGTTTGATGGCTCACCTCCCTCCATATGCCATAGCGTTGTCTAGACATCCGTTCAGCATTCGCGCTAGGAACGAACATCCTCGTCAAATGGGTCCACTCTACGTACCTTCGGACCGTGCTATACAGCCACGTGCCCCTCTCATTTTGCCAGCCGGGATTGGCGAGAATGTTCGGGTCCCGCGCCACCTCCAAATTGATTGGTTGCGGCCTGCCCCTCAGTGCATTGCCACGTCTTCTAGCGCCTGCCGACCCCGGTGTCGATTGCGGAGTCCCCCCCGGATCCAAATCCCCGCCACGTGGAGGTTCCGGCGGCAAGTTATCTTCGTCTGCCATCGTTGCCCCTAAACCCTAGCTTTGTATGCCTACTATAAATTAAACCTAATATGGTAGCACTTCCAAAATAAGCGCCACCACCCACAATTTTTTTTCCAATCCACTAAAACCAAATTTAGGCCGTTCAAAGTTCAAACTACATAATTAAATGTAAACCACTTTCAAAATAAGTGTTCACATATTACAATTTCCGGTATGGTTCAAAACGATACGCCGATAACCGCGATGGGGTATAATGTAGACCGTATGTAGGTGGGTCGCAGTACATTACAGACAGTAGACATGTATAGTATACCGTATGTATCGTATACGTATTTCAGTACGTATGTCCACCTGTAGCCCTCCAGCTCACCTCTATCTCCTAATGGCAAGGGTTGATTAACAACCTGGGCCCAAATGGATGGAGGTGGGAGTGAGGGAATGAGGGAAGTGGGGTCCACATATACCCCATGGAGGCGTCCTTTCGATTAGACGCCCCCTGGACCAACCCATGGACGCCACGTGTCCATGGGTGTCTCTACACGACTGCTCACAAGCAGTCGTCTGCCATTCAAGTTGACTGCTAATAGCAGTCGACCATAGGGTGCGACTGCCCACCAGTAGTCGTCCGCACTTTATCGACTGCTATTAACAGTCGACTTGGGTTGTCGACTGCAGTCAGGCAGTCGACTATCCAAATCGACTGCTAATAGCGGTCGACTTGAATGGCAGACGACTGCTCGTGAGCAGTCGTCTGCCATTCAAGTCGACCGCTATTAGCAGTCGACCATAGGGTGCGATTGCCCACCAGCAGTCGTCCGCACTTTGTCAACTGCTATTAGCAGTCGACTTGAGTTGTCGACTGCAGTTGGACAGTCGACAGTCCAAGTCAACTGCTAATAGCAGTCGACTTGAAGGGCAGACGACTGCTAATAGCAATCGATTTGAAGGATAGACGACTGCTCACAAGCAGTCGCCCGCCTGTCGTCGACTGCTAATAGCAGTCGAATTTCCATGTCGACTGCCCAAGAGCCGTTGACAACCCAAGTCAACTACTTATAGCAGTCGACTAGTTATGGTAGTCGACTGCTCTTGGCAGTCGACATGGAAATTTGACTGCCCTCAGCAGTCGACAACCCTATACGACTGCCCTTGAGCAGTCGATTCAGTGTGTCGACTACCTAGTAGCAGTCGCTCTAACTTGTCGACTGCCCACTAGCAGTCGACACTATTGACGACAGTTTATCCTGTGGTAAACTGTTTTACCCCCCCTAAACGGACGTGACGTTTTCAGGTCTGCCGTCACGTCGCTGTCATAGGACGTGACGCGACGTGACGTGTAATCCCTGATTGTATTGGATGTGAACCCAAATTGTCCATCTTTTACGCAATTTGAGCACTTCGGGCAATGGTTAAATTTTTATAAGAGTACGTGTTATCATGTCAATAGCCATAACCATATATTATATGTCTTATTGTGTGAAGTTTTGTTGTATCACTATATTCGTTAATTTGGGACTTTCTCTTGTCTCAAATTAATATATGGACCACAACAACATGGTCTAATGTTTGGGTCGTCCTACCTAACCATCTTGATATGAGTTCTTTATTGGGTTTTTGATATGAACACCCGCTTCAAAGTATTTGCATCTTACAACATTCTCCAATATCTGTGTGATTTTATCCATGTTCTTATATTTGTAATTGTCTCAAAATGCTGGAAAAGTCCCAAATTAACGAATATAGTGATATATTGTGACTTGTCCGTTAGTGTAGTGGAGAGAGTTGATTTGGGTGGCACTTATTGATGCTACAAACATCAACAAAAAATTTATATCTCTTTGTATTTACAAAATAATAGTTGTACATCATCGCATCATTCATCCATTGAAAAATCCCTTATTTTGCTACAACCAAGTGCATGAGTCATACTAGGCATGTTGACATTGAACAATAATTTTGATGTATAATAAGGTAGCCATGATAGTGGATGCAACATTAATTTACTATATTATGCTAATTTAATGTATACAAGATTTATATTTACATATGTATGTCAATGATTTCTTGTGAAAGTAAAAGGATACATTTTACTGAATTTGGATGCTTAGATGCATTCGAGCTCTTTCTTTATACTATAAGCTAACATGTCACTATGCATTGTCAATTGTTGACTACCATTTAACTGAGGTAGAGGGTGCTAAAATCGTCACATCAATATGTATGTATATATGTATATTCAAGAACAAATCTCTCGTTGGTGAATGAAAGGGGATTACAACACACCAAAGTATGCCTTCTTTAAAAATTTGTATGCAAAAGTTTAAGAGATTTCAAAGTTTATTGATAGATTAATCAGAGGCATGATGTTAAGGTGCTAAACATTCTATCGTTAATGAACATTTTTGAGTAGGTTATCTTTGGTTCACAAAGGCCTTAGTAAGGAAATTTGTATCTTTAAGAAATTGGATGCATTTTGGATTACAAAAGAGTTAGGATATAGAGTTAGTATATGATTAAATGTTGAATGTAAGTTAGTTGATGTGGATCTTGTATATCTTTCGGTTGAGCATTGATAAGTTCTTGTTGCTCAAAGAGGGAAGAAATTATTCTTGAAAAGATAGGTAAATGAAATGGATGAATGCAGTGAGGCCAAGAGGATGAAGTGCATCCATGTTGAAGTTCAATGATGTCACATAATAAAGCAAAAGACACCTATGGTTTAGTATGGGACACCTAAGATTTAACATGAAGACCCTATGCTTTAGCACATGGAGCCTACTCCTTAGTATACATGACTTTTGGTTAATTAGCTTAGATGACGTGTACTAAGGGCCACTTCACACATGACACTAAGGGCCCGTGACCATTGCACTTCGAGCACTCGCATCGGTGGAAAAAGCAGAGCCGATCCAAGTTTGCTTTACAGTACTCTTGAGGGACGCATGGAGTGTGTGAATGCAAGATGGATGTAAAGTCTATATATATATGGATTTCTACGTGGCATCAAATGGATCATGTTTCATGGTCACTTGGACTATTTTCAAAAACCACCTCTTGGAGGTAGGTCTAATACAAAACTGGGAGACCATGGCACTCCAAACGCTCACAACCGTCGATTTATTATATTTTATCATGTGTGAGGACCCCGTATGAATAGAAAATCATGAAATTAGCATTTGGTTGAGGTCCCGGTCACATATGACTTCACACTACACCATCACAACCACAATACATGATTTTGGAAGTGTCTTGGGATGGCCTTTGGACACTTTCTTTTGGGCTCTCACAATTTCATGGTCACGGCTCTTGGCTTGTGCGCAAAGTGGCCCTAAAGCACATGTAGGTTTCGTATGCTCACCACAAGTTTATGAAACTTACATGTGCCTCACCATAGATCACTTAGACCTCACCATAGGCCATGTTGCTCTTTTTATAAGCTTCATGTGCTAAAATTCACGTCAACCATGCCAAAGCAATGTACTAGTATGCCACAGGCCCTAGTAATTTGCAATGGTTAATTAGTTAAATATGCATTGGTGAGTTGAACACGCCATGGTTAGTTAAGTATTCAATGCAATTATATGTTGTGTTGAATATGCAACTGCAACTTACCATAGGCAATGGCTAGAGACCATAGGCAATATGCAATGGCCAGTTGCCATTGCTAAGATGATTACCAAATTGAACTCTTTCACTTGGCCATATAGGCTATTGAAGTCCCTATTGCATATCTTGTTCATTATCAATCATGATTGTATTATCATGCTCGTAACATGGTCACATAGCTCCAACTTCAAATATTCCAATGCAAATAATCTCCAATAATATGAAAGGAGACACTCAATTGGGTGGATAAAGAGCAATGGCTTTACCATAAGCAATTGCCACATTCATTATCCCATTTAGTGTGTGTGGCACTAATTCCCGAAACACACACTGTTTTGCCAATTCTCAAAATTGGTGAGGATTGAAATTTTTATTGGGTGATCGTATTTACTTCATGATCACATTTCAATAAAACTAATGCATGCTTTAAGGTATTTGTAGAGTGTACAATTTGTTTTGGTGAGCTCAAACGTCCCCGGAATTCTAATAACTCGAGCATCATAACTTAATGCACTCATGGCACGCCACAATACCCAAATCTTATTATTTTGTGGACATGGAGTCCACAAACTCCTGAAACCAATCCAAAGAAAAACTTGAACATTGTAATCTAACTAGGTTGATGATGAAGAGTGTGGGCCACACTAACATATTTATTGCACACTCATTGTCTTGCATTTAGAGATGCAACTCGATGGCAACAAGAGACATTCAACATTTTACCTTTTGAGTATGACAAGAACCAAATCAAGGGAAAGGAATGATTCAAAAGCATCATTTGAATTGCGCCGATGCAAATGCCATTCTTCAATAATACCAATGGTAATATCTTGTGACTCGCCATCCCTATGAGCATTATTGAACTCATCTACTAACAATTGCACGTCCACCTCTAGAATGGGTCCTACTGCACGGAGTGGAATCATATGACACAATAAAATATACATGTAGAATTTATTTGCACGTAACATTCTCAAACTTGAAATCACTATAGTAAAATTCGTGTTGTGCAATTTTTTTCATTTTCCGGACACTATCGTCAACATCATGCAATATGTCTACAATAGAGACAAATACATCTTGCATTTTAATTAAAATATGGGCAAGTCAACACCATTATGCATGAGAACAGTCTCAACTCAAAATCATCCACCAAATAAAATCTCTTGTCCCTAGAATGCACATGACAAAAGGAAATGGTTGCAGGAGGTGCTATATCTTGTATCCAACCCTTGAAATAATTGCATTCGCTGATCAAGATTTAGGGACATAAGCTTCGAGAAACTCAAGCTCTACGCTAGACCAACTAGGTAACTTAATCCCCAGTACGTAGGACTTTGGTCGCTGGTCCTGGAATTTGCCTCCAAATAGTTTCCACGTCTCGGATTCCAAAACCCTTTCCAACAAGGTAGCCAGCTACAGAAGGGTAATGAAGGTATTTCCCCTCCCATCCCTAGTCCTTCCATGATTGCCAACCTTGGTAACGCCAAAAATTGGCGGAAATACAATACATTATCTTATGTCTATTAAAGTCCAACCCGTACACGGGTCTATTACTATAAATGTAATGGTCTGAGGGACTCGCCACCAGTAATAATGCCTGCAATCCTTCAAGCATATGAATGTCCTCCTCATGTAACTCTACTCTAGTGGTTCTCAGGTCAAGCACCTTTAGGTTTGTCAGTTTACTCATGTCTGACAACCGACATAGCGATTCACAAGACCACAAATTGATAGTTTTTAGTGCACGTAAATCTCCAATGCCTTGCAAACTAGTTAGTTGACTGTTTCTAGAGGCGTCGATAACTTCTAATTGCTCCAATCCACTGAGGTTTGGTATCTCTGTTATGGGCAAGTCAGAAATATGTAACTTACGAAGACACTGAAGCCGAGTAAGATCACTAGGAAGCTTCAACAATCGTCGGCAACCATGAATAAATAGTAATTCCAAACAAACCAAGCCATCCAATCCTGGAACTTCAACCAATTCAGAGCACCAACGTATATAGAGCGATTGTAGGCTGGGCCCTAATCTCACAATTTCCAACCCCTGAATCTCTTTAAGCACCACTCTTTCCAGAGATGTACAGCTCCTCAAATCCAAGTCTGATGTGTAAACATGCATGAGCTTTAGTGATACCAAGTTGGTGCACAAGGCAAGGATGTCCCGCTCAAACACAACAAGAGCATGCACTTCCAGAACTTTAAGTGCTGCTGGTAGTTGTCCAACAGAAGCACAATCATATGAAAGCAGGTTGAAATAAGTCAAGGTTTTCAGCCCTTCCAAGCCCTCAATTGAAAACTTGGATGCAGAAATTTCACCTGTTTCCACAGTTAAGCTTCTCAACCGAATGAGGTCTTTGAAATTCAAAACTCCAGATAAATCCAACAAATTCTCTAGCTTCAAGACCACAAGGTTCGTGCAATATTTCCATCCGATTGTCCTTAGACTCATAACCCCGGGTTTCTTCATAATTTTATAAGTCTTTGAAATACAAACTCGTGTCAACTTCTTCCAACTACTCCTTGGCTCATCCTCCAGCTCTGTAGGAAGTGCATCCCTAGCGTACACCCACCGCCGCTCCTCCATGTCCAAGGCCATTAATTTCCCTTGCGCTTCCAATTTTGCAAACTCACGATACAGATCATGTATGCTCACTTCCCCAGAGCTCATCTCGGCATGCTCCAACAAGGCACTATCCACCAGATGCCGCGACTGCAATTCAACACAAAACAATCACAATTTAGTCCATCAGACATGAGCATCAAATTTCTATGTAAACCCTCCAAATCATTGAATCCAAAATCTCTCGAAACTTCTTGTTCTCATGCTTAACCATATTCACACTTTCATCATAGTTCAACCTATCTCCCCAACAATTATGGTGTTTAACAAACGTAAGCCTGTGAATTGTGCATTTTGCATGTTCTCCAAGGATTGCTCGTCAATCTTGAAGGAGCTACAATGTAAGAAATATGGTGTCAATTAGTACAAAACAATTAAAACTTATATTAAGATCTTAAGATAAATTGAGATAAATTAAGATCTTATTATATTGATATTCATGTTTGGACTTGAGGCATCAAAGAGGGGGATTGGCTGCATACCCATTCTTCAATCACTTCCTCCTCCTTATTGTGAACAAGACTCAACCACTTCATCAAATCCCGCTTGTAGTCATAAGTACCTAATGGGGAAAACATTGCTAAATCCATAAATAACTCTTGCTCCCATTTAGGCAATCGGTCGAAATTGCTTCTAAAAATGTTGAACAAAGGATTTACTGGTTCTTGCGAATAGCTCGATTCTTTGAGTTTTTGTAAGTCCTTCATCCACACGGAAGGTTCTTTACCTCCATATTGTAGAAAAACACCCAAGGCTTTCAATGATAATGGATGATAATGTGAACCTCGACCTTCACCCTTGCCAAAGTAACAACTTTTGATACACTTCTCAATTGCATATACATCTTCCAACTTTTCAAACTCTTTCCCATCTGTTGCATAATGCAAAAACATATGCCTTGCATCATCCTTGTCAAGTTTTGGCATCTCAAAACATGCATTTTCATCCACGTTAAGACTTATGAGAGTCTTTCTAAAGCGGGATGTTATAATCACCCAACTTCCCTCAACAAAAGGTGCTCGAAGAAACAATTTCCCTTGCTCCAATGAATTAGAATCATCCCAAACATTGTCTATGATTAGGAAGCTTTTTTGCTTCCAAATCTTGCTGTCACCAAAAATCCTCCACCCTTCGATTTCGTCCTAGCCCGAGTGGAAAAGTTTATAATGACATGTAGAGACTTCTCTCTTTGTAACCCAATATATAATTCCAATCTACCCTTGGAATATACACAACTTGATTAACACCACACTATGTAGTTTTACATTCCTTAATGTCGGGCAAGGTTATATCCTTAGCCTTTTGTAATGTCCACCCGGCCGCTTTGGCCACGCATGCCTTCAAAGATATCCCTCTTGTGAATCGAGTCCTTGCCGTCGACTTCACACTACTACATGAGTTCTCGCTTATTGATTCCGTGCTATCACATGTCATCGTGGTTGATTCCGTATTGGTACATGACACTTCGCTTGTGGATTCCATGAGCACATAGGCTTTAAATACAAGTATTAAAAAATACTTATATACCTATCTTTGCCCTTCCTTCTCTAAGTTCTTCTTGATGTAAATCTCTATCAATGTCTTCCTACTAAACTTCAGAATAGTATAACTCCCACCCAACTTATGTTCTTCAAGTGAAATTTGGTACACTTGTTAAGTACCTTATCAAAAATCTCCACACCAAATTTTGGCACAAACAGAGTTCATATGCAAAAGTTATGCATGAAATTCTAACTCTAACTACTTAGTATGAATGTTGTGATAAAGCATCCGGTCATTAAAACTCTAATAACTTCCAACTCCTACGTCCAATCAATCTAAAATTTTGACACAAGATAGATATATGAGTTCAAAAGGTAGTGTCAAATTTTGGTATCCATATCTATAACCCTCTAAGAGATACATATTTTCAAACCTTGCTACTTTGTTCCTAGACACCCTCCCCTTCAACTTTTAATAACTCTTTCATCCCAATGACTGAAGCTCTCAAATTTTTACCACAACTCCCATACTTTATAATAAACAATCCCTCAAATTTTCATACCCATTGAACACTATGATCATCCATAATTGACAAATCTCTCACTATAAAGTTCTGCTCAAGTTCATAACTAATAAAACACTACAAGTAATGCACCTAGTACAATCTAGTCACTCTAAATGCCACAAGTTTAAACAAGTTTGAACTCTCTCACTTCAATATGAATCTCAATGCAACAAGTTGAAGTTTACAATCAAACTCCAAATTCCTTAAACCCAATCTACTTCTAACAAGAGGTCAATCCCTCTTCAAGGCTAAATAGCCTTGGCTCTTCTCCTAAGAACTAAGCACACACATGTGCTCCTATCTTGCTTCCCACACACCCACACTTATAACCCGTGGGGTGCTTAAGGAGCACGAAGGAAAGAGAGGATGAGTGAGGGAAGAATGAGAGATTATATAGTGAGTTGAGAGGGAGAGAGGGCATGAGATAAGGATAGGGTGAGAGGATTAGAGCCTCCAATCACAACCCCTTAACCTTCTTCTTCTAAGTAGGGACTCATCCCATCCACAAGGCTCTCGATAAGCCTTCGAAATCTCCTCCTACTTTGTAGGCTCTCATCTAATCTCCTAAGCCTTCCTCCCTCAAATGATCAACAAAGATCCTAATTCAAACATTTAACTAACCTTGGCTTTCTACCTACCACACTTTACCAAGGTATGTCCTCATACTACTTAAATCCACTCCACACAAGCCTAATGCTTCAAACTTAGCTTTCTTCAAGCTTCACTCTTTTTATATTTTTGTGAATAATCATAAATCAACAAAACACTACTTGTAATGTTTTACAAGTGTTAACAACACATGTGGACATCAATTTGGGCTCACACTTGCCATTCAAAACACTGCAAATACACCCAAATCATGAGTGGAAGGCACAACTAAAGGCTTTGGGGTCCAACACACTGTACCGCTTCTTTTAGAATAAACTAAGATGGCAATAGAATGCTAAGAGCACCAAATCGACAAAAGACCATCAAGTGAAACATTGGGAGTTGCTTGTGACTTTTATGACAACATGGTGGAATTTAATACTCTAATCTTTCTATCTAGTCCTTGTCAACATCTTATTTAAGAAATTAGCATCCTAAGTTGTCTTCATTTGAATATAATCTTGAGGAAAGCAATAGTTGTCTTACTAACTCATGAAGCTCACAGGCTTAACATTGGATTCATGAAAATGTTCATGACTTTAAAGACCAAATACCTTGTCCTCCCCAACTTCTTGAACAACCTCCGCACTTGTGTTTGTCAATGTGGTCAGTACCTTCTTTACTAACTCGTGTTTACTTTGGTTTCCCAATTCCACGTGGCAAACCTTCCCATCAAATTCTCCATCCATTTCATTACACATCATCTTGCAAATTTGAGTCTTTCCCATTCCGCCCAAACCATACAAGCCAATCACACAAATGCCTGGAACCTTGGTAGAATTTGGAGTGTTTCCAAAATGGTCTCGTATAACCTATTGAAGTCACATCATAATGCCCATCAAATTAGAACTCCATGCTAGTTTGAAGGGCTTAGACTAGAAGTATTTTAGTGACATTGAGTTATTGTGCTCACAGCGGAAAGAAACAACTATGCATTTATGCAAAATGTAGTTATAGTTTCAGATTTTAGTATTTATCATATTATATTGCACAAACAAATTCTTGTTGAAGACCAACATCGTAATTAAAGATCATGAACTTGGTTTCAATATTGTTGCAAAGTCAAGAGTGGTTGATCCAAATTGTAGCATTGAGACATCATACATCATCCCCTCATCCAAAGGTAAGCCTACAAATTAGAATATTTGAAATAACATTTTTGAACCAATCCCACAAAAATAATGTTCCAAGTGAAAAAGAGTACATGCATGGAATGATTAAGAAAATTATGCATCCATTTATTATATGTTTTGTGTTGATAGTCGTTTTTATTTCATTCTATCTAAGTGAATCACATTCATTTTGAACTTATAATCATTGTAGCTTAAATTTGGAACTTACAGGTACATTAATACTTGAGGACTAACTAAAAACCTATGGGTAACATGTATCAACCAAGGGTCAACCTTCAAAAATATCATCAACAATATTACCTGACATAGTTTTGAGCGCCCTTGAAAATATGATTCATCTGGTGGAATAGCCTTGCAGATATTTGACACAATCTCTTTTCGATAAGCAACAACTTCTTTTGAGTGTCGGTCATATACCAAACCATTGAAAGCACCAAACCACTTGAGAGATTCCTTCCATTCACCCACTTCGATTCGTTTATCATCTTTGGCCATCGTCTCCCACTTCTGGAACCATATCTTTTGTGTACAATTATCAGAAAATTCTTCCACATTGAGCCCAAAAAATAGAGGAAGAATCTTCAAATTTGGATCTTTCTTAGTTGCTTGCATAAAGCCATTGAGTTCAATCATTGGCCACTTTGATGTAAAGTACTCCTTAGAAACCACCACCACCATCATTTGCATTGTGCTACAGCATCTTTGATAAGATTTGGAAACCTCTCTCCCTTGGGCAAGCTCGAAGGTCGTTTATCAAAAAATGGAAAGCGATGGCGGCTCTCTAGGTCCACACACAATTGCTCTACAAATTCCTTTTGAACTCCACTATGACTCAAGAATATTTTATGATGTCGAAGCAATATTGGGTCCTCATACTTGAGATCAATTGACCTATGTTGGCAAGCAAAAGGCATTTCAAAATTTACAAGGTGCAAAATATATTGAAGCCACATGAAACAAATACATGACAATATAATGACATAATAGGAAAATATGAAAACTCCCTCTCAATCCTACAACCAACATGATGGATTTACCTGTCTACCTTCCTTCTTTTGTTAGATGTAGCCATCTTCAAAGTGAATGTTTATTTCAAAAGTGGTGTAAAAACCTGAAAACCAACCATGTCAATTGGTAAATGATTAGACTACAGTCTCCTACATAGACCAAACAACACAACTCTACAACTATGCACCATAAACAAATAAACTATACTTAGGAGATACATTTTCAACAAGTTTCCATTGATCATGTCACATAGTTTTGCATGCATCAAAGCTTAACAAGACATCTTGCACAACCATTCAATCATTGCAAACTCTGTTTGCTCTAGTGCATAGAGTTTGCAAGGTAGGTTGCCCAGAACCTAAAGGGCAGAGAGAGATGGGGTCCCCTCTGTACCACTCTACCCAAATGTGTATCAAACCAGACCAATATTTTCCAAAGACAACCGTCACCTGCAATTAGCCACGCTTCAGAACCATGCGGCAGATAAAACTTCACACTCACTCTTGACAGCTTCAGAAAAATTTCAGATGTGGAATCAAACTGCGGGGATACCAAGATAGATTCAAGGTAAGCCAACATATGCAAATGCAGTTTGGGAATGACTGGAGCCCATGAGACAAACACAGCATATTCGTGCAGTTTAAGGGGTACCTAGGCTCTCAATTAAGGTTGTTCTCATCTAAGTTCTCATCAAAGGTCTTGAGAGAACTGAGAACAGCCTGTGAAAGGAGAACAGGAACGACTACTCTGCTATTGGAATTTGATTTCTTTTACTGCGCAAGAAGGTTGTGATGAAATTTGTAAATGGGATGTACAGCTCCACACCATAGCCGTGTCTGTAAATTCAAACTTTCAGTACTTGCCCTTTCACAAGTTACAACAAATGAAGTGATACGCCGATCTCCATAGCCGGAGCCGATGGTAGATGTTAGTGAAATAGGCTGTAAGGATAGAGTTTCAAACAAACAAAACATAGTCTGCTCCTGTTTGTCGGTTAATCGAGACTAGATCATCAGCACTCGTATCCCTCCCTGGTGCCAAAACATTTAAGCCAAAAGGAACACACCACAGGGGATCCACGTCATGAACAAAGTAAGTGTTCCCCAACCACATGGCTCAAGTGCAGACTTATGTGGATTGCATGCCAAGTGCAAAAGAAAACTCCTCTGGAAGAAGGTTTCTTGTTATAAACGTCTGCAGACAATTGCCTCGCACAAGCTGTCCACCATCGAAGATGTTGTCGTGACCAACGCATGTAGTTGCAGCTGCTTCCCATCTCAAGATTCTAAGTAACCAAGCTTCATAGTGACGAACCTACTTGCAAGTCATTTTCTCCTACTCACTACAGGCAATGGTCCACATGTTGGTTGAGATTCACCTGCAAGTGTCACTTCCTCCCCCTTGTTCACATAATTAAAATAAACTAGTAACAAAATAAAAGATTGCTCCACTTCTAGTGCCCCTATCCACGAAAATACCACTTGGAAGGTTTTTATTTTCTTGATAATTTTTTAAACGGGGACACTAGAAGCAAGGGAAGAAAATCCTTTTGTCAAAGGAACCCCACGAAAGAAGCACCACTAGGCAGGTAAAGGGGCTAGTCGCCACAACACTTAGATGCTTCAGAATGGAATGCGACCATCAAATAGGTTAGTCTCAAATCAGCCAATAGTCACTCATAGCACTTTGATGCTTGAGAAATGAAAGGTGGCTGTGCATATAAGAACGATAACCAAATTCTACTCTTGTGGAACCTGGAATAGAAGAGACTCACCTTGCTTACAAATCAAATCTGGTGCAGATGCATGAAGAGAGTCAGAGATCGAAATCCCCACCAGTATCGATGGCTACCAAACTCACCCAACTTGGCCCATCGATTAACATCCCTCGCATCCCAACCTCACCCAACTTGGCCAATCGATTAACATCCCTTGCATCCCAACCTTGCAGTATACTATTACTATTAGCCAAGCACAAAAACTAAACTGTCGGTACAGGACTTCGTGCACTCACACTTCCGGTTGGTATTTCTGAGTGCTTACAAATGAGAACTTCTCACATTTATTCTAACCTGTATACATGACACAACACAGACCAATACTTTCAAGTGGCTGTGACCGATTCTTCCCTAGACTCAGTTGTCTGGACAGATCTCTTTGTCCGACTATGGCAACTCTAGTCACCCATGACACTTAGATGCTTGAGAAATGAAAGGTGGTTGTGCATATAAGATCGAGAACCAAGTACTACTCTTGTGGAACGTGGAATTTAAGCGACTCTCCTTGCCTACAAATCAAATCCGGTGCAAATTTATGAAGGGAGTCAGAGATCGAAGCCCCCACCAGTATCGATGGCTACAGAAATCACCCAACTTGGCCCATCGATTAACATCCCTCGCACCCCAACCTCCTAATACAATATGTATGTACATATATCAAGTTAGACCAAGCCGTGGTAGCTTTGAGCCTTTAAGATATGATCGACAATGGTGATTTGTGCAAGCTCCACATAATTGAACAATTCTAAGGAATATGTCAACATAAGCTAAAAATATCACGAGAGAAAGATGACGTCAGCCAAGGGGATGCCATGAAGGAGAGAGGCTTTACCCTAGGCTTAGCTTGTCTGTAAATCGGCTTGTGCACTATCATGGAATAGTCGGTTGGTGTAATAACGTGTTTTGTGCCAAGTCCAAGAGAATTGGTCCCTATACTCTATATCCAATTTACATCCCTCACATCCCAACCTCCTAGTACACTATGTACATTGGACAACTTAAATTTAAGGGCATTTCTTAATCGTAGAACCTAGGAACCATGGATTGCATGAGTGATCCCTAATAAAATGAGCTTCTATTCACTACACTAAATAATGTATCTACTGTCACCAATTTTATTTGTCTTGCTTCACACTCAATGTAAACCCCCGTGTAGGATTGACCATCACTCGATGTGAACCTAACATCCTTTGTCATTCCTTGTAAAAACATTGGGACATGAGAAGTTTGCAATGTTTCATTTCTTGTCACTTACTAACTAATTTTTCATCCAAATTTCAATCATCCACGACAGTATTTCATTACAAAAATGGTAGGATGCATAATATATCCAAAACTTCATTTCAATAATTGGCAACTGGATGAATTTAAAGTAACTTGGGGTGACAATACTTGTAAACTTGTCTCGGGGAGATCACTCCATTGTCAAGTTGAACACCACGTGCGAACAAATTTTGCTACCCCTATATTAATGCCATAGATAATTCTAAAATTTATGAATTTTTTTCTGCATATACATAACCATTGATAGTATCTTTTGTATATTTTTTTGAAATTTTTAGTCATCTTCATTTTTTTTAGTAATTTTTTTAGCTCAATTCTGCGTCATTCTAGTTAGAAACGGTATGTTTTATAAAAAAACAAATCATCAAATTTAGTTACCATTTTGTACTATATAATAGATACCGTGTATATCTACTCATGAAAAAAATTTGATAAAATTTTGACCCATTTTGGTGATGCTTTATGTAAAAAGTAGGATTTTTTAGATGTAAAGTGTTCGCACGTGGTTGTTCAACTTTACAAGGGAGTGATCTCCCCGAGAAACTTGTTCATACAAAGTGTCACTAGAAATTTACCACAACAACATAAAATATCATATGACACTAATAACAATATTTAGTGTAATCATAATAGTGCATATTATTGAAGAGAGAGGTTTGGGCATTTCTTGAGCAATTCTATCCTTGCTTTCAAGTTTAATCACTTCTTAGTACATCCTCTTGTTCAAAGGTCATTCCATTACCTACATATTTTTGTATCCTTCAATGCCCAAAAGGGTGGGTGGGACCATCCCTCAAGGAAAATCTTTGTCTAACTATCTTCCCAAATTTGGTACTTTCCCATGTAGGTTTGCCTCCTACCATTAAAAATTTATAACCTCAATCACCAATCTAGTAAGGTGATATTTACCGCTAGTACGTTCCTAGCCCTCTTTACACTTAGGTAAAATGTTGTGCTAAATATATAAATTTTACATGTTCAAGTTCAAAAACATGTGCAAGACAAAATCAACGGAGCTTCAAAAGTCTACCTTAAACCCATATGCTTTGTATTCTAAATTTTCTTGTAGAATACATAAGCAACATACACATAATTTTTTGAAGAAAGATGAGATACAAAACTTAAGAGTGCTACCAAATTTGTGAAGGTTTGCCTCACATGTGCCCATGCCACCAACCAAATCCACGAAGAGGGTTAGGAAATTACATGAGATAAATATCAGTAGAACCCAATTGTTATCAATGTCATATAGTCATGTACAACATAGACATCCATTTTGTATCACCAAATACACATATTGCCATTGAGTATTCTACCTGTTCTTTAACTATTTGAACCACGTAAGACTAAGCTTTGTAGCAGGTTACACACTCCTTCCACCTTTACTAGTACTCACTACTTAACCTAGTAATCTCAAGGGTTACTTAGGGTAAACAACACCGGGGGGTCACTCTATAGGATTTTTGTGCACCACGTGCGGTAGAGGGGTATTTGTTTAGGGGCTATTTACCTCCAAGGCATGAATTAAAAGCTGCCTATAATTAAACACATATTTAACTAAAACTAGATGTATGAATTAAAATTAGACTAAATTAGAACGTGATTACTATAATCACGGGCTTAAAATAGTAAATTCATATAATTAACTATGGTAGACAATGTAGGTAGAGAATAAAATTAGCGATAATAATGTAAGAAAAGAAGGAAAACCAAACATAACATGGGGAGATCTCCCAATGCTAAACACCAATCTGTAAATTATGGAGGCAAAGTAAAGAAGCATCGGGAGACCTCCCCGTGTTGTCATGTAACACAATTGGGGAGTACGACCACCAAAGAATGTGATAAAAGATAATTGAGGACACATGTTGGGAACATGTAGAAAAGAATAGCATCCCACACTAATAGGAGAAAACACAGAACATAAGAAAACTAAAAATACAGTTTGCAACAAAGTCTCCTGATATGGGACGAGAAGAGAATGGCATGAAGTCCACAACATGTGCGTGCAAAGCAAAAAACATCGGGAGGTCTCCCGAAAAGTGGACGACCAAAAAAAATGCAGTGTGAAGCAATTGAGAACAAAAATCACATAAAATGTGAAAGAAATGAGCACGAGCGAGGATATACATGAAAAGAAATACAAAACATGTGAAACGATAGCCATGTGCAAGTGCAACAAAGAGGAGCACCATGACGAGCGAAATAAAATATGAACATATATTAATTAGAAGGAAAATTGAAAATGGAAACACCGGGAGGGCTCCCGATGGTTGTTCTAAGAAGGCTGACTTACAGAGTTTGCAAGTTCTAGGTTTCGTTGAGCATACTTCTTTTCAAATTTGCCTATTTGCACAACAGAAGTGTCGTTTGTGTTTTTCCTAGCTCTATTGGAATAAAGAACAGAACTACATTCTATCCACATGACAGCTGTGGAAGATGGGTCACACTTCCACTTAGAATCCCAAGCCCCTTTGTAGCGATCATGGTCAGAAATTTTTTTCCTGCCTTTGGTTGGCCTCCAATATCGAATTTGAAATTGACCATACTGGGGATGGCCACGATCGAGTTGAACAACAGTGAGTGCTCGGCCCATCCAGACAGGGTAGAGGTCAGGGTCGGAAGGACGAACAAGAACAAAGTCACCAAGGAGAACATCTCTGTAAGGATTGAAGGATTCCTTGGGTTTGTCACGGGCTACTCCACAGAAGGGATCAATGGGAACATCCTCGAGGGTTGTGTCAGTCTGAAGAAGGTCAGACATAGATGAATTTGGAGTGGTGTAAGAAGTAGAAGGCCAAAAACCAAGTTGTAGGGTGGGAGGCGTGGGGGGGGGGAAAGGAGCATCCAATTCCTCAACGACATCTTTCCAATAGGTGACATAATCCTCCATTTTTTGACGGTAGGTATCATTCTCAAGACAGCCGCTCTTCCAAATTTCGATATATTTTCTGATACCAGCACGAATCCCATCCTTCTTCTGATTTGCATCACGTGCATCGTCAGCAGTTACTTCTTTGTCACCGTAACGGCCAGGAAGAACGTGGCCCCAAGGAGGCCTAATCTGAAGAGCAGGAGGGTCGCCAAAAGGGAGGAGGGGACGACCACGACCATCGTCCTTCCACATGCGAACGGAGCTGCTTCGTGGCAACCAATCCGGATCAAGTGCGGATTTTTTATACTGGAATACAGGCCAGTCATCGTTATCGATGAAGAAGCGAAAAACGTGCATTTCTTTAAGACCGACGAGCTCCGCGGCGTATCCCTTAATGAAGGATTTGAAATCAGCGACCTCCTGAATCAACTCGGGTATGAAGGAAAGGAACTGTGATTCCATGAACGTTTTCATGAGGTCGGAGAGGACAAAGGTGTTGGTTGTTTTGAGTTGTTTGGACAAGTAGCTAAAGTAGCCGTCAATATCTTCGTGGGTGTGGCCTACGAGAAGGAAACCGACCTGGATCTCATGAAAAACCTTGCGAGCTGTCAGCAAAGACAAGAAGGCCATGACGTATTGATTTTTATTGTCCCTAGCGGAGTTGTCCAGCTGGAGATATAACTTCTTTGGAAGCGGACGTACAACATCCGGAGCATCCGTTGCATCGGGGAAGGAAGATCGGCATCTGCACACAAAAGGGACCAGAAAATAGAGGTTTAGTTGGAGGCTGCGGCATCGGGAGGCCTCCCGATATAAACGAAGGAGGCCAGCCATGGGAGGAGAAAGAGGGAGCATCGGGAGGCCTCCCCATGACAAGGACCCCATGACCTGAATGACAATGTTGGACAAAAAGAATTAAGAACTCACCGAGATTTACCCCATGGAAGTTTATCAAAATAATCGTTCAATGGAGGATCTTGAAACAACATTTTGGAATTTCGAACAGGGGGTTTCTCCAACGCACGGAGGCACCTGGCAAGGGACGAAATGGTGAAGTTGGAATCCTTGGGCCACAAGTCAGTTGCGTAGTGGGCATATGCACCGTCGCCGTGGCCACGAGTGACCATGCCAGTGAGGCTGACCGGAAGTTGAAACAGCCCTGCAGTGGCCTTCGTGATGACACGGAGTCGGGGGATTGTTGTTTTGTTTGTGTCCATGCCGTCGTGGATGATAGCCAGAACCTCGTGGGAATTAATTTTGGACTCATGGCGCCATGCATGATAGAGATTGCGGCATGAACCCTGGTGGTTGTTGTGCTTTCTCAACTCCCTCTTGAAATTCTCCCTCTCTTCACTGCCTTTGATACTCATGTCAATCAAGTCTTTGTAGTGTTCGCATTCAGAGCACTTTGAGAAATTGAAGCCGCCTTTACGAATGTCAACGTTTCGAAATACACTATTCCGAAGGCGACTAACAGTGGACTGGGAGACACTCTGTATTCCAAAGGACGTGGAGGTCTGCAGAAACAATAAACAATGAAATAAATCATGAATAATAAAAACAATTTATACCGCAGAAGTAATGAACAATGAAAGGATCGGGAGCCCTCCCGATGCTTGACCCAAACTGGACACTGATGGAAAAACAAAAATATTGAACTAAATGATGGAAAAATGGATAATGAAACATGACAGCATGAATTCAGGAGATGACGTGCCATCGGTTACATATATTAGGCACGTACAAATTCGGCAAAATCATCGGGAGACCTCCCCATGCAACATACACGATGGCGATATCATAATAATTATTTGATTACATGTAATCAGAATTGAAGAGAAGATGCGGCATAACAAATTCACATAACATGATGACCTCACAGATCATGTACACATACGTGCAATGCCAAGAAAATCTTACGTCTTAATGATAGGTGGGAAAGGGAATGATGTCCCGTGATAATAGAAACGCTTATAAGGGAGGTCCCCAGACAGCGCAGAAACACCAACATCCATTTCTGTAGGAGTCGATTGCAAATTCTACTCAATTTGCATATCCAACTCATAGAAGACTTTAACAAACCCGGCAGTATGAGAAGGAAGGAGGGAAGGGGCAGCTGTGGCGGAAGAAGTTCGAAGAAATGTAGAGTAGATGAGAGCAGAGGAAGCGACACAAAGAACAACCGAGTGGTGTGGAATTCGAAGAATTCCACCAGGGAAACCGCGAATTCGAGAGAGGGAGGGGGAGAAAATTCGCAGCATTCTAGCGTGGGAGCATCCAACAATGGTGGAGGCGATTGCAATACTAAAGAATGGAGGATTTATGAGGAGTTTTTCGCTCATCATCTAGAGAAAGAGGAGAAAGACGGCGACGGGGAAGACGAAGACGAAGACGAAGAGGAGGAGGAAGATGAAGACGACGACGAGGAGAAAGAAGTCTCGGAAGATGAAGAAGCCTACACCAGGGACAACGGCGAGTACGGAGTCTTCGACGACCGAACACCTTACACCGAATCTGGCGAAGAGCGCTACGAAAACTCGGCAACTCAAGATTCGAGTAGCGGGTCGTAGTTCATTGTAAAGTCATAGTTCATTGGACAGTGAGTAGAATAGGATGGAGCCTCCAATATACACATTTTTTGTATATGAATAAATACAGACTCTGAACAGAGTGTTTGCAAATCCATCGTTGTAAAAAAATTTGTATATTAATAAATACAAATTCTGAACAGAGTGCTTGCGAAAACATCCATTGTTCAAAATGCATGTCCACTTTTTGAAAATAAATTGAATGCCCAAAGAAAACGAAAACTTGACAGAACTGTAAGGCCATGGCCATCGGGAGGCCTCCCGATGGTCATGGATCACCCTATGTAGACAAAGACGAGAAGTAAAAATACATAATGAAATGGCCTTGGAATCCAAAAGTAATGAATATAAATTAAGGAAGGGAACACAAACAAGAAAGAAATAGAACAGCGGAAACGAAATTCCAACAGTAGCTCTACACGAGAAATGCATAGAATCGGGAGACCTCCCGATGCTCTGCGTGACAGTGGACCAAAATAAATATGCAGAAGATTTCAATATCTGCGTAGACTGCATGATAGATGAATGCACTAATCACAGAAACAGGGTTGGACATCGGGAGGTCTCCCGATGTTGAGGATTCCTAAAAGACATTAAATTATGGTGACGTCTTCTCACCTCATTAACTTTCTCCCGCACTTTTTCCCAGGTGAGATGAACAGGGAGAACTTTACGAATATCATGCCGTCCATTTCCAGTTCCTTGCATCTGATGGGGCATTTGATCTGCATTCATGCGAATGATCGACTCCATAGTCGCTTGAGCTTGGATGGTCCTCGCTCTGGGTTTTCGCATGCCTTTGTTGCCATGAGTTGACGATCCTTTTCCATTTCTATATCGTTGCTTGTAAGTCATGAACGTTGCACGAGATACGCCATGAATTTTTCACCAAGTACAGAGACAGACAATTTTTTCCTCTAACACAACTTCATGTCCTGATCCCATGGGTTGCATCCTACTAAAAACCTCCGTACCCCATTCCCTCCGATCGTCAAAGGACTTTCTCCAGTAGTTCACTCTGACATATTGGGTGGACGACCATGGAAACAATTGACAACAGTTCCTCGAGCAACATTCTTGCGCACTTACAGCGCAAATAGACGCCAAGTCAAGGAGACGACCAATTTTGGGCGCCTTCTCCGGTGTTTTTGTTTTGCGAATGGAACTGCGGTAAACAAATTTCTTAACACCTGCGAAGAATTCTTCTTCACTCTCACTCGATGGATTGTTACAAAGGTGTTGGTCCACCTCAGAGAGTAGGAGACCGTCTAGGAAACGGGTTTCCTTTAATGGCCACAATCTCATGGACATTATCTGGTCCCCATTTCCTGGAATCGAATTGATGACCATCACGCCAACGTGATCGGGTCCAATCATATCCATGACAAATACCTCTTCTGGCAAGCAAACATAGATTCGGCCTGTCGCCAACACAACACCCGTGTTGTCCTCCAAGTTGCAAATTTTGTGTCTCCACTCCGGTCCGCGAGGGGTAAGAAGCTTCCATCGGATGCGATGACGTCGACATTGGGAGAATCAATTCGTTCGGTTCTGGAGAACTTGGCAACAAAGGCTCGGAATTCTGGGGATCCTCCATTTCTTCGTCATCATCTTCGAATACAGTGAGCTCCTCTGACGAATCAATGGAGGACTTCACAACGGCCTCGCCACACACCACAAGATTCTCAGGGGCCCATGGAATTGGACTTCCCACCGAGTCGCCAATGCAATCACCAACATTCGGGTAGTCGACTACGATCTGGTCGAGGCCGTAGTATACACGCAGTGCTTTGATGAATATTTGCCCTGGCAAAGGAGGACCCTGACTGCACCCGCCATCGACCACTTTGCCTATACCTACCTAGATGTCATTCAACATAAAATAGACTTTCTGGCCTGCGGTAAAAGCCATGTCCACAAATCATTCAAGATCAGGAGGCCTCCCGATCATGTATGAACAACAATGACTACGATGTGCTAGGGGGGTGGTAAACGTGCATCGGGAGGTCTCCCGATACAAGGTCGGGTGTTCCAAAAATCTCAGCTAAAGTACCCAACTCGACGAGCATCGGGAGACCTCCCGATCCATTGATTGGGAATTGAACATACTAAACCCTGAGCGACGGAATCGGGAGACCTCCCAATCCTATTGGTGTTCCAGGATAAGAAAACAATGTCACAACTCAGATCATCGGGAGACCTCCCGGTCTTGCGTCACAATGTCCAGTGTTGACGTCACTATGGATGAATGAAATGGATGAATAATAGGGATGAATACTGTGGATGAATGAATATCAGAGAATGAAAGCTTGTGAATGAAAGTCTCGGCATGAATGTGTGCGAATGAAAGTAAGTGTGGCCTGCGAGAAACTTGCATATTGATGCAGCAAGAGGATTGTACACTAGACAAGGACATACACGGGACGTAGCTGAATGAAGCGTCAAGCACGCACAATGAAGCGTTAGAAATGAGGAGTCGCAACCTCAGAATGAAGAGGTGTAGAGGGATTTCTGTGGAGGTCATTGTGATATCGGCCTAATCCAAAAGATGCATTCTCTTCTACTGCATTGGATCCATTGGATTACTTCTTATTGTTTATCTATTTTTGGATTCTTATCGCCTTGGTTCTTCCACCATTTGTTCTCGCAGAAGGCCTCGTCATCATTAATGGTCATCGTTCAACCATAGCGCCGAGCCCTGACATTGCAAACTCCATCGAAACGACAATTGAGCTTAGAATGGGGTAAGTGATTTCATAATTCCAAATTTTGAATCCGGTCAACATTGTTTTCTACATTCATTTTTTTTGTTGCGTGAATCCGGTCTTGAGATGCTGGATTCATGTAGTTCCGCATTCAATTTCAATACCCTCCACGCTGCTCTATTACCCTGAAGCAATAATCCTGACATTCTGTCAGTTTTTGTCTGCATTGGGAGGCCTCCCGATATTGTCGGATGGATGTCAAAGGGTATATTCACTCGCTGTAAACTTTATTCACAAGTATTATTACCGCTTGTAATTTTTGAGAAGGCGCTAGAATATGGCCATATTTAGCTCTCCTATGATAGAGGGTTGTCGGCCACTCGTCGCCATTTCAGTTACACGACAGGAGTTTTGGAATCGTGCCAGAGAAAGTCTTGGAATGCGTGACGAATAAAATGTTGATTGAAGACGGCGATTTGATGGTGAGCGGCACATGCGACAGTGACAATGCACATGCCATTGGCGTGCAAAGTGGTGGCGATTGGAGCCGTTGGCGCCCTCATTATGTGCATGTGAGCCCAAATTGATGTTCACATGTGTTGTTAACACTTGTAAAACATTACAAGTAGTGTTTTGTTGATTTATGATTATTCACAAAAATATAAAAAGAGTGAAGCTTGAAGAAAGCTAAGTTTGAAGCATTAGGCTTGTGTGGAGTGGATTTAAGTAGTATGAGGACATACCTTGGTAAAGTGTGGTAGGTAGAAAGCCAAGGTTAGTTAAATGTTTGAATTAGGATCTTTGTTGATCATTTGAGGGAGGAAGGCTTAGGAGATTAGATGAGAGCCTACAAAGTAGGAGGAGATTTCGAAGGCTTATCGAGAGCCTTGTGGATGGGATGAGTCCCTACTTAGAAGAAGAAGGTTAAGGGGTTGTGATTGGAGGCTCTAATCCTCTCACCCTATCCTTATCTCATGCCCTCTCTCCCTCTCAACTCACTATATAATCTCTCATTCTTCCCTCACTCATCCTCTCTTTCCTTCGTGCTCCTTAAGCACCCCACGGGTTATAAGTGTGGGTGTGTGGGAAGCAAGATAGGAGCACATGTGTGTGCTTAGTTCTTAGGAGAAGAGCCAAGGCTATTTAGCCTTGAAGAGGGATTGACCTCTTGTTAGAAGTAGATTGGGTTTAAGGAATTTGGAGTTTGATTGTAAACTTCAACTTGTTGCATTGAGATTCATATTGAAGTGAGAGAGTTCAAACTTGTTTAAACTTGTGGCATTTAGAGTGACTAGATTGTACTAGGTGCATTACTTGTAGTGTTTTATTAGTTATGAACTTGAGCAGAACTTTATAGTGAGAGATTTGTCAATTATGGATGATCATAGTGTTCAATGGGTATGAAAATTTGAGGGATTGTTTATTATAAAGTATGGGAGTTGTGGTAAAAATTTGAGAGCTTCAGTCATTGGGATGAAAGAGTTATTAAAAGTTGAAGGGGAGGGTGTCTAGGAACAAAGTAGCAAGGTTTGAAAATATGTATCTCTTAGAGGGTTATAGATATGGATACCAAAATTTGACACTACCTTTTGAACTCATATATCTATCTTGTGTCAAAATTTTAGATTGATTGGACGTAGGAGTTGGAAGTTATTAGAGTTTTAATGACCGGATGCTTTATCACAACATTCATACTAAGTAGTTAGAGTTAGAATTTCATGCATAACTTTTGCATATGAACTCTGTTTGTGCCAAAATTTGGTGTGGAGATTTTTGATAAGGTACTTAACAAGTGTACCAAATTTCACTTGAAGAACATAAGTTGGGTGGGAGTTATACTATTCTGAAGTTTAGTAGGAAGACATTGATAGAGATTTACATCAAGAAGAACTTAGAGAAGGAAGGGCAAAGATAGGTATATAAGTATTTTTTAATACTTGTATTTAAAGCCTATGTGCTCATGGAATCCACAAGCGAAGTGTCATGTACCAATACGGAATCAACCACGATGACATGTGATAGCACGGAATCAATAAGCGAGAACTCATGTAGTAGTGTGAAGTCGACGGCAAGGACTCGATTCACAAGAGGGATATCTTTGAAGGCATGCGTGGCCAAAGCGGCCGGGTGGACATTACAAAAGGCTAAGGATATAACCTTGCCCGACATTAAGGAATGTAAAACTACATAGTGTGGTGTTAATCAAGTTGTGTATATTCCAAGGGTAGATTGGAATTATATATTGGGTTACAAAGAGAGAAGTCTCTACATGTCATTATAAACTTTTCCACTCGGGCTAGGACGAAATCGAAGGGTGGAGGATTTTTGGTGACAGTGCACGACGTGATCATTAAACAGAGTGTGCTAAGAGATTAGGAACCTAATCTCTGTGGACAGCAACCTGCAGTCACATCGCGATCTAGTCCACACGTTGTATAGCTGACGTAGGGAAGAAGTAGGGTTTAGGATATCGGCTCCGGAGCAGTATATATGAGGAGTTCTCCCGGAGCCATTTGCAACACTTGCTCCACGGCGAAGCCCTGCTGCACTCTGGAGTGAGCAGATAGAGGATGTTCAGACTCTCCTCCATGACATGAACGCATAGTTCATCCATCCTTGCACAGAATTTATCATCCATCCATAGTATTTATCATTCATCCACATGATTTATCATCCATCCACATTCCTCTCATCCATGTGGTAATTTTTGAACGTGTAGTCCGAGGTAGAGGGTTGGAGCACACGGAGGTGTCGCGTGGAGCACACGGAGGTGTCGCACACAGAGCTTGGAGTAGCCGCACATATCTATTGGTGAGTTGTTGCAGTGCAAATTTTAGTTTGTTGGCCATTATATTTCACCACCGGGAGGTCTCCCGATGTCAAATGGATTGCACGCAAAATGTTTCCGCATACATGAATTTTTGCAAGTAATCGAAATTGAATTTTCATTCCCAAACCCCCAGCATCGGGAGGCCTCCCAATGGTTGTACTCGAAATTCAATTGTCATGCCAATCCCCCAGCAACCCTAGGCCTCCCGATGCAAGTACACCAAATTGAATTCTCATTCGCAATCCCCCAGCATCGGGAGGCCTCCCGATGCTGAATGATTTCTATAAATTTATATTTGAATTTGGTCTCTCGTAACATGTTTAGAAGCTCACAATGTCCTGTTTGAATCAGAGACGATATGGGCACCTTGCGGTTGAAGCATCTAGTGTCTGAAAAAATTGGAGAGAATGTAGGTATTTTCGAGCCACCTTCTGTGGCCTCCTATTTAGTCAAGAACCAAGTTGAGAAGTGGGGCGCTGAGGTTGTGGAGGACACCTCTCAACAAAGGTTGAAAATTAGGTTTGTCTATGTGGTCGGTGGGAAGGTCACATCACCGACCTCAGTTGATGTCGTTGATTGTAAGGAGTATTCAGATGTCTGCGTCATCTTGAACCTTTGCGAATCCTCCCCCACCGTGGCCACGAATTATGTGGGCCTGGTGGTTCCCGTCGCAAAATTAGACACAGATATTTGTGGGAGATCGACAGATTTTGGCTTCATGTGGCTCCCCGACGACGAGAAGCTGCCAAGCGACGTGCGTGAAAGGTTTGTGTCTATGGTGGAGGATTTGAAGGCCATCGTCATCCCGCCAACACAGAAAAAGGCGAGGAGGGGTTCCACACCAAGATCGGGAGACCTCCCGGTCTCCAGAGGCTCCACTCCTGGTTCGACTCCAGATGGGACTCCGGAGAGACAGAGGAGGGCAGCCTCCAGGCCACCTAAGACCGCAAAGGAAGCTAGCCTCGAAGATCTATTGCGCATGCAGAAGAGCTCTAGGACCGACCCCAAGAAGCTGGAAATCATCAACCAGGCCATCCACAACCATCTTGAGCCATTGTACGTTTGGGGCTGCGAGCCACTTGACGATGCCGATGGTCGGAGGGTCAAGGTGCCATTGAACCGGCTGCACTGCGCACCGGCTACTTGGGTGCACAGGCAAGTCACAATGGGGCGACGCCAACAGTTGATGGACGAAGTCATCGCGCTCTATGGATCCAGGGCTAAGCAACCAGTGTTTGTCATGCCAATTGTATTTGATAACACATTGAACGAGTTCAAGCCTTTCGATTTGAAACCGACCTTGAAAGAGGATATGCTGGATTGTAATTTTTGGATTATTGGTGGCCAACACACAATTCAGGCCATGAAAGAGGTAATGGCCATACCAGAGCTCGCCGCCAAGCAGGACATGAAGACCTATTGCGAGAATCACGAGATTCTCGTGGTGTGGTCCCTGGACAAGGAGAAAGTTATGTACATGTCCAAAGTGTTGAACCTCAAAATTCACGACAAAGACGCCAAGCCTACATTCTTCGAGGACGTGACTCAAGGGCGTGCAGTCTGGATGGACCACAACCAACCACAACCTGCTAAGTTGGGTGGCATACACTCTCCTGAATGGAATGTAAGTACTATTCTCCTTAGTATTATTGTTCGAGTTTTCATATACTTATCCATTTATCGGGAGGCCTCCCGATGCCTTTAGCTTACTGTTTCTATTGTCACATATTTTGACGTCGCTCTACACCATGTCCAAAAATTCAAGCATGCAGTGACAACAACATTCCACGACACGGGAAGTATCAAAGAGTGTCTCCCCCTTGTCATATGCAGCAAAATTACGTTTACCACTTGGAGATTGGTGTTTGACAACTGGGTTGATGGGTACATTCCCGACGGTCACGGGGTCATTCTTTCCGGGACATCAAAACGACCTCCCCTCACCAAATCCGATGTTAGCAGAATTTAGGGCCTCCCTGACGATATGCTCCAGGAGATTGGCAACCTCATTCTCAAAGGGAAAGTGTGTTGCAAATCTTTGCAGCCTGGTGTTGCAGGTCTTGTCTCCCTCACTGATATGTGCGATGAGAAGAAGGACGATATGGTCATTAGGCAAGAGGTGATGACAAAGTTCGGCTGGGAGAGACCACACAAGGGGAAAGGATACAAGGCTTGGACCTATTCGGAATGGCAAGCCGTGGCCAAAGAGCACAAATTCGATGCCGCTTTCATGGCCATGATGCGTAAGCTTGTCAGGGGAACAGAAGCTAGGAAAGCTTGGTTGAAGGAGAGGAAAGACTTGATGAAAATCTCCCAGGAACCTGCTCTTCCTGATTTCTGGGATGCTTACAATGCTTACTTGCAGGGGGTGACTTCCACGCCGCGTGCAGATGATGCCATCAGGTCAAAACACCTTGTCATCAAGGCGAAGGGCGCTCAAGATATTCTTCATGTTGTGCGCGCTTGGAATATCTCTGATGATCCTTACATTGTCAGTGCCTCCAATTTCTGGGACAGAAAACGAGGTGTCCCTTCCAAACATCTTATAAGTCGAGAATTCCTAGAGGTCTTCGAGGAAAACTCTTCAACTTTGGGGGTCCACTATTTCTTTTGCTCCTTCCCGACCGCTTCAGAATTTGCCATGTGGGTGAGTGGTTCGTCCGTCTGGGATTATCACATAGTCGTGTATTCCCCACACACGGAACAAGAAAAATTTGTTACTCCCGCCCATGATACACAGGTGCTCGTGTACATCTTGGTTGTATTCCCGAAGGTTGTCGAGGATGCTGATAGCGCCAAACATTTGCGGAGGATTTTCGGTTCACCCAAGCTACCCACCTTTGTGGATGCCAATTCCCTCGACCAATCTGATTTGGGAAACTGGTCGACCCTAAACGTAGAGCTGAGCATCGCCTCCCTCGACGCAATTATGGGGGGTGTTCTTAAACCCGACAGGATTCTCTTGAACATACAATGCGGGGGAAATTTGACAATTTTGGGTCTCCATAAACTTGTCCCCACTGCGGACATCGTCCAGGACAATGTGAGTCACACTCAAGCCATAGAGTTGGGAGAACGGATCATTCAATATCTGCAAGGGCTGGCGCGGAAACAACTTGCTCTTGCCTCCAGGAAGGACAAGAAGAAGAAAAAGGTCGTGGAACTGGACGAACCCACCCCTGCTGAAGACTCAGTCACTGACATGGAGGTTATTAACCTTGCTGACTCGGAGCAGGCAGGCGATAGAGGAGGCCCCTCTCACCTCGGTGATCCATCGGGCGACCTCCCGATGGCCGAAGACGTCACGCCCGGCATTGTTGCTTCGCCAACTCACTCTGCCATTGGCCCAAGCAACGTTTCTCGTGCAGCCTCACCTCCTCGGGCATCGGGAGACCTCCCGATGCCTCTACCCACACCAATGTCTCCTCCAACCGCGCGACCTCAATCGCCTATCTTTGTTGATGACCACGATCTTGACATGGATATTGCTGCGGATGAAGCCATGCAGAATGAATTCATCCATGATATTTCTACCCCAGTAGATGTTGATGACATGAGTTTTTCTCCCTCTCACCCTGTTCGCCAGAAGCTGAAGTCCCAAGTGGTTGGTGGTCCCATGCCCATGGGCAGTTCGGGTTCGCATTCACCCAAACCGAGATCTAGGCGCACCGCCACTACTAACAGAGAACAGCATACCGTGGAGTCTCTCGCTGCGGATGCTGCTATCCTCCAGGAGACTCCGGCCACTGAAATGTCCCCCCGAGGTGAGTTCTGTCTCACTTTAATACTCTTTTGCAATATTCTCTTTCAGGACCGGGAGGTCTCCCGATGATGGATCTCCATAGATATACTTTTATTGTATGAGGTTCATGTAACCTTGTTCTGAAATTATGTTCCATTGTCTTGCAGCAACGACTGACTTGCCTCTGCAATCCATTAGTGTGCCATCGGTAAGATATTTCCTAGTCTTTGATCTCAACGGGCTCCTTTGCTCTAAACCGCGTATCAAAAATGACAAGACCCTTTTGCGGAGTGGTGCCCGTGAACTCCTAGATTGGTTGTACGAGAAGGCTGACGTCTTGTTTTGGACTTCAACCCGGAAGCACAAAGCCTTGCAGATGGTTGATGCTCTTATGCAGGATTGCAGGCGATTCAAGCTTGGTCGCCTTGATATTCTCCTTGATGACCATGGATTCTTTTATCAGGATCATTGCACTGTCTCCAAGCATAGGGATAATCCCGACCAACCCATTTTGATGAAGGATCTCACACATAGGGTTTTCAAAAAACTTCCTAATGCTACCTTACGTAATGTTCTGCTTATTGATGACTCCCCGGATAAAAATTGTCCTAACCACTGGAGTTAGGCCATCCATCCTCCCACATTTAGGCCTGAAGTCCTACATGAGGATGATTACCTTCTCCGGACTTTGTTTGACTGGTTGAAAAATCTCTTGGCCTCAAACTTGGATGTGCGAAAGTTTGTTGAAAAGAACCCCCTCCCAGATGGAAAGGCCCAGCTCCGTAAGTCTGACTCTCGCTACATTAAGCTTATGGCTGGCTACTCCAGGAGGTTTAAGCCAGATGATGTGGACATAGCGCCTGAATTTCAACCCAAGTATTGACATCGGGAGACCTCCCGATGCTTTGCCCAGCGTCTCACGGTGTTCCCATTTTTTTTCAGGTGTTAGAGGAAAGAAGGCCACTCAAAAGAAAGGAAAGAGGTGATTCCACGTTGCCCCTTCAGGTGTCCCAGAAAATTGCCAATATTTTGGGTTCTCCAACGTCACCCGCTGTCCAGTCGACTGGCCATGTTCCTGGTTACTTTGGGTTCTCTGGAAGTATCCATACTGGCCAGTTGTTCTCGGAGTGCGGTTCTGCGCATCTTCGGCAGATTTCCATGTCCTCTGGCTCCCCTGAATCTGTCACGGAGGTGGGCTTGGGTTGACGCTTGGTTTCTCTTTTGGATTTCCTCATTTCTTTGTTTTGGGTTTCATTTTTTTGGGTGTCCTTCTTCCATCTAACATTTTGGACATGCAACCAGCAACCAAACACCGTTATTCATGTTTTTAAGTACTCTCATGTCTTTGTAATAACTTCCTCGTTTTTTACCAACCTGTTCATTTCTTGCGTCGTAAATGTGTTTGTAAATGTGTTACTCGTTGAATGAATTTTTTTCATCATGCATTGTCGACATTTCCCCCACCGTTTCTTTCTTCATATTCTCTTCGGGAGACCTCCCGGTGCCTTTCATGTGCAGGGTTTTGAGGTTTATGTTACTCCTGTGCACCCTCGATTCCAACCCAAACCCAAGCCCTTCAAGTTGATTGTTCTCTCCGTCAATGGTCTTCTCTGTAGGTGCTCCCCGGAGAGGGTTTGAGCCAAGTGCTTCGCGCGTTTCGGGGGCAAGGGCAACCTTTTGATGGACAAGCTATGGGATCTCCAAGTCCGTCCCGGGTTGAGAGAGTTCATGTCCCCACTCCTACGCGATTTCCATGTCGTTGTCTGGTCGTGCATGGAAGATTCAGTTCTCCACACTGTCCTTCGCCGCCTCTTTCGCGAAAACATCATATCTGCGCTCAAGTTTGTCTGGGGTAAATCCATGTGCACGAATACAAACGGTTTCATTAGTAAGGACGTCCCTTTCCTCCTTAAAGAAAAAGAAGTCCTCCTTAGTCACCATGCAAATTATTTCGGTTGTAGGGAGGCCAATATATTGTTTGTCGACAACCAACCCAGCCGTCATATTAGGAACAAACCCTCCGACTGTTGCTATTTCCCTCACACTTGGCCGGGTCCCAGAGTCATCGATAATATCACAACCGCATTGTACCCTTACATCGAAGGACTCATACACGCACCAAATGTTCCTCTCTATTTGCATAATCATATCACATACGGACAACCCCCACTCCCACGTTACCATAAATGGTTTAGCCCATTCGTGACCGCCAATTGCGCGCCATACTCCGTCCAATCTCGCAACACTTTCAGTATGTGCTTCATACACGCCTCTTCTTCCAATACTTTCAATTCATTCTCACTTCAATTCTTTCTCCCCTGTTTGATTTTGCTTTTCATTTCCTAAATTCACACCGGGAGACCTCCCGATCGATGATGTTCCCTCACCCTCTCTCATTTTTCTAACATACTTTAACTTTCGTTTTTTTCGTCTGGAGTGTCCTCGAGCGCGGCACTTTTGGGGACCACATTTTTGAAACCAAAGAAATCTCCCAAGAAGCGAGTCGAATTGAAACCCACCAAAATTTCAACCTGTAACTCCTATGCTGCTTACCGCCTATTGCAAATCAAGGCAGCCAATTCATCAATTCCACAATGGAGGAGATTTCCAGTTAAACGCCGCCTTCAACTTTCTCACGGTACTTCACTTCTCTTTTTTTAATCTCATTTGGTATTGCTTTCTACATGTGCTAACCTCTTCATGTTTCCTCACATTTTTCGTTTTTTGCATTTGCAGGCTCAACTATGTCATCCCCATCTCGGACATCCTCGGGTTCCCACACCTCGAGGTTCTGCCCACAACGAATCAACCACTGATGCTCCGTCGCTCATCCCTTCATTCGCACCGGGAGCCCTCCCGGTCCTATGGTCTACCCAGACATAGTCCGGGAAGTTGTACTGCTTCAATACTTAGAGATTTAAACGCTTAGCCTTCCCGTTGTTCAATTCTAGTGCTACAAGCATTTTTCAAGTATGGATGTTGGATTGACATCTTATGTTCTATTTTCTGTGCATGGATTGTCAATGACAATGCACGGCTTTGGTTCAAGAATTCATTGATTACTATGTACAACAACATGTCCATCGTTTTATGTATTGTTCACTGTCTTGTAATTGAATTTTTGTGGATGGGGAGATCTCCCGATGTTCTTGTATACATCAGTGCCTTGTTTTTTCTACCATTTTTTTGCATGCTTCCCACACATTGCCATCGGGAGACTACCCGATCCCCCTCAGTGGCACGATATATTGCAAGCCGCTTTCATTTAATTTATACATTAATGAACTATCAATCATGTTTATTTAATTAAAAATTAAATTTAAACTCCTTAATTTTCTAAATTTACTTAAATATGTGTTATTACTTAATTTTTTAAATGGCCTATTTTTTTGCACCCTATTGTTACTTATAATGCCCATGTCATTGCAATTTTTTGTAGTCTACATTCCTTTTAACTTAAAAAATAAATTTAAAAGTGTATGTATTGCAAAAGTGGTGGGAAAAAGCATGGCAACAAAAAGGTATAAAGAATAGATAGCATTGCAAAAACTAAGTGCAAAAACTTAAAGTAGAAACACAACAAGAAGGCTTAGGATGGAAACACAACAAGAATGAGTGTGTGTTCACAAACACAACACCCGCTCCTTCAAAATCCTTCATTCAAAGTTAATTTACATACTAGTGAAGACCAAAATCATAGTGTATAATCCTTACATCTCAGGGCGATCACACCCCCTTACATTTCATAACCACGTTCGATACAAGTTATCTACCCTATATTATATGCCATAGATATTTTTAAAAATTATGATATTTTTTCTACATATACATAACCATTGATAATATCTTTTTTATATTTTTCTAAAAATTTTAGTCACCTTCATTTTTGTAGTAATTGTTTTAGTTCAATTTTGCGTCATTCTAGTTAGAAACGGTATGTTCTATAAAAAAACACAAATCATCAAATTTGGTTAGATTTTTTACTATGTAATAGATACCGTGTATATCTACTCATGAAAAAAATTTGATAAAAATTTGACCCTATTTTGGTGATGCTTTGTGTAAAAAGTAGATTTTTTTTTATCGCACGTGTTGTTCAACTTGACAATGGAGTGCACCCCCTGGGACTTACATAGTGTGAAACACACCAAGCTTGGTCATGAACCCTATATAGTTCATTTCGTCACAAACTTGGACAGTTGCTCTGAATCATTCCTATCTAGAGTGTACACTTCATTTGTAGAAGTATAGCTCATGGTTACAATAGATATAACACAATCTACATCAATCCATTTGCTATCCGTTTCATCATACTTAAATTTGTTACGGCCTAGAGGTTTTCTACAATATTGCAATATTACTTTGATGTGGGGATTGTTAGGATTTCTCCTCCCTGATTCCTCCGTTCGGGCAAGGAGGTCAACCGCCTACCTTAGTACCACAAATTGTTTCCCATTGCACAATGAGAGAGAAAGCTTGGAGTGATCAAAGATGGAAGTTGGATTGAAGGCAACGTCACAATGATCTCGCAAAAAAATCGCAAAATAAAGAAAACTGAACAGTTGGGTAAATATGGCAGGGGCAACATGCAAATCACAAAGACTCTAGCATTGATTAAAACGTGTGCTATGAAGAAGCGGTGGTGGAAATGAACATACCTGTTGGAGATGACAATGTCAGAGTAGAGAAGTCACTGAAGAAAAATGAAAAATGAGAGGCCATTAAGAGAAGGGAGAGAAGCCACCGTGAGGTGTCAGGAAGAGAGTTAGGGTTAGGCTTACAATTTCATTTATTTTTGGGTAAATGATGAGTCATTTTTCATTCATCCCTCGTGAGGCATGCGTACAAGATTGATTCTACTAAACATACATTCTAGGATCCTTATTTGCGGCCCCTATATTATTTTTACAAAAAGGAATCGCCCATATTTTATACCTATCTATCTTACTTGTAATGGGATTGTCTAATTTTAATGGACCCTTCATTATTTGGAATATTTTTATAAATTTTATGTCAAACGAATTTAATCCTCCCTATAGTATGCCACACGTTGTTTTTAAAATGCACTAAGTGACCCCCCCGTGGTAAACAGCCGTTGTTTCTTAAACTATGAGAGAAGACTCTCATGGTTTCCGTTGGAACCGGCATCGCAAGAATTATAAGACTCTTGAAGAGTATTACCTCCTCCCAAATGTGAACACCTTGAACATGTTTGGACAAGCCAATGTCATACATGTATCTCCCCAAGAGTAAGCCCATGGATTCTCACAAGGTTGGGTTGGAAATATCTAGTACCTTGATACCCTGGCTATGATTGTGTGGGTCATATATAGTGGTAGAGTGCCACGGGTAGTTCACTTAGTGCATTTTTAAAACGACGTGCTGCATAATATAGGGAGGATTAAATTCGTTTGACATAAAAGTTATAATAGAATTCCAAATAATGAAGGGTCCATTAAAAGTAGACAATCACATCACAAGTAAGGTAGATAGGAATAACATGTGGGCCATTTCGTTTTTGTAAAAGTAATATAGGGGCTGAAAATAAGGATCCTAGGATGTATGTTTAGTAGGATCAATTTTGAACACATGCCTCACGAGGGGTGGATGAAAAATGGCTTATCGTTTGCCCAAAAATGGATGAAATTGTAAGCCTAACCCTAACTCTCTTCCCAACTTCTCTCGGTGGCCTCTCATTTCCTGTGCTTCTCATTTTTCGGTGACTTCTCTACTCCAACATCGTCATCTCCAACATGTATGTCCACTTCCACCACCGCTTCTTCATTGCACCTTCGCAGTTTTGTCAACATCCATGCACCTTCGCAATTTTTTATGAGATTAAAGTGTTTGTTGACCTTAAGATCTGAAAAAAGACACAAAGTGGAGTGTTTCATGACAAAAATATTTGGAAACACTAAGATGTTTTTGATTTCAATGAAATTTTAGTATAATCTCATCACTTTTTGTTATTTAGCTGGATTGTTATATGGTTGTAGGGTTTTGGGCTATTGGGTTGAACTTACTCATATGTTTCTTGGCTAGTGTTATCATTAATGTGGCATCCAGCTATGCCACCTTGGAGGTAAGGGGATCGGCTTTGACTTGTATCGATAGATCATTAGAAAAATGAAGAGAATTGACATTCTCCTCAACTAGCAAAATATTTGGTGGATTATGGACTGAGACTTATTTTCAAAAGTTTGTATGGACTTTTGAGGTGAGATTCAAAGTAGAAAACGTTGGTGGACTAATTCGAATTGGACTAGAAAAACAATCAAATAACTTTCCATTATGGATATGTACCTCTTTACTTTTCAAAGATACTAGAAATATCCTCTAACTCAACATGACTTTGGTCAAGACTTGGTTGTTTTGCATAGAAGCCCTTCCATATTTGGTAAGTTTTCAATGCTTTCTTGGAGGTTGTATGGAGGTTTGAACAAAGAAACATTCTATATCAGTTCACTGAGGGTCACTCATTTTGGCATGCCAAGAGGTGTTAATATGAGTTTGGCCCTCCATGAACCAAATCAGGTTCCTCTTCATTCAAAGCACTACCTTGAGCACAAACCACAAGTGAAAAAGGGGCGTTCAACGATTGTTGTTAAAGCTGGAAATGCTACTAACATATTGAACATAGTAGATGCCGGTTCATGGTGGGTGGGTAGGGTGCAAGCTATGCGGTGGCGCAATGGGAAACAATTTGGGGTACAAAGGCAGGCGGTTGACCTCCTTGTCCGAACGGAGGAATCAGGGAGGAGAAATCCTAACAATCCCCACATCGAAGTAATGTTGTAGTATTATAGAGAACATCGTGGCCATAACAAGTTTAAGTATGATCACACGGATAGCACATGGATTGATGTAGATTGCGTTATATCTACTGCAACCATGAGCTACAATTCTACAAATGAAGTGTGCATTCTAGATATGAATGATTCAAAGGAGCTATCCAAGTTTGTGACATAACGAACTATATAGGGTTCATGACCAAGCCCGGCTCATCTTTGAGTGTTTTCAGTCTTCAGTAGTATGTAACTTGACTGTGAATGAAAGACTTTTATGGATCGGGTGTTGTGTTTGTGAACACACGCTCACTCTTGATGTGTTTCCATCCTAAGCCTTTTTTTTCCATCTTAAGTTTTTGCAATGGTATGTATTCTTTATACCTTTTTGTTGCCATGTTTTTTCCCACCACTTTTGCATTGCATACACTTTTAAATTAGTATTTTTAATTAAAATGAATGTAGACTAAAAAAATGCAATGACATGGGCATTATAAGTAATGGTAGGGTGCCAAAAAATAGGCCATTTTAGAAAATTAGGTAATTATATGGAGCTTTTAATTCGTGCCTTGGAGATAAATAGCCCCTAAACAAATACCCCTCCGCCACACATGGTGCACAAAAATCCTATAGAGTGACCTACCCGTGTAGAGTGCATGGGAAAATCAAATGCTAAGGATGTCACTTATTTGCGCAATATTGTGACCTTGGACAATTTGACCGCAAAGTTCTCATGAGCCCTTAAAGGAATCATGGTCTCAAAATAAAATTCCATGCACAATTTACAAGAGCCTCGCCAAGTGTGTAAACCATATTTTATTTTATTTTAATGTATTTGTGGGTTTAAAACCTTCTTTATACTTTGTCTTATATTACGGAGAAAACAAAAAATAAAGTTCATACTTGATACAATGTATGTATTTGCATCCAAGGGCATAAATTGAACCAATGTAACAAATATGTACAAATTGAACTAGTAGTACATATTGATATTGGTGTAAACTAAGACCTAGTATTATACATAATATAGGGAGAAGCACACATGACCAATTGAGTCATGGTATGCAATCACGGGTTAAAGGTCACGAAGTCCATTACGGGCCTCAAAGAAATGTAATTAGAAGTGTATAAATTTAAGTCATCTATCAATTCTATTCTTTCAAGTGGAGCTCCAATATATGTATCAGAGGAAAGTTTGAAGATAATTAGGTTCGTATAAACGATCTAGCATTTTTATATAGATAGATAGATAGCTAGATAGAGATCACCATTGACATAGTTAACTATATTTTTCACGTCTTTGTAATCAATTAAGATAAACAATTCCTCACAACCTTGGAGAGCACGTTAGGAATAGTTTCAAATGTACTTGTTGGGCTTCTATGAACAATCACTTAGACCGAGCAGTGGTAGCTTTGAGCCTTTCAAGAATAAATACAATGGTGATTTGTGCAAACTACACATGATTGAACAATTCTAAGGAATACGTCAACATAAACCCTAAATATCACGAGAGAAAGATGACGTCGGCCGAGGGGATGCCGTGAATGAGAGGGGCTTCACCCTAGGCTTAGCTTGTCTGTAAATCGGCTTGTGCACTATCATGGAATAGTCGGTTGGTGTAATAACGTGTTTTGTGCCAAGTCTAAGAGAATTGGTCCCTATACTCTATATCCAACTCCAATTTACATCTCGCCCCCTTCCAACAAGACCAAACACCATAAATAAATACACCATGAGGTGGCAAATGCTCTCAACACCACCACCACCACACCCAAATCTTCAATCACTTGCCATGTTTTCATGCTTGCACTTCAAATCATAGGCAAGGTGTGAGCTCAAAGATCTCAAAATTGCATTCTATAGAGTCCAGGCTTGCTTCCTAGGTTTCAAGAGTCGAGGGAGTAAGAATGGTCTTGGAATGGTCATTGTATTCAAAGGGGTAAGAATTGTGAGCTAAACATGGTGTCTAGTATAAAAAGATTTCAAGTAGCTGGGAAGTACACTAAATATGATATTTATCGTCATATGGTATTTATTGTCACTATGGCAACTTTTTGGATGACACTTCTTATGAATAAGTGAACAAGTGTTGTCATGGATGATGGATGAGTTCATCCATTGGCCAAAACCCTACCTTCTTTTGTCAGCAACTTGTGATGAAATATTGTCACGGATGATTGAAAATTGGATGAAAAATCACTTGGTAACTGACAGTATTTGCAACAATGTAAATCTATAAATCCTGAAAAAAACTTACAAGGAGTGACAAATAATGTCGGGTCAACATTTAGTGTTGGTGACACTATACCGCGGTTTTACAATTAGTATCAAGCAAGACAACTAGAATTAGTGACACTAAATATCAAAATTAGTGTAGTTCTACAAGATGCAATGCATGTTCATGAACAATGAGAAAGATATGAAAGAGATAGCATTGTGCAAAGAAGGTGCGAAGAATATATATAAGGTAAGTGCGCCAATGACCGAACGCAATCCAAGGACCGCACACCCACCGCACAAATTTCATTCATGAGAAGTCCCGAGGGAACTTCGGTACCATCACTATTAGGTGTTTTATTACAAGTACCGCACGGTGTGCGGTGAAGGGCTCAATAAGCTTTTGAGATCCACCTGTGTATGTCTGGATTCAATTTGTGATAGCTTTCACAAATCATAATATCTTTTATTTTTATTTTTTGTAGGAGAATCCCCACTTCACAATCAACAATCCTTCAAATTTTGAAATGATTTAAGCTTGTAAATTATTATTTACAAGGATTTGAAGATTGACCGTGCGGTCATTGGCACACTTACCTTAGGTGTTTCTTTGAAGGTGGGTTTGCGGTGGTGAGGACCATCTTGAGCTTCAAGGAGGGAAAGCCACTTGTCCAATGCCTAGTAATACATTAACATTTGAGATGTTGAGATTGACATAACATGTCATTTCTCTTCCCAAGGCATTGGCCAATTTTTAACATTATTCCCCTTACCTCCCCCCTTACGACCTTCATCTCGCCTTTGATTGTGTTTCCCTTTTCCTTCTCCTACACTCTCACATCTCCCACCCCATTGACGATGTCAACATGTGGGGCAGTTGGAAGCCCCGTCTAGAGTACATCTAACACCAAAGGGCTCATGACCTTGTAGTTCTAGAACAGACAAACAATCAAATGATTATTGTTCAACTACACTATACATATAACTTAGTGTCGTCCACATGTAAATGATATTGGAATCACTGGTGGCAATTATGGAAGGTTTCACTTGGTTCTATATCCATGCAATTTGACTAGTATAATTATGATTTTGATACCAATTTTGTTAGCTTATAATACCGGCATTGATGTTATTTGTTGATTACATGCATTCATAAGTATACCAATGCGACACTAGTACGAACTCACCATTAGTGTGATTGTGTGCCCTTCGTATTGTTCTAAACATAATGTGCAGTGTGCATGATTTATTATCGTGCATCAACATGTGTTAGGTCTAGGTAAAATGAACCTAATACGATACATATCTTAAATCAAACACTTATGTTGTGAATGATGTGTGGTTAGTTATCAATCTTATAAAACACACCAAAAACACATGCATTCAAAAATGGGACTATGTGCTAAAAAAGTTGATTAACTATCATAAGTTAAATAGGTGATATAATTAAGGAAAACTATATGAGCATTTAACAAGAGGCAAGTTCTTCACTTTGACTATGAATAAAATATGCATATGACCTCCATTTTCATATAAAGAAAAAACATATGACTTGAGTGTTTTGAGTCTTTAAGGGCTTATGTGAGAGCATTGAATGTGTTTAGACTCCAAGAGCATCAAATAGACATTATTGCAGACGCAGTTTGGATTCACTAATCATCACATATTAACAACCAATACGAGATGTGGGCAAGTCATATAATCATCTCATAGATTTCAAACCTCATAACAAATCCAAATCATCCATAACATTACGCAAGGTCCTTTAGTTGTTCCATGGGCCAAACAAATCGGCACATAGGGTTTGGGTACAAACAACTAGGATGTTGGAATTTGTAGCCACCCAGACTGAAGTTGAGTCTCCCTACACTACACTACTCAAAAATAAGAAAAAGAACATATAGAGGGTTCTGAGTAATGTTATGACTCCTAGAATTAAATAAGTTGTACACCATAGGCTGATAGCAGGTTGGGCGACAAATAATTGAAAAAATCAAGCCCAATGTTTTTGAAATGAATGAGTCACATGGCCTAAATGGAATGAAAATAATCATTAAAAAATTCAAAATATTAGGAAATTTCTCAACACTCAATACTTTCTCAATTTTATCAATGGGATGGAGCATATGATGGATTTATCTCTGCCTCTTAGCCAAGTTTGTAAATTTTTGAACATGAGCACACCACAATAGAAAACATTGCTCACAACCTTAATTAGCACACCAAGAAGACTTAACCTAAACCCTAAAGGTTAACATCACGTACTTAACTGCAATGAATGAATGAATAAGTTACAATACATCCTACGATAGTTTAAGCAAATCGTAGCTTAATTCTAGGAGAAGTGAGCTAATCGGGAGAGGAAGAGGGGGAGGACAATAATACAACAATTCAAAATGGGAACCATTTAAGACCCATCTACATGAGCTGCCCAATTAACAATAGTTGGTCAAGTTGATGTGAATGTCACCTTGGCAATAATTTATTCTAGATCACATTTCTCAAGTGCCTAGTGTAAGTATGTGGTTTGTAGTCATCCAAGCTTAGAAGATATGCAATTATAATGTGCAATATAGCCATAAAGAGTTCAGATCCGTACAATAGTAAAGAGCCTATAATTCACTACAACTAAATTGAGAGATAGTTGAGATTCTTGAACCATTTTACATCATGTTTTAGCATTAACTCTAGATACTCAACTATCTTGGATTGGTAGAAGGAGATTCGCACTTTAAATTTTTTTCAAGAATTGAGTGAACAAAATGTGGCCTCTTTCTAGTGAATGTGGTAATATCATAGTCCTTTAGAGGCTCAAAACTTTAGGGTTTAGGGTCACATTTTACTTCATCACACATTTAGCATTAAAATATTATTGGAGTCTCAATCCTATGGAGCCAATTAGCTTGGACCCATGCTGTCCTAGCCCGTTGCACCCGTGCATATGAATTGATATCCCAACAACCTTGTGTTTATCCCTGTCCGTTACACCCATGCACATGATTACAAAGAGACAAAGTTATTGTGTATGGGCATACCTCTCATTCATCATACATAAAGCCCATGAAAAATTATGCCAATTCGGAGTTTTGTTTTTCTAAAAAAATGACTTGACATAGGAGTTAGCTTTGAAGACCCTGAATTAGTCCACTCAACGTCATTTGAGTCGAATTGGCATTAAACCTATAGGGGGTCAAGTTTTTATGATGGATGGAGGAGAGGTAGTACACTCGTATACGAAAAATCTTTCTTTCTCTCCAGGAATGTTGCACTTGTATATTCGGATTAGTCTCTTGGGTCAACCCAACCCCATATGCCCACCACCCCCCTCGGGGAGATCACTCCTTCTTTAATTGATGCATACACGTGCGCTCAGGATCTATTTATCGGGGGGCTATTTACCTTGCAGAAAAGATTTTAAGGTATGGTATTTTTCAAAATAAAGGTAAATGCTTTTATTTTAATACACCCTATTAGTAATTATAATTTGTTGGGGGAATCGTTTTAAAATACCCTATTTTACTTATACTGGAATTTTTTTTCCTTATACCCCCAGTAACCAATTTTTTTGACTTCACCCCAATTTTTTTTTCTCGCAGCTCAACTGTTGTCCATTTTTTTCTTACACCGTATTTTGTTTCTTACACCCCATTTTTTTCCAACACATGATTCCAACACACGTTCATGTATCACCACCGACAAACCAAAGCATGGCATTTTGGATGCACAAACTTCCTTAATGACCTGAAGTAATCTTAAGTTGCTTTTCATTCCATCAAGTAAATATCCCACAATTCGAATGTATGCCCACAAGCAATCTACAAAAAGCTTGGTCATAAAGCAATAAATTAGCTTCTTCAAACAACTGGCTTTCTATGTCATTTTGAGCACACCCAGAAACTGCCATTCACATATTACCATCTAGAAATCAAAGTATGGGATATTGACTACCCAACCTTCCTTAAGGACCTGAAGACCACCCTAAATTGCTCTCTAAACAAAACGTTAAAATTTTCCTTCCCAACACGTGGGTAGAGACCATTAACTCCACATTGGATACGTTGGTTCAATAACGTTCAAGCCAGTCAGCCTGCGAAGTCATCCATCCAAGCTTTTTCTACAAAAAAAAATTACCTCTTTTCATCCAGTAGCACAAACCCTACCCTACACCCGCTACCCCTAGTAATTGTTTCCACGCTATTTTACATGTATTGACTAGATAAAAGAGTCCATTATATGTCATGGTATTTTACATGTAAACATGTTTCACTATTTTAAAACCCCCTATATTATATGTACGTTTTTTTGTAAAATTTACCTACAATGAATATAGTGGACCTTATTTTTTATCGCACGTTGTTTCTACAATTTTCACCAGTGATCTCCCCGAGCCACCCCCATGTGTACCCGCCATATGCATATATGCCCATGCTTGTTAGCCCCTCATGACCGCCACATCATAGATGATTGCAAGTGACAATTTTTATAACATTGTAACTTTTTTTACACGGAATGACAAATAATGTTAGGTGTACATTTCCTTGGGGGGAGGGGGGGTGTTTACAATTAGTATTGAGCAAGACAAATAGAATTGGTGACACTAAATACGTTATTTAGTGTAGGACAAGAAGGGGGTCCATTTCACACTCCACTTTGACACAAAGTGCTTTCATGTCAAAATCTAGAAGGTGGTATTGACACATGTGCTGTTTAGTAGAGCAAATTCAAGTGATTTGGGCACCCATCTTAGTCGATAAGTAAGGGAGAAGAAGGCTTGCAAATAAAATGAAAATATATATTTACGTATTTATTAATACTAAGATTTCTTAACTCACAAATATTAAGATAGAATACAAAAATAAAGATCATACAAAATACAAACAAAATAACCTCAGTTATCTCCAAAGAGCTCAAATCACGTAGTAGGTGGTGTTAGGTAATTTCAAACTTTTGATGAATTTGGAAATAAGTAAGCAATTTTTGAAAATGTGAACACTCGTGTTTCAAATGATGTTATTTGTATTTGCTTTGTAGGTGATTTTATACTAAATGACCGTGGACACGATGTGTGCAAGCATTTGGCATCAGAGTGGAGATATTAAAGCGGGTGTGCGCCAACAATTTATTCCAGCATTGGCCAAAAAATCCAAAATTATCTAAATATTAATTTATTGTTTTAGTGAAGGCTTGGCCCCTATATCTTTGGCAACCATCAACTAAGAGATGGTGGTAGTAGCGGCCAATGTGCTAGAAGCCAACCGCAATCGTCACGGATGGAAGTTGGGTCAAGTGAGTTGAGCAAACTTCTTTGGATGGTCACAACTCACTTTTGAGCAATGTTACTTTCTAGGAACATAACATTCTTCAACTGGGGGCTGGATTTGATGGGACCAACACCTAGCCCGCCAAATGCTTGCTTAAACCAAACAATATTCGAATATTGACCAATTTTCAAACTAAATTTGAAATGGGGAAGACATATACCGTAAAACCATTCCCGTCAATGCATAATATCCAAAAACGGTTAATAGTACCATGAACTATTGACCAAATGAATAGTAGCATGTCGGTTTTTGGCTAGGTTGAGAATTGGCTACTGATGCATTTGATGAAACTAGAATTATACATCTTTGCATGTTATGAAATAAAACAACTTGTCACATAAGATTGAAGATTTAGTTGTCTTCCCTTTTACTAGGGACTTTGTGAGTTACAACCCTTCAACTATCATTCCAATTGGTCCAAACATTTATCCTTGACCCAAAGTATTCCATATTACAACACCTCTCACTACACTAGTATTGTGTTTGGTGTCATATGGTATTTTACGTCAATGTGGTAACTTTTCTAAAGACACTTCTTATGAAAAAAATCACAAGTATTGTCACGGATGATTGAGACTTGGATAAAACCCATGCCAATTATCAAAACAACGTTTTGGTATATTTTGCATCCAAGGAATGATGTGATGAAATGTTATCATGGATGATTGATATTTAGATGAAAAATAACTTGATAAGTGACAGTAATTGCAACATTAAAGCTCTACAACCCCCTTTTTAAATTAACAAGGAATGACAAATAATGTTAGGTATACATTCAATGTTGGTGACACTACATGGGCAGTTTACAATTAGTATCGAGAAAGCCAAATAGAATCGGTGACACTATATTTAGCATACTACTACAGTCTAACCTCTATAAATGTTAACCCTCGGGAGTGGATCAAAGTTAACATTTATAGAGGTGTTAACAATTAACAATTATAAAATTACTTTTTTGAGCAATATACAAATCTTAACATTTATAAATATAAGCAATTGTGAAGAGTCCTTGTGAGAGAATACCATTCATAAAGTTGCAAACCCAATCAAAACTTTATTCAATATGAAGTTTACAAATCACGGGTGAAATATGAATCAATGGTTCTTTGGTGAGATTCATCTGCATGCACAACTTGCAAATATTTCTCAATCTGCACCAACAAACCCACATACTTGGACACATCACATGAACGTGATTCCATGTACCTTCTAATGGTACCAAAACTAGATTGCAAGTCACTATAAGATGGAATGGGTTCCACCTCACACTCCTCTCCCTCACAATCATCATCTGAGACATTAGAAGTCCCACCAATAGAGCCTAAAACATCCCATACATCCTCTTCGGTGACCTCATATGGATTGTTCAAATCAAAGTCTAATTCGTATTGCACATACTCTTGTGCCTCCATTCTTGAACTTCCATCACTAGAACTATTAGTAGCCAAACTTAGTCTTTCCAAAAAGACTAGTTAACTCCTGCAATTCCACTTGAGGATTTGGAATGGAAACTCCATTCAAATCAGGTAGTAGGAGCATACCGGTATGTCTCCAACAATGATAAATCACATTAGATGTGACTTTCAACCTTCACGCACATTCTAGCATTTTCACCGCTTCATAAACATCAATCTCTGGGTCCTCATTGCTCATTAGTTTGTCCAACTTGTGCTCAATCAACAACTTGCGATATTGAGCCTTGAAAGAGTTTATCACACCTGCATCCATAGGCTGGAAATAACTTGTTGTATTTGGAGGCAAAAACTCCACGGTTGAAATCTGCAACTCTGACCTGATGTTATTGTACTGGTGACCTGCAAAATTGTCAACCAATAACAACACCCTTCGTTTCCCTGCTAGGCTCATCCTCCTCTCAAAGTCCAAGAGAAACTTCTCAAAAAGAGCTATGGTCATCCAAGCCTTATTATTATGGAACCAAAGAATTCCAAGGTTATTTGGATTTGCAATGTTTCTTTTTGTAAAAGCTCTAGGACGTTGATATTTGTAAATGACAAAAAGAGGGAGTTTTACACTACCATCAACATTGCAGGTTAGTGCAATTGTGAGCCTTTCCTTTTGCATCTTCTTCCCAGCCAACCTCTTAGTGGCTAATGTGCGGTTGGGCTCCAACCTAAAATGCAATGAAAACACACATATTGATTAGATTCAAATACATGTTAAAGTTAAAATCATAATGTATAAATAAATACAACAATGTAGAATTTAAACAAACCTGAAAAACAAATCCGGTCTCATCCATGTTGAAGACATCCGCGGGATCAAAGGTTGCAACTTTGTCTTTGATTTTTCCAATGAGAATTTGTGTGTCAATAGACACATCAGCTGAAGCAGCTTCACCATGTCTTGTAAAACCACGAATTCCATGGCGCTTCTTGAATCCAGCTACCCAATCTCTTGAGAATTGTAGTTCTTTCACATTTGGATCTCTTGGTCGATTTGAGTAAAAACTCTTGGCAATTCCGCAAAGGATGTCATTTGAGATTGTAGCTGATTTCTCCTGCATCAAAAGAAACCAAGCATATGTTGCCTCTTCAACAAAAGGTGAAACAATTTTACGAATTCTTTTTGCTTCGGGCCTCTCCTTACCCTTTCCTGCAAACAATGATTGATTTTTTTAAATTCTACTTACTGTCATTTCAGTTATAGATGTGGAAAATCTCTCATTTGCCCACCCGGTGAGGGCACGATTTGTTATGCCCGGTGAAGCTTGATAGTGAAGGATGATCTCCTTCTTCTGAGAATATGTCAACTGGATGCCCATGGTGCTGAATCACAACAAGTAATTCCTGCACATTCATTATTATAAAGTGTCAATCCTTACATAATTATTAAGTTGAAAGTGAAGAAAAGATATTGACTATAAACATTGCTCTTATAACGGCACTTTTTGATAGTTAGAGCAAAATCAAATGAAGATCTCATGTACATAAAGACTAGCTTGAGGTGGACAGGTTCATAACATACTTTTAGAACTCATCTCTTAAAATGTGTTACTCAAATTCATTCTACATATGCGATGTGATATATTTTCATAACTTGCTTTTGTAAGGCACCTTTTAATGGTTTGAGTATAGTTTAACGGCACCAAGGCTCCTCTGTATATAACGTTAAAATGCAGATTTGAAACATACTGCAACAAATCACACAACATAATAAATCAATATGAGGTAACTCTGCATCAATATCATACATTTCTTATCATTTCTTATACATTTCTTATCATCTCCAGATCATTTACCACTTTCAAGTCCACCTCAAATCAACCGATCAACCGCCGGCAGCTCAAACCAACTCTCCAACCTTCATACAACGTCACAAATTTTATTTTTTAATGGACAAGTTCTTTTACTCTTAGGAGTGATCTGAAGAGGTTAACCTAAAAACCTGATGGAATTACACGGCCTGAGTTATACTTCTGAGACACGGTAGTTCGGATGATTATTCAAGCTACATTATTGAATCGGTTCTATTTACAACTCAGCTACCTGTTAGAGTCGTCACAAAATGCATCAATGGATCCCCTATCAAGAACACTGAGAGCCACAATTGAGAAATCTTGGTTAATCCTGCTCCAGGGACCCCAATGGATAGTATTGGATGGTTCAATCAACCACCGATGTGATTGTTTCTGAAAGCCTGACTCAGATTTCCAAGATTACGAGCACGGAGCAATCTGAGTAACCCACGGATTTATATAAGATTGCAGATTGACCTCTTCCTTAAATGTTTTGAAAACATTTTGCCTCTGCTGTGAGTTTGGAGAGATTAACCCATCATCGCAACGAACTTCGAATATCCACCTGATTCCTCCACGGATTCGAGAATTTTACCCACTCGTGATCACATGGTTGGTTCTAATTAGCTCTCTCTGTCTCTCACTTGAATCCGCAACCAACACACACATACACCGCAATTCAACAGAACCTCTGCAGAGCAAAGAGGCGTCAAACCGGTGCCTGCATTTACCCGGAGAGAGAGAGAGAGAACTGCAGTTTACACAGATTCAGCAGAAACGGCAACATGACGGAAAATTCATCAGACTCAACATTAAGCTGGAGATGGCAATAAGATTGAGGTAAGACCTTGGATTTATAACCTGCACCCTCCCTCGACCCTCCTAAGTTGAGCAGCAACGTCTCTCTAGCATCAGTAACCTCCCCCTCCTCCTCCTCCAGAACATTGATCTATCTCTGAAACAGCTCCCTCATCCATATGAATTGCAATCAATGCTCACCACTGGGATCCAACACTGCAGCACCACCACCACCACCACCACGATGGAGCAGGGATGAAATTCCTGAGCCTCCCACAGGTATGCTACTAGGTGATGTAGTAGTCGAAAGACATGCAACAACTTGGTCACTGCCGGATGTGCACCAACAACAACTAGTCTTCAAGGTTTGGGAATCAATTCTCTGCCGCTCTGCCGCCACCCCACCCTCGCTGCCCTGTGCCTCGCCCTAACGCATGGTGAGAGAGAGGAATGTAACTGGATGTGTAGTTTTTATCATCCATATTATGGTTGTATTTCATTCGTTAACATTTATAGAGTCAAATTTACAAAGAAGGGAGTACCATTTTGTTAACAGTTAACACGTTTAACATTTATAGTGTGCAATATGTGGGGAGTAGAAGAAAGTTAACATTTAGAGAGGGTTAACACTTATAGGTATAACATTTATAGAGGTTAGACTGTATCTTCTTCTTCATCTTCTTCTTTCTAATCAAGAAATTCCAAGCTATAAGGGGTTCCCAACTGCCATATATGTCCATGTGTCCGTAAGTTATGGAATTTCTGCAGGCGGGAAATGGAGGTTATCCTGCACATCTCACATGGAAACATGTGTGTCCATAGCAATATGCTTGGTTGATAACTAACTAAAAGTGCAGTCATGAGAGGAGTCAAATGTAAGATCTGGGATGGAGAGAAATGCAAACTTCTTGTCTCCAACCTAAGTTTGAGAAGTTTCTTATGATAGTATGAGAATGGCCACATGATAAGGCTTGTAAGCCCCCCCCATTCACTTTCACGCATCGCATTGTTAAGCTTGTCATGAGAGGCATTTCTTGCCGATCTTGTGTATCAATGAACATATTCCTCAGATCTAAGTCCTTCAGTAATTTGCCTGTCAATTTTGCACATATAGTTCAACAATCATTTTTTCAACACAATGACACGATGGTCTACCAATGATCCTGCCAATATGACATTGTCTAACTATCTAATTATCATTACAAGCGGGATATTACAGCAGTAATCTCAAATGTCTTTTGATCTTATTTGGAGAAAGAGTCACTCACAATTTTGTGACAGTAGCTTCAAAATTTGTGTCCTTCGCATGATGGCATGTTGTCCACAGTCCACAATGCACAGATGTTGCAAAGTCTCTTTCAAAAAAGGTATCCATTGCTTCAGATGTAGTAATGGATCAATCAACCAATGGTCTGTCTTTCTCCTCTCACCCTCTGGAACAAATTGTGACTGTAGTCTTGGTTCAATTTCAATGCGGAGTTGGACCAAAAAGCGTCTATCCTTCATAGCTTTTACAAATTAATTCATAGGACCTAAACTTTAGGAAAAACTTAGAGATGCAATATGGTAGGTATAATGACATTTTAGGATATATATATATATATAGACACACACACACACACACACACACACACACACATAGCATGGAAGGATACATCTTTAATTGTAGATTTGATGTATTTAAGATGTTGCCTAGTTCATTTAGGTATGACAAAATTGGAATTTGTAGGCTTAGTTGGCGACATAGTGCGCACTACATTGGTGGATGCACTGTCCTATAGTGCTGGAGAAATTTTTTTACCTTGTAATGGATGAAAAATGCAGATGATGGGGTTTTGTTGCTTCCCATGTGCTTCCACACTCCTCAGGTTTGGCGTTGTGAGGGTTTGCACATCCGTTTGTTGCTTTCATGGTTGGGTGCTTTGAGGATCAAGTGCAATGATTTCTTCAAGGTTGCTTCAAAGTTCAAGGGTGCTTGGTGCTCTCCTTTTTTATATTTTTTATATTTTTTCTGAATCTCTCTTGGAGCGGTTTCATGCTAGATTTCCACACCTACATGGCAATTGCACCACCACAATTGTCCACATTTTAATATAGCCAACTTTCCACCTATGGGAAGAAAAAAATAACTTATATTGTGACTTGTCCGTTAGTGTAGAGGAGAGAGTTGATTTGGGTGGCACTTAGTGATGCTAGAAACATGAACAAATATTTTATATCTCTTTGTATTTACAAAATAATAGTTGTACATCATCTTGTCATTCATCCATTGATAAATCCCTTATTTTGCTACAACCAAGTGCATGAGTCATACTAGCCATGTTGACATTGAGCAATCCTTTGAATGTATAATAAGGTAGCCATGATAGTGGATGCAACATTAATTAACTATATTATGCTAATTTAATGTATACAAGATTCATATTTACATATGTATGTCAATGATTTGTTGGAAGTAAAAGGATATATTTTTCTGAATTTGGATGCTTAGATGCATCCGAGCTCTTTCTTTATACAATGAGCAAACATGCCAATATGAATTGTCAATTGTTGACTATCATTTAACTGAGGTAGAGGGTGCTAAAATTGTCACATCAATATGTATGTATATATATATTCAAGAACAAATCTCTCGTTGGCGAATGAAAGGAGATTACAACACACCAAAGTATGCCTTCTTTAAAATTTGTATGCCATAGTTTAAGAAATTTCAAAGTTTATTGATAGATTAATCAGAGGCATGATGTTAAGGTGCTAAACATTCTATCATTAATGAATGTTTTTGAGTAGGTTATCTTTGGTTCACAAAGGCCTTAGTAAGGAAATTTGTATCTTTAAGAAATTGGATGCATTTTGGATTACAAAAGAGTTAGGATATAGAGTTAGTATATGATTAAATGTTGAATGTAAGTTAGTTGATGTGGATCTTGTATATCTTTCGGTTGAGCATTGATAAGTTCTTGTTGCTCAAAGAGGGAAGAAATTATTCTTGAAAAGATAGGTAAATGAAATGGATGAATGCAGTGAGGCCAAGAGGATGAAGTGCATCCATGTTGAAGTTCAATGATGTCACATAATAAAGCAAAAGACACCTATGGTTTAGTATGGGACACCTAAGATTTAACATGAAGACCCTATGCTTTAGCACATGGAGCCTACTCCTTAGTATACATGACTTTTGGTTAATTAGCTTAGATGACGTGTACTAAGGGCCACTTCACACATGACACTAAGGGCCCGTGACCATTGCACTTCGAGCACTCGCATCGGTGGAAAAAGCAGAGCCGATCCAAGTTTGCTTCACACTACGCTTGAGGGATGCATGGAGTGTGTGAATGCAAGATGGATGTAAGGTCTATATGGATTCCTACGTGGCATCAAATGGATCGTGTTTCACGGTCACTTGGACTATTTTCAAAAACCACCTCTTGGAGGTAGGTCTAATACAAAACTGGGAGACCATGGCACTCCAAACGCTCACAACCGTCGATTTATTATATTTTATCATGTGTGAGGACCCCGTATGAATAGAAAATCATGAAATTAGCATTTGGTTGAGGTCCCGGTCACATATGACTTCACACTACACCATCACAACCACAATACATGATTTTGGAAGTGTCTTGGGATGGCCTTTGGACACTTTCTTTTGGGCTCTCACAATTTGATGGTCACGGCTCTTGGCTTGTGCGCAAAGTGGCCCTAAAGCACATGTAGGTTTCGTATGCTCACCACTAGTTTATGAAACTTACATGTGCCTCACCATAGGTCACTTAGACCTCACCATAGGCCATGTTGCTCTTTTAATAGGCTTCATGTGCTAAAATTCACGTCAACCATGCCAAAGCAATGTACTAGTATGCCATAGGCCCTAGTAATTTGCAATGGTTAATTAGTTAAATATGCATTGGTGAGTTGAACACGCCATGGTTAGTTAAGTATTCAATGCAATTATATGTTGTATTGAATATGCAACTGCAACTTACCATAGGCAATAGCTAGAGACCATAGGCAATATGCAATGGCGAGTCGCCATTGCTAAGATGATTACCAAATTGAACTCTTTCACTTGGCCATATAGGCTATTGAAGTCCCTATTGCATATCTTGTTCATTAGCAATCATGATTGTATTATCATGCTCGTAACATGGTCACATAGCTCCAACTTCAAATATTCCAATGCAAATAATCTCCAATAATATGAAAGGAGACACTCAATTGGTTGGATAAAGAGCAATGGCTTTACCATAAGCAATTGCCACATTGATTATCCCATTTAGTGTGTGTAGCACTAATTCCCGAAACACACACTGTTTTGCCAATTCTCAAAATTGGTGAGGATTGAAATTTTTATTGGGTGATTGTATTTACTTCATGATCACATTTCAAGAAAACTCATGCATGCTTTAAGGTATTTGTAGAGTGTACAATTTGTTTTGGTGAGCTCAAACGTCCCCGGAATTCTAATAACTCGAGCATCATAACTTAATGCACTCATGGCATGCCACAATACCCAAATCTTATTATTTTGTGGACATGGAGTCCACGAACTCCTGAAACCAATCCAAAGAAAAACTTGAACATTGTAATCTAACTAGGTTGATGATGAAGAGTGTGGGCCACACTAACATATTTATTGCACACTCATTGTCTTGCATTTAGAGATGCAACTCGATGGCAACAAGAGACATTCAACATTTTACCTTTTGAGTATGACAAGAACCAAATCAAGGGAAAGGAATGATTCAAAAGCATCATTTGAATTGCGCTAATGCAAATGCCATTCTTCAATAATACCAATGGTAATATCTTGTGACTCGCCATCCCTATGTCCATTATTGAACTCATTTTCTAACAATCGCACGTCCACCTCTAGAATGGGTCCTACTGCATGGAGTGGAATCATATGACACAATAAAATATACATGTAGAATTTATTTGCACGTAACATTCTCAAACTTGAAATCACTATAGTAAAATTCGTGTTGTGCAATTTTTTTTCATTTTCCGGACACTATCGTCAACATCATGCAATCTGTGTACAATAAAGACAAATACATCTTGCATTTTAATTAAAATATGGGCAAGTCAACACCATCATGCATGAGAATAGTCTCAACTCCAAATCATCCACCAAATAAAATCTCTTGTCCCTAGAATGCACATGAGAAAAGGAAATGGTTGCAGGGGGTGCTATATCTTGTATCCAACCCTTGAAATAATTGCAGTTGCCGATTAAGATTTAGGGACATAAGCTTCGAGAAACTCAAGCTCTAGGCTGGACCAACTAGGTAACTTCATCCCCAATACCTAGGAATTTGGTCGTTGGTCCTAGAATATGCCTCCAAATAGTTTCCACGTCTCGGATTCCAAAACCCTTTCCAACAAGGTGGCCAGCTACAGAAGGGTAATGAAGGTATTTCTCCTCCCATCCCCAGTCCTTCCATGATTGCCAACCTCGGTAATGCCAAAAATTGGCGGAAATACAATACATTATCTTATGTCTCTTAAAGTCCAACCCGTACACGGGTCTACCGTTAAAATTGTTGGGGTCTGAGGGACTCGCCGCCAATAATAATGGTTCCAACGCCTGCAATCCTTCAAGCATATGAATGTCCTCCTCATGTAACTCTACTCTAGTGTATCTCAGGTCCAACACTTTTAGGTTTGTCAGTTTACTCATGTCTGACAACCGACATAGCGATTCACAAGACGACAAATTGATAGTTTTCAGTGCACGTAAATCTCCAATGCCTTGCAAACTAGTCAGTTGACTGTTTCTAAAGGCGTCGATAACTTCTAATTGCTCCAATCCACTAAGGTTTGGTATCTCTGTTATGCGCAAGTCAGAAATACGTAACTCACGAAGACACCGAAGCCGAGTAAGACACTGAAGCTTCGACAATCGTCGGCAACCACTTAAAACTAATGATTTCAAACCAACCAAGCCGTCCAATCCTGGAACTTCAACCAATTCAGAGCACCAACCTATATGGAGCGATTGTAGGCTGGGCCCTAATCTCACAATTTCCAACCCCTGAATCTGGACAAGCTTCACTCTTTCCAGAGATGTACAGCTCCTCAAATCCAAGTCTGATGTGTAAACATGCATGAGCTTTAGTGATACCAAGTTGGTGCACAAGGCAAGGATGTCCCGCTCAAACACAACAAGAGCATGCACTTCCAGAACTTTAAGTGCTGCTGGTAGTTGTCCAACAGAAGCACAATCATATGAAAGCAGGTTGAAATAAGTCAAGGTTTTCAGCCCTTCCAAGCCCTCAATTGAAAACTTGGATGGAGAAAAACCAGCTGTTTTCACAGTTAAGCTTCTCAACCGAATGAGGTCTTTGAAATTCAAAACTCCAGATAAATCCAACAAATTATCTAGCTTCAAGACCACAAGGTTCGTGCAATATTTCCATTCGATTGTCCTTAGACTCATAACCCCGGGTTTCTTCATAATTTTATAAGTCTTTGAAATACAAACTCGTGTCAACTTCTTCCAACTACTCCTTGGCTCATCCTCCAGCTCTGTAGGAAGTGCATCCCTAGCGTACACCCACCGCCGCTCCTCCATGTCCAAGGCCATTAATTTCCCTTGCGCTTCCAATTTTGCAAACTCACGATACAGATCATGTATGCTCACTTCCCCAGAGCTCATCTCGGCATGCTCCAACAAGGCACTATCCACCAGATGCCGCGACTGCAATTCAACACAAAACAATCACAATTTAGTCCATCAGACATGAGCATCAAATTTCTATGTAAACCCTCCAAATCATTGAATCCAAAATCTCTCGAAACTTCTTGTTCTCATGCTTAACCATATTCACACTTTCATCATAGTTCAACCTATCTCCCCAACAATTATGGTGTTTAACAAACGTAAGCCTGTGAATTGTGCATTTTGCATGTTCTCCAAGGATTGCTCGTCAATCTTGAAGGAGCTACAATGTAAGAAATATGGTGTCAATTAGTACAAAACAATTAAAACTTATATTAAGATCTTAAGATAAATTGAGATAAATTAAGATCTTATTATATTGATATTCATGTTTGGACTTGAGGCATCAAAGAGGGGGATTGGCTGCATACCCATTCTTCAATCACTTCCTCCTCCTTATTGTGAACAAGACTCAACCACTTCATCAAATGCGGCTTGTTGTCGTAAGTACTTAATGGGGAAAACATTGCTAAATCCATAAATAACTCTTGCTCCCATTTAGGCAATCGGTCGAAATTGCTTCTAAGAATGTTGAACAAAGGATTTACTGGTTCTTGCGAATAGCTCGATTCTTTGAGTTTTTGTAAGTCCTTCATCCACACGGAAGGTTCTTTACCTCCATATTGTAGAAAAACACCCAAGGCTTTCAATGATAATGGATGATAATGTGAACCTCGACCTTCACCCTTGCCAAAGTAACAACTTTTGATACACTTCTCAATTGCATATACATCTTCCAACTTTTCAAACTCTTTCCCATCTGTTGCATAGTGCAAAAACATATGCCTTGCATCATCCTTGTCAAGTTCTGGCATCTCAAAACATGCATTTTCATCCACGTTAAGACTTATGAGAGTCTTTCTAAAGCGGGATGTTATAATCACCCAACTTCCCTCAACAAAAGGTGCTCGAAGAAACAATTTCCCTTGCTCCAATGAATTAGAATCATCCCAAACATTGTCTATGGTTAGGAAGCTTTTTTGCTTCCAAATCTTGCCATTCAAAAGAACGTCTCGACACTGCAAAACACCCAAATCATGAGTGGAAGGCACAACTAAAGGCTTTGGGGTCCAACACACTGTACCGCTTCTTTTAGAATAAACTAAGATGGCAATAGAATGCTAAGAGCACCAAATCGACAAAAGACCATCAAGTGAAACATTGGGAGTTGCTTGTGACTTTTATGACAACATGGTGGAATTTAATACTCTAATCTTTCTATCTAGTCCTTGTCAACATCTTATTTAAGAAATTAGCATCCTAAGTTGTCTTCATTTGAATATAATCTTGAGGAAAGCAATAGTTGTCTTACTAACTCATGAAGCTCACAGGCTTAACATTGGATTCATGAAAATGTTCATGACTTTAAAGACCAAATACCTTGTCCTCCCCAACTTCTTGAACAACCTCCGCACTTGTGTTTGTCAATGTGGTCAGTACCTTCTTTACTAACTCGTGTTTACTTTGGTTTCCCAATTCCACGTGGCAAACCTTCCCATCAAATTCTCCATCCATTTCATTACACATCATCTTGCAAATTTGAGTCTTTCCCATTCCGCCCAAACCATACAAGCCAATCACACAAATGCCTGGAACCTTGGTAGAATTTGGAGTGTTTCCAAAATGGTCTCATATAACCTATTGAAGTCACATCATAATGCCCATCAAATTAGAACTCCATGCTAGTTTGAAGGGCTTAGACTAGAAGTATTTTAGTGACATTGAGTTATTGTGCTCACAGCGGAAAGAAACAACTATGCATTTATGCAAAATGTAGTTATAGTTTCAGATTTTAGTATTTATCATATTATATTGCACAAACAAATTCTTGTTGAAGACCAACATCGTAATTAAAGATCATGAACTTGGTTTCAATATTGTTGCAAAGTCAAGAGTGGTTGATCCAAATTGTAGCATTGAGACATCATCCATCATCCCCTCATCCAAAGGTTAGCATACAATTTAGAATCTTTGAAATAACATTTCCGAACCAATCTCACAAAAATAATGTTCCGAGTGAAAAAGAGTACATGCATGTAATGATTGAGGAAATCATGCATCCATTTATTATATGTTTTCTGTTGATAATGGCTTTTATTTCATTCTATCTAAGTGAATCACATTCATTTTGAACTTATAATCGTTGTAGCTTAAATTTGAAACATACATGTACATTAATACTTGAGGTCTAACTAACAAATTATGGCTAACATGGATCAACCAAGGGTCAACCTTCGAAAATATCATCAATAATATTACCTGGCATAATTTTGAGCGCCCTTGAACATGTGATTCATCGTATTGAATGTCTGATGGAATAGACTTGCAGATATTTGAAACAATCTCTTTTCGATAAGCAACAACTTCTTTTGAGTGTCGGTCATACACCAAACCATTGAAAGCACCAAACAACTTCAGAGATTCTTTCCATTCATCCAATTTGATTCGGTCATCAGCTTTGGCCATCCTCTCCCACTCCTCGAACCATATCTTTTGTGTACGATTATCAGAAAATTCTTCCACATTGAGCCCCAAAAATAGAGGAAGAATCTTCAAAGTTTTATCTTTCTTAGTTGCTTGCATAAAGCCATTGAGTTCAATCATTGGCCACTTTGCTGTGAAGTACTCCTTAGAAACCACCACCACCATCATTTCGCATTGTGCTACAGCAACTTTGATAAGATCTGGAAACCTCTCTCCCTTGGGCAAGCTCGAAGGTCGTTTGTCAAAAAACGGAAAGCGATGGCGGCTCTCTAGGTCCACACACAATTGCTCTACAAATTCCTTTTGAACTCCACTATGACTCAAGAATATTTTATGATGTCGGAGCAATATTGGGTCCTCATACTCGAGATCAATTGACCTGTGTTGGCAAGCGAAAGGCATTTCAAAATTTACAAGGTGCAAAATATATTGAAGCCACATGTGACAAGTAAATGACAATATAATGAAGGAATATTACAATATGAAAACTCCTTCTCAGTCCTACAACCAACATGATGGATTTACCTGTCTACCTTCCTTCTTTTGTTAGATGGAGCCATCTTCAGAGTGAATGTTTATTGAAAAAGTGGTGCAAAAACCTGAAAACCAACCATGTCAATTGGTAAATGATTAGACTACAATCTCCTACATAGACCAAACAACTCTACAACTATGCACCATAAACAAATAAACTATATTTAGGAGATACATTTTCAACAAGTTTCCATTGATCATGTCACATAGTTTTGCAAGCATCAAAGCTTAACAAGACATCTTGCACAGCCATTCAATCATTGCAAACTCTGTTTGCTCTAGTGCATAGAGTTTGCAAGGTAGGTTGCACAGAACCTAAAGGGCAGAGAGAGGTGGGGTCCCCTCTGTACCACTCTACCCAAATGTGTACCAAAATAGACCAATATTTTTCAAAGACAACCGTCCCTTGCAATTAGCCACACTTCAGAACCATGCGGCAGATAAAACTTCACACTCACTCTTCACAGCTTCAAGAAAATCTCAGATTATGGAATCAAACTGCGGGCATACCAAGATACATCAAGGTGAGCCAACATAAGCTATTGCAGTTTGGGAATGTCTGGAGCCCCTGAGACAAACACAACATATTCGTGCAGTTTAAGGGGTACCTAAGCTCTCAATTAAGGTTGTTCTCATCTAAGTTCTCATCAAAGGTCTTGAGAGAACTGAGAACAGCCTGCAAAAGGAGAATACGAACGACTCCTCTGCTATTGGAATTTGATTTCTTTTACTGCGTAAGAAGGTTGTGACGAAATTTGTGATTGGGATGGGCAGCTCCACACCATAGTCGTGTCTGTAAATTCAAACTTACATTGCTTTCCCTTTCACAAGTTACAACAAATGAAGTGTTACGCCGATCTCCATAGCCGGAGCCGATGGTAGATATATATTAGTGAAATAGGTTGTAAGGATAGAGTTTCAAAGAAACAAAACACAGTCTGCTCCTGTTTGTCGGGGGCCCTACGCTAATCAAGTCTACATCATCAGCACTCGTGCCCCTCCAAGGAACACATATTTGGTTGAGCCTGTCTTCCCATCTCAAGCTTCTAAGTTGACACTTACATGCTTAAGAAATGGAAATTGATTGTGCATATAAGAATGATAACCGAGTACTACTCTTGTGGAACCTGGAATTTACCAGACTAACATCGATTATCCCTCGCATACCAACCTCGTAGTACACTCTTACTATTAGCCAAGCACAAAAATTAAACTGTCGGTACAGGACTTCGTGCACTCACACTTCCGGTCGGTATTTCTCAGCGCTTACAAGAGAAAACTTCTCACAATCTAACCTGTATACATGACAAAACACAGACCAATACTTTCAAGTCTTCCCTACTCTCACTTGCCTGGACAGATCTCTATTCCGAATATGCCAACTCGAATCACCCATCACACTAACATGCTTGAGAAATGAAAGGTGGTTGTGCATATAAGAACGATAACCAAGTACTACTCTTGTGGAACCTGGAACTTAAGAGACTTACCTTACTTACAAGTCAGATCTGGTGCAGATGCATGAAGAAAGTCACGCATCGAAGCCCCCACCAATATCGATGGCTACCAAAATCACCCAACTTGGCCCATCCATTAACATCCCTCGCATTCCAACCTCCAAGTACACTGTTACTATTAGCCAAGCACAAAAACTAAACTGTCGGTACAGGACTTCGTGCACTCACAGTTTCCGTCGGTAATTGTCAAGGCTTACAAACGAAAACTTCTCACTTTCTAACCTGTATACATGAAATAACACAGATCGATACTTTCAAGTTCCTCTCACCGATTCTTCCCTAGTCCCACTTGCCTGGACACATCTCTTTTCTGAATATGGCAACTCCCCCCACCCTGGCCAACAATCATCATCCCGACGGTTATCTCCGACTGAAGGTTAGTAATCAACATCCGTCGTCCACGGAGGAGCTGCAAGCATCCAAAACCTGTAGGAAGAGAATTCGGCAGTAGCTTAAGTTAGATTTGAGTACCTTGCAAGGCTTCTCCGAAATCGTTCTCCTGCACACAGACGGAAGAGTACAGAGGACGTTAAGTTCACCCCCACGAAGTTTCGGAGGAGGAATATTCTGGCATGGGCAGAAAATCAAGATTTTCTGGACCCGACCGAAAACTGCTGCCCGCCCGCCCGACTTTGAAAAAACCATTGCCCTTGCATTCTTGAAGGCCACTTATCCACAAACCCCATATTGAGTGCACTTCACCTTCAAGGTCCCAAATCCAATATATATGTTCACTTCCATTCAACTATATTCGTTAATCGGAGACTTTTCCATGATTTTGAGACTATTCAAGAACGTGTTTTTCAAATTTGGACCAGTGATGAGAACATAAATATCCCATATGTATGATTTTGGATACAATTATCGGACATAAATGCATCAAAGTGAACAAAAAAGTGAACCATACATGAAAACATTTGTGTATAAAATGAGAAATCGTTGCCAATGGAAGGGAAGATGTGGAGAATGATTGGAAATTGAATCTATTCAATGGGTTTGAAATACAAATATAATGGAAATACCATTAATGTCTTGAAGACCTTCAAATAAATAGATAACCAAGCGCTACATTCTACCCCTACACGCATTTAAGGAGTCCGTAGACGTTTATAGTCCCACTAGTACGTCCCACTATTTTTTTTCGCGGCCATGTCCTTGTCTTTTGTGGTGGCTTCTCTTTGTAATGCTCCAATGGCCTCCATGGCTTTGAAAATCTCCGGCCCGCGGCTATAGCCATGTTTGTTGATTGGCCCAGAATATGTGTCGTTCTTCCATATATCCCGACGCGCTCCCAAATTGTACGAAGTGGTATTGTAAGTGGAATACGAGGGTGTCTGTGAGAGGCAATGTTTTGCACTTCTCTGGAAGGCCAAACAACGATCGGACTCAGTAGATGCGACCTTCAGGGCATGCCTATCCAATGAAGAAGTCGAGGAGGGTTGGCCACCAAGCGTGTAGGGAGCGACCTGCGAAACAACACCATAGGAAGAATGGAGTGGGAAATTAATGAGGGGCGGTTTGGGACAGGCGCTCGTAAAGTGCCTGGCACGCAGATGCAAGATAAGGAAAACAACGGTGAAAAAAAAGGGAGGGGACAAAGAAGGGCACCTTGGCTTTGGGGACGTTGGTGCGGGGCACGATCGGCACCGTGGGGGCGTTGATGGGGGCATCCGGAGCCGATTGAACTGTGGCATTGTTGGATAATGGGGGGGAATTAAGGCATGGAGGGCCGACGACCACGGATGAGTTTGCGGGAGGAGGAGCGGAGTCGACGGGTGGGTCACACCAAGGAGCTTCCATGCGGAGACTCCGGCTCGGCCCACGACGAGCGAAATCATCGTCCCTAGAGGGGGACACATGTCGGCACCGTTCGAGCGTTCGCTTCTCCTTGGAGAGGATCTAGAAATCCGTCACGCCGCGAGAAGGGGAGCCAGGGGACGAGAGGGGTCGGGAAGGGCCGTTGAGGACAAGGGTGTCACATAGAGGGGGAAACTATGGGCAACAAAAAAAACATTCAAGTATGGAACAAGCATTAGATATGTGAACCACATAGACACAACCACATGCACGAAGGTTTTCAAATTAATTTATTGAATTTCGCAAGCCAAACGATGCTCCTATATACATTATCGCGGGGGCTTAATGCCGCGTTGCCAATGGGATTGGACCTCACAAAATCCAGGACGCTTCCGGGGTGGAGCACAAGCCTTCCAATGTAAGGTGCTAGCCTATCGACAAAAAAATGTGTCCTTCCTATCGCCGGTCCACGGGTCAGGGAAGATGACGTTGCCCGGGGGGTTGAGAACGCTTTTGGCAGGGATGTCATCGATGAGGAGGGTGTTCTCCGGAGTTAGCCAACACCCGTGGGGGACCCCCTCCAATGGGGGACACCTAGCCACAGCCTGGACCTCAGGACCTTGAAGAACTGTTGCCTTCCGCCTCAACCACCAAACTTGGGCACCGGCACACCCTTCTCATCGAGTAGCTCATCTCATGCCTCTTGGCTGAGAACGAGGCAAGGGCTCGGGAGATCACAGAAGAGGAACTTGAAGATGGGCTCCGTGTTCTCCAAGACCATAATTTATGCACAGTATAAAATATATCCACACTCAATTGTTAAAGTAAATTTTGGTAGCATATTTATGCATGACCGTAAATAGGTGTAATGTGTAATGTGTAAATTTATATTACGTATTTTTACGAACGCATGTTCATAAATACATATAGTGGTTTGTTTATTTGCATAAACATACATAAGATAGGTGTTAAGGTAGAAGTTAGCACTGTGTTTTAAGAACATAAAATGTCCATAGTAAACCAACCCGTCAAAAACTGACTAGTTGGTCACAAATTGTCGAAAGGGCAAAAAAATGCTAGTTTATTAGTTGATGTCAAATCTGTCCCTAATGCAATTAGTGTTAGAACGTCCACTAGTTGGTTTTTTACTAAACAATTTATTCAGAAGTAGTAATTATTTGTTGTTAGTAACTTAGTTGGTCCAAAGTTATTAAATTGGCATTGCGAGTCTTTTACTAGTTGACTGTTTTTTATGACCTCAGTGTGCCAGTTGGTCATGAACTGGACAAAGGGCAAAAACGCGTCAGGACAGCTAGTTGCAATGTTTTGACAGGGTGGCAACCTACTAAGTTGACCCACCTAGTAGGTAGTTGTTTTGAGGTATATAAGGATTGTCTTAGAGACTTTTGGCTCCATTAGTACACATATAACATTATATTCGTTAATTGGAGACTTTTGAAAGTCTCAAAATGAAATACGCCCATAGTTTGGGATGCCAATATTATGAGCATGCGGAACATTGGGAACATTGGGAACATCGGGAACATCGGGAACATGACGGTTTGCAATTTCGCATGCAAAGAATATGCACAACACTCAAAATAGTAAGTCTTTAAATCATAATCAAAACATGAACTATAAGTGGAAAATAACAATCGAATCCCAAAAACAAATGCTTTTATGTCCTTATAAAGTTTAGGATGCGCATCCCATATATAAGGGTCTTATGGAATTGGATGGCACATCCCAAACGTATGTATAAATTTGATATTATCCGCAATAAAACCAAGTCTACAAAGTGCCCCTATTTTCCACATTAATTCCAACCTACGTTATGTTTCCCCATCTCCATCTTCCGCTTCATATCCATTATCGGCATCATTTTCCGCAGCTGCAATACGTACCAAGTTGTCTTTGGCAAAATCTATATGTTTTTGGGGGATGGTCATAATATGCGAAGATAGATTAGACTCTTAGAGAAGGTGTGTATGCTTATAAGTTTTAGATCTGGACGTGTAGCATCTTGGAAATGTGTGGCAGTTCGGACGGACAACAGTCTTGGAAAACAAGTAGTAAAGTGTTGAAAGAGGGATTTAAAGAGTAGATTCATTGTTGGCATTCTCATATTATTGCTCTTCTTGTAAGTTAACATAGTCCTTAGTGTTGACAAGACGAAGGTGTTGAAGGTGTTACTGAAAATGTGCATCGGACAACTTGTGATGTAGTATCAAGGAATGCATTAGAAAGTAGAAAGGATGGGTATGCGTCGACGCGATGCTCATGAGAGGACGTCAAGAGCAAGTAGTTAGAATGACTTGAAAAATGTATCATAGGTTGGTAGAATGTTAGACAGGTCATATCCGGACACGGTTTGCGAAAACCACCTCCGGAAGTTGGCCGATCTAACCAACAACATTAGCTGGTCGGAAATATGTAAGTAGTTAGAATGACCCAAAAACTCTACCACAGGTCGGTAGAATGTTAGACAGGTTAGATCCGAACTCGGTTTGCGAAAACCACCTCTGGAAGTTAGCGGATCTGACAAAAAACGTGAGCTGGTCGAAAATATGAAAGTGGCCCGAATGACCCAAAAACTCTGCTAGGTTGGTAGAAGGTTAGAGATGCCAGATCCAAGCTTATATTGTAGAAATGACCTCTGGAAATTCGCTGATTGGGCCAAAAACGTGAGCTGGTAGATAATGTCCATGGCATATTTTCGAGCCTTAAACGGAAGTTTTAGGAGACTATACGTCAAAGGAGCTTTCTAGGGATGGATTAGCTTGGGAGGTGTTTTGCAAGGCTTGGAGGTGACTAGCAGCGAACTAGTAAATGGAGCAAGGAAGGAGTGCGAAAACCCATTAACAATGGCCTTCATATATACGTATTCCTAATCACTACAATTATTGTAGCATTGGGTTGGTGTATATTCTCATTGTATGTAGCACAGGTTTACAAACGAGCGTTCGTAAATATGTAGGCCTTGGTTGGTGTGCGGAGGTTTACGAACGCGCGTTCGTAAATATGTAGGCCTTGGTTGGTGTGCGGAGGTTTACGAACGCACGTTCGTAAATATGCAGCCCTAGGTTCGTGTGTAGAGGTTACGAATGTGCGTTCGTAAATATGCAGCCCTTGGTTGGTGTGCAGAGGTTTACGAACGCGCGTTCGTAAATATGCAACCCTTGGTTGGTGTGCAGAGGTTTACGAACGCGCGTTCGTAAATATGCAGCCCTTGGTTAGTGTGCAGAGGTTTACGAACGCGCGTTCGTAAATGTGGAGCCCTTTGTTGGTGTGCGGAGGTTTACGAATGCGCGTTCGTAAATGTGCAGCCCTTGGTTGGTGTGCGGAGGTTTACGAACGAGCGTTCGTAAATATGTGGCCCTTTGTTGGTGCACAGGGAGGTTGAACACCACGTGCATCACCAAAATGGGTCAAAATTTTATCAATTTTTTTTCATTACATATACATGGTGTCTATTACATAGTAAAAAATGGCAGCCAAATTCCATGATTTTTTTTTTGTAAAACATACTGTTTCTAACTAGAATGACGCAGAATTGAACTAAAACAATTACAACAAAAAATAAAGATGACTAAAAATTTCAAAAAATATAAAAATGATATTATCAATGGTTATGTATATATAGAAAAAATATCATAATATTTACGAACGAGCGTTCGTAAATATGTAGCCCTTTTGGTTGTGCACAGGGAGGTTGAATACCACGTGCATCACCGAAATGGGTCAAAATTTTATCAATTTTTTTTCATGAGTACATATACATGGTGTCTATCACAGAGTAAAAAATGGCAGCCAAATTCCATGATTTTGTTTTTTGTAAAACATACCGTTTCCAACTATAATGACGCAGAATTGAACTAAAACAATTACAACAAAAAATAAAGATGACTAAAAATTTCAAAAAATATATAAATGATATTATCAATGGTTATGTATATATAGAAAAAATATCATAATATTTACGAACGAGCGTTCGTAAATATGTAGCCCTTTTGGTTGTGCACAGGGAGGTTGAACACCACGTGCATCACCGAAATGGGTCAAAATTTTATCAATTTTTTTTCATGAGTACATATACATGGTGTCTATCACATAGTAAAAAATGGCAGCCAAATTCCATGATTTTGTTTTTTGTAAAACATACCGTTTCCAACTAGAATGACGCAGAATTGAACAAAATCAATTACTACAAATAATGAAGATGACTAAAAATTTCAAAAAATATAAAAATGATATTATCAATGGTTATGTATATGTAGAAAAAATATCATAATATTTACGAACGAGCGTTCGTAAATATGTAGCCCTTTTGGTTGTGCACAGGGAGGTTGAACGCCACGTGCATCACCGAAATGGGTCAAAATTTTATGAAATGTTTATCATGAGTACATATACATGGTATCTATTACATAAGTAAAAATGGTAGCCAACTTCGATGATCTTTTTGTTTTGTAAAAGATACCGTTTCTAACTAGAATGACGCAGAATTGAACTAAAACAATTACTACAAATAATGAAGATGACTAAAAATTTCAAAAAAATTTACAAAAGATATTATCAATGGTTATGTATATGTAGAAAAAAATATCATAATATTTACGAACGAGCGTTCGTAAATATGTAGCCCTTTTGGTTGTGCACAGGGAGGTTGAACACCACGTGCATCACCGAAATGGGTCAAAATTTTATCAATTTTTTTTCATGAGTACATATACATGGTATGTATTACATAGTAAAAATTGGTAGCCAAATTCCATGATCTTTTTTTTTGTAAAACATACCGTCTCTAACTAGAATGACGCAGAATTGAACTAAAACAATTACTACAAAAATGAAGATGATTCAAAATTTCAAAAAAATATACAAAAGATATTATTAATGGTTATGTATATGTATAAAATATCATAATATTTACGAACGAGCGTTCGTAAATATGTAGCCCTTTGTTGGTGTGCGGAGGTTTACGAACGCGCGTTCGTAAAAGAGTTTTGTGGTCATTTTAATTTTTACTGTGAAATTTGTCCTGTGATGGTTTGGAATTTACGAACGCGCGTTCGTAATTGGGTGCGCCTATATGTCATGTATAATGTTTTATTGTATCCGTGTATATACGTATCCATATATATACGGATACATATACAAATGTGTTTTACAAAAAGGCTTGCTTGCTATTTATCAACAATCCTTGCATTGCTTCTTGGAACTCTTGGTTTTTAATTGATACATATCAAACTAGAATTAGTGCTTCTGCATACTATAAGTGAAGATAAAACTTGATAATGATAGAAACTGAAAAAAATTAAATCAAAACATAATTGAGTTTCAGAATGTGAGAGAATACCAAATTGAAGAACATGGCAAATCTTGCAAATAAAACATGCCAAAGCTCAGCATACATGTAAGAAAACACATGGAATTCAACAATGAACAAATTTCATAATATGAAGGAAGTGAGTTCAGAAGGATTATTGTACTCACATTGAATTGGTCTACACCCAATGCATGTGTTTCCTCTCTTAGTGAAAAACCTAGAAACCCTCACAAATGTACACTCAATCAACTGCACCCTTGCACCACTCAATCCTCCCTCACACTCTCAAGCCCTCGCACATTATATACAAACCCTTGCAACAACTCTGATGTGCATGCAAGTCTCAAGCTTGTAGCTCTCAAGCTTGCTACTGTAAAGCTTGCAACTCTCAAGCTTATAACTCTCAAGCTCTCTACTCCCAAGCTTGCAACTCAAGGGAAATTTGCGACTCTCAAACACTTGCCCCAACAAAATTAGTGTAAAAATGGCAAGAGCTTCGCTCCGCATGTGCTCAGCGCTCCGCTCCTCCTCTCTCTGCTCCAAATGACAATGAGGAGAGGAGGAAGGGGCGCGGGGAGGTAGCCGGCACCGCTAGGGTTTCCCCGCCACTGCCACATGGCCTCCATCCAACTGGGGAGGGCTGGGATGTGATGGGGTGATGGGGTGATGAGGTGTGGGGATGGGATGGGATGGGATGGGGTGGGGTGGGGTGGGGTGGGGTGGGGAAAGGGGTATGGGTAGAGATGGGGATAAGATGGGGGATGGGATAGGATGGGATGGGGTGGGGGGGGTTTAATGCTGAAATGTGTTGGTTTCATCCAAGTCACGATACATAAATTGTTGTCATATTATGGAGGTAGTCATACATGACTACCTTGTCCATTCTTGTTAGTATGGAAAAACATTCAATGACTCTCTCGCATGAAAATGAAAGTTGGATGTATAAGTAATAAAGGCATGTTTAATTCATGCTTTGTAATATGTATATGTAGTGGAGGCGTTTATCACATTAGTTTGAAGAGCTTAATATAAAAACACATGAATTTTTTTTGCCGCATTCCATTACCACCTATACATTTGGTTTCTTTGTAAACATCATGTATATAAGGAGTATAAATTCGTAGTGAACAATGCACGTCACTTAGTAGGGATTCGATGAAGAATCCGTCCCCAAAGATTTGCATATGGTGTTTTGAAATATAGTATTTTTAGGAATGAAATATCTTTCAAGTTGTTCAATGGTTCCTCAGATAATTATTTGCTTCATAAAGGACCCAATTTGAGATTGGTGGTAGGGGGTGTCCTTTCTCTTAGAAGAGGTGAAGGAAAATTCAATTTCAAAGAGGTCGTCAATTCATTTAATTGGGTCTCAACATGAACTAACATTTGTATAGTGCATTGAACTTTAATTTCAACTTGAACTAAATGCATTTCAGCCATGTAGTCAATTGTTTGGCTAGCATCACTTGTGCATTCTACATCAAATGTGCGATATGGGTTATTGAGTAGTCAAGATTGTTTGTGTGTGTAATATATTGTATTAACTACCGGACATGCACAACTTTCACAAACCCTAAAACCCAAACCCTAAAAGTGAAGTTTGAAATTCTCCCTCTTTCACCTTAATAGTGTTGAGTGCATTTTGATCACATAATCCAAACTTAATCTTATTATAACATGCATGTCTTAAGAGTCAAGTTTAAATGAACACTTTTAGGTATGCACCTACTTCTTGTAGGATGCAAAACACACAATTAGTGTGACTCGACCTAGGTATGGTTTGAATTCATATGCTTCCTCTACCTTATGCACCATTCCAAATTAATTCAATCTTGCCACACATTCCGGATTAATTCAATCTTTCTACACCTAGGTTTGCACTTGAATGAAGACCTAAATTATACCTAGGTATAGTTTGAATTCATATCCTTACTCTACCTTACAAGCCATTCCAGATAAATCCGATTTTTTTATTGGTGTCCACACACTTGGTGAGCATATTATGGGCATGTTTTGATATGAATCATATGATACCTACAATTTTAGGGGCCTCCACAACCAATTTGACCCACTCCTACCTCATTGTATATATATATATATATATCACTTAGACCTTGGTAACATATAGGTATCAATTGCCAAAAACTTGGATTTCACAACTTGGTCGCAAATCATGTATTCTATATTAAGCATCATCATATTTAAATAATATTTCACTATTATAGTGTGTGTGTATATATATATATATATATTCTTGAGACCTTGGTAACACCTAAGGTGTGCAACCAATATTAATATTTTCGATATGTTGCGTGTATGCCAAACATGTTCCATACATAGCGTCATACATGTTCCACATGGATAGAATGGCATATTGTTAGGTCAAGGTAGGCGGCGGGAAACCGCTTTTTAAAGAGCATCCAAGGGATTTTGAACCACCCTAGAGCAGTACTTAAAGCTCTCCCCCCCCCACCAGAGCTCTTTTTGCGGCAGACGTCCAGTGCGCACTCTAGAGACCTGTCGGAGTGTGATCACGCCATTTTTCTGTGCGTCCACAATACATACCCCAGGTATATAACAACGTACATCCACCGCATATACCGCCGCTTATACCGGAGTTTTACGAACGCGCGTTCGTAAAGCTCGAGTCAACGCATTTGTAATAATGGTTCAAACACATATGATGGCTGAGAGTTTACGAACGTGCGTTCGTAAATACAACCTGTGAGTATGGTCTATGCATCCAACAACATCCATATGTAGACACATCTATGCAAAGACCCAAACAGTATGTTATGGTGATATACGAACGGACGTTCGTAAAGATACCAACCAAAGACTTACGAACGGTCGTTCGTAAATACCACCTGTGAATATGGTCTATGTATCCAGCAACATCCGTAGATAGACATACATCTATGCATAGACCCAAACAATATGTTATGGTGATATACGAATGGGCGTTCATAAAGATACCAACCAAAGACTTACGAACGGTCGTTCGTAAATACCACCTGTGAGTACGGTATATGTATCCAACAACATTCATACATAGACACATCTATGCATAGACCCAAACAGTATGTCATGGTAATATACGAACGGGCGTTCGTAAAGATACCAACCAAAGACTTACGAACGGTCGTTCGTAAATACCACTTGTGAGTATGGTTTATGTATCCAACAACATTCATACATAGACACATCTATGCATAGACCCGAACGGTATGTCATGGTGATATACGAATGGGCGTTCGTAAAGATACTAGCCAAAGCTTTACGAACGGCCGTTCGTAAATACCACATGTGAGTATGGTCTATGTATCCAACAACATTCATACATAGACACATCTATGCATAGACTCAAACAATATGTCATGGTGATATACGAACGGACGTTCGTAAAGATACCAACCAAAGACTTACGAACAGTCGTTCGTAAATACCACCTGTGAGTATGGTCTATGTATCCAACAACATCTATACATCGATACATCTATGCATAGACCCAAACAGTATGTCATGGTCATATACGAACGGGCGTTCGTAAAGATACCAACCAAAGACTTACGAACGGTCGTTCGTAAATACCACCTGTGAGTATGGTCTATGTATCCAACAACATCCATACATAGACACATCTATGCATAGACCCAAACAATATGTCATGGTGATATACGAACGGGCGTTCGTAAAGATACTAGCCAAAGCTTTACGAACGGCCGTTCGTAAATACCACCTGTGAGTATGGTCTATGTATCCAACAACATCCATACATAGACACATCTATGCATAGACCCAAACAATATGTCATGGTGATATACGAACGGCCGTTCGTAATGATACCAGCCAAAGCTTTACGAACGGCCGTTCGTATGGCGCACACCAATCCATTTCCCCCAGATACCCATATGATGGCATACATTTTACGAACGTACGTCCGTAAATACCACAATTGTTACGGTCTATGTTTTATTTGACATAAACAGTATGGCCTGTGACATATGGGCGGCACTTCGTAAAGATACGCTCCTGAAACATGTGTAGGGAGGTATACGGACGATCGTTCGTATATCCCAAGTCATGCTCTTTTTGTATTTCGGGCCTATAATCAAGGACATACATTTTGTCGATTGTGTATGCAACTGATATTTCTTACATCTATATCATTCAGTTTTTTTCCCATATGCATATATATTGTTCTTGGACACCGATGTAAATATTCATATTGTGTGATCTCCAAAATCACGTGTCGTCTGTCCCCTGCACATTTGATCATGAAATGGGATGGGTTTTACGACCGCACGTTCGTGAACATATTTGAAAATCATGTCTTGTATTGATGTAGAACCATGTCCATGGTTACTCAACAAATAATTTCATCGCCTTCTAAAATTTATAAATAACACCATGGGATGCCCACGTTTATTGGAATGGAAAAATAGGGATTGTTTACATGTGACCATGGATTGTTTTGGAACGACCGTTTGTGTTTATGTATGAGGTCCTCCAATGGTACCCCAACACCTACTTTTCAATATCTACAATGCGAGCGTGTCCTTGGTTAGCTAGTCATTGTTGTTTTTTTATTTGGAGAGTGTATGTATTTTGGGCCATATATACTCACATGTAGCGTGTCTGCTCTTATATGTATAACATCGGTTGTTCCATGGTTGTTTTTTTAGGTGGGATGGTAGTGGATGTAGCAAATAGTGCCTTTGAGTTGTCGACAGAGGCATCGTCCTTGGATAGTGAGTGTGAATTCTCGTCCCGGTCGGCTGACAATATTGACGGGATAAACGTGGTGGGTGTGTCTGTGGATATATCCTCCGGTGGATCTTACGAAGTGCACGAACAATCTTAGCATTCCGGGGATGTCCACGATGACATTCCATTGTGTGCTAGTTTCGGGAGGGAGCATTGGGTGGGACTTGATGTTGTTCTACTTAACGATAATGGTTGGTGAAAGCCTTGTCTTCACGAAATTTTGTGTGAATTAACCCCAACTTTCGTCAAATTGAAGTCGAATATTGCCATCCAAGCACCAAAGACCAGAACGTGCTCCGCACCTATTTAGGTCGGGACACCAAAAAGGGTTCAAGTGGACAGTGGACTCAATGTACGGATCGGTTTGGATAGACACGGATACCATACTTTGTGCTTGGAAGCCGTGCAAGGGTTCCAAATCGGAAACAATGACCATCCCCCCAAAACATATAGATTTTGCCAAAGACAACTTGGCACGTATTGCATCTACGGAAAATGACGTCAAGAATGGATATGAAGCGGAAGATGGAGATGGGGAAACATAACATAGGTTGGAATTAATGTAGAAAATAGGGGCATTTTATAGACTTGGTTGTATTGCGGCTACATTCAAATTTATAAATAGGTTTGGGATGTGCCATCCAATTCAATAAGACCCTTATATATGGGATGCGCATCCTAGAATCTATAATGACATAAAACCATTTGTTTTTGGGATTTTATTGTTATTTTCCACGTGTAGTTCATATTTTGATTATGATTTAAGTTCTATATTTAGGAATGTGAATATTCTTGCGTACGAACTTGTAAACTGTCATGTTCCCAATGTTCCCAATGTTATCTATGCTCACAATATTGGCATCCCAAACTATGGGTGTATTTTATTTTGAGACTTTCCAAAGTCTCCGATTAACGAATATAGTGATCCATTCAACAAATAAGCAATTGACTGGGATTTCATTTTCAAAGTGACACCGTCAATAAACCATGTAATTCATTTGGAAGTCAAAAATATTACAAAACCTTCATTAGCACTAAGGTTATAATTTTGTGACTTACCATTGAAAGGGTCTTTGTCATTCTAAAATGGAACTAAAACTAGTGATTTATTTTTAATATGTTGGATATTATAGTCTAGTTAATACCTTCTACTTTCACAAAGTTTTCATACGCATTTAAACCAACTAAGTGTGATTAAATGTAATTAATTCTAATTAATTTTTATTAATTATAATTTAGCCCAATTAAATCAAAGACCATGCTTACCAAATTAATTAAGACTAATTAATTACAAAATGTACTTACTAGAATTAATCATGATTAGTAAATATAATTTATAATTAATTAGGATTAATTAATTTGGCAAGCATATTTTCTGATTTAATTGGACTTAATTAGGATTAACCAAAATTAATTAGACTTGGTTACATTCAATCACACTTAATTAGTTTACATGCATATGAAAACTTTGTGAAAGTAGAAGGTATTAACTAGACTATAATATTGAACATATTAAAAATAAATCACTAATTTTAGTTCCATTTTAGAATGACAAAGATCCTTTCAATGGTAAGTCACAAAAATTATAACCTCAGTGCTAATGAGGATTTTGTAATATTTTTGACTTCCAAATTAATTGCATGGTTTATTCGCAGCGTCACTTTGAAAATGAAATCCCAGTCAATTGCTTATTTGTTGAATGGAAGCGAACATACATATTGGATTTGGGACCTTGAAGGTGAAGTGCGCTCAATATGGGATTTGTGGATAAGTGGCCTTCAAGAATGCAAGGGCAATGGGTTTTTCAAAGTCGGGCGGGCGGGCGGGCAGCAATTTTCGGTCGGGTCCAGAAAATCTTGATTTTCTGGACGGGCGGCTACCCCTACCCGAATATTCCTCCCCCGAAAAGTTCGTGGGGGGTAACTTAACGTCTTCCGAAGAGTACCCAACTAGAAGGCTTCACAGATCCGGGGGACATTTAACCTCTCTCCACGAGCCCTCAACAATATTTGTTGGGAACCTTGGATCCACATCCATGGCCACACCCACCACGTCCTTGGGCACGGGTGTGACGATGTCAACTATACCCACCATTGCCGTGAGCAAATTGTCATATTCAAATAATATTCACAATGCCTCCATTCCATGGCCGGTGGACACCTCGTGCAGCGTAGCATGCTTACAGATTTCGTGTGAGGTATGAGAGAGGATGGCGAGGACCAAAGCTAGATGAAGTTTCTATTCAATCCCCGTACCTACATAACATCCATTTGCAATGCATGTGGTTTGGCTCGGGTATACAATATTCCAAAATACACTATGGTCATTTTATACGGTTCTTGTGATACTTCATGGCAAGTGTCTAAAACCATCTCCGTTCTCTCAGCCACTGACATTGATGTCTACCACGGTTGGGTCCAAGGTCACAACCTCCATGGACATGGCCACCATTGTCATGTCCACCACCACATGGTTCAGCCTAAAAGAGACATTTCCATAATCTTTTGCTATTTCATGTAGGTTACATAGCTTGAAAAAAATTCAAAACAATGCCATAGATCTACAAAAACAAAACAAAAAAAAACTACAAAATTTATTGCAATAAATAATAAATTCATATGCAACCTCAAAAAATTGCAAAGTTGTTTTAAAAGACCTTTTACTATCCACTAGGTGGGGGTCCATTGATGTTGGATTGTTGGTTGAGAACAATGAATATCAATTTACTTTCCTATGTTCATCATGAACTAATGCATAGTAGGCTATCTTACCGTGCTTGATTAAAAAGCAAAAAGGAAATACACCCCAAATCCTAATAGGCTAGGGTAATTGTGTTCCTCATCATGAACAATTTACCCTTGAAGGCTAAAGCCTGTTTTAGATAACAACGCTCATTGTTCACTTCCTATATAGTGAAGATTGAAATGTTGAAAAATTTCCAAATTTAATAAATTCAAAGACCACTTTTATAAATGGTTGGTGTCCTCAAATGACTATGCGAAGTCCACAAATGCATATTCAAGCTTAATATTGATAAAATTTATTAGATGTGATGAGCACACATAGACATATGATGTGCCCAACAGGATGTGACTATTTATGGATGTGATTGAAACACAACGTGTCAAAAATCGTAGTTGGATAAAAAGTGATGGCTAGGGCGAACCGACCCATACATTGGTACCTTACCGGATGTCTAGTGATGTCACATTCGAATGAATCGGCCCTCAACCTCATAGGGGGTCTTTTTGTATTGGAGCCACTTCATCCACGATATGTAGGATGGTTGATTTTAAGTGAGTGCCACGAATCCTCAGCCGTTCGCCCTCCCCGGTAAGGTACGGATATATGGGTTGGTTCGCCCCAGCCAAAAGTGATCATACTCGAAAGAATTAAAGGGTGAATGTTTTACATGTACTTTACATGACATACATGAAAATGATGAAGGTCTAAGTGTTAAGTTTGATACGATTGTGATGCAAGGTCTATTTGATATGAAGTATGAATGTTTATTATGTTTAAAATTGCATTTGGGACACTATCATAATGTCCAATGATGTCAAATTGTTAGTAAAGCTTACGTACAACTTTGTATATTTGGAAAGGTGGTGATGGACAAGAAAAACTCTCTTTTCCAAAGACATTGTGGATTCAGCCGGCCAATGAAGAACCAACCATTCATCATAAGACAGAAAATAACAAAACAGAAGAATTCATTGTTACAAAGTTGTGTGTATGAGAAAATCACAGAGGCATGTGTGCCCTGTAAGCTATTAAGTCCATCGGGTGCTCAAGAATGGAGAAAAAGAATATGATACCCAGAAATTTCAGACACTGGTGCATGATGCTTTATTACCCATCACCATGCTTATCCATAGGGTGGCCTGATCTCCACAATGGAATTAGTCACTCTGTTTGCATGTCTGCAATTTTCATGTGCACTGTTACACTTGAAATTACTTCAGTAACAAAGCTTCAAGTACCACTGAAGATTAAAGACTTCAACTTTCAGGGATTCAAGTGTCCAGTGTTTCCTTCACATTGGTGAACAATGAATGACCTTTATGTTTGAAATGGAGATCTTCTCACTATTCACATTGGAGTTAAAAACACCTGCAAAACCCCTAGTTACCTTTACAGAATCTGGGATGCTTCTCTCAAACACCACCTGTGCCATCAACGGACACCTGCATATCAGCTCGCCCACCAGCCATTCTCTCTGCCTTTAACCCTCGTTCTCCTGATCCAAAAGCATCCAAAACCAGGTTCACAACATTTCTCAGGAATAAAATCGTAAATTGGGCAGCATTTTGATGGTGGAGCAAGCCAAAGATCCAAAAAGGACGAAGACAAACAAGACTGGGAATAATAGAGGCAGAAGTCCAAGCTGTACCTGTGCGAATGCGTATGACGTCCGAAACAGGAGACACTGCACCAACCAACACAAAGCATGATGTTACTTCGAACTGAATAGTCAAACAATTTCGCCAAACAGTATTCCACGAAATTCAATTTTCTGTGTTATGCAAAATCTAAGCTACCACATAAACAAACTGGAGATATATGAAACATATAAAAAGCTACTTGTAAGCTCACATACCAAATATTTTTCCGTCTCCAATTTCACCAGTCCTTGCTTGATCAATAATAGTATCAATCACAGCTTCCACCTGTTGCCAAAGTCATATTCAAATTAACTTCCATGATAAAATAAAATAGAATCATTTGTTCAAGGTTCATCAAGGAAATTAATTGCCAACTTATTAACATGTTGTTTTCAATAAAAATAAACATAAAAATTGCATACATAAAAAATCCTAAGACCACTAGCACAGCTCACCTGCTCATGTGAAACCACTATCTCCAGCTTCACCTTTGTAAGAAAGCTGACTCCAGCATACTCCGTGCCTGTGATTGACGAAGAAAACATTTCCTGTCAGTTGTGCACCTTCGAATCATCTGTGGGAATATTTCCACAACCCAAAGTACAGGATTGGTAACATACTCAATACTCTAATCAACTTTTCAAGGTCGGCAAATTTCAAATACAATACACAAGAGAAGAAAGTTGAAATTGAATACTACTAATGTCCTACATCATTACTTCCCCTGTTGTCTACAAAAAAATGCCAATAAAGAAATGGACAAACCAGCTTGCCGCTCTCGAGATACAATACACAAGAGAAGAAAGTTGAAATTGAATACTACTAATGTCCTACATCATTACTTCCCCTGTTGTCTACAACAAAATGCCAATAAAGAAATGGACAAACCAGCTTGCCGCTCTCGAGAGCCACCCTGAGCTCCAAAGCCTCGGACATCTGTGACAGTAACACCTCGAATTCCCATCTTGATAAGAGCCTGTTAGATAACCATTGCCAACAACCTCTGCATCAGATTGAGGAAGGAAGGTTTTATGAAGGTTGATGAGGTACTAGTGGTAACTAAAAACTCCAACATAGACAAAATTATGCATGATTTCTCATTAAGGTCAACTAAAAACTCTGCAAACCACATATGCTCTTCAGACATTAGCTGCTGTCTTCAATAAGTTATTACAATGTCCATTCCACCTTTACTGGAATTATCTTAATGCTCTGATACAAAAGACTATGAAGTTCTTCCTGAGCTGGCAGGCATATGTTCAATAGTATGCTGCGTTTTAATATTACAAAGGTTAAGACTGTTAAAAGCTGATACAAATGAAAGGTTCATGAGTCATACTGACGAAACAGGAGTCAGTCGCCATGGTCTTTAGCCAGAGTGAAACATGCACCCAAACATGCACAAACGAAAAGCCAACAACAAACTTAGTCCAAAAAACTTAAAGGATACCACCATAAACTTTACTTACAGTATTCTTAGAGAAACTATCTATTCTCTCTGGGGCATCCCTTAGAATCCAGAGAAGCATCACTGCCCCCTAATTCGTCACATAAGTACCAAAAGGAAGCCATAACATGCAAATTAACTGCAAATGTTTATGAAAGGTGTGCACCTTAAAACTGCTTCAACTTTGTAGAAGTCCACATGTGGTATAAAGTCTGCACACTCACACCAGCGACTCTGAGATCTCAGTAACCTGGACGTGCTGATCAATCTGTCTCGCCTCTCACATTATTTTGTTCGTTACAGTTACTCAGGCACTCGGAGAAGAATCAGCAGAGCTCAGCAATTTGATCTGCTTAAACCTTAAACCCTAACCCTACACAACCAGAAATATACTTCCCATTCAAGTCTCAGGCCCTACCTTTGGACTGCTCACCGAAAGTTCCTAAGTCGGTTTCCACTTCTGCTCTTGGTACTCCAATGTTCTTTCTTCTGAGATCGAAACTCCTGTCAAATTCAGATATCCAATTGCCCCTTCTCAAAACTTGATGGAGAATATGCGTTGGATGCGATTGATGGAGAATATACGACTATGAAGGCAATTATTAGCAGAATAATAACAAACAACTTACATTCTAGAGGATAAGTGGCTTGAGAGGTGGAAATGCAGATCCTCCTATACTGAAACAATGCCCATCTTACTACTAGCCTTCTGACTTAGATGCAAAGAAATTCAAATATAAAGTAGCAAGACTGCAGAGACAAATGTCCGATTCCCATTACTCTGTTGTTATGTAAAGACTTTGTTATCATTAGAATCTTGGCAGTCGAACAAGGCTTACAATAATAAAGTACAGTATGCATTAAGTATTTTTCGTGAGCAAGCACCTTCTGTAATTTATCTTCATCAGGACGCGTATCTTCTGACCCGAGGAATATGTCACGATCGTGAATTGTCCAATTCTTGTTGTGAACATTTAGCTTCACAAGAGCACGCTCTCAAAGACTACATCGCGCAATTTCACCGCAATTAAACCAGGGTAGAGATCACACTCTTTGCTCATATTATTATTCTGGTACTCATTGCGCTTACGGAAATTATACTATTACCAAATCCTTCGTCAAGTGGAAGTCAAAGTGCTCAATAATCCGAAGATGCAGACCTAGAATCAAAACTTGATCCGCGTTTGTAGAAAAACACGAAAAGAACCTCCTCTCCGGGACCACGAAACTTCCCGCATTGAATAAAAATTGCAAATCGAAATCATCGCCATTCCTCTCAGAATAATTACTCGCCGCTACCTATCCCGCCACTGGGATTCGAATACGAAATTCACATATACAATTCACAACCCCCGCGGCCCCCCCCCCCTCCCGGGACAATAATCCGCAACTAAAATATGCAATCACAAATAGAACACACATTTCATCCTCCGCCATTTGAAACACAAAGATACATCAAGAGCTGAACACACTCACCAGCGGATGCAATCCTGGTTCCCGAGAACGGACGCCATTCGTCGAGGCTCTTCTTACTCAAAGATGCTCCACTGTGAGCACAAACGTGTGAGTATCCAGTCGCAGGAAAGGACAAGGAAGAAGAAGCGGTCACAGATGAGTGTGTTGATGATGGAAGAGCACACGACGCCTCGCCAGACGAAGAGATGGATTGCGCAAGCCTTGCGGCCGGAGCACCTTGCAGCGCCATCGCCATTGCTGCCAAACCTTTCACTTCTGTCTCGCTCTCCACTGAACAAGTAAGTACTCTACATTAAAATGTACGGAAGCCCTAGATCTCAGGAGCTTGAAGAGAGCCTAATAACTCTGCGTTTGGCCAACACACCCGTTCCGCTAGAATCTATTCGAGAAGAAGACTTCTCTTAGGATACCACTTCATATACACCTAGATTTCCCACCTCATCATGAAGAATTATTCTCCCATGAAATCTACTAAACACCAAGATTTCACAAGCTTGACGAGAACCTAAATAGCACTGGACCACTTGTTGAGCTAGAATCTACACCAGTCCAAGAATTCTTAGAAGATGCCATTCGTGTACATCTAGAGTGCCTACCAACTTGGTGGTAGAATATATTCTGCCTTGTCTATAAGCTGCCCTATTTAGTTGAGAGCCGAGACTCGAGAGCAATGAATGGGGAGAACCGACTACTACACTAAACAGTCCGATTAGTGTGGGTGGAAAATTAACGTGGAAATAATTAGCATGGACCATGATAATTTTCTAGTCAAGGTCGAATCAATATGCGTTGAAGATCCCAGATGCTTGCCTCATGTTTTCATGAAGATTTATGACCAACACATCGAATGTTAGTTATAGGACAAAAGTAGCACAAAAGAAAATAATCACTTGCACTAATTTCTTAGAAACTCGATTATTGTGGTCCACGCTAATTTTCTACTGGAAACTTAGTGTGGGTTGAAAATTAACGTGGGTTGTAGAAAATGATTATGACCCATAGTAATGAGATTATTTAGTGTAGTTACAAAGCAACCGGCTCATGTTCCCAAATTACCAGTTCAAAACCGAAACTCTAGGAAATAAACCAAACCATAGTTTATGATACTTCTTGTTTCGAGTAGACATACAAAGAATAACCAAAAGATCTCAATGAATAACCGGTTAATTATAAAGGAGTAAGGATAGAGATTGAGTTGGCTTGAACTTCTCCCCGTTCACTGTCAAGTGTTAGTATGGCCTCGGGAGATGCTATTTGGACATTTGTATGATTGTTGTTTATTTATTAATCTTTGATATTCCAATAGACGAGTCAATTCAAGACCACTTTCACGCATGAGCCATGGACCGTGACGAAGTAATTGTGAGGGCCCTAGATTCTCATACAAAGGCTGTACCACTAACATGGTCTGCCATGATTTGCATCATGCCTACCTCTTGGAGGTGGGCTTGAAGCAAAATTTTGGCAGACCATGAAACACTATCCATAGGTTGCCATGTATGAACCCATGTAGACTTTTCATCCATGATAATTCCTTTGGGCCCTTAGGCCTTCACCTCCTTCTAGTGTGAACTGAACTTGGCTATTCGACCAATGAGAGGTCTTAGGGCCGGTTCACACGGGATTAAGTCCCAAGCCAGTTGTGGTCAATCTATGCAATTGAGCCATTGAGAGCATGGACGTTGGGACTTACCACTTCACACATATGACATGGATGTCTACATGGCCACACTTTTTGGAGGTAAGGTTTGGGACTTGTGCTGAGAGTTGGGTCTAGCAAAAAGCTATACTCAAAAGTCCCACAAACATTTTTGCATCAAACAAACAAGATCCACATGGATTGATAATAAACATGTTTTAATGGTTCCTTGAGGCTCAAACCTTGGGACTTTGCCTCCATGTTGGGCCTTGCTAACATGTGTGGGACTTGGGACTTGGCCTGGGGGTGGACTCTTCATACCATGTACAAACTAACATGAGTGTAAGAAGGGGCATTATTTGAGGCATTACTGTACATAGTAAACATAAAGGGAGAGGCATTGTTTTCTTTTGTATGTACATCCATAAAGGCTATTGAGAATTACGAAGTAAAAGTAGATGTACAAATGGGGGCCCTAGGATTTAGAGGAAAACTTGATAATAGTTGTGCTAGTTTCATCCAATTCACGTTTTCATCCACTATCGTCGTATGGTAATAGTCCTCAATGACTGCCTATCCATTATTGTTAGGGTTTGCATTTTGGGTTCTGGGTAACTACAAACTAGAGGCTCTCGGAGTGCTCATGGGCTCCCTGGAGTTTTTCTCTCCATGTTGTGGCTAAGTTATTGTGCATTTGTCTTTGCTTGTTTGAATCATGCAATCAATGAGTTACATGTTACGGACCAAAAAAAAAGGTTCAATAGTTGTCTTATCGGAAAGTGAAAGTGGATTTCACATGTAATAAAGGCGTATTCAACTCGTGATTTATATTTTGTACATGTAGTGGAGGCATTCATCACATTAAGCCATAAAACTTAGTACAAATACATGAGTCCATTTTCTAGCATGCAGTTAATACATATACATTTTTATTTTTATTTCTTTATAAACTTTTTGTATATAGGGAGTTTAATTTCATAATGACCCACGCACATCATTTAGGTTCCCAATGAAGAGTCCATCCCCAGGGGCCTTGAGACCCCATGTGCACCGTCCCTTAGAAGGCAATGGTCATGGGCCTTCAGTCTTGTGTGGGAAGTGGCGCTTAGGTGGTCCCCACTCGTTATAACATTCTTCCACTTCACCGTCATCGTGTGCTATTTTTCACGTTCTTTGAGGATTGTGACGATGGCTTGCCATGTGTATAGGTTCCATTGGTTGTGTGACCCGCCGTTGAATGAGCAAGGCCACTCCCGTGTCTCTTTCTACTTCCAAAGGGGAATTAGTTAAAGCTTGTACAGTACAATATGTGGCCACTCTCGGAAACTAGAGTCTTGTTGTTGGCCGAGAGGGAATTTCTTGGCTCTGTCCCATACCATGAGATAGAGGCATTTTGGAGACTGTCTTTGAGTGGTAATAAATAGGGTCCAGGTAGTGCATGTTACAATGTAATGAATAAGGTTTGGCGAAGCTCATTGAAAGCTCAGTGAAATTTTCAATGTAATATGAAAAGAGCTCCGCTAAATATTATAATTAGTGTCACTTACTATTTGAAGTTACACAATGTTGTTGTGTGTTTTTTCCAATTAAAGATGTGAACATACATGTTCGACCTGTGTTGGTAGAAAAACGAGATGTACAACAAATAGTTATACCATTCCGTAATTCCAAATAGTAAGTGACGCTAAATACAATATTTAGTGTGATAATTACAGACAATTACTTTTGAAATGTCATTTTAGGACATTGCCTCTCGTGGCAAAGCCGTGTCCCCTTGTTGCTTATAACACACCTTTCATCCATCCATGTTAAGATGAGAGACCCGTATGTATAGGTTTGTGGCCGACTTTCATCTCCAGTGTGTACGTCAAGAGTAATTTGGGGTTCTTGAAACTACCCACATTAATGTGGATGGAAAATTAATGCGGAAACGATTAACATGGGCCACTCTACGCGTTTAGTTGAGACGGAAATAACCTAGCCCTTTCCTTCGGGTTTTGTTGAGACTTCTGACTACCACCTTATATTGATTCAAATAGTCACACCACATCCAAAGAAGCATAAAGTAAATCACTCACGCACACATCAATTTCTTAGAAACACAATCAATGTGGTCCATGTGCATTAATTTTAAACTAGAGATGTGATGTGAGTTAACAAGTAGTGTGGCCCACATTAATTCTCATTATGAGGAATCAATGTTGGCTTTAGAGAATCGTTGTAGCCCACACTAAATGGGACTTTTAGTGTAGTCCCATCATCAACTCAACTAAATAAAGTTACCTTCGGAGTACATATTACTTCAAGCTCTTTTTTGTTGGGTGAATGAGAGTCAGGCTCGAGCACAAATAATTCTCCTTTGTCATGTTGTTAGGTACCCTATTCACACTTGATTCCTCTAGCACTAGAATTATCCTTCTCCCACGCTTAAATCTCTAACATTAAGGAGAAAAGTAAATGACCCACACAATCTTAAAAGAAGGTGCCACAACTCAAGTGTGATTTACAAAGAAGAAGTTGCCTTAAAGAAGATGGGATGTCTTATATGTCCACATACAACCACCTTCCATAACATGATTAAGCATTGTGTGTTCATTCATGTGGGCCCCAAGAATATAACCATGGATGCCGCAACTAGTGCAAATTCACATGAACCAATGCACACTGCTTAATAATGTTATGTCCACTTCTCAAGCATCTAAATCTTACTATAGCAACTAAACTATAAACTCTAGGAACCCTTCCTTGGTGGCCGCGTTCCATTTTCAAGCATGTAAGTTAAGCCTTAACTTCCCAAGACTACGAAAGGGTTGGTTTGAGTGCGTTTCACTTAATGTTTGTTGTGGATTTCTCATGGACAAGTTTTGAGGTTAACATGGGATTTATCCATAGGATCTTGGAACATGGGAGGTGAGCTACTGTAAGGCAGAAAATGGGTGTGTTTAACCCTTTGGATTTATACATTATAACAACTAAAGGAAGAGATGCACAAGAAAATGGCATGGTTTAGTCATGGGTGCGGCACTATATAAGATTTTTGTGCACCATGTGCCAAGGAGAGGTGTTGGTTTAATGGCTATTTACTTCCAAGGCATGAACTAAAGGTTCCCTATAATTACTTAATTCTCTAAATCAACGTATTTGTTTGCATCCTACATTTACTTATATTTCCCATGCTAATGCAATTTATTGTAGTTTATATTCCTTTAAGTAATTAAAAAGTAAACCGTATCCATACATACCATTGGAAACATACAAAACCCATGTTCATATATAATATTGAAATCATGGTTCCATACAAGCCATTGCAGAAAACTTGTATCCATGCAACATGCTTTCAGAAGAAGAAAAATACCATACTAAACATAAACCCTAGGATCCTAAAATTCAACCCCTATGTTAATTCTACTAAGAAGCATTGTCCCACATATTATACCTATCTACTTTACTTGTAATGGGATTCTCTACATGAAATGGCCCTTCATTATTTGGAATTCCTTTATGATTTTATTTCAAGTTAATTTAATTCTCCCTATACAACCGATTGCAAAATCCACTGAATGGCCCCTGCTAGGTGGACTCTTCATTGGGAACCTAAATGACATGCGTGGGTCACTATGAAATTAAGCCCCCTTTGTACGAGAAGTTTACAAAGAAAAGAAAATGTACATGTACTAATTGCATCCTAGAAAATGGACTCATGTATTTAATCTGAACTTTTTAGCTCAATGCGATGAATGCCTCCACTACATATGCAAGATATAAATCACGAGTTAAATATGCATTTCTTACATATGAAATCCACTTTCACTTTCCAATGAGAAAATCATTTAACATTTTTTCATCCATAACATGTAAGTCAATGATTGCATCAAACAACCAAAGACAAATGCACAATAACTTAGCCACAACATGGAGACAAAACATCAAGGGAGCCTATGAGCACTCCGAGAGCCTCCAGTTTGTAATTACCTAGAACCCAAAATGCAAACCCTAACATGAATGGATAGGGTAGTCATTGAGGACTATTACCATATGACAAATAGCAGGTGAAAACGTGAATTGGATGAAACTAACACATCTATTATCAAGTTTTGCTCTAAACCTTAGGGCCCCCTTTTGGCCATCTACTTTTACTCCATATTTCTTACTAACCTTTTTGGTCGTACAAACAAGAGAAAACCAATACCTTTCCCTTGAATATACTATGTATGATAATGCCTCAAATAATGCCCCTTCTTACACTCACATTAGTTCGTATGTGGTATAAAGAGTCCAAACCCCCGGGAAGTGCCTCACCTGAGGTTGCAATTCCCAAAAAAGACCTATGACCAATAAAGTTAACCTGGAAAATGAATGGAATGTATGTGTGATCCACTGGATGGGAACGACACAATATTTGAGCACCTCCACAAATTCTCATGCCAAAATGTGCAAACCCAATAGGTTAGCCACCTTGCATTTGGAGTGTGTTAACTATCCTATATTACTAACCAAATGTTGCAAAGAATCCCTAAAATTTAGAGAGTGCTAAAATGTTAAACCAAACAATTGATGTGAGCACAAATGCCATTTTTACAAGAACATCAGAAAATAGTTCACTTTTACCAAAATAAACATCATCGATGTTCATGCAAAGTTTCCATTGGAGTGGCAACCATTGATTGGAGTAAACACCCCAACATGAACTCCCAACACAACAAAACATGACCACTTCCCACTTTGACATTTTTTTTCACGGTCTAATCATCTCCAAATTGCACAACTCATGTGTCTATGGGTAGATATCCATGTTGGCTTGATGTTTAGAGTTATTTTGATTGCGGATGAATGACTTAGGTGGGGTTAAAGTAGGGAAAAATCCATCCCCCAAACCATAAATGAGTTGCTTGGAAAATTAAGAGTTAAGCGTTGTAACGACTAACCTTCTTGGGACTCATTTTTGCTACTCGTTATAGGCAACTAATATCCACATTTCAATTCAACGTCACTTGCAAGTGGCACTTCCTACCCATGATTCCCATGCTTAAATAGACTGAAACAAATAGGATATTGTTTATTTCTTGGCTTCTAGTTCCCTCGTTTTAAATCTCCTATCTCACACAAGAGGGGTAAGAGATAACTTATTCAATTTCAAAGCTATGTTGTATAGCAAACAATATGCCACTTTTTAATTCCAATTAGCTTATAAAACACAAATTATGAAGTGTTCATACTTGCAAAATGGTTGTGTTCACAATAATCCTCAGGCATTTGAGTGCCCCAAATTGGGCCTCTCCATGCACAAAATAGCGTATTTCAGCTACATATTTTCAATTTTATACAATTGAGTCCAAAGTGACCCTTTAAAAAAAATTATGTTGTTTTTTGAATACACTTTTCAAATTGGTTAAATAAGTTGATGTTATTGAATATTCGAGTGGAAATATGTAACCAAGGTGCCTTTGGATGCAAATACATATGTTATATTTTGATCACCAATGTCAAGTACGAACACATTTTTATTTTCTCCTTTAGATAAGATAGTGTGTAAAATAAGGTTCCAAACCCATAAATATATAACACATAATTTTTGAACTACACTTTTTATGAGGTCCGTATAATCTATGTAGTTGACCATACATTGAGACACTATGTCCTTTAAGGGTTTTAAATTTGAGACCAGAATCGATTTCAATGTTTGGATATGAATGTGTATGGATGTCCACCACATCAATGATGATGTGGTCACGTTGCTCTGACACTTGAGGAGCTACCTAGTAGTGCACTATAGTAAAGGTGCCTATGCCGGATTAGGACTCCATTGGCAATCTATAGGGTATCACAATTACGATAAGGTTGGGACTGAATTTCGATCAAGCCGGAACCAATAGTGCCATGACACTTGTCCTAGATTTGAGTGCTAAAGCAAAATAATGTTAAATTTTTTACATGGAAATAATGTTTTAACTTTTTTTACACGGAATGACAAATAATGTTAGGTGTACATTTCCTTTGGGGGGGATGTTTACAATTAGTATTGAACAAGACAAATAGAATTGGTGACACTAAACACATTATTTAGTGTAGGACAATAAGGGGGTCCATTTCGCACTCCACTTTGACACGAAGTGCTTTCATGGCAAAATCTAGAAGGTGGTATTCACACATGTGCTGTTTAGTAGAGCGAATTCGAGTGATTTGGGCACCCATTCTAGTCGATAGGTAAGGGAGAAAAAGGCTTGCAAGTAAAATGAAATTATCTATTTTACGTATTTATTAATGCTAAGATTTCTTAATTCACAAATATTAAGATAGAATACAAACATCAAAGATCATACAAAATACAAACAAAATAACCTCAGTTATCTCCAAAGAGCTCAAATCACATATTAGGTGGTGTTAGGTAATTCCAAACTTTTGAAGAGTTTGGAAATAAGCAATCAATTTTTGAAAATGTGAACATTCATGCTTCAAATGATGCTATTTGCATTTGCTTTGTAGGTGATTGTATACTAAAAGACCGTGGACACAATGTGTGCAAGCATTTGGCATCATAGTGGAGATATTAAAGCGGACGTGTGCCAACAATTTATTCCGGCATTGGTCAAAAAGTCCAAAATTATCCAAATATTAATTTAATATTTTAGTGAAGGCTTGGCCCATGTATCTTTGGCAACCATCAACTAAGAGATGGTGGTAGCAGCGGCCAATGTTCTAGATGCCGACCACAATTGTCACGGATGGAAGTTGGGTCAAGCCAGTTGAGAAAACTTCATTGAATGGTCCCAAGTCACTAATTATATCTAATTGAACAAGGTAAAATAACTAAGGAACCAATCAACATCGCCAATGCTTTCCCCCAATGTCATTGATATTATTATTATAATAAAATTGACAAGCATATTTTAAATAGGTGCCTTCCAAAGTTGTGTTCTTTATGATTAATTTTTCTGATATCTATAACCCATTGTTTGAGAAATGGAGAGCCAACCACCATTTCAAGCCATAAATGATAGCTTGAAATGATGGCCAAACCGAGTGTGACAAAGCCATGAGGGTGATAGAGGATGGATGGTTTATGTCAAGTCTACACATAACTTGATAACTTGCTTTTGAGCAATGTTACAAATCATATTCAGGCTGCAGGATTTGAATATGATTAGTATTGGCTGGCTCAATTTAGCATTGGTTTAATATGAGGCAGGGTTCCATTTGCTTACAAACCTCAAATTTAACACTGGCTAGCTTGATCCCACATGACTTAAAACGCCGAATGAATTCTTCAAAAATATAAATCCATTTGGAGCCATCCTCCACATTGTTGAAGAGTCCAGGGAGCGTCAAGATAAGTCCAGATTCATTTGTATACGCTGTTGTTACTCTCCAAAATAACGAATCACACCTATTGTGTGAATTGCAATCACTCTCCAGTTGTTTCCGTTTCCCTCCATAGTGCTAGAAGGTGAAGCAAGAGAAGTCCAAACTCTTTGTCCACGGCTTGGGGTTGGAAATAAAGCACGGTCCATAGCCTGTAACCATATCCTTCACTCTGGGGATAATGACATCATACTCAACTGGACTATTGGTATGCACATTGAGTGCTAAGGAGGTTAATGTTGACTTCAGTAGAATATGAAAAATGGCTAGACATGTGTCCAAATTCTGAGGTATCATATGAACTATTAATCTCTTCACAGGGGGCCACTTGTCCACTTGTCCGCTGTCACCACCAAGCCCAGATTCACCTCCATGGAATGCCTATACATATATATATATATATATATATATACGATTTATTTTTTTGGAGACGAAAGGCAAACAAGCCAACGCCAAGATTGAAAACCAAGAAAGAAGACATGCCCACTTCGAGGGGAGGCGGGACCCCTCGACCGCAACACACCGCCACGTAAAAGGCAACAACACCCGACCCTACCAAGGACCACCCCCACCCCACCTACCAAGGATGACCCCCAAACCACCAAAACGACCCTCCACAGAGAGAGCTGGACCACCTACCTACATTGTTGTTTCCAATTCCACTCAATATGTAAGTTGTTCCTCCTACAAAGGACGTTCCTAGCACCCCACGTTTTGTTGAAACCTCCGAGCAAGGCCATAGCAGAGTAGCCACTAATCTTGATTTGCTTAATCACCCGTTTCCACGCCGCCTTGGCATACATGATGAGTTCATCCCAAATGTGGTGTTTGACCTTGGGACTCGTGCCATTGTTCTTGGTTGAAGACTTTGTCATTATGCTCGATCCAAATGGTCCACAGGGTGATGCCACGAAGGAGGTGCCAAATTTTAATTTGTTTGCAAAATTTCTTCCGAATCCTTTCCCCAAACATAGCTTGTTTCCAATGAAAGCTATCATAGTTGCCGGTCCTCACCCCGCATAGCTTGTGCATGATGAACGTGGCCCATCTCCAAGCCCTCCATGCTTGAATGCAATCCCAGAATTTGTGTTTAACTGATTTGCTCGTATTCAGGAGGCAGAAGGTACATTGCTTAGAGATGGAAGCAGGTGCGATACGAGCCCTCCACTCATTAACTGCAACCGCTTTATGCCATATTGACCACATGAACTCGGCTTCCTTACCTGCCTGAAACGGATCCCACACTTGAGACCAATAGAATTTGTATTTCCTAGGTAGGTAGCCTTGCCATTTGTCCACAATGTTATTGACCCCCTCGGTCCTTTTAGTGATAGAGTCTCTACCTGATTTCGTGGTGTAATTAAGGAAGCAACACCCTTCAACCCAACGCCACCTATATGGATCACATCTAAGAGTCACCGTTTTACCGTAAAAGAAAATGATTTCTTCTTTTTCTCCTTTTTCATGAAGTTAGAATCATTCACAGGCCCAGTATTTAGAACACCCAGCTTTTCGCACTTGTGTAGTTGAGCAAATCTGGGTAAGTTCAGAGGAATACCTTTCAGAACTCCCAACCACTTTCCATCTTCACCAAGAGCCATGCAGGGAATATCCAGGAAGACTTTGTCTACATTCCGACTCGTCCTGATTATTTTGACGAGGGTATCGAAATTAGAGGCACCATAGAGCACCTCCTGCAAACTACAAATATTCTTCAGCTCCAACCTCATCATTTCTGGAACTTCTAAGTTGAATGCAATGAACTGCAAGCTGGGAGCATTGAGGCTCAGTTTCTCAGGACACTGCATCTTCAGCGGCAACTTCACAAGATTAGTTACACAGATGGTCACATCCTTGGCCATGGTCGATAGGCCTTGGCACAAAACCTTCATGTTTGGGAAATATCAAATATCCATTTGTTACTCCAAATTCTCCTGGGAGTGCCAAGGTCAATAGGTTTTGCATACGATCATTGATGTCCTGCAAGCCCCCCCCCCCCCATTCACTTTCACGCATCGCAGTGTAAAGCTTGTCATCAAAGGCATTTCTTGCAGATCTTGTGTATCAATGAACATATTCCTCAGATCTAAGGTCATCAATAATTTTCCTGTCAACAGCACATATAGTTCAACAATCGATTTTTCAACACAATGACACGATGATCTACCAATGACCTACCAATGATCCTGCCAGCATGACACCGTCTAACTAGCTAATTATCATTACAAGTGGGATATTACAACAGTAATCTCAAATGTCTTCTAATCTTATCTGCAGAAAGAGCCACTCACAATTCTGTGACAGTAGCTTCAACATTTGTGTCCTTCGCATGATGGCCTACTGTCCATAGTCCACAATGCACAGATGCTGTTAAGTATCTTTCACAGAAGGTATCCATTGCTTCAGATGTAGTAATGGATCACTCAACCAATGGTTTGTCTTTCTCCTCTCACCCTCTGGAAAAGAGTTCTGTAGTCTTGGTTCAATTTCAATGTGGAGTTGGACCAAAAAGCGTTTATCCTTCAAAAAATTTACAAATTAATTCATAGGACCTAAACTTTAGGAAAAGCTTAGAGATGGAATAGGGTAGGTATAATGAAATTTTAGGATATATATATATATATATATACACACACACACACACACATAGAGCATGGAAGGATACATCTTTAATTGTAGATTTGATGTATTTAAAATGTTGCCTAGTTCATTAAGGTATGACAAAATTGGAATTTGTAGGCTTAGTTGGCGACATAGTGCGCACTACATTGGTGGATGCATTATCATGTAGCAATGGAAAAAAATTCACCTTGTGGTGGGTGAAAAATGCAAATGACGGGTTTTTGTTGCTTCCCAAGTTCTTCCACACTCCTCATGTTTGGTGTTGTGAGGGTTTGCACATCCGTTTGTTGCTTTCATGGTTGGGTGCTTTGAAGATAAGGTGCAATAATTTCTTCAAGGTTGCTTCAAGGTTCAAGGGTGCTTGGTGCTCTCCTTTGATTGTTATTTTTTTAAATCGGTCTTGGAGCGGTTTCATGCTAGATTTCCATACCTACATGGCGATTGCACCACCACAAATATCCACATCTAAATATAGGTAACTTTCTACCTATGGGAAGAAGAAAATAACTTATATTGTGACTTGTCTGTTAGTGTAGAGGAGAAAGTTGATTTGGGTGGCACTTCGTGATGCTACAAACATAAACAAATATTTTATTTCCCTTTGTATTTACAAAATAATAGTTGTACATCATCTTGTCATTCATCCATTGATAAATCCCTTATTTTGCTACAACTAAGTGCATGAGTCATACTAGCCATGTTGACATTGGACAATCCTTTGAATGTATAATAAGGTAGCCATGACAGTGGATGCAACATTAATTTACTATATTATTCTAATTTAATGCATACGAGATTCATATTTACATATGTATGTCAATGATTTGTTGTGAAAGTAAAAGGATACATTTTATTGAATTTGGATGCTTAGATGCATTCGAGCTCTTTCTTTATACTATAAGGTAACATGTCCCTATGCATTGTCAATTGTTGACTACCATTTACCTAAAGTAGAGGGTGCTAAAATCGTCACATCAATATGTATGTATATATATATTCAAGAACAAATCTCTCGTTGGCGAATGAAAGGGAATACAGCACACCAAAGTATGCCTTCTTTAAAATTTGTATGCAACAATTTAAGAAATTTCAAAGTTTATTGATAGATTAATCAGAGGCATGATGTTAAGGTGCTAAACATTCTATCATTAATGAATGTTTTTGAGTAGGTTATCTTTGGTTCACAAAGGCCTTAGTAAGGAAATTTGTATCTTTAAGAAATTGGATGCATTTTGGATTACAAAAGAGTTAGGATATAGAGTTAGTATATGATTAAATGTTGAATGTAAGTTAGTTGATGTGGATCTTGTATATCTTTCGGTTGAGCATTGATAAGTTCTTGTTGCTCAAAGAGGGAAGAAATTCTTCTTGGAAAGATAGGTGAATGAAATGGATGAATGCAGTGAGGCCAAGAGGATGAAGTGCATCCATGTTGAAGTTGAATGATGTCACATAATAAAGCATAAGACACCTATGCTTTAGTATGGGACACCTAAGATTTAACATGAAGACCTATATATGCTTTAGCACATGGAGCCTACTCCTTAGCATACATGACTTTTGGTTAATTAGCATACTAGGTGACATGTACTAAGGGCCACTTCATACATGAGACTGAGGGCCCGTGACCATTGCACTTCAAGCATAGTAATTGTTTCCATGCTATTTTACATGTACTGACTAGATAAAAGAGGCCATAATATGTGATTATATTTTACATGTAAACATATTTCACTTTTTTAAAACCCCGAATATTATATGTATGTTTTTTGCAAAATTTATCTACAATGAATATATTAGACCCTATTTTTTATCACACGTTGTTTCTACGATTTTTGCCAGTGACCCCCCAAGTCGCGTTTCCTTCCATATATCACGGTTTTTGACATTAAAATAAACCACCAAAGACTTCAAACCATACGCTCAGATGCATCACATTGTCACCATTGTAATTAATGTCATTATTTCGATGTTGACTTTGTATTATTCTATAATGTCACATGCTACACTAGTTCTCTTTTATCATGTATCCATGTTAATACTACATAACTCCTTAAGATCACGTGCACTTTAGTTGCCCTAAACATGGTAATACAAAGTTTAGAGTGTATTTAAATGATACGTGGTAAAGTTTGGCTCCAAGTATGGATACCAACAAGAGATGTGTTTAATAGAGATTGGACTGCGTTGTCAAAATATGATACCCATTCTAGACTCAATAGTCAATCATAACTTTACTCAACTCCTTGGTTGTCTTTCACGGGACCATGCAAGAAGAATGCATAATTCACCTTCAATTTACAAGATTCCCCATTTATGAGGAGTATTTAAGTTGTGTATTGTAGAGTTTCCAACAAGCAACTATAATCTATCATAATTTTTTAGGCGGAGCCTCCTTCTTCGGAAAGAGATCATCATCTAGCTGCTTAGTAATGTTATGATCTAATTGGAGGGACATGTACTGACTATCTAATGAGCATGAGAATCTTCTAGTCCCATAAGCTTTATGGCCTCCTAGGCTTTAAAAATCAATTTCATAAAATAAATTTCACTTTATTAATGAGTGTCAGCCATAAACCCCCACCCTTTTGCGTTTGTAGTCCGAGTGGAAGTCTATGGCTCACATGTCTTTATCATCCTCTAGCCTCGGAAACTCCACCCTCATGCTCTAATAAATTTAAATGTGTGGTGACGATTGCCACTCCGAGCGAGTAACAATCCCACAAGATTGGTCGGATGGGTGTACTACTCTAGTGTCTTCCAAGCAATAACCTTCTAATATGTAGAATGTAGAACGTTCATGTAGAACACCAACCTAGAGTGTTATGCAGAGTTTAATGCAGAACACCAGTACAGAGTTTAATGTAGAACATAATGCAGAGTGTAATGCAGGACAACAATACAGAATTTAATGCAAAACATAATGCAGAGTGTAATGCAGGACAACAGTACAGAGTTTAATGCAGAACGCCAGTACAGAGTTTAATACAGAGAACCAATGCAAAATAGAAATGCAGAGTAAAATGCAGAACACTAGTTCAGGGCCTAAATAAGAGGATTAATGCATAAGAGAATGTAAAGTTTGATGCAGAACACTAGTCCAAGGCCTAAATCAGAGGATTAATGCATAAGAGAATGTAGAGTTTGATGCATAACACCAGTCCAGGGCCTAAATCAGAGGATTAATGCATAATAGAATGTAGAGTTTGATGCAGAACACTGGTTCATGGCCTAATACTAGAAATTAATGCGAAATGGAATGCAAAAGACTAATGCATAGACTAAGGATGAGACTAATGGAAGAAGAGATGAGGTAATAACTTATACCACTACCAACTCATGATATCAAAGCTAATATAACTTAGGCAATAACATAACTCTTCAATAAGGTTCAAAAACCCTTATGTTCAACACTCATAGGGTTCATAAATCCCTTGTGCTACATTCATCTTCCTATCCTTCTACAACTCTTCTCTCTCACTACATAGAAAGGAGGGAGAGAGTAAGCAATCCCAAGTGACAAGTGAGAGAGAGGTCCTAGTGGAAGAGGTCCTAGTGGAAGAAATCCTAATGTGAAAGAGATCCTAATGTGTGTGTGTTCCTAATGTATGAGAGAGGTCCTAGTGTGAGAGAGAGAGAATGAGCCTCCGTGCTCTTCTCCATGGGACTACCTCCTCCAACCACAAAGCATTCTTTACCGTAGATCAAACCATATATACATCTAATGGTTGGCATCCATGGCCGTCATCACCCTAACCCTTGATCTAAACCCATAGATCCAACGGTTGGCATCCGCGGCCGTCACAACCCTAGCCACCTTTCTCCAACCCCTAGATCCAACGGTCTTCGTTCGCCAACCATTAGATCCAATGGCCTTCATCCGTTCCAACTTCATCCGTTTGGCGTCCACTTCCATTCGTCGTCGTCCATTCGTCTCCGTTCGTCGTCGTTCTCCATCCGACGATGTCCTACGCTGTTCTTCATTCGTTTGACGCTGTTCTGTATTCATTCGACCATGTTCTGCATTCGTTTGACGCTGTTCTGCATTCGTTTGACCATGTCCTACGTTGTTCTACGCTGTCCTTTCTATACATTTCTTCATACTAACTACTTGACCTAAGTCTAATTTCTAAACCAATAATTTCTCTTCTACTTAGAGCGCGAACTTTAACCCAACCGCGAGCGGTTTGGTTAATTTACGTGGGTAAATAGAATGTTTCAAAAAGATAATATAATTGAGAAGGTTCTACGCACACGCGCGTAGTAACTTCTTCTCGATATTCACCTATAGATTATTCTTGCTTTACCACTAGCTCAACTTTGGGATAACACCGGTCAATGTAACCACCCGGATTCGAACCCGGGTTGGTCCAGACCTAATACCAGTCTCTTAGACCACTCGCATCCACAGGCGGATGTCTCAAAATCTAACAACAACCTATATATTGACTATTTCAACTAACTAACTTCCTTGTTTTTGTAGGCAGTGAGCCTAAACTCAAACCGTGAGCGGTTTTAGTGGCTCACACTAACCAACCCACCAATTCCTCTAACTCCAATCCCAACACAACACCCGCTCATCACTTCAAACTAAATCTTAAACTTTAACACAAAAGCTTCACTCTTTTTATAATTTTGAGTAATTGAAGAAATGCCAAAATCAAGTCTTAAGGAACTTTTGAGGTTAACACCACATGTGGGCACCATATTGGGCTCACAGTGAGTTATTCATACAAGCTCTAATTTATTTTGAGAAAAGTGGCTACGGCCTCAATTGGGATTTGCTAACCATGTCATACTAATAATCACGTATTTGAGAATTGGGGTAGTTGGAAAAAAATAACCATTTAAGACCCGTCTACCTTAAGATGTCACCCACTTTACCTAATCTGCTCCAATTTAATTTTGGCAAGTAAGACAAGTGTTCCTTCAAGTTGACAAGCCCTAGATACTCAAATTTTGACAATTAGGTTTGTCAAATTTACTATAGTCCAAGTTTGAACATCATGCACACATAGTAACATTCTAGTGTATATGTTACTTAAATATGTCATCATTTACAAAGATCTTGGTTGAGGAGATGTCATTTCTTTGTTCAAGTAGGAGCAACACGTGGAACATTAAATTGAGGTTGGGGTTAAAGAAGTTGGCTTTCCCTTTCGAAATTGAGATAATTTAGGGTGGCAATAGAAAATGTAGAATGATCATTCGAATGATTCCCCTCCAACCTACTTTACACATCTTATTTTTATTTTCATTATATATTGGTGGTGAAAGTTTCTCCTACCGTAAGGCAAGATGAAATAAATCTATACAATGGAAAGTTTTGCCCACACTTACGGGTGGGCATAGTCAGTGGATAGCTTCCATCAATATGGGTCATTTTAAGGTAGCGACTAGATGTAACGTATTCAATTCTTGAGCGTTCGCTAGCTAAAAGCGAACATAAAAGTGCCCTGTACTGGTGAGAGTTGTCCGCGGGCATGGCATAAGTCAACGTAAATTAATTAAATTAATAAGGTCTACACCTATCATTTGTAGGCACACCATTTTTACACCTACTAATGTGCATTGGAAGTTAGTGTGGGTAGAAAATACCTTGACCCGCTATATTTTATCTGTGGCTTGAAATTTGAGGCAGCTTACAAATTAATATATGAATGAAATCTCAGTGCCAAATGACAACATGTTAAGAACCTTTGATTCTTTTAGTATAATATTGATATATCATTGTTCAACTCACAATACTTCATGTTCTTATAAATGATATTGATTTCATAATTCTATAAAACTGTGAGTTCAAAAATGGTGTGGGCCCAAAAAGGTTATATTGACCAGTGTCCAGGGAGGATTTTGGGCATAATCGGTCGAGATCTTCTAAATCAATCAGTAATTTTCCTGAAGTCTTGAATCTGAACCGGTTATTTGTCAAACTCAACTGGTTCATATGTAACTAGATGTTACTTGAGTAGAACTTAAGAATCAAAAGGGCGGGACTCTAAACCCTTGCGAGGTGGATGGTGACAACAAACTTTTTGTCACCAAGATTTGAAAGGTCAGGAAGGGATCGGACCATTCATACTGGTGATGTTCAAGTGCGCCTCTCCTCCTGTTTATGCAATTTCCTTCAGTTTCCGATCATTGGTTTGTGATTATGCAAGTTGTGCTTGTGCCTTTTGTCTACATGGCTTAACCAAGTGTCATATGACACCCTCTCTTGTTGCCATCCAGTGGTGTCTCTAATTGCAAGACCATCAGTGTGGGTCGATGATGAAGAGTGTGGGCCGCACTAAGATATTTATTGTGGTAAGATTACAGTGTTCAAGTTTTTCTTTGGATTGGTTTCAGAGTGAGTTCATGGACTCCATGGCCACAAAATCATAAGTTCTGGGTACTGTGCCGTGCCATGAGTGCATCAAAGAATTTTTTGAGGTTTCGGGACTTATAAGTTATGATGCTTGGGTTATTAAAATTTCAAGGACGTTTGTCATTCAAAATAGAGTGAATAAACATTGACCAAATTATGCATTGGTGCTTGCTCTGCAGGATTGAACCTAAAACTACGAAGAGCTTCAAGAGAAGGATATTCCAAGGATGGATGAAGGTGGAGTCAAAGTGATCATTGAATTGCTGCGGAGTCTTTTGCCAGTCTATACACGCACACTCACCATGTACTTGGATTTCGCTCTTCAAGCTGCACCCAAAGGTTGGAATGCCCAGCGTCTGGGGAGATTTTTGGGCATACTTGGTCAAGATCCTATTGTTTCCAAGTCCAACTAGTTACAGGTTATAATCTTTCAGTTGTTCTTGTGTTGATTCAAGGTACATTCCATTATAGATTCCCTTAAAATGATCCGTAGTTTTCCTGGAGCCTTGAACTCCAACCGGTTATTTCTCAAACTCAACTGGTTCATCTGTAACTACTGTAGCGGTCAGCTCTTGCCGTTCATTGGGAATGCCTTCACCTTTGTGCTCATTTGAAGCCCCAGATTTATGAGCATGGTTTAGAATGTTGGTTTTAAGGTTCATTGTTGGTGCTGGTAAGTATGCGTAAGTCAATGCGGTTGCTCCTCATCAACCACAAAGTAGTGTGAAATTTTCACCTTGCTCCTCTTATTCGGCTACCTAGGTTCCGCATTTCTCATTCCATATCACCTGTTTTTTTTTTGTTTAAAAAATAATAATTTTAAAACTACATTTTGCTCTTGATAGATGTCAGCAGTCAGATTTCACATCTTGTGACTTGCAGTTAATTTTTGTGGGAGCCATGTAAGTTCGACTTTATTGATTATATCTTGTGATTTGGGGCTCCATGAAGGAGTTGCAATAGTGCAATATGATGTGGAATCAAGTTCAACACCTGTTACCAATTTAATCATTTATATCCAGAAGTTGGCAGATGAATGAAGTTTGGGGTCTCACCTTCGTTTGATGAAAGCTACACAAAACATCTAATTTGGTGTTGCATCAAAATAATGTGCCATGTTAATTAGATTGGTCTTTGCAGGGGCTTGTCATGCAAGCACCACTCTAGTTGCTACTTATTTATTGATTACTTTTGTTGTTGACAACTTCTTTGAGTTCCTCCAGTTGAAGAAATAAGTTAACTTTAGGGTGGTAACTATAATTTCCATAATATAGTAATTAGAAATGAGAACAATATCCCTCTCAAAGATGCCATGATGCCGATCAGGAGGCATGCACAACCTTCTATAAATTGGTCTAGCTCTTCATAGCACATGTACATTTGTATCATTAAATGCACCTTTGAAGACCCATTGTTTGCTTTAAAGTCGGATATTCTAGTGCTAGGGATTTGGGTTCACTATCATATATGGGAACTTATAATGCTCACATGACATGTATCTACATATGCAAATTTGTCAAATAGAGCAATGTTGGTCTCGTATTGTCTTTTTTAATAGCATTTGAGTATCTATAATAGGGGATTCCACAATTCTGATACCAATAGGGTATGGGTATTTGACGATATTTTTGTTTCTAATATCAATAGGGTCTGTATACCATGGAAGAATCTTTACACCTAGGCAAAATCACCATAGTATCAACATGGTTTAGAATGGTATTGACCGAAATAGCATCTCGGGTATATAAAGATTCTCTCACCTTGACATACCCACCAAGTATCAATCTTTGATTGATATTGCAAATTTGATACTCTTATTGATGTTGATTGTTGATACCTTGCATTCACATATATACCAGACCTACACTAGAACAGACCTTGAATTTCCTTATCAATTTAGAAGTAGATTTGAGTCACATAACATCACTCCACCGATGCGGTGTGTTCATTTGATAACAATGGGCTTGGGTGAGGCTCACCACCCATCCTACTGTTTATGGCAAGTTTCCCCACAAGTCACCCGGTGTGTTGCTTGGTTTCCCACCTACCCGGTTTATTTGGTTGGTAAGGAGGAGAAAAAAAGTATGCGACCCTGCCAAGTTTGATAATGCGGAAGTAGCTCGGCATGTACTCTTTGGAAGTAACCTAATAGGTGTTTTCTTTCAATGTTGGCATGTTTCTCTCATCAATTGGATTTGGTCATAGTGGTTCTCTCTCTTGGAGGACGTTAAGTTCCCCCCCCCACGAACTTTTCGGGGGAGGTGGATTCAGGCAGGGGCAGCCGCCCATCCAGAAAATCCTGATTTTCTGGACTCGACCGAAAACTGTTGCCCGCCCGCTCGACTTCAAAAAAACCATTGCCCTTGCATTCTTGAAGGCCACGTATCCAAAAAATCCCATATTGAGTGCACTTCACCTTCAAGGTCCAAAATCCAATATATATGTTCACCTTCATTGAGTAAATAAGCAATTGAGTGGGATTTCATTTTCAAAGTGAAACTACCAATAAAGCATGTAATTAACTTGGAAGTCAAAAACATTAATGGAGTAAATTCCAATAAATCACGATAAATCCTAGTAGGTACATTTTATAATCAATTAGGCTTAATTAATTTGGTAAGCATGCTTTTTGAATTAATTGGGCTTAATTAAACTTAATCAAGATTAATTAGACTTAATTACATTCAATCACACTTAATTAGTTTAAAACGGTTCTCCTGTTATTGTTATAAGATTTAGTGATAGGAGGACCTCTTTCAGCAAGTAATTTTGCAAAGGAGTCTTGAGAAGAGCAGAGAAGATACATGCGTAGGCAAGTAGTCAGTTTTTTTGTGAAACACCTGAATATGCTTTTGGATCTCCTGGAGTGAGCCTGCATCCACATCCTGTCTGCATTCATGTATCTGATTTCCTTGAAGCTGGGATCTAGGTGTAGTACATCAGAGGTAGACATCAGGGGTAGTACTGATATAGGACATTGCTGGTTTTCATTTTCAACTTTCTTCTCTTGTGTATGGTATTTGAAAATTGCCGACCTTGAAAAGTTCGATTACAGTATGTTACCAATCCTGTACTTTGGGTTGTGGAGATATTCCCACGAAGGTGCACAACTGACAGGAAATGTTTTCTTTGTCAATCACCAGCAAGGAGTATGCTGGAGACAGCTTTCTTACAAAGGTGAAGCTGGAGATAGTGGTTTCTCATGAGCAGGTGAGCAGTGCTGGTGGTCTTAGGATTTTTTATGTATTAAATTTTTATTGAAAACAGCATGTTAATAAAATGGCAATCAATTTCCTTGAAGAACCTTGAACAAATGATTCTATTTTATTTTATCACGGAAGTTAATTTGAATATGACTTTGGCAACAGGTGGAAGCTGTGATTGATACTATTATTGATCAAGCAAGAACTGGTGAAATCGGAGACGGAAAAATATTTGGTATGTGAATTTACAAGTACCTTTTTTTTATGTTTCATATATATCCGGTTTGTTTCTATGGTAGCTTAGAATTATCATAACACAGAAAATTGAATTTCGTTGAATACTGTTTGGCCAAATTGTTTGACTATTCAGTTTGAAGTAACATCATGCTTTGTGTTGGTTGGTGCAGTCTCACCTGTTTCAGACGTCATACGCATTCGCACAGGTACAGCTTGGACTTCTGCCTCTATTTTGCCCAGTCTTGTCTGTCTTTGTTCTTTTTGAATCTTTGGCTGGCTCCACCATCAAAATTCTGCTCAATTTACGATTTTATTCCTGAGAAATGTTGTGAACCTGGTTTTGGATGCTTTTGGATCAGGAGAACGAGGGTTAAAGGCAGAGAGAATGGCTGGTGGGCGAGCTGAAATGCAGGTATCCGTTGATGGCACAGATGGTGTTTGAGAGAAGCATCCCAGATTCTGTAAAGGTAACTAGGGGTTTTGCAGGTGTTTTTAACTCCAATGTGAATAGTGAGAAGATCTCCATAGTTAAACATAAAGCTCTTTCATCCTTCACCAATGTGAAGGAAAGACTGGACACTTGAATCCCTGAAAGTTGAAGTCATTTAATTTCAGTGGTACTTGAAGCTTTGTTACTGGAGTGATTGCAAGTTTAAAGGTGCACATGACAATTGTAGACATGCAAACAGAGGGACTAATTCCATTGTGGAGATCAGGCCACCCTCTGTATAAAGCATCATGCACCAGTGTCTGAAATTTTTGGGCATCATATTCCTTTTCTCCATTCTTGAGCACCCGACGGATTTAGTAGCTTACAGGGCACACATGCCTCTGTGATTTTCTCATACACACAACTTTGGAACAATGAATTCCTCTGTTTTGGGTCCGAGATGACCCTAAACTACCGGATGATGGTGGAGGGATACCCAAATCTCAAGGAAGAGGTTGGCAGTTCGAATCCCGGCTGTGAAATCTCCTCTCTACCTGACAGAAAACTTGCCAGGTGGTCAACTGCCTCCTGTGCTTTGGCGTTGGCCTATCGGCCTTCTGTCTCTAAATAAATAAATAAATAAATCCTCTGTTTTGCTATTTTCTGTCTTATGATGAATGTTTGGTTCTTCATTGATTTGGGCGAACCAACCCATATATACACTCGTTCCTTGTTGGATGCCTAAACCCTTGTCTCCAAGGAACCAGTGTACATGTTGTTTCGGCCCAGCCGTTCTTCATTCGCCGACTGAATCCACAATGTCTTTGGAAAATAGAGTTTTCCATGTCCATCACCATCTTTCCAAAATTACGAAGTTGTAGGTAAGCTTTATTAACTAACAATTTGACATCGTTGGACATTATTATAGTGTCCCAAATGCAACTTAAAACATAATAAACACCTTGCATTACGATTGTATCAAACTTAACACATAGACCTTCATCATTCTCATGTATGCCATGTAAAGTGCGTGTAAAATATTCACGCAATAATTGTTTCAAATATGATCTCTTTTTTATCCAAACTACGATTTTTGACACTATGTCTTCCAATCACTTCCATAAATAGGCACATCCTGCTAGGCAAATCATATGTCTATGTGCGCTCATCACATCTAATAAATTCAAACTATAGTCTATGGGACACTCAATCATAAAGAATTTCTTCAATATTAAGCTTGAATATGCATTTATGGAGTTGGCAAAGTCATTTTAGGACACCAACCATTTTGTAAAAGTGGTCTTGAATCTATTTAAAAATTGGTAAATTGTCCAACGTTTCAACTTTGATTATATAGCAATTGAACAAAGAGTGTTGTTATCTGAAACATGCTTCAACCTTCAAGGGTAAATTGTATCTGATGAGGAACACAATTTCCCCAACCTATTAGGATTTGGGGTGTTTTTGGTTTTTGCATTTTTATCAAGCACGGTAACATAGCCTACTATCCATCAGTTCATCACGAAAAGTAAATTGATTTTTTTGTACTCCTAATTCACTATGTGGATGAAGAAAAATAGACAAATTTGAATAAAATTTGGTGACATTAAACTTAGGATCAATTTCCAAGATATCTGTTAGCATATCGGAGATTTTCAATTCCCATTTTTTATTGGCTATGTCTATAGGACAGAGACTATGCATCGATTTCTATGTTTCAAGAGAAAATTTCCTAATCACTTTGCGTTCACCCTTGGACATTATTTGTTCTTGGTATTTTTGGTCCAATTTATTTAATGTGGTTTTTAACTATAGTTTTATATATATATCTAGATAACTATAGGTGCTCCCTAAAACGTATTGAAATTTTTTTAGTTAACTATAGTTATTTTGGCAGTTGTTAATTATTTATTTTTAAATTTCTGGGTGATAAATGATTAACTTCAGTCCTTGACCCGCATTTGAGAAGAAGGTGACCAAAATCCAAGATACCCACATAATATTGACCCATATAATGACTCGGGTATATAATGATTAGATCTTATCATGTGATACCTACCAAGTGTCACTATTCAATTGGCATTGCAATTTGCTACCCTTATTGATATCATATATTAATGCCATGTACTCATCTTTATTGTGCACCCACTTTCTATAGGATATGAAACATGTAATTAATGCAAGATGATTAGTATTAATCTCTTAGCATAATTGGCATCCAATTTGAGCCCATTGTCATTGAACCTTATTATTTTTGGAGTTCATCTAGTTTATAGCGAAGCTTTCTTTTTAAAAAATAAAAATTTGTCATAGTGAAGATTTTTGTTGTTATTAGATGGTCATATAGGAGCCCCAATTGCGTCGACTATTGAGCCTGCAATGGTTACCACATTTTGAGCATGTAGTCCAATCTTCTTTTGTACACATGTTATTTTGATGTCTGTTCTTTTGACCTACGCATGACCACACACCACCCAAATTCAAGTTTCAAAATTTTGGGGGTGTTAGATTAACACTAGTCTGCTTCATATAGACAATCACGACCATAGTTACATTTATAAGCACTAGAAGATAACTTGTCCAATACAACCATTTGTTGTGGCTTGTCCATTGCGACTCATGCCAAATAAAATAAATAAAATCAATAAATTATTTTGATTGTCAATTGGATGGTTTTGGTTGCTAAATGTCCAAAAACAACAACAAAAAACCTCTGCTTGGCAACCAAAAAATGGTTTATTTATGTATTTCCTCATCATTTGTTGCAAGGGACAAGTCACAATGGATGGTTGTAATGGACAAATTTTCTTCTAGTGAAGGTGTGGCCCACTATGTATTCAACATGTTGATTTTGAATTTACGGATATGTCATCACTTTATAAAACATAACAATATTAAGCTTGAATCAAGCAAAATGGATAGATTTTCTATAGGATTGGATGAAATCATTCTTAGGATCAATTTAATAACAAATTTGTTACTAACATGTTGTAATTTTCTCCAATATTTTGGTTTTGCTCTGTTTGAATGATTAGTAAGACATAGCATAGTAACCGAGGGCAAATTGGTCGCACGGGGAGGTCACTCCCTCTTTAATTAATGCATACACGTGCGCTCAGGACCTATTTATCGGCGGGCTATTTACCTTGCATAAAAGATTATAAGGTATGGTATTTTCCAAAATAAAGGTACAAACTTGTATTTTAATACACCCTATTAATAATTATAATTTTTTGGGCAATCATTTTAAAATACCTTATTTTACTTATACTGCAATTTTTTCCCTTCCCGGCACGTGGGTAGAGACCATTAACTCCACATTGGAACCGTTGGTTCACCCGGGGAGTGCACTTAATGCTAAGACTAGGAATACACGTGAGTGCGTTTTAATAGCATACCCCCCTATGTACTTGACCTTGAAATAGTTTTTAAATTAAGATTTTTTAGGTGCTAAATCATTACATATATATCTATCATTTGGTGTAAATTTCAGGACCAAAAGTTTTTAAAATCTTATTAAAAAAATTATAGAAGTTTGAACTGAAATGTGTTGTTTTTCGCTTCAAAAATCAATTTAAAAATCTTTACAAGTGAGTATTTTTTTGAAATTTATACAACAAGAACTTTAGATTGTGTTTAACAACTTCATATTATTTTAACAAAATTTAAATGATTTTTTAGTACATACATAGGGGGGTTGAAAGTACGCACTCACGTGATTCCTAGTCTTAGCATTAAGTGCACTCCCCGGGTTGGTTCAGTAACATTCAAGCAAGCCAACCTACGAGGTCATCCATCCAAGCATTTTCAACAGAAAATTACCTCTTTCCATCCACTAGCACATACCCTACCCTAGACCCACTACCCCTAGTAATTATTTCCACGCTATTTTACATGTAATGACTAGATAAAAGAGGCCATTATATGTGATGGTATTCTACATGTAAACATGTTTCACTATTTAAAACCCCCTATTATATATGTACGATTTTTGTAAAATTTACCTACAATGAATATATTAGACCCTATTTTTTATCGCACGTTGTTTCTACGATTTTTGCCAGTGACCTCCCCGTGATTGGTCGCTTGAGTGCTAAGTGCTAAGGAATTTGCGTCGGTTATTTATTACTGAGCATGAGGCTTATATCAATGATCAACAATCTATAGTTGAACCCACTCTTATTTTTTGGAGTAAAGGAAGAAATTGACAAGCTACCCGAAAACCAACCACTATTTTTTGGGCATCCCGATCAAAATATGTGATTTTTTAAGGTTGCCCATAAACAAAATTCAAAACTTCTATACCATAGCTGGTTCATGCACCTTGAAATGAATATATATATATATATATATAGTCTAACCTTATTAGTACGACACTCGTTTATACAATACCCTCGATATTACGACACATTTTTGCGCGACCAAACTTTTTAGTTCAAAACTCCCTCTTTTATACGACTACGACACTTGATAATATGACATTTAGAATCTCTATTTTGTCATATTAAAGAGGTAATTAATGCCAAAATTCCTTTCATCTATGTTATGTATATTTAAAATATATCCATTTCCACTTGGAAATTACTTGGGAACTTCACTTGTTATGGGGAACTTAATGATAATTAGGGTTACTAGTGTAGAATGGACATGGTTAGGGTTAGATTGACCTCCTTCATATTCTTTTGTCAGATTATGAGCCTGAAGATGTTTACAACATGGATGAGACTAGATTGTATTTTAGAGCACATCCTAATAAAACATTAGTACAAGGGAAGGTGAAGGGTCGGAAGTTACAAAAGGAGCATGTAACACTTGCTTTTGTTGTTAATTCAACTAGGATTGATAAGTTGACGTTGCTTGTGATTTATACGTCCAAGCAACCACAATGCTTTGGAAGGTGGTAGCCTCATGCGTATGTTCCGTAGCACTCAATGAAACAGCTTGGATGAAGGGGGATATATTTGAAGCATAGATTTTGCAGCTCAACAATCAGTTCAAAGGTCAAAATCAAAAGGTGATTATGATTTTGGATAGTGCATCTTCATATGTTGTTAGCTCAACCAAAGTTGGTAAGTCTCGTGGTTTGTCAACCTTGGAATTGAGCAACATAACTTTGGTATTCCTTCCTCCCAATGTTATAAGCGTAGTTCAACCTCTGGATCAAGGTATAATAGCATCTTTCAAAATTTAGTACAAGAAGAAACTTTTGCATTGGGTTTTATCACAATAAGATGATGTTACATTGAAGGACTTAAGGAATGTGGTGCTCAACATCAGACATGCTATCATGTGGAGTTATGAAGTATGGAGTGAGTTGGATGCACAAATAGCCAAGAATTGTTGGAGGATGGCGCGTATATTACATGCAACATGGAATGTTGATTTTGCCCTAGTTGATGAAAGGGAGGAGAATAGAATGCAAGAAGAATCATATGAACTTGGTGCTCTAAATTCAAAGTTGCGATTGGGTGATGATGAGATGTCAATCGAGACTTACATTCAGAGGGAAGGGGAAGAGATTACTGAGCTAAAATTGAATACTGATGAGTTGGTGGATGTTGCTTTGGGAATCAATTATGCACAAGGCTTTGATCTTAATGTTGATCTACATTCAGTATATGTGGACAATGTTGCTCCACCTACGGTAAAGCTTAGTGATGCTAAACGTCATGCATCATTGCTGTCTAATTTCTTATTAAACAACTCTTTACATTTTGGTGTTTATGAAATTATTAGTTTTCAAAAGCTAGTAGGGAATTTAGATAAGATGACAATTGCTAACTTGGATAGGCAACACCAAAGATCTTTGAAGTCCTATTTCAAGAGTTCTTGAGAATATTTGTATTTGTTTGGAGTTATAAGTTATTATTTCATACAATCTATATTGCTAAAACTTGTTGTACATATTTTTAAGCTCATATTGCTTATGTTTTTGTATTCCCTCGATAGTACGACAATTTTACGCCATTTGTCATATTAACGAGAAGACGACACCTCGATAATACGACATTTTTGTGTTTCCCAAACGTGTCATACTAAAGAGGGAGAACAATATATATAGAAAAATAAGGTTCGTTAGCTAAAAATATAATTGTTGAAATTTCGTCTGCCCTATGATCAAAAGAAAGTAATTCGTTTTCTTTCAGCAAGGTCCAGCAATACGTTTTTTTGGTACGGTTCAACAATATTTGTTTTATTTTTTCTAATATAATTTTTTACTTATTCATTTGACCGCACTCATAATTTCCGGTTTTTTACATGGTTGTTTTTAGGAATTATTTTATGCACGAACCAGCTATAGTGCTACGGTACACATTATGAAGGCATAGTTTCAAGCAAGCCACCATGGCTGTCTTTGACACTTTTGCATATGAAATGGGGTAGAGCATGCCACAATGTTTTCCCCGTCTCCTTGGCCACGAGTCTTAAAGATGACAATGAGATTGTGGGAGGAGTAATTTAGGCCACCTTGACTCCAAAACTTGTATGTCCTTAAGGAGGGTGAGAGAGTGGGATGATGGGAATTTGTTAGTAAGGGTTAGGTCTCCGTTGAAGTTGCCAACGAGTAGTCACTTTGTTGTATTGCATGTTTGATGCGTTCAAATATATTGTCGAAGATTGTGGGGATGAGTGGAGTCCTAGTGGAGTGTCCTTGGGGATGGGAGGGAGGGTGTGGAGGGACAATGAGGGTACTAATTTGTAGGTAAGGTAGATGAAGCTAATTATGTTAGCTTCCTTAAACAAACACCTATTTCAAAGCTCCAAATCAACTGTATAGTCGCTAAAAATTGGTGGGTGAGTAATACATGGTGATTTAGCCACCACCTTGATGATATTTGGGTTAGTCACCTTCGCAAAAGTCGAACTACACTCACCATCCCCTGTTATGAGGAATGCTATCCACTGAGCTATGACACACTTGGTTTTGTGCCCGAGGTGGGCAAATTAGAACGCAATGACTTGGGCGAACTAGGAGGTGGCACATGGCTATGAGGTGCTGGCCAACTTGTATGGAAGGTATTCTATAATGAAAAAAACAATTCAACAACATTTTATCTTACATGTGACCACTTTAGAGAAATAACACAGCCAATACTGGCATTAAACTTGGGTTTCATTGGCAATGACCCATGTAGAATTTTGTTGATGGTGTTGTCCACTTACACAACATTGGACAATAGAAGAGTTCCCCTCCTAATCAAGTACATATACACTCCCCAACCACCACATAACACAACACCCTCCTAAAAGCATGTGTACCATAAGGTAGATGAGACTAATGTGGACACCTCCAACTCTATGGAAGCATCCAACTGATGGATTTGAGCATTAGAAGCTTGAGCTGTTAGCAATTGCGAATCAAGACCGAAGAATTTGAAAGTGTTGAAAGTGGAATTGAGGAAGGTGTTGATCTAGGCTCCGAATTAAAGGTTCTCTACCTCCCAATGTGGTAATATGGGGGGAACTCTTTTATTGTTCAAGTTTGTATTGATGGACAACACCATTAGCAAATTCTACGTGGGTGATTTGCCAATGAAAACCAAGTTTAATGCCAATATTGTTTGTGTCATGTCTCTAAAGTGGTCACATGTAAGATAAAATGTTGCCGAATTGTTTTTTTCATTATAGAATACCCACCATACAAGCTGGTTGGCACCTCATAACCACATGCCACCTCTTAATTTGCCCACCTCAGGAATAAAAATCAAGCATGTCATTGCTCAATGGATGGGACTCCTCATTATGGATGATGGTGGGTGTAGTTTGACTTTTGTGAATGTGACTAACCCAAGGGCGGAGTCAAGGTTTTGATTTGGGGGGGGGGGGGTTAACCTCAAAATATGGAAATATCCAATGTACATTTCATTTTCAAATTTCAATAGGTGGTCGAATTTGAAAATTTATTGAGAGATTTGGTCTCATTAAGCTGACATCCCCAAAATTAACAATATTGTTAATATCCAAAGCTTTGCCAATGGTCTTTTCGATGCAGATGATCATTAGATCGACCATCCAATCATCACCAATAGACATCACCAATAGTAAGCAGATGCCGGACTTTCCTTCAATGCACTCATATTGCGAAAAAGAACCGCAGTCGTTTTTCCATTGCGGTTTTTATGACCAGGTTGTTGTGCAGTCGCTAAATGATTGCAAATTTTGTTTTGTTTTACCAAATGAAATCTTAGGAATTTGGGGGCTTGTAATATGCCGTTGGAAAGGTCTTGAAAACGCCTTTCCAATGGTGTATTCCACGCCCCATAATTTTCAACATTGCAATTGTAAATAATAATAATAAAATATGTAGTTGTTTTGGCATAGTTTTCTACTAGTGATGTCAAGGGGGGTTGAGCATCCCTAGCCCCCGTAGCTCCGCCCTTGAAAATTGGTCAATATTCAAATATTGTTTGGTTTAAGCAAGCATTTGGGGGGCTAGGTGTTGGTCCCATCAAATCTAGCCCCCAATTGAAGAATGCTATGTTCCTAGATTGTAACTTTGCTCAAAAGTAAGTTATCAAGTTATGTGTCGGCTTGACATTAACCATCCGTCCTCTATCACCCTCATGGCTTTATCACACTCAGTTTGCCCATCATTTCAAGCTATCATTTATGGCTTGAAATGGTGGTTGGCTCTCCATTTCTCAAACAATGGGTTATAGATGTCAAAACAATAAATCATTAAGAACACAACATTGAAAGGCACCTATTTAAAATATGCTTGTTTTGTTTTGTTAGGTTCCTTAGTTTGTTCACCTTGTTCAATTAGAATATACTTAGTAAGTTGGGACCATTCAAAAAAGTCCGCTCACCTACCTTGACCCAACTTCCATCCGTGACAATTGCGGTTGGCTTCTAGCACATTGGCCGCTACTACCACCATCTCTTAGTTGATGGTTGCCAAAGATATAGGGGCCAAACCTTCACTAAAACAATAAATTAATATTTAGATAATTTTAGACTTTCTGGCCAATTTTGGAATAAATTATTTGCGCACACCCGCTTTAATATCTCCACTATGATGCCAAATGCTTGCATACGTCGTATCCACAGTCTTTTCATATACAATCACCTACAAAGCAAATACAAATAACATCATTTGAAGCACGAGTGTTCACATTTTCAAAAATTGCTTACTTATTTCCAAACTCATCAAAAGTCCGGAATTACCTATACACCACCTAATATGTGATTTGAGCTCTTTGGAGATAACTAAGGTCATTTTGTTTGTATTTTGCATGATCTTCGATCTTTGTATTCTATCTTAATATTTGTGAATTAAGAAACCTTAGTATTAATAAATGCGTAAATAGATATTTTCATTCTTATTTGCAAACCTTCTTCTCCCTTACTTATTGACTAAGATGGGTGCCCAATTCACTCAAATTCGCTCTACTAAACAACACATGTGTCAACACCACCTTCTAGATTTTGACATGAAAGCACTTTGTGTCAAAATGGAGTGCGAAATGGACCCCCTTATTGTCCTACACTAAATAACGTATTTAGTGTCACCAATTCTATTTGTCTTGCTCAATACTAATTGTAAACACCCCCCTCCCCCCAAGGAAATGTACACCTAACATTATTTGTCATTCCATGTAAAAAAAGTTATAATGTTATAAAAATTGTCACTTGCAATCATCTATTACAAGATTCCGTTACAAAAATGTTAGGATGATGAATATACCAAATTTTGTAAGTAATTCATTGCGTAAAGGTAAGTTGGTATGGCATTTACTTGTAAACTTATTCGTAAAAAGTGTCATTAGCTAGGTTACCACAAGTGACATAAAATACCACATGACACTCATTACAATATTTAGTGTAGGGAGTGGATTGAGAAGTAATGAAACACCTATCATATCAAGTGTGTCAAATGTCAATAAGTTCTCAAGATAAACTATATATTGTATTGGATGCAAACCGCAATTGTCCATCTTTCACGAGATTTGAGCACTTCGGAAAATGGTTAAATTTTTATAAGAGTTATGTGTTATCGTATCAATAGCCATAACCATATATAGTATGTCTTATTGTGTAAAGTTTTGTTGTGTTTATAGTGTCACCTACACATATAAAATTCACTTCCTTTTCCAATGAGAAAGTCATTGACTGTTTTTCAACCATAGCATGTAATTCAACGATGGTATCAAATAATCAAAGATAAGAGCTCAATAACTCAGCCACAATCTCGAGGGCAAATCTAAAACAAGCCCTTGAGAGCTCCAAGCGCCTCTAGTTTGTAAAAACCTAGAACCTTGCTTTTGCAAACCCTAACAAGAAGAGACATGGTAGACACTGAGGACTATGACCATATGAAAACAAAGGATGAAACGTGCAATGGATGAAACTAACACATGTATTATCAAAAAAATTATGTAAATCTTACGCCCCTTTTTGCATATCTACCCTTGCATAAAATTTAATAGCCTTTTTAGATGTACACACTAGTTAAAAACAATATCTTATACTATGTACACTAATGCCTCAAACCTACACTCACGTTAGTTCGTACATGGGATGAAGAGTCCACCCCATGGACACGCAATACTCTAATATAAACAAGCATGCTCATTAGTCCTTTGAGGTAGATGTGCTTATTTTTAGTTACTTGTCCTAATAAGACACATGTATACTCTAAACTCCATAATATCAACCTCCTTAATGTCACTCCTTCTCTTACATCCTCAAACCCTACGGAACATATGTTCTCGATTTAAGTCTCATTCCTTATTGTCACCCTTCCTTCCATATATCACGGTTTTTGACATTAAAATAGACCACCAAAGACTTCAAACCACACGCTCAGACGCATCACATTGTCATCATTGTAATTAATGTCATTATTCCAATGTTGACTTTGTGTTATTCCATAATGTCACATGGCTACACTAGTTCTCTTTTATCATGCATCCATGTTAACACTACATAACTCCTTAAGGTCATGTGCACTTTAGTTGCCACAAGCATGGTAATACGGAGTTTAGAGTGTATTTAAATGATACGTGGTAAAGTTTGGCTCCAAGAATGGATACATGATTCCCCATTTATGAGGAGCACTCAAGTTGCGTATTGTAGAGTTTCTATCATAATATTCCAGTTGGAGCCTCTTTCTTTGGAAAAAGATCATCATCTAGATGCTTAATAATGTTATGATCTAATTGGAGGGACCTGTACTGACTATCTAATGAGCACGAGAATTTTCTAGTCCCATAAGCGTTATGGCCTCTTGGGCTTTCAAAATCCATTTCATAAAATAAATTCCACTTTAATAATGAGTGACTTATTCATATGAGCTCTAGTTTTATTTTGAGAAAAGTGGCTATGGCCTCAATTTGGATTTGCTAACCATGTCGTACTAATAATCACGTATTTGAGAATTGGGGTAGTTGGAAAAACATTAACCATTTAAGACCCATCTGCCTTAAGATGTCACCCACTTCACCTAATCTGCTCCAATTTAATTTTGGCAAGTAAGACAAATGTCCCTTCAAGTTGGCAAGCCTTAGGTACTCAAATTTTAGGTCCGAGACGACCTTAAACTACCGGATGATGGTGGAGGGATACCCAAATCTCAAGGAAGAGGTTGGTGGTTCGAATCCCGGCTGTGAAATCTCCTCTCTACCTGACGGAAAACTTGCCAGGTGGTCAACTACCTCCTGTGCTTTGGCGTTGGCCTATCGGCCTTCTGTCTCCAAAAAAAAAAAAAAAGGTACTCAAATTTTGACAATTAGGTTTGTCAAATTTACTATAGTCCAAGTTTGAACACCATGCACACATAGTCACATTCTAGAGTACATGTTACTTAAATATGTCATCATTTACAAAGATCTTGGTTGAGGAGATTTAATTTCTTTGTTCAACTAGGAGCAACATGTGGAACATTAAATTGAGGTTGGGGTTAAAGAAGTTGGCTTTCCATTTTGAAATTGAGAAAATATAGGGTGGCAATAGAGAATGTAGAACGATCATTCAAATGATTCCCCTCCAACCTACTTTACACATCCTTATTTTTATTTTCACTATATATTGGTGGTGAAAGTTTCTCTTACCATCAGGCAAGATGAAAGAAATCTTTACAATGTAAAGTTCCATCCACACTAACTGGTGGGCATAGTCTGTGGACAACTACCACCAATATGGGTCACTTTTTGGTCATTTTAAGCTAGCGACTAGATGAAATGTACTCGAGTCTTGAGCATTCGCTAGCTAATAGCAAACATAAAAGTGTCATGTACCATTGGGAGCTATCTGTTGGCTATGCCCACCAGTAAGTGCGGGCATGGAATAAGTTAATGTTAATGTCTACAATTAGAAAATACCTTGACCCGCTATATTTTATGTGTGGCTTGAAAATTTGAGGTCGCTTACAAACCAATATATGAATGAAATTCAAGTGCTAGATAATAATATGTTAAGAACCTTTGATACTTTTAGTATGATATTGATATAAGGTTTTTCAACTCACAATACTTCATGTTCTCATAAACGATATTAATTTTAATTCATATTAAATGGTGTGGGCCTAAAAATGTTACATTGACTAGTGTTTGGGGAGGATTTTGAGAATAATCGGTCGAGATCCTATTCTTTCCAATATAAACCAGTTACATGTTGACATCTTTTGGTTTTCCTTTATTAAAATGGGGAATACTTTGCAAATTCCTTTAATCAATCGGTAATTTTACTGAAGTCTTGAATTTGAACCGGTTATTTGTCAAACTCAATTGGTTCATCTACAACTAGATGTAGCCCGGGGCGTGGTGGTGGTGGCGGTCACCGTGCCGTCCCTCATTGTTCTTGCCTAAAAAACCAAAATGTTTCCCAAGAAAAAACGGTCACAAGCCACATAACATTAAGTAGCAATCCTAGGAGGGTACCCTTTGAGTACCCACAAATTTGCCTCAACAAGAAGGGAAAAGCTGGCAAAGCAAAGGTGAATGAATGGATAATTAATCAAATATAGAAGCTTCAAAAAGGTATCAAAGAGGTTTCCAATGCAGGTGTTGGGAGACTTTTCCAAAAAGTGCAACTACCTTTTTGACCTCACCAACTTTCCCGTTTGCTTTATAGCGATTTAGATTTGTTTAGATCGTAATTTAGCCTAGATTACAACCTTTACCACCACTTGTGATTAGTTTTGTCCTAGAAACCGACATAATTAAATCTAAGCATTGAAAGTAACTACTCAAATAGATTTAAAATAGCCTAAGTAAAACTCGAACTTAATGCTACCTTTGCTCTTGAAAGAGCATCAAACCGGCACATGTTGGTTTGATGCTCTTTTGAGAAGGTCAATCCGGACTTGCTACTTAATGTTATGCAAAGATTCTCCCCTAAATAAACATGTGACAAATGAAAGAGAAAAAAAAAGTGGAAATGTGGGGGGACTACAAGAGGAAAAGGCGGGAGAAACCCGGGGAAGGTGGCACAGACATGGCAGGGGAATGTGGCAGGTCATGAGGGGCTAACAATCATGGGCATACATGCATATGGCGGGTACACATGGGGGTGGTGGGCATATGGGGTTGGGTTGACCCAAGATATTAATCCCAATGCACATGTGCAACGGGATATTAAATACATGAAGAGAAGGAAAGCATTATTGTATATGGGTGTACCTCTCCTCCATCCATCATAAAAACTTGACCCCCTATAGGTTTGTTACCAATTCATCTCAAATGACATCGAGTGGACTAATTCAGGGTCTTCAAAGCTAATTCCAATGTCAAGTCCATTTTTTTTAGAAAAAGAAAACTCCGAACTGCATAATTTTTCATGGGTTTTTATGTATGATGAATGAGAGGTATGCCCATACACAATAACCATGTCTCTTTGTAATCATGTGCACGGGTGTAACGGACAGGGTTAGACATAAGATTGTTGGGATATCAATTTATATACAACAGGCTAGGACGGCATGGGTCCAAGCTAGTTGGTTCCATAGGGATTGAGGCTCCAATAATATTTTAATACTAAACGTGTTATGAAATAAAATACAAACCTAAATTCTAATGTTTGGAGCCGCTAAAGGACTATGACATCACTACATTCACTACAAAGTGGCCACATTTCGTTCACTCAATTCTTGAAACTGCAAATCTCCTTCTACCAATCGAAGATAGTTGAGTATCTAGCGTTAATGCTCAAACATGATGTAAAATGGTTCAAGAATCTCAACCATCTCTCAATTTAGTTGTAGTGAATTATAGGCTCTTTACTATTGTACCGATCTTAACTCTTTATGGCTATATTGCACATTACAATTGCATATCTTCTAAGTTTGGAATTTTGGATGACTACAAACCACATACTTACACTAGGTGCTTGCGAAATTTGATTTAGAATAAATTATTGCCCATGCGACATTCACATCAACTTGACCAACTATTGTTAATTGGGTACCTCAGGTACATGGGTCTTAAATGGTTCTCATTTTGAATTGTTGTATTATTGTCCTCCCTCTCTTCCTCTCCCGATTAGCTTACTTCTCCGAGAATTAAGCTATGACTTGCTTAAACTACCGTAGGATGTATTGTGACTTATTCATTCATTCATTCATGCAGTTAAGTACGTGATTTTAACCTTTAGGGTTTAGGTTAAGTCTTCTCAGTGTGCTAATTAAGGTTGTGAGCAATGTTTTCTATTGTTGTGTGCTCATGTTCAAAAATTTACCAACTTAGCTAAGAGGCAGAGTGTTATGTAACTAGAAATATTGATGGATGATTGAATATTCTAACTACATGTATCAGTGTGTAAGCAGAGAATGACGGGAGCTAGACAACTCCCAGTTGAAGATGGATGGACTGGAGTTAGACAACTCCAGATTGACAACATGTGCACTGGAGTTAGACAGCTCCGCATTTAGTGCATGGGAATTAGACCATTCCAGATTGAGACCATGTGCATATGAGTTAGACAGCTCTCGATGAGATGCACCGGAGCTAGACCACTCCGTATCTGAAAAGATAAATGATATCCATTGGAGCTAGACAACTCTCAATGGATAGATAAGTCTAATTGGAATTAGACAGTTCCAATTAGAAGAAATGATAAATCTAGTTGGAATTAGACAGTTCCAACTAGAAGAAATGATGGATGAATATAGTTGGAATTAGATAGTTCCAACTAGAAGAAAAGATGGATGAATCTAGTTGGAATTAGACAGTTCCAACTAGAAGATTGGATGGATGAAGCAAGTTGGAATTAGACAGTTCCAACTTGAAGAATAGACGGATGAATCCAACTGGAATTAGACAGTTCCAACTGGAGGAATGTGATTGAGCCAGAAGATGGAAGAAGGTTCTAGAAGAACCAAAGATAGAAGGTTCTAAAAGAACCAAAGATGAAAGATTCATAGTAGAACTAAAAGATAGAGCTATGAATAGAATACTTTTACTATATATGAAAATAGTAAGTAAAAGTAATACCTTTGTCGGGAGAGGAGAGAGGATCTTTTGTCTCTCTCCTATGGTCGGGTGGTTGAGCTTAGACCAAGACTTACTTGGTCCATGATTGTAATGAGATGCGATAAGGAAAATAAAGAGAGTTTTGCAACTCATCCTGTTGATTGATATTTGTTATTGTGAAAGTTGGTGGCAAATCTATAGAGATTTGTTACACAGAGACAAATCCATCATATGCTCCATCCCATTGATAAAATTGAGAAAGTATTGAGTGTTGAGAGATTTCTTAATATTTTGACTTTTTAAATGATTATTTCCCTTCCATTTAGGCCATGTGACTCATTAATTTCAAAAAAAATTGGGCTTGATTTTTTCAATTACTTTTTGCCCAACCTGCTATCAGCCTATGGTGTACGACTTGTTTAATTCTAGGAGTCATAACATTACTTAGAACCCTCTATATGTTCTTTTTTCATATTTTTGAGTAGTGTAGTGTAGGGAGACTCAACTTCAGTCTGGCCGGCTCCAAATTCCAACATCCTAGTTGTTTGTACCCAAATCTTATGTGCCGATTTGTTGGGCCCATGGAACAACTAAAGGACCTTGCATAATGTTATGGATGATTTGGATTTGTTATGAGGTTTCAAATCTATGAGATCATGATTATATGACTTGCCCACATCTCATATTGGTTGTTAATATGTGATGATTCGTGAATCCAAACTGCGTCCGCAATAATGTCTATTTGATGCTCTTGGAGTCTAAACACCTTCAATGCTCTCACATAAGCCCTTAAAGACTCAAAACACTCAAGTCATATGTTTTTTCTTTATATGAAAATGGAGGTCATATGCATATTTTATTCATAGTCAAAGTGAAGAACTTGCCTCTTGTTAAATGCTCATATAGTTTTCCTTAATTATGTCACCTACTTAACTTATGATAGTTAATCAACTTTTTTAGCACATAGTCCCATTTTTGAATGCGTGTGTTTTTGGTGTGTTTTATAAGATTGATAACTAACCACACATCATTCACAACATAAGTGTTTGATTTGAGATATGTATCGTATTAGGTTCATTTTACCTAGACCTAACACATGTTGATGCACGATAATAAATCATGCACACTGCACATTATGTTTAGAACAATACAAAGGGCACACAATCACACTAATGGTGAGTTCGTACTAGTGTCGCATTGGTATACTTATGAATGCATGTAATCAACAAATAACATCAATGCCGGTATTATAAGCTAACAAAATTGGTATCAAAATCATAATACTAGTCAAATGGTGTATTTATTTAGGGTGTTTGGTCTTGTTGGAAGGGGGCGAGATATAAATTGGAGTTGGATATAGAGTATAGGGACCAATTCTCTTAGACTTGGCACAAAACACGTTATTACACCAACCGACTATTCTATGATAGTGCACAAGCCAATGTACAAACAAGCTAAGCCTAGGGTGAAGCCTCTCTCATTCACGGCATCCCCTCGGCCAACGTCATCTTTCTCTCGTGATATTTAGGGTTTATGTTGACGTATTCCTTAGAATTGTTCAATCATGTGTAGTTTGCACAAATCACCATTGTCATTTATTCTTGAAAGGCTCAAAGCTACCACGGCTCGGTCTAAGTGATTGTTCATAGAAGCCCAACAAGTACATTTGAAACTATTCCTCACGTGCTCTCCAAGGTTGCCAGGAATTATTTATCTTAATTGATTACAAAGACGTGAAAATACGGTTATCTATGTCAATGGTGATATCTATCTATCTATCTATCTATCTATCTATAAGCGCTAGATTGTTTATACGAACCTAATAATCTTCAAACTTTCTTCTGATACATATATTGGAGCTCCAACTGAAAGAATGCAATTGATAAATGACTCAAATTTATACACTTTTAATTATATTTCTTTGAGGCCCGTAATGGACTTGATGACCTTTAACCCGTGATTGCATACCATGACTCAATTGGTCATGTGTGCTTCTCTCTATATGTATAATACTAGGTCTTAGTTTACACCAATATCAATATGTACTACTAGTTCAATTTGTACATATTTGTAACATTGGTTCAATTTATGCCCTTGGATGCAAATACATACATTGTATCAAGTATGAGCTTTATTTTTTTGTTTTCTCCCTAATATAAGACAAAGTATAAAGAAGGTTTTAAACCCACAAATACATTAAAAAAATGGTTTATACACTTGGCGAGGCTCTTGTAAATTGTGCATGGAATTTTATTTTGAGACCATGATTCCTTTAAGGGCTCATGAGAACTTTGAGGTCAAATTGTCCAAGGTCACAATATTGTGCAGATAAGTGACATCCTTAGCATTTGATTTTCCCATGCACTCTACCTTTATGACCCACACAATCATAGCCAGGGTATCAAGGTACTAGATATTTCCAACCCAACCTTGTGAGAATCCATGGGCTTACTCTTGGGGAGACACATGCATGACATTGGCTTGTCCAAACATGTTCAAAGGTGTTCACATTTGGGAGGAGGCAATACTCTTCAAGAGTCTTCTAATTCTTGTGATGCCCGTTCCAGGGGAGACCATGAGAGTTCTCTCTCATAGTTTAAGCAACAACGGATGTTTACCCTAAGTAACCCTTGAGAATACTAGGTTAAGTAGCGAGGACTAGTAAAGGTGGAAGGAGTGTGTAACCTGCTACAAAGCTTAGTCTCGCGTGGTTCAAATGGCTAAAGAACATGTAGAATACTCAATGGCAGTATGTGTATTTGGTGATTCAAAATGGATGTTTATGTTGTACATGACTGTGTGACATAGATAACAATTGGGTTTTGCTGATATTTACCTCCTATACGTTCCTAACCCTCTTTGTGGATTTGGTTGGTGGCATGGGCACATGTGAGGCAGACCTTCATAAATTTGGTGGCACTCTTAAGTTTTGTATCTCATATTTCTTCAAAAATTTATGTGCATGGTGCTTAGGTATTTTACAAGAAATTTTAGAATACAAAGCATATGGATTTAAGGTAGACTTTTGAAGATCCATTGATTTTGTCTTGCACACTTTTTTGAACTTGAACATGAACATGTAAACTTTGGATATTTAGCACAACATTTTACCTAAGTGTAAAGAGGGTTAGGAACATATTACAAGTAAATATCACCTTACTAGATTGATGATTGAGGTCATACATTTTTATTTTTAGGAGGCAAACCTATATGGGAAAGTATCAAATTTGGGAAGATAGTTACACAAAGATTTTCCTTGAGGGATGGTCCCACCCACTCTCTTGGGTATTGAAGGATACACAAATATGTAGGAGAATGAAATGACCTCTGAACAAGAGGATGTACTAAGAAGTGACTAAACTTGAAAGTAAGGATAGAATTGCTCAAGAAATGCCCAAGCCTCTCTCTTCAATATGCATTAGTATGATTACACTAAATATTGTTATTAGTGTCATATGACATTTTATGTTGCTGTGGTAAATTTTCTAGTGACACTTTGTATGAACAAGTTTACAAGTATTGTCACCCCAAGTTACTTTTAAGTTCATCCAGTTGCCAATTATTGAAATGAAGTTTGGCATATATTATGCATCCTACCGTTTCTGTAATGAAATACTGTTGTGGATGATTGAAATTTGGATGAAAAATCAGTTAGTAAGTGACAAGAAATGAAACATTGTAAACTTCTCATGTCCCAATGTTTCTACAAGGAATAACAAAGGATGTTAGGTTCACATTGAGTGATGGTCAACACTACATGGGGGTTTACATTGAGTGTCGAGCGAGACAAATAAAATTGGTGACAGTAAATACATTATTTAGTGTAGTGAATAGAAGCTCATTTTATTAGGTATCACTCATGCAATCCATGGTTCCTAGGTTCTACGATTAAAAAATGCCCTTAAGTTTAAGTTGTCCAATGTACAGTAGGGTCCAAGGCAGAATGGCGTTTTTGGTTTCCCAGTGGAAAAAAATTCAAGTCTGCCCACTTTGAAAGCCTCCCGAGAGCTCAAAAATTGGTATTTTACCTTGAAATTTCTACCACAGCATCATCTTTAAGTTAATTATATGTATGCCAAATTTTAAGGCCAAAAGATTCACCCAAAAAAAGTTATTCAAAATCTACCAACATTGGTAGCTGTGGAAATTGTTTCACTGCTGCCAACTTTGACAGAGTCCCAAAGATTGAAATATTTGTTTTTTGCCATGAAATTCTTGGAACAAAAACCTCTTTATGTTAATAACATTTGTGAAAAATTTCAAGGCCAAAAGATCAATACAAAAAAGATATTAACAATCTACCAACATGTGTCGTTTTGAGAAACAATTGTGAAATCCGTTTCACTACTTCAACTTTGACACCCTCCCAAGGGCTGAAAATTTTCTTATTTACTCTGAATTTTTTTCCACAAAGTTATTTCTATGTTAATAACATTTGTGACAAGTTTCAAAGCCAAAAAAGTTATAAAAAAAAACATTCAAAATCTACCAACATGTGTAGCTGTGAAAAACCATTTCACTACTTCCAACTTTGACACCCTCCTAAGGGCTGCAATTTTACTTATGTATCATGATTTTTTTTGCACAAGATCCCATCTATGCTTATAACATGTGTGCCAAATTTTAAGGTCAAAAGATTTACACAAAAAAGAAATCTACAGTCTACCAACATGTGTAGTTGTGGGAAACAATGGGGGAAACCATTTCATTGCTACCAACTTTGACACCCTCCCAACGGCTGAGAAATTGTCTATTTACCATGAAATTTTTGGCACAACATGCTCTTTATGTTAACAGCATTCATGCCAAATTTCAAGGTCAAAAAATTTATATAAAAAAATATATTTTCAATCTACGAACGAGTTTCAATATTGCCAACTTTGACACCCTCCCAAGGATTGAATTTTTTTTATTTTTTCCATGAAATTTTTTAAGAGATTGAATCTATGTTGATAACATGGACACCAAATTTCAAGTTCAAAAGATTCACCACAAAAAAAAGATATTAAAAGAAAGTGACATTGTCACCAAAAAATAGTGAAATTGTCCCTTTCAATGACACATGTTGGTAGATTTCGAATTGCTTTTTTTGTGTAAATATTTTGACATTGAAATTTGGACCAAATGTTATTAACATAGAGTTGATCTCATGACAAAAATTTCATGCCAAAAGAAGAAAAAAACTTCACTCCTAGGAAGGGTGTCAACGTTGGCAGTAGTGAATTCCTTTCACATCTACACACATTGGTAGAATTCAAATATCTTTTTTTCTGTAAATCTTTTGGCCTTGAAATTTTTCACAAATTTTATTGACACAGAGATGCTCTTGTAAAAAAAATTCATGGAAAAAAAATAAATTTTGAGCCCTTGGGAGGTTGTCAAAGTTGGCAGCAGTGAAAAAATTTCCACAGCTACCAATGTTGGTAGATTTTGAATGACTTTTTTTTGGCGAATCTTTTGGCATTGAAATTTGGCATACATATAATTAACTTAAAGATGATGATGTGGTAAAAATTTCGTGGTCAAATACCAATTTTTGAGCTCTCGGGAGGCTTTCAAAGTGGGCATACTTGAATTCTTTTCCACTGGGAAACCAAAAACGCCATTCTGCCTTGGACCCTACTGTACATAGTGTACTAGGAGGTTGGGATGTGAGCGATGTAAATTGGATATAGAGTATGGGGACCAATTCTCTTAGACTTGGCACAAAACACGTTATTACACCAACCGACTATTCAATGATAGTGCACAAGTCGATTTACAGACAAGCTAAGCCTAGGGTGAAGCCTCTCTCATTCATGGCATCCCCTCGGCCGACGTCATCTTTCTCTCGTGATATTTATAGTTTATGTTGACATATTCCTTAGAATTGTTCAATTATGTGTAGCTTGCACAAATCACCATTGTCAATCATATCTTAAAGGCTCAAAGCTACCACGGCTTGGTCTAACTTGATATATGTACATATTGTATTAGGAGGTTGGGATGCGAGGGATGTTAATCGATGGGCCAAGTTGGGTGATTTCTGTAGCCTACGATATTGGTGGGGGTTGGATCTCTGACTCCCTTCATAAATTTGCACCGGATTTGATTTGTAAGCACGGTGAGTCTCTTAAATTCCAGGTTCCACAAGAGTAGTACTTGATTATCGATCTTATATGCACAACCACCTTTCATTTCTCAAGCATCTAAGTGTCATGGGTGACTAGAGTTGCCATAGTCGGACAAAGAGATCTGTCCAGACAACTGAGACTAGCGAAGAATCAGTCACAGCCACTTGAAAGTATTGGTCTGTGTTGTGTCATGTATACAGGTTAGAATAAATGTGAGAAGTTCTCATTTGTAAGCGCTCAGAAATACCAACCGGAAGTGTGAGTGCACGAAGTCCTGTACCGACAGTTTAGTTTTTGTGCTTGGCTAATAGTAATAGTATACTGCAAGGTTGGGATGCAAGGGATGTTAATCGATGGGCCAAGTTGGGTGAGTTTGGTAGCCATGATACTGGTGGGGATTTCGATCTCTGACTCTCTTCATGCATCTGCACCAGATTTGATTTGTAAGCAAGGTGAGTCTCTTCTATTCCAGGTTCCACAAGAGTAGTATTTGGTTATCGTTCTTATATGCACAACCACCTTTCATTTCTCAAGCATCAAAGTGCTATGAGTGACTATTGGCTGATTTGAGACTAACCTATTTGATGGTCGCATTCCATTCTGAAGCATCTAAGTGTTGTGGCGACTAGCCCCTTTACCTGCCTAGTGGTGCTTCCTTCGTGGGGTTCCTTTGACAAAGGATTTTCTTCCCTTGCTTCTAGTGTCCCCGTTTAAAAAATTATCAAGAAAATAAAAACCTTCCAAGTGGTATTTTCTTGGATAGGGGCACCAGAAGTGGAGCAATCTTTTATTTTGTTACTAGTTTATTTTAATTATGTGAACAAGGGGAAGGAAGTGACACTTGCAGGTGAATCTCAACCAACATGTGGATCATTGCCTGTAGCGAGTAGGAGAAAATGACTTGCAAGTAGGTTCGTCACTGTTAAGCTTGGTTACTTAGAATCTTGAGATGGGAAGGCAGCTGCAACTACATGCGTTGGTCACCACAACATCTTTGATGGTGGATAGCTTGTGCGAGGCAATTGTCCGCAGACGTTTATAACAAGAAACCTTCTTCCAGAGGAGTTTTCTTTTGCACTTGGCATGCAATCCGCATAAGTCTGCACTTGAGCCATGTGGTTGGGGAACACTTACTTTTTTCATGACGTGGATCCCCTGTGTTGTGTTTCTTTTGGCTTAACGTTTTTGGCACCAGGGAGGGGTACGAGTGCTGATGATCTAGTCTCGATTAACCGACAAACAGGAGCAGACTGTGTTTTGTTTGTTTGAAACTCTATCCTTACAACCTATTTCACTAATATATATCTACCATTGTCTCCGGCTATGGAGATCGGCTTATCACTTCATTTGTTGTAACTTGTGAAAGGGCAGGTACTGAAAGTTTCAATTTACAGACACGGCTATGGTGTGGAGCTGTACATCCCATTTACAAATTTCATCACAACCTTCTTGCGCAGTAAAAGAAATCAAATTCCAATAGCAGAGTAGTCGTTCCTGTTCTCCTTTCGCAGGCTGTTCTCAGTTCTCTCAAGACCTTTGATGAGAACTTAGAACAGCCTTAATCGAGAGCCTTAAACTGCACGAATATGCTGTGTTTGTCTCATGGGCTCCAGTCATTCCCAAACTGCATTTGCATATGTTGGCTTACCTTGAATCTATCTTGGTATCCCCGCAGTTTGATTCCACATCTGAAATTTTCTGAAGCTGTCAGGAGTGAGTGTGAAGTTTTATCTGCCGCATGGTTCTGAAGCATGGCTAATTGCAGGTGACGGTTGTCTTTGGAAAATATTGGTCTGGTTTGATACACATTTGGGTAGAGTGGTACAGAGGGGACCCCATCTCTCTCTGCCCTTTAGGTTCTGGGCAACCTACCTTGCAAACTCTATGCACTAGAGCAAACAGAGTTTGCAATGATTGAATGGTTGTGCAAGCTGTCTTGTTAAGCTTTGATGCTTGCAAAACTATGAGACATGATCAATCGAAGCTTGTTGAAAATGTATCTCTTAAATATAGTTTATTTGTTTATGGTGCATAGTTGTAGAGTTGTGTTGTTTGGTCTATGTAGGAGACTGTAGTCTAATCTTTTACCAATTGACATGGTTGGTTTTCAGGTTTTTACACCACTTTTGAAATAAACATTCACTCTGTAGATGGCTACATCTAACAAAACAAGGAAGGTAGAGAGGTAAATCCATCATGTTGGTTGTAGGATTAAGAGGGAGTTTTCATATTTTCCTATTATGTCATTATATTGTCATGTATTTGTTTCATGTGCCTTCAATATATTTTGCACCTTGTAAATTTTGAAATGCCTTTTGCTTGCCAACACAGGTCAATTGATCTCAAGTATGAGGACCCAATATTGCTTCGACATCATAAAATATTCTTGAGTCATAGTGGAGTTCAAAAGGAATTTGTAGAGCAATTGTGTGTGGACCTAGAGAGCCGCCATCGCTTTCCATTTTTTGATAAACGACCTTCGAGCTTGCCCAAGGGAGAGAGGTTTCCAAATCTTATCAAAGATGCTGTAGCACAATGCAAAATGATGGTAGTGGTGGTTTCTAAGGAGTACTTTACATCAAAGTGGCCAATGATTGAACTCAATGGCTTTATGCAAGCAACTAAGAAAGATCCAAATTTGAAGATTCTTCCTCTATTTTTTGGGCTCAATGTGGAAGAATTTTCTGATAATTGTACACAAAAGATATGGTTCAAGAAGTGGAAGAAGATGGCCAAAGTTGATGACCGAATCAAAGTGGGTGAATGGAAAGAATCTCTGAAGATGTTTGGTGCTTTCAATGGTATGGTGTATGACCAACACTCAAAACAAGTTGTTGCTTATCGAAAAGAGATTGTGTCAAATATTTGCAAGTCTATTTCACCAGACATTAAATATGATGAATCATATTTTCAAGGGCGCTCAAAACTATTAGACCTCAAGTATTAATGTACCTGTAAGTTCCAAATTTAAGCTACAATGATTATAAATTCAAAATGAATGTGATTCACTTAGATAGAATGAAATAAAAACGACTATCAACACAAAACATATAATAAATGGATGCATAATTTTCTTAATCATTCCATACATGCACTCTTCTTCACTTGGAACATTATTTTTGTGGGATTGGTTCGAAAATGTTATTTCAAATATTCTAATTTGTAGGCTGACCTTTGGATGAGGGGATGATGTATGATGTCTCAATGCTACAATTTGGATCAACCACTCTTGACTTCGCAACAATATTGAAACCAAGTTCATGATCTTTAATTACGATGTCGGTCTTCAACAAGAATTTGTTTGTTCAATATAATATGATAAATACTAAAATATGAAACTATAACTACATTTTGTATAAATGCATAGTTGTTTCTTTCCGCTGTGAGCACAATAACTCAATGTCACTAAAATACTTCTAATCTAAGCCCTTCAAACTAGCATGGAGTTCTGATTTGATGGGCATTATGATGTGACTTCAATAGGTTATACGAGACCATTTTGGAAACACTCCAAATTCCACCAAGCTTCCAGGCGTTCGTGTGATTGGCTTGTATGGTGTGGGCGGCTTGGGAAAGACTCAAATTTGCAAGATTATGTGTAATGAAATGGATGGAGAATTTGATGGGAAGGCGTGCCACGTGGAATTGGGAAAGCAAAGTAAACATGAGTTAGTGAAGAAGGTACTGACCACATTGACAAACACAAGTGCGGAGGACAAGGTATTTGGTCTTTAAAGTCATGAACATTTTCATGAATCCAATGTTAAGCCTGTGAGCTTCATGAGTTAGTAAGACAACTATTGCTTTCCTCAAGATTATATTCAAATGAAGACAACTTAGGATGCTAATTTCTTAAATAAGATGTTGACAAGGACTAGATAGAAAGATTAGAGTATTAAATTCCACCATGTTGTCATAAAAGTCACAAGCAACTCCCAATGTTTCACTTGATGGTCTTTTGTCGATTTGGTGCTCTTAGCATTCTATTGCCATCTTAGTTTATTCTAAAAGAAGCGGTACAGTGTGTTGGACCCCAAAGCCTTTAGTTGTGCCTTCCACTCATGATTTGGGTGTATTTGCAGTGTCGAGACGTTCTTTTGAATGGCAAGATTTGGAAGCAAAAAAGCTTCCTAACCATAGACAATGTTTGGGATGATTCTAATTCATTGGAGCAAGGGAAATTGTTTCTTCGAGCACCTTTTGTTGAGGGAAGTTGGGTGATTATAACATCCCGCTTTAGAAAGACTCTCATAAGTCTTAACGTGGATGAAAATGCATGTTTTGAGATGCCAGAACTTGACAAGGATGATGCAAGGCATATGTTTTTGCACTATGCAACAGATGGGAAAGAGTTTGAAAAGTTGGAAGATGTATATGCAATTGAGAAGTGTATCAAAAGTTGTTACTTTGGCAAGGGTGAAGGTCGAGGTTCACATTATCATCCATTATCATTGAAAGCCTTGGGTGTTTTTCTACAATATGGAGGTAAAGAACCTTCCGTGTGGATGAAGGACTTACAAAAACTCAAAGAATCGAGCTATTCGCAAGAACCAGTAAATCCTTTGTTCAACATTCTTAGAAGCAATTTCGACCGATTGCCTAAATGGGAGCAAGAGTTATTTATGGATTTAGCAATGTTTTCCCCATTAAGTACTTACGACAGCAAGCCGCATTTGATGAAGTGGTTGAGTCTTGTTCACAATAAGGAGGAGGAAGTGATTGAAGAATGGGTATGCAGCCAATCCCCCTCTTTGATGCCTCAAGTCCAAACATGAATATCAATATAATAAGATCTTAATTTATCTCAATTTATCTTAAGATCTTAATGTAAGTTTTAATTGTTTTGTACTAATTGACACCATATTTCTTACATTGTAGGTGCTTCAAGATTGACGAGCAATCCTTGGAGAACATGCAAAATGCACAATTCACAGGCTTACGTTTGTTAAACACCATAATTGTTGGGGAGATAGGTTGAACTATGATGAAAGTGTGAATATGGTTAAGCATGAGAACAAGAAGATTCTAGAGATTTTGGATTCAATGATTTGGAGGGTTTACATAGAAATTTGATGCTCATGTCTGATGGATTAAATTGTGATTGTTTTGTGCTGAATTGCAGTTGCAACATCTAGTGGATAGTGCCTTGCTAGAGCATGCCGAGATGTGCTCTGGGGAAGTGAGCATACATGATCTGTATCGTGAGTTTGCAAAATTGGAAGCGCAAGGGAAATTAATGGCCTTGGACATGGAGGAGCGGAGGTGGGTGTACGCTAGGGATGCACTTCCTACAGAGCTGGAGGATGAGCCAAGGAGTAGTTGGAAGAAGTTGACACGAGTTCGTATTTCAAAGACTTCTGACATTATGAAGAAACTCGGGGTTATGAGTCTAAGGACAATCGAATGGAAATATTGCACGAACCTTGTGGTCTTGAAGCTAGATAATTTGTTGGATTTATCTGGAGTTTTGAATTTCAAAGACCTCATTCGGTTGAGAAGCTTAACTGTGGAAACAAATATGTTTTCTGAATCCAAGTTTTCAATTGAGGGCTTGGAAGGGCTGAAAACCTTGACTTATTTCAAGCTGCTTTCACATCATTGTGCTTCTGTTGGACAACTACCAGCAGCACTTAAAGTTCTGGAAGTGCATGCTACTGTTGTGTTTGAGCGGGACGTCCTTGCTTTGTGCACCAACTTGGTATCGCTAAAGCTCAGACACATCAGACTTGTTTACACATGAGATTTGGATTTGACGAGCTGTACATCTCTGGAAAGAGTGCAGCTTGCCTGGATTCAGGGGTTGGAAATTGTGAGATTAGGGCCCAGCCTACAATCGCTTAATATACATGGGTGCTTTGAATTGGTTGAAGTTCTAGGATTGGACGGCTTGGTTGGTTTGAAATCATTAATGTTAAGTAGTTGCCGACGATTGTCGAAGCTTCCTAGTGATCTTAATCGGCTTCAGTGTCTTCGTGAGTTACATATTATTGACTTGCCCATAACAGAGATACCAAACCTCAGTGGATTGGAGCAATTAGAAGTTATCGGCGCCTTTAGTAACAGTCAACTGACTAGTTTGCAAGGCATTGGAGATTTACGTGCACTGAAAACTATCAAATTGTCGCATTGTGAATCGCTATGTCGGTTGTCAGACATGAGTAAACTGACAAACCTAAAGGTGCTGGACCTGATATTCACTAGAGTAGAGTTACATGAGGAAGACATTCATATGCTTGAAGGATTGTAGGCGTTGGAACCATTATTATTGCCGGCAAGTCCCTCAAACCCCTACATTTATAGCGGTACACCCGTGTACGGGTTGGACTTTAAGAGACATAAGATAATGTGTGGTATTTCCACCGGTTTTTGGAGTTACCAAGGTTGGCAATCATGGAAGGAGTGGGGATGGGAGGCGAAATACCTTCATTACCCTTCTGTAGCTGGCTACCTTGTTGGAAAGGGTTTTGGAATCCGAGACGTGGAAAATATTTGGAGGCGTATTCGAGGACCAACGACCAAATTCCTAGGTACTGGGGATTAAGTTACCTAGTTGGTCCAGCCTAGAGCTTGAGTTTCTCGAAGCTTATGTCCCTAAATCTTAATCGGCGACTGCAATTATTTCAAGGGTTGGATACAAGATATAGCACCCCCTGCAACCATTTCCTTTTCTCATGTGCATTCTAGGGACAAGAGATTTTATTTGGTGGATGATTTTGAGTTGAGATTGTTCTCATCCATAATGGTGTTGACTTGCCCATATTTTAATTAAAATGCAAGATGTATTTGTCTCTATTGTAGACGTATTGCATGATGTTGACGATAGTGTCCGGAAAATGAAAACAAATTGCACAATACGAATTTTACTATAGTGATTTCAAGTTTGAGAATGTTACGTGCAAATGAATTCTACATGTATATTTTATTGTGTCATATGATTCCACTCCATGCAGTAGGACCCATTCTAGAGGTGGACGTGCAATTGTTAGAAAATGAGTTCAATAATGGACATAGGGATGGTGAGTCACAAGATATTACCATTGGTATTATTGAAGAATGGCATTTGCATCGGTGCAATTCAAATGATGCTTTTGAATCATTCCTTTCCCTTGATCTGGTTCTTGTCATACTGAAAAGGTAAAATGTTGAATGTCTCTTGTTGCCATCGAGTTGCATCTCCAAATGCAAGACAATGAATGTAGGCCACACTAACATATTTATTGTAGTTAGATTACAATGTTCACATTTTTCTTTGGATTGGTTTCAGGAGTTCATGGACTCCATGTCCACAAAATAATAAGATTTGGGTATTGTGGCGTGCCATGAGTGCATTAAGTTATGATGCTCGAGTTATTAGAATTCCGGGGACGTTTGAGCTCACCAAAACAAATTGTACACTCTACAAATTCCTTAAAGCATGCATTAGTTTTCTTGAAATGTGATCATGAAGCAAATACGATCACCCAATAAAAATTTCAATCCTCACCAATTTTGAGAATTGGCAAAATAGTGTGTGTTTTGAGAATTAGTGCCATTCACACTAAATGGGATAATGAATGTGGCAATTGCTTATGGTAAAGCCATTGCTCTTTATCCACCCAATTGAGTGTCTCCTTTCATATTATTGGAGATTATTTGCATTGGAATATTTGAAGTTGGAGCTATGTGACCATGTTACGAGCATGATAATACAATCATGATTGATAATGAACAAGATATGCAATAAGGACTTCAATAGCCTATATGGCCAAGTGAAAGAGTTCAATTTGGTAATCATCTTAGCAATGGCGACTGGCCATTGCATATTGCCTATGGTCTCTAGCCATTGCCTATGGTAAGTTGCAGTTGCATATTCAACACAACATATAATTGCATTGAATACTTAACTAACCATGGCATGTTCAACTCACCAATGCATATTTAACTAATTAACCATTGCAAATTACTAGGGCCTATGGCATACTAGTACATTGCTTTGTCATGGTTGATGTGAATTTTAGCACATGAAGCCTATTAAAAGAGCAACATGGCCTATGGTGAGGCACATGTAAGTTTCATAAACTAGTGGTGAGAATACGAAACCTACATGTGCTTTAGGGCCACTTTGCGCACAAGCCAAGAGTCCTGACCATCAAATTGTGAGAGCCCAAAAGAAAGTGTCCAAAGGCCATCCCAAGACACTTCCAAAATCATGTATTGTGGTTGTGATGGTGTAGTGTGAAGTCATATGTGACCGGGACCTCAACCAAATGCTAATTTAATGATTGTCTATTCATGCGGGGTCGTCACACGTGACAAAATATAATATATCGACGGTTGTGAGATTCCATAGTGCCATGGTCTCCCGGTTTTGTGTAAGGCCTACCTCCAAGAGGTGGTTCTTGAAAATAGCCCAAGTGACCATGAAACATGATCCATTCGATGCCACGTAGGAATCCATATAGACTTTACATCCATCTTGCCTTCAGACACTCCATTCGTCCCTCGAGCGTAGTGTGAAGTGAACTTGGATCGGCTCTGCTTTTTCCACCAATGCGAGTGCTCAAAGTGCAATGGTCACGGGCCCTTAGTGTCATGTGTGAAGTGGCCCTTAGTACACGTCATCTAAGCTAATTAACCAAAAGTCATGTATGCTAAGGAGTAGGCTCCATGTGCTAAAGCATAGGGACTTCATGTTAAATCTTAGGTGTCCCTTACTAAACCATAGGTGTCTTATGCTTTACTATGTGACATCATTCAACTTCAACATGGATGCACTTCATCCTCTTGGCCTCACTGCATTCATCCATTTCATTCACCTATCTTTCCAAGAAGAATTTCTTCCCTCTTTGAGCAATAAGAACTTATCAATGCTCAACTGAAAGATATACAAGATCCACATCAACTAACTTACATTCAACATTTACTCATATACTAACTCTATACTCCTAACTCTTTTGTAATCCAAAATGGACTCAATTTCTTAAAGATATTGATTTCCTTACTAAGGCCTTTGTGAACCAAAGATAACCTACTCAAGAATGTTCATTAATAATAGAATGTTTACCACCTTAACATCATGCCTCTAATTAATCTATCAATAAACTTTGAAATTTCTTAAACTTTTGCATACAAATTTTAAAGAAGGCAAACTTTGGTGTGTTGTAATCCCCTTTCATTCGCCAACGAGAGATTTGTTCTTGAATATATATATATATATACACATACATATTGATGTGACGATTTTAGCACCCTCTACTTTAGGTAAATGGTAGTCAACAATTGACAATGCATAGGGACATGTTACCTTATAGTATAAAGAAAGAGCTCGAATGCATCTAAGCATCCAAATTCAATAAAATGTATCCTTTTACTTTCACAACAAATCATTGACATACATATGTAAATATTTGTTCATGTCTGTAGCATGACTAAGTGCCACCCAAATCAACTTTCTCCTCTACACTAACGGACAAGTCACAATATAAGTTTTTTTCTTCCCATAGGTGAAAAGTTAGCTATATTAAGATGTGGATAATTGTGGTGGTGCAATTGCCATGTAGGTGTGGAAATCTAGCATGAAACCGCTCCAAGAGAGATTTAAAAAAAAACAAAGAAAAAGAAAAGGAGAGCACCAAGCACCCTTGAACCTTGACGCGACCTTGAAGAAATTATTGCACCTAATCCTCAAAGCACCCAAGCATCGAACCAACAAACAAATGTGCAAACCCTGAGAATAACACCAAACCTAAGGAGTGTGGAAGCACTTGGGAAGCAAGAAAAACCCGTCATCCGCATTTTTCATCCACTACAAGGTGAAAATTTTATTCATAACTAGAGGATAATGCATCCACCAATGTAGGGCGCACCATGTCGCCAACTAAGCCTACAAATTCCAATTTTGTCATACCGTAATGGGCTAGGCAACATTTTAAATACATCAAATCTACAATTAAAGATGTATCCTTCCATGCTATATATATACATATATATATATATCTATATCCTAGAATGTCATTATACCTACTCTATTGCATCTCTAAGCTTTTCCTAAAGTTTAGGTCCTATGAATTAATTTGTAAAAGTTTTGAAGGATAAACGCTTTTTGGTCCAACTCCGCATTGAAATTGAACCAAGACTACAGTCAAACTCTTTTCCAGAGGGTGAGAGGAGAAAGACAAACCATTGGTTGAGTGATCCATTACGACATTTGAAGCAATGGATACCTTCTGTAGAAGATACTTTACAGCATCTGTGCATTGTGGACTATGAACAGCAGGCCATCATGCGAAGGACACAAATTTTGAAGCTACTGTCACATAATTGTGAGTGGCTCTTTTTGCAGATAAGATTAGAAGACATTTGAGATTACTGTTGTAATATCCCACTTGTAATGATAATTAGCTAGTTAGACGGTGTCATGTTGGTAGGATCGTTGGTAGGTCATTGGTAGACCATCGTGTCATTGTGCTGAAAATTTGATTGTTGAACTATATGTGCAAAATTGACAGGCAAATTATTGATGACCTTCGATCTGAGGAATATGTTCATTGATACACAAGATCTGCAAGAAATGCCTTTGATGACAAGCTTTACACTGCGATGCGTGAAAGTGAATGGGGGGGGGGGGGTTGCAGGACATCAATGATCGTATGCAAAACCTATTGACCTTGGCACTCCCAGGAGAATTTGGAGTAACAAATGGATATTTGATATTTCCCAAACATGAAGGTTTTGTGCCAAGGCCTATCGACCATGGCCAAGGATGTGACCATCTGTGTAACTAATCTTGTGAAGTTGCCGCTGAAGATGCAGTGTCCTGAGAAACTGAGCCTCAATGCTCCCAGCTTGCAGTTCATTGCATTCAACTTAGAAGTTCCAGAAACGATGAGGTTGGAGCTGAAGAATATTTGGAGTTTGCAGGAGGTGCTCTATGGTGCCTCTAATTTCGATACACTCGTCAAAATAATCAGGACGAGTCGGAATGTAGACAAAGTCTTCCTGGATATTCCCTGCAAGGCTCTTGGTGAAGATGGAAAGTAGTTGGGAGTTCTGAAAGGTATTCCTCTGAACTTACCCAGATTTGCTCATCTACACAAGTGCGAAAAGCTGGGTGTTCTAAATACTGGGCCTGTGAATGATTCTAACTTCATGAAAAAGGAGAAAAAGAAGAAATCATTTTCTTTTACGGTAAAACGGTGACTCTTAGATGTGACCCATATAGGTGGCGTTGGGTTGAAGGGTGTTGCTTCCTTAATTACACCACGAAATCGGGTAGAGACTTTATCACTAAAAGGACTGAGGGGGTCAATAATGTCATGGACAAATGGCAAGGCTACCTACCTAGGAAATATAAATTCTATTGGTCTCAAGTGTGGGATCCGTTTCAGGCGGGGAAGGAAGCCGAGTTCATGTGGTCAATATGGCATAAAGCGGTTGCCGTTAATGAGTGGAGGGCTCGTATCGCACCTGCTTCCATCTCTAAGCAATGTATCTTATGCCTCCCGAATACAAGCAAATCGGTTAAACACAAATTATGGGATTGCATTCAAGCATGGAGGGCTTGGAGATGGGCCACGTTCATCATGCACAAGCTATGCGGGGTGAGGACCGGCAACTATGATAGCTTTCATTGGAAACAAGCTATGTTTGGGGAAAGGATTCGGAAGAAATTTTGCAAACAAATTAAAAATTGGCACCTCCTTCGTGGCATCACCCTGTGGACCATTTGGATCGAGCGTAATGACAAAGTCTTCAACCAAGAACAATGGCACGAGTCCAAGGTCAAACACCACATTTGGGATGAACTCATCATGTATCCCAAGGCGGCGTGGAAACGGGTGATTAAGCAAATCAAGATTAGTAGCTACTCTGCTATGGCCTTGCTCGGAGGTTTCAACAAAACGTGGGGTGCTAGGAACGTCCTTTGTAGGAGGAACAACTTACATATTGAGTGGAATTGGAAACAACAATGTAGGTAGGTGGTCCAGCTCTCTCTGTGGAGGGTCGTTTTGGTGGTTTGGGGGTCATCCTTGGTAGGTGGGATGGGGGTGGTCCTTGGCTTGGTGGGCTTGGTGGGTTGTCCTTGGTAGGGTCGGGTGTTGTTGCCTTTTACGTGGCGGTGTGTTGCGCTCGAGGGGTCCCACCTCCCCTCGAAGTGGGCGCGTCTTCTTTCTTGGTTTTCAATCTTGGCGTTGGCTTGTTTGCCTTTTGTCTCAAAAAAATAAATCATATATATATATATATATATATATATATATAGGGCCTGGGCTATGGCATTCCATGGAGGTGAATCTGGGCTTGGTGGTGATAGCAGACACATGGACAAGTGGCCCCCTGTGAAGAGATTGATAGTTCATATGATACCTCAGAATTTGGACACATGTCTAGCCATTTTTCATATTCTACTGAAGTCAACATTAACCTCCTTAGCGCTCAATGTGCATACCAATAGTCCAGTTGAGTATGATGTCATTATCCCCAGAGTGAAGGATATGGTTACAGGCTATGGACCGTGCTTTATTTCCAACCCCAAGCCGTGGACAAAAGAGTTTGGACTTCTCCTGCTTCACCTTCTAGCACTATGGAGGGAAACAGAAACAACTGGAGAGTGACTGCAATTCACACAATAGATGTGATTGGTTATTCTGGAGAGCAACAACAGCGTATACAAATTAATCTAGACTTATCCTGACGCTCCCTGGACTCCTCAACAATGTGGAGGATGGCTCCAAATGGATTTATATTTTTGAAGAATTCATTCGGCGTTTTAAGTCATGTGGGATCAAGCCAGCCAGTGTTAAATTTGAGGTTTGTGAGCAGATGGAACCCTGCCTCATATTAAACCAATGCTAAATTGAGCCAGCCAATACTAATCAGATTCAAATCATGCGTCCTGAATATGATTTGTACCATTGCTCAAAAGTAAGTTATCAAGTTATGTGTCGACTTGATATAAACCATCCATCCTCTATCACCCTCATGGGTTTGTCACACTCGGTTTGGCCATCATTTCAAGCTATCATTTATGGCTTGAAATGGTGGTTGGCTCTCCATTGCTCAAACAATGGGTTATAGATGTCAGAAAAATTAATCATAAAGAACACAACTTTGGAAGGCACCCATTTAAAATATGCTTGTCAATTTTATTATTACAATAATATCAATGACATTGGGGGAAAGCATTGGCGACGTTCATTGGTTCCTTAGTTATTTTACCTTAGTGACTTGGGACTATTCGATGAAGTTTTCTCAACTAGCTTGACCCAACTTCCATCCGTGACAATTGTGGTCGGCATCAAGCACATTGGCCACTGCTACCACCATCTCTTAGTTGATGGTTGCCAAAGATACATGGGCCAAGCCTTCACTAAAACAATAAATTAATATTTAGATAATTTTGGACTTTTTGGCCAATGCCGGAATAAATTGTTGGCGCACACCCGTTTTAATATCTCCACTATGATGCCACATGCTTGCACACATTGTGTCCACGGTCTTTTAGTATACAATCACCTACATAGCAAAAACAAATAACATCATTTGAAGCACAAATGTTCACATTTAAAAAAATTGATTGCTTATTTCCAAACTCATCAAAAGTTCGGAATTACCTAACACCACCTAATATGTGATTTGAGCTCTTTGGAGATAACTGAGGTTATTTTGTTTGTATTTTGTACGATCTTTGATGTTTGTATTCTATCTTAATATTTGTGAATTAAGAAATCTTAGCATTAATAAATACGGAAATAGATAATCTCATTTTACTTGCAAGCCTTTTTCTCCCTTGCTTATCGACTAGAATGGGTTCCCAAATCACTCGAATTCGCTCTACTAAACAGCACATGTGTCAATACCACCTTCTAGATTTTGCCATGAAAGCACTTCGTGTCAAAGTGGAGTGCAAAATGGACCCCCTTATTGTCCTACACTAAATAATGTATTTAGTGTCACCAATTCATTTATCTTGTTCAATACTAATTGTAAACATCCCCCCCACCCAAAGGAAATGTACACCTAACATTATTTGTCATTCTGTGTAAAAAAAGTTAAAACACTATTTCTATGTAAAAAAATTAACATTATTTCGCTTTAGCACTCAAAACTAGGACAAGTGTCATGGCACTATTGGTTCCGGCCTGATCGAAATTTAGTCCCAACCTTATCGTAATTGTGATACCCTATAGATTGCCAATGGAGTCCTAATCTGGCATAGGCACCTTTACTATAACGTACTACTAGGTAGCTCCTCAAGAGTCAGAGCAACATGACCACATCATCACTGATGTGGTGGACATCCATACACATTCATTATCCAAACATTGAAATCAATTCCAGTTTCAAATTTAAAACCCTTAATGGACATAGTGTCTCAATTTATGGCCAACTACATAAATTATACGGGCCTCATAAATTGTAGTTCAAAAATCATGTGTTATATATTTATGGGTTTGGAACCTTATTTACACACTCTCTTATCTAAAGGAGAAAATAAAAATGTGTTCGTACTTGACATTGGTGATCAACATACAACATATGTATTTGCATCCAAAGGCACCTTGGTTACATATTTCCACTCGAATATTCAATAACATCAACTTATTTAACCAATTTGAAAAGTGTATTCAAAAAACAACATAAATTTTTAAAAAGGGTCACTTTGGACTCAATCATATAAAATTGAAAATATGTAGCTAAACTATGCTATTTTGTGCATGGGGAGGCCCAATTTGGGGCACTCAAATGCCTGAGGATTATTGTGAACACAACCATTTTGCAAGTATGAACACTTCATAATTTGTGTTTTATAAGCTAATTGGAATTAAAAAGTGGCATATTGTTTGCTATACAACATAGCTTTGAAATTGAATAAGTTATCTCTTACCCCTCTCGTGTGAGATAGGAGATTTAAAACAAGGGAACTAGAAGCCAAGAAATAAACAATATCCTATTTGTTTCAGTCTATTTAAGCATGGGAATCATGGGTAGGAAGTGCCACTTGCAAGTGACGTTGAATTGAAATGTGGATTTTAGTTGCCTATAACGAGTAGCAAAAATGAGTCCCAAGAAGGTTAGTCGTTACAACGCTTAACTCTTAATTTTCCAAGCAACTCATTTATGGTTTGGGGGATGGATTTTTCCCTACTTTAACCCCACCTAAGTCATTCATCCGCAATCAAAATAACTCTAAACATCAAGCCAACATGGATATCTACCCATAGACACATGAGTTGTGCAATTTGGAGATGATTAGACCGTGAAAAAAAATGTCAAAGTGGGAAGTGGTCATGTTTTGTTGTGTTGGGAGTTCATGTTGGGGTGTTTACTCCAATCAATGGTTGCCACTCCAATGGAAACTTTGCATGAACATCAATGATGTTTGTTTTGGTAAAAGTGAACTATTTTCTGATGTTCTTGTAAAAATGGCATTTGTGCTCACATCAATTGTTTGGTTTAACATTTTAGCACTCTCTAAATTTTAGGGATTCTTTGCAACATTTGGTTAGTAATATAGGATAGTTAACACACTCCAAATGCAAGGTGGCTAGCCTATTGGGTTTGCACATTTTGGCATGAGAATTTGTGGAGGTGCTCAAATATTGTGTCGTTCCCATCCAGTGGATCACACATACATTCCATTCATTTTCCAGGTTAACTTTATTGGTCATAGGTCTTTTTTGGGAATTGCAACCTCAGGTGAGGCACTTCCCGGGGGTTTGGACTCTTTATACCACATACGAACTAACGTGAGTGTAAGAAGGGGCATTATTTGAGGCATTATCATACATAGTATACTCAAGGGAAAGGTATTGGTTTTCTCTTGTTTGTACGACCAAAAAGGTTAGTAAGAAATATGGAGTAAAAGTAGATGGCCAAAAGGGGGCCCTAAGGTTTAGAGCAAAACTTGATAATAGATGTGTTAGTTTCATCCAATTCACGTTTTCATATGCTATTGTCATATGGTAATAGTCGTCAATGAGTACCGTATCCATTCATGTCAGGGTTTGCATTTTGGGTTCTAGGTCATTACAAACTGGAGGCTCTCGGAGTGCTCATAGGCTCCCTTGATGTTTTCTCTCCATGTTGTGGCTAAGTTATCGTGCATTTGTCTTTGATTGTTTGATGCAATCATTGACTTACATGTTATGGATGAAAAAATGTTAAATGATTTTCTCATTGGAAAGTGAAAGTAGATTTCATATGTAAGAAATGCATATTTAACTCGTGATTTATATCTTGCATATGTAGTGGAGGCATTCATCACATTGAGCTAAAAAGTTCAGATTAAATACATGAGTCCATTTTCTAGGATGTAGTTAGTACATGTACATTTTCTTTTCTCTATAAACTTCTCGTACAAAGGGGGCTTAATTTCATAGTGACCCATGCATGTCATTTAGGTTGCCAATGAAGAGTTCACCTAGCAGGGGCCATTCAGTGGATTTTGCAATCGGTTGTATAGGGAGAATTAAATTAACTTGAAATAAAATTGTAAAGGAATTCCAAATAAGGAAGGGCCATTTCATGTAGAGAATCCCATTACAAGTAAAGTAGATAGGTATAATATGTGGGACAATGCTTCTTAGTAGAATTAACATAGGGGTTGAATTTTAGGATCCTAGGGTTTATGTTTAGTATGGTTTTTTTCCTGAAAGCATGTTGCATGTTGCATGGATACAAGTTTTCTGTAATGGCTTGTATGGAACCATGATTTCAATATTATATATGAACATGGGTTTCATATGTTTGCAATGGTATGTATGGATATGGTTTACTTTTTAATTACTTAAAGGAATATAAACTACAATAAATTGCATTAGCATGGGAAATATAAGTAAATGTAGGATGCAAACAAATACGTTGATTTAGAGAATTAAGTAATTATAGGGAACCTTTAGTTCATACCTTGGAAGTAAATAGCCATTAAACCAACACCTCTCTGTGGCACATGGTGCACAAAAATCTTATATAGTGCTGCACCCATGACTAAACCATGCCATTTTCTTGTGCATCTCTTCCTTTAGTTGTTATAATGTATAAATCCAAAGGGTTAAACACACCCATTTTCTTCCTTACAATAGCTCACCTCCCATGTTCCAAGATCCTATGGATAAATCCCATGTTAACCTCAAAACTTGTCCATGAGAAATCCACAACAAACATTAAGTGAAATGCACTCAAACCAACCCTTTCGTAGTCTTGGGAAGTTAAGGCTTAACTTACATGCTTGAAAATGGAACGCGGCCACCAAGGAAGGGTTCCTAGAGTTTATAGTTTAGTTGCTATCGTAAGATTTAGATGCTTGAGAAGTGGACATAACATTATCAAGCAGTGTGCATTGGTTCATGTGAATTTGCATTAGTTGCAGCATCCATGGTTATATTCTTGGGGCCCACATGAATGAACGCACAATGCTTAATCATGTTATGGAAGGTGGTTGTATGTGGACATATAAGACATCCCATCTTCTTTAAGGCAACTTCTTCTTTGTAAATCACACTTGAGTTGTCGCACCTTCTTTTAAGATTGTGTGGGTCATTTACTTTTCTCCTTAATGTTAGAGATTTGAGCGTGGGAGAAGGATAATTCTAGTGCTAGAGGAATCAAGTGTGAATAGGGTACCTAACAACATGACAAAGGAGAATTATTTGTGCTCGAGCCTGACTCTCATTCACCCAACAAAAAAGAGCTTGAAGTAATATGTACTCCGAAGGTAACTTTATTTAGTTGAGTTGATGATGGGACTACACTAAAAGTCCCATTTAGTGTGGGCTACAACGATTCTCTAAAGCCAACATTGATTCCTCATAATGAGAATTAATGTGGGCCACACTACTTGTCAACTCACATCACATCTCTAGTTTAAAATTAATGCACATGGACCACATTGATTGTGTTTCTAAGAAATTGATGTGTGCGTGAGTGATTTACTTTATGCTTCTTTGGATGTGGTGTGACTATTTGAATCAATATAAGGTGGTAGTCAGAAGTCTCAACAAAACCCGAAGGAAAGGGCTAGGTTATTTCCGTCTCAACTAAACGCGTAGAGTGGCCCATGTTAATCGTTTCCGCATTAATTTTCCATCCACATTAATGTGGGTAGTTTCAAGAACCCCAAATTACTCTTGACGTACACACTGGAGATGAAAGTCGGCCACAAACCTATACATACGGGTCTCTCATCTTCACATGGATGGATGAAAGGTGTGTTATAAGCAACAAGGGGACGCGGCTTTGCCACGAGAGGCGATGTCCTAAAATGACATTTCAAAAGTAACTGTCTATAATTATCACACTAAATATTGTATTTAGCATCACTTAGTATTTGGAATTACGCAATGGTATAACTATTTGTTGTACATCTCGTTTTTCTACCAACAAAGGTCGAATAGGTATATTCACATCTTTAATTGGAAAAACACACAACAACATTGTGTAACTTCAAATAGTAAGTGACACTAATTATGATATATAGCGTAGCTCTTTTCATATTACATTGAAAATTTCATTGAGCTTTCAATGAGCTTCACCAAACCTTATTCATTACATTCTAACATGCACTACCCAAACCCTATTTATTACCACTCAAAGACAATCTCCAAAATGCCTCTATTTCATGATATGGGTTAGAGCCAAGAAATTCCCTCTCAACTAACAACAAGATCCTAGATTTTGAGAGTGGCCACATATCATACTGGACAAGCTTTAACTATGCCCCTTTGGAAGTAGAAAATGAGTGTGAGAACAAAATGATCTTTGAGGCTTGGCCCATATGTGGTAGCAATTTGGAATGGCACACAAATTGGCCTAGGCTTATGCAACTTTGCGAGAAAATTATACTTATTCCATCAAGTATAGCTATTTGTGAGAAAGGATTTTCCAAACAAAATGCAATCAAAAGCCACTTGCGCAATAGGTTGAACTTGAAGACCCTTGATGGTCTTATGTGGGTCTTTGTTTGTGGGCTTGAAGTGGACGCAATGGATTGGGCTACCATCTTCAACATTTAGAGAAACATGCGAGACTGAAGGATACTTACGCTCGATTGATAGTTTTTTTTTGTTACAAATCAAGATTGTATTTTGATTATTCATAATATTCATTTTTCTAAATAATTGTGCAACCCAAAATTGAGGTGACATTTTAGAATAAAATGTACATGTCAATTGACATTCATTTTTGTTTTTGAAAACGTCACGTGACACTTTGAATTTAAAGTTGAACGTCAAATGAAATTTGTCAAACATACACACTGACCGGAGTGGCCTTGCTCATTCAATGGTGGGTCACACAACGAATGGAACCTATACACATGGCAAGCCGTCGTCACAATCCTCAAAGAACGTGAAAAATAGCGCACGATGACGGTGAAGTGGAAGAATGTTATAACGAGTGGGGACCACCTAAGCGCCACTTCCCACACAAGCCTGAAGGCCCATGACCTTTGCCTTCTAAGGGCCGGTGCACATGGGGTCTCAAGGCCCTTGGGATGGACTCTTCATTGGGAACCTAAATGACGTGCGTGGGTCATTATGAAATTAAACTTCCTATATACAATAAGTTGAAGAAATAAAAATGAAAATGTATATGTACTAACTGCATGCTAGAAAATGGACTCATGTATTTGTACTAAGTTTTCTGGCTTAATGTGATGAATGCCTCCACTACATGTACAAAATATAAATCACGAGTTGAATACGCCTTTATTACATGCGAAATCCACTTTCACTTTCCGATAAGACAACTATTGAACATTTTTTTTGTCCGTAACATGTAATTTAGTGATTGCATCAAACAAGCAAAGACAAATGCACAATAACTTAGCCACAACTTGGAGAGAAAAACTCCAGGGAGCCCATGAGCACTCCGAGAGCCTCTAGTTTGTAGTTACCCATAACCCAAAATGCAAACCCTAACAAGAATGGATAGGGTAGTCATTGAGGACCATTACCATACGATGATAGTGGATGAAAACGTGAATTGGATGAAACTAACACATCTATTATCAAGTTTTCCTCTAAATCTTAGGGCCCCCTTTTGTACATCTACTTTTATTTCGTAATTCTTAATAGCCTTTCTGGATGTATAGACAAAAGAAAACAATGCCTCTCCCTTTATGTTTACTATGTACACTAATGCCTCAAATAATGCCCCTTCTTACACTCATGTTAGTTTGTACATGGTATGAAGAGTCCACCCCCATGCCAAGTCCCACGCATGTTAGCAAGGCCCAACATGGAGGCAAAGTCCCAAGGTTTGAGCCTTAAGGAACCATTAAAAACATGTTCATTATCAATACATGTGGATCTTGTTTGTTTGATGCAAAAATGTTTGTGGGACTTGTGTTGAGAGTTGAGTATAGCTTTTTGCTCGACCCAACTCTCAGCACAAGTCCCAAACCTTACCTCCAAAAAGTGTGGCCATGTAGACATGCAGGTCATATGTGTGAAGTGGTAAGTCCCAACGTCCATGCTCTCAATGGCTCAATTGCATGGATTGACTGCAAGTGACTTGGGATTTAGGATTGGGATCCCGTGTGAACCGGCCCTAAGACCTCTCATTGGTCGAATAGCCAAGTTCAATTCACACTAGAAGGAGGTCAAGGCCTAAGGGCCCAAAGGAATTACCATGGATGAAAAGTCTACATGGGTTCGTACAACGCAACCTATGGATAATGCTTCATGGTCTGCCGAAATTTGCTTCAAGCCCACCTCCAAGAGGTAGGTGTAATGCAAATTCTATCAGACCATGTCAGCGGTACGACCTTTGTATGAGAATCTAGGGCCCTCCCAATTAGATGGTCACGGCCCATGGCTCATGTGTGAAGTGGTCCTAAGTTAACTTGTCTATCGGAATATCGAAGATTAATAAATAAACAAAAAACATACAAATGTCCAAATAGCATCTCCCGAGGCCATACTAACACTTGACAATGAACGGGGAGAAATTTAAGCCAACTCGGTCGCCATCCTTACTCCTTCATAATTAACCAGTTATTCATTGAGATGCTTTGGTTATTCTTTGTATTTCTACTCGAAACAAGAAATGTCCTAAACTATGGTTCGGTTTATTTCCTAGAGTTTCGGTTTTGAATTGGTAATTTGGGAAAATGAGCCGGTTGCTTTGTAACTACACTAAATAATCTCGTTACTATGGCTCACAAACATTTTCTACAACCCAAGTTGTTTCTCATAATGAGAATTCATGTGGTCCACATTAATTTTCAACCCACGGCAAGTTTCCAGTAAAAAATTAGCATGGGCCACAATAATCGAGTTTCTATAAAACTATTGCAAGTGATTATTTTCTTTTGTACTACTTTTGTCCTATAACTAACATTCGATGTGTTGGTCAGAAATCTTCATGAAGACATGAGGCGAGCATCTGGGATCTTCAACGCATGTTGATTCGACCTTGACTAGAAAATTATCATGGTCCATGCTAATTATTTCCACGTTAATTTTCCACCCACACTAATCGGACCATTTAGTGTAGTAGTCAGTTCTCCCCATTCATTGCTCTCGAGTCTCGACCCTCAACTAAATAGGGCAGCTTACAGACAAGGCAGAATATTTGGGGACCACCAAGTTGGTGGGCAATCTAGATGTACACGAATTGGCATCTTTTAAGAATTCTTGGACCGGTGTAGATTCTAGCTCAACAAGTGGTCCAGTGCTATTTAGGCTCTCGTCAAGCTTCTGAAATCTTGGTCTTGAGTAGATTTCAATGGAGGACAATTCTTCATGGTGAGGTGGGAAATCTAGGTGTATATGAAGTGACATCCTAAGAGAAATCTTCTTCTCAAATAGATTTTAGCGGAACGAGTGTGTTGGCCAAACGCAGAGTTATTAGGCTCTCTTCAAGCTCCTGAGATCTAGGGCTTCCGTAGATTTTAGGGGAGAGCACCTACTTGTTCAGTGGAGAGCGAGACAGAAGTGAAAGGTTTGGCAGCAATGGCGATGGCGCTTCAAGGTGCTCCGGCCGCAAGGCTTGCGCAATCCATCTCTTCGTCTGGCGAGGCGTCGTGTGCTCTTCTATCATCAACACACTCATCTGTGACTGCTTCTTCTTCCTTGTCCTTTCCTGCGACTGGATACTCACACGTTTGTGTTCACAGTGGAGCATCTTTGAGTAAGAAGAGCCTCGACGAATGGCGTCCGTTCTCGGGAACCAGGATTGCATCCGCTGGTGAGTGTGTTCAGCTCTTGATGTATCTTTGTGTTTCAAATGGCGGAGGATGAAATGTGTGTTCTATTTGTGATTGCATATTTTAGTTGCGGATTATTGTCCCGGGAGGGGGGGGGGGGCGCGGGGGTTGTGAATTGTACATGTGATTTTTGTATTCGAATCCCAGTGGCGGGATAGGTAGCGGCGAGTAATTATTCTGAGAGGAATGGCGATGATTTCGATTTGCAATTTTTATACAATGCGGGAAGTTTCGTGGTCCCGGAGAGGAGGTTCTTTTCGTGTTTTTCTACAAACGGGGATCAAGTTTTGATTCTAGGTCTGCATCTTCGGATTATTGAGCACTTCGACTTCCACTTGACGAAGGATTTGGTAATAGTATAATTTCCGTAAGCGCAATGAGTACCAGAATAATAATATGAGCAAAGAGTGTGATCTCTACCCTGGTTTAATTGCGGTGAAATTGCGCGATGTAGTCTTTGAGAGCGTGCTCTTGTGAAGCTAAATGTTCACAACAAGAATTGGACAATTCACGATCGTGACATATTCCTCGGGTCAGAAGATACGCGTCCTGATGAAGATAAATTACAGAAGGTGCTTGCTCACGAAAAATACTTAATGCATACTGTACTTTATTATTGTAAGCCTTGTTCGACTGCCAAGATTCTAATGATAACAAAGTCTTTACATAACAACAGAGTAATGGGAATCGGACATTTCTTGTCTCTGCAGTCTTGCTACTTTATATTTGAATTTCTTTGCATCTAAGTCAGAAGGCTAGTAGTAAGATGGGCATTGTTTCAGTATAGGAGGATCTGCATTTCCACCTCTCAAGCCACTTATCCTCTAGAATGTAAGTTGTTTGTTATTATTCTGCCAATAATTGCCTTCATAGTCGTATATTCTCCATCAATCGCATCAAACGCATATTCTCCATCAAGTTTTGAGAAGGGGCAATTGGATATCTGAATTTGACAGGCACTTCAAGGAGTTTCGATCTCAGAAGAAAGAACATTGGAGTACCAAGAGCAGAAGTGGAAACCAACTTAGGAACTTTCGGTGAGCAGTCCAAAGGTAGGGCCTGAGACTTGAATGGGAAGTATATTTCTGGTTGTGTAGGGTTAGGGTTTAGGGTTTAAGCAGATCAAATTGCTGAGCTCTGCTGATTCTTCTCCGAGTGCCTGAGTAACTGTAATGAACAAAATAATGTGAGAGGCGAGACAGATTGATCAGCACGTCCAGGTTACTGAGATCTCAGAGTCGCTGGTGTGAGTGTGCAGACTTTATACCACATGTGGACTTCTACAAAGTTGAAGCAGTTTTAAGGTGCACACCTTTCATAAACATTTGCAGTTAATTTGCATGTTATGGCTTCCTTTTTTATTCTTTTGGTACTTATGTGACGAATTAGGGGCCAATGATTCTTCTCTGGATTCTAAGGGGTGCCCAAGAGAGAATTGATAGTTTCTCTAAGAATACTGTCAGTAAAGTTTATGGCGGTATCCTTTAAGTTTTTTGGACTAAGTTTGTTGTTGGCTTTTTCATTTGTGCATGTTTGGGTGCATGTTTCACTCTGGCTAAAGACCATGGCGACTGACTCCTGTTTCGTCAGTATGACTCATGAACCTTTCATTTGTATCAGCTTTTAACAGTCTTAACCTTTGTAATATTAAAACGCAGCATACTATTGAACATATGCCTGCCAGCTCAGGAAGAACTTCATAGTCTATTGTATCAGAGCATTAAGATAATTCCAGTAAAGGTGGAATGGACATTGTAATAACTTATTGAAGACAGCAGCTAATGTCTGAAGAGCATATGTGGTTTGCAGAGTGTTTAGTTGACCTTAATGAGAAATCATGCATAATTTTGTCTATGTTGGAGTTTTTAGTTACCACTAGTACCTCATCAACCTTCATAAAACCTTCCTTCCTCAATCTGATGCAGAGGTTGTTGGCAATGGTTATCTAACAGGCTCTTATCAAGATGGGAATTCGAGGTGTTACTGTCACAGATGTCCGAGGCTTTGGAGCTCAGGGTGGCTCTCGAGAGCGGCAAGCTGGTTTGTCCATTTCTTTATTGGCATTTTGTTGTAGACAACAGGGGAAGTAATGATGTAGGACAATAGTAGTATTCAATTTCAACTTTCTTCTCTTGTGTATTGTATTTGAAATTTGCCGACCTTGAAAAGTTGATTAGAGTATTGAGTATGTTACCAATCCTGTACTTTGGGTTGTGGAAATATTCCCACAGATGATTTGAAGGTGCACAACTGACAGGAAATGTTTTCTTCGTCAATCACAGGCACGGAGTATGCTGGAGACAGCTTTCTGACAAAGGTGAAGCTGGAGATAGTGGTTTCACATGAGCAGGTGAGCTGTGCTAGTGGTCTTAGGATTTTTTATGTATGCAATTTTTATGTTTATTTTTATTGAAAACAGCATGTTAATAAAATGGCAATAAATTTCCTTGATGAACCTTGAACAAATGATTCTATTTTATTTTATCATGGAAGTTAATTTGGATATGACTTTGGCAACAGGTGGAAGCTGTGATTGATACTATTATTGATCAAGCAAGGACTGGTGAAATCGGAGACGGAAAAATATTTGGTATGTGAGCTTACAAGTAGCTTTTTATATGTTTCATATATCTCCAGTTTGTTTATGTGGTAGCTTAGATTTTGCATAACACAGAAAATCGAATTTCGTGGAATACTGTTTGGCGAAATTGTTTGACTATTCAGTTTGAAGTAACATCATGCTTTGTGTTGGTTGGTGCAGTGTCTCCTGTTTCGGACGTCATACGCATTCGCACAGGTACAGCTTGGACTTCTGCCTCTATTATTCCCAGTCTTGTTTGTCTTCGTCCTTTTTGGATCTTTGGCTTGCTCCACCATCAAAATGCTGCCCAATTTACGATTTTATTCCTGAGAAATGTTGTGAACCTGGTTTTGGATGCTTTTGGATCAGGAGAACGAGGGTTAAAGGCAGAGAGAATGGCTGGTGGGCGAGCTGATATGCAGGTGTCCGTTGATGGCACAGGTGGTGTTTGAGAGAAGCATCCCAGATTCTGTAAAGGTAACTAGGGGTTTTGCAGGTGTTTTTAACTCCAATGTGAATAGTGAGAAGATCTCCATTTCAAACATAAAGGTCATTCATTGTTCACCAATGTGAAGGAAACACTGGACACTTGAATCCCTGAAAGTTGAAGTCTTTAATCTTCAGTGGTACTTGAAGCTTTGTTACTGAAGTAATTTCAAGTGTAACAGTGCACATGAAAATTGCAGACATGCAAACAGAGGGACTAATTCCATTGTGGAGATCAGGCCACCCTATGGATAAGCATGGTGATGGGTAATAAAGCATCATGCACCAGAGTCTGAAATTTCTGGGTATCATATTCTTTTTCTCCATTCTTGAGCACCCGATGGACTTAATAGCTTACAGGGCACACATGCCTCTGTGATTTTCTCATACACACAACTTTGTAACAATGAATTCCTCTGTTTTATGATGAATGGTTGGTTCTTCATTGGCCGGCTGAATCCACAATGTCTTTGGAAAAGAGAGTTTTTCTTGTCCATCACCACCTTTCCAAATATACAAAGTTGTACGTAAGCTTTACTAACAATTTGACATCATTGGACATTATGATAGTGTCCCAAATGCAATTTAAAACATAATAAACATTCATACTTCATATCAAATAGACCTTGCATCACAATCGTATCAAACTTAACACTTAGACCTTCATCATTTTCATGTATGTCATGTAAAGTACATGTAAAACATTCACTCAGTAATTATTTCAAGTACGATCACTTTTTATCCAAACTATGATTTTTGACACGTGTTTCAATCACGTCCATAAATAGTCACATCCTGTTGGGCACATCATATGTCTATGTGTGCTCATCACATCTAATAAATTTTAACATTATGGGACATTCATTCATAAAGAAGTTTTTCAATATTAAGCTTGAATATGCATTCATGGAGTTTGCATAGTCATTTGAGGACACCAACCATTTGTAAAAGTGGTCTTTGAATTTATTAAAATTTTGGGAAATTTTCCAACATTTCAATCTTCACTATATTGCAAGTGAACAATGAGTGTTGTTATCTAAAACAGGCTTTAGCCTTCAAGGGTAAATTGTTCATGATGAGGAACACAATTACCCTGGCCTATTAGGATTTGAGGTGTAATTAGGATTTGGGGTGTATTTCCTTTTTGCTTTTTAATCAAGCATGGTAAGATAGCCTACTATGCATCAGTTCATGATGAACATAGGAAAGTAAATCGATATTCATTGTTCTCAACCAACAATCCAACATCAATGGACCCCACCTAGTGGATAGTAAAAGGTCTTTTAAAACAACTTGCAATTTTTTGAGGTTGCATATGAATTTATTATTTATTGCAATAAATTTTGTAGTTTTTTTGTTTTGTTTTTGCAGATCTATAGCATTGTTTTGAAAAAAATTCAAGCTATGTAACCTACATGAAATAGCAAAAGATTATGGAAATGTCTCTTTTAGGTTGAACCATGTGGTGGTGGACATGACAACGGTGGCCATGTCCATGGAGGTTATGACCTTGGACCCAACCGTGGTAGACATCAATGTCAGTGGCCGAGACAATGGAGATGGTCTTATTAGACACTTGCCATGAAGTATCGCAAGAACCGTATAAAACGACCATAGTGTATTTTGGAATATTGTATACCCCAGCCAAAACACATGCATTGCAAATGGATGTAATGTAGGTACGGGGATTGAATAAAAACTTCATCTACCTTTGGTCCTCGCCATCCTCTCTCATACCTCGCACGAAATTTGTAAGCATGCTACGCTGCACGAGGTGTCCACCGGCCATGGAATGGAGGCATTGTGAATATTATTTGAATTTGACAATCTGCTCACGGCAATGGCAGGTATAGTTGACATCGTCACACCAGTGCCCAAGGACGTGGTGGGTGTGGCCATGGATGTGCATCCAAGGTTCCCAACAAATATTGTTGAGGGCTTGTGGAGAGAGGTTAAATGTCCCCCGGATCTGTGAAGCCTTCCAGTTGGGTACTCTTCGGAAGACGTTAAGTTACCCCCCATGAACTATTCGGGGGAGGAATATTCGGGCAGGGGTAGCCGCCCGTCCAAAAAATCAAGATTTTTTGGACCCGACCGAAAACTGCTGCCCGCCCGCCCGACTTTGAAAAACCCATTGCCCTTGCATTCTTGAAGGCCACTTATCCACAAATCGCGTATTGAGTGCACTTCACCTTCAAGGTCCCAAATCCAATATATATGTTCACTTCCATTCAGCAAATAAGCAATTGACTGGGATTTCATTTTCAAAGTGACGCCGCGAATAAACCATGCAATTAATTTGGAAGTCAAAAATATTACAAAACCCTCATTAGCACTGAGGTTATAATTTTTGTGACTTACCATTGAAAGGGTCTTTGTCATTCTAAAATGGAACTAAAATTAGTGATTTATTTTTAATATGTTCAATATTATAGTCTAGTTAATACCTTCTACTTTGACAAAGTTTTCATATGCATGTAAACTAATTAAGTGTGATTGAATGTAACCAAGTCTAATTAATTTTGGTTAATCCTAATTAAGTCCAATTAAATCAGAAAATATGCTTGCCAAATTAATTAATCCTAATTAATTATAAATTATATTTACTAATCATGATTAATTCTAGTAAGTAAATTTTGTAATTAATTAGTCTTAATTAATTTGGTAAGCATGGTCTTTGATTTAATTGGGCTAAATTATAATTAATAAAAATTAATTAGAATTAATTACATTTAATCACACTTAGTTGGTTTAAATGCGTATGAAAACTTTGTGAAAGTAGAAGGTATTAACTAGACTATAATATCCAACATATTAAAAATAAATCACTAATTTTAGTTCCATTTTAGAATGACAAAGACCCTTTCAATGGTAAGTCACAAAATTATAACCTTAGTGCTAATGAAGGTTTTGTAATATTTTTGACTTCCAAATGAATTACATGGTTTATTGACGGTGTCACTTTGAAAATGAAATCCCAGTCAATTGCTTATTTGTTGAATGGAAGTGAACATATATATTGGATTTGGGACCTTGAAGGTGAAGTGCACTCAATATGGGGTTTGTGGATAAGTGGCCTTCAAGAATGCAAGGGCAATGGTTTTTTCAAAGTCGGGCGGGCGGGCAGCAGTTTTCGGTCGGGTCCAGAAAATCTTGATTTTCTGCCCATGCCAGAATATTCCTCCTCCGAAACTTCGTGGGGGTGAACTTAACGTCCTCTGTACTCTTCCGTCTGTGTGCAGGAGAACGATTTCGGAGAAGCCTTGCAAGGTACTCAAATCTAACTTAAGCTACTGCCGAATTCTCTTCCTACAGGTTTTGGATGCTTGCAGCTCCTCCGTGGACGACGGATGTTGATTACTAACCTTCAGTCGGAGATAACCGTCGGGATGATGATTGTTGGCCAGGGTGGGGGGAGTTGCCATATTCAGAAAAGAGATGTGTCCAGGCAAGTGGGACTAGGGAAGAATCGGTGAGAGGAACTTGAAAGTATCGATCTGTGTTATTTCATGTATACAGGTTAGAAAGTGAGAAGTTTTCGTTTGTAAGCCTTGACAATTACCGACGGAAACTGTGAGTGCACGAAGTCCTGTACCGACAGTTTAGTTTTTGTGCTTGGCTAATAGTAACAGTGTACTTGGAGGTTGGAATGCGAGGGATGTTAATGGATGGGCCAAGTTGGGTGATTTTGGTAGCCATCGATATTGGTGGGGGCTTCGATGCGTGACTTTCTTCATGCATCTGCACCAGATCTGACTTGTAAGTAAGGTAAGTCTCTTAAGTTCCAGGTTCCACAAGAGTAGTACTTGGTTATCGTTCTTATATGCACAACCACCTTTCATTTCTCAAGCATGTTAGTGTGATGGGTGATTCGAGTTGGCATATTCGGAATAGAGATCTGTCCAGGCAAGTGAGAGTAGGGAAGACTTGAAAGTATTGGTCTGTGTTTTGTCATGTATACAGGTTAGATTGTGAGAAGTTTTCTCTTGTAAGCGCTGAGAAATACCGACCGGAAGTGTGAGTGCACGAAGTCCTGTACCGACAGTTTAATTTTTGTGCTTGGCTAATAGTAAGAGTGTACTACGAGGTTGGTATGCGAGGGATAATCGATGTTAGTCTGGTAAATTCCAGGTTCCACAAGAGTAGTACTCGGTTATCATTCTTATATGCACAATCAATTTCCATTTCTTAAGCATGTAAGTGTCAACTTAGAAGCTTGAGATGGGAAGACAGGCTCAACCAAATATGTGTTCCTTGGAGGGGCACGAGTGCTGATGATGTAGACTTGATTAGCGTAGGGCCCCCGACAAACAGGAGCAGACTGTGTTTTGTTTCTTTGAAACTCTATCCTTACAACCTATTTCACTAATATATATCTACCATCGGCTCCGGCTATGGAGATCGGCGTAACACTTCATTTGTTGTAACTTGTGAAAGGGAAAGCAATGTAAGTTTGAATTTACAGACACGACTATGGTGTGGAGCTGCCCATCCCAATCACAAATTTCGTCACAACCTTCTTACGCAGTAAAAGAAATCAAATTCCAATAGCAGAGGAGTCGTTCGTATTCTCCTTTTGCAGGCTGTTCTCAGTTCTCTCAAGACCTTTGATGAGAACTTAGATGAGAACAACCTTAATTGAGAGCTTAGGTACCCCTTAAACTGCACGAATATGTTGTGTTTGTCTCAGGGGCTCCAGACATTCCCAAACTGCAATAGCTTATGTTGGCTCACCTTGATGTATCTTGGTATGCCCGCAGTTTGATTCCATAATCTGAGATTTTCTTGAAGCTGTGAAGAGTGAGTGTGAAGTTTTATCTGCCGCATGGTTCTGAAGTGTGGCTAATTGCAAGGGACGGTTGTCTTTGAAAAATATTGGTCTATTTTGGTACACATTTGGGTAGAGTGGTACAGAGGGGACCCCACCTCTCTCTGCCCTTTAGGTTCTGTGCAACCTACCTTGCAAACTCTATGCACTAGAGCAAACAGAGTTTGCAATGATTGAATGGCTGTGCAAGATGTCTTGTTAAGCTTTGATGCTTGCAAAACTATGTGACATGATCAATGGAAACTTGTTGAAAATGTATCTCCTAAATATAGTTTATTTGTTTATGGTGCATAGTTGTAGAGTTGTTTGGTCTATGTAGGAGATTGTAGTCTAATCATTTACCAATTGACATGGTTGGTTTTCAGGTTTTTGCACCACTTTTTCAATAAACATTCACTCTGAAGATGGCTCCATCTAACAAAAGAAGGAAGGTAGACAGGTAAATCCATCATGTTGGTTGTAGGACTGAGAAGGAGTTTTCATATTGTAATATTCCTTCATTATATTGTCATTTACTTGTCACATGTGGCTTCAATATATTTTGCACCTTGTAAATTTTGAAATGCCTTTCGCTTGCCAACACAGGTCAATTGATCTCGAGTATGAGGACCCAATATTGCTCCGACATCATAAAATATTCTTGAGTCATAGTGGAGTTCAAAAGGAATTTGTAGAGCAATTGTGTGTGGACCTAGAGAGCCGCCATCGCTTTCCGTTTTTTGACAAACGACCTTCGAGCTTGCCCAAGGGAGAGAGGTTTCCAGATCTTATCAAAGTTGCTGTAGCACAATGCGAAATGATGGTGGTGGTGGTTTCTAAGGAGTACTTCACAGCAAAGTGGCCAATGATTGAACTCAATGGCTTTATGCAAGCAACTAAGAAAGATAAAACTTTGAAGATTCTTCCTCTATTTTTGGGGCTCAATGTGGAAGAATTTTCTGATAATCGTACACAAAAGATATGGTTCGAGGAGTGGGAGAGGATGGCCAAAGCTGATGACCGAATCAAATTGGATGAATGGAAAGAATCTCTGAAGTTGTTTGGTGCTTTCAATGGTTTGGTGTATGACCGACACTCAAAAGAAGTTGTTGCTTATCGAAAAGAGATTGTTTCAAATATCTGCAAGTCTATTCCATCAGACATTCAATACGATGAATCACATGTTCAAGGGCGCTCAAAATTATGCCAGGTAATATTATTGATGATATTTTCGAAGGTTGACCCTTGGTTGATCCATGTTAGCCATAATTTGTTAGTTAGACCTCAAGTATTAATGTACATGTATGTTTCAAATTTAAGCTACAACGATTATAAGTTCAAAATGAATGTGATTCACTTAGATAGAATGAAATAAAAGCCATTATCAACAGAAAACATATAATAAATGGATGCATGATTTCCTCAATCATTACATGCATGTACTCTTTTTCACTCGGAACATTATTTTTGTGAGATTGGTTCGGAAATGTTATTTCAAAGATTCTAAATTGTATGCTAACCTTTGGATGAGGGGATGATGGATGATGTCTCAATGCTACAATTTGGATCAACCACTCTTGACTTTGCAACAATATTGAAACCAAGTTCATGATCTTTAATTACGATGTTGGTCTTCAACAAGAATTTGTTTGTGCAATATAATATGATAAATACTAAAATCTGAAACTATAACTACATTTTGCATAAATGCATAGTTGTTTCTTTCCGCTGTGAGCACAATAACTCAATGTCACTAAAATACTTCTAGTCTAAGCCCTTCAAACTAGCATGGAGTTCTAATTTGATGGGCATTATGATGTGACTTCAATAGGTTATACGAGACCATTTTGGAAACACTCCAAATTCTACCAAGGTTCCAGGCATTTGTGTGATTGGCTTGTATGGTTTGGGCGGAATGGGAAAGACTCAAATTTGCAAGATGATGTGTAATGAAATGGATGGAGAATTTGATGGGAAGGTTTGCCACGTGGAATTGGGAAACCAAAGTAAACACGAGTTAGTAAAGAAGGTACTGACCACATTGACAAACACAAGTGCGGAGGTTGTTCAAGAAGTTGGGGAGGACAAGGTATTTGGTCTTTAAAGTCATGAACATTTTCATGAATCCAATGTTAAGCCTGTGAGCTTCATGAGTTAGTAAGACAACTATTGCTTTCCTCAAGATTATATTCAAATGAAGACAACTTAGGATGCTAATTTCTTAAATAAGATGTTGACAAGGACTAGATAGAAAGATTAGAGTATTAAATTCCACCATGTTGTCATAAAAGTCACAAGCAACTCCCAATGTTTCACTTGATGGTCTTTTGTCGATTTGGTGCTCTTAGCATTCTATTGCCATCTTAGTTTATTCTAAAAGAAGCGGTACAGTGTGTTGGACCCCAAAGCCTTTAGTTGTGCCTTCCACTCATGATTTGGGTGTATTTGCAGTGTCGAGACGTTCTTTTGAATGGCAAGATTTGGAAGCAAAAAAGCTTCCTAACCATAGACAATGTTTGGGATGATTCTAATTCATTGGAGCAAGGGAAATTGTTTCTTCGAGCACCTTTTGTTGAGGGAAGTTGGGTGATTATAACATCCCGCTTTAGAAAGACTCTCATAAGTCTTAACGTGGATGAAAATGCATGTTTTGAGATGCCAGAACTTGACAAGGATGATGCAAGGCATATGTTTTTGCACTATGCAACAGATGGGAAAGAGTTTGAAAAGTTGGAAGATGTATATGCAATTGAGAAGTGTATCAAAAGTTGTTACTTTGGCAAGGGTGAAGGTCGAGGTTCACATTATCATCCATTATCATTGAAAGCCTTGGGTGTTTTTCTACAATATGGAGGTAAAGAACCTTCCGTGTGGATGAAGGACTTACAAAAACTCAAAGAATCGAGCTATTCGCAAGAACCAGTAAATCCTTTGTTCAACATTCTTAGAAGCAATTTCGACCGATTGCCTAAATGGGAGCAAGAGTTATTTATGGATTTAGCAATGTTTTCCCCATTAAGTACTTACGACAGCAAGCCGCATTTGATGAAGTGGTTGAGTCTTGTTCACAATAAGGAGGAGGAAGTGATTGAAGAATGGGTATGCAGCCAATCCCCCTCTTTGATGCCTCAAGTCCAAACATGAATATCAATATAATAAGATCTTAATTTATCTCAATTTATCTTAAGATCTTAATATAAGTTTTAATTGTTTTGTACTAATTGACACCATATTTCTTACATTGTAGCTCCTTCAAGATTGACGAGCAATCCTTGGAGAACATGCAAAATGCACAATTCACAGGCTTACGTTTGTTAAACACCATAATTGTTGGGGAGATAGGTTGAACTATGATGAAAGTGTGAATATGGTTAAGCATGAGAACAAGAAGTTTCGAGAGATTTTGGATTCAATGATTTGGAGGGTTTACATAGAAATTTGATGCTCATGTCTGATGGACTAAATTGTGATTGTTTTGTGTTGAATTGCAGTCGCGGCATCTGGTGGATAGTGCCTTGTTGGAGCATGCCGAGATGAGCTATGGGAAAGTGAGCATACATGATCTGTATCGTGAGTTTGCAAAATTGGAAGCGCAAGGGAAATTAATGGCCTTGGACATGGAGGAGCGGCGGTGGGTGTACGCTAGGGATGCACTTCCTACAGAGTTGGAGGATGAGCCAAGGAGTAGTTGGAAGAAGTTGACACGAGTTTGTATTTCAGAGAATTATAAAATTATGAAGAAACCCGGGGTTATGAGTCTAAGGACAATCGAATGGAAATATTGCACGAGCCTTGTGGTCTTGAAGCTAGATAATCTGTACGAATTATCTGGAGTTTTGAATTTCAAAGACCTCATTCGGTTGAGAAGCTTAACTGTGGAAACAGGTGAAAATTATGCATCCAAGTTTTCAATTGAGGGCTTGGAAGGGCTGAAAACCTTGACTTATTTCAACCTGTTTTCACATCATTGTGCTTCTGTGGGACAACTACCAGCAGCAGTTAAAGTTCTGGAAGTGCATGGTGCTGTTGTGTTTGAGCGGGACGTCCTTGCTTTGTGCACCAACTTGGAATCGTTAATGCTCAGTCTTGTTTACACATCAGAGTTGGATTTGAGGAGTTGTACATCTCTGGAAAGAGTGGAGCTTGTCCAGATTCAGGGGTTGGAAATTGTGAGATTAGAGCCCAGCCTACAATCGCTCCATATAGGTTGGTGCTCTGAATTGGTTGAAGTTCCAGGATTGGACGGCTTGGTTGGTTTGAAATCATTAGTTTTAAGTGGTTGCCGACGATTGTCGAAGCTTCAGTGTCTTACTCGGCTTCGGTGTCTTCGTGAGTTACGTATTTCTGACTTGCGCATAACAGAGATACCAAACCTTAGTGGATTGGAGCAATTAGAAGTTATCGACGCCTTTAGAAACAGTCAACTGACTAGTTTGCAAGGCATTGGAGATTTACGTGCACTGAAAACTATCAATTTGTCGTCTTGTGAATCGCTATGTCGGTTGTCAGACATGAGTAAACTGACAAACCTAAAAGTGTTGGACCTGAGATACACTAGAGTAGAGTTACATGAGGAGGACATTCATATGCTTGAAGGATTGCAGGCGTTGGAACCATTATTATTGGCGGCGAGTCCCTCAGACCCCAACAATTTTAACGGTAGACCCGTGTACGGGTTGGACTTTAAGAGACATAAGATAATGTATTGTATTTCCGCCAATTTTTGGCATTACCGAGGTTGGCAATCATGGAAGGACTGGGGATGGGAGGAGAAATACCTTCATTACCCTTCTGTAGCTGGCCACCTTGTTGGAAAGGGTTTTGGAATCCGAGACGTGGAAACTATTTGGAGGCATATTCTAGGACCAACGACCAAATTCCTAGGTATTGGGGATGAAGTTACCTAGTTGGTCCAGCCTAGAGCTTGAGTTTCTCGAAGCTTATGTCCCTAAATCTTAATCGGCAACTGCAATTATTTCAAGGGTTGGATACAAGATATAGCACCCCCTGCAACCATTTCCTTTTCTCATGTGCATTCTAGGGACAAGAGATTTTATTTGGTGGATGATTTGGAGTTGAGACTATTCTCATGCATGATGGTGTTGACTTGCCCATATTTTAATTAAAATGCAAGATGTATTTGTCTTTATTGTACACAGATTGCATGATGTTGACGATAGTGTCCGGAAAATGAAAAAAAATTGCACAACACAAATTTTACTATAGTGATTTCAAGTTTGAGAATGTTACGTGCAAATAAATTCTACATGTATATTTTATTGTGTCATATGATTCCACTCCATGCAGTAGGACCCATTCTAGAGGTGGACGTGCGATTGTTAGAAAATGAGTTCAATAATGGACATAGGGATGGCGAGTCACAAGATATTACCATTGGTATTATTGAAGAATGGCATTTGCATTAGCGCAATTCAAATGATGCTTTTGAATCATTCCTTTCCCTTGATTTGGTTCTTGTCATACTCAAAAGGTAAAATGTTGAATGTCTCTTGTTGCCATCGAGTTGCATCTCTAAATGCAAGACAATGAGTGTGCAATAAATATGTTAGTGTGGCCCACACTCTTCATCATCAACCTAGTTAGATTACAATGTTCAAGTTTTTCTTTGGATTGGTTTCAGGAGTTCGTGGACTCCATGTCCACAAAATAATAAGATTTGGGTATTGTGGCATGCCATGAGTGCATTAAGTTATGATGCTCGAGTTATTAGAATTCCGGGGACGTTTGAGCTCACCAAAACAAATTGTACACTCTACAAATACCTTAAAGCATGCATGAGTTTTCTTGAAATGTGATCATGAAGTAAATACAATCACCCAATAAAAATTTCAATCCTCACCAATTTTGAGAATTGGCAAAACAGTGTGTGTTTCGGGAATTAGTGCTACACACACTAAATGGGATAATCAATGTGGCAATTGCTTATGGTAAAGCCATTGCTCTTTATCCAACCAATTGAGTGTCTCCTTTCATATTATTGGAGATTATTTGCATTGGAATATTTGAAGTTGGAGCTATGTGACCATGTTACGAGCATGATAATACAATCATGATTGCTAATGAACAAGATATGCAATAGGGACTTCAATAGCCTATATGGCCAAGTGAAAGAGTTCAATTTGGTAATCATCTTAGCAATGGCGACTCGCCATTGCATATTGCCTATGGTCTCTAGCTATTGCCTATGGTAAGTTGCAGTTGCATATTCAATACAACATATAATTGCATTGAATACTTAACTAACCATGGCGTGTTCAACTCACCAATGCATATTTAACTAATTAACCATTGCAAATTACTAGGGCCTATGGCATACTAGTACATTGCTTTGGCATGGTTGACGTGAATTTTAGCACATGAAGCCTATTAAAAGAGCAACATGGCCTATGGTGAGGTCTAAGTGACCTATGGTGAGGCACATGTAAGTTTCATAAACTAGTGGTGAGCATACGAAACCTACATGTGCTTTAGGGCCACTTTGCGCACAAGCCAAGAGCCGTGACCATCAAATTGTGAGAGCCCAAAAGAAAGTGTCCAAAGGCCATCCCAAGACACTTCCAAAATCATGTATTGTGGTTGTGATGGTGTAGTGTGAAGTCATATGTGACCGGGACCTCAACCAAATGCTAATTTCATGATTTTCTATTCATACGGGGTCCTCACACATGATAAAATATAATAAATCGACGGTTGTGAGCGTTTGGAGTGCCATGGTCTCCCAGTTTTGTATTAGACCTACCTCCAAGAGGTGGTTTTTGAAAATAGTCCAAGTGACCGTGAAACACGATCCATTTGATGCCACGTAGGAATCCATATAGACCTTACATCCATCTTGCATTCACACACTCCATGCATCCCTCAAGCGTAGTGTGAAGCAAACTTGGATCGGCTCTGCTTTTTCCACCGATGCGAGTGCTCGAAGTGCAATGGTCACGGGCCCTTAGTGTCATGTGTGAAGTGGCCCTTAGTACACGTCATCTAAGCTAATTAACCAAAAGTCATGTATACTAAGGAGTAGGCTCCATGTGCTAAAGCATAGGGTCTTCATGTTAAATCTTAGGTGTCCCATACTAAACCATAGGTGTCTTTTGCTTTATTATGTGACATCATTGAACTTCAACATGGATGCACTTCATCCTCTTGGCCTCACTGCATTCATCCATTTCATTTACCTATCTTTTCAAGAATAATTTCTTCCCTCTTTGAGCAACAAGAACTTATCAATGCTCAACCGAAAGATATACAAGATCCACATCAACTAACTTACATTCAACATTTAATCATATACTAACTCTATATCCTAACTCTTTTGTAATCCAAAATGCATCCAATTTCTTAAAGATACAAATTTCCTTACTAAGGCCTTTGTGAACCAAAGATAACCTACTCAAAAACATTCATTAATGATAGAATGTTTAGCACCTTAACATCATGCCTCTGATTAATCTATCAATAAACTTTGAAATTTCTTAAACTATGGCATACAAATTTTAAAGAAGGCATACTTTGGTGTGTTGTAATCTCCTTTCATTCGCCAACGAGAGATTTGTTCTTGAATATATATATACATACATATTGATGTGACAATTTTAGCACCCTCTACCTCAGTTAAATGATAGTCAACAATTGACAATTCATATTGGCATGTTTGCTCATTGTATAAAGAAAGAGCTCGGATGCATCTAAGCATCCAAATTCAGAAAAATATATCCTTTTACTTCCAACAAATCATTGACATACATATGTAAATATGAATCTTGTATACATTAAATTAGCATAATATAGTTAATTAATGTTGCATCCACTATCATGGCTACCTTATTATACATTCAAAGGATTGCTCAATGTCAACATGGCTAGTATGACTCATGCACTTGGTTGTAGCAAAATAAGGGATTTATCAATGGATGAATGACAAGATGATGTACAACTATTATTTTGTAAATACAAAGAGATATAAAATATTTGTTCATGTTTCTAGCATCACTAAGTGCCACCCAAATCAACTCTCTCCTCTACACTAACGGACAAGTCACAATATAAGTTATTTTTTTCTTCCCATAGGTGGAAAGTTGGCTATATTAAAATGTGGACAATTGTGGTGGTGCAATTGCCATGTAGGTGTGGAAATCTAGCATGAAACCGCTCCAAGAGAGATTCAGAAAAAATATAAAAAAGGAGAGCACCAAGCACCCTTGAACTTTGAAGCAACCTTGAAGAAATCATTGCACTTGATCCTCAAAGCACCCAACCATGAAAGCAACAAACGGATGTGCAAACCCTCACAACGCCAAACCTGAGGAGTGTGGAAGCACATGGGAAGCAACAAAACCCCATCATCTGCATTTTTCATCCATTACAAGGTAAAAAAATTTCTCCAGCACTATAGGACAGTGCATCCACCAATGTAGTGCGCACTATGTCGCCAACTAAGCCTACAAATTCCAATTTTGTCATACCTAAATGAACTAGGCAACATCTTAAATACATCAAATCTACAATTAAAGATGTATCCTTCCATGCTATGTGTGTGTGTGTGTGTGTGTGTGTGTGTGTCTATATATATATATATATCCTAAAATGTCATTATACCTACCATATTGCATCTCTAAGTTTTTCCTAAAGTTTAGGTCCTATGAATTAATTTGTAAAAGCTATGAAGGATAGACGCTTTTTGGTCCAACTCCGCATTGAAATTGAACCAAGACTACAGTCACAATTTGTTCCAGAGGGTGAGAGGAGAAAGACAGACCATTGGTTGATTGATCCATTACTACATCTGAAGCAATGGATACCTTTTTTGAAAGAGACTTTGCAACATCTGTGCATTGTGGACTGTGGACAACATGCCATCATGCGAAGGACACAAATTTTGAAGCTACTGTCACAAAATTGTGAGTGACTCTTTCTCCAAATAAGATCAAAAGACATTTGAGATTACTGCTGTAATATCCCGCTTGTAATGATAATTAGATAGTTAGACAATGTCATATTGGCAGGATCATTGGTAGACCATCGTGTCATTGTGTTGAAAAAATGATTGTTGAACTATATGTGCAAAATTGACAGGCAAATTACTGAAGGACTTAGATCTGAGGAATATGTTCATTGATACACAAGATCGGCAAGAAATGCCTCTCATGACAAGCTTAACAATGCGATGCGTGAAAGTGAATGGGGGGGGCTTACAAGCCTTATCATGTGGCCATTCTCATACTATCATAAGAAACTTCTCAAACTTAGGTTGGAGACAAGAAGTTTGCATTTCTCTCCATCCCAGATCTTACATTTGACTCCTCTCATGACTGCACTTTTAGTTAGTTATCAACCAAGCATATTGCTATGGACACACATGTTTCCATGTGAGATGTGCAGGATAACCTCCATTTCCCGCCTGCAGAAATTCCATAACTTACGGACACATGGACATATATGGCAGTTGGGAACCCCTTATAGCTTGGAATTTCTTGATTAGAAAGAAGAAGATGAAGAAGAAGATACAGTCTAACCTCTATAAATGTTATACCTATAAGTGTTAACCCTCTCTAAATGTTAACTTTCTTCTACTCCCCACATATTGCACACTATAAATGTTAAACGTGTTAACTGTTAACAAAATGGTACTCCCTTCTTTGTAAATTTGACTCTATAAATGTTAACGAATGAAATACAACCATAATATGGATGATAAAAACTACACATCCAGTTACATTCCTCTCTCTCACCATGCGTTAGGGCGAGGCACAGGGCAGCGAGGGTGGGGTGGCGGCAGAGCGGCAGAGAATTGATTCCCAAACCTTGAAGACTAGTTGTTGTTGGTGCACATCCGGCAGTGACCAAGTTGTTGCATGTCTTTCGACTACTACATCACCTAGTAGCATACCTGTGGGAGGCTCAGGAATTTCATCCCTGCTCCATCGTGGTGGTGGTGGTGGTGGTGCTGCAGTGTTGGATCCCAGTGGTGAGCATTGATTGCAATTCATATGGATGAGGGAGCTGTTTCAGAGATAGATCAATGTTCTGGAGGAGGAGGAGGGGGAGGTTACTGATGCTAGAGAGACGTTGCTGCTCAACTTAGGAGGGTCGAGGGAGGGTGCAGGTTATAAATCCAAGGTCTTACCTCAATCTTATTGCCATCTCCAGCTTAATGTTGAGTCTGATGAATTTTCCGTCATGTTGCCGTTTCTGCTGAATCTGTGTAAACTGCAGTTCTCTCTCTCTCTCTCCGGGTAAATGCAGGCACCGGTTTGACGCCTCTTTGCTCTGCAGAGGTTCTGTTGAATTGCGGTGTATGTGTGTGTTGGTTGCGGATTCAAGTGAGAGACAGAGAGAGCTAATTAGAACCAACCATGTGATCACGAGTGGGTAAAATTCTCGAATCCGTGGAGGAATCAGGTGGATATTCGAAGTTCGTTGCGATGATGGGTTAATCTCTCCAAACTCACAGCAGAGGCAAAATGTTTTCAAAACATTTAAGGAAGAGGTCAATCTGCAATCTTATATAAATCCGTGGGTTACTCAGATTGCTCCGTGCTCGTAATCTTGGAAATCTGAGTCAGGCTTTCAGAAACAATCACATCGGTGGTTGATTGAACCATCCAATACTATCCATTGGGGTCCCTGGAGCAGGATTAACCAAGATTTCTCAATTGTGGCTCTCAGTGTTCTTGATAGGGGATCCATTGATGCATTTTGTGACGACTCTAACAGGTAGCTGAGTTGTAAATAGAACCGATTCAATAATGTAGCTTGAATAATCATCCGAACTACCGTGTCTCAGAAGTATAACTCAGGCCGTGTAATTCCATCAGGTTTTTAGGTTAACCTCTTCAGATCACTCCTAAGAGTAAAAGAACTTGTCCATTAAAAAATAAAATTTGTGACGTTGTATGAAGGTTGGAGAGTTGGTTTGAGCTGCCGGCGGTTGATCGGTTGATTTGAGGTGGACTTGAAAGTGGTAAATGATCTGGAGATGATAAGAAATGTATAAGAAATGATAAGAAATGTATGATATTGATGCAGAGTTACCTCATATTGATTTATTATGTTGTGTGATTTGTTGCAGTATGTTTCAAATCTGCATTTTAACGTTATATACAGAGGAGCCTTGGTGCCGTTAAACTATACTCAAACCATTAAAAGGTGCCTTACAAAAGCAAGTTATGAAAATATATCACATCGCATATGTAGAATGAATTTGAGTAACACATTTTAAGAGATGAGTTCTAAAAGTATGTTATGAACCTGTCCACCTCAAGCTAGTCTTTATGTACATGAGATCTTCATTTGATTTTGCTCTAACTATCAAAAAGTGCCGTTATAAGAGCAATGTTTATAGTCAATATCTTTTCTTCACTTTCAACTTAATAATTATGTAAGGATTGACACTTTATAATAATGAATGTGCAGGAATTACTTGTTGTGATTCAGCACCATGGGCATCCAGTTGACATATTCTCAGAAGAAGGAGATCATCCTTCACTATCAAGCTTCACCGGGCATAACAAATCGTGCCCTCACCGGGTGGGCAAATGAGAGATTTTCCACATCTATAACTGAAATGACAGTAAGTAGAATTTAAAAAAATCAATCATTGTTTGCAGGAAAGGGTAAGGAGAGGCCCGAAGCAAAAAGAATTCGTAAAATTGTTTCACCTTTTGTTGAAGAGGCAACATATGCTTGGTTTCTTTTGATGCAGGAGAAATCAGCTACAATCTCAAATGACATCCTTTGCGGAATTGCCAAGAGTTTTTACTCAAATCGACCAAGAGATCCAAATGTGAAAGAACTACAATTCTCAAGAGATTGGGTAGCTGGATTCAAGAAGCGCCATGGAATTCGTGGTTTTACAAGACATGGTGAAGCTGCTTCAGCTGATGTGTCTATTGACACACAAATTCTCATTGGAAAAATCAAAGACAAAGTTGCAACCTTTGATCCCGCGGATGTCTTCAACATGGATGAGACCGGATTTGTTTTTCAGGTTTGTTTAAATTCTACATTGTTGTATTTATTTATACATTATGATTTTAACTTTAACATGTATTTGAATCTAATCAATATGTGTGTTTTCATTGCATTTTAGGTTGGAGCCCAACCGCACATTAGCCACTAAGAGGTTGGCTTGGGAAGAAGATGCAAAAGGAAAGGCTCACAATTGCACTAACCTGCAATGTTGATGGTAGTGTAAAACTCCCTCTTTTTGTCATTTACAAATATCAACGTCCTAGAGCTTTTACAAAAAGAAACATTGCAAATCCAAATAACCTTGGAATTCTTTGGTTCCATAATAATAAGGCTTGGATGACCATAGCTCTTTTTGAGAAGTTTCTCTTGGACTTTGAGAGGAGGATGAGCCTAGCAGGGAAACGAAGGGTGTTGTTATTGGTTGACAATTTTGCAGGTCACCAGTACAATAACATCAGGTCAGAGTTGCAGATTTCAACCGTGGAGTTTTTGCCTCCAAATACAACAAGTTATTTCCAGCCTATGGATGCAGGTGTGATAAACTCTTTCAAGGCTCAATATCGCAAGTTGTTGATTGAGCACAAGTTGGACAAACTAATGAGCAATGAGGACCCAGAGATTGATGTTTATGAAGCGGTGAAAATGCTAGAATGTGCGTGAAGGTTGAAAGTCACATCTAATGTGATTTATCATTGTTGGAGACATACCGGTATGCTCCTACTACCTGATTTGAATGGAGTTTCCATTCCAAATCCTCAAGTGGAATTGCAGGAGTTAACTAGTCTTTTTGGAAAGACTAAGTTTGGCTACTAATAGTTCTAGTGATGGAAGTTCAAGAATGGAGGCACAAGAGTATGTGCAATACGAATTAGACTTTGATTTGAACAATCCATATGAGGTCACCGAAGAGGATGTATGGGATGTTTTAGGCTCTATTGGTGGGACTTCTAATGTCTCAGATGATGATTGTGAGGGAGAGGAGTGTGAGGTGGAACCCATTCCATCTTATAGTGACTTGCAATCTAGTTTTGGTACCATTAGAAGGTACATGGAATCACGTTCATGTGATGTGTCCAAGTATGTGGGTTTGTTGGTGCAGATTGAGAAATATTTGCAAGTTGTGCATGCAGATGAATCTCACCAAAGAACCATTGATTCATATTTCACCCGTGATTTGTAAACTTCATATTGAATAAAGTTTTGATTGGGTTTGCAACTTTATGAATGGTATTCTCTCACAAGGACTCTTCACAATTGCTTATATTTATAAATGTTAAGATTTGTATATTGCTCAAAAAAGTAATTTTATAATTGTTAATTGTTAACACCTCTATAAATGTTAACTTTGATCCACTCCCGAGGGTTAACATTTATAGAGGTTAGACTGTAGTAGTATGCTAAATATAGTGTCACCGATTCTATTTGGCTTTCTCGATACTAATTGTAAACTGCCCATGTAGTGTCACCAACATTGAATGTATACCTAACATTATTTGTCATTCCTTGTTAATTTAAAAAGGGGGTTGTAGAGCTTTAATGTTGCAATTACTGTCACTTATCAAGTTATTTTTCATCTAAATATCAATCATCCATGATAACATTTCATCACATCATTCCTTGGATGCAAAATATACCAAAACGTTGTTTTGATAATTGGCATGGGTTTTATCCAAGTCTCAATCATCCGTGACAATACTTGTGATTTTTTTCATAAGAAGTGTCTTTAGAAAAGTTACCACATTGACGTAAAATACCATATGACACCAAACACAATACTAGTGTAGTGAGAGGTGTTGTAATATGGAATACTTTGGGTCAAGGATAAATGTTTGGACCAATTGGAATGATAGTTGAAGGGTTGTAACTCACAAAGTCCCTAGTAAAAGGGAAGACAACTAAATCTTCAATCTTATGTGACAAGTTGTTTTATTTCATAACATGCAAAGATGTATAATTCTAGTTTCATCAAATGCATCAGTAGCCAATTCTCAACCTAGCCAAAAACCGACATGCTACTATTCATTTGGTCAATAGTTCATGGTACTATTAACCGTTTTTGGATATTATGCATTGATGGGAATGGTTTTACGGTATATGTCTTCCCCATTTCAAATTTAGTTTGAAAATTGGTCAATATTCGAATATTGTTTGGTTTAAGCAAGCATTTGGCGGGCTAGGTGTTGGTCCCATCAAATCCAGCCCCCAGTTGAAGAATGTTATGTTCCTAGAAAGTAACATTGCTCAAAAGTGAGTTGTGACCATCCAAAGAAGTTTGCTCAACTCACTTGACCCAACTTCCATCCGTGACGATTGCGGTTGGCTTCTAGCACATTGGCCGCTACTACCACCATCTCTTAGTTGATGGTTGCCAAAGATATAGGGGCCAAGCCTTCACTAAAACAATAAATTAATATTTAGATAATTTTGGATTTTTTGGCCAATGCTGGAATAAATTGTTGGCGCACACCCGCTTTAATATCTCCACTCTGATGCCAAATGCTTGCACACATCGTGTCCACGGTCATTTAGTATAAAATCACCTACAAAGCAAATACAAATAACATCATTTGAAACACGAGTGTTCACATTTTCAAAAATTGCTTACTTATTTCCAAATTCATCAAAAGTTTGAAATTACCTAACACCACCTACTACGTGATTTGAGCTCTTTGGAGATAACTGAGGTTATTTTGTTTGTATTTTGTATGATCTTTATTTTTGTATTCTATCTTAATATTTGTGAGTTAAGAAATCTTAGTATTAATAAATACGTAAATATATATTTTCATTTTATTTGCAAGCCTTCTTCTCCCTTACTTATCGACTAAGATGGGTGCCCAAATCACTTGAATTTGCTCTACTAAACAGCACATGTGTCAATACCACCTTCTAGATTTTGACATGAAAGCACTTTGTGTCAAAGTGGAGTGTGAAATGGACCCCCTTCTTGTCCTACACTAAATAACGTATTTAGTGTCACCAATTCTATTTGTCTTGCTCAATACTAATTGTAAACACCCCCCCTCCCCCCAAGGAAATGTACACCTAACATTATTTGTCATTCCGTGTAAAAAAAGTTACAATGTTATAAAAATTGTCACTTGCAATCATCTATGATGTGGCGGTCATGAGGGGCTAACAAGCATGGGCATATATGCATATGGCGGGTACACATGGGGGTGGCTCGGGGAGATCACTGGTGAAAATTGTAGAAACAACGTGCGATAAAAAATAAGGTCCACTATATTCATTGTAGGTAAATTTTACAAAAAAACGTACATATAATATAGGGGGTTTTAAAATAGTGAAACATGTTTACATGTAAAATACCATGACATATAATGGACTCTTTTATCTAGTCAATACATGTAAAATAGCGTGGAAACAATTACTAGGGGTAGCGGGTGTAGGGTAGGGTTTGTGCTACTGGATGAAAAGAGGTAATTTTTTTTTGTAGAAAAAGCTTGGATGGATGACTTCGCAGGCTGACTGGCTTGAACGTTATTGAACCAACGTATCCAATGTGGAGTTAATGGTCTCTACCCACGTGTTGGGAAGGAAAATTTTAACGTTTTGTTTAGAGAGCAATTTAGGGTGGTCTTCAGGTCCTTAAGGAAGGTTGGGTAGTCAATATCCCATACTTTGATTTCTAGATGGTAATATGTGAATGGCAGTTTCTGGGTGTGCTCAAAATGACATAGAAAGCCAGTTGTTTGAAGAAGCTAATTTATTGCTTTATGACCAAGCTTTTTGTAGATTGCTTGTGGGCATACATTCGAATTGTGGGATATTTACTTGATGGAATGAAAAGCAACTTAAGATTACTTCAGGTCATTAAGGAAGTTTGTGCATCCAAAATGCCATGCTTTGGTTTGTCGGTGGTGATACATGAACGTGTGTTGGAATCATGTGTTGGAAAAAAATGGGGTGTAAGAAACAAAATACGGTGTAAGAAAAAAATGGACAACAGTTGAGCTGCGAGAAAAAAAAATTGGGGTGAAGTCAAAAAAATTGGTTACTGGGGGTATAAGGAAAAAAAATTCCAGTATAAGTAAAATAGGGTATTTTAAAACGATTCCCCCAACAAATTATAATTACTAATAGGGTGTATTAAAATAAAAGCATTTACCTTTATTTTGAAAAATACCATACCTTAAAATCTTTTCTGCAAGGTAAATAGCCCCCCGATAAATAGATCCTGAGCGCACGTGTATGCATCAATTAAAGAAGGAGTGATCTCCCCGAGGGGGGTGGTGGGCATATGGGGTTGGGTTGACCCAAGAGACTAATCCGAATATACAAGTGCAACATTCCTGGAGAGAAAGAAAGATTTTTCGTATACGAGTGTACTACCTCTCCTCCATCCATCATAAAAACTTGACCCCCTATAGGTTTAATGCCAATTCGACTCAAATGACGTTGAGTGGACTAATTCAGGGTCTTCAAAGCTAACTCCTATGTCAAGTCATTTTTTTAGAAAAACAAAACTCCGAATTGGCATAATTTTTCATGGGCTTTATGTATGATGAATGAGAGGTATGCCCATACACAATAACTTTGTCTCTTTGTAATCATGTGCATGGGTGTAACGGACAGGGATAAACACAAGGTTGTTGGGATATCAATTCATATGCACGGGTGCAACGGGCTAGGACAGCATGGGTCCAAGCTAATTGGCTCCATAGGATTGAGACTCCAATAATATTTTAATGCTAAATGTGTGATGAAGTAAAATGTGACCCTAAACCCTAAAGTTTTGAGCCTCTAAAGGACTATGATATTACCACATTCACTAGAAAGAGGCCACATTTTGTTCACTCAATTCTTGAAAAAAATTTAAAGTGCGAATCTCCTTCTACCAATCCAAGATAGTTGAGTATCTAGAGTTAATGCTAAAACATGATGTAAAATGGTTCAAGAATCTCAACTATCTCTCAATTTAGTTGTAGTGAATTATAGGCTCTTTACTATTGTACGGATCTGAACTCTTTATGGCTATATTGCACATTATAATTGCATATCTTCTAAGCTTGGATGACTACAAACCACATACTTACACTAGGCACTTGAGAAATGTGATCTAGAATAAATTATTGCCAAGGTGACATTCACATCAACTTGACCAACTATTGTTAATTGGGCAGCTCATGTAGATGGGTCTTAAATGGTTCCCATTTTGAATTGTTGTATTATTGTCCTCCCCCTCTTCCTCTCCCGATTAGCTCACTTCTCCTAGAATTAAGCTACGATTTGCTTAAACTATCGTAGGATGTATTGTAACTTATTCATTCATTCATTGCAGTTAAGTACGTGATGTTAACCTTTAGGGTTTAGGTTAAGTCTTCTTGGTGTGCTAATTAAGGTTGTGAGCAATGTTTTCTATTGTGGTGTGCTCATGTTCAAAAATTTACAAACTTGGCTAAGAGGCAGAGATAAATCCATCATATGCTCCATCCCATTGATAAAATTGAGAAAGTATTGAGTGTTGAGAAATTTCCTAATATTTTGAATTTTTTAATGATTATTTTCATTCCATTTAGGCCATGTGACTCATTCATTTCAAAAACATTGGGCTTGATTTTTTCAATTATTTGTCGCCCAACCTGCTATCAGCCTATGGTGTACAACTTATTTAATTCTAGGAGTCATAACATTACTCAGAACCCTCTATATGTTCTTTTTCTTATTTTTGAGTAGTGTAGTGTAGGGAGACTCAACTTCAGTCTGGGTGGCTACAAATTCCAACATCCTAGTTGTTTGTACCCAAACCCTATGTGCCGATTTGTTTGGCCCATGGAACAACTAAAGGACCTTGCGTAATGTTATGGATGATTTGGATTTGTTATGAGGTTTGAAATCTATGAGATGATTATATGACTTGCCCACATCTCGTATTGGTTGTTAATATGTGATGATTAGTGAATCCAAACTGCGTCTGCAATAATGTCTATTTGATGCTCTTGGAGTCTAAACACATTCAATGCTCTCACATAAGCCCTTAAAGACTCAAAACACTCAAGTCATATGTTTTTTCTTTATATGAAAATGGAGGTCATATGCATATTTTATTCATAGTCAAAGTGAAGAACTTGCCTCTTGTTAAATGCTCATATAGTTTTCCTTAATTATATCACCTATTTAACTTATGATAGTTAATCAACTTTTTTAGCACATAGTCCCATTTTTGAATGCATGTGTTTTTGGTGTGTTTTATAAGATTGATAACTAACCACACATCATTCACAACATAAGTGTTTGATTTAAGATATGTATCGTATTAGGTTCATTTTACCTAGACCTAACACATGTTGATGCACGATAATAAATCATGCACACTGCACATTATGTTTAGAACAATACGAAGGGCACACAATCACACTAATGGTGAGTTCGTACTAGTGTCGCATTGGTATACTTATGAATGCATGTAATCAACAAATAACATCAATGCCGGTATTATAAGCTAACAAAATTGGTATCAAAATCATAATTATACTAGTCAAATTGCATGGATATAGAACCAAGTGAAACCTTCCATAATTGCCACCAGTGATTCCAATATCATTTACATGTGGACGACACTAAGTTATATGTATAGTGTAGTTGAACAATAATCATTTGATTGTTTGTCTGTTCTAGAACTACAAGGTCATGAGCCCTTTGGTGTTAGATGTACTCTAGACGGGGCTTCCAACTGCCCCACATGTTGACATCGTCAATGGGGTGGGAGATGTGAGAGTGTAGGAGAAGGAAAAGGGAAACACAATCAAAGGCGAGATGAAGGTCGTAAGGGGGGAGGTAAGGGGAATAATGTTAAAAATTGGCCAATGCCTTGGGAAGAGAAATGACATGTTATGTCAATCTCAACATCTCAAATGTTAATGTATTACTAGGCATTGGACAAGTGGCTTTCCCTCCTTGAAGCTCAAGATGGTCCTCACCACCGCAAACCCACCTTCAAAGAAACACCTAAGGTAAGTGTGCCAATGACCGCACGGTCAATCTTCAAATCCTTGTAAATAATAATTTACAAGCTTAAATCATTTCAAAATTTGAAGGATTGTTGATTGTGAAGTGGGGATTCTCCTACAAAAAATAAAAATAAAAGATATTATGATTTGTGAAAGCTATCACAAATTGAATCCAGACATACACAGGTGGATCTCAAAAGCTTATTGAGCCCTTCACCGCACACCGTGCGGTACTTGTAATAAAACACCTAATAGTGATGGTACCGAAGTTCCCTCGGGACTTCTCATGAATGAAATTTGTGCGGTGGGTGTGCGGTCCTTGGATTGCGTTCGGTCATTGGCGCACTTACCTTATATATATTCTTCGCACCTTCTTTGCACAATGCTATCTCTTTCATATCTTTCTCATTGTTCATGAACATGCATTGCATCTTGTAGAACTACACTAATTTTGATATTTAGTGTCACTAATTCTAGTTGTCTTGCTTGATACTAATTGTAAAACCGCGGTATAGTGTCACCAACACTAAATGTTGACCCGACATTATTTGTCACTCCTTGTAAGTTTTTTTCAGGATTTATAGATTTACATTGTTGCAAATACTGTCAGTTACCAAGTGATTTTTCATCCAATTTTCAATCATCCGTGACAATATTTCATCACAAGTTGCTGACAAAAGAAGGTAGGGTTTTGGCCAATGGATGAACTCATCCATCATCCATGACAACACTTGTTTACTTATTCATAAGAAGTGTCATCCAAAAAGTTGCCATAGTGACAATAAATACCATATGACGATAAATATCATATTTAGTGTACTTCCCAGCTACTTGAAATCTTTTTATACTAGACACCATGTTTAGCTCACAATTCTTACCCCTTTGAATACAATGACCATTCCAAGACCATTCTTACTCCCTCGACTCTTGAAACCTAGGAAGCAAGCCTGGACTCTATAGAATGCAATTTTGAGATCTTTGAGCTCACACCTTGCCTATGATTTGAAGTGCAAGCATGAAAACATGGCAAGTGATTGAAGATTTGGGTGTGGTGGTGGTGGTGTTGAGAGCATTTGCCACCTCATGGTGTATTTATTTATGGTGTTTGGTCTTGTTGGAAGGGGGCGAGATGTAAATTGGAGTTGGATATAGAGTATAGGGACCAATTCTCTTAGACTTGGCACAAAACACGTTATTACACCAACCGACTATTCCATGATAGTGCACAAGCCGATTTACAGACAAGCTAAGCCTAGGGTGAAGCCCCTCTCATTCACGGCATCCCCTCGGCCGACGTCATCTTTCTCTCGTGATATTTAGGGTTTATGTTGACGTATTCCTTAGAATTGTTCAATCATGTGTAGTTTGCACAAATCACCATTGTATTTATTCTTGAAAGGCTCAAAGCTACCACTGCTCGGTCTAAGTGATTGTTCATAGAAGCCCAACAAGTACATTTGAAACTATTCCTAACGTGCTCTCCAAGGTTGTGAGGAATTGTTTATCTTAATTGATTACAAAGACGTGAAAAATATAGTTAACTATGTCAATGGTGATCTCTATCTAGCTATCTATCTATCTATATAAAAATGCTAGATCGTTTATACGAACCTAATTATCTTCAAACTTTCCTCTGATACATATATTGGAGCTCCACTTGAAAGAATAGAATTGATAGATGACTTAAATTTATACACTTCTAATTACATTTCTTTGAGGCCCGTAATGGACTTCGTGACCTTTAACCCGTGATTGCATACCATGACTCAATTGGTCATGTGTGCTTCTCCCTATATTATGTATAATACTAGGTCTTAGTTTACACCAATATCAATATGTACTACTAGTTCAATTTGTACATATTTGTTACATTGGTTCAATTTATGCCCTTAGATGCAAATACATACATTGTATCAAGTATGAACTTTATTTTTTGTTTTCTCTGTAATATAAGACAAAGTATAAAGAAGGTTTTAAACCCACAAATACATTAAAATAAAATAAAATATGGTTTACACACTTGGCGAGGCTCTTGTAAATTGTGCATGGAATTTTATTTTGAGACCATGATTCCTTTAAGGGCTCATGAGAACTTTGCGGTCAAATTGTCCAAGGTCACAATATTGCGCAAATAAGTGACATCCTTAGCATTTGATTTTCCCATGCACTCTACACGGGTAGGTCACTCTATAGGATTTTTGTGCACCATGTGTGGCGGAGGGGTATTTGTTTAGGGGCTATTTATCTCCAAGGCACGAATTAAAAGCTCCATATAATTACCTAATTTTCTAAAATGGCCTATTTTTTGGCACCCTACCATTACTTATAATTAATGCCCATGTCATTGCATTTTTTTAGTCTACATTCATTTTAATTAAAAATAATAATTAAAAAGTGTATGCAATGCAAAAGTGGTGGGAAAAAACATGGCAACAAAAGGTATAAAGAATACATACCATTGCAAAAACTTAAGATGGAACAAAAACAAGAAGGCTTAGGATGGAAACACATCAAGAGTGAGCGTGTGTTCACAAACACAACACCCGATCCATAAAAGTCTTTCATTCACAGTCAAGTTACATACTACTGAAGACCGAAAACATAGTGTGAAACACTCAAAGATGAGCCGGGCTTGGTCATGAACCCTATATAGTTCGTTATGTCACAAACTTGGATAGCTCCTTTAAATCATTCATATCTAGAATGCACACTTCATTTGTAGAATTGTAGCTCATGGTTGCAGTAGATATAACGCAATCTACATCAATCCATGTGCTATCCGTGTGATCATACTTAAACTTGTTATGGCCACGATGTTCTCTATAATACTACAACATTACTTCGATGTGGGGATTGTTAGGATTTCTCCTCCCTGATTCCTCCGTTCGGACAAGGAGGTCAACCGCCTGCCTTTGTACCCCAAATTGTTTCCCATTGCGCCACCGCATAGCTTGCACCCTACCCACCCACCATGAACCGGCATCTACTATGTTCAATATGTTAGTAGCATTTCCAGCTTTAACAACAATCGTTGAACGCCCCTTTTTCACTTGTGGTTTGTGCTCAAGGTAGTGCTTTGAATGAAGAGGAACCTGATTTGGTTCATGGAGGGCCAAACTCATATTAACACCTCTTGGCATGCCAAAATGAGTGACCCTCACTGAACTGATATAGAATGTTTCTTTGTTCAAACTTCCATACAACCTCCAAGAAAGCATTGAAAACTTACCAAATATGGAAGGGCTTCTATGCAAAACAACCAAGTCTTGACCAAAGTCATGTTGAGTTAGAGGATATTTCTAGTATCTTTGAAAAGCAAAGAGGTACATATCCATAATGGAAAGTTATTTGATTGTTTTTCTAGTCCAATTTGAATTAGTCCACCAACGTTTTCTACTTTGAATCTCACCTCAAAAGTCCATACAAACTTTTGAAAATAAGTCTCAGTCCATAATCCACCAAATATTTTGCTAGTTGAGGAGAATGTCAATTCTCTTCATTTTTCTAATGATCTATCGATACAAGTCAAAGCCAATCCCCTTACCTCCAAGGTGGCATAGCTGGATGCCACATTAATGATAACACTAGCCAAGAAACATATGAGTAAGTTCAACCCAATAGCCCAAAACCCTACAACCATATAACAATCCAGCTAAATAACAAAAAGTGATGAGATTATACTAAAATTTCATTGAAATCAAAAACATCTTAGTGTTTCCAAATATTTTTGTCATGAAACACTCCACTTTGTGTCTTTTTTCAGATCTTAAGGTCAACAAACACTTTAATCTCATAAAAAATTGCGAAGGTGCATGGATGTTGACAAAACTGCGAAGGTGCAATGAAGAAGCGGTGGTGGAAGTGGACATACATGTTGGAGATGACGATGTTGGAGTAGAGAAGTCACCGAAAAATGAGAAGCACAGGAAATGAGAGGCCACCGAGAGAAGTTGGGAAGAGAGTTAGGGTTAGGCTTACAATTTCATCCATTTTTGGGCAAACGATAAGCCATTTTTCATCCACCCCTCGTGAGGCATATGTTCAAAATTGATCCTACTAAACATACATCCTAGGATCCTTATTTTCAGCCCCTATATTACTTTTACAAAAACGAAATGGCCCACATTTTATTCCTATCTACCTTACATAACATTAAGTAGCAATGCTAGGAGGGTACCCTTTGAGTACCCACACATTTACCTCAACAAGAAGGGAAAAGCTTGCAAAACAAGGGTGAATGAATGGATAATTAATCAAATATAGAAGCTTCAAAAAGGTATCAAAGAGGTTTCCAATGCGGGTGTCGGGAGACTTTTCCAAAAAGTGCAACTACCTTTTTGACCTCACCAACTTTCCCGTTGCTTTATAGCTATTTAGATTTGTTTAGATCATAATTTAGCCTAGATTAGAACCTTTACCACCACTTGGCATTCCTTTTGTCCTAGAAACCGACATAATTAATTCTAAGCATTGAAAGTAACTACCCAAATAAATTAAAAATAGCCTAAGTAAAACTCAAACTTAGTGTTACCTTTACTCTTGAAAGAGCATCAAACCGGCACGCACCGATTTGATGCTCTTTTGAGAAGGTCAATCCGGGCTTGCTACTTAATGTTATGTACTTGTGATGTGATTGTCTACTTTTAATGGACCCTTCATTATTTGGAATTCTATTATAACTTTTATGTCAAACGAATTTAATCCTCCCTATATTATGCAGCACGTCGTTTTAAAAATGCACGAAGTGAACTACCCGTGGCACTCTACCACTATATATGACCCACACAATCATAGCCAGGGTATCAAGGTACTAGATATTTCCAACCCAACCTTGTGAGAATCCATGGGCTTACTCTTGGGGAGACACATGTATGACATTGGCTTGTCCAAACATGTTCAAGGTGTTCACATTTGGGAGGAGGTAATACTCTTCAAGAGTCTTATAATTCTTGCGATGCCCGTTCCAACGGAAACCATGAGAGTCTTCTCTCATAGTTTAAGAAACAACGGCTGTTTACCACGGGGGGGGGTCACTTAGTGCATTTAAAAAAAAACGTGTGGCATACTATAGGGAGGATTAAATTCGTTTGACATAAAATTTATAAAAATATTCCAAATAATGAAGGGTCCATTAAAATTAGACAATCCCATTACAAGTAAGATAGATAGGTATAAAATATGGGCGATTCCTTTTTGTAAAAATAATATAGGGGCCGCAAATAAGGATCCTAGAATGTATGTTTAGTAGAATCAATCTTGTACGCATGCCTCACGAGGGATGAATGAAAAATGACTCATCATTTACCCAAAAATGAATGAAATTGTAAGCCTAACCCTAACTCTCTTCCCGACACCTCACGGTGGCTTCTCTCCCTTCTCTTAATGGCTTCTCATTTTTCATTTTTCTTCAGTGACTTCTCTACTCTGACATTGTCATCTCCAACAAGTATGTTCATTTCCACCACCGCTTCTTCATAGCACACGTTTTAATCAATGCTAGAGTCTTTGTGATTTGCATGTTGCCCCTGCCATATTTACCCAACTGTTCAATTTTCTTTATTTTGCGATTTTTTTGCGAGATCATTGTGACGTTGCCTTCAATCCAACTTCCATCTTTGATCACTCCAAGCTTTCTCTCTCATTGTGCAATGGGAAACAATTTGTGGTACTAAGGTAGGCCTTCTTGCCCGAACGGAGGAATCAGGGAGGAGAAATCCTAACAATCCCCACATCAAAGTAATATTGCAATATTGTAGAAAACCTCTAGGCCGTAACAAATTTAAGTATGATCAAACGGATAGCAAATGGATTGATGTAGATTGTGTTATATCTATTGTAACCATGAGCTATACTTCTACAAATGAAGTGTACACTCTAGATAGGAATGATTCAGAGCAACTGTCCAAGTTTGTGACGAAATGAACTATATAGGGTTCATGACCAAGCTTGGTGTGTTTCACACTATGTAAGTCCCAGGGGGTGCACTCCATTGTCAAGTTGAACAACACGTGCGATAAAAAAAAATCTACTTTTTACACAAAGCATCACCAAAATAGGGTCAAATTTTTATCAAATTTTTTTCATGAGTTGATATACACGGTATCTATTACATAGTAAAAAATCTAACCAAATTTGATGATTTGTGTTTTTTTATAGAACATACCGTTTCTAACTAGAATGACGCAAAATTGAACTAAAACAATTACTACAAAAATGAAGGTGACTAAAAATTTTAGAAAAATATAAAAAAGATATTATCAATGGTTATGTATATGTTGAAAAAATATCATAATTTTTAAAAATATCTATGGCATATAATATAGGGTAGATAACTTGTATCGAACGTGGTTATGAAATGTAAGGGGGTGTGATCGCCCTGAGATGTAAGGATTATACACTATGATTTTGGTCTTCACTAGTATGTAAATTAACTTTGAATGAAGGATTTTGAAGGAGCGGGTGTTGTGTTTGTGAACACACACTCATTCTTGTTGTGTTTCCATCCTAAGCCTTCTTGTTGTGTTTCTACTTTAAGTTTTTGCACTTAGTTTTTGCAATGCTATCTATTCTTTATACCTTTTTGTTGTCATGCTTTTTCCCACCACTTTTGCAATACATACACTTTTAAATTTATTTTTTAAGTTAAAAGGAATGTAGACTACAAACAATTGCAATGACATGGCACGGGGAGGTCACTGGCGCAAATCGTAGAAACAACGTGCGATAAAAAATAGGGTCTAATATATTCATTGTAGGTAAATTTTGCAAAAAACGTACATATAATATAGGGGGTTTTAAAATAATGAAACATGTTTACATGTAAAATATCATCACATATAATGGCCTCTTCTATCTAGTCAGTACATGTAAAATAACGTGGAAACAATTACTAGGGGTAGCGGGTCTAGGGTAGGGTCTGTGCTAGTGGATGAAAATAGGTAATTTTCTGTTGAAAATGCTTGGATGGATGACTTCGCAGGCTTGCTTGCTTGAACGTTACTGAACCAACGGTTCCAATGTGGAGTTAATGGTCTCTACCCACGTGCTGGGAAGGAAAAAAATTGTAGTATAAGTAAAATAGGGTATTTTTAAATGATTCCCCCAAAAATTTATAATTACTGATAGGGTGTATTAAAATACAAACATTTACCTTTATTTTGAAAATACCATGCCTTATAATCCTTTCCGCAAGGTAAATAGCCCCCTGATAAATAGGTCCTGAGCGCACGTGTATGCATTAATTAAAGAGGGAGTGACCTCCCCGTGTGACATGGGCATTATAAGTAACAATAGGGTGCAAAAAAATAGGCCATTTAAAAAATTAAGTAATAACACATATTTAAGTAAATTTAGACAATTAAGGAGTCTAAATTTAATTTTTAATTAAATAAACATGATTGATAGTTCATTAATGTATAAATTAAATGAAAGCGGCTCGCAATATATCGTGCCACGGAGGGGGATCGGGTAGTCTCCCGATGGCAATGTGTGGGAAGCATGCAAAAAAATGGTAGAAAAAACAAGGCACTGATGTATACAAGAACATCGGGAGATCTCCCCATCCACAAAAATTCAATTACAAGACAGTGAACAATACATAAAACGATGGACATGTTGTTGTACATAGTAATCAATGAATTCTTGAACCAAAGCCGTGCATTGTCATTGACAATCCATGCACAGAAAATAGAACATAAGATGTCAATCCAATATCCATACTTGAAAAATGCTTGTAGCACCAGAATTGAACAACGGGAAGGCTAAGCGTTTAAATCTCTAAGTATTGAAGCAGTACAACTTCCCGGACTATGTCTGGGTAGACCATAGGACCGGGAGGGCTCCCGGTGCGAATGAAGGGATGAGCGACGGAGCATCAGTGGTTGATTCGTTGTGGGCAGAACCTCGAGGCGTGGGAACCCGAGGATGTCCGAGACGGGGATGACATAGTTGAGCCTGCAAATGCAAAAAACGAAAAATGTGAGGAAACATGAAGAGGTTAGCACATGTAGAAAGCAATACCAAATGAGATTAAAAAAAGAGAAGTGAAGTACCGTGAGAAAGTTGAAGGCGGCGTTTAACTGGAAATCTCTTCCATTGTGGAATTGATGAATTGGCTGCCTTGATTTGCAATAGGCGGTAAGCAGCATAGGAGTTACAGGTTGAAATCTTGGTGGGTTTCAATTCGACTCGCTTCTTGGGAGATTTCTTTGGTTTCAAAAATGTGGTCCCCAAAAGTGCCGTGCTCGAGGACACTCCAGACGAAAAAAACGAAAGTTAAAGTATGTTAGAAAAATGAGAGAGGGTGAGCGAACATCATCGATCGGGAGGTCTCCCGGTGTGAATTTAGGAAATGAAAAGCAAAATCAAACAGGGGAGAAAGAATTGAAGTGAGAATGAATTGAAAGTATTGGAAGAAGAGGCGTGTATGAAGCACATACTGAAAGTGTTGCGAGATTGGACGGAGTATGGCGCGCAATTGGCGGTCACGAATGGGCTAAACCATTTATGGTAACGTGGGAGTGGGGGTTGTCCGTATGTGATATGATTATGCAAATAGAGAGGAACATTTGGTGCGTGTATGAGTCCCTCGATGTAAGGGTACAATGCGGTTGTGATATTATCGATGACTCTGGGACCCGGCCAAGTGTGAGGGAAATAGCAACAGTCGGAGGGTTTGTTCCTAATATGACGGCTGGGGTGGTCGTCGACAAACAATATATTGCCCTCCCTACAACCGAAATAATTTGCATGGTGACTAAGGAGGACTTCTTTTTCTTTAAGGAGGAAAGAGACGTCCTTACTAATGAAACCGTTTGTATTCGTGCACATGGATTTACCCCAGACAAACTTGAGCGCAGATATGATGTTTTCGCGAAAGAGGCGGTGAAGGACAGTGTGGAGAACTGAATCTTCCATGCACAACCAGACAACGACATGGAAATCGCGTAGGAGTAGGGACATGAACTCTCTCAACCCGGGACGGACTTGGAGATGCCATAGCTTGTCCATCAAAAGGTTGCCCTTGCCCCCGAAACGCGCGAAGCACTTGGCTCGAACCCTCTCCGGGGAGCGCCTACAGAGAAGACCATCGACGGAGAGAACAATCAACTTGAAGGGCTTGGGTTTGGGTTCGAATCGAGGGCGCACAGGAGTAACAAAAACCTCAAAACCCTGCACATGAGAGGCACCAGGAGGTCTCCCGAAGAGAATATGAAGAAAGAAACGGTGGGGGAAATGTCGACAATGCATGATGAAAAAAATTCATTCAACGAGTAACACATTTACAAACACATTCACGACGCAAGAAATGAACAGGTTGGTAAGAAACGAGGAAGTTATTACAAAGACATGAGAGTACTTAAAAACATGAATAACGGTGTTTGGTTGCTGGTTGCATGTCCAAAATGTTAGATGGAAGAAGGACACCCAAAAAAATGAAACCCAAAACAAAGAAATGAGGAAATCCAAAAGAGAAACCAAGCGTCAACCCAAGCCCACCTCCGTGACAAATTCAGGGGAGCCAGAGGACATGGAAATCTGCTGAAGATGCGCAGAACCGCACTCCGAGAGCAAATGGCCAGTATGGATACTTCTAGAGAACCCAGAGTAACCAGGAACATGGCCAGCCGATTGGACAGCGGGTGACGTTGGAGAACCCAGAATATTGGCAATTTTCTAGGACACCTGAAGGGGCAACGTGGAATCACCTCTTTCCTTTCTTTTGAGTGGCCTTCTTTCCTCTGACACCTGAAAAAAATGGGAACACCGTGAGACGCTGGGCAAAGCATCGGGAGGTCTCCCGATGTCAATACTTGGGTTGAAACTCAGGCGCTCTGTCCACATCATTTGGCTTAAACCTCCTGGAGTAGCCAGCCATAAGCTTAACGTAGTGAGAGTCAGATTTACGGAGCTGGGCCTTTCCATCCGGGAGGGGGTTCTTTTCAACAAACTTTCGCACATCCAAGTTTGAGGCCAAGAGATTTTTCAACTAGTCAAACAAAGTCCGGAGAAGGTAATTATCCTCATGTAGGACTTCAGGCCTAAACGTGGGAGGATGGATGGCCTGACTCCAGTGGTTAGGACAATTTTTATTCGGGGAGTCATCAATAAGCAGAACATTACGTAAGGTAGCATTAAGAAGTTTTTTGAAAACCCTATGTGTGAGATCCTTCATCAAAATGGGTTGGTCGGGATTATCCCTATGCTTGGAGACAGTGCAATGATCCTGATAAAAGAATCCATGGTCATCAAGGGGAATATCAAGGCGACCAAGCTTGAATCGCCTGCAATCCTGCATAAGAGCATCAACCATCTGCAAGGCTTTGTGCTTCCGGGTTGAAGTCCAGAACAAGACGTCAGCCTTCTCGTACAACCAATCTAGGAGTTCACGGGCACCATTCCGCAAAAGGGTCTTGTCATTTTTGGTACGCGGTTTAGAGCAAAGGAGCCCGTTGAGATCAAAGACTAGGAAATATCTTACCGATGGCACACTAATGGACTGCGGAGGCAAGTCAGTCGTTGCTGCAAGACAATGGAACATAATTTCAGAACAAGGTTACATGAACCTCATACAATAAAAGTATATCTATGGAGATCCATCATCGGGAGACCTCCCGGTCCTGAAAAAGAATATTGCAAAAGAATATTAAAGTGAGATAGAACTCACCTCGGGGGGACATTTTAGTGGCCGGAGTCTCCTGGAGGATAGCAGCATCCGCAGCGAGAGACTCCACGGTATGTTGTTCTCTGTTAGTAATGGCGGTGCGCCTAGATCTCGGTTTGGGTGAATGCGAACCCGAACTGCCCATGGGCATGGGACCACCAACCACTTGGGACTTCAGCTTCTGGCGAACAGGGCGAGGGGGAGAAAAACTCATGTCATCAACATCTACTGGGGTAGAAATATCATGGATGAATTCATTCTGCATGGCTTCATCCGCAGCAATATCCATGTCAAGATCGTGGTCATCAACAAGGATAGGCGATTGAGGTCGCGCGGTTGGAGGAGACATTGGTGTGGGTAGAGGCATCGGGAGGTCTCCCGATGCCCGAGGAGGTGAGGCTGCACGAGAAACGTTGCTTGGGCCAATGGCAGAGTGAGTTGGCGAAGCAACAATGCCGGGCGTGACGTCTTCGGCCATCGGGAGGTCGCCCGATGGATCACCGAGGTGAGAGGGGCCTCCTCTATCGCCTGCCTGCTCCGAGTCAGCAAGGTTAATAACCTCCATGTCAGTGACTGAGTCTTCAGCAGGGGTGGGTTCGTCCAGTTCCACGACCTTTTTCTTCTTCTTGTCCTTCCTGGAGGCAAGAGCAAGTTGTTTCCGCGCCAGCCCTTGCAGATATTGAATGATCCGTTCTCCCAACTTTGTGGCCTGAGTGTGACTCACATTGTCCTGGACGATGTCCGCAGTGGGGACAAGTTTATGGAGACCCAAAATCGTCAAATTTCCCCCGCATTGTATGTTCAAGAGAATCCTGTCGGGTTTAAGAACACCCCCCATAATTGCGTCGAGGGAGGCGACGCTCAGCTCTACGTTTAGGATCGACCAGTTTCCCAAATCAGATTCGTCGAGGGAATTGGCATCCACAAAGGTGGGTAGCTTGGGTGAACCGAAAATCCTCCGCAAATGTTTGGCGCTATCAGCATCCTTGACAACCTTCGGGAATACAACCAAGATGTACACGAGCACCTGTGTATCATGGGCGGGAGTAACAAATTTTTCATGTTCCGTGTGTGGGGAATACACGACTATGTGATAATCCCAGACGAACGAACCACTCACCCACATGGCAAATTCTGAAGCGGTCGGGAAGGAGCAAAAGAAATAGTGGACCCCCAAAGTTGAAGAGTTTTCCTCGAAGACCTCTAGGAATTCTCGACTTATAAGATGTTTGGAAGGGACACCTCGTTTTCTGTCCCAGAAATTGGAGGCACTGACAATGTAAGGATCATCAGAGATATTCCAAGCGCGCACAGCATGAAGAATATCTTGAGCGCCCTTCGCCTTTATGACAAGGTGTTTTGACCTGATGGCATCATCTGCACGCGGCGTGGAAGTCACCCCCTGCAGGTAAGCATTGTAAGCATCCCAGAAATCAAGAAGAGCAGGTTCCTGGGAGATTTTCATCAAGTCTTTCCTCTCCTTCAACCAAGCTTTCCCAGCTTCTGTTCCCCTGACAAGCTTACGCATCATGGCCATGAAAGCGGCATCGAATTTGTGCTCTTTGGCCACGGCTTGCCATTCCGAATAGGTCCAAACCTTGTATCCTTTCCCCTTGTGTGGTCTCTCCCAGCCGAACTTTGTCATCACCTCTTGCCTAATGACCATCTCGTCCTTCTTCTCGTCGCACATATCAGTGAGGGAGACAAGACCTACAACACCAGGTTGCAAAGATTTGCAACACACTTTCCCTTTGAGAATGAGGTTGCCAATCTCCTAGAGCATATTGTCAGGGAGGCCCTGAATTCTGCTAACATCGGATTTGGTGAGGGGAGGTCGTTTTGATGTCCCGGAAAGAATGACCCCGTGACCGTCGGGAATGTACCCATCAACCCAGTTGTCAAACACCAATCTCCAAGTGGTAAACGTAATTTCGCTGCATATGACAAGGGGGAGACACTCTTTGATACTTCCTGTGTCGTGGAATGTTGTTGTCACTGCATGCTTGAATTTCTGGACATGGTGTAGAGCGACGTCAGAATATGTGACAATAGAAATAGTAAGCTAAAGGCATCGGGAGGCCTCCCGATAAATGGATATGTATCTGAAAACTCGAACAATAATATTGAGGAGAATAATACTTACATTCCATTCAGGAGAGTGTATGCCACCCAACTTAGCAGGTTGTGATTGGTTGTGGTCCATCCAGACTGTACGCCCTTGAGTCACGTCCTCGAAGAATGTAGGCTTGGCGTCTTTGTCGTGAATTTTGAGGTTCAACACTTTGGACATGTACATAACTTTCTCCTTGTCCAGGGACCACACCACAACAATCTCGTGATTCTTGCAATAGGTCTTCATGTCCTGCTTGGCGGCGAGCTCTGGTATGGCCATTACCTCTTTCATGGCCTGAATTGTGTGTTGGCCACTAATAATCCAAAAATCGCAATCCAGCATATCCTCTTTCAAGGTCGGTTTCAAATCGAAAGACTTGAACTCGTTCAATGTGTTATCAAATACAATTGGCATGATAAACACTGGTTGCTTAGCCCTGGATCCATGGAGCGCGATGACTTCGTCCATCAACTGTTGGCGTCGCCCCATTGTGACTTGCCTGTGCACCCAAGTAGCCGGTGCGCAGTGCAACCGGTTCAATGGCACCTTGACCCTCTGACCATCGGCGTCGTCGAGTGGCTCGCAGCCCCAAACGTACAATGGCTCAAGGTGGTTGTGGATGGCCTGGTTGATGATTTCCAGCTTCTTGGGGTCGGTCCTGGAGCTCTTCTGCATGCGCAATAGATCTTCGAGGCTAGCTTCCTTTGCGGTCTTAGGTGGCCTGGAGGCTGCCCTCCTCTGTCTCTCCGGATTCCCACCTGGAGTCGAACCAGGAGTGGAGCCTCTGGCTCAAGTATCTCGACGACGACGAAGAGTGGATGTTGCTGGCATGTGATGCCGACTTGCAGGAAAGCATCGAAGTGATGCGCCTCTCCAACCGGCATGCCATGAAGCTCATGGTTCGATGCACCACCAGCGCCTCCTAATGGTACACCACAAAATATTACAAATTCAAACCAGCTTCTCAACCCAATTCCTAGCTCTTTTTGGATATCAGGATGAATTTTTTCTCCGAAATAGAGGATTTCAATTCCACTTTACCTCTTGATGGTTGTTCCTCCTGATGTATTGTCGAATCAAAGCCGGAAGTTTTAGATGGGGTTGAGTTGAAATTTTTGCACTTGTTTTACTTAGGAGGCACACATTGTCTCAGCGGTGTGCTCTAGTGGCAACACTTGCTGGACCTTCTCATATAAACGTGGAGTGTTTTGTATTCCACATAACTATATGAGAATTTTCTAAATTTTGAGAAACTTCAAGCTTGAGGCTAATAAATTCCAATTTTGGCGCGTGCGGTGGGATGGAAATGCCACCACCCTCTACGTTTATGCCCAGTCTGTGCTGTAACCACCAAAAAAAAAAAAAAAAAACATCGGTGGAGTGACACCGACGTGAAAGGATCCGTGCTTCAGCAGTACTTTGCAGGCAGCCTGAAGGACGCCGCTAAAAGCATTGGTGGTAAGCACTGGGAATTTTAAGTCTATGATTTAGTCTCCATGTGGATCAAAATGTGAAAATATGTGGAACCATTCGTTGAAGGCAATGAATTGTTAACAGATTGGTCGTGTACAATATTGCAGTGTGTCCAACAACACTGAAGAGGATATGCTGACAACACGGGATATCAAGGTGGCCATCACGAAAAATCAACAAAGTAAACCGGTCTCTGAAGAAACTTCAGGGCGTGATTGATTCAGTGCAAGGCGCAGATGGTGCTCTTCGCATCAATGCCCTTACCGGAGACATCACTTCCGGCGCTGCTGTTCCGAGAGATGATGGACCCCGTGCAGGCAACTGGTCTGTCTCATGGGCGACACCACCCCAGCATGACTCCGATGCGAAGGAGCAGGGGCCACCCTCCATTGTTCTTGCCTCAAGAGAGGAGCCCCTCACGAAGCAGGACCCATACTCTCCAGACACGGTGCTCCTGTCGATCCTACCCACACCTGCAGCCAAGGTTGATGAGCAATTGCATGCAGATGAGAACAGAAATGAGAGCTTATCTCCCAAGTGTGATCCTCGAGTGCACAAAAGTGGAGCCGCACTGGCTGCATTAATGAAGGAAAACAAACCCAATTGTAATGTTAATCCCAATGGAGGCAGTGCAGAGGGTTGTGTGTCACTTGGTAACCATTCTAGCGAACAAGAGGAAGAGCGGTGCATCTTGTCAAGAGATTCACCGCATTTTGGATCTTCCTCCCAGCACGGAGTCAGTGACTGCAGCTCCCCAACATCCTCAGGCGGCCATGGCTCTGAGAAAATTGACTCCCCCAAGAAGAGGAATGTCGAGGACACTTCCACCATCACCGTGAAGGTCACGTATGGGCTGGACACTGTGCGCTTCAAACTTTCCCCTGACGCGTCCTTGCTCGACATGCGAGAGGAAGTTGGGCGAAGGCTTTAGTTGAGAATTGCATGCATGTGGGCCCCTACAAATTACATACACATCACATATACATTGATGTCAATGACCCAACCCTAGCGAGGAAATGGAGAACATCCTCTTCCAAGGAATCTGGACGTGCCATTTAGTCAAGGGGAAAGAAATTCACTTGCAAATCCTTCGCGGCCCCGGTTACACCCACGCAATCACAATCCACGTGGGGATTTGTAACCACATATACAAAAATGCCCATTCTCCCTTTCACATCCCAATCGGAGACTATCCCTATATGCGTAACCGCACACATCCAAATTGTCCCATGGGATGTAACCACAGTAGATAGAGCATTTGGTGATAACATGGACGCTACAACCTTCACCACTATTAGTCAGTGAGGCTCCTTCATCATTCTTTAAGTAGAATCCTCATGTGCATGTGTTGAGGTACCGCAACTAGATTTGGGTGTCGATTTAACCAGCTTACTAGAGGTGGACGCCATCATTGACAAGGTGGTCAAACACGCAATTGAAGATAGTGGTTCATCCAACTTGGTTTTGGCAATGACATTTGATCACCTACGAAAAAAAATGACTACCTAGTGCCAATGAAAACAAGCAATCAATGCAAAGCAAGGAGCTTATGGAAATTGAAGCAAAACGTGCACATGCAAGAGTTCGTTTCACTAAGGAGGTGGAGGATATGATTACTGTGAAGTGCACACAACCTACATATCCACTAGAAGTTCCTACGGCACGCCTTATTGGGCTCCTACGAATTATCTTGTCCGACTATGACTGGGAGTGGGGTTCAAAAGAAGGTTGCAGAGTATAAGGACATGGCCCCTTTCGGAGGTAGCTACAAACTATGGTTTGAGAAGAATATGATGGTTGCATAAGGTGCATGGTGTAAATGAATTTCTCCACATGATATTTTGTCTTCATATTGTGAATGGCGTTGTTGTCATCACATTGTGAATGGCATTAATATCATGGAATTTTTGCCTTCACATTTTCAATAACATTGTTATTTTGGATCTTCGTCTTGACGTTGTGAATGCCATCCTTTACCTGGATCTTTGTCTTCACATTGTGAGAGCGTACCCACCAGACTGGGCATGGGACAATCCTATGGATTGCCCACACCGTAGTTGATCTTGGGCAATGTATGCGACGCATACAAGGTCCTCAAAATCACTACGAGGCAAGGTGGCCTCATGGTGGGTAGCACACTTGATTTTATAGGGATATCGCAGTGTGGGCCCTCGGGTGGCATCCAATGAGTTGGCAGGTTGGGTTAAAGGTGTGTCTAATTAGTTATCTAAATTAAGCTGCAAGGTAGTCGACTACTGTATAGCAGTCAACCATCCACAGTCGACTGCCTTGTAGCAGTCGAGTTTATCAGTCGACTGCTGGAAGGCAGTCGACCATCCACAGTCGACTACTTCCTAGCAGTCGACTAAGATGGTCGACTGCCTTCCAGCAGTCGACTACTAGGAAGCAGTTGATTTTATCAGTCGACTGCTGTGTAGCAGTTGACCATCCACAGTCGACTGCTAGGAAGCAGTCGAATATGCAAATCGACTGCTGCCTAGCAATCAAAATTAGGCGTTAGGGTTTGGGAAGAGCGTTAGCTTAGTCAAATCATGCATTAAATGCATACAATCATGACAAATGATGCATATATATAGCAATCCAACCTCCCTATTCCCTCATTCCCAAGTTCTCCATTGGCCATAGCCTGTTTTAGCAAGCTTTGCATACGGAGAACAAAGGGACAAGGAGCGGAGGAGCTGCTATTTCGGGGTTGTAATAAAAGATGGCACCGTCGACACTTTTACCTGGATTAACCGCTGAAATTGTGGGGGAGCACATATTGCCGAAGGTCGTTGAGCCTCTTTTGGAACCATATCACCGAGGAGACTATGTGCGGGAGTGTGAAGTGAGGGCGAAATTTTTTACTTTCATATGTATTTTTAAATACATGGGAGTTAACAAAGCTTGGCGTGAACATTTTGGTATGGGAGAAGTGTACAACGCGTTGCGTTTGTCGCTTTGGGACGTAGACATACCAATGGGGCATCAATTTAGGGGCGTGAGAGGGAGTTTGGAGCTCGACGAATTGTTGCGAGCGTTCCGACTTAACCTCTTTATTTTTAGCAATACCACACGTATTGCCATCCCAATTCGATGGGAAGTTCAGCATGCTCGGCTCAACGATATTTGGATCATGGAACTGGAATACTTGCGGGAGAAGCTTGTGGAAAATGGAGAATATTGGCTTCAAGTCGACGGACGTTCTGCCGAATATCGTCGATGCACCAACTTTTGGATTTGTCCTTCGGAGCGACTATTGCCATGATAATTTTACTATGTAGATGTAGCGGTTCGTGTTCTATATAGTTCGCCGATTTAATCCTAGCAAACACCGTGTATACGTGTTTAGGCCTAGTGGATATAATCGCACTATGTGAAAGATATGATCCGTAATGTGAAATAAAAGTGGATCGCTATATAAATAAATGATAACTTCCTTATTAGCTACACCCGTGTGCAATATGTATGTCTAACATGTATGGGTGTACGTGCAAATTGCAATATGTATGTGTAACATTTGTATGTGTATGTGCAATATATATGTGGGTTCCCGGTGTACCATATGTTCTATACGTATGCGCTATATATATGGATGTATGTGCAATATATATATATATATATATTTGGGGGTATTTACAATATATAAATGTGTGTGTGTGTGGACATTAATTCCATCCTCGCCCATGACATAGGGCCTATTGGCATTACAAATCAATTCCATATGTCCTACTCCTAACCTTAGTGCACATTAGACATTCATTTCATCCTCCCACATGACATAGGGCTAGAGGTGCATTTCTTTTTTCTTTTTTTTAAATACACATTTTAAAATATATTTTAAAATACTCGGCAAAATTTGAGGCATTTTTTAATGCTTTTTATTATAAGTTCACGACTATAGCCAATCCATGGCAATAGGGCAAATATAGACACACTCAACTTTGACAATTGTTCCATATTACCATATAGCATTAGTACATTCAAACTCAATGGCAATGTTTGAGCCTTGAGCATTGCCACACAAATTGGCAAATATTGGAATACATAACGCACCACATGGCACATCGGACAAGTCGTGAATGGTGGTTTGCATTTACAATGTCTTCATTCTTGGATCAATATTTGGGCGGAGAAGAGCTCGAAGACCTAATCCTAGAAGAGGGGAATGTTTCCGACAATGATTTGCCATAAAGGACCTCACGGACTGATGTCTTCGATGATTTTCAATAAAAAAACATAAATAACATTTTTAAATATTTTTAAAAATAGTTTATAATGCCGCCTCCGACCTCTAGAATAAAAAATGCAACACTACATAGAGCCTATTGGCATTACAAATCAATTCCATGTGTCCTACTCCTAACCTTAGTGCACATTGAACATTCATTTCATCCTCCCACATCATACATGTAGGCTCAATTTCTAGTCAACATCCAACATACAAATTTGAAATTCACATTATTTTTTCAACAAACATACCAAAAAATAGATATTACAAAAACTGATCACCAATACAACTAAACCCATTGAACACCATAGGACATTTGACATTACTATAAATATTCATTCATGAAGGGGCATTGTCGTTGTCTTGAGAAATAGAATTCCTTGTCCTCCGTGGCCCTCCCACAGCTACCCTTGGGGGCGGTGCTTGGTAATCACTATCATCGGGAGCTTCGCCTACGCCGGATTCATCGTCCGTGCTGGCATTGTCATCTATTCGGGCGTCGGACTCGTGGCCATCAATTGCCGGGCCGGGAATTCGACTAAGCCGTGTGCCAGCCCTTGGCATTCTAATCGATACCATTGGTTTTGAACCCGTTGCATCCATAATGCCGTCAGTTTGTGGACGTGCAAGTGGGGTGGCCCCGGTAGTCCTCCATTCTCGCACATCCCTTTGTTGTTTTCTTTTTTGACCTCTCGTGGTCCGACCAAAGTTTGTCAACGCAATATTAGGGTTTGGCCTAGCCGGTGTGAGGCATGGGGCGCGCATGCCGATGGTGGCACCAACCAACCGGGAGCCCATGCGTGGTATTGTTGGGGCCCGACGTGCAATGTGTTGCGCCAATGTGTCATCCGAGTCGGATTTCGGTGCTCGCGTAACGGCCGGGCATTGTCCAATACCTCGCAATGGACTAGTGTTAAGGACAATATTGGACGTGCCCTCTCCGTGGGGCTCGGGAAAAGGTGGTGTAGTTTGCATGGGTTGTGCGTATGTTGTCGACACCATAGGAGTGGGGACAACATCCGTCGGTGGATGAATGGGAGAAGCATGTGGTGGGACTTCGTCCATGTCCATCCGGTTCGGAGCCGCTTCAAGAGCTTCATCCACATGTGGTTCAGCCACTACATCTTCATCCACTACGGGTTGAATGTCGACCGATACATCGGGTATTGTAGTTGTCGGCGTAGCGGGACGCACATGCGTAGTGGAGAGAAACTCCCGACCGGCTGTGTTGGCCCACATGTGAAGTTCACCATCGTCCTCGGCGTCAAGTCCATCGAATGCAAACGGATCATTATGGTTGTCAAGGCCCAAATTCCCGCCACCATGTCCCCCATCGCTCTCATTGTCCGAAGGCCCCGAGGAATCCCCGTCGGGTCCCGCGGGGGGGTCACCATTTATATCCTCGTCGGCCGAATAGTCGGAGTCTTCGGACATCATGTTCACTAGATACCATGCGGCCGAGTCCCAATTGTGAGCCCAAAAGGGTGCCCACATTTAGTCTTAGACCCTTGAAACGTTAGTTGATGCACTTTGAAGTAGCATGTTACTTCACAAAAATATAAAAAGAGTGAAATGTTAGTCTTAGAAGTACCATGTTGTAAGAGGCTAGGATGTGAGTTGTTATTGTGTTTTTACCTTCGGAAGGATTTGAGTGAATGAGGATAGGTAAGGAGAACTTGGATTGAGTAGTTAGTGAGTAGGCTAGTACAAATGGATGGAGACAACCAAAGTGACTCAAGAGGCAAGTGCATTCGAATTGGGATGAATGGAGGATCACATGGAGCGCACAAGTGGACCACCTCATCATGGCCACTTAATGGGGAAGGTCCAAGGAAGAATGCAAGGTGGAGGATAAGCAAATTCTCAAAGCACCAATCAAATCACGAGTTAAGCATCGTGGTTTGAATTAAGTGGTGAGCAACGATTTGGGAAAGTAAGGGGAGAAAGTTATGGCGGCGGAAAGCGAAGGAGGCTAAGTTTGGGTTGAAGCATCCCAAGTTTGGTAAAGTGTGGTAGTTGGAAAGCCAAGGCTAGTTAAATGTTCGAATTAGGATCCTTGTTGATCATTTGAGGGAGGAAGGCTTAGAAGATAGGATTGGCGCCTACTAAGTAGGAGGAAATCTCAAGGGCTTATCGTGAGCCTTGAGGGTGCTCACCCCCTCAAGCTTACTATATAATCCCTCATTCTTCCCTCACTCATCCTCTCTTTCCTTTGTGCTCCAAGGCACCCCACGAGTTATAAGTGTGGGTGTGGGAAGCCATATTGGAGCACATGTGTGTGCTTAGTTTTTAGTTTGAGAGCCAAGGCTTGTTAGCCTTGAAGAGGGCTTGACCTCTTGGTAGAATTAGTGTTGACGTGAAGGATTTTAAAGTTAATTCATGATTCCAATTTGTGGTACTTAAAGTTCATGTTTTGAATACACGTGGTTGCAAGTTCCATGTTTAAGAGTTGAGCACTTGAGGTTGTGATGAGTGCAAAAATATACTTGTGTGGATTAGTTAGTCTTAGTGAAGTTAGGAAATTCTCTCTCCCCCTCTCCTCTCTAGGATTTTAGGATTTTAGGATTAGAGAAGAATTGTGTGATTAGAAAGGGGTTGTTAGTAGAATTAGGAAAATTAGGTAGGAAGATTAGTTAAGGGCTTGAATAATTAGTGAGGTAGTTGGGGATTACAACTACAAAGTTGTGGGTTCATGAAGGAGCTAGGTTTATGAAGGAGCTGGGTTTGTTTAGTTAGAAAGTAAAGAGCTGGGTTTATGAAGGACCTGGGTTTGTTTAGTTAGAAGCTAAGGAGCTGGGTTCATGAAGGAGCTGGGTTTATGAAGGAGCTGGGTTTGTTTAGTTAGAAGCTAAGAAGCTGGGTTTACGAAGGAGCTGGGTTTATTTAGTTAGAAGCTAAGGAGTTGGGTTCATGAAGGAGTTGGGTTTATGAAGGAGCTAGGTTTATGTAATTAAAAAGTAAAGAGATGGGTTCATGAAGGAGCTTAGTAGATAGCCTACTTAATTAGCTCATAGACAAGTAGTTAGTTACATTATGCTAGTTAGTGTTATGTGTGGCTTTCACAAGTAAATGTATTTGAGATTGACTATAGAGAATAGTGTTTTTTAACACTTGCATCCTCTCTTTAAAAATAAACCACGTGCACAAATTAATGGAGAATGTGGAGCACTCTCGCGATGGCAAGACAAAGGAAGCAAAGACCAAAGGTGCGAGGGAGAGATTGACATAAGTCACATAAGTATTTCTTAATACTTAAAGGCTTATGTACGGTATGGAGACACCAATTAAATCCAAGACCACTTGAAGGGTGAACCTTGCACTATGGACTCATCCAAGTCCAAATCCAATACCGCGGAGGAATGTGAGCCCAAACCCACTACTCGGACTACGGACGCTTAAGGGTGGGGGGTTTGGCCTCACATAATTGGTGCGTCCGCCGGGAGCGAAGCGGAAGGTAGTTACAAGACTTGGAGGCGACTAGGAGACTTGGAGGCAACTAGGAAAAATTGGAGACACAAACTTGAGAGAAGGGAAGGAGCACCCGAAACTCGGTAAGTATTCTCTCTTTGGGTTACATTTGAATTCATTGTATTTCAACTATTCCTTGGAATGAATTGCATTGTCAATTACGCAAATTCATTTTTGAGGAAGGAGCGCGGCGAAGGTACGTCCTCAACCTTTTTGGGGATTTGCTAAGAACTTAAAAGGAACCTATAACCGAGTAGCTCATTAAAACATTAGAGGGTAAATTCACCTTAGGACATTGAACTTTGACACTCACCTCGGGGTGAGTCTCAAAGTTTTGGGAGTTGTCATTTCATGCTCTAGATTAAATTAATATTTCACAAAGTTTATGGTGTTGTTACATTGAGTCACGATTGAGGGGAGTGCTAATTCACAGGGGGATGCGATTGCTCAAGGTATGTTTATTTCTTCAAAGTGAACTCATTAACTAATTAAGGAATGCCTTTTGTACTCGTGATTGTTGTTATCCGTTGTAGAGGGTAATTCCCGAATTGTGGATGGTGTGAGAAGTTGAAGGGTGAAGCCTCGACTTTTAACATAATCTACTCGGAAGGTCACCCCCTCACAATCGGTATTGTGGTGAGTGTTAATTTGCGGGAAGGTGCGGAGGTGATGCTCCGACTTAACCAAAAAATTAACATGAACATGCCTATCCCCTATTGGGATTCTTTCACCTAAGTGGGCTTGCAGGTTCTTTTCCTCACCTCCTAAAAAAATTATAACCACACCAAGACAAGTGAAAATATTAAGAGGGGAATTGCTAGGATTATGTGTGGTCAAGTGAGGGTCGATCGATTCTTATGGAATGCAAGGTAGGACTCGCTCACAAAAACCAAGTTTGATAGTAGGACTAGAGAAATCTACTCGAAAGAGGCGGTCCTCTAAAATCAGTGATAGATTAGAACAAGATAATGTTAGAATAGAGAGTTGTTTGAACGTCGAACCTAGGACTAGGTCAATTCTAGACACCTTAGAACTTGGAGCTCAACTTGAAGAGGAGATCACTCCCTCCAAATTGAGTGGTGAAACTTCTTCGGAAAATTACACACTTAGAGAAGAATTCCCGGTAGAAGTTGATAGGGGATTGTTGAATAGTTCACCGGTCACCATGGCCGAGGAACGGGGGATGGATCCACCACCCATATCCCCAATTCCGCCCATACCTCCTATACCTCCAATAGACCCATTGGTTAGGCCAAGAGGCCTACCAATTGTGGTTCCACAAAATTTAGCGGCGATGGATATGCCATCTCATCTCCCTAAATTTTATGGGACCAAGGATGAGGACCCCTCTCGGCACATGGAACGGTATATCGAACGGTTGGCTAGCTTCCTCATAACCGACCCGGGTTATTGGTTAGTGTGGTTTCCTACCACTCTAGAGGGGGAAGCCTATGAATGGTATCGGGATCATGCCGAGGGACATTTTAGGGGATGGGAACAATTACAAAGGGAGTTTCTTAACGAATTTAGGCCGGAAGTGGGTCAAAGTACCGCATTAAGGGCATTGTCGTCATTGAAGCAAGGAAGGGAGGAAGAAATTTCGGCTTACATTAGGAGGTTTGATTTAGTGTGCACTAGATTTGTGGGTACCATGCTCAACGACGACACGCTAAAGCAATTTTTCATTCAAGGGTTTTTTAAGTCCGGAACTATTAGGGGTGTTCTAGAAAGGAATCCCTTGACCTTGGCGGATGCCAAGCGTGCGGCTAGAGATATTGAAAACTTGGATAAAGATCACGAAAGGCTATGGAGAAGGGAGGATGAATTGATCCCACAATTCATCCCCATACGCCCTAGGGTGGTAGCGGTAGAACCCGCTAAGTATGAGAACCAAATTCCATATGCCATTGTGGACACCGGCCCCCGACCTTTAGCGGTTAGGGAACCGGCACCTCTTTTGGCACTACCGGCCCCTAGAACGGATCCACACTTGGAGGAGGTTGAGAGAAGACTAGGTGCTAGCCAACTAGGATTCCAAGAGGCTATGATAAAACAAATGCAAAGCCTCACGGATCAAATGTCATTAATGATCCGGAGTCAACAACCGGGGCCTCCACCCCCGGTTGAGTCGGGTAGGCATTCTTCCGGATTATGGTGTGTCCAATGTGGCCAACCGGGCCACACGCGTCAATTTTGTAGAAGTGGACAAAACCGTGACCAAAGAGGAAACGGTAACCCACCTCAACAAAATCAACGAGGTCAAGCGCCACCTCACTATGGAAATGGAAGCAATAGAGGACCACAACCTAGAGGGCAAGGTGGCCAAAATTTAGAGAAGAAGGAATTTCATCCCTTTTGTGGAAGGTGGCACGCTCAAGGACAATGTTGGTCCGAAGGTCAAGAGTTTAATTGTAGCAATTGTGGAGGAAGTCATCCCTCGGATACGTGTCGCCAACCGGACAAAATAATTAATGTCCCTTACCCGGTGGCTAATCCACAACAACAAGCAAGGGATAATATGCGAGGTGCTAGGCCACAAGGAGTACCGGCCAATGAACTTAGGCCACCTAACTTATACTATGACCATAGTAATGCTAGGCAAACTTTTCATCCACCGGCGGGCTTGCAAACTACAACCGGTTACATTCCAATACAAAATAGACAAGGAGTTCCACCTAATGGTAGTAACGGGAGACAAGCGCCTCCAACGGATCCAGGACCATCTAACTCCCAAGATGTTAGGTTCATGGATGGAGTGTTGGAGGCCACATGTGATGACATGCTTCCTCTCCCAACGAGAATTGGAGAGGAGCAAAGTCAATGGCCTCCTCACACCAATGCTATTACATATGAGTTAGTGAAGGGTAAGGGTGTGGTTGAAGAAGCACCTGCACTAGCGGTAACTACTAGGGCTAGGAAAGGGGATGCCCCGTTGGAGGTAGGAATAGGAGAGCAAGGAAATTACTCTTCGGATGAAGAGATTAATCTCTCCGAGTTGGATAGGGTAGCTAGAAGAGCTACTAAGGATGTGGAGAGGGAAAATATAATTTTACAAGATAGGGAGAGGACTAATGCGGTACATGACTTGGATAATAGCGATGTGGGTGAATGGGAAGGACCGGGGGTTCCCGTAGACGAATTCGACGTAGTGGGTAATTCTAAGGTGGAAAGATCTACCGGGTACGACTTGTGGGCGGACCTTAGTACACTCAAGGCGGATATTACTTTCGGCCAACTATTGGAAATTTCACCCACGGCAAGGAAAACATTAAAGGAGGGAATGCCGGTACACAAGAGGATGAGGAAGGTGAAAGCTAAAATAGCCGCTAAGATCCAATCACAAGGTGGAAGAGACGTGAAAGCTATAGAAATAGAAGTTGTTATAGTAGATAAGGTGGTTCCTAATGTGCTAGTCGACGGAGGGAGTAGTCTAAATATACTACCGGAGGATACTATGAAAAAATTGGGACTTGGACTCACGGGGCCTTCACCTTTGGTCATAAATATGGCAAATCAAAGTTCGACTACGCCTTTGGGGATGATCAAGGATTGTAGAATGACTACGGGAGGCGAGGAGTACTTGGTCACCTTCCATGTCATTAAAATGCACTCCAACAAGGACACCTTCCCCATTTTGCTAGGTAGGCCTTGGTTGCGGATGGCGAATGCTATGGTCAATTGGGGTGGACCTAAACCATCCATCACTTATGGTCCGGAGGGTAATAGGGTCATAGTGTCCATTGGTTCATTAGAAGGATGGATGAAGAAGGAGATGTATTTGCCATTGGAGAAGGAAATTGATGACTTAAACGAGAATGAGATTGGCAAGGCATTGGTGGGAGTCGTCCATCCCGAAGGTCAAAGGGTTGTTATAGATTCGGGCTCGGGAAGTCTAGGTCCTAATTTTTACAATTATGGGGATAATGGGGATTATGCCCAATGGCTAAGGGAGTACCCCGAGTCCGAGGTTGATGTAATGGTTACATTTCACCAAGTAGGCTTAGGGAGTGAATTTCCTAGTGTTAGTTTAGGAGAGGGCTCATTGTTGGAGCCATGTGAGGTGCTCACCGAGGAAGAGTGGGTTAGCGGTGGGTTAACACCTTGGGTAGATGACGTGGAAGAGGGTGAGGTTAGTTTAATTCATGTAGATGGGACTCAAGAGGAGGATGTGATTATTGAGTCATCGAAATTGGAGGAGCCTTTACATTTCAAGACCACGTCTACGGGGATAGTTGTAGGTCAAGATGTGAAAGATTACCCCAATGTGCCTTCCGATTGGTATCGGAACAAAGAGGAACAAGCACATGTGTCGGAAGCGGATTGGCGGTACGTGGATGTGAAATTAAAGAATGGAAAAACCCGACAAATGAAGATGGGTTCCAAATTGGGGGAGAAAGAGGTTAGGGAGTATAGCAATTTGGTGGATGAGTTTAGTGATACTTTTGCATGGTCCTACGATGAGCTTAAGGGAATTCCTAGGGAAATGGTAGAGCACCGGATTCCTTTAATTCCGGGGGCGAGGCCAATTAGACAAAAGGAGAGGAGGATGAATCCTCAATTGCAATTGTTGGTGAAAGCGGAATTGGAAAGGTTATTGAAGGCCGGGTTTATCAAGCCGGTGGAAATCACGGATTGGGTTTCTCCTATGGTCTTAGTAAAGAAAAAAAATGGGAAATTAAGGGTTTGTGTCGACTATAGGAAATTGAATTCGTGCACACAAAAGGATCACTTCCCCTTACCTTTTATCACCTTGTTGCTTGAGGAGGTTGGAGGTCATTCGCGATATACCTTTATGGATGGGTATGCGGGTTATAATCAAATTTCCATAGCCCTCCAAGATATCCATAAAACGGCTTTTACTACACCTTGGGGTACTTTTGTGTGGGTAGTGATGCCATTTGGGTTATGTAATGCCCCGGCTACTTTCCAACGATTAGTAATGTATATCTTCACCGACTTGTTGTTCAAATCCATGACCGTCTTTGTGGACGATTTTAGCACACAAAGTAATGTGGACGATCACCTACATTGTGTTAGGGAGGCATTGGTTAGGTGTAGGAAGATGAGGTTAGCATTGAACCCGGATAAGACATTTTTGGGAGTGAATAAGGGAGTGTTGTTGGGTTATGTTGTTAGTGAGAAAGGTAGAGAACCCGATCCGGATAAGATTGCGGCCATAAGCGACTTGGCAACTCCAACCAATTCCAAGGGGATCTCTAAGTTGTTAGGACATGTGGGATGGTACCGGGAACTTATTCCTAATTTTTCAAAGATAGCGGTGCCCATTACCCATTTGCTCAAAAAGGATGTCAAATTCGAGTGGACGGATGCTTGTCAAAAAGCCTTTGAGGAATTGCGGGATAGGTTGAGCACCTATCCGGTGTTGATACCACCCAATTGGGGTAAACCTTTTCACGTCTATTGTGATGCTAGTAATGTGGCAATAGGGAGTGCGCTTTGTCAAGCAACGGGAGAAAAAGAGAAGGATCAACCTATAGCTTATGCGAGTAAGCAATTGACCCCCGCCGAAAGAAACTACTCTACAACGGAGAGGGAGTGCCTAGCCATGGTGTTTTCCGTTAAAAAGTTTAGGCATTACCTCATGTGCAACCCGGTTGTATTTTTTGTTGACCACATGGCTATCAAGTATCTAGTTAACAAGGCGGAGTTAAGTGGTAGGTTAGCTAGGTGGGTTTTGTTATTAGAAGAATTCGACTACACGGTGGAATATAAACCGGGTCGTATGCATTTACAAGCGGACCACTTGTCTAGGTTGTCGGAGGAGATAGGAAAAAATCCGGTAAATGATATGTTAGTAGATGATAGCCTCTTTGTGGTCACTTCTACACCGGAGTGGTATGCGGGCATAGTGGAATTTCTAACAACCCACAAGTTGCCCAAAGAGTGGACAAAAGAAGAGAGAAGGAAGGTGAGGGTAAATAGTAGGCAATTTGTTGTAGTGGGCCATAGGTTGTTTAGAAGGGGGTCCGATGGTATTTTACGACGATGCGTGTCAAAAACGGAGGTTGAAGCGATTTTAATCGCTTGCCACGATAGCGCTTGCGGCGGTCACTTCTCGGGTCAACTCACCGGGCAAAAAATACTTAGAGCGGGCTACTTTTGGCCTACACTATTTAAGGACGCCCATGACTATGTAAGGAAATACGACGCTTGCCAACGGTATGCCCGAAACGACCTTAGAATGGAGATGCCTTTACATGTATCATTACCCTTAATTCCTTTCGAAAAATGGGGCATCGACTATGTGGGTGAGGTCCATCCCCAATCTTCAAAAGGAATGAAATATATTGTGGTGGCAACCGAGTACCTCACCAAGTGGGCGGAAGCCAAAGCGGTGAAGACCGACACGGCGGAACACGCGGCAACATTTATGTACGAAAACATAATTTCGCGGTTCGGGGTGCCGAAGATCCTAGTAAGCGATAGGGGTACTCACTTTTTGAATGACTTGATTCAAGAGATGACAGAGAAATTTAAAATTGATCACCGGAAGACTACTCCCTACCACCCACAAACCAATGGACAAACGGAAAGGGTTAACGGAATTTTGGTGAGTATACTACGCAAGACGGTTATAGACTCGAAGCGGGATTGGGATACGAAACTAACGGCGGCACTTTGGGCATACCGTACAACCTATAAGGTAACTACGCGTGCTACACCATTTTCCTTAGTCTATGGTCTTGAAGCGACACTACCAATCGAATATGAAGTCGAGTCACTTAGGGTGGCCGTGAGTACGAGACTTACCGAAAGTCAATCATTACGAAATCGACTAACCGATTTGGAAGCACTTGACGAAGGGAGGAGAATGGCGGCTCAACATATTGAGGCAATCCAAAGAAGGAGAAAGATTACTTTCGACAAACGACATAAGAGAAGGGCCCTAACACCGGGAATGATGGTCATGATTCAAGACGCACGAAAGCTTGAATTTCCGGCGAAATTCGATGCAATATGGTTAGGACCTTACCTTGTCTATGAGGTCTTTCCTAATAATTCAATTCAATTGGAAACGTTGAATGGTGAGCTCTTTCCTACCCGTACATCGGGAAGTAGATGTAAGGAGTACCGAGCTTGACTAGGCAACTTACCCTTGGAGCAAGAGATGTTTGGATTCATCCCCCGATGGTCGCCAATTATGTGAGCCCAAAAGGGTGCCCACATTTAGTCTTAGACCCTTGAAACGTTAGTTGATGCACTTTGAAGTAGCATGTTACTTCACAAAAATATAAAAAGAGTGAAATGTTAGTCTTAGAAGTACCATGTTGTAAGAGGCTAGGATGTGAGTTGTTATTGTGTTTTTACCTTCGGAAGGATTTGAGTGAATGAGGATAGGTAAGGAGAACTTGGATTGAGTAGTTAGTGAGTAGGCTAGTACAAATGGATGGAGACAACCAAAGTGACTCAAGAGGCAAGTGCATTCGAATTGGGATGAATGGAGGATCACATGGAGCGCACAAGTGGACCACCTCATCATGGCCACTTAATGGGGAAGGTCCAAGGAAGAATGCAAGGTGGAGGATAAGCAAATTCTCAAAGCACCAATCAAATCACGAGTTAAGCATCGTGGTTTGAATTAAGTGGTGAGCAACGATTTGGGAAAGTAAGGGGAGAAAGTTATGGCGGCGGAAAGCGAAGGAGGCTAAGTTTGGGTTGAAGCATCCCAAGTTTGGTAAAGTGTGGTAGTTGGAAAGCCAAGGCTAGTTAAATGTTCGAATTAGGATCCTTGTTGATCATTTGAGGGAGGAAGGCTTAGAAGATAGGATTGGCGCCTACTAAGTAGGAGGAAATCTCAAGGGCTTATCGTGAGCCTTGAGGGTGCTCACCCCCTCAAGCTTACTATATAATCCCTCATTCTTCCCTCACTCATCCTCTCTTTCCTTTGTGCTCCAAGGCACCCCACGAGTTATAAGTGTGGGTGTGGGAAGCCATATTGGAGCACATGTGTGTGCTTAGTTTTTAGTTTGAGAGCCAAGGCTTGTTAGCCTTGAAGAGGGCTTGACCTCTTGGTAGAATTAGTGTTGACGTGAAGGATTTTAAAGTTAATTCATGATTCCAATTTGTGGTACTTAAAGTTCATGTTTTGAATACACGTGGTTGCAAGTTCCATGTTTAAGAGTTGAGCACTTGAGGTTGTGATGAGTGCAAAAATATACTTGTGTGGATTAGTTAGTCTTAGTGAAGTTAGGAAATTCTCTCTCCCCCTCTCCTCTCTAGGATTTTAGGATTTTAGGATTAGAGAAGAATTGTGTGATTAGAAAGGGGTTGTTAGTAGAATTAGGAAAATTAGGTAGGAAGATTAGTTAAGGGCTTGAATAATTAGTGAGGTAGTTGGGGATTACAACTACAAAGTTGTGGGTTCATGAAGGAGCTAGGTTTATGAAGGAGCTGGGTTTGTTTAGTTAGAAAGTAAAGAGCTGGGTTTATGAAGGACCTGGGTTTGTTTAGTTAGAAGCTAAGGAGCTGGGTTCATGAAGGAGCTGGGTTTATGAAGGAGCTGGGTTTGTTTAGTTAGAAGCTAAGAAGCTGGGTTTACGAAGGAGCTGGGTTTATTTAGTTAGAAGCTAAGGAGTTGGGTTCATGAAGGAGTTGGGTTTATGAAGGAGCTAGGTTTATGTAATTAAAAAGTAAAGAGATGGGTTCATGAAGGAGCTTAGTAGATAGCCTACTTAATTAGCTCATAGACAAGTAGTTAGTTACATTATGCTAGTTAGTGTTATGTGTGGCTTTCACAAGTAAATGTATTTGAGATTGACTATAGAGAATAGTGTTTTTTAACACTTGCATCCTCTCTTTAAAAATAAACCACGTGCACAAATTAATGGAGAATGTGGAGCACTCTCGCGATGGCAAGACAAAGGAAGCAAAGACCAAAGGTGCGAGGGAGAGATTGACATAAGTCACATAAGTATTTCTTAATACTTAAAGGCTTATGTACGGTATGGAGACACCAATTAAATCCAAGACCACTTGAAGGGTGAACCTTGCACTATGGACTCATCCAAGTCCAAATCCAATACCGCGGAGGAATGTGAGCCCAAACCCACTACTCGGACTACGGACGCTTAAGGGTGGGGGGTTTGGCCTCACACCAATCAACCCTCTCCCGTGCCAACCGTGAATTGGTATAAATGTACACCAATTTTTCAGCCCTCGCCGAACTCAACCGGTTCCTAGTCTTGTTGTGCACAAACGAATAACTACTCCAATTCTTTTCGCATGACGAAGAGGAGCACACTTGGGCCAATATTCGCTTTGCCAAAGGGGCCAAGTGGGTGCCTTCTTCGCCTACGAGGTCCCACCACTCGTGGGGTGGAATGTTGGCTTCCATGGCTAGGGGCATATTGGCGAATGCGCCTCTAAGCTCTTTGAATGCTTGAAATTCGGCCACAACCCGACCGTAATGACCATCTATGCCCGTGGTCAACCTCCTCATGGCGTCCAAGAATCCGGATTTAACGGCCGCGTCTTCGTGGACGACATTGTCGTCTAATAAATAGGGATTCAAGATTGCACCGGCATGGTGTAGGTCCGTGGTCATCATACGCCACCGGCTGTAGAAATCTTCTTCGGCCAAGGTAGCGAGGTTGTGTACTAGGTTGAAAGGAGGATTCCTTAGGCTAAGCACATGTTTCTCCAAGTTCTTCATGGTCAACCAAGCCCTGCCCATTGCCGGCTCTACGCCATCAAACACTCTCAATGCTCTCAACACCTCCTCCGACATGTGGCGGTATTTATCGCAACTTGTCCAAAAATTGTCGTCATTAACCGTTGTCTTGATTTGACGTGCCTCCATTGCACTTCTCCTTCGATCATCGCTTCCTCTATTTAATTTGTTCACGTAGGCGGTCCAATCGGGATGAATAACCGTTTGTTCCAAAACATGTCTCACCTTTACAAGCCAGTCAATCATGAGGAAGTTGGTGGCGAATCATGTGGACCCGGGCATCTTCAAGCCCAAATTGGGCGAGTAGGTGAGGAAGACCGCCGTCGGACATTGGTGGGCCCGGATGTATTTGACAATGTCCTTCGCCTTGTCTACGACGTCCTTCGCCCATCGTTGTTTACCCCAATCCTTCAACAACAAGTTCAAACAATGCGCCGCATACCCTTGCCAATATATGTGTGGCCATTCCCGGCTAATATTGCTCGCCGCGGTTTTTATGGCCGCCGCATTATCGAAGCAAACTTGAACAACCTTCGCGGGGTCCACTCCAACGATGTAGCATTTGACCTCTGTGGCCACGTAGGCGACATCTTTTGTGCTACCGATGGTGTCGATGGAACCAAGGAACACATCGCCCGTCGGACAAATTTGCATGACGTTCATCAAAGGGCGGTGGACAACATTCTCCCATCCATCCGAACAAATAGTGCACCCATATTTGTGGATGGATGATGTTGTCTTCAACTCCACGATTTTTTGTGTATTGAACCGTGCATCGTCAAGTAAACTCTTGCGCATTGCATGGTAGGTTGGGGGTTTGTACATAATTCTAGCCTCGGCGGTTGCCTTAACGGCCTGGATGAACGCGGGATGGCGGACAATACTAATGGGGATATTAGCCTCATAAAAGACTTGCGACCATTTTGTATCCAAGTCTCGTTTTGTCGAATTTTGCAACCCTTCATTTAGTCCCATTTGCCGTTGGGAACGTCGGTGGGATTCGGGAGTCATCCCGGACACCAACTCCCTTGCCACTGACGGTGCGGGAGATGGTGGAGCGGTTTGGCTTCCGTTCGCGTTCAACAATGCACCGCATGACGCTTGTTGTTGGAACCCGACCACAGCTTCTCCCCCGTCCTCAACGCACTCGTCCATAAAGTCATCCGGAATTGGCGGCCACGATCCGCCGCACCTCGAAAATAAAGACTTTACAATCGGCCCGTGACGTTGACACAATGCCACCCCCCGCATTTTGCCGTCATTTTTTTGGTATCCCAAATGGGCAACCATGCGGTCCTTCCTATAAACTAATTCCAACGCGCAAAATTTGCACTCGACCTTCTTGGACGTTGGAGTCCACTCCTTGGGCACAAACCAAGGCTTCCATTCATTTCGCGTGCCCATCCCAATATAACCGACTACCTTTCTCCACTTGCAACAAATGCCAAAAGGCAATCAAGGTCAACTAGAGCGAGGGAGAATGATGAATGCTAATGAGAGGTGAACCCTTTATAGTCCCGACGCTTGAATGTGCACTAAATATAAAAGATGCTATGATATTAAAAGTGTTTAGAGTAATCTGCTATAGGATCCATTGCAAAAGCAATTTGTTTATGTTTGGAAAGGGGGGAGGTCCAATTTTTGCCATTCGCAGTCGACCTCAGAGATCGACTGCGGAGCAGCAGTCGACCCCGCAGTCGATTGCCACGTCGACTGCCATTCGCAGTCGACATCGGGGGTCGACTGCAAACTAGCAGTCGACATGGCAGTCGACCGCCACGTCGACTGCTAGTTTGCAGTCGATGTGGCGGTTGACTGCCATTCGTAGTCGACATCGGGGGTCGACTACTGCTTGGCAGTCGACTGCCGGGGTCGACTGCAAACTAGCAGTCAACATGGCAGTCGACCCCCGTAGTCGATTGCTAAATGCAGTCGGCCCACACATCGACTGCCAAATAGTAGTCGACGCTGCGGTCAACTGCTAATTGTCGACTGCCTTATCCAGAGTCGACTGCTATCTGGCAGTCGACTGGATTGCGATTAGCAGTTGACTGGATGGTCGACTGCCGTATAGCAGTCAACCAATGGTCGCATCCATTCTGGCCGTTGGATGATGCACGGTCCAACGGTCAGGATCCAGGGGCGCGGCGTCCGGTCGAACCGTCGGTGTGAGGCCCACCCAGCCTATATATATAAGTGGGGAGGCCTCATTGACATCATTTTTCAACCACCCCTCCTCAAGTGGGACATTGGGACCAAGCATGCCTAGCATCCTTTGCCTAATGTTTTGAGAGGGCCTAGGGGGCGGTTGGAAGATTGGTTTAGGGTGCAAACTCTTGCCAATTTTAGATCCGATTTTTTGCGGTGGAGCGGTGTGAATACGGCCGTGTTTGTGAACACAATAATAGCGGGTTTTTAAACACGATGGAGGATCGAAGTTGGAGGATGCCGGAGGACGAGCCGGATGCACCCGGCAGGATGTATAAACGGCCCCCTAAGCGGCAACGACATTCCGATGTGGGATCAGGAAGTGCTTCAGGAACGGGAGCAAATATTACCCCCCGTTCAGATAATACCGTTCCTGTCCGCCCAAATGTCGGTGCCCCTACGAGCGGTCAAGGAGGGGCTTCCGCGGCCTCAGGGTCGTCGAGTAGGAGCGGGAAACCAAGGGTTAAATTCTCGGATGCGATAACGGCAAAGGTCCACCAAGCCATAGTTGACTGGTATTTGAGGAATGGAGAGGCCGGCATCAAATTCCGTTTTTTGGAGCAGCCGAAATACAAAAGGGTTGAGATAATTAAAAGGGACATGGAGGTTGCTATTTGACAGGAAGTGGATGGCCCCGAGTTTAGTGGTGATAGGAATCTTACGGGGTTCGATTCATGGGTGAAGAATAAGGCCCAAAATGGTATTTTCAACCTCAAGCAATTGGTTGAGAACATGTTCCCGGAGGGCGAAACAGGTGAGATGTTGAGCCCTCGAGCTGTAAGAATCCGGGAAAAAATTTTGTGATGGGATCCCGTGGCCAAAGGATTGTCCAAGACGGCCTCCAAAATAATTCCTTGGAAGGCGGAGAAATTGGAGAAGTGGCTAAAGGTGTCGGGCCCATGCCAACTATTGTGGATTCCCGATACGGCAAATGTTGTAAGTTTGAGGAGCATTAAGAAGGTGGGGGGTTACGAAAAGGTGAGGAAGGTGAGGATCGAGGGCGACGATCGTCTCCCACCGGAGATTACGTGGGCTGAAAAGACCCCAAAGACGTCAGATAGGCAGAAAGCTTGTATCCAAGTAAGTGCGGAGGCATGCGTTTTAAAAAGCACGCATCCAGGTTTCATCAAGTTTTGGTTAATCAACAGTGTGTCCAATGCGGGCTATACACTATGGTGGAACGGGGGCACTCTACGAGAGATGTTCATCCGGGATAGAGCCCACCGCCCAAATGCCAACATTTTGACAATGGATGCAACCGAATGGCAACTCTATGACCAAGTCCAAAAGTTCCGGGCGAAGAGGGTAAAGTTGGCTTGGGCATTGTTATGGATCATGGAGGCTTTGCACGCTGCAAATGTGCAACGCAACGATCTATCCATTGACAACATTATGTTGCATTGGGAATCGGACGGAAGCCTGAAGATTGGGGTGTGCGATTGGGGATGTGCAACGCATTTGGGTGAGGATGTCCTATCGCTATGGCATGCGGAAACCGTAGAAGCGAAGGAAAATTTGAGGAAGGAGAAGTTTTGGGTGGCGCTGGAACTGTTTTACATCCAAAATAGGAGACACAAGGATCCCGATGTATATTACACCGCGGAGGCTGAGTGTTATGCGGTCGGCGTGCTTGCTCGACAACTTTGCAACGATGGTGATGACCGAATACTCTTTGCCGATGAAGGAAGGAAAATTTGGGATGTCACTTTGAATGCATTGACCTGCGATAACGTGTCCAACCGCATTTCATTGACCATCGCCAAACTACGGATGCAGATGCAGTTTGTGGGGTGGGATGAGCCCATAGACTGCTGGAGAACTGAGGTTAAAGATAGTATTTTGTCTGTTTAGTTCTTTAGGTAACATCGTAGGGGTTAAGATAGTATGCGTGTATCATTGATATGGACAACCTTGTATATTTTTGATATCTTTACGATATACTTGTTTTAATATAACGCGGTTTTTTTTTCTTCTACATATCATTGTTGGCTTTAATTACATTTTTCCTAAACTACTTCCATCCATCCATATTCCACTATACCTGTGAGCCCAAAAGGGTGCCCACATTTAGTCTTAGACCCTTGAAACGTTAGTTGATGCACTTTGAAGTAGCATGTTACTTCACAAAAATATAAAAAGAGTGAAATGTTAGTCTTAGAAGTACCATGTTGTAAGAGGCTAGGATGTGAGTTGTTATTGTGTTTTTACCTTCGGAAGGATTTGAGTGAATGAGGATAGGTAAGGAGAACTTGGATTGAGTAGTTAGTGAGTAGGCTAGTACAAATGGATGGAGACAACCAAAGTGACTCAAGAGGCAAGTGCATTCGAATTGGGATGAATGGAGGATCACATGGAGCGCACAAGTGGACCACCTCATCATGGCCACTTAATGGGGAAGGTCCAAGGAAGAATGCAAGGTGGAGGATAAGCAAATTCTCAAAGCACCAATCAAATCACGAGTTAAGCATCGTGGTTTGAATTAAGTGGTGAGCGACGATTTGGGAAAGTAAGGGGAGAAAGTTATGGCGGCGGAAAGCGAAGGAGGCTAAGTTTGGGTTGAAGCATCCCAAGTTTGGTAAAGTGTGGTAGTTGGAAAGCCAAGGCTAGTTAAATGTTCGAATTAGGATCCTTGTTGATCATTTGAGGGAGGAAGGCTTAGAAGATAGGATTGGCGCCTACTAAGTAGGAGGAAATCTCAAGGGCTTATCGTGAGCCTTGAGGGTGCTCACCCCCTCAAGCTTACTATATAATCCCTCATTCTTCCCTCACTCATCCTCTCTTTCCTTTGTGCTCCAAGGCACCCCACGAGTTATAAGTGTGGGTGTGGGAAGCCATATTGGAGCACATGTGTGTGCTTAGTTTTTAGTTTGAGAGCCAAGGCTTGTTAGCCTTGAAGAGGGCTTGACCTCTTGGTAGAATTAGTGTTGACGTGAAGGATTTTAAAGTTAATTCATGATTCCAATTTGTGGTACTTAAAGTTCATGTTTTGAATACACGTGGTTGCAAGTTCCATGTTTAAGAGTTGAGCACTTGAGGTTGTGATGAGTGCAAAAATATACTTGTGTGGAGTAGTTAGTCTTAGTGAAGTTAGGAAATTCTCTCTCCCCCTCTCCTCTCTAGGATTTTAGGATTTTAGGATTAGAGAAGAATGGTGTGATTAGAAAGGGGTTGTTAGTAGAATTAGGAAAATTAGGTAGGAAGATTAGTTAAGGGCTTGAATAATTGGTGAGGTAGTTGGGGATTACAACTACAAAGTTGTGGGTTCATGAAGGAGCTGGGTTTATGAAGGAGCTGGGTTCATGAAGGAGCTGGGTTTATGAAGGAGCTGGGTTTGTTTAGTTAGAAAGTAAAAGAGCTGGGTTTATGAAGGACCTGGGTTTGTTTAGTTAGAAGCTAAGGAGCTGGGTTCATGAAGGAGCTGGGTTTATGAAGGAGCTGGGTTTATTTAGTTAGAAGCTAAGGAGTTGGGTTCATGAAGGAGTTGGGTTTATGAAGGAGTTAAATCCAAGACCACTTGAAGGGTGAACCTTGCACTATGGACTCATCCAAGTCCAAATCCAATACCGCGGAGGAATGTGAGCCCAAACCCACTACTCGGACTACGGACGCTTAAGGGTGGGGGGTTTGGCCTCACATAATTGGTGCGTCCGCCGGGAGCGAAGCGGAAGGTAGTTACAAGACTTGGAGGCGACTAGGAGACTTGGAGGCAACTAGGAAAAATTGGAGACACAAACTTGAGAGAAGGGAAGGAGCACCCGAAACTCGGTAAGTATTCTCTCTTTGGGTTACATTTGAATTCATTGTATTTCAACTATTCCTTGGAATGAATTGCATTGTCAATTACGCAAATTCATTTTTGAGGAAGGAGCGCGGCGAAGGTACGTCCTCAACCTTTTTGGGGATTTGCTAAGAACTTAAAAGGAACCTATAACCGAGTAGCTCATTAAAACATTAGAGGGTAAATTCACCTTAGGACATTGAACTTTGACACTCACCTCGGGGTGAGTCTCAAAGTTTTGGGAGTTGTCATTTCATGCTCTAGATTAAATTAATATTTCACAAAGTTTATAGTGTTGTTACATTGAGTCACGATTGAGGGGAGTGCTAACTCACAGGGGGATGCGATTGCTCAAGGTATGTTTATTTCTTCAAAGTGAACTCATTAACTAATTAAGGAATGCCTTTTGTACTCGTGATTGTTGTTATCCGTTGTAGAGGGTAATTCCCGAATTGTGGATGGTGTGAGAAGTTGAAGGGTGAAGCCTCGACTTTTAACATAATCTACTCGGAAGGTCACCCCCTCACAATCGGTATTGTGGTGAGTGTTAATTTGCGGGAAGGTGCGGAGGTGATGCTCCGACTTAACCAAAAAATTAACATGAACATGCCTATCCCCTATTGGGATTCTTTCACCTAAGTGGGCTTGCAGGTTCTTTTCCTCACCTCCTAAAAAAATTATAACCACACCAAGACAAGTGAAAATATTAAGAGGGGAATTGCTAGGATTATGTGTGGTCAAGTGAGGGTCGATCGATTCTTATGGAATGCAAGGTAGGACTCGCTCACAAAAACCAAGTTTGATAGTAGGACTAGAGAAATCTACTCGAAAGAGGCGGTCCTCTAAAATCAGTGATAGATTAGAACAAGATAATGTTAGAATAGAGAGTTGTTTGAACGTCGAACCTAGGACTAGGTCAATTCTAGACACCTTAGAACTTGGAGCTCAACTTGAAGAGGAGATCACTCCCTCCAAATTGAGTGGTGAAACTTCTTCGGAAAATTACACACTTAGAGAAGAATTCCCGGTAGAAGTTGATAGGGGATTGTTGAATAGTTCACCGGTCACCATGGCCGAGGAACGGGGGATGGATCCACCACCCATACCCCCAATTCCGCCCATACCTCCTATACCTCCAATAGACCCATTGGTTAGGCCAAGAGGCCTACCAATTGTGGTTCCACAAAATTTAGCGGCGATGGATATGCCATCTCATCTCCCTAAATTTTATGGGACCAAGGATGAGGACCCCTCTCGGCACATGGAACGGTATATCGAACGGTTGGCTAGCTTCCTCATAACCGACCCGGGTTATTGGTTAGTGTGGTTTCCTACCACTCTAGAGGGGGAAGCCTATGAATGGTATCGGGATCATGCCGAGGGACATTTTAGGGGATGGGAACAATTACAAAGGGAGTTCCTTAACGAATTTAGGCCGGAAGTGGGTCAAAGTACCGCATTAAGGGCATTGTCGTCATTGAAGCAAGGAAGGGAGGAAGAAATTTCGGCTTACATTAGGAGGTTTGATTTAGTGTGCACTAGATTTGTGGGTACCATGCTCAACGACGACACGCTAAAGCAATTTTTCATTCAAGGGTTTTTTAAGTCCGGAACTATTAGGGGTGTTCTAGAAAGGAATCCCTTGACCTTGGCGGATGCCAAGCGTGCGGCTAGAGATATTGAAAACTTGGATAAAGATCACGAAAGGCTATGGAGAAGGGAGGATGAATTGATCCCACAATTCATCCCCATACGCCCTAGGGTGGTAGCGGTAGAACCCGCTAAGTATGAGAACCAAATTCCATATGCCATTGTGGACACCGGCCCCCGACCTTTAGCGGTTAGGGAACCGGCACCTCTTTTGGCACTACCGGCCCCTAGAACGGATCCACACTTGGAGGAGGTTGAGAGAAGACTAGGTGCTAGCCAACTAGGATTCCAAGAGGCTATGATAAAACAAATGCAAAGCCTCACGGATCAAATGTCATTAATGATCCGGAGTCAACAACCGGGGCCTCCACCCCCGGTTGAGTCGGGTAGGCATTCTTCCGGATTATGGTGTGTCCAATGTGGCCAACCGGGCCACACGCGTCAATTTTGTAGAAGTGGACAAAACCGTGACCAAAGAGGAAACGGTAACCCACCTCAACAAAATCAACGAGGTCAAGCGCCACCTCACTATGGAAATGGAAGCAATAGAGGACCACAACCTAGAGGGCAAGGTGGCCAAAATTTAGAGAAGAAGGAATTTCATCCCTTTTGTGGAAGGTGGCACGCTCAAGGACAATGTTGGTCCGAAGGTCAAGAGTTTAATTGTAGCAATTGTGGAGGAAGTCATCCCTCGGATACGTGTCGCCAACCGGACAAAATAATTAATGTCCCTTACCCGGTGGCTAATCCACAACAACAAGCAAGGGATAATATGCGAGGTGCTAGGCCACAAGGAGTACCGGCCAATGAACTTAGGCCACCTAACTTATACTATGACCATAGTAATGCTAGGCAAACTTTTCATCCACCGGCGGGCTTGCAAACTACAACCGGTTACATTCCAATACAAAATAGACAAGGAGTTCCACCTAATGGTAGTAACGGGAGACAAGCGCCTCCAACGGATCCGGGACCATCTAACTCCCAAGATGTTAGGTTCATGGATGGAGTGTTGGAGGCCACATGTGATGACATGCTTCCTCTCCCAACGAGAATTGGAGAGGAGCAAAGTCAATGGCCTCCTCACACCAATGCTATTACATATGAGTTAGTGAAGGGTAAGGGTGTGGTTGAAGAAGCACCTGCACTAGCGGTAACTACTAGGGCTAGGAGAGGGGATGCCCCGTTGGAGGTAGGAATAGGAGAGCAAGGAAATTACTCTTCGGATGAAGAGATTAATCTCTCCGAGTTGGATAGGGTAGCTAGAAGAGCTACTAAGGATGTGGAGAGGGAAAATATAATTTTACAAGATAGGGAGAGGACTAATGCGGTACATGACTTGGATAATAGCGATGTGGGTGAATGGGAAGGACCGGGGGTTCCCGTAGACGAATTCGACGTAGTGGGTAATTCTAAGGTGGAAAGATCTACCGGGTACGACTTGTGGGCGGACCTTAGTACACTCAAGGCGGATATTACTTTCGGCCAACTATTGGAAATTTCACCCACGGCAAGGAAAACATTAAAGGAGGGAATGCCGGTACACAAGAGGATGAGGAAGGTGAAAGCTAAAATAGCCGCTAGGATCCAATCACAAGGTGGAAGAGACGTGAAAGCTATAGAAATAGAAGTTGTTATAGTAGATAAGGTGGTTCCTAATGTGCTAGTCGACGGAGGGAGTAGTCTAAATATACTACCGGAGGATACTATGAAAAAATTGGGACTTGGACTCACGGGGCCTTCACCTTTGGTCATAAATATGGCAAATCAAAGTTCGACTACGCCTTTGGGGATGATCAAGGATTGTAGAATGACTACGGGAGGCGAGGAGTACTTGGTCACCTTCCATGTCATTAAAATGCACTCCAACAAGGACACCTTCCCCATTTTGCTAGGTAGGCCTTGGTTGCGGATGGCGAATGCTATGGTCAATTGGGGTGGACCTAAACCATCCATCACTTATGGTCCGGAGGGTAATAGGGTCATAGTGTCCATTGGTTCATTAGAAGGATGGATGAAGAAGGAGATGTATTTGCCATTGGAGAAGGAAATTGATGACTTAAACGAGAATGAGATTGGCAAGGCATTGGTGGGAGTCGTCCATCCCGAAGGTCAAAGGGTTGTTATAGATTCGGGCTCGGGAAGTCTAGGTCCTAATTTTTACAATTATGGGGATAATGGGGATTATGCCCAATGGCTAAGGGAGTACCCCGAGTCCGAGGTTGATGTAATGGTTACATTTCACCAAGTAGGCTTAGGGAGTGAATTTCCTAGTGTTAGTTTAGGAGAGGGCTCATTGTTGGAGCCATGTGAGGTGCTCACCGAGGAAGAGTGGGTTAGCGGTGGGTTAACACCTTGGGTAGATGACGTGGAAGAGGGTGAGGTTAGTTTAATTCATGTAGATGGGACTCAAGAGGAGGATGTGATTATTGAGTCATCGAAATTGGAGGAGCCTTTACATTTCAAGACCACGTCTACGGGGATAGTTGTAGGTCAAGATGTGAAAGATTACCCCAATGTGCCTTCCGATTGGTATCGGAACAAAGAGGAACAAGCACATGTGTCGGAAGCGGATTGGCGGTACGTGGATGTGAAATTAAAGAATGGAAAAACCCGACAAATGAAGATGGGTTCCAAATTGGGGGAGAAAGAGGTTAGGGAGTATAGCAATTTGGTGGATGAGTTTAGTGATACTTTTGCATGGTCCTACGATGAGCTTAAGGGAATTCCTAGGGAAATGGTAGAGCACCGGATTCCTTTAATTCCGGGGGCGAGGCCAATTAGACAAAAGGAGAGGAGGATGAATCCTCAATTGCAATTGTTGGTGAAAGCGGAATTGGAAAGGTTATTGAAGGCCGGGTTTATCAAGCCGGTGGAAATCACGGATTGGGTTTCTCCTATGGTCTTAGTAAAGAAAAAAAATGGGAAATTAAGGGTTTGTGTCGACTATAGGAAATTGAATTCGTGCACACAAAAGGATCACTTCCCCTTACCTTTTATCACCTTGTTGCTTGAGGAGGTTGGAGGTCATTCGCGATATACCTTTATGGATGGGTATGCGGGTTATAATCAAATTTCCATAGCCCTCCAAGATATCCATAAAACGGCTTTTACTACACCTTGGGGTACTTTTGTGTGGGTAGTGATGCCATTTGGGTTATGTAATGCCCCGGCTACTTTCCAACGATTAGTAATGTATATCTTCACCGACTTGTTGTTCAAATCCATGACCGTCTTTGTGGACGATTTTAGCACACAAAGTAATGTGGACGATCACCTACATTGTGTTAGGGAGGCATTGGTTAGGTGTAGGAAGATGAGGTTAGCATTGAACCCGGATAAGACATTTTTGGGAGTGAATAAGGGAGTGTTGTTGGGTTATGTTGTTAGTGAGAAAGGTAGAGAACCCGATCCGGATAAGATTGCGGCCATAAGCGACTTGGCAACTCCAACCAATTCCAAGGGGATCTCTAAGTTGTTAGGACATGTGGGATGGTACCGGGAACTTATTCCTAATTTTTCAAAGATAGCGGTGCCCATTACCCATTTGCTCAAAAAGGATGTCAAATTCGAGTGGACGGATGCTTGTCAAAAAGCCTTTGAGGAATTGCGGGATAGGTTGAGCACCTATCCGGTGTTGATACCACCCAATTGGGGTAAACCTTTTCACGTCTATTGTGATGCTAGTAATGTGGCAATAGGGAGTGCGCTTTGTCAAGCAACGGGAGAAAAAGAGAAGGATCAACCTATAGCTTATGCGAGTAAGCAATTGACCCCCGCCGAAAGAAACTACTCTACAACGGAGAGGGAGTGCCTAGCCATGGTGTTTTCCGTTAAAAAGTTTAGGCATTACCTCATGTGCAACCCGGTTGTATTTTTTGTTGACCACATGGCTATCAAGTATCTAGTTAACAAGGCGGAGTTAAGTGGTAGGTTAGCTAGGTGGGTTTTGTTATTAGAAGAATTCGACTACACGGTGGAATATAAACCGGGTCGTATGCATTTACAAGCGGACCACTTGTCTAGGTTGTCGGAGGAGATAGGAAAAAATCCGGTAAATGATATGTTAGTAGATGATAGCCTCTTTGTGGTCACTTCTACACCGGAGTGGTATGCGGGCATAGTGGAATTTCTAACAACCCACAAGTTGCCCAAAGAGTGGACAAAAGAAGAGAGAAGGAAGGTGAGGGTAAATAGTAGGCAATTTGTTGTAGTGGGCCATAGGTTGTTTAGAAGGGGGTCCGATGGTATTTTACGACGATGCGTGTCAAAAACGGAGGTTGAAGCGATTTTAATCGCTTGCCACGATAGCGCTTGCGGCGGTCACTTCTCGGGTCAACTCACCGGGCAAAAAATACTTAGAGCGGGCTACTTTTGGCCTACACTATTTAAGGACGCCCATGACTATGTAAGGAAATGCGACGCTTGCCAACGGTATGCCCGAAACGACCTTAGAATGGAGATGCCTTTACATGTATCATTACCCTTAATTCCTTTCGAAAAATGGGGCATCGACTATGTGGGTGAGGTCCATCCCCAATCTTCAAAATGAATGAAATATATTGTGGTGGCAACCGAGTACCTCACCAAGTGGGCGGAAGCCAAAGCGGTGAAGACCGACACGGCGGAACACGCGGCAACATTTATGTACGAAAACATAATTTCGCGGTTCGGGGTGCCGAAGATCCTAGTAAGCGATAGGGGTACTCACTTTTTGAATGACTTGATTCAAGAGATGACAGAGAAATTTAAAATTGATCACCGGAAGACTACTCCCTACCACCCACAAACCAATGGACAAACGGAAAGGGTTAACGGAATTTTGGTGAGTATACTACGCAAGACGGTTATAGACTCGAAGCGGGATTGGGATACGAAACTAACGGCGGCACTTTGGGCATACCGTACAACCTATAAGGTAACTACGCGTGCTACACCATTTTCCTTAGTCTATGGTCTTGAAGCGACACTACCAATCGAATATGAAGTCGAGTCACTTAGGGTGGCCGTGAGTACGAGACTTACCGAAAGTCAATCATTACGAAATCGACTAACCGATTTGGAAGCACTTGACGAAGGGAGGAGAATGGCGGCTCAACATATTGAGGCAATCCAAAGAAGGAGAAAGATTACTTTCGACAAACGACATAAGAGAAGGGCCCTAACACCGGGAATGATGGTCATGATTCAAGACGCACGAAAGCTTGAATTTCCGGCGAAATTCGATGCAATATGGTTAGGACCTTACCTTGTCTATGAGGTCTTTCCTAATAATTCAATTCAATTGGAAACGTTGAATGGTGAGCTCTTTCCTACCCGTACATCGGGAAGTAGATGTAAGGAGTACCGAGCTTGACTAGGCAACTTACCCTTGGAGCAAGAGATGTTTGGATTCATCCCCCGATGGTCGCCAATTATGTGAGCCCAAAAGGGTGCCCACATTTAGTCTTAGACCCTTGAAACGTTAGTTGATGCACTTTGAAGTAGCATGTTACTTCACAAAAATATAAAAAGAGTGAAATGTTAGTCTTAGAAGTACCATGTTGTAAGAGGCTAGGATGTGAGTTGTTATTGTGTTTTTACCTTCGGAAGGATTTGAGTGAATGAGGATAGGTAAGGAGAACTTGGATTGAGTAGTTAGTGAGTAGGCTAGTACAAATGGATGGAGACAACCAAAGTGACTCAAGAGGCAAGTGCATTCGAATTGGGATGAATGGAGGATCACATGGAGCGCACAAGTGGACCACCTCATCATGGCCACTTAATGGGGAAGGTCCAAGGAAGAATGCAAGGTGGAGGATAAGCAAATTCTCAAAGCACCAATCAAATCACGAGTTAAGCATCGTGGTTTGAATTAAGTGGTGAGCGACGATTTGGGAAAGTAAGGGGAGAAAGTTATGGCGGCGGAAAGCGAAGGAGGCTAAGTTTGGGTTGAAGCATCCCAAGTTTGGTAAAGTGTGGTAGTTGGAAAGCCAAGGCTAGTTAAATGTTCGAATTAGGATCCTTGTTGATCATTTGAGGGAGGAAGGCTTAGAAGATAGGATTGGCGCCTACTAAGTAGGAGGAAATCTCAAGGGCTTATCGTGAGCCTTGAGGGTGCTCACCCCCTCAAGCTTACTATATAATCCCTCATTCTTCCCTCACTCATCCTCTCTTTCCTTTGTGCTCCAAGGCACCCCACGAGTTATAAGTGTGGGTGTGGGAAGCCATATTGGAGCACATGTGTGTGCTTAGTTTTTAGTTTGAGAGCCAAGGCTTGTTAGCCTTGAAGAGGGCTTGACCTCTTGGTAGAATTAGTGTTGACGTGAAGGATTTTAAAGTTAATTCATGATTCCAATTTGTGGTACTTAAAGTTCATGTTTTGAATACACGTGGTTGCAAGTTCCATGTTTAAGAGTTGAGCACTTGAGGTTGTGATGAGTGCAAAAATATACTTGTGTGGATTAGTTAGTCTTAGTGAAGTTAGGAAATTCTCTCTCCCCCTCTCCTCTCTAGGATTTTAGGATTTTAGGATTAGAGAAGAATTGTGTGATTAGAAAGGGGTTGTTAGTAGAATTAGGAAAATTAGGTAGGAAGATTAGTTAAGGGCTTGAATAATTGGTGAGGTAGTTGGGGATTACAACTACAAAGTTGTGGGTTCATGAAGGAGCTGGGTTTATGAAGGAGCTGGGTTCATGAAGGAGCTGGGTTTATGAAGGAGCTGGGTTTGTTTAGTTAGAAAGTAAAAGAGCTGGGTTTATGAAGGACCTGGGTTTGTTTAGTTAGAAGCTAAGGAGCTGGGTTCATGAAGGAGCTGGGTTTATGAAGGAGCTGGGTTTATTTAGTTAGAAGCTAAGGAGTTGGGTTCATGAAGGAGTTGGGTTTATGAAGGAGTTAAATCCAAGACCACTTGAAGGGTGAACCTTGCACTATGGACTCATCCAAGTCCAAATCCAATACCGCGGAGGAATGTGAGCCCAAACCCACTACTCGGACTACGGACGCTTAAGGGTGGGGGTTTTGGCCTCACAATACCCAAACCATTAAAATTTAACCCAACAAACATATGATGCTGACTGCATTTGTCTGTTAATAGTATCAGTCGACGGCAATGGTCGACTGCTACAACTACAGTCGACTATCTTCGTCGACGGCCAACATAGCAGTCGACGGTGGTAGTCGACTGCTACATTGGCAGTCGACCATGGTAGTCGACTGCCTATATGGCAGTCGACCATGGTAATTGACTGCCTATATAGCAGTCGACCATGGTAGTCGACTGCTACATTGGCAGTCGACTACCATGGTCGACTGCTACATTAGTAGTCGACCATTATAGTCGACTGCTAAGTTAGCAGTCGATTAAGTGGTCGACTGCCTATATAGCAGTCGACCATGGTAGTCGACTGCCTGTATTGATGTCAAAATAATTACTTATCGGTAAAAAAAAATCCCATTAGTAAAAAAAATTTACTACAGTAACGTCCGTTTGGCGTCACACCCTGGACGTGACGCGACGTGATGCCATCACGTCATTCGTGACGCGACGTGACGCTTTTAGGCCGCGTCACGTCCATTTGTACATCCCTGAATACAATATAGTTTATCTTAAGAAGTTATCAACATTTGATACATTTGATACGATAGGTGTTTCATTACTTCTCAATCCACTTGCTACACTGAATATTGTAATGAGTTTCATGTGGTATTTTATGTCACTTGTGGTAACTTAGCTGATGACATTTTTTACGAATAAGTTTACAAGTAAATGCCATACCAACTTACCTTTACGCAATGAATTACTTACAAAATTTGGTATATTCATCATCCTAACATTTTTGTAATGAAGTATTGTTATGAATGATTGCAAGTGACAATTTTTATAACAATTTGTAACTTTTTTACACAGAACGACAAATAATGTTAGGTGTGCATTTCCTTGGGGGGGTGTATACAATTAGTATTAAGCAAGACAAATAGAATTGGTGACACTAAATACGTTATTTAGTGTAGGACAATAAGGGGGTCCATTTCGCACTCCACTTTGACACAAAGTGCTTTCATGTCAAATCTAGAAGGTGGTATTGACACATGTGCTGCATAGTAGAGCAAATTCGAGTAAATTGGGCACCCATCTTAGTCGATAAGTAAGGGAGAAGAAGGCTTGCAAATAAAATGAAAAATATCTATTTAGGTATTTATTAAGACTAAGATTTCTTAACTCACAAATATTAAGATAGAATACAAAGATCAAAGATCATACAAAATACAAACAAAATAATCTCAGTTATTTGCAAAGAGCTCAAATCACGTAGTGGGTGGTGTTAGGTAATTCCAAATTTTTGATGAGCTTGGAAATAAGCAAGCAATTTTTGAAAATTTGAACACTTGTCCTTGAGAAGATGTTATTTGTCGTTTTGAAATGTAGGTGATTGTATACTAAAAGACCGTGGACATGATGTGTGCAAGCATTTGGCATCATAGTGGAGATATTAAAGTGGGTGTGCACCAACAATTTATTCCAGCATTGGCCAAAAAGTCCAAAATTATCTAAATATTAATTTATTGTTTTAGTGAAGGCTTGGCCCATGTATCTTTGGCAACCATCAACTAAGAGATGGTGGTAGTAGCGGCCAATGTGCTAGATGCCAACCGCAATCGTCACGGATGGAAGTTTGGTCAATGCAGGTGAGCAGACTGCTTTGAATGGTCCCAACTCTCTAAGTATATTCTAATTGAACAAGGTGAAGAAACTAAGGAACCAATCAACATCGCCAATGCTTTCTGTGAGGCCAAACCACCCACCCTTAAGCGTCATAGTCCGGGTGGGGGCATGGGGCTCGCACTCATCGTTCACATAATTCCATCCCCTAGATATTGTCAACTTCCACAGCCTTCCACATCAATATTGGCACACCGGTTTATTTCATAATGATGATACAAGCATTGAGAAATGCTCTTCTCTAATTATTCCCCTCTCCCTTACACTATAGCACACCCCAACATTCCAAACCTCCCTTAAGGCTAACCCCTAATATCATCTCCCGCCCACTTAGTAGCTCACTAACTCCCTAATGAGCTAACCCCTAGTTTAATCCCTCTACCTTTTGCTCAATTAACTAATTTCCCAAGTAGTATGGCCGTAGTACTAACTAATGTTGCCCCTAACCAGGGTTGTCTATTGTGTCGTGACGGAGGCCAATCTCGGCATAATGTCGTGCCGTCACGACACGTATCCGTCACGACATTATGCCGGATGCTGTCTTTATCCTGACGGACATGAATTTTACCGAATTTTGTGTGTAATTACATTACCCCATTTCGGACACGTAGGATGTAAGATGTTCACGTGTGATGACATGTCAACAAAGTAGAGGTAAAGTGGGGAAAAAATTACTAGCCCTTGTCCGCCCCCCCGTCCGCCCCCCCGTCCGCCCCCGTTCCCCGCTCGTCCGCCCCCGTTCCCCCCCCGTCCGCCCCCGTTCCCAACCATCGGGAACGTGTTCCCCGTCGTCCGCCCCTGTTCCCCCCCCCCCGTCCGCCCCCCGTCCGCCCCCCGTCCGCTCCCCGTTCCCCCCCGTCCGCCCCCCGTTCCCCCCGTCCGCCCCCGTTCCCAACCATCGGGAACGTGTTCCCCGTCGTCCGCCCCAATTTGACCCCTTCACCTTTGAAGGGCCCTAGCAGCCTCATTTTTCATCTGTTTGTTGCGTTTGAGGACATTTTCGGCATCAACATTTCATGAGGATGTCGAAAATGTCCTCAAAATCAACATTTGGATCAAAAATGAGGCTGCTAGAGCCTCCCAAACCTCCCGTCCGCCCCCCCGTCCACCCCCCCATCCGCCTCCAAGTTTGGGAGGCTCTAGCAGCCTCATTTTTCATTTATTTATTGCGTTTGAGGACATTTTCGGCATCTAAATTTCATGAGGATGTCGAAAATGTCCTCAAAATCAACATTTGGATCCAAAATGAGGCTGCTAGAGCCTCCCAAACCTCATGTCCGCCCCCCGTCCGCCCCCGTCCGCCTCCAAGTTTGGGAGGCTCTAGCAGCCTCATTTTGGATCCAAATGTTGATTTTGAGGACATTTTCGACATCCTCATGAAATTTAAATGCCGAAAATGTCCTCAAACGCAATAAACAGATGCAAAATGAGGCTGCTAGAGCCTCCCAAACTTGGAGGCGGACGGGGGCGGATGGGGGGGCGGATGGGAGGTTTGGGAGGCTCTAGCAGCCTCATTTTTGATCCAAATGTTGATTTTGAGGACATTTTCAACATCCTCATGAAATGTAGATGCCGAAAATGTCCTCAAACGCAACAAACGAATGAAAAATGAGGCTGCTAGGGCCCTTCAAAGGTGAAGGGGTCAAATTGGGGCGGACGACGGGGAACACGTTCCCGATGGTTGGGAACGGGGGCGGACGACGGGGAACACGTTCCTGATTGTTGGGAACGGGGGGCAGACCGGGGGGGGGGACGGGGGCGGACGGTGGGAACAAAGGGGCGGACGGGGTGGGCGGACGAGGGCTAGTAATTGTTTCCCCACATTTCCCGTCCGCCCCACCCTCGTCCCCCGTCCGCCCCACATCCTCCTTACTCAGATTTTACTACTTTGATTTTAACAGAATGATAAACATAATGGTAAAATGGTTTACCTGGCGCTAGGCATATCCACATCCACGTCGGCCTTTTCTGCCACATAGGACGCCACCTTGGCAAGAAGATAAGTATTTTACCCACCCTACTAGCTTCCCCCTAGGTTGACCCTACGTGGACCCTATTGTGTCGTGACGGAGGGGTCCGTCACGACACGACACGTCATGACGGCACGACACCGTCATGACGTCGGGATAGACAACCCTGCCCCTAACCAAGTCTCAGTGTCGGCGACCACTTCACGATACTGCGCTGTTCGGCTCCGGGCAGTGCCCGTCATTGCCCGTTAGATTTTAGAGCTTCAAGCCACTAGCCCAGGAGCCCCAAGCCACTAGCCCAGGGCCTCAACTGCCGGCTCAGGGCTTCAAGCTAAACTGCCGATTCAGGAGCCTCTCGGTGCCGCATTCAGGAGCCTCTCGGTCACTACTGACTTCCCCCAAAAATCACACACACCCCTACCTCCGAAAAATCCCATTCAAAATGGAAAGCCAAGGCTTATCCATTAAGCCCCCTAACCTTTAAACCAACACGAGAAGGTTCTAATTAGGACACCAAACTCTGGCCTTCTTCCCTCAACCTAACACACCCAGGGATTACACGTCGCGTCACGTCCTGTGACAGCGACGTGACGGCAGACCTGAAAACGTCACGTCCGTTTGGGGGGGGTAAAATAGTTTACCCTGTCGTCACACAGGGTACACTGTCGTCAACAGTGTCGACTGCTAGTGGGCAGTCGACGAGTTACAGCGACTGCTACTAGGCAGTCGACACACTGAATCGACTGCTAAAGGGCAGTCGTATAGGTGTGTCGACTGCTGACGGCAGTCGAATTTCCATGTCGACTGCTCAAGAGCAGTCGACTACCATAACTAGTCGACTGCTATTAGCAGTCGACTTGGGTTGTCGACGGCTCTTGGGCAGTCGACATGGAAATTCGACTGCTATTAGCAGTCGACGACAGGCGGGCGCCTGCTTGTGAGCAGTCGTCTGCCCTTCAAGTCGACTGCTATTAGCAGTCGACTTGGACTGTCGACTGCCCAACTGCAGTCGACAACCCAAGTCGATTGCTAATAGCAGTCGACAAAGTCCGGACGACTGCTGGTGGGCAGTCGCACCCCTTCGTCGACTGCTAATAGCAGTCGACTTGAAGGGCAGACGACTGCTGGTGGGCAATCGCACCCCTTCGTCAACTGCTAATAGCAGTCGACGAAGGGATGCGACTGCTTACAAGCAGTCGTCTGCCCTTCAAGTCGACTGCCCAACTGCAGTCGACAACCCTCGTCGACTGCTAATAGCAGTCGACAAAGTGCGGACGACTGCTGGTGGGCAGTCGCACCCCTTCGTCGACTGCTATTAGTAGTCGACTTGGACAGTCGACTGCCCAACTGCAGTCGACAACCCAAGTCGACTGCTAATAGCAGTCGACAAAGTGCGGACGACTGCTGGTGAGCAGTCGCACCCTATGGTCGACTGCTATCAGCAGTCGACTTGAATGGGTTGCGACTGCTCGTGAGCAGTCTCACCCCATGGTCGACTGCTAATAGCAGTCGACGAAGGGGTGCGACTGCTCACGAGCAGTCGCGTAGAGACACCCATGGGCACGTGGCGTCCATGGGTTGGTCCAGGGGGCGTCTAATCGAAAGGACGCCTCCTTGGGGTATATATGGACCCCACTTCCCTCATTCCCTCAATCCCACCTCCCTCCATTTGGGCCTAGGTTGTTAATCAGCCCTTGCCATTTGGAGATAGAGGTGAGCTGGAGGGCTACAGGTGGACACACGTACTGAAATACGTATACGGTGCATACGATATACTGTTATTGCCTAACGTGTGTATTGCAACCCACCTACATACGGTCTACATTGTACCCCATTGCGGTTAGTTTGAACCATACTGGAAATTGTTATATGTGAACACTTATTTTGAAAGTGGTTTAAATCTAATTATGTAGTTTGAACTTTGAACGGCCTTAATTTGGTTTTAGTGGATTGGGAAAAAAATTGTGGGTGGTGGCGCTTATTTTGGAAGTGCTACCATATTAGGTTTAATTTATAGTAGGCATACAAAGCTAGGGGTTAGGGGCAACGATGGCAGACGAAGATAACTTGCCGCCGGAACCTCCACGTGGCGGGGATTTGGATCCGGGGGGGACTCCGCAAGCGAGACCGGGGTCGGCAGGCGCTAAAAGACGCGGCAATGCGCCGAGGGGCAGGCCGCAACCAATCAATTTGGAGGTGGCGCGGGACCCGAACATTCTCGCCAATCCCGACTGGCAAAATGAGAGGGGCATGTGGTTGTATAGCACGGTCCGAAGGTACGTAGAGTGGACCCATTTGACGAGGATGTTCGTTCCTAGCGCGAATGCTGAACGGATGTCTAGACAACGCTATGGCATATGGAGGGAGGTGAGCCATCAAATATTTGGAGAACGGTGCAAGGAGGTGTGGGATTTCTTGTGGGGTGCACCGAGGGAATTTGATCGCGGGCATATGCTAATGTGGTTATGCCAAATGGTCTACGCGGAGGTAATTTTGGGAGTGGATATCGACTGGTCCACCATATCCCGCACGAGCCCGGACTTGAGGCAGGCACGCCGGGTCACGGTCATACCAAGTGCCGTGCTAGGACGGAACGCTGGCCGTCCGATTCCATTGGCATGGCAAACTCCAATGAATCCTTTGAGGGTCCGATCTTATTTTGATTTCCTTGCGGGACCAGATCATCAAATTGTGGGGACTCCACCGGCCGCCGAGTCAAACATGGACGAGCACAACATTGTCATAGGGTTGCCGGTTGAACCACCTAGCCGGCGACAAAGGGTCCACGTGACACCGCCACATGGTTCCCGGTTGGTTTGTCCTCCATCTTCGCCCGTTGATGTGGAGATGGCATCGGCGGTGCCATCCCCACCACTGGTAGTTGCCGACAACGACGTTGTGGAGGCGTTGAGGGCGGAGTTGGCAAAATGCAAATCTGACCACGAACGGGAATTGGAGATGGTCCGACGTGCACACGCCGAGGAGGTCCAAGGGTTGAAGGCCGAGATTGCACGTTTGACCAACCTTGAACTTGCGAGGGCTGATGCGCCACAACTGCCGCAAGCAATGTCTGGTAGTGATGGACAAGGGCGGGAGCCGTCGCCCACAACAAACTTGGAGGCAATGAGGGTTGATTACGACCGGGTCATTAGGAGGAACCGGTTGTTGGAGGACGACTACATGGGCATGGTCACAGCCACTATCATGTTCGCCACGCGTGAGAGGGCATTGATGGACGAGCTGACCCACTATAGGGACCACGGCGAACAATGGCCCGAACGACGGCTTCTTTTTACCTCGTGGCCGCCATTGGATTTCATGTATCCTGAGAACCTCCCGGTCGATGACGACCATTACCCCAGTATTGCGTGGACCAAGAGGCCCGAGGATGAATTCCAATGGGATACCGCAGTATCATCCCGCATCGTGATACCCCCGGCCAGACCAGCCTTGTTGTGGCCATGCGTCCCCGATTGGATCAAGGACGGGAGCATGTGCCCCATTTGTTCCAATCCTTGGGGACCCGAAGGCGCATGGATCGTTGGGTCGTGCGGTCACATGGTCCACCCGAATTGTTTGTTGCCACACATGTTGCAAACACGCCGTTGTCCTACGTGCCAAGCCCCTCTGCATCGAAGGTTGTACGAGCAATTCGGAGTGCAATGGGGAATGCCTCCCGATTTTGAATACACAATAATCCATGGTGTGCCGCCCGCAGAATACGGCGATCCTCCTGCTTATAGCTGGCGTGCACGGAGGTATTTGAAGGACCTGCGAGGCTACCCGACAAACTTCACGCCTGAAATGTACACAAGGGTTGCTCATGAGTTTTACCCCGGCTCCTCTCCTCAGGCCGTAGGTTTGAGGGCATTTTTGTACCGTGTTGTGGGTGGGCATGCCGGAGAGACGGGTGAATACGTCCCAGGTCCTCACCCCCACGGATACGTGTATGACTCCAACGGCAATGTGACAGTGGGGGTATTACCACGGGAACCGGTCCCGGGCGAGGAAACAACTTGGGATGTGGAACACGTGTTGGACACAACAAGTTTTGAGGCCGATCTGGAGAGGCAGGAGGCCGTTACACAAGAGGGTAGCTTCAATGAGGTGGACGTCCAAATCCGGATGAATGAGTGGAAATATGTCAACGGCCTTTTGGACATCCGTGACGGGGCCTCTAGCCCCACCATGCAAGACGTCCTGCGCCATCCGAATGCCGCGAGGGGGTTGCACATTGGAGACCGCGCGCGCGCTCGTGCACAAGCTGACCGGGAGACTGCGGCGCAAGAACTATGGGCCATCACCGAGAGCAGGCGTGAGGCGAGGCGCCGGACACTACGGCCACCAAATCTGAACGGTGCAAGCTCAAGCCGCGGACCCCCCATTGCATTGGATAGTGATTCGGAGCCGGATTAGGAATGTTGGCTAGTGTTTGTGAGATAGGCGTTGGACTAGGAGGCATTATTTGATACTCAATTGTACACAATGCGGGAAAAACCATGATTTTGGAAATGTTTATAAGTGAATTATTGTTCACTATCAATTTTGGGAGTAATAAACAAGTGTCGCACAATGATCATTTCTTACGTTTGCCCACACAATCGGTTGCCACAAACATCCAATTAAACCATGGACTTTGCATCTACATGCATTTGCACTTGAATCAAACACGTATCGATGCAAATAACTGTGACAATGATTCCATGTGGCATGATTATAAGTTCACACCAAGCGGAAAACATCACCGCAATATTGCTGGGAATTCATATATTGCGCATTTCCAACTTACCAACATACGTAAGTATACGTGCAAGTACAAACTTGATACTACGCTCTCACCATATTCGTGGGCAAATCTTACATTGACGACCTAAGTGTGTACTTTCTATACACCCGGTATTCCTTTTGGTGCGCGGTGCACCGGTTGAACCCCCAATGAATTGCGTCATGCACCGAGTGTTTTATGGGTTGGTAGAACCTCCACAAGGTCCCATAGTTTTTTCGAAAATACAATTGATTTTTCCCCTTCGTGAGAACGTCGCTAAGGTCCTGAAACAAGTGCCATGGGAAAAGTTTTTCCTTGTAACCGATGCGGCATGCGGGCCTTTCTTGGGCGTCCAAGTATCCGCGGTGGTAACGATCAACTTGTCTCCTAGGCAGTCGAACCCAATAGAATTCAGTGAACCCTTGAATCGGACGTAAACCACTGCGCAAATCGTCCTCATTTCGAGTGTTCTCTGCAACCACCTCGGGTGTAAATTCGTCCGGTTCGTCCGGCAAGCCCCATGCGTGTCGGGGATTGTAATACATACTTCTTGACGAACCACCCGCATCCCGTATCTTGCCACTCCCAGCCATCACAATCCTATGCATTGCCCACACCGTAGTTGATCTTGGGCAATGTATGCGACGCATACAAGGTCCTCAAAATCACTACGAGGCAAGGTGGCCTCATGGTGGGTAGCACACTTGATTTTATAGGGATATCGCAGTGTGGGCCCTCGGGTGGCATCCAATGAGTTGGCAGGTTGGGTTACGGGTGTGTCTAATTAGTTGTCTAAATTAAGCTGCAAGGCAGTCGACTGCTGTGTAGCAGTCGACTGTGGATGGTCGACTGCTGGAAGGCAGTCGACTGTGGATGAATGACTGCCTTCCAGCAGTCGACTAAGATGGTCGATTGCTGGAAGGCAGTCATTCATCCACAGTCGACTGCCTTCCAGCAGTCGATTTTATCAGTCGACTGCTGTGTAGCAATCGACCATCCACAGTCGACTGTTGCCCAGCAGTCGAATATGGCAATCGACTGCTGCCCAGCAGTCGAAATTAGGCGTTAGGGTTTGGGAAGAGCGTTAGCTTAGTCAAATCATGCATTAAATGCATACAATCATGACAAAGGATGCATATATATAGCAATCCAACCTCCCATTTCCCTCATTCCCAAGTTCTCCATTGGCCATAGCCTGTTTTAGCAAGCTTTGCAAACGGAGAACAAAGGGAGAAGGAGCGGAGAAGCTGCTATTTCAGGGTTGTGGCAAACATGGCACCGTCGACCATTTTACCCGGATTGACCGCGGAAATTGTGGGGGAGCACATATTGCCGAAGGTCCTAGAGCCTATTTTGGAGCCATATCACCGAGGAAAGTATGGGCGGGGGTGTGAAGTGAGGGCGAATTTTTTAACTCTCATATGTATTTTTAAATACATGGGAGTTAACAAAGCTTGGCGGGAACATTTTGGTATGGGAGAAGTCTACAATGCGTTGCGTATGTCGATTTGGGACGTAGACATACCAATGGGGCATCGATTTAGGGGCGTGAGAGGGACTTCGGAGCTCGCCGAATTGTTGCGAGCGTTCCGACTGAACCTCTTTATGTTCAGCCATACGCAACGCATTGCCATCCCAATTCGATGGCAAGTTCAGCATGCTCGGCTCAACGATATTTTCATAATGGAACTTGAATACTTGCGGGATATGCTTGTGGAGAATGGAGAATATTGGCTTCAAGTCGACAAACGTTCTGCCGAATATCGTCGATGCACCAACTTTTGGATTTGTCCTTCGGAGCGACTATTGACATTATAATTTTTCTATGTAGATGTAGCGGTTCATGTTCTATATAGTTCGCCGATTTAATCCTAGCAAACACATTGTATATGTGTTTAGGCCTAGTGGATATAATCGCACTATGTAAAAGATATGATCCGTAATGTGAAATAAAAGTGGATCGCTATTTAAACAAATGATAACTTCCTTATTAGCTACACCCGTGTTGAATATGTATGTCTAACATGTATGGGTGTACGTGCAAATTGCAATATGTATGTGTATGTGCAATATATATGTGGGTTCCCGGTATACCGTATGTTCTATATGTATGCGCTATATATATGGATGTATGTGCAATATATATATATATATATATATATATATATATATATTTGGGGGTATTTGCAATATATATATATATGTGTGTGTGTGTGGACATTAATTCCATCCTCGCCCATGACATAGGGCCTATTGGCATTACAAATCAATTCCATATGTCCTACTCCTAACCTTAGTGCACATTAGACATTCATTTCATCCTCCCACATGACATAGGGCTAGAGGTGCATTTATTTTTACTTTATCTTAAAATACACATTTAAAATGCATTTTAAAATCCTCGACAAATTTCTACGGCGTTTTTAAATTTTTTTTATTATAAGTTCACGACTATAGCCAATCCATGGCAATAGGGCAAATATAGACACGCTCAACTTTGACAATTGTTCCATATTACCATATAGCATTAGTACATTCAAACTCAATGGCAATGTTTGAGCCTTGAGCATTGCCAATTTGCCACACAAATTGGCAAATATTGGAATACATAACGCCCCACATGGCACATCGGACAAGTCGTGAATGGTGGTCTGCATTTACAATGTCATCATTCTTGGATCAATATTTGGGCGGAGAAGAGCTCAATGACCTAATCCTAGAAGAGGGGAATGTTTTCGACAATGATTTGCCATAAAGGACCTCACGGATTGATGTCTTCGATGATTTTCAATAATAAAAACATAAAAATAGTCTTAAATATTCTTAAAACTATTTTATAATGCCGCCTCCGACCTATAGAATAAAAAATGCAACACTACATAGGGCCTATTGGCATTACAAATCAATTCCATGTGTCCTACTCCTGAGTCCTAACCTTAGTGCACATTGGACATTCATTTTCTAAACCCTACATCATACATGTAGGCTCAATTTCTAGTCAACATCCAACATACAAATTTGAAATTTACATTATTTTTTCAACAAACATACCCAAAAATAGTTATTACAAAAATTGATCACCAATACAACTAAACCCATTGAACACCATAGGACATTTGACATTACTATAAATATTCATTCATAAAGGGGCATTATCGTTGTCTTGAGGAATAGAATTCCCTGTCATGCGTGGCCCTCCCACAGCTACCCTTGGGGGCGGTGCTTGGTAATCACTATCATCGGGAGCTTCGCCTACGCCGGATTCATCGTCCGTGCTGGCATTGTCATCTGTTCGGGCGTCGGACTCGTGGCCATCAATTGCCGGGCCGGGAATTCGACTAAGCCGTGTACCAGCCCTTGGCATTCTAATCGATACCATTGGTCTTGAACCCGTTGCATCCATAACGCTGTCAGTTTGTGGACGTGCAAGTGGGGTGGCCCCGGTAGTCCTCCATTCTCGCACATCCCTTTGTCGTTTTCTTTTTTGACCTCTCGTGGTCCGACCAAAGTTTGTCAATGCAATATTAGGGGGTGGCCTAGCCGGTGTGGGGCATGGGGCGCGCATGCCGATGGTGGCACCAACCAACCGGGAGCCCATGCGTGGTATTGTTGGGGCCCGACGCGCAATGTGTTGCGCCAATGTGTCATCCGAGTCGGATTCCGGTGCTCGCGCAACGGCCGGGCATTGCCCAATACCTCGCAATGGACTAGTGTTAAGGACAACATTGGACGTGCCTTCTCCGTGGGGCTCGGGAAAAGGTGGTGTAATTTGCATGGATTGTGCATATGTTGTCGGCACAATAGGAGTGGGCACAACATCCGTCGGTGGATGAATGAGGGAAGCATGTGGTGGGACTTCGTCCATGTCCATCCGGTTCGGAGCCGCTTTAAGAGCTTCATCCACATGTGGTTCGGCCACTACATCTTCATCCACTACGGGTTGAATGTCTACCGGTACATCGGGTATTGTAGTTGTCGGCGTAGCGGGACGCACATGCGTAGTGGAGAGAAACTCCCGACCGGCTATGTTGGCCCACATGTGAAGATCACCATCGTCCTCGGCGTCAAGTCCATCGTATGCAAACGGATCATTGTGGTTGTCAAGGCCCAAATTCCCTCCACCATGTCCCCCATCGCTCTCGTTGTCCGAAGGCCCCGAGGAATCCCCGTCGGGTCCCGCAGGGGGGTCACCATTTATATCCTCGTCGGCCGAATAGTCGGAGTCTTCCGACATCATGTTCACTAGATACCATGCGGCCGAGTCCCGATCAATCCTCTCCCGTGCCAACCGTGAATTGGTATAAATGTACACCAAATTTTCGGCCCTCGCCGAACTCAACCGGTTCCTAGTCTTGTTGTGCACAAACGAATAACTACTCCAATTCCTTTCGCAAGACGAAGAGGAGCACACTTGGGCCAATATTCGCTTTGCCAAAGGGGCCAAGTGGGTGCCACCTTCGCCCACGAGGTCCCACCACTCGTGGGGTGGGATGTTGGCTTCCATGGCTAGGGGCATATTGGAAAACGCGCCCCTACGCTCTTTGAATGCTTGAAATTCGGCCACAACCCGACCGTAATGACCGTCCTTGCCCGTAGTCAACCTCCTCATGGCGTCCAAGAATCCGGATTTAACGGCCGCGTCTTCGTGGACGACGTTGTCGTCCAATAAATAAGGATTCAAGATTGCACCGGCATGGTGTAGGTCCGTGGTCATCATACGCCACCGGCTGTAGAAATCTTCTTCGGCCAAGGTAGCGAGGTTGTGTGCTAGGTTGAAAGGAGGATTCCTTAGGCTAAGCACATGTTTCTCCAAGTTCTTCATGGTCAACCAAGCCTTGCCCATTGCCGGTTCAACGCCATCAAACACTCTTAATGCTTTCAACACCTCCTCCGACATGTGGCGGTAATTATCGCAACTTGTCCAAAAATTGTCGTCATTAACCGTTGTCTTGATTTGACGTGCCTCCATTGCACTTCTCCTTCGATCATCGCCTCCTCTATTTAATTTGTTCACGTAGGCGGTCCAATCGGGATGAATAACCGTTTGTTCCAAAGCATGTCTCACCTTTAGAAGCCGGTCAATCATGAGGAAGTTGGTGGCGAATCGTGTGGACCCGGGCATCTTCAAGCCCAAATTGGATGAGTAGGTGAGGAAGACCGCCGTCGGACATTGGTGGGCCCGGATGTATTTGACAATGCCCTTCGCCCATCGTTGTTTACCCCAATCCTTCAACAACAAGTTCAAACAATGCGCCGCATACCCTTGCCAATATATGTGTGGCCATTCCCGGCTAATATTGCTCGCCGCGGTTTTCATGGCCGCCGCATTATCGAAGCAAACTTGAACAACCTTTGTGGGGTCCACTCCAACGATGTAGCGTTTGACCTCGGTGGCCACGTAGGCGGCATCCTTTGTGCTACCGGTGGTGTCGATGGAACCAAGGAACACGTCGCCCGCCGGACAAATTTGCATGACGTTCATCAAAGGGCGGTGGACAACATTCTCCCATCCGTCCGAACAAATAGTGCACCCATATTTGTGGATGGATGATGTTGTCTTCAACTCCACGATTTTTTGTGTATTGAACCGTGCATCGTCAAGTAAACTCTTGCGCATTGCATGGTAGGTTGGGGGTTTGTACATAATTCTAGCCTCGGCGGTTGCCTTAACGGCCTGGATGAACGCGGGATGGCGGACAATACTAATGGGGATATTAGCCTCATAAAAGGCTTGCGACCATTTTGTATCCAAGTCTCGTTTTGTCGAATTTTGCAACCCTTCTTTTAGTCCCATTTGCCGTTGGGAACGTCGGTGGGGTTCGGGAGTCGTCCCGGACACCAACTCCCTTGCCACTGACGGTGCGGGCGATGGTGGAGCGGTTTGGCTTCCGTTCGCGTTCGACAATGCACCGCATGACGCTTGTTGTTGGGACCCGACCACAGCTTCTCCCCCGTCCTCAACGCACTCGTCCACAAAGTCATCCGGAATTGGCGGCCACGATCCGCCGCACCTCGAAAATAAAGACTTTACAATCGGCCCTTGACGTTGACACAATGCCACCCCCCGCATCTTGCCGTCATTTTTTTGGTATCCCAAATGGGCAACCATGCGGTCCTTCCTATAAACTAATTCCAACGCGCAAAATTTGCACTCGACCTTCTTGGACATTGGAGTCCACTCCTTGGGCACAAACCAAGGCTTCCATTCGTTTCGTGTGCCCATCCCAATATAACCTACTACCTCTCTCCACTTGCAACGAATGCCAAAAGGCAATCAAGGCCAACTAGAGCGAGGGGGAATGATGAATGCTAATGAGCGGTGAACCCTTTATAGTCCCGACGCTTGAACGTGCACTAAATATAAAAGATGCTATGATATTAAAAGTGTTTAGAGTAATCTGCTATAGGATCCATTGCAAAAGCAATTTGTTTATGTTTGGAGGGGGGGGAGGTCCAATGTCTGCCATTCGCAGTGGACTTCGGGGGTCGACTGCTGCTTGGCAGTCGACGTGGCAGTCGAATTCCAGGGTCGATTGCAAACTAGCAGTCGACATGGCAGTCGACCGCCACGTCGACTGCCACTCGCAGTCGACATCGGGGGTCGACTGCTGCTTGGCAGTCCACGTGGCAGTCGACTTCCGGGGTCGACTGCAAACTAGCAGTCGACATGGCTGTCGACTGCCACGTCAACTGCCATTCGCAGTCGACATGGCGGTCGACTGCCACGTCAACTGCCATTCGCAGTCGACATGGCGGTCGACTGCCACGTCGACTGCCATTCGCAGTCGACATAGGGGGTCGACTGCTGCTTGGCAGTCGACGTGGCAGTCGAATTCCAGGGTCGACTGCAAACTAGCAGTCGACATGGCAGTCGACCGCCACGTCGACTGCCACTCGCAGTCGACATAGGGGGTCGACTGCTGCTTGGCAGTCGACGTGGCAGTCGAATTCCAGGGTCGACTGCCACTCGCAGTCGACATCGGGGGTCGACTGCTGCTTGGCAGTCGACGTGGCAGTCCACTTCCAGGGTCGACTGCAAACTAGTAGTCGACATGCCAGTCGACCGCTAGTTTGCAGCCGATGTGGCGGTCGACTGCCACGTCGACTGCCATTCGTAGTCGACATCGGGGGTCGACTGCTGCTTGCCAGTCGACGTGGCAGTCGACCCCCGCAGTCGACTGCTAAATGCAGTCGGCCCACACGTCGACTGCCACATAGCAGTCGACGTCGCGGTCGACTGCTAATTGTCGATTGCCTTATCCAGAGTCGACTGCATGGTCGACTGCCGTATAGCAGTCCAATGTCACCCATCCGAATGCACTTTCATTCAACAAATCATTAATTTGTGCTTCAACCTTAGTGGTTCATATGGTTTCATAACCGATGTCACCCATCCGAATGCACTTTCCTTCAATAAATCATTAATTTGTGCTTCAACCTTAGTGGTTCATATGGTTTCATAACCGATGTCACCCATCCGAATGCACTTTCCTTCAATAAATCATTAATTTGTGCTTCAACCTTAGTGGTTCATATGGTTTCATAACCGATGTCACCCATCCGAATGCACTTTCCTTCAATAAATCATTAATTTGTGCTTCAACCTTAGTGGTTCATAAACCCTAAACCCTAAACCCCTAAACCCTAAACCCTACGTCATTCCAAATTACTACCACATATGTGCCATTGATTTGTTCTCACACTCATGTAGAAGTGTTTCCATACATGGTTTGAGGGTTTAGGTTCCTAGCTTTCCAACGAACCCACCTGCTTTTTTTTTCGATGCCTACATGTTTTTCATTATAATAATCAATCATTGACAAGATCTTGGCCGTTAGATTGGAGGGGTTATTTTGAGCAAGTAATAAAGTGGCATGCTCCTTTGAGTTTGGACTTTTGGGCTTGGCCTTTGGAGGCTTCACACTATGCCCAACTAAGGCTACCCTTACTATATTTTATTGGCTATTTAGGGTTCATTTCTTTGGACTCTCAACAAAGTTGGGCCGCTCAATCGCACTTTGATCCACTCCCGAGGGTTAACATTTATAGATGGTGACTATAGTGTCCGTTTTTTGGCTCTAAAAAATTCATATGAAGTCCAATTCATATGTGGTCGCAATTCTACGCTGTTCCCCTGCCGCCCCGTTCCCTCCCGTCCGCTCCGCGTTCCCCACCCGTCCGCTCCGCGTTCCCCACCCGTCCGCTAATCATTCCATCTTTCATCCGTTCCCCCCCGTCCGGTGCACGTTCCCCACCCGTCCGCCCCGTTCCCCTCCCGTCCGCCCCGTTCCCCTCCCGTCCGCGCCACGTTCCCTCCGTCCGCTCCTCGTTTCCCACCGTCCGCTCCTCGTTCCCACCCGTCCGCTCAGCGTTCCCCACCCGTCCGCCCCGCGTTCCCTCCCGTCCGCTACCCTCCGTCCGCCACACGTTCCCCACCGTCCGCTCCTCGGGAACAGCGTAGAATAACGTAGAATATGGGGCGGATGGATGGGAACGTTGGAGCGGAATGAGGGAACATGGAGCGGACGTAGGGGAACACAGAGCGGACGGGAGGGGAACAGGGGGCGGACGGGGGGAACGGTCGGAGGGGAGCGGACGGATGGGAACGTTGGAGCGGAATGAGGGAACATGGAGCGGACGGGAGGGGAACAGGGGGCGGACGGGGGGAACGGACGGCAGGGGAACGCGGAGTGGACGTAGGGAACGCAGAGCGGACGGCAGGGGAACGCGGAGCGAACGGAAGGGGAACGCGGAGCGGACGGCAGGGGAACGCGGAGCGGACGGAAGGTGAACGGTGGAGCGGACGGGAGGGAACGCGGGGCGGACGGGTGGGGAACAAGGAGCGGATGGGTGGGAACGAGGAGCGGACGGGTGGGAACGAGGAGCGGACGGGTGGGAACGAGGAGCGGACGGGTGGGAACGAGGAGCGGACGGGATGTGAACGAGGAGCGGACGGGATGGGAACGCTGGAGCGTATGGAGAGGAGCGTACGGAGGGGAGCGTGGGAGCGGACGGGGGGGAACACTGGGGGCGGACGGGAGGGAACGGGTGCGGACGGGGGGGAACGCTGGGGGCGGACGGGAGGGAACGGGTGCGGACGGGGGGGGACTCTGGGGCGGACGGGCGGGAACGGGTGCGGACGGGTGCGAACGGGTGCGAACGGGTGCGAACGGGTGGGGACGCGGGAGCGGATGGAGGGGCGGACGGGGGTATATAAGTGGAGGGGACCACTTACATACCTTACTCCTCTAACACAGACAAGTTAGAGGAGCCCAGACAACCCTCCTCTAACACATAGTGCGGGGTAGCGGGGCTCTCGGAGGAGTTAAGGATCCCTTTTTTGGGATCCTTTTACACGACTTTTGGCAGGTTGTGGCCGGTTTTGGCAGATCCACGTGGCCGTTATTTGGCATATTCCTTGTGACGCGCCCAGTCAACTGGCCTCTGCGTGAGCGCCGGTAGCGGGGTGCTCGAAAGGTGTGCCGAATAGTTGAACTTTAATTTTTAGGGACATTTTTGAACTAATTCCACAGCAACACTATTTTGAAGTGTATGCTTGGATATTTTGTAGCACTATTATGAAGTGCAATTAGTATTTTAAAAATTAGAGTTCTAGATTAGAATTAGAAACTCCAATTTGGGTGGAATTAGAATTAGAAACTCCAATTTTCAGACATGGCAAGTGGAGGAACTGGAGACATGGCAAGTGCAAGTGGAGGATCTAGTTCTGGGTGTTCCAGAGGACATGGACGCAAGGCCGCTGATTTGGAGTGGAATGTTTACGATGATCCCTCCCAAAAAACCAGGGTAGGTTGGGAGAATGTACCACAACCGTGGTCAGCGAAGACTGCAATGCAGTACGTGGGCTTCCCTCACTTTGATCGGTTGTGGCCAAGACATTGTCACGAGCGACATTGCAAGGCCGTCAATGCGAGCTATACGCAGCTTGAAGACGTGGAGGCAAAATGGAGATTCCTAACGATACTTAGAAGTATCTCCAATTTGGATAGATGGCCCAAGAGTGCAATTCCAAAGTCGGTGGCGTGTATGATGTATGCGGAGCACGTGTTGCGAGTTAGGGTGGATTGGTCAAGTTTGGGTGCTCTGCATGATCAAAAATTTGGGGGTATTGGAATTGCATTCACTAAATGCACAGTTCCGGATATTCCATACACTCCCGTTCCGGAGTGGTTCAGGAAGAATCCTAAACTAGTGGATGAGCCTGGGGCACCAATTCCAGAAGGTCGGGAACCAAAAAAACCACGTACTCGCAAACGACCAGCCAATGACGTGGAGATGGCCATCGAGGAGGCGTTTGAGCATATGGATGAGGAGGGCATGGAGGTAAATGTCGATGTGGTTAACGAGCTGGTTAACCAGGTGGTTAACGAGGCCCTAAACGAGGTAAACCCTGGTCAACTTGGTGCGGACATGATGGAGAGCAGAATGGAGGCATTGCGCCAGCAACATGCCGAGGAAATTCGTGAGTATAAAGCAAGGATTCTCGAGCTGGAAAATCGATTTGCAACACTTACGATGGGGGAGGCTGGCAGTTCAAGTAGTACACCAATTAACATCCAGTCTTTGGAAGCAGAGAGGGATACAACTTTACAGGAGGCCATGATTGCAAAGTCACAAGCAGCGGACGTATGTACGAGGAATGAAGTAATGCAAGGAAAGATGGAGGCTTTGCAAAAGGAGGTGGTGGACATGCAACAACAACTTCAAGTGGTCAATGAAGTGGTTGTCGATCACGAATCCAAGATTGGCACACTGGAGGAGCAGAATGCAAGGTTGAGGAAATTTCTATCGGATGCGATCGTGGAGCGAACCAATATGAGGACAGGGACATTGCTTTCTATGGCCAAGGCTCGTCAATATGAAGCTGAATTTGAGAGCATCCAGCGAGAATGGAATCGCAATCATAGATTGCGGAACTTGATGCTCACGTCATGGCCAGATCAAGAACATATGTACCCTAGTAGGTGGGATGATGAGGATGACTTGAAATTGCCTAACGGGAGCTTGGATTGGCGGCAACTGATCGACTCCGATCACCATTGGGATGTGACCCAAGTGCATGAATATCCATACAGCATGAGGGGTGAGTTGTTATGGCCGGGTCCACATCCAATGGTCTTCGACGGATCCGTGTGTGGGATTTGCGGCAGTCCATTTGGCCCAGAGGGATGCTTTCAAGTTGGATCGTGTGGGGGCCAATTCCATCCACAATGTCTGATAATGACAATGATCAGGAGACGGCAATGTCCCCATTGCAGATCACCCTTTCACCCTCGTTTGTACCTCCAATTTGGCCTTCGGGATTACATGCCTAAGGACTGGGTGGTAAGGCCAACGGACTATCCCTTCAACCTTTGCGAGTTTGATGGGACTTCTGTTGAGTGGAATTGGTTATTCAATCGTGCAACGGTTGAACTTTGGAACGATAACAAAGATGGCGAATGGACACAGAATCCACGTCAAATTTTGTATGTTGCAGACGAGTTGTTTCCCAACAAGTCCCCAAACCATGGCATGAAAAGATTTTTGTACCAAACTTTTGGTTGGCATTGGGATGCGACAACCATGCAATTACGGAGAGGCATTCAACCTCCTTTTTACAATGCAAGTGGTGAACCATCAATATCGGAGCATGAGTTGGAAGAAGATGCACATGAGATGCCCATGGAACGGGATTCCCATTTTGAAGCGCACTTAGAGCAGTCGTACCACAAACACAGAACGCAGTTGGAGGCAGTTGAAGCACTCTTGAATAGAGTTACGGATGATGCGGTATTGAGATGGCTAAATGGGGGGCCTAGACCACGTAATGCCACTCCACTGTCTCCTGGAAGTCGTCCATATCTCACCCGTGAAACCACGCGAATGATGGAAGCCGGGGAATCATCACGAGCACGACGAGGATCTACTTCAGCTGCAATAGACCTCGATTCAGATTCGGATTAGGCATTTTTGTAGCATGTTTAGAAAGTTGTATAGGAACGGAGGAAGACTTTGTACACATTGAACATATTTCATGTTCAAAGAATATGTAATATAAAGAGGAGTTACCGACAAGTTGTCATTTCTAAGATCGTGTAAAAGATAGCATATGGATGTCACATGTTTTAATGTTATTCGAAACTTTTAAAAACTCACTTGAATATTTGTAATTCATATGATAGTCTAACCAAAAGTACTATTGACTACCACATAAAGATATAATTATATAAATATGCAATAAATAATTTAAAAAAACATGCAATAAATAATTTTATTACTATAATAAAATGATACAACTTCGAACGTAACGTTCGCTTTGTGGTCTAAATGTCTTACCGAAGGCCCTAAGGTTGTAACTTGTATCAATTTTGACGGAAGTAATAAATTATGGGAGTACGTGGGAGCACCGAAAGAACACATTTGTGCAAAACCATTACGTTCGAATCCGTACTGTAGGATCATTTGCTTCGACACATCTTGGGTCCTCTTCAGACTCGTCTGTGCTGAAATCATCATCCGTTTGGGGAGTCGCGCTTCGAAGATGCAACTCTCGGTCACGTTGTGAGAAAATTATCCTCTTGGTCGGCCGGGAGCCATCTGCATCCTGTATGCCATTTTCATCTAGATGTGGTCTACCCTCATCTTCATTGTAGTCTTCAGCAGTAAACGGAAGCGATCGTCCCTGATACCTCTTCCTAGTACGTTTGACACCTCTCGTAGTTCTCTGGCGCCCTCCACCCGTACCACGACTTGAGTGCACTTCATCTCTACTTCCATCTATAAAAGCATCCCCCGTTGTACTTCCGCCTCCAACTCCAAGACCACCTCTTCCATTGGATTGACTGTGTGGAAGTGAAACAGACGCGGGTGGAATTGCAATTGGTATGTTCTCAACAACATGTCGTCGTACAGAAGGACGACGTGGCGCCTCTATAGTAACATTTCTTGAAACATTGTGCATAGCAACCAAAGTAGCACCCACCGCAGTTGCACGTGAAACACCCAATCTAGAAGTATTGGCAATACTTCGAGTGAGAGGACGATGTTGACCTTGTGCATGCAATTGCACCGTAGAGGTGGATGCAATCCTTTGAAGAGCACGGAATCGAGTTGTAGGCATTTCAGGAACATTGGGCGTTGGATCTTCTATACGATGGTTGGATATGAGGGAGGCATCCATGGATTCAGAATGTACTCGGGTTGGAAGTGGATCATGTTGAACGTGCGTTGGCTCATTTACGGGTAGTACATTGTCGCCTTCACCAAATGAAAGAGAATCGCTCCGATGTTGCAAGGAATCTACTTCAATTCCCACATTCTCACTTGCCCCCATAGCAATCGTCGCATCCATCCTGGCCGTTGGATGATGCACGGTCCAACGGTCAGGATCCAGGGGCGCGGCGTCCGGTCGTACCGTCGGTGTGAGGCCCACCCAACCTATATATATAAGTGGGGAGGCCTCATTGACATCATTTTTCAACCACCCCTCCTCAAGCAGGACATTGGGACTAAGCATGCCTAGCATCCTTTGCCTAATGTTTTGAGAGGGCCTAGGGGGCGGTTGGAAGATTGGTTTAGGGTGCAAACTCTTGCCAATTTTGGATCCGATTTTTTGCGGTGGAGCGGTGTGAATACGGCCGTGTTTGTGAACACATTTGAGTTGTGTTTGTGAACACAATAATAGCGTGTTTTTAAACACGATGGAGGATCGAAGTTGGAGGATGCCGGAGGACGAGCCGGATGCACCCGGCAGGGTGCACAAACGGCCCCCTAAGTGGCAACGACATTCCGATGTGGGATCAGGAAGTGCTTCGGGAACGGAAGCCAATATTACCCCCCGTTCAGATACTACCATTCCCGTCCGCCCAGATGCCGGTGCCCCTACGAGCAGCCAAGGAGGGGCTTCCGCGGCCTCAGGGTCGTCGAGTAGGAGCGGGAAACCAAGGGTTAAATTCTCGGATGCGATAACGGCAAAGGTCCACCAAGCCATAGTTGACTGGTATTTGAGGAATGGGGAGGCCGGCATCAAATTCCGTTTTTTGGAGCAGCCGAAACACAAAAGGGTTGAGATAATTAAAAGATACATGGAGGTTGCTATTTGACAGGAAGTGGATGGCCCCGAGTTTAGCGGTGATAGGAATCTTGCGGGGTTCGATTCATGGGTGAAGAATAAGGCCCAAAATGGTATTTTCAACCTCAAGCAATTGGTTGAGAACATGTTCCCGGAGGGCGAAACAGGCGAGGTGTTGAGCCCTCGAGCTGTAAGAATCCGGGAAATATTTTTGTGGTGGGATCCCGTGGCCAAAGGATTGTCCAAGACGGCCTCCAAAATAATTCCTTGGAAGGCGGAGAAATTGGAGAAGTGGCTAAGGGTGTCGGGCCCATGCCAACTTTTGTGGATTCCCGATACGGCAAATGTCGTGAGTTTGAAGAGCATAAAGAAGGTGGGGGGTTACGGGGAGGTGAGGAAGGTGAGGATCGAGGGCGACGATCGTCTCCCACCGGAGATTACGTGGGCTGAAAAGACCCCAAAGACGTCGGATAGGCAAAAAGCTCGTATCCAAGTAAGTGCGGAGGCATGCGTTTTAAAGAGCACGCATCCAGGTTTCATCAAGTTTTGGTTAATCAACAGTGTGTCCAATGCGGGCTATACACTATGGTGGAACGGGGGCACTCTACGAGAGATGTTCATCCGGGATAGAGCCCACCGCCCAAATGCCAACATTTTGACAATGGACGCAACCGAATGGCAACTCTATGACCAAGTCCAAAAGTTCCGGGCGAAGAGGGTAAAGTTGGCTTGGGCATTGTTATGGATCATGGAGGCTTTGCACGCTGCAAATGTGCAACACAACGATCTATCCATTGACAACATTATGTTGCATTGGGAATCGGACGGGAGCCTCAAGATTGGGGTGTGCGATTGGGGATGTGCAACGCATTCGGGTGAGGATGTCCTATCGCTATGGCATGCGGAAACCGTAGAAGCGAAGGAAACATTGAGGAAGGAGAAGTTTTGGGTGGCGCTGGACCTGTTTTACATCCAAAACAGGAGACACCATGATCCCGATGTATATTACACCGCGGAGGCTGAGTGTTATGCGGTCGGCATGATTGCTCGACAACTTTGCAACGATGGTGATGACCGAATTCTCTTTGCCAATGAAGGAAGGAAAATTTGGGATGTCACTTTGAGTGCATTGACATGCGAGAACATGTCCAACCGCATTTCATTGACCATCGCCAAACTACGGATGCAGATGCCGTTTGTGGGGTGGGATGAGCCCATAGACTGCTGGAGAACTGAGGTTAAGGATAGTGTTTAGCCTGTTTAGTTCTTTAGGCAACATCGTAGGGGTTAAGGTAGTATGCTTGTATCATTGATATGGACAACCTTGTATATTTTTTATATCTTTACGATATACTTGTTTTAATACAACGCGGTTTTTTTCCTTCTACATATCATTGTTGGCTTTAATCACATTTTTCCTAAACTACTTCCATCCATCCATATTCCACTATACCTAAACCATTAAAATTTAACCCAACAAACATATGATGCTGACTGCATTTGTCTGTTAATAGTATCAGTCGACGGCAATGGTCGACTGCTACAACTGCAGTCGACTATCTTCGTCGACGGCAACATAGCAGTCGACTATCAACCATGGTCGACTGCCAATGTAGCAGTCGACTACCATGGTCGACTGCTATGTTGGCCGTCGACGAAGATAGTCGACTGCTACATTGGCAGTCGACTACCATGGTCGACTGCTATACAGGCAGTCGACGGTGGTAGTCGACTGCTACATTGGTAGTCGACCAAGGTAATCGACTGCCTATATGGCAGTCGATCATCGTAATCGACTACCTATATAGCAGTCGACGGTGGTAGTCGACTGCTACATTGGCAGTCGACTACCATGGTCGACTGCTACATTTGCAGTCGACCATTGTAGTCGACTGCTAAGTTAGCAGTCGATTAAGTGGTCAACTGCCTATATAGTAGTCGACCACTTAGTCGACTGCTACATTAGCAGTCGACCATTGTAGTTGTGAGGCCAAACCCCCCACCCTTAAGCGTCCGTAGTCCGAGTAGTGGGTTTGGGCTCACATTCCTCCGCGGTATTGGATTTGGACTTGGATGAGTCCATAGTGCAAGGTTCACCCTTCAAGTGGTCTTGGATTTAATTGGTGTCTCCATACCGTACATAAGCCTTTAAGTATTAAGAAATACTTATGTGACTTATGTCAATCTCTCCCTCGCACCTTTGGTCTTTGCTTCCTTTGTCTTGCCATCGCGAGAGTGCTCCACATTCTCCATTAATTTGTGCACGTGGTTTATTTTTAAAGAGAGGATGCAAGTGTTAAAAAACACTATTCTCTATAGTCAATCTCAAATACATTTACTTGTGAAAGCCACACATAACACTAACTAGCATAATGTAACTAACTACTTGTCTATGAGCTAATTAAGTAGGCTATCTACTAAGCTCCTTCATGAACCCATCTCTTTACTTTCTAATTACATAAACCTAGCTCCTTCATAAACCCAACTCCTTCATGAACCCAACTCCTTAGCTTCTAACTAAATAAACCCAGCTCCTTCATAAACCCAGCTCCTTCATAAACCCAGCTTCTTAGCTTCTAACTAAACAAATACAGCTCCTTCATAAACCCAGCTCTTTACTTTCTAACTAAACAAACCCAGCTCCTTCATAAACCCAGCTCCTTCATGAACCCACAACTTTGTAGTTGTAATCCCCAACTACCTCACTAATTATTCAAGCCCTTAACTAATCTTCCTACCTAATTTTCCTAATTCTACTAACAACCCCTTTCTAATCACACAATTCTTCTCTAATCCTAAAATCCTAAAATCCTAGAGAGGAGAGGGGGAGAGAGAATTTCCTAACTTCACTAAGACTAACTAATCCACACAAGTATATTTTTGCACTCATCACAACCTCAAGTGCTCAACTCTTAAACATGGAACTTGCAACCACGTGTATTCAAAACATGAACTTTAAGTACCACAAATTGGAATCATGAATTAACTTTAAAATCCTTCACGTCAACACTAATTCTACCAAGAGGTCAAGCCCTCTTCAAGGCTAACAAGCCTTGGCTCTCAAACTAAAAACTAAGCACACACATGTGCTCCAATATGGCTTCCCACACCCACACTTATAACTCGTGGGGTGCCTTGGAGCACAAAGGAAAGAGAGGATGAGTGAGGGAAGAATGAGGGATTATATAGTAAGCTTGAGGGGGTGAGCACCCTCAAGGCTCACGATAAGCCTTTGAGATTTCCTCCTACTTAGTAGGCGCCAATCCTATCTTCTAAGCCTTCCTCCCTCAAATGATCAACAAGGATCCTAATTCGAACATTTAACTAGCCTTGGCTTTCTACCTACCACACTTTACCAAACTTGGGATGCTTCAACCCAAACTTAGCCTCCTTCGCTTTCCGCCGCCATAACTTTCTCCCCTTACTTTCCCAAATCGTTGCTCACCACTTAATTCAAACCACGATGCTTAACTCGTGATTTGATTGGTGCTTTGAGAATTTGCTTATCCTCCACCTTGCATTCTTCCTTGGACCTTCCCCATTAAGTGGCCATGATGAGGTGGTCCACTTGTGCGCTCCATGTGATCCTCCATTCATCCCAATTCGAATGCACTTGCCTCTTGAGTCACTTTGGTTGTCTCCATCCATTTGTACTAGCCTACTCACTAACTACTCAATCCAAGTTCTCCTTACCTATCCTCATTCACTCAAATCCTTCCGAAGGTAAAAACACAATAACAACTCACATCCTAGCCTCTTACAACATGGTACTTCTAAGACTAACATTTCACTCTTTTTATATTTTTGTGAAGTAACATGCTACTTCAAAGTGCATCAACTAACGTTTCAAGGGTCTAAGACTAAATGTGGGCACCCTTTTGGGCTCACATAATTGGCGACCATCGGGGGATGAATCCAAACATCTCTTGCTCCAAGGGTAAGTTGCCTAGTCAAGCTCGGTACTCCCTCTCCGTTGTAGAGTAGTTTCTTTCGGCGGGGGTCAATTGCTTACTCGCATAAGCTATAGGTTGATCCTTCTCTTTTTCTCCCGTTGCTTGACAAAGCGCACTCCCTATTGCCACATTACTAGCATCACAATAGACGTGAAAAGGTTTACCCCAATTGGGTGGTATCAACACCGGATAGGTGCTCAACCTATCCCGCAATTCCTCAAAGGCTTTTTGACAAGCATCCGTCCACTCGAATTTGACATCCTTTTTGAGCAAATGGGTAATGGGCACCGCTATCTTTGAAAAATTAGGAATAAGTTCCCGGTACCATCCCACATGTCCTAACAACTTAGAGATCCCCTTGGAATTGGTTGGAGTTGCCAAGTCGCTTATGGCCGTAATCTTATCCGGATCGGGTTCTCTACCTTTCTCACTAACAACATAACCCAACAACACTCCCTCATTCACTCCCAAAAATGTCTTATCCGGGTTCAATGCTAACCTTATCTTCCTACACCTAACCAATGCCTCCCTAACACAATGTAGGTGATCGTCCACATTACTTTGTGTGCTAAAATCGTCCACAAAGACGGTCATGGATTTGAACAACAAGTCGGTGAAGATATACATTACTAATCGTTGGAAAGTAGCCGGGGCATTACATAACCCAAATGGCATCACTACCCACACAAAAGTACCCCAAGGTGTAGTAAAAGCCGTTTTATGGATATCTTGGAGGGCTATGGAAATTTGATTATAACCCGCATACCCATCCATAAAGGTATATCGCGAATGACCTCCAACCTCCTCAAGCAACAAGGTGATAAAAGGTAAGGGGAAGTGATCCTTTTGTGTGCACGAATTCAATTTCCTATAGTCGACACAAACCCTTAATTTCCCATTTTTTTTCTTTACTAAGACCATAGGAGAAACCCAATCCGTGATTTCCACCGGCTTGATAAACCCGGCCTTCAATAACCTTTCCAATTCCGCTTTCACCAACAATTGCAATTGAGGATTCATCCTCCTCTCCTTTTGTCTAATTGGCCTCGCCCCCGGAATTAAAGGAATCCGGTGCTCTACCATTTCCCTAGGAATTCCCTTAAGCTCATCGTAGGACCATGCAAAAGTATCACTAAACTCATCCACCAAATTGCTATACTCCCTAACCTCTTTCTCCCCCAATTTGGAACCCATCTTCATTTGTCGGGTTTTTCCATTCTTTAATTTCACATCCACGTACCGCCAATCCGCTTCCGACACATGTGCTTGTTCCTCTTTGTTCCGATACCAATCGGAAGGCACATTGGGCTAATCTTTCACATCTTGACCTACAACTATCCCCGTAGACGTGGTCTTGAAATGTAAAGGCTCCTCCAATTTCGATGACTCAATAATCACATCCTCCTCTTGAGTCCCATCTACATGAATTAAACTAACCTCACCCTCTTCCACGTCATCTACCCAAGGTGTTAACCCACCGCTAACCCACTCTTCCTCGGTGAGCACCTCACATGGCTCCAACAATGAGCCCTCTCCTAAACTAACACTAGGAAATTCACTCCCTAAGCCTACTTGGTGAAATGTAACCATTACATCAACCTCGGACTCGGGGTACTCCCTTAGCCATTGGGCATAATCCCCATTATCCCCATAATTGTAAAAATTAGGACCTAGACTTCCCGAGCCCGAATCTATAACAACCCTTTGACCTTCGGGATGGACGACTCCCACCAATGCCTTGCCAATCTCATTCTCGTTTAAGTCATCAATTTCCTTCTCCAATGGCAAATACATCTCCTTCTTCATCCATCCTTCTAATGAACCAATGGACACTATGACCCTATTACCCTCCGGACCATAAGTGATGGATGGTTTAGGTCCACCCCAATTGACCATAGCATTCGCCATCCGCAACCAAGGCCTACCTAGCAAAATGGGGAAGGTGTCCTTGTTGGAGTGCATTTTAATGACATGGAAGGTGACCAAGTACTCCTCGCCTCCCGTAGTCATTCTACAATCCTTGATCATCCCCAAAGGCGTAGTCGAACTTTGATTTGCCATATTTATGACCAAAGGTGAAGGCCCCGTGAGTCCAAGTCCCAATTTTTTCATAGTATCCTCCGGTAGTATATTTAGACTACTCCCTCCGTCGACTAGCACATTAGGAACCACCTTATCTACTATAACAACTTCTATTTCTATAGCTTTCACGTCTCTTCCACCTTGTGATTGGATCCTAGCGGCTATTTTAGCTTTCACCTTCCTCATCCTCTTGTGTACCGGCATTCCCTCCTTTAATGTTTTCCTTGCCGTGGGTGAAATTTCCAATAGTTGGCCGAAAGTAATATCCGCCTTGAGTGTACTAAGGTCCGCCCACAAGTCGTACCCGGTAGATCTTTCCACCTTAGAATTACCCACTACGTCGAATTCGTCTACGGGAACCCCCGGTCCTTCCCATTCACCCACATCGCTATTATCCAAGTCATGTACCGCATTAGTCCTCTCCCTATCTTGTAAAATTATATTTTCCCTCTCCACATCCTTAGTAGCTCTTCTAGCTACCCTATCCAACTCGGAGAGATTAATCTCTTCATCCGAAGAGTAATTTCCTTGCTCTCCTATTCCTACCTCCAACGGGGCATCCCCTCTCCTAGCCCTAGTAGTTACCGCTAGTGCAGGTGCTTCTTCAACCACACCCTTACCCTTCACTAACTCATATGTAATAGCATTGGTGTGAGGAGGCCATTGACTTTGCTCCTCTCCAATTCTCGTTGGGAGAGGAAGCATGTCATCACATGTGGCCTCCAACACTCCATCCATGAACCTAACATCTTGGGAGTTAGATGGTCCCGGATCCGTTGGAGGCGCTTGTCTCCCGTTACTACCATTAGGTGGAACTCCTTGTCTATTTTGTATTGGAATGTAACCGGTTGTAGTTTGCAAGCCCGCCGGTGGATGAAAAGTTTGCCTAGCATTACTATGGTCATAGTATAAGTTAGGTGGCCTAAGTTCATTGGCCGGTACTCCTTGTGGCCTAGCACCTCGCATATTATCCCTTGCTTGTTGTTGTGGATTAGCCACCGGGTAAGGGACATTAATTATTTTGTCCGGTTGGCGACACGTATCCGAGGGATGACTTCCTCCACAATTGCTACAATTAAACTCTTGACCTTCGGACCAACATTGTCCTTGAGCGTGCCACCTTCCACAAAAGGGATGAAATTCCTTCTTCTCTAAATTTTGGCCACCTTGCCCTCTAGGTTGTGGTCCTCTATTGCTTCCATTTCCATAGTGAGGTGGCGCTTGACCTCGTTGATTTTGTTGAGGTGGGTTACCGTTTCCTCTTTGGTCACGGTTTTGTCCACTTCTACAAAATTGACGCGTGTGGCCCGGTTGGCCACATTGGACACACCATAATCCGGAAGAATGCCTACCCGACTCAACCGGGGGTGGAGGCCCCGGTTGTTGACTCCGGATCATTAATGACATTTGATCCGTGAGGCTTTGCATTTGTTTTATCATAGCCTCTTGGAATCCTAGTTGGCTAGCACCTAGTCTTCTCTCAACCTCCTCCAAGTGTGGATCCGTTCTAGGGGCCGGTAGTGCCAAAAGAGGTGCCGGTTCCCTAACCGCTAAAGGTCGGGGACCGGTGTCCACAATGGCATATGGAATTTGGTTCTCATACTTAGCGGGTTCTACCGCTACCACCCTAGGGCGTATGGGGATGAATTGTGGGATCAATTCATCCTCCCTTCTCCATAGCCTTTCGTGATCTTTATCCAAGTTTTCAATATCTCTAGCCGCACGCTTGGCATCCGCCAAGGTCAAGGGATTCCTTTCTAGAACACCCCTAATAGTTCCGGACTTAAAAAACCCTTGAATGAAAAATTGCTTTAGCGTGTCGTCGTTGAGCATGGTACCCACAAATCTAGTGCACACTAAATCAAACCTCCTAATGTAAGCCGAAATTTCTTCCTCCCTTCCTTGCTTCAATGACGACAATGCCCTTAATGCGGTACTTTGACCCACTTCCGGCCTAAATTCGTTAAGGAACTCCCTTTGTAATTGTTCCCATCCCCTAAAATGTCCCTCGGCATGATCCCGATACCATTCATAGGCTTCCCCCTCTAGAGTGGTAGGAAACCACACTAACCAATAACCCGGGTCGGTTATGAGGAAGCTAGCCAACCGTTCGATATACCGTTCCATGTGCCGAGAGGGGTCCTCATCCTTGGTCCCATAAAATTTAGGGAGATGAGATGGCATATCCATCGCCGCTAAATTTTGTGGAACCACAATTGGTAGGCCTCTTGGCCTAACCAATGGGTCTATTGGAGGTATAGGAGGTATGGGCGGAATTGGGGGTATGGGTGGTGGATCCATCCCCCGTTCCTCGGCCATGGTGACCGGTGAACTATTCAACAATCCCCTATCAACTTCTACCGGGAATTCTTCTCTAAGTGTGTAATTTTCCGAAGAAGTTTCACCACTCAATTTGGAGGGAGTGATCTCCTCTTCAAGTTGAGCTCCAAGTTCTAAGGTGTCTAGAATTGACCTAGTCCTAGGTTCGACGTTCAAACAACTCTCTATTCTAACATTATCTTGTTCTAATCTATCACTGATTTTAGAGGACCGCCTCTTTCGAGTAGATTTCTCTAGTCCTACTATCAAACTTGGTTTTTGTGAGCGAGTCCTACCTTGCATTCCATAAGAATCGATCGACCCTCACTTGACCACACATAATCCTAGCAATTCCCCTCTTAATATTTTCACTTGTCTTGGTGTGGTTATAATTTTTTTAGGAGGTGAGGAAAAGAACCTGCAAGCCCACTTAGGTGAAAGAATCCCAATAGGGGATAGGCATGTTCATGTTAATTTTTTGGTTAAGTCGGAGCATCACCTCCGCACCTTCCCGCAAATTAACACTCACCACAATACCGATTGTGAGGGGGTGACCTTCCGAGTAGATTATGTTAAAAGTCGAGGCTTCACCCTTCAACTTCTCACACCATCCACAATTCGGGAATTACCCTCTACAACGGATAACAACAATCACGAGTACAAAAGGCATTCCTTAATTAGTTAATGAGTTCACTTTGAAGAAATAAACATACCTTGAGCAATCGCATCCCCCTGTGAGTTAGCACTCCCCTCAATCGTGACTCAATGTAACAACACTATAAACTTTGTGAAATATTAATTTAATCTAGAGCATGAAATGACAACTCCCAAAACTTTGAGACTCACCCCGAGGTGAGTGTCAAAGTTCAATGTCCTAAGGTGAATTTACCCTCTAATGTTTTAATGAGCTACTCGGTTATAGGTTCCTTTTAAGTTCTTAGCAAATCCCCAAAAAGGTTGAGGACGTACCTTCGCCGCGCTCCTTCCTCAAAAATGAATTTGCGTAATTGACAATGCAATTCATTCCAAGGAATAGTTGAAATACAATGAATTCAAATGTAACCCAAAGAGAGAATACTTACCGAGTTTCGGGTGCTCCTTCCCTTCTCTCAAGTTTGTGTCTCCAATTTTTCCTAGTTGCCTCCAAGTCTCCTAGTCGCCTCCAAGTCTTGTAACTACCTTCCGCTTCGCTCCCGGCGGACGCACCAATTATGTGAGGCCAAACCCCCCACCCTTAAGCGTCCGTAGTCCGAGTAGTGGGTTTGGGCTCACATTCCTCCGCGGTATTGGATTTGGACTTGGATGAGTCCATAGTGCAAGGTTCACCCTTCAAGTGGTCTTGGATTTAATTGGTGTCTCCATACCGTACATAAGCCTTTAAGTATTAAGAAATACTTATGTGACTTATGTCAATCTCTCCCTCGCACCTTTGGTCTTTGCTTCCTTTGTCTTGCCATCGCGAGAGTGCTCCACATTCTCCATTAATTTGTGCACGTGGTTTATTTTTAAAGAGAGGATGCAAGTGTTAAAAAACACTATTCTCTATAGTCAATCTCAAATACATTTACTTGTGAAAGCCACACATAACACTAACTAGCATAATGTAACTAACTACTTGTCTATGAGCTAATTAAGTAGGCTATCTACTAAGCTCCTTCATGAACCCATCTCTTTACTTTCTAATTACATAAACCTAGCTCCTTCATAAACCCAACTCCTTCATGAACCCAACTCCTTAGCTTCTAACTAAATAAACCCAGCTCCTTCATAAACCCAGCTCCTTCATAAACCCAGCTTCTTAGCTTCTAACTAAACAAATACAGCTCCTTCATAAACCCAGCTCTTTACTTTCTAACTAAACAAACCCAGCTCCTTCATAAACCCAGCTCCTTCATGAACCCACAACTTTGTAGTTGTAATCCCCAACTACCTCACTAATTATTCAAGCCCTTAACTAATCTTCCTACCTAATTTTCCTAATTCTACTAACAACCCCTTTCTAATCACACAATTCTTCTCTAATCCTAAAATCCTAAAATCCTAGAGAGGAGAGGGGGAGAGAGAATTTCCTAACTTCACTAAGACTAACTAATCCACACAAGTATATTTTTGCACTCATCACAACCTCAAGTGCTCAACTCTTAAACATGGAACTTGCAACCACGTGTATTCAAAACATGAACTTTAAGTACCACAAATTGGAATCATGAATTAACTTTAAAATCCTTCACGTCAACACTAATTCTACCAAGAGGTCAAGCCCTCTTCAAGGCTAACAAGCCTTGGCTCTCAAACTAAAAACTAAGCACACACATGTGCTCCAATATGGCTTCCCACACCCACACTTATAACTCGTGGGGTGCCTTGGAGCACAAAGGAAAGAGAGGATGAGTGAGGGAAGAATGAGGGATTATATAGTAAGCTTGAGGGGGTGAGCACCCTCAAGGCTCACGATAAGCCTTTGAGATTTCCTCCTACTTAGTAGGCGCCAATCCTATCTTCTAAGCCTTCCTCCCTCAAATGATCAACAAGGATCCTAATTCGAACATTTAACTAGCCTTGGCTTTCTACCTACCACACTTTACCAAACTTGGGATGCTTCAACCCAAACTTAGCCTCCTTCGCTTTCCGCCGCCATAACTTTCTCCCCTTACTTTCCCAAATCGTTGCTCACCACTTAATTCAAACCACGATGCTTAACTCGTGATTTGATTGGTGCTTTGAGAATTTGCTTATCCTCCACCTTGCATTCTTCCTTGGACCTTCCCCATTAAGTGGCCATGATGAGGTGGTCCACTTGTGCGCTCCATGTGATCCTCCATTCATCCCAATTCGAATGCACTTGCCTCTTGAGTCACTTTGGTTGTCTCCATCCATTTGTACTAGCCTACTCACTAACTACTCAATCCAAGTTCTCCTTACCTATCCTCATTCACTCAAATCCTTCCGAAGGTAAAAACACAATAACAACTCACATCCTAGCCTCTTACAACATGGTACTTCTAAGACTAACATTTCACTCTTTTTATATTTTTGTGAAGTAACATGCTACTTCAAAGTGCATCAACTAACGTTTCAAGGGTCTAAGACTAAATGTGGGCACCCTTTTGGGCTCACAGTAGTCGACTACTAAGTTAGCAGTCGATTAAGTGGTCGACTGCCTATATAGCAGTCGACCACTTAGTCGACTGCTAACTTAGCAGTCGATTAAGTGGTCGACTGCCTATATAGCAGTCGACTACAATGGTCGACTGCTAAGTTAGCAGTCGACTACAATGGTCGACTGCTAAGTTAGCAGTCGATTAAGTGGTCGACTGCCTATATAGCAGTCGACCACTTAGTCGACTGCTACATTAGCAGTCGACCATTGTAGTCGACTGCTGAGTTAGCAGTCGATTAAGTGGTCGACTGCCTATATAGCAGTCGACCATGGTAGACGACTGCCTGTATTGATGTCGAAATAATTACTTATCAGAAGAAAAAAATCCCACGTGTAATTTTTTTTTACTACAGTAACGTCCGTTTGGCGTCACACCCTGGACGTGACGCGACGTGATGCCGTTACGTCATTCGTGACGCGACGTGACGCGTTTAGGCCGCGTCACGTCCATTTGTACATCCCTGAATACACCACGCTTAACTAAATTCATCCACACGCTAATTCCGCTAATTCTTCACCTCACACACACACACAAGCCTAAGCTCAAAACATAACCTTACACCACACTTCACTCTTTTTAATGCTTTTTAATTGCATGATGAAAAAAAAACCCAAACCCGATAGAAATTAATGGTAAGAATAATTGTGGGCACCATTTTGGGCTCACACTTTCCCCCAATGTCCTCCATATTATTGTAGTAATAAAATTGACAAACATATTTTAAATAGGTGCCTTCCAATGTTGTGTTCTTTATGATTAATTGTTTTGACATCTATAACCCGTTATTTGAGAAATGGAGGCCAACCACCATTTCAAGCCATAAATGATAGCTTAAAATGATAGCCAAACCGAGTGTGACAAACCCATGAGGGTGATAGAGGATGGATGGATTGCGTCAAGTTGATACATAACTTGATAACTTACTTTTGAGCAATGTTACTTTCTAGGAACATAACATTCTTCAACAAGGGGCTAGATTTGATGGGACCAACACCTAGCCCGCCAAATGCTTGTGTGAACCACCAGAGTGGTCCACCACTCCGTGGGATCACTTTAGTTAGGTTTTTTGTATTAAAAGTTAGGATTGATAGCGAATTAAGGGAAAAATTAGTTCATTTAGCGTTTAGTTCAAAAAGGGGAAGGAAATTACCGAAGACTTCGGACCTTTACCCGTGAAGGGAAAAATCTAGTTTTAGGTAGAGTTAGTAAAATTGAAAACTAATTAGAGATAAAAATTAGCTAAGTTAGGAAAAATAGCTATCTAGGCAAGACCTAGTTAGTGGGGAAAAACGTAGTTGGTGAAAGCAACTAGCTAAGAGGACTAAATTAGTAGAGCTAGCTAGACAAGGGTTAGTTTAGTACTTAGTGTGGGTCACGCAAGACAAGTGGAAGAGCTCGGCGTGAAGAAAAAATTAGCGCGAAGACTTTGAAGGAAAATAGCAAGGGGGCCACTTGCCCCCTTGCCAACTTGCTATCAAAAATTAGAATGAATGTGGAAGATTCCCGTCGGAGCCACCTTGGCGACGGGGTGGCAACCTCGACCGGGAAACTCCCGAGCCAAAATTTCGGGAGGGGGTCAAAAAAATGGAACCGATGGCGGATGGGTCCAACCCTTTTGTGAAAGGGTTTAAAAACCCCCTCCTTCTACCTTGAAAACCCCATCTCTCAATTCGATTAGTGGACGAAGCTCTACATCAATATAGTTAGACAAATCTCTCTTTTCCTTAGAATTTGGGCGAAGCCCTACTTCAAGATAGTTAGGCAAAACTCCCTTTCAATTTGATTAGCGGGCGAAGCCCTACTTCAAGATAATTAGGAGAAAATCCTTTAGCATGCATTCTCAATGGCCTAAGAAAAAAGCTTGACAAACTCCTCTACTCTCTCTCCTAGTTAGAATGTGTGTTTATTAACACACCAACAAAATTCCTCCTTTCTTTTGTAGAGGTAGGTTGGATTGTAGAATTTCGAGTGAAGGCATTGTAGACCTCAGCTGCCAATGCCCTGAAGGCTTAGTTCAGAAGCTAGAACAAAATACTTATTATTTTTCTCTTAGAGATATTTCCTATAGCTATCTATAGCCGTTTTCCATTTGTGATTTGGTCAAGATGACAATTAGTTATGGATTTTCAAAGATGGAGTAGAAAAACTGGGTGGTCCTGTGGGTAGCGGCTGCTGGATCAAACCTGCCAGCCCAATCAAAATTTTAATTCTAAAAAGTTATATTTTTCCCAAGTAGAACTTTTGTCTAGCTTTCTAGAATTGCTTAGAACGTTTGATTTGAGCATGATTTAAATTAGATATGAATTTTTGAAGACGAAATACATAGTTTGAGAATTCTGGGTTGACTGCTGCATTGCAGAGGATCTGCTGAATTCACTTTGGCTTAACTTGTTAAACACATAATTTTACCAAATAGATCTTTCTAATACCTCTCCATGGCTATATAGAACGTTTGATTTGAATAAGAATTGAATTAGATAGGAATTGTTGAAGACGAGATACATAGTATAAGACTTCCTGGTTGACTGCTATGTTACAAGGAGTCTGCTGAATTTGTGTTGGCTTAACCTGCTGATGTCATAATTTTCCTAGTTAGAACTTGCTAATAGCTTTCCAATGGTATAAGAAAAGCCTAAATCCAAGTTGTAATGAATTCACTATGAATTGTTGAAGTTAGAAGTTAGATAGGTGGGTTGGAAGGATCGGTTGAATCGACCTCGTACTTCCAACCCTCATAACTTTTGCATTTCTTATCCGATTAAGGTGATTTTTAAATCGTTAGAAAGATAATTAGGTGCACTAAGTAAATATATTATGCTTAGGCCTAAATTACAGTGAAAAAATAACACTTTATATTTTAATTGTTAACTAAGGTACGCTTCCTATCAAACTAGTTACAAGGGAGGCAAGGTCGACGCTCGAAAGTGGAGCAAGGAAAGAAGTAGCGGCTCGGCCTACATCGAGTCCAAATCAACCGAGGAGAATTGAGGTAAATTAACTAACCCTAGCTTTCCATTTAGGGTTGGAGGGAGCGCGGCTAAGGTACGCATTTCTAACCCACTCACCTATCTCGTAAGGTCAAGTGATTTGACCACTTGACCGCCAAGGGGGTACCCAACTCCATTGTTTTTGGGGCCCCTTGGTATGTTTTGTGGTAGGAGCTTCATTTATTAGAAAGTTTCGTATGTGGTGAAGTCGGGTTAATCACCGACACGATCACTCTGAATGTTGCTGATGGAAAGGTGGGGTTAATGGCCCACGAATCCATTATCATGTTGTTGGCCCCAAGGGTTGGAGGTGATGGCCCCAACCCTTGAAGATTGTGCAACAGGTTGAACACACAGGTTGCCCTATTCCCCGGTCCCATCAAGTTGAATTTTGTGGTCAAACCGTTTTAAACTAAGCAATAACCAACATAATTTGTACAACCCCTGTGGGCAAAAACCAACCGGGAACTTAACTCGAAGGATTGATCCCAACCCCTCCGGCGGCAAAGATCGGAGGGTTAGGGTATCAATCAACCTTCAAGAGACCCGCACAGGGCCTTGAAGGGTTCGGGTTAGGGCGTGCACCAAACAGGTAGGTGGTAATGCCATAATTTATGAACTTAGTAATATAGACTTTGTGTAATCAACCTTAAATTAAGAAAGAAGATTGAGAGGGTGGGATGTAATCAAGGTCCCCCCGTTTAGAGAATTTAATTCATAACAAGTAAGGAATTAGAGGTGGCCAAGGTAAAAGGCAAGGTTATTTTATTCATTAGGGTTAGGTTGCCTTGATTCCAAGGCTGGTGCGTCTGCGCGTAGACTAGGATAGACTATGCATTAGGTTAGAAAAAATAGATAATTCTCTTAAGCACTTATTAATCTAGGCACAACCTACTGGAAAGACACGACGCGATTAACAAATCCCTCCACAAATCTAAATACCCATAAAAAAAATCATAACATCCGGGTTCGGCTTGGGCACCTGCTAAGGCAGGCCACCCTCACTGAAGGGCTTGTGCGGTACTTTTAGGCTCCCTCGGAGGGGGGTGCCCAAAAGCACCACAGCTTGCTTCAACCAAACAATATTTGAATATTGACCAATTTTCAAACTAAATCTGAAATGGGGAAGACATATACTGTAAAACCATTCCCATCAATGCACAATATCCCAAAACGGTTAATAATACCATGAACTATTGACCAAATGAATAGTAGCATGTCGGTTTCTGGGTAGGCTGAGAATTGGCCACTAATGCATTTGATGAAACTATAATTATACATCTTTGCATGTTATGAAATAAGAAAACTTGTCACATAAGATTGAAGATTTAGTTGTCTTCCCTTTTAGTAGGGACTTTGTAAGTTACAACCCTTCAACTATCATTCCCAATTGGTCCAAACAATTCTCCTTGACCCAAAGTATTCCATATTACAACACCTCTCACTACACTACTATTGTGTTTGGTGTCATATGGTATTTTATGTCAATGTGGTAACTTTTCTAAAGACACCTCTTATGAAAAAAAATCACAAGTATTGTCACAGATAATTGAGATTTGGATGAAACCCATGCCAATCATCAAAACAAAGTTTTGGTATATTTTGCATCCACGGAATGATGTGATGAAATGTTATCATGGATGATTGATATTTAGATGAAAAATAACTTGATAAGTGACAGTAATTGCAACATTATAGCTCTACAACCCCCTTTTTTATTAACAAGAGGTCCCGGTCATATATGACTTCACACTACACCATCACAACCACAATATATGATTTTGGAAGTGTCTTGGGATAGCCTTTGGACACTTTCTTTTGGGCTCTCACAATTTGATGGTCAGGGCTCTTGGCTTGTGCACAAAGTGGCCCTAAAGCACATGTAGGTTTCGTATGCTCACCACTAGTTTATGAAACTTACATGTGTCTCACCATAGGCCATGTTCCTCTTTTAATAGGCTTCATGTGCTAAAATTCACATCAACCATGCCAAAGCAATGTACTAGTATGTCATAGGCCCTAGTAATTTGCAATGGTTAATTAGTTAAATATGCATTGGTGAGTTGAACACGCCATGGTTTAGTTAAGTATTCAATTATATGTTGTGTTGAATATGCAACTACAACTTACCATAGGCAATGGCTAGTCGCCTTTGCTAAGATGATTACCAAATTGAACTCTTTCACTTGGCCATATAGGCTATTGAAGTCCCTATTGCATATCTTGTTCATTATCAATCATGATTGTATTATCATGCTCGTAACATGGTCACATAGCTCCAACTTCAAATATTCCAATGCAAATAATCTCCAATAATATGAAAGGAGACACTCAATTGGGTGGATAAAGAGAAATGACTTTACCATAAGCAATTGCCACATTGATTATCCCATTTAGTGTGTGTGGCACTAATTCCCAAAACACACATTGTTTTGCCAATTCTCAAAATTGGTGAGGATTGAAATTTTTATTGGGTGATCGTATTTACTTCATGATCACATTTCAAGAAAACTAATGCATGCTTTAAGGTATTTGTAGAGTGTACAATTTGTTTTGGTGAGCTCAAACGTCCCCGGAATTCTAATAACTCGAGCATCATAACTTAATGCACTCATGGCACGCCACAATACCCAAATCTTATTATTTTGTGGACATGGAGTCCACGAACTCCTGCAACCAATCCAAAGAAAAACTTGAACACTGTAATCTAACTAGGTTGATGATGAAGAGTGTGGGCCACACTAACATATTTATTGCACACTCATTGTCTTGCATTTAGAGATCCAACTCGATGGAACAAGAGACATTCAACATTTTACCTTTTCAGTATGACAAGAACCAGATCAACGGAAAGGAATGATTCAAAAGCATCATTTGAATTGCGCCCATGCAAATGCCATTCTTCAATAATACCAATGGTAATATCTTGTGACTCACCATCCCTATGTCCATTATTGAACTCATTTTCTAACAATTGCACGTCCACCTCTAGAATGGGTCCTACTGCATGGAGTGGAATCATATGACACAATAAAATATACATGTAGAATTTATTTACCTGTAACATTCTCAAACTTGAAATCACTATAGTAAAATTCGTGTTGTGCAATTTTTTTCACTTTCCAGACACTATCGTCAACATCATGCAATCCCTGTACAGTAGAGACAAATACATCTTGCATTTTAGTTAAAATATGGGCAACTCAACACCATTATGCATGAAAACAGTCTCAACTCAAAATCATCCACCAAATAAAATCTCTTGTCCCTAGAATGCACATGAGAAAAGGAAATGGTTGCAGGAGGTGCTATATCTTGTATCCAACCCTTGAAATAATTGCAATCGCCGATTAAGATTTAGGGACACAAGCTTCGAGAAACTCAAGCTCTACGCTGGACCAACTAGGTAACTTAATCCCCAGTACGTAGGAATTTGGTCGTTGGTCCTGGAATATGCCTCCAAATAGTTTCCACGTCTCGGATTCCAAAACCCTTCCCAACAAGGTAGCCATCTACAGAAGGGTAATGAAGGTATTTCTCCTCCCATTCCCAGTCCTTCCATGATTGCCAACCTTGGTAACTCCACAAATTGGGGGAAATACAATACATTATCTTATGGCTCTTAAAGTCCAACCCGTACATGGGTCTACCGCTATAAATGTAGGGGTGTGAGGGACTCGCTAGCAATAATAATGGTTCCAACGCCTGCAATCCTTCAAGCATATGAATGTCCTCATGTAACTCTACTCTAGTGCGATTTAGGTCAAGCACCTTTAGGTTTGTCAGTTTACTCATGTCTGACAACCGACATAGCGATTCACAAGACGACAAAACGATAGTTGTCAGTGCACGTAAATCTCCAATGCCTTGCAAACTAGTCAGTTGACTGTTTTCAAAGGCGTCGATAACTTCTAATTGCTCCAATCCACTGAGGTTTGGTATCTCTGTTATGGGCAAGTTATAAATATGTAACTGATGAAGACACTGAAGCTGAGTAAGATCACTAGGAAGCTTCAACAATCGTCGGCAACCATGAATAAATAGTAATTCCAAACAAACCAAGCCATCCAATCCTGGAACTTCAACCAATTCAGAGCACCAACGTATATTGAGCCATTGTAGGCTGGGCCCTAATCGCACAATTTCCAACCCCTGAATCCCCATAAGCTCCACTCTTTCCAGAGATGTACAGCTCCTCAAATCCAAGTCTGAAGTGTAAACATTCCAGAGCGTTAGCGATTCCAAGTTGGTGCACAAAGCAAGGACATCCCACTCAAACACAACAGTAGCATCCACTTCCAGAGCTTGAAGTGCTACTGGTAGTTGTCCCACAGAAGCACAATGATGTGAAAGCAGCTTGAAATAAGTCAAGGTTTTCAGCCCTTCCAAGCCCTCAATTGAAAACTTGGATGGAGAAATTTCATCTGCTGTTCCCACAGTTAAGCTTCTCAACCGAATGAGGTCTTTGAAATTCAAAACTCCAGATAAATCCATCAAATTATCTAACTTCAAGACCACAAGGTTCGTGCAATATTTCCATTCGATTGTCCTTAGACTCATAAACCTGGGTTTCTTCATAATTCCATGTGTCTCTGAAATACAAACTCGTGTCAACTTCTTCCAACTACTCCTTGGCTCATCCTCCAGCTCTATAGGAAGTGCATCCCTAGCATACACCCACCTCCGCTCCTCCATGTCCAAGGCCATTAATTTCCCTTGCGCTTCCAATTTTGCAAACTCATGATACAGATCATGTATGCTCACTTTCCCATAGCTCATCTCGGCATGCTCCAACAAGGCACTATCCACCATATGCCGCAACTACAATTCAACACAAAACAATCACAATTTAATCCATCAGACATGAGAATCAAATTTCTATGGAAACCCTCCAAATCATTGAATCCAAAATCTCTCGAAACTTCTTGTTCTCATGCTTAACCATATTCACACTTTCATCATAGTTCAACCTATCTCCCCAACAATTCTGGTGTTTAACAAACGTAAGCCTATGAATTGTGCATTTTGCATGTTCTCCAAGGATTGCTCGTCAATCTTGAAGGAGCTGCAATGTAAGAAATATGGGGTCAATTAGTACAAAACAATTAAAACTTATATTAAGATCTTAAGATAAATTGAGATAAATTAAGATCTTATTATATTGATATTCATGTTTGGACTTGAGGCATCAAAGAGGGGGATTGGCTGCATACCCATTTTTCAATCACTTCCTCCTCCTTATTGTGAACAAGACTCAACCACTTCATCAAATCCCGCTCGTAGCTGTAAGTACTAAATGGGGCAAACATTGCTAAATCCATAAATAACTCTTGCTCCCATTTAGGCAATCGGTCGAAATTGCTTCTAAGAATGTTGAACAAAGGATTTACTGGTTCTTGCGAATAGCTCGATTCTTTGAGTTTTTGTAAGTCCTTCATCCACACGGAAGGTTCTTTACCTCCATATTGTAGAAACACACCCAAGGCTTTCAATGATAATGGATGATAATGCGAACCTCGACCTTCACCCTTGCCAAAGTAACAACTTTTGATACACTCCTCAATCGCATATACATCTTCCAACTTTTCAAACTCTTTCCCATTTGCTGCATGGTGCAAAAACATATGCCTTGCATCATCCTTGTCAAGTTCTGGCATCTCAAAACATGCATTTTCATCCACGTTAAGACTTATGAGAGTCTTTCTAAAGCGGGATGTTATAATCACCCAACTTCCCTCAACAAGACGTGCTCGAAGAAACAATTTCCCTTGCTCCAATGAATTAGAATCATCCCAAACATTGTCTATGGTTAGGAAGCTTTTTTGCTTCCAAATCTTGCCATTCAAAAGAACGTCTCGACACTGCAAATACACCCAAATCATGAGTGGAAGGCACAACTAAAGGCTTTGGGGTCCAACACACTGTACCGCTTCTTTTAGAATAAACTAAGATGGCAATAGAATGCTAAGAGCACCAAATCGACAAAAGAACATCAAGTGAAACATTGGGAGTTGCTTTGTGACTTTTCCGACAACATGGTGGAATTTAATACTCTTATCTTTCTATCTAGTCCTTGTCAACATCTTATTCAACAAATTAGCATCCTAAGTTGTCTTCATTTGAATATAATCTTGAAGTAAGCAATAGTTGTCTTACTAACTCATGAAGCTCACAGGCTTAACATTGGATTCATGAAAATGTTCATGACTTTAAAGAACAAATACCTTGTCCTCCCCGACTTCTTGAACAACCTCCGCACTTGTGTTTGTCAATGTGGTCAGTACCTTCTTTACTAACTCGTGTTTACTTTGCTTTCCCAATTCCACGTGGCACACCTTCCCATTAAATTCTCCATCCATTTCGTTACACATAATCTTGCAAATTTGAGTCTTTCCCAAGCCGCCCACACCATACAAGCCAATCACACGAACGCCTGGAAGCTTGGTGGAATTTGGAGTCTTTCCAAAATGGTCTCGTATAACCTATTGAAGTCACATCATAATGTCCATCAAATTAGAACTCCATGTTAGTTTGAAGGGCTTAAACTATAAGTATTTTAGTGACACTGAGTTATCGTGCTCACAACGGAAAGAAACAACTATGCATCTCATACAAAATTTAGTACTTATCATATTATATTGAACAAACAAATTCTTGTTGAAGACCAACATCATGATTAAAGATCATGAACTTGGTTTCAATATTGTTCCAAAGTCAAGACTAATTAATCTTTGAAACAACATTTTCGAACCAATCTCACAAAAATAATGTTCCAAGTGAAAAAGAGTACATGCATGGAATGATTGACAAAATTATGCATCCATTTATTATATGTTTTGTGTTGATAGTTGTTTTTATTTCATTCTATTTGAGTGACTCACACTCATTTTGAACTTATAATCATTGTAGCTTAAATTTGGAACTTACATGTACATCAATACTTGAGATCTAACTAACAAATTATGGCTAAAATAGATCAACCAAGGGTCAACCTTCAAAAATATCATCAATAATATTACCTGGCATAATTTTGAGCGCCCTTGAACATGTGATTCATCATATTGAATGTCTGATGGAATAACCTTGCAGATATTTGACACAATTTCTTTTCGATAAGCAACAACTTCTCTCGAGTGTCGGTCATACACCAAACCATTGAAGGCACGAAACCACCTGAGAGATTCTTTCCATTCACCCAATTCAATTCGGTTATCATCTTTGGCCATCGTCTCCCACTCCTTGAACCATATCTCTTGTCTATCATTTTCAGAAAATTCATCTACATTGAGGCCAAAAAATAGGGGAAGAATCTTCATATTTGCACTTTTCTTAGTTGCTTGCATAAAGCCATTGAGTTCAATCATTGGCCACTTTGATGTAAAGTACTCCTCAGAAACCACCACCACCATCATTTTGCATTGTGCTACAACAGCTTTGATAAGATCTGGAAACCTCTCTCCCTTGGGCAAGCTCGAAGGTCGTTTGTCAAAAAATGGAAAGCGATGGCGGCTCTCTAGGTCCACACACAATTGCTCTACAAATTCCTTTTGAGCTCCACTATGGCTCAAGAATATCTTATGATGTCCAAGCAATATTGGGTCCTCATACTCGACATCAATTGACCTGCGTTGGCAAGCAAAAGACATTCTAAAATGTACAAGCTGCAAAATATATTGAAGCCACATAGGACAAGTAAATGACAATATAATGAAAGAATACGAAAACTCCTTCTCAGTCATACATACCAACAAGATGGATTTACCTGTCTACCTTCCTTCTTTTGCTAGATGTAGCCATCTTCTTTTGCTAGATGATTTTTTTGCAAAGTGGTGTAAAACCATGAAAGCCAACCATGTCAATTGGCAAATGATTTAGACTACAGTCTCCCTCCTCCTACATAGACCAAACAACACAACTCTACAAATATGCACCATAAACAAATAACCTATATTTAAGAGATACATTTTCAACAAGTTTCCATTGATCATGTCACATAGTTTTGCAAGCATCAAAGCTTAACAAGACGGCTTGCACAGCCATTCAAACATTGCAAACTCTGCTTGCTCTAGTGCATCGAGTTTGCAAGGTAGGGTGCCCAGAACCTAAAGGGCGGAGAGAGATGGGTCCCCTCTGTAGCACTCTACCCGTGTGTGTATCAAAATAGACCAATATTTTTCGAAGACAACCGTCACCTGCAATTAGCCACGCTTCAGAACCATGCGACAGATAAAACTTCACGAACACTCTTCACAGCTTCAGAAAATATCAGATATGGAATCAAGCTGCGGTTCAAGATACATTCAAGGTAGGCCAACATAAAGTAATGCAGTTTGGGAATGTCTGGAGCCCTGAGACAAAGACAGCATATTCATGCAGTTTAAGGAGTACGTAGGCTCTCAATTAAGGTTGTTCTATGTTCTCATCAAAGGTCTTGAGAGAACTCACGACAGCCTGCGAAAGGAGAACAGGAACGACTACTCTGCTATTGGAATTGGATTTCTTTTACTGCCCAAGAAGGTTGTGACGAAATTTGTGATTGGAATGTGCAGCTCCACACCATAGTGACGTCTGTAAATTCATTCTTTCAGTACTTGTGCTTTCACAACTTACAACAATTGGAGTGTTAAGCCGATCTCCATAGCCTGAGCCGATGGTAGATATTAGTGAAATAGGTTGTAAGGATAGAATTTCAAACAAACACAACACAGTCTGCTCCTGTTTGTCGGGGGGCCTACGCTAAGCGAGATTAGATCGTCAGCACTCGTACCCCTCCCTGGTGCAGAAGTGGAGGAGCCAAAACGAACACAACACAGGGGATCCACATCATGAAATAATTAAGTGCTCCCCGACTTAAATTATTATGCAGATTGCATGTCAAGTGCAAAGGAGAACTCCTCTGTAAGAAGGTTTTCCTTTTATACATTTCTACGGACAGCTGCCTCGCACAAGTTGTACACCATCGAAGATATTGTGGTGACTAACGCATTTAGTTGCAGCTGCCTTCCCATCTCAAGCTTCTAAGTAACCAAGCCTACTTGCAAGTCATTTTCTCCTACTCGCTACAGGCAATTGTCCACATGTTGGTTGAGATTCACCTGCAAGTGCCACTTCCGCCCCCTTGTTCACATAATTATATAAACTTGTAACAAAATAAAAGATTGCTTATTTTCTCTACTTCTAGTGCCCCTATCCAAGAAAATACCACTTGCAAGGTTTTTATTTTCTTGATAAGTTTTTAAACGGGGACACTAGAAGCAAGGGACAAACAACCTTCTGTCAAAGGAACCCCACGAACGAATCGCCATTAGGCAGGTAAAGGGGCTAGTCGCCACAACACTTAGATCCTTCAGAATGGAATGCGACCATCAAATAGGTTAGTCTCAAATCGGCTCATAGTCACCCATAACACTTAGATGCTTTGAGAAATGAAAGGTAATCGTGCACATAAGAATGATAACCAAGTACGACTCTTGTGCAACCTGGAATTTGAGAGACTCGCCTTGCTTACAAATCAAATCTGGTGCAGATGCATGAAGGGAGTCACCGATCGAAGCCCCCAACAATATCGATGGCTACCAAAATCAACCAACTTGGCCCATCGATTAACATCCCTCGCATCCCAACCTCGTAGTACACTATTACTATTAGCCAAGCACAAAAATTAAACTCTCCGTACAGGACTTCGTGCCACTCACACTTCCGGTCGGTATTTCTCAGCGCTTACAAATGAAAACTTCTCACATTCTAACCTGTATACATGACAGAACACGGATCAATACTTTCAATTTGCTCAGACCGATTCTTCCCAAGTCTCAGTTGTCTGGACAGATCTCCTTTCCGAACATGGCAACTCCCCCCACCCTGGCCAGCAATAATGATCCCGATGGTTGGCTCCGACTGATAGTTAGTAATCAACATCCGTCGTCCACGGAGGACCTGCAAGCATCCAAAACCTGTGGGAAGAGAATTCGGCACTGGCTTAGGGTAGATATGGGTACCTTGCAAGGCTTCTCCGAAACCCTTCTCCTGCACACAGACAGAAGAGAAGAGCACCCAACTGAAAGGCGTCACAGATCCGGGGGACATTTAACCTCAACAGAGTCTATTGGATCAAAGCTTGCACAGCCATTCAAACCTTACAAACTTTGCTTGCTCTAGTGCATAGAGTTTGCAAGGTAGGTTGCCCAGAACCTATAGGGCAGAGATACATAGGATCCTCTCTATACCACTCTACCCAAGTGCGTATTAAAATAGACCAATATTTCTCGAAGACAAACGTCACATCCAATTAGCCACACTTCATAACCATGCGGTATATAGAACTTCACACTGTTAACAGCTTCAGAAAATTTCAGATATGGAATCAAACTGTGGGCATACCAGGATACATTCAAGGTAAGCCAACATAAAACTACTGCAATTTGGGAACGTCTTGAGTCCTTGAGACACAGGATATTCGTGCAGTTTAAGGGGTACCTAGGCTCTCAATTAAGGCTGTTCTAAGTTCTCATCAAAGGTCTTGAGAGAGCTCAGAACAGCCTGCGAAAGGAAAACAGGAACGACTACATTGCAATCGGAATTTGATTTCTTTCAATATGCAAGAAGGTTGTGACGAAATTTGTAATTGGGATGTACAGCTCCACACAGAAGAGATATCTGTAAATTCACACTTTCAGGACTTGCCCTTTCACAAGTGTTACGCCGATCTCCATAGCCGGAGCCGATGGTAGATATTAGTGAAATAGATTTTGAGAATACAGTTTGAAACAGACAGAACACAGTCTGCTCCTGTTTGTCGGGGGCCGTACTCTAATCGAGACGAGATCATCAGCACTCGTACCCCTCCCTGGTGTCAAAAAGGTTAAGCCAAAGGAACACGCATTTGGTTGCGCCTGCCTTCGCATCTCAAGCTTCTAAGTGGACACTTAGATGCTTGAGAACTTGAAGGTGATTGTGCATATAAGAATGATAACCAAATACTACTCTTGTGGAACCTGGAATTTAACCGACTCACCTTGTTTACAAATCAAATCTGGTGCAGATGCATGAAGGGAGTCACCGATCGAAGCCCCCAACAATATCGATGGCTACCAAATCAACCAACTTGGCCCATCGATTAACATCCCTCGCATCCCAACCTCCTACAACACTGTTACTATTAGCCAAGCACAAAAACTAATCTGTCGGTACGGTTCTCCCTGCACTCACACTTCCGGTCGGCATTTCTCAGCACTTACAAATCAAAACTTCTCAAATTCTAACCTGTATACATGACAGAACACAGATCAATACTTTCAAGTTGCTCAGACCGATTCTTCCCTAGTCTCACTTGTCTGGACAGATCTCTTTTCCGAATATGCCAACTTCCCCACCCTGGCCAGCAATAATGATCCCGACAGTCACCTCCTACTGAAGGTTAGTAATCAGCATCCGTCGTCCACGGAGAAGCTGCAAGCATCCAAAACCTGTGGGAAGAGAATTCGGCACTAGCTTAGAGCATCTCCACCCTTGCGCGTCAAGGTAGACTCTCGAAATGTGCTTTGAAGGGCTCCAAGCATGCACTAAATTTTTTTAGGGTGGCACTCCCCCACCCTTACCTTGCATACCGGCTCTTCAACCCGAAAAACCGTCAGGAATATTCCCTGTAAAGTGGCTTCAACCCAAAAGTGGCACGATTCAAAGATCGCAAGTGGATGAGGTCCCGGAATTTGGGCGCAGCAAGAGCAACGCTCACCCGGGAGGATAGTGAGTGGAGTCGAAAGTTTGAAGAGCCCTGGCAAGTTTGAAGAGCCCGGGCAAGAGGGGTGGGGCAGATTTTTTTGCCAGGCCGCGTCAAAGGGCTTGCCAAGACCCTTTGACGCGCAAGGGTGGAGATGCTCTTAGGGCTGCTTCACACTATGGCCGTCCAAGTCGAGAGGCCGTGGGATTGAGTGGCCAAACTTTGTTGAGAGTCCAAAGAAATGGGCTGAAAATAGCCAATAAAATATAGTATGTGGAGCCTTTGGCCGGGCATAGTGTGAAGCCTCCAAAGGCCAAGCCCAAAGTCCAAACCCTTGGCCATGAACTCCCACGGCCTCTCGACTTGGACGGCCATAGTGTGAAGCTTCCAAAGGCCAAGCCCAAAGTCCAAACCCAAAGGAGCCTTCCACTTTATTCCTTGCTCAAAATAACCCCTCCAATCTAACGGCCAAGATCTTGTCAATGATTGATTTTTCAATGAAAAAAAAGCGACGGCCTCTCGACCATAGTTTGGGTTTCTATTCCCATCCAACCCAAACTTCCTTCGAGAGCCCGTCGCCTTCTTCAAAAAGTAATCATTTTAAATTGCGACGGCCTTTGGACTTTGGCCATAGTGTGAAGGGTCGAGAGGCCGAACTCTTGGTTTCTTGCAATTTGATTGGTGGAAATCGACGGCCTCTCGACCTTCGGCCATAGTGTGAAGCGCCCCTTAGGTTAGATTTGGGTACCTTGCAAGGTTTCTCCGAAATCCTTCTCCTGCACACAGACTGGAAGGCGTGGTCGTTCCGGGGGACATTTAACCTCTCTCTACGAGCCCTCAACAGAGTCCGTTGGGAACCTTGGATCCACATACCACGGCCACACCCACCATGTCCTTGGGCACGGGTGTCACGACCACAACTATACTTGCCATTGCCAAGAGTAGATTGTCAAATTCAAATAATATTCACGGCGCCCCCCCCGCGGCCGGTGGACACCTCGTGCAGCGTAGCCTACTTACAAATTCCGTGTTGTGGTGAGGTATGAGAGAGGATGGTGAGGACCGAAGGTGGATGAAGTTTCTATTCAGTCCCCGTACCTACATTACATCCATTTCCGATGCATGCGGTTTGGCTCAGGTATACAATATTACAAAATACACTACGGTCATTTCATACGGTTCATGCGATATTTCATGGCAAGTGTCCGAGACTACCTTCATTGCGTCCCCACAGACATTGATGTCTACCACGGTTGGGTCCAAGGCCACAACCTCCATGGACATGGCCATCGTTGGCATGTCCACCACCATGTGGTTCGGCCTAAAAGAGACATTTCCATAAACTTTTGATATTTCATGTATGTTAAATAGCTCGACAAATTTTCAAAACAATTCCATAGATCTGCAAAACTAAAAAGGAAGTCTACAAAATGTATTATAATAAATAATAATTTCATATGCAAACTACAAAAAATTGCAAAGTTGTTTTAAAAAATCCTTTTATTATCCACTAGGTGGGGGGTCCATTGATGTTGGATTGGCAGGTGAGAACGATGAATATCAATTTACTTTCCTATGTTCATGATGAACTGATGCATATTAGGCTATATTACCATGCTTCATTAAAAAGCAAAAAGGAAAAACATCCGAAATCCTAATTGGCTGGGGGAAAATGTTCCTCATCAACAACAATTTACCCTTGAAGGTTGAAGGTTGATTTACATAACAACACACGTTGTTCACTTGCTATATAGTGAAGGTTGAAAGGTTGGAAAATTTACAAATTTGTTAATAGATTCAAAGATCACTTTTACAAATGACTGGTGTCCTGAAATGACTTTGCCAACTGCATGAATGCATAATCAAGCTTAATATTGAAGAAATTCTTTATGAATGAATGTCCCATAGACTGGGGTTGGAATTTATTGGATGTGATGAGCACACAAAGACACATGATGTGCCCAGCAGGATGTGACTATTTATGGATGTGATTGAAAGACAAAGTGTCAAAAATCGTAGTTCGGGTAAAAAGTGATGATACTTGTAACAATTACTGGATGAACTTTCTACACATACTTTACATGGCATACATGAAAATGATAAAGGTCTATGTGTGAAGCTTTATACGATTGTGATGCAAGGTGTATTTCATATGAAGTATTAAGTGTTTTTTTATGTTTTGAATCACATTTGGGACACTGTCAAAATGTCCAACGATGTCAAATTGTTAGTAAAACTTACCTACAACTTCATATATTTGGAAAGGTGGTGATGAACTTGAAAAACTCTTTTTCCAAAGACATTGTGGATTCAGCCGGCCAATGAAGAACCAACCATTCATCATAAGACAGAAAATAGCAAAACAGAGGAATTCATTGTTACAAAGTTGTGTGTATGAGAAAATCAGAGGCATGTGTGCCCTGTAAGCTATTAAATCCGTCGGGTGCTCAAGAATGGGGAAAAAGAATATGATACCCAGAAATTTCAGACACTGGTGCATGATGCTTTATTACCCATCACCATGCTTATCCATAGGGTGGCCTCATCTCCACAATGGAATTAGTCCCTCTGTTTGCATGTCTGCAATTTTTATGTGCACTGTTACACTTGCAATCACTTCAGTAACAAAGCTTCAGGTTCCACTGAAGTTTAATGACTTCAACTTTCAGGGATTCAAGTGTCCAGTCCTTCCTTCACATTGGTGAACAATGAAAGACCTTTATGTTTTAAAATGAAGGTGTTGTTAGCAATTTGTGGATCACTTCTTACATTGCCTCGTTCAGTGCATGGATCATCAATTAGCCATTTTGATTGGGCACAATAGGTGCACTTCGTAAAGTTATATTGCATCCTTCTTACATTGCTACTATGAATGGCCAAAGTGGTATTAATTTGTACTTAATGCCGCATATGATTAATCGCTTTTAGCAATCGTTTACTAAATGGCACCGTTGCACTCACATGTTGACAATTTATGGATGAAAAATAGGTGTCACCAAAAGGATATTGATATTTTTAGGGCATTGCTACCATACCTTGCAATTGCCACCACCACAATGTCCACATCCACACCCAAATGACGACCACCCACACCCACATGATCACCCGCACATAGATGATGATGATTACCCAATACTTTAAATCACCCGCACCTTCATCTACACTAGTTTTTATGACATGTGAAACTACTTAAAAGACATCCATAGCTCTCTTGCCATGATGTCCACATATGAGTGACATAAATGAGATCAGAGAAGTGTATTCTCCTAGGAGGTCATGTTGACAAGGGCACACGTTTTTCCTTACTACTAGATTAAACTAGCCATTGTTTCTTGTAGTGATGCAATTGCTACTTGTTGGACATGCCAAATGATTACCAAATCCAACTCCTTCACTTGCCCATGTAGAATATTGAAGCTCATATGCATATCTTGTTCATAATCAATCACTGCATTATCATGCTCTTTACATGGTCATATAGGTCAAATTCCAAATATTGCAATCCATTATTCCAAGAGTATTCCAACAATTCCCTCAAATGGTAGATCAAGGCCAATATCCTAACCAATGATCAAAGCATTTGGGGTGTAAAACAAAATGAGCATATAGTTTAATATACAATGATTTGTTGGATTTGCAAAGGTCTACTACTTAATATCGAACATATGGATTTGTCGTGTTCAATATGCAATGGTTAGTATTTGTATGCAATGGTTGGTTATCATATATGAGATGATTACCAAATCCCACTTGTGCATTTCACTATGCACACTATTGAAGATTCTATAAATATCATTTTCATCATCAAACATTGCATTATCGTGCTCATTAAATGGTCATAGAGGTTCAACTTAAAATATCACAATGCCAACAATCCTAGAAGGTCATGTCCTAGGTGAATCAAGGTCAGTAGCCCAATCATAGCACTTGGGGTCGTATCGCATGATGGGGTTATTTAATAAAATATGTGATGTATAGTTAATACTTGTGTCCCTCGCCATCTAGGCTATTAAAGGTTATTGTGCTCATGAAATGGCCATATACGTTATGCCCCCTCCCCACCTGACTTTAGCTAAGCCTAAAACTTGGTTCTAAAAACACGGCCTTCACACCATCGGATTACCTAGTGCCAAGCCTAGTTGACAAATGATGTGGCATGGTTTAAAAGTGGAGGTTTTAAGCCTCAAGCACCGACCCTCCCATCGGTACCTAGACATGAGGCAAGAATATAGGACCTTTAAAAGTGTCGCCGCCCGCTCTTGTGATTGGCTGCTTTTAGTCTTAGTTGTGAGGGCGTGAGGAACTCCATTAACAAAAACCGATGGTAAGATAGGTGAGTAGTAAGGCATTTGGGGATGGGACAAAAACTATCCAACATTCATTGCTTGGTAGATAAAACTATGAACATGTGTGAAAGCTACTTAACTAAAACCTACTTGAAAATCTCCGGAGCGAGTTCTTGTAGGTGCATTGGGATAGCCGGATGCCTCCCCCTATAACCAAGGGAGCTTTACCTAGGTTTTAGGAAAAACTTTGGTTATTTGGTAAAGTCATGTGGGGAGTGTTTTCATGCTAGATTTCCACACCTAAATGGCAATTGCACCAAACACTATATTCGTTAAATTGAGACTTTTCGGGTATTTTGAGACTTTTACAAACATAAGAACAAGGATAAAATGGAACACATATTGGTTGCCAACACTTTCAAGCGGGTGTTCATACCAAGAATTCCATTAATAACTCATATTTGTGATGGTTTGGGTAGGGGAACCCAAACCATAGACCGTATTGCAAGTAAAATGTAATATTGCATGCAAAATATGGTAATTGATATTTGTGATAGTTTGGGTAGGGGAACCCAAACCATAGACCGTATTGCAAGTAAAATGTAATATTGCATGCAAAATATGGTAATTGATATTTGTGATAGTTTGGGTAGGGGAACCCAAACCATAGACCGTATTGAAGGGAAATCTTATAACACTCATATTATTGCAAATAGAATATACAACATATGGCATGTAAGTTGAATAGCATGCCAATGCCACAAATGCATTGGATAGTATCGTCTAAGACAGGGTTGTCTATCCCGCCGTTGTGACGGTGTCGTGCCGTCACGACGTGTCGTGTCGTGACGGACCCCTCCGTCACGACACAATAGGGTCCACGTAGGGTCAACATAGGGGGAGCCGACTAGGGTGGGTAAAATACTTACCTTCTTGCCAAGGTGGCGTCCTATGTGGCAGAAAACGTCGACGTGGATGTGCATATTTCCCCTGCCACGTAGACCATTTTGCCATTGTGTTTATCATTGTGTTAAAATCAAAGTAATAAAATATTACTAAGGAGGGTGTGGGGCGGACGGGGGCGGACGGGGAAGGGGGGTGGAGCGGACGGACGGGGGGGTGGTGCGGACGGTGGATGGGGGTGGAGCGGACGGACGGGGGTGTGGAGCGGACGGGGGAGGGGGGGGGGTGGGGCGGACGGACGGGGGTGGAGCGGACGGGAGAGGGGGGGGGGGTGGGGCGTCCCACCCGTCCCACCCGTCCGCCCCGCGTTCCCTCCCGTCCGCTACCCTCCGTCCGACACACGTTCCCCACCGTCCGCTCCTCGTTCCTTCCCGTCCGCCCCACGTTCCTCTCCCGTCCGCACGCATTCCCTCACGTCCGCTCCACGTTCCTTCCGTCCGCCACACGTTCCCCGTCGTCCGTACCCCGTTCCCATCCTGTCTGCACCCGTTCCCTCCCGTCCGCCCCGCGTTCCCCCCGTCCGCCCCGCGTTCCCCCCGTCCGCTCGGAGTTCCCCTACGTCCGCTCCGCGTTCCCTCCCGTCCGCTTTCCGATCCCTTCCGTCCGCCCGCGTTCCCTATCGAGTTCCCTTCACGTCCGCTCCACGTTCCCTCCGTCCGCCCGTTCCCCTCCCGTCCGCGCCTCGTTCCCTCCCGTCCGCCCGAGTTCCCTATCGCGTTCCCCACCCGTCTGCTCCTCGTTCCCTCCGTCCGCCCCCACGTTCCCTCCGTCCGCCCCCTAGTTCCCGCCCGTCCGCCCCTAGTTCCCACGTTCCCCATACGTCGTTTTCGTACCCTAAACCCTAATTCCGACCGGGATCCCATAATGATTGGGCTCCTCGTTGCCTATATAAAGCCGTGAGGCTTTAGTTCCTACCACTTTCCTCTCCTCCCACCACATAGGGACCCGAGACCTTGTTGCGTCCCAAAGGACAGCATCACCGCGCGGGTCTCAAGGGGTTTGGGAAGGCAGGGCAAATTGTGGGGGAACCCTCGCAATTTTTTTTTCAGATTCACTCGCTCCCGTGATTTTTATCACGAGAGATTTTCACACTCACTTATTCACGTGATTTTTATCACGACTCATTTTCAGATTCACTCACTCACGTGATTTTTATCACGATGGAGGGGGAGGGCATTGCTCCTTACGAGAACGAGGATTTGAGGGTGCACCGTGCTTGGCTCGTAGGCAATGCATCGGCGAATACTGCCGAGGGTACGGGAAGCGATCCTGGAAGTGGAAGTACTGAAGCACGTCCACCACGTCCAGATCCCTTTCAGTTTGACGAAGAGTTCTTGGCTGTTGGTCATTCGGGAGGCAACCAAACACGGGGAAGCCGTGGAACACGTGGGAGTCGGGGAAACAGTGGACATAGAGGGAGAACTGGAAGGGGACCAAGCTCAGGCAGTTCCACAGAAATACATGCACCGGCTCGTTCGGAGAACGTGCCACCACAATCTCCGACACGGCGGACATCAAGACCGGAGAGCCCTGCACGTGATGTACCTCAGGGTTCGGAGCAGACTGAAAGACGGGGATTAAAACGCCCAGCAGTTTCGGAAGGGACGGAGGACGGGTCCGCGGCATCGGGTTCGCAATCAAAGAAAAGGAAACATAGAGGCAAACGCGACCCGCGGACCGATGAGGCTCGAAATCATTGCAGGATCGTGTTGTTGGATTGGTTTAGAAGTAACAGCATGGTTTATTTGGAGAAAAAATACCTCAATGATGGTACAAAGGGTTTAGAGTTGGCGAGGAACGAGTTGATGCTTATTCTCACGGAAGCCACGTCTGGACCGGAGTTTGAGGAAGCTAGGGGCATGAGCGATTGGAACACATGGATTGAAAAACAAGCTGTGGAAACAATCTACAATCCAACGATGTCATATGAGGCTATGCATCCTGGAGAGGGAAGTAGTGGTGGGAGGAGGTCCGAGCTGTACATTAAGCTAGAGAATTGGAAAAGAAGCGTAATAGCAGCAAAAGGCACATCCGCCCGCAACCTTCCCGTTTTTATTGACAGGCAGCTGGCAGACAACATTGCCACTCAGGGCCGGCAGGGTGTCATATGGTTGCCTAGGAATGTGGAGATCAAACCCTTGGATAGGGAAATCTTCCAAGGGACCTTCGGAGTGGTGCGGAGAGTCACAATTCATGGAGCATCATTCATCCCTAACTGGATAGAGTGGGCTGGGAAGACCATGAAGGCCACGAATAGTCTGGAGAACCGAAAGGAGCGTTCGGTTGAAGCATTGGCATGCCCAGTAGATCATCCTGGGATAATCAAGCTACAATACCTCCACCCGAAAACATACGAATCCTATTCGATGTGGTGGAATGGAGGCTCCTTGAAGAACATGAGGGTCTATGACCACCAAGTTCCGGAAACCCACGAGCGCACAATCCTTCAAATACCTGGGGCAGACTTTGAAGCTCGGAAACGGTTGGTTGTATATCGAAGGCATCGAGCTTATTTGGCATGGGCTCTAATGTGCATTGTGGATGTAGTGCACAAGCATGACGTGTTGCACAATGACCTTAATCCCAACAATGTCATGTTGCATTTCCCACAAGACCGTGAGAACACGGTTTTCATTGGTATGTGTGATTGGGGGATGGCATCATGGGGAGATGAAGACGCACCCTCCAACTATGGAAAAGAATCAGTGGATGAGATGAACAAGCACCGCATAAAATACAACTGTGCTGGTCCAGAATTATTCCATGTACGAGGGCAGCGTGGAACATCTACCTCTCCGGTGAGGATGGCTCGGAAACATAGGCACACGTTTCTCTCGGAGTTCTTCTCAGTGGGTGCTTTGGCAAAGAAGATTTATGCCAGGGATTCGACTTCCTCGTTGTTTCAGCTAAACAGTGATCCAAATGGCTTGAAGATGCGGTTTGAGATAGCATTGGATGCATTGACGAAGCCCAATCCAGCGGAAATGTCAACCATCACACACGTAGTGAACATGTTGAAGTCGCCTCCATACAACATGGTTAACCCGACAATGTGCTTCCGTGACACTGCAAAATAGTTTTTTTTTGTTTTCTTTGCAGCAATTTTGGATCATACCAATTTTGTAACCGTTGGAGATGTAAATAAAGCCATCATTTTTTCATACACAACTTGTATATTGTATGAGATTTATGGATCTTAGTGCAATGTTCATACTCCATGAGGATTTTTGCTTCATAATCGAGAAGAAGTCTATGGGAGACTAACCAAGGTTCTCGCCTCTCGTGAGGCCACATCATTCTTTCACATCGTTGTTATCACATCCATGTGCTAAGTTCAAGTTAACTATAGTTGTTCGTGATATGTCTTGCCAAAATGCAATTACCTATATTTATTCTAATTTTGGTATGCCACAAAATGTAGTCAACTATAGTTATATCTAGTTAACTAAAGTTGAGCACAATGTTGCAATAGTTATATCGGTTGTACACGTGATCCTAAACATCTCTAAATGTTCTTTCTTGTACTCCACACATATTGCACACATACTTCACAATTGCTTATATTTATATTTATATAATTCACAATCACTTTTTTTTGGAAGTTTGGACATAGTCTCGGTTTTTTGGCTCTCAAAAATTCATATGAAGTCCAAAAAATGAGTTCTTGGTATCCATGGATAGGTAATGAAGTCCTCTACAAGAATATGCAATAAAAGTCCTCTACATAATAGTCCCCCCATCCACATAATAAAGTACACTAAAATAGCAATAATCAACTAAGGGTGAACGTAAAGTGGTTAAAAAAATTTCTCTTGGAACTGAGAAGTGGATGCATAGTTTCATATTGCTTTGTGCTTGTTTATCTCAACAGAAACTGTTCGGTTGGTGAATTAAAAATAAATAAATAAATCATAGAAGTGGTACAACATATTATACAAGTCATAACTTTATTATTGCGACAACGTTATAAATGCCCTTTATTAATCATATACATGAACAAACGATGCAAACTATAATATTCCACTTCATTCCGTCATCCCAACCTCGTAGATGCTCCTGGCTTCCGGCGAGGCTCCATTTTTGGAAGAGGATTCGGCTGAAGTAAATCAAAATAGCTAATCGTTCGGTCTTTCATCCGTTCCTTCAATGGTAGCCGATGAGGCGACAATCCTCTCCTCTTCTTACGAATAGACATAGTCTTTGAAGATTCCCCCGCTACCTTGACTATTTCAATGTCGATTGAAGTCTCCTCCACATCCACATCCACATCCCCGGGCTTCTCCAAAATATCCGCACACAAATCAATTAGATCATTTAGATCTCCACCCACGCATTGTGTGTGGTCCTTCTCCACCGCATCGATCTCAAAGTTGTCTGCATATCGTCGTTGTTCCTCCGCCGCCCTCATCCTCCAAGCTTGTGTAGATTGTGAGAAGGGAGTCATGACATACTCATCACGAAATCGATCCCTAGCACTTCTCTCATCTCTCTCACGCTCGGGTGTTGCATTGAATGGAATATGGGGATCGTCTAAATTGTGTATCTCCTCATCGCATTCTACACCCTCAAACATGACTCTCCCCTTTCCCATCCTATCCATGATACTCTACCTTCGTTATATGTATGAGTCTCAATGATCTACTTATATATTGACCTCTAAGGACTTGATGACCATGACCAATAATTGATGTAATCCAATATGTAGAGGATCCAATTCTCGTTAGTAAGATAAAGTCAACGCAATCGGAATAAAAATAAAGTTGGTTAGGTTAAAAATGTACACTTTTGAAAAAATCTTCCGACATCCGCATCGGAAACCTCTTTGATACCTCTTTGAACTTTCCATATTTGATTAGTTATCCACTCATTCAACAAATCACCAATTTGTGCTTCAATCATAGTGGTTCATATGGTTTCATAACCGATGTCACCCATCCGAATGCACTTTCCTTCAATAAATCATTAATTTGTGCTTCAACCTTAGTGGTTCATATGGTTTCATAACCGATGTCACCCATCCGAATGCACTTTCCTTCAATAAATCATTAATTTGTGCTTCAACCTTAGTGGTTCATATGGTTTCATAACCGATGTCACCCATCCGAATGCACTTTCCTTCAATAAATCATTAATTTGTGCTTCAACCTTAGTGGTTCATAAACCCTAAACCCTAAACCCCTAAACCCTAAACCCTACGTCATTCCAAATTACTACCACATATGTGCCATTGATTTGTTCTCACACTCATGTAGAAGTGTTTCCATACATGGTTTGAGGGTTTAGGTTCCTAGCTTTCCAACGAACCCACCTGCTTTTTTTTCGATGCCTACATTTTTTTCATTATAATAATCAATCATTGACAAGATCTTGGCCGTTAGATTGGAGGGGTTATTTTGAGCAAGTAATAAAGTGGCATGCTCCTTTGAGTTTGGATTTTTGGGCTTGGCCTTTGGAGGCTTCACACTATGCCCAACTAAGGCTACCCTTACTATATTTTATTGGCTATTTAGGGTTCATTTCTTTGGACTCTCAACAAAGTTGGGCCGCTCAATCGCACTTTGATCCACTCCCGAGGGTTAACATTTATAGATGGTGACTATAGTGTCCGTTTTTTGGCTCTAAAAAATTCATATGAAGTCCAATTCATATGTGGTCGCAATTCTACGCTGTTCCCCTGCCGCCCCGTTCCCTCCCGTCCGCTCCGCGTTCCCCACCCGTCCGCTAATCGTTCCATCTTTCATCCGTTCCCCCCCGTCCGGTCCACGTTCTCCACCCGTCCGCCCCGTTCCCCTCCCGTCCGCGCCACGTTCCCTCCGTCCGCTCCTCGTTCCCCACCGTCCGCTCCTCGTTCCCATCCGTCCGCTCAGCGTTCCCCACCCGTCCGCCCCGCGTTCCCTCAGTCCGCTCCTCGTTCCCCACCGTCCGCTCCTCGTTCCCACCCGTCCGCTCAGCGTTCCCCACCCGTCCGCCCCGCGTTCCCTCCCGTCCGCGAACATGGAGCGGACGGGAGGGGAACAGGGGGCGGACGGGGGGAACTGACGGCAGGGGAACGCGGAGCGGACGTAGGGAACGCAGAGCGGACGGCAGGGGAACGCGGAGCGGACGGAAGGGGAACGCGGAGCGGACGGCAGGGGAACGCTGAGCGGACGGCAGGGGAACGGTGGCGCGGACGGGAGGGAACGCGGGGCGGACGGGTGGGGAACAAGGAGCGGATGGGTGGGAACGAGGAGCGGACGGGATGGGAACGAGGAGCGGACGGGATGGGAACGCTGGAGCGTATGGAGAGGAGCGTACGGAGGGGAGCGTGGGAGCGGACGGGGGGGAACGCTGGGGGCGGACGGGAGGGAACGGGTGCGGACGGGGGGGAATGCTGGGGGCGGACGGGAGGGAACGGGTGCGGACGGGGGGGGACTCTGGGGCGGACGGGCGGGAACGGGTGCGGACGGGTGCGAACGGGTGCGAACGGGTGGGGACGCGGGAGCGGATGGAGGGGCGGACGGGGGTATATAAGTGGAGGGGACCACTTACATACCTTACTCCACTCCTTCTGGGCGCCCAGACAACCCTCCTCTAACACAGAGTGCGGGGTAGCGGGGCTCTCGGAGGAGTTAAAGATCCCTTTTTTGGGATCCTTTTACACTACTTTTGGCAGGTTGTGGCCGGTTTTGGCAGATCCACGTGGCCGTTATTTGGCATATTCCTTGTGACGCGCCCAGTCAACTGGCCTCTGCGTGAGCGCCGGTAGCGGGGTGCTCGAAGGGTGTGCCGAATAGTTGAACTTTAATTTTTAGGGACATTTTTGAACTAATTCCACAGCAACACTATTTTGAAGTGTATGCTTGGATATTTTGTAGCACTATTATGAAGTGCAATTAGTATTTTAAAAAGTAGAGTTCTATATTAGAATTAGAAACTCCAATTTGGGTGGAATTAGAATTAGAAACTCCAATTTTCAGACATGGCAAGTGGAGGAACTGGAGACATGGCAAGTGCAAGTGGAGGATCTAGTTCTGGGTGTTCCAGAGGACATGGACGCAAGGCCGCTGATTTGGAGTGGAATGTTTACGATGATCCCTCCCAAAAAACCAGGGTAGGTTGGGAGAATGTACCACAACCGTGGTCAGCGAAGACTGCAATGCAGTACGTGGGCTTCCCTCACTTTGATCGGTTGTGGCCAAGACATTGTCACGAGCGACATTGCAAGGCCGTCAATGCGAGCTATACGCAGCTTGAAGACGTGGAGGCAAAATGGAGATTCCTAACGATACTTAGAAGTATCTCCAATTTGGATAGATGGCCCAAGAGTGCAATTCCAAAGTCGGTGGCGTGTATGATGTATGCGGAGCATGTGTTGCGAGTTAGGGTGGATTGGTCAAGTTTGGGTGCTCTGCATGATCAAAAATTTGGGGGTATTGGAATTGCATTCACTAAATGCACAGTTCCGGATATTCCATACACTCCCGTTCCGGAGTGGTTCAGGAAGAATCCTAAACTAGTGGATGAGCCTGGGGCACCAATTCCAGAAGGTCGGGAACCAAAAAAACCACGTACTCGCAAACGACCAGCCAATGACGTGGAGATGGCCATCGAGGAGGCGTTTGAGCATATGGATGAGGAGGGCATGGAGGTAAATGTCGATGTGGTTAACGAGCTGGTTAACCAGGTGGTTAACGAGGCCCTAAACGAGGTAAACCCTGGTCAACTTGGTGCGGACATGATGGAGAGCAGAATGGAGGCATTGCGCCAGCAACATGCCGAGGAAATTCGTGAGTATAAAGCAAGGATTCTCGAGCTGGAAAATCGACTTGCAACACTTACGATGGGGGAGGCTGGCAGTTCAAGTAGTACACCAATTAACATCCAGTCTTTGGAAGCAGAGAGGGATACAGCTTTACAGGAGGCCATGATTGCAAAGTCACAAGCAGCGGACGTATGTACGAGGAATGAAGTAATGCAAGGAAAGATGGAGGCTTTGCAAAAGGAGGTGGTGGACATGCAACAACAACTTCAAGTGGTCAATGAAGTGGTTGTCGATCACGAATCCAAGATTGGCACACTAGAGGAGCATAATGCAAGGTTGAGGAAATTTCTATCGGATGCGATCGTGGAGCGAACCAATATGAGGACAGGGACATTGCTTTCTATGGCCAAGGCTCGTCAATATGAAGCTGAATTTGAGAGCATCCAGCGAGAATGGAACCGCAATCATAGATTGCGGAACTTGATGCTCACGTCATGGCCAGATCAAGAACATATGTACCCTAGTAGGTGGGATGATGAGGATGACTTGAAATTGCCTAACGGGAGCTTGGATTGGCGGCAACTGATCGACTCCGATCACCATTGGGATGTGACCCAAGTGCATGAATATCCATACAGCATGAGGGGTGAGTTGTTATGGCCGGGTCCACATCCAATGGTCTTCGACGGATCCGTGTGTGGGATTTGCGGCAGTCCATTTGGCCCAGAGGGATGCTTTCAAGTTGGATCGTGTGGGGGCCAATTCCATCCACAATGTCTGATAGTGACAATGATCAGGAGACGGCAATGTCCCCATTGCAGATCACCCTTCCACCCTCGTTTGTACCTCCAATTTGGCCTTCGGGATTACATGCCTAAGGACTGGGTGGTAAGGCCAACGGACTATCCCTTCAACCTTTGCGAGTTTGATGGGACTTCTGTTGAGTGGAATTGGTTATTCAATCGTGCAACGGTTGAACTTTGGAACGATAACAAAGATGGCGAATGGACACAGAATCCACGTCAAATTTTGTATGTTGCAGACGAGTTGTTTCCCAACAAGTCCCCAAACCATGGCATGAAAAGATTTTTGTACCAAACTTTTGGTTGGCATTGGGATGCGACAACCATGCAATTACGGAGAGGCATTCAACCTCCTTTTTACAATGCAAGTGGTGAACCATCAATATCGGAGCATGAGTTGGAAGAAGATGCACATGAGATGCCCATGGAACGGGATTCCCATTTTGAAGCGCACTTAGAGCAGTCGTACCACAAACACAGAACGCAGTTGGAGGCAGTTGAAGCACTCTTGAATAGAGTTACGGATGATGCGGTATTGAGATGGCTAAATGGGGGGCCTAGACCACGTAATGCCACTCCACTGTCTCCTGGAAGTCGTCCATATCTCACCCGTGAAACCACGCGAATGATGGAAGCCGGGGAATCATCACGAGCACGACGAGGATCTACTTCAGCTGCAATAGACCTCGATTCAGATTCGGATTAGGCATTTTTGTAGCATGTTTAGAAAGTTGTATAGGAACGGAGGAAGACTTTGTACACATTGAACATATTTCATGTTCAAAGAATATGTAATATAAAGAGGAGTTACCGACAAGTTGTCATTTCTAAGATCGTGTAAAAGATAGCATATGGATGTCACATGTTTTAATGTTATTCGAAACTTTTAAAAACTCACTTGAATATTTGTAATTCATATGATAGTCTAACCAAAAGTACTATTGACTACCACATAAAGATATAATTATATAAATATGCAATAAATAATTTAAAAAAACATGCAATAAATAATTTTATTACTATAATAAAATGATACAACTTCGAACGTAACGTTCGCTTTGTGGTCTAAATGTCTTACCGAAGGCCCTAAGGTTGTAACTTGTATCAATTTTGACGGAAGTAATAAATTATGGGAGTACGTGGGAGCACCGAAAGAACACATTTGTGCAAAACCATTACGTTCGAATCCGTACTGTAGGATCATTTGCTTCGACACATCTTGGGTCCTCTTCAGACTCGTCTGTGCTGAAATCATCATCCGTTTGGGGAGTCGCGCTTCGAAGATGCAACTCTCGGTCACGTTGTGAGAAAATTATCCTCTTGGTCGGCCGGGAGCCATCTGCATCATGTATGCCATTTTCATCTAGATGTGGTCTACCCTCATCTTCATTGTAGTCTTCAGCAGTAAACGGAAGCGATCGTCCCTGATACCTCTTCCTAGTACGTTTGACACCTCTCGTAGTTCTCTGGCGCCCTCCACCCGTACCACGACTTGAGTGCACTTCATCTCTACTTCCATCTATAAAAGCATCCCCCGTTGTACTTCCGCCTCCAACTCCAAGACCACCTCTTCCATTGGATTGACTGTGTGGAAGTGAAACAGACGCGGGTGGAATTGCAATTGGTATGTTCTCAACAACATGTCGTCGTACAGAAGGACGACGTGGCGCCTCTATAGTAACATTTCTTGAAACATTGTGCATAGCAACCAAAGTAGCACCCACCGCAGTTGCACGTGAAACACCCAATCTAGAAGTATTGGCAATACTTCGAGTGAGAGGACGATGTTGACCTTGTGCATGCAATTGCACCGTAGAGGTGGATGCAATCCTTTGAAGAGCACGGAATCGAGTTGTAGGCATTTCAGGAACATTGGGCGTTGGATCTTCTATACGATGGTTGGATATGAGGGAGGCATCCATGGATTCAGAATGTACTCGGGTTGGAAGTGGATCATGTTGAACGTGCGTTGGCTCATTTACGGGTAGTACATTGTCGCCTTCACCAAATGAAAGAGAATCGCTCCGATGTTGCAAGGAATCTACTTCAATTCCCACATTCTCACTTGCCCCCATAGCAACATTATGGTCAGATGGAAACCCTTCTCCAGTGTGGAGAGTTTCAACATGCGGTCTTCCAATAGACCCCTCATGATCGTCATGCATTCCGTCGTTATGTTGGGGGACATCCGGTTCATCAAACTCAAACACCCCAAGGTTTCCATCACTACCATTGCCATCCTCATCTTCTGAACCATGATTCTCGGAATCGAGGTCATCCAAATCAAAGTCGATGTCATCAACATTGTTGTCTTCATCATTTCCAGCCCTATCAGTTGGATCCACGTCATCTTCGTTGTCATCTTCTTCGTCAAGGTCATCGTCAGAATGGACCTCATTCAATTCGTACCATTGAGCAGGTCTTGGGCCCCTCCGATGTCGAATGAGCCTACTATTGGTATATATGTAGACGAGGTCCTCAGCACGACTATGCTTCAACGATTGCGACTCTTGTTGTGAACGTATGAGTACATGCTCCAATTGCGTTCACATGCGGATGCGGAACATACTTGTGCAAGGATACGTCTTGCTATTGTTTGGAGGGCTTTAGCTCCACCTCCCATTGCATCCCACCATTCATGGAGAGGTGCGGCATGCACGCTCGGGTCAGTAGAATCAGCAAAAGGCCCTCGATTTTCAAGAAAATCTTGGTACTGGTGGAGGATTTGGACATAAGTGTCCTCATCTTGAGCAAGCCTGCGAAGAACTCGATTTAGGATTGTCCTCGAATTGTCATCCTCATGGAGTGGGGCCCAACCACGTAGAAGCGGATTTAACATCGCTCCAGCCCAGTGTAGATCATTCAACATCAACCTCCATCTATTTTGAAACGTTACCATAGCATTTGCAGCAAGCTCAGGGCTTAAGCGAAATGGAGGTTTACTGAATCCACGAATATGGGTTTGTAAATCATGCATGACCCTCCAAGCCATTCCCATTGCAGGCGCCTTGCCGTCAAATACACGAAGAGCTTTAACAACCGGGATCACCATATACAAGAAATTTTCGCACGTGTTCCAGAATCCATCAAAACGTATAAAGCTTCGCACAACAGAGCCCTTCATGTAAGAGGTGCCAGATCTCCTCCTCATATCACGCATTAGAGTGATCCAATCCTCATCAACCACCATTCTTTCCAAAGCATTGCGTACTTGGAGAAGACGTTCAATCATGATGAAGTTCATAGCAAAACGGGTCTCTACAGGTAGGCGGAGTGAGAGATTTGGTGACAACCTCCGGAATATAGCTTGAGAAGCATGATGGTTTTTAACAAATACACAAATATGGCGGGATTTTTTTACCAATTTTTTCACCCATTCCTCCTTCCCCCAATCTTCTAAGAGGAGATCTAGGCAATGTGCAGCACATCCTTGAAAATATAGATCGGGATTTGCTCGAATCAAGTCGCGAGCAGCGGAGGCCATAACTGGGGCATTGTCGGTGCAAACTTGGACCACATTATGTCGACCAACCTTTTCCACAAATGGTTGAATTTGAGCAGCAACGTAGACATGATCCTTGTGATTTCCTGTGGTGTCAATGGTACCCAAGAAAACGTCTCCCTTTGTGCCACATTGAAGAACGTTTAGGAGAGGTCGGTTTTGCACGTTGTCCCATCCATCACAACATATTGTAACACCGTATTTTTCAACGGAATTCCCCAGCTTCTCCTTCACTTGCCTATTTAGGTCAACCTTTATATCAGTTAACAACTTCGTACGGATGGCATTGTACGATGGTGGTGTGTAGGCTGGCATTCGATGACGGGCAGTTTCACGCACAGCATGAACAAATGCAGGATGTCTCACAATGTTGAAAGGAATGTTAGCTTCATAAAAAGCCGTTGCCCATGCTCTATCGAGGAGTTGTTTTGTTGACACATTGAACCCCTCCGTTATGTTGAGTTGACGTAGTTCACGAGGAGGAGTGCCATATATCACAACATCAGAATGTTGAGTGGTTTGGGACATAAGCAAAGGCTTTGTTTCACTAATTACGGAGCCCGCTATAATAGGCTCCAAAGGTACAATATCTGCCACCAGAGAGTCCTCATTTACAATGCCTACATGTAAGGGCACAATGCCTCCGCAATGTTCAAACAAGGCCCTAATATGCGGGGGTACCATCCTACATGTGGAAACATCAGAAGCACCCCCTACATGAGGTCTATAACCAAGGTGGGCCAACATTCTATCTCCTCGGTAAGATATGACGAACGGGCAAAACCTAAATTTAACCTGCCTTTGTGATTTACCGGGAACCCTCCCCTTATCCTCGTACCAATGATCCCATGCATCGTTTCGGCGTGGCATGACTTCAACAAAACCTGCAAATACAAACAAGTTAGAGCAAGTCACTTTGATCGCATACTAGGTCCTGTTCAAGAGTGCCACGAGGGCAACCCTAATTCACAGACACTAGATTGGACAAAGTATACTCTGCATTCGGGTCTCACGCATTCAATCCTCACTCCTCAAAGGAGAATCAAAAGACTTGAGACACACTATGTCAGTGGAGGCAAAAATGGCACCTTGCACCCTCAATTTATAGTGTTCGAATCGGACGGGGAGCGGACGGAAGGGGTGGGAGCGGACGGGGGTGCGGACGGAGGGGGGGGAGCGGACGGGGGAGCGGACGGAGGGGGGGGGGGAGCGGACGGGGGGGGGGGCGGACGGGGGAGCGGACGGAGGGGGGGGGAGCGGACGGGGGGGGGGGGGCGGACGAGGGAGCGGACGGGGGGGGGGGGGGGGCGGACGGTGGAGCGGACGGAGGTGGGGGGAGCGGACGGGGGGGGGGGGGGGCGGACGGGGGGCGGACGGGGGCGGACGGGGGCGGACGGGGGGGGGGGGGGCGGACGGGGGGCGGACGGGGGCGGACGGGGGGGGGGGGCGGACGGGGGAGCGGACGGGTTGGGAGCGGGGCGGGGGACGTGGGCAGACGGAGGTTGGGAACAGGAGCGGACGTGGTTTGGGTACGGGAGCGGAATGGGTGGAACAGGGATTGGGAACGAGGGCGGACGGGTGGGAACGGGGATTGGGAACGGGGGCGGACGGGGGGCGGACGGGCGCTAGTAGAATTTTCCCCACTTTCCCTTTACTTTGCTGACATGTCGTCACACGTGGACAATGTAAATCCTACGTGTCCGAAATTGGGTAATGTAATTACACAAAAAAATCGGTAAAATTCAAGTCCGGCAGGATAAAGACAGCATCCGGCATAATCCGGCATAATGTCGTGACGGATACGTGTCGTGACGGCACGACATTATGCCGGGATAAGCCTCCGTCACGACACAATAGACAACCCTGCCAGCACCCTAAGGGCGCTCATTTTTTTTGTGGTTGACCTGTTTTTTCCTTTCGTGCCCAAGTGAGGCCTCGGGCTCTGGATGTGTGGGAGCACCCTAAGGGCGCTCCGACCACTCTTTTCCAGCACCCTAAGGGCGCTCATTTTCTTTGTGGTTGCCCTGTTTTTTCCTTTCGTGCCCAGGTGAGGCCTCGGGCTCTGGATGTGTGGGAGCGCCCTTAGGGTGCTGGAAAAGAGTGGTCGGCTCCGACCACTCTTTTCCAGCACCCTAAGGGCGCTCATTTTTTTTGTGGTTGCCCTGTTTTTTCCTTTCGTGCCCAGGTGAGGCCTCGGGCTCTGGATGTGTGGGAGCACCCTAAGGGCGCTCCGACCACTCTTTTCCAGCACCCTAAGGGCGCTCATTTTTTTTGTGGTTGCCCTGTTTTTTCCTTTCGTGCCCAGGTGAGGCCTCGGGATCTGGATGTGTGGGAGCCCCCTAAGGGCGCTCCGACCACTCTTTTCCAGCACCCTAAGGGCGCTCATTTTTTCTGTGGTTGCCCTGTTTTTTCCTTTCGTGCCCAGGTGAGGCCTCGGGCTCTGGATGTGTGGGAGCACCCTAAGGGCGCTCCGACCACTCTTTTCCAGCACCCTAAGGGCGCTCATTTTTTTGTGGTTGCCCTGTTTTTTCCTTTCGTGCCCAGGTGAGGCCTCGGGCTCTGGATGTGTGGGAGCGCCCTTAGGGTGCTGGAAAAGAGTGGTCGGCTAAGACCACTCTTTCCCAGCACCCTAAGGGCGCTCATTTTTTTTGTGGTTGCCCTGTTTTTTCCTTTCGTGCCCAGGTGAGGCCTCGGGCTCTGGATGTGTGGGAGCACCCTAAGGGCGCTCCGACCACTCTTTTCCAGCACCCTAAGGGCGCTCATTTTTTTTGTGGTTGCCATGTTTTTTCCTTTCGTGCCCAGGTGAGGCCTCGGGCTCTGGATGTGTGCGAGCGCCCTAAGGGCGCTCCGACCACTCTTTTCCAGCACCCTAAGGGCGCTCATTTTTTTTGTGGTTGCCCTGTTTTTTCCTTTCGTGCCCAGGTGAGGCATCGGGCTCTGGATGTGTGGGAGCGCCCTGAGGGCGCTCTGACCACTCTTTTCCAGCACCCTAAGGGCGCTTATTTTTTTTCTGGTTGCCCTGTTTTTTCCTTTCGTGCCCACGTGAGGCCTCGGGCTCTGGATGTGTGGGAGCCCCCTAAGGGCGCTCCGACCACTCTTTTCCAGCACCCTAAGGGCGCTCATTTTTTTTGTGGTTGCCCTGTTTTTTCCTTTTGTGCCCAGGTGAGGCCTCGGGCTCTGGATGTGTGGGAGCGCCCTAAGGGCGCTCCGACCACTCTTTTCCAGCACCCTAAGGTCGCTCATTTTTTTTGTGGTTGCCCTGTTTTTTCCTTTCATGCCCAGGTGAGGCCTCGGGCTCTGGATGTGTGGGAGCGCCCTAAGGGCGCTCTGACCACTCTTTTCCAGCACCCTAAGGGCGCTCATTTTTTTTTGTGGTTGCCCTGTTTTTTCCTTTCTTGCCCAGGTGAGGCCTCGGGCTTTGGATGTGTGGGATCGCCCTAAGGGCGCTCCGACCACTCTTTTCCAGCACCCTAAGGGCGCTCATTTTTTTTTGTGGTTGCCCTGTTTTTTCCTTTTATTGCCCAGGTGAGGCCTCGGGCTCTGGATGTGTGGGAGCGCCCTAAGGGCGCTCCGACCACTCTTTTCCAGCACCCTAAGGGCGCTCATTTTTTTTGTGGTTGCCCTGTTTTTTCCTTTCGTGCCCAGGTGAGGCCTCGGGCTCTGGATGTGTGGGAGCACCCTAAGGGCGCTCCGACCACTCTTTTCCAGCACCCTAAGGGCGCTCATTTTTTTGTGGTTGCCCTGTTTTTTCCTTTCGTGCCCAGGTGAGGCCTCGGGCTCTGGATGTGTGGGAGCGCCCTTAGGGTGCTGGAAAAGAGTGGTCGGCTAAGACCACTCTTTCCCAGCACCCTAAGGGCGCTCATTTTTTTTGTGGTTGCCCTGTTTTTTCCTTTCGTGCCCAGGTGAGGCCTCGGGCTCTGGATGTGTGGGAGCACCCTAAGGGCGCTCCGACCACTCTTTTCCAGCACCCTAAGGGCGCTCATTTTTTTTGTGGTTGCCCTGTTTTTTCCTTTCGTGCCCAGGTGAGGCCTCGGGCTCTGGATGTGTGCGAGCGCCCTAAGGGCGCTCCGACCACTCTTTTCCAGCACCCTAAGGGCGCTCATTTTTTTTGTGGTTGCCCTGTTTTTTCCTTTCGTGCCCAGGTGAGGCATCGGGCTCTGGATGTGTGGGAGCGCCCTGAGGGCGCTCTGACCACTCTTTTCCAGCACCCTAAGGGCGCTTATTTTTTTTCTGGTTGCCCTGTTTTTTCCTTTCGTGCCCACGTGAGGCCTCGGGCTCTGGATGTGTGGGAGCCCCCTAAGGGCGCTCCGACCACTCTTTTCCAGCACCCTAAGGGCGCTCATTTTTTTTGTGGTTGCCCTGTTTTTTCCTTTTGTGCCCAGGTGAGGCCTCGGGCTCTGGATGTGTGGGAGCGCCCTAAGGGCGCTCCGACCACTCTTTTCCAGCACCCTAAGGTCGCTCATTTTTTTTGTGGTTGCCCTGTTTTTTCCTTTCATGCCCAGGTGAGGCCTCGGGCTCTGGATGTGTGGGAGCGCCCTAAGGGCGCTCTGACCACTCTTTTCCAGCACCCTAAGGGCGCTCATTTTTTTTTGTGGTTGCCCTGTTTTTTCCTTTCTTGCCCAGGTGAGGCCTCGGGCTTTGGATGTGTGGGATCGCCCTAAGGGCGCTCCGACCACTCTTTTCCAGCACCCTAAGGGCGCTCATTTTTTTTTGTGGTTGCCCTGTTTTTTCCTTTTATTGCCCAGGTGAGGCCTCGGGCTCTGGATGTGTGGGAGCGCCCTAAGGGCGCTCCGACCACTCTTTTCCAGCACCCTAAGGGCGCTCATTTTTTTTGTGGTTGCCCTGTTTTTTCCTTTCGTGCCCAGGTGAGGCCTCGGGCTCTGGATGTGTGGGAGCGCCCTAAGGGCGCTCCGACCACTCTTTTCCAGCACCCTAAGGGCGCTCATTTTTTTTGTGGTTGCCCTGTTTTTTCCTTTCGTGCCCAGGTGAGGCCTCGGGCTTTGGATATGTGGGATCGCCCTAAGGGCGCTCCGACCACTCTTTTCCAGCACACTAAGGGCCCTCATTTTTTTTGTGGTTGCTCTGTTTTTTCCTTTCTTGCCCCAGGTGAGGCCTCGGGCTCTGCATCTGTGGGAGCGCCCTTAGGGTGCTGGAACAGAGTGGTCGGCTCCGACCACTCTTTTCCAGCACCCTAAGGGCGCTCATTTTTTTGTGGTTGCCCTGTTTTTTCCTTTCGTGCCCAGGTGAGGCCTCGGGCTCTGGATGTGTGGGAGCGCCCTTAGGGTGCTGGAAAAGAGTGGTCGGCTAAGACCACTCTTTTCCAGCACCCTAAGGGCGCTCATTTTTTTTGTGGTTGCCCTGTTTTTTCCTTTCGTGCCCAGGTGAGGCCTCGGGCTCTGGATGTGTGGGAGCACCCTAAGGGCGCTCCGACCACTCTTTTCCAGCACCCTAAGGGCGCTCATTTTTTTTGTGGTTGCCATGTTTTTTCCTTTCGTGCCCAGGTGAGGCCTCGGGCTCTGGATGTGTGCGAGCGCCCTAAGGGCGCTCCGACCACTCTTTTCCAGCACCCTAAGGGCGCTCATTTTTTTTGTGGTTGCCCTGTTTTTTCCTTTCGTGCCCAGGTGAGGCCTCGGGCTCTGGATGTGTGCGAGCGCCCTAAGGGTGCTCCGACCACTCTTTTCCAGCACCCTAAGGGCGCTCATTTTTTTTGTGGTTGCCCTGTTTTTTCCTTTCGTGCCCAGGTGAGGCATCGGGCTCTGGATGTGTGGGAGCGCCCTGAGGGCGCTCTGACCACTCTTTTCCAGCACCCTAAGGGCGCTTATTTTTTTTCTGGTTGCCCTGTTTTTTCCTTTCGTGCCCACGTGAGGCCTCGGGCTCTGGATGTGTGGGAGCCCCCTAAGGGCGCTCCGACCACTCTTTTCCAGCACCCTAAGGGCGCTCATTTTTTTTGTGGTTGCCCTGTTTTTTCCTTTTGTGCCCAGGTGAGGCCTCGGGCTCTGGATGTGTGGGAGCGCCCTAAGGGCGCTCCGACCACTCTTTTCCAGCACCCTAAGGTCGCTCATTTTTTTTGTGGTTGCCCTGTTTTTTCCTTTCATGCCCAGGTGAGGCCTCGGGCTCTGGATGTGTGGGAGCGCCCTAAGGGCGCTCTGACCACTCTTTTCCAGCACCCTAAGGGCGCTCATTTTTTTTTGTGGTTGCCCTGTTTTTTCCTTTCTTGCCCAGGTGAGGCCTCGGGCTTTGGATGTGTGGGATCGCCCTAAGGGCGCTCCGACCACTCTTTTCCAGCACCCTAAGGGCGCTCATTTTTTTTTGTGGTTGCCCTGTTTTTTCCTTTTATTGCCCAGGTGAGGCCTCGGGCTCTGGATGTGTGGGAGCGCCCTAAGGGCGCTCCGACCACTCTTTTCCAGCACCCTAAGGGCGCTCATTTTTTTTGTGGTTGCCCTGTTTTTTCCTTTCGTGCCCAGGTGAGGCCTCGGGCTCTGGATGTGTGGGAGCACCCTAAGGGCGCTCCGACCACTCTTTTCCAGCACCCTAAGGGCGCTCATTTTTTTGTGGTTGCCCTGTTTTTTCCTTTCGTGCCCAGGTGAGGCCTCGGGCTCTGGATGTGTGGGAGCGCCCTTAGGGTGCTGGAAAAGAGTGGTCGGCTAAGACCACTCTTTCCCAGCACCCTAAGGGCGCTCATTTTTTTTGTGGTTGCCCTGTTTTTTCCTTTCGTGCCCAGGTGAGGCCTCGGGCTCTGGATGTGTGGGAGCACCCTAAGGGCGCTCCGACCACTCTTTTCCAGCACCCTAAGGGCGCTCATTTTTTTTGTGGTTGCCATGTTTTTTCCTTTCGTGCCCAGGTGAGGCCTCGGGCTCTGGATGTGTGCGAGCGCCCTAAGGGCGCTCCGACCACTCTTTTCCAGCACCCTAAGGGCGCTCATTTTTTTTGTGGTTGCCCTGTTTTTTCCTTTCGTGCCCAGGTGAGGCATCGGGCTCTGGATGTGTGGGAGCGCCCTGAGGGCGCTCTGACCACTCTTTTCCAGCACCCTAAGGGCGCTTATTTTTTTTCTGGTTGCCCTGTTTTTTCCTTTCGTGCCCACGTGAGGCCTCGGGCTCTGGATGTGTGGGAGCCCCCTAAGGGCGCTCCGACCACTCTTTTCCAGCACCCTAAGGGCGCTCATTTTTTTTGTGGTTGCCCTGTTTTTTCCTTTTGTGCCCAGGTGAGGCCTCGGGCTCTGGATGTGTGGGAGCGCCCTAAGGGCGCTCCGACCACTCTTTTCCAGCACCCTAAGGTCGCTCATTTTTTTTGTGGTTGCCCTGTTTTTTCCTTTCATGCCCAGGTGAGGCCTCGGGCTCTGGATGTGTGGGAGCGCCCTAAGGGCGCTCTGACCACTCTTTTCCAGCACCCTAAGGGCGCTCATTTTTTTTTGTGGTTGCCCTGTTTTTTCCTTTCTTGCCCAGGTGAGGCCTCGGGCTTTGGATGTGTGGGATCGCCCTAAGGGCGCTCCGACCACTCTTTTCCAGCACCCTAAGGGCGCTCATTTTTTTTTGTGGTTGCCCTGTTTTTTCCTTTTATTGCCCAGGTGAGGCCTCGGGCTCTGGATGTGTGGGAGCGCCCTAAGGGCGCTCCGACCACTCTTTTCCAGCACCCTAAGGGCGCTCATTTTTTTTGTGGTTGCCCTGTTTTTTCCTTTCGTGCCCAGGTGAGGCCTCGGGCTCTGGATGTGTGGGAGCGCCCTAAGGGCGCTCCGACCACTCTTTTCCAGCACCCTAAGGGCGCTCATTTTTTTTGTGGTTGCCCTGTTTTTTCCTTTCGTGCCCAGGTGAGGCCTCGGGCTTTGGATATGTGGGATCGCCCTAAGGGCGCTCCGACCACTCTTTTCCAGCACACTAAGGGCCCTCATTTTTTTTGTGGTTGCTCTGTTTTTTCCTTTCTTGCCCCAGGTGAGGCCTCGGGCTCTGCATCTGTGGGAGCGCCCTTAGGGTGCTGCAACAGAGTGGTCGGCTCCGACCACTCTTTTCCAGCACCCTAAGGGCGCTCATTTTTTTGTGGTTGCCCTGTTTTTTCCTTTCGTGCCCAGGTGAGGCCTCGGGCTCTGGATGTGTGGGAGCGCCCTTAGGGTGCTGGAAAAGAGTGGTCGGCTAAGACCACTCTTTTCCAGCACCCTAAGGGCGCTCATTTTTTTTGTGGTTGCCCTGTTTTTTCCTTTCGTGCCCAGGTGAGGCCTCGGGCTCTGGATGTGTGGGAGCACCCTAAGGGCGCTCCGACCACTCTTTTCCAGCACCCTAAGGGCGCTCATTTTTTTTGTGGTTGCCATGTTTTTTCCTTTCGTGCCCAGGTGAGGCCTCGGGCTCTGGATGTGTGCGAGCGCCCTAAGGGCGCTCCGACCACTCTTTTCCAGCACCCTAAGGGCGCTCATTTTTTTTGTGGTTGCCCTGTTTTTTCCTTTCGTGCCCAGGTGAGGCCTCGGGCTCTGGATGTGTGCGAGCGCCCTAAGGGTGCTCCGACCACTCTTTTCCAGCACCCTAAGGGCGCTCATTTTTTTTGTGGTTGCCCTGTTTTTTCCTTTCGTGCCCAGGTGAGGCATCGGGCTCTGGATGTGTGGGAGCGCCCTAAGGGCGCTCTGACCACTCTTTTCCAGCACCCTAAGGGCGCTTATTTTTTTTCTGGTTGCCCTGTTTTTTCCTTTCGTGCCCACGTGAGGCCTCGGGCTCTGGATGTGTGGGAGCCCCCTAAGGGCGCTCCGACCACTCTTTTCCAGCACCCTAAGGGCGCTCATTTTTTTTGTGGTTGCCCTGTTTTTTCCTTTCGTGCCCAGGTGAGGCCTCGGGCTCTGGATGTGTGGGAGCGCCCTAAGGGCGCTCCGACCACTCTTTTCCAACACCCTAAGGTCGCTCATTTTTTTTGTGGTTGCCCTGTTTTTTCCTTTCGTGCCCAGGTGAGGCCTCGGGCTCTGGATGTGTGGGAGCGCCCTAAGGGCGCTCTGACCACTCTTTTCCAGCACCCTAAGGGCGCTCATTTTTTTTTGTGGTTGCCCTGTTTTTTCCTTTCTTGCCCAGGTGAGGCCTCGGGCTTTGGATGTGTGGGATCGCCCTAAGGGCGCTCCGACCACTCTTTTCCAGCACCCTAAGGGCGCTCATTTTTTTTTGTGGTTGCCCTGTTTTTTCCTTTTATTGCCCAGGTGAGGCCTCGGGCTCTGGATGTGTGGGAGCGCCCTAAGGGCGCTCCGACCACTCTTTTCCAGCACCCTAAGGGCGCTCATTTTTTTTGTGGTTGCCCTGTTTTTTCCTTTCGTGCCCAGGTGAGGCCTCGGGCTCTGGATGTGTGGGAGCGCCCTACGGGCGCTCCGACCACTCTTTTCCAGCACCCTAAGGGCGCTCATTTTTTTTGTGGTTGCCCTGTTTTTTCCTTTCGTGCCCAGGTGAGGCCTCGGGCTTTGGATGTGTGGGATCGCCCTAAGGGCGCTCCGACCACTCTTTTCCAGCACACTAAGGGCCCTCATTTTTTTTGTGGTTGCCCTGTTTTTTCCTTTCGTGCCCAGGTGAGGCCTCGGGCTCTGGATGTGTGGGAGCACCCTAAGGGCGCTCCGACCACTCTTTTCCAGCACCCTAAGGGCGCTCATTTTTTTTGTGGTTGCCCTGTTTTTTCCTTTCGTGCCCAGCTGAGGCCTCGGGCTCTGGATGTGTGGGAGCGCGCTTAGGGTGCTGGAAAAGAGTGGTCGGCTCCGACCACTCTTTTCCAGCACCCTAAGGGCGCTCATTTTTTTTGTGGTTGCCCTGTTTTTTCCTTTCGTGCCCAGGTGAGGCCTCGGGCTCTGGATGTGTGGGAGCCCCCTAAGGGCGCTCCGACCACTCTTTTCCAGCACCCTAAGGGCGCTCATTTGTTTTGTGGTTGCCCTGTTTTTTCCTTTCGTGCCCAGCTGAGGCCTCGGGCTCTGGATGTGTGGGAGCGCGCTTAGGGTGCTGGAAAAGAGTGGTCGGCTCCGACCACTCTTTTCCAGCACCCTAAGGGCGCTCATTTTTTTTGTGGTTGCCCTGTTTTTTCCTTTCGTGCCCAGGTGAGGCCTCGGGCTCTGGATGTGTGGGAGCCCCCTAAGGGCGCTCCGACCACTCTTTTCCAGCACCCTAAGGGCGCTCATTTTTTTTGTGGTTGCCCTATTTTTTCCTTTCGTGCCCAGGTGAGGCCTCAGGCTCTGGATGTGTGGGAGCGCCCTAGGGGCGCTCCGACCACTCTTTTCCAGCACCCTAAGGGCGCTCATTTTTTTTGTGGTTGCCCTGTTTTTTCCTTTCGTGCCCAGCTGAGGCCTCGGGCTCTGGATGTGTGGGAGCGCCCTTAGGGTGCTGGAAAAGAGTGGTAGGCTTTGACCACTCTTTTCCAGCACCCTAAGGGCGCTCATTTTTTTTGTGGTTGCCCTGTTTATTCCTTTCGTGCCCAGGTGAGGCCTCGGGCTCTGGATGTGTGCGAGCGCCCTAAGGGCGCTCCGACCACTCTTTTCCAGCACCCTAAGGGCGCTCATTTTTTTTGTGGTTGCCCTGTTTTTTCCTTTCGTGCCCAGGTGAGGCCTCAGGCTCTGGATGTGTGGGAGCGCCATAGGGGCGCTCCGACCACTCTTTTCCAGCACCCTAAGGGTGCTCATTTTTTTTGTGGTTGCCCTGTTTTTTCCTTTCGTGCCCAGGTGAGGCCTCGGGCTCTGGATGTGTGGGAGCGCCCTTAGGGTGCTGGAAAAGAGTGGTCGGCTCCGACCACTCTTTTTTAGCACCCTAAGGGCGCTCATTTTTTTTCTGGTTGCCCTGTTTTTTCCTTTCGTGCCCAGGTGAGGCCTCGGGCTCTGGATGTGTGGGAGCAACCTAGGGGCGCTCCGACCACTCTTTTCCAGCACCCTAAGGGCGGTCATTTTTTTTGTGGTTGCCCTGTTTTTTCCTTTCGTGCCCAGGTGAGGCCTCGGGCTCTGGATGTGTGGGAGCGCCCTTAGGGTGCTGGAAAAGAGTGGTCGGCTACGACCACTCTTTTTCTGCACCCTAAGGGCGCTCATTTTTTTTGTGGTTGCCCTGTTTTTTCCTTTCGTGCCCAGGTGAGGCCTCGGGCTCTGGATGTGTGGGAGCACCCTAAGGGCGCTCCGACCAGTCTTTTCCAGCACCCTAAGGGTGCTCATTTTTTTTGTGGTTGCCCTGTTTTTTCCTTTCGTGCCCAGCTGAGGCCTCGGGCTCTGGATGTGTGGGAGCGCCCTTAGGGTGCTGGAAAAGAGTGGTCGGCTCCGACCACTCTTTTCCAGCACCCTAAGGGCGCTCATTTTTTTTGTGGTTGCCCTGTTTTTTCCTTTCGTGCCCAGGTGAGGCCTCGGGCTCTGGATGTGTGGGAGCCCCCTAAGGGCGCTCCGACCACTCTTTTCCAGCACCCTAAGGGCGCTCATTTTTTTTGTGGTTGCCCTGTTTTTTCCTTTCGTGCCCAGCTGAGGCCTCGGGCTCTGGATGTGTGGGAGCGCCCTTAGGGTGCTAGAAAAGAGTGGTCGGTTCCGACCACTCTTTTCCAGCACCCTAAGGGCGCTCATTTTTTTTGTGGTTGCTCTGTTTTTTCCTTTCTTGCCCCAGGTGAGGCCTCGGGCTCTGCATCTGTGGGAGCGCCCTTAAGGTGTTGGAAAAGAGTGGTCGGCTACGACCACTCTTTTCTTGCACCCTAAGGGCGCTCATTTTTTTTGTGGTTGCCCTGTTTTTTCCTTTCGTGCCCAGGTGAGGCCTCGGGCTCTGGATGTGTGGGAGCCCCCTAAGGGCGCTCCGACCACTCTTTTCCAGCACCCTAAGGGCGCTCATTTTTTTTGTGGTTGCCCTGTTTTTTCCTTTCGTGCCCAGCTGAGGCCTCGGGCTCTGGATGTGTGGGAGCGCCCTTAGGGTGCTGGAAAAGAGTGGTCGGTTCCGACCACTCTTTTCCAGCACCCTAAGGGCGCTCATTTTTTTTGTGGTTGCCCTGTTTTCTCCTTTCGTGCCCAGGTGAGGCCTCGGGCTCTGGATGTGTGCGAGCGCCCTAAGGGCGCTCCGACCACTCTTTTCCAGCACCCTAAGGGCGCTCATTTTTTTTGTGGTTGCCCTATTTTTTCCTTTCGTGCCCAGGTGAGGCCTCAGGCTCTGGATGTGTGGGAGCGCCCTAGGGGCGCTCCGACCACTCTTTTCCAGCACCCTAAGGGCGCTCATTTTTTTTGTGGTTGCCCTGTTTTTTCCTTTCGTGCCCAGCTGAGGCCTCGGGCTCTGGATGTGTGGGAGCGCCCTTAGGGTGCTGGAAAAGAGTGGTCGGCTACGACCACTCTTTTCCAGCACCCTAAGGGCGCTCATTTTTTTTGTGGTTGCCCTGTTTTTTCCTTTCGTGCCCAGGTGAGGCCTCGGGCTCTGGATGTGTGGGAGCACCCTAAGGGCGCTCCGACCAGTCTTTTCCAGCACCCTAAGGGTGCTCATTTTTTTTGTGGTTGCCCTGTTTTTTCCTTTCGTGCCCAGCTGAGGCCTCGGGCTCTGGATGTGTGGGAGCGCCCTTAGGGTGCTGGAAAAGAGTGGTCGGCTCCGACCACTCTTTTCCAGCACCCTAAGGGCGCTCATTTTTTTTGTGGTTGCCCTGTTTTTTCCTTTCGTGCCCAGGTGAGGCCTCGGGCTCTGGATGTGTGGGAGCCCCCTAAGGGCGCTCCGACCACTCTTTTCCAGCACCCTAAGGGCGCTCATTTTTTTTGTGGTTGCCCTGTTCTTTCCTTTCGTGCCCAGCTGAGGCCTCGGGCTCTGGATGTGTGGGAGCGCCCTTAGGGTGCTGGAAAAGAGTGGTCGGTTCCGACCACTCTTTTCCAGCACCCTAAGGGCGCTCATTTTTTTTGTGGTTGCCCTGTTTTCTCCTTTCGTGCCCAGGTGAGGCCTCGGGCTCTGGATGTGTGCGAGCGCCCTAAGGGCGCTCCGACCACTCTTTTCCAGCACCCTAAGGGCGCTCATTTTTTTTGTGGTTGTCCTATTTTTTCCTTTCGTGCCCAGGTGAGGCCTCAGGCTCTGGATGTGTGGGAGCGCCCTAGGGGCGCTCCGACCACTCTTTTCCAGCACCCTAAGGGCGCTCATTTTTTTTGTGGTTGCCCTGTTTTTTCCTTTCGTGCCCAGCTGAGGCCTCGGGCTCTGCATCTGTGGGAGCGCCCTCAGGGTGCTGGAACAGAGTGGTCGGCTCCGACCACTCTTTTCCAGCACCCTAAGGGCGCTCATTTTTTTTGTGGTTGCTCTGTTTTTTCCTTTCTTGCCCCAGGTGAGGCCTCGGGCTCTGCATCTGTGGGAGCGCCCTTAAGGTGTTGGAAAAGAGTGGTCGGCTACGACCACTCTTTTCTTGCACCCTAAGGGCGCTCATTTTTTTTGTGGTTGCTCTGTTTTTTCCTTTATTGCCCCATGTGAGGCCTCCGGCTCTGCATCTGTGGGAGTGCCATTAGGGTGCTGGAAAAGAGTGGTCGGCTCCGACCACTCTTTTCCAGCACCCTAAGGGCGCTCATTTTTTTTGTGGTTGCCCTGTTTTTTCCTTTCGTGCCCAGGTGAGGCCTCGGGCTCTGGATGTGTGGGAGCACCCTAAGGGCGCTCCGACCACTCTTTTCCAGCACCCTAAGGGCGCTCATTTTTTTTGTGGTTGCCCTGTTTTTTCCTTTCATGCCCAGGTGAGGCCTCGGGCTCTGGATGTGTGGGAGCGCCCTTAGGGTGCTGGAAAAGAGTGGTCGGCTACGACCACTCTTTTCCAGCACCCTAAGGGCTCTCATTTTTTTTGTGGTTGCCCTGTTTTTTCCTTTCGTGCCCAGGTGAGGCCTCGGGCTCTGGATGTGTGGGAGCGCCCTTAGGGTGCTGGAAAAGAGTGGTCGGCTACGACCACTCTTTTCCAGCACTCTAAGGGCGCTCATTTTTTTTGTGGTTGCCCTGTTTTTTCCTTTCGTGCCCAGCTGAGGCCTCGGGCTCTGGATGTGTGGGAGCGCCCTTAGGGTGCTGGAAAAGAGTGGTCGGCTCCGACCACTCTTCTCCAGCACCCTAAGGGCGCTCATTTTTTTTGTGGTTGCCCTGTTTTTTCCTTTCGTGCCCAGGTGAGGCCTCGGGCTCTGGATGTGTGCGAGCGCCCTAAGGGCGCTCTGACCACTCTTTTCCAGCACCTTAAGGGCGCTCATTTTTTTGTGGTTGCCCTGTTTTTTCCTTTCGTGCCCAGGTGAGGCCTCGGGCTCTGGATGTGTGGGAGCGCCCTTAGGGTGCTGGAAAAGAGTGGTCGGCTACGACCACTCTTTTCCAGCACCCTAAGGGCGCTCATTTTTTTTGTGGTTGCCCTGTTTTTTCCTTTCGTGCCCAGGTGAGGCCTTGGGCTCTGGATGTGTGGGAGCCCCCTAAGGGCGCTCCGACCACTCTTCTCCAGCACCCTAAGGGCGCTCATTTTTTTTGTGGTTGCCCTGTTTTTTCCTTTCGTGCCCAGGTGAGGCCTCGAGCTCTGGATGTGTGCGAGCGCCATAAGGGCGCTCTGACCACTCTTTTCCAGCACCCTAAGGGCGCTCATTTTTTTTGTGGTTGCCCTGTTTTTTCCTTTCGTGCCCAGGTGAGGCCTCGGGCTCTGGATGTGTGGGAGCGCCCTAAGGGCGCTCCGACCACTCTTTTCCAGCACCCTTAGGGCGCTCATTTTTTTTGTGGTTGCCCTGTGTTTTCCTTTCGTGCCCAGGTGAGGCCTCGGGCTCTGGATGTGTGGGAGCGCCCTAAGGGCGCTCTGACCACTCTTTTCCAGCACCCTAAGGGCGCTCATTTTTTTTGTGGTTGCCCTGTTTTTTCCTTTCGTGCCCAGGTGAGGCCTCGGGCTTTGGATGTGTGGGATCGCCCTAAGGGCGCTCCGACCACTCTTTTCCAGCACCCTAAGGGCCCTCATTTTTTTTGTGGTTGCTCTGTTTTTTCCTTTCTTGCCCCAGGTGAGGCCTCGGGCTCTGCATCTGTGGGAGCGCCCTCAGGGTGCTGGAACAGAGTGGTCGGCTCCGACCACTCTTTTCCAGCACCCTAAGGGCGCTCATTTCTTCTGTGGTTGCTCTGTTTTTTCCTTTCTTGCCCCAGGTGAGGCCTCGGGCTCTGCATCTGTGGGAGCGCCCTTAAGGTGTTGGAAAAGAGTGGTCGGCTACGACCACTCTTTTCCAGCACCCTAAGGGCGCTCATTTTTTTTGTGGTTGCTCTGTTTTTTCCTTTCTTGCCCCAGGTGAGGCCTCCGGCTCTGCATCTGTGGGAGTGCCCTTAGGGTGCTGGAAAAGAGTGGTCGGCTCCGACCACTCTTTTCCAGCACCCTAAGGGCGCTCATTTTTTTTGTGGTTGCCCTGTTTTTTCCTTTCGTGCCCAGGTGAGGCCTCGGGCTCTGGATGTGTGGGAGCACCCTAAGGGCGCTCCGACCACTCTTTTCCAGCACCCTAAGGGCGCTCATTTTTTTTGTGGTTGCCCTGTTTTTTCCTTTCGTGCCCAGCTGAGGCCTCGGGCTCTGGATGTGTGGGAGCGCCCTTAGGGTGCTGGAAAAGAGTGGTCGGCTCCGACCACTCTTTTCCAGCACCCTAAGGGCGCTCATTTTTTTTGTGGTTGCCCTGTTTTTTCCTTTCGTGCCCAGGTGAGGCCTCGGGCTCTGGATGTGTGGGAGCCCCCTAAGGGCGCTCCGACCACTCTTTTCCAGCACCCTAAGGGCGCTCATTTTTTTTGTGGTTGCCCTGTTTTTTCCTTTCGTGCCAAGGTGAGGCCTCGGGCTCTGGATGTGTGGGAGCGCCCTTAGGGTGCTGGAAAAGAGTGGTCGGTTCCGACCACTCTTTTCCAGCACCCTAAGGGCGCTCATTTTTTTTGTGGTTGCCCTGTTTTCTCCTTTCGTGCCCAGGTGAGGCCTCGGGCTCTGGATGTGTGCGAGCGCCCTAAGGGCGCTCCGACCACTCTTTTCCAGCACCCTAAGGGCGCTCATTTTTTTTGTGGTTGCCCTATTTTTTCCTTTCGTGCCCAGGTGAGGCCTCAGGCTCTGGATGTGTGGGAGCGCCCTAGGGGCGCTCCGACCACTCTTTTCCAGCACCCTAAGGGCGCTCATTTTTTTTGTGGTTGCCCTGTTTTTTCCTTTCGTGCCCAGCTGAGGCCTCGGGCTCTGGATGTGTGCGAGCGCCCTTAGGGTGCTGGAAAAGAGTGGTAGGCTTTGACCACTCTTTTCCAGCACCCTAAGGGCGCTCATTTTTTTTGTGGTTGCCCTGTTTATTCCTTTCGTGCCCAGGTGAGGCCTCGGGCTCTTGATGTGTGCGAGCGCCCTAAGGGCGGTCCGACCACTCTTTTCCAGCACCCTAAGGGCGCTCATTTTTTTTGTGGTTGCCCTGTTTTTTCCTTTCGTGCCCAGGTGAGGCCTCAGGCTCTGGATGTGTGGGAGCGCCATAGGGGCGCTCCGACCACTCTTTTCCAGCACCCTAAGGGTGCTCATTTTTTTTGTGGTTGCCCTGTTTTTTCCTTTCGTGCCCAGGTGAGGCCTCGGGCTCTGGATGTGTGGGAGCGCCCTTAGGGTGCTGGAAAAGACTGGTCGGCTCCGACCACTCTTTTTTAGCACCCTAAGGGCGCTCATTTTTTTTCTGGTTGCCCTGTTTTTTCCTTTCGTGCCCAGGTGAGGCCTCGGGCTCTGGATGTGTGGGAGCAACCTAGGGGCGCTCCGACCACTCTTTTCCAGCACCCTAAGGGCGGTCATTTTTTTTGTGGTTGCCCTGTTTTTTCCTTTCGTGCCCAGGTGAGGCCTCGGGCTCTGGATGTGTGGGAGCGCCCTTAGGGTGCTGGAAAAGAGTGGTCGGCTACGACCACTCTTTTTCTGCACCCTAAGGGCGCTCATTTTTTTTGTGGTTGCCCTGTTTTTTCCTTTCGTGCCCAGGTGAGGCCTCGGGCTCTGGATGTGTGGGAGCACCCTAAGGGCGCTCCGACCAGTCTTTTCCAGCACCCTAAGGGTGCTCATTTTTTTTGTGGTTGCCCTGTTTTTTCCTTTCGTGCCCAGCTGAGGCCTCGGGCTCTGGATGTGTGGGAGCGCCCTTAGGGTGCTGGAAAAGAGTGGTCGGCTCCGACCACTCTTTTCCAGCACCCTAAGGGCGCTCATTTTTTTTGTGGTTGCCCTGTTTTTTCCTTTCGTGCCCAGGTGAGGCCTCGGGCTCTGGATGTGTGGGAGCCCCCTAAGGGCGCTCCGACCACTCTTTTCCAGCACCCTAAGGGCGCTCATTTTTTTTGTGGTTGCCCTGTTTTTTCCTTTCGTGCCCAGCTGAGGCCTCGGGCTCTGGATGTGTGGGAGCGCCCTTAGGGTGCTGGAAAAGAGTGGTCGGTTCCGACCACTCTTTTCCAGCACCCTAAGGGCGCTCATTTTTTTTGTGGTTGCCCTGTTTTCTCCTTTCGTGCCCAGGTGAGGCCTCGGGCTCTGGATGTGTGCGAGCGCCCTAAGGGCGCTCCGACCACTCTTTTCCAGCACCCTAAGGGCGCTCATTTTTTTTGTGGTTGCCCTATTTTTTCCTTTCGTGCCCAGGTGAGGCCTCAGGCTCTGGATGTGTGGGAGCGCCCTAGGGGCGCTCCGACCACTCTTTTCCAGCACCCTAAGGGCGCTCATTTTTTTTGTGGTTGCCCTGTTTTTTCCTTTCGTGCCCAGCTGAGGCCTCGGGCTCTGGATGTGTGGGAGCGCCCTTAGGGTGCTGGAAAAGAGTGGTCGGCTACGACCACTCTTTTCCAGCACCCTAAGGGCGCTCATTTTTTTTGTGGTTGCCCTGTTTTTTCCTTTCGTGCCCCGGTGAGGCCTCGGGCTCTGGATGTGTGGGAGCACCCTAAGGGCGCTCCGACCAGTCTTTTCCAGCACCCTAAGGGTGCTCATTTTTTTTGTGGTTGCCCTGTTTTTTCCTTTCGTGCCCAGCTGAGGCCTCGGGCTCTGGATGTGTGGGAGCGCCCTTAGGGTGCTGGAAAAGAGTGGTCGGCTCCGACCACTCTTTTCCAGCACCCTAAGGGCGCTCATTTTTTTTGTGGTTGCCCTGTTTTTTCCTTTCGTGCCCAGGTGAGGCCTCGGGCTCTGGATGTGTGGGAGCCCCCTAAGGGCGCTCCGACCACTCTTTTCCAGCACCCTAAGGGCGCTCATTTTTTTTGTGGTTGCCCTGTTTTTTCCTTTCGTGCCCAGCTGAGGCCTCGGGCTCTGGATGTGTGGAGCGCCCTTAGGGTGCTGGAAAAGAGTGGTCGGTTCCGACCACTCTTTTCCAGCACCCTAAGGGCGCTCATTTTTTTTGTGGTTGCCCTGTTTTCTCCTTTCGTGCCCAGGTGAGGCCTCGGGCTCTGGATGTGTGCGAGCGCCCTAAGGGCGCTCCGACCACTCTTTTCCAGCACCCTAAGGGCGCTCATTTTTTTTGTGGTTGCCCTGTTTTTTCCTTTCGTGCCCAGCTGAGGCCTCGGGCTCTGGATGTGTGGGAGCGCCCTTAGGGTGCTGGAAAAGAGTGGTAGGCTTTGACCACTCTTTTCCAGCACCCTAAGGGCGCTCATTTTTTTTGTGGTTGCCCTGTTTATTCCTTTCGTGTCCAGGTGAGGCCTCGGGCTCTGGATGTGTGCGAGCGCCCTAAGGGCGCTCCGACCACTCTTTTCCAGCACCCTAAGGGCGCTTATTTTTTTTGTGGTTGCCCTGTTTTTTCCTTTCGTGCCCAGGTGAGGCCTCAGGCTCTGGATGTGTGGGAGCGCCATAGGGGCGCTCCGACCACTCTTTTCCAGCACCCTAAGGGTGCTCATTTTTTTTGTGGTTGCCCTGTTTTTTCCTTTCGTGCCCAGGTGAGGCCTCGGGCTCTGGATGTGTGGGAGCGCCCTTAGGGTGCTGGAAAAGAGTGGTCGGCTCCAACCACTCTTTTTTAGCACCCTAAGGGCGCTCATTTTTTTTCTGGTTGCCCTGTTTTTTCCTTTCGTGCCCAGGTGAGGCCTCGGGCTCTGGATGTGTGGGAGCAACCTAGGGGCGCTCCGACCACTCTTTTCCAGCACCCTAAGGGCGCTCATTTTTTTTGTGGTTGCCCTGTTTTTTCCTTTCGTGCCCAGGTGAGGCCTCGGGCTCTGGATGTGTGGGAGCGCCCTTAGGGTGCTGGAAAAGAGTGGTCGGCTCCGACCACTCTTTTCCAGCACCCTAAGGGCGCTCATTTTTTTTGTGGTTGCCCTGTTTTTTCCTTTCGTGTCCAGGTGAGGCCTCGGGCTCTGGATGTGTGCGAGCGCCCGAAGGGCGCTCCGACCACTCTTTTCCAGCACCCTAAGGGCGCTCATTTTTTTTGTGGTTGCCCTGTGTTTTCCTTTCGTGCCCAGGTGAGGCCTCGGGCTCTGGATATGTGGGAGCGCCCTGAGGGCGCTCGGACCACGTTTTTCCAGCACCCTAAGGGCGCTCATTTTTTTTGTGGTTGCCCTGTTTTTTCCTTTAGTGCCCAGGTGAGGGCTCGGGCTTTGGATGTGTGGGATCGCCCTAAGGGCGCTCCGACCACTCTTTTCCAGCACCCTAAGGGCCCTCATTTTTTTTGTGGTTGCTCTGTTTTTTCCTTTCTTGCCCCAGGTGAGGCCTCGGGCTCTGCATCTGTGGGAGCGCCCTTAAGGTGCTGGAAAAGAGTGGTCGGCTACGAGCACTCTTTTCCAGCACCCTAAGGGCGCTCATTTTTTTTGTGGTTGCTCTGTTTTTTCCTTTCTTGCCCCAGGTGAGGCCTCCGGCTCTGCATCTGTGGGAGTGCCCTTAGGGTGCTGGAAAAGAGTGGTCGGCTCCGACCACTCTTTTCCAGCACCCTAAGGGCGCTCATTTCTTTTGTGGTTGCTCTGTTTTTTCCTTTCTTGCCCTGGTGAGGCCTCGGGCTCTGCATCTCTGGGAGCGCCCTTAGGGTGCTGGAAAAGAGTGGTCGGCTCCGACCACTCTTTTCCAGCACCCTAAGGGCGCTCATTTTTTTTGTGGTTGCTCTGTTTTTTCCTTTCTTGCCCCAGGTGAGGCCTCGGGCTCTGCATCTGTGGGAGCGCCCTTAGGGTGCTGGAAAAGAGTGGTCGACTCCGACCACTCTTTTCCAGCACCCTAAGGGCGCTAATTTTTTTTGTGGTTGCTCTGTTTTTTCCTTTCTTGCTCCAGGTGAGGCCTCGGGCTCTGCATCTGTGGGAGCGCCCTTAGGGTGCTGGAAAAGAGTGGTCGGCTCCGACCACTCTTTTCCAGCACCCTAAGGGTGCTCATTTTTTTTGTGGTTGCTCTGCTTTTTCCTTTCTTGCCCAGGTGAGGCCTCGGGCTCTGGATGTGTGGGAGCGCCCTAGGGGCGCTCCGACCACTCTTTTCCAGCACCCTAAGGGCGCTCATTTTTTTTGTGGTTGCCCTGTTTTTTCCTTTCGTGCCCAGGTGAGGCGTCGGGCTCTGCATGTGTGGGAGCGCCCTAAGGGCGCTCCGACCACTCTTTTCCAGCACCCTAAGGGCGCTCATTTTTTTTGTGGTTGCCCTGTTTTTTCCTTTCGTGCCCAGGTGAGGCCTCGGGCTCTGGATGTGTGGGAGCGCCCTAAGGGCGCTCCGACCACTCTTTTCCAGCGCCCTAAGGGCGCTCATTTTTTTTCTGGTTGCTCTGTTTTTTCCTTTCTTGCCCCAGGTGAGGCCTCGGGCTCTGGATGTGTGGGAGCGCCCTTAAGGTGCTGGAAAAGAGTGGTCGGCTCCGACCACTCTTTTCCAGCACCCTAAGGGCGCTCATTTTTTTTCTGGTTGCTCTGTTTTTTCCTTTCTTGCCCCAGGTGAGGCCTCGGGCTCTGGATGTGTGCTCCGACCACTCTTTTCCAGCACCCTAAGGGCGCTCATTTTTTTTGTGGTTGCTCTGTTTTTTCCTTTCTTGCCCCAGGTGAGGCCTCGGGCTCTGGATGTGTGCTCCGACCACTCTTTTCCAGCACCCTAAGGGCGCTCATTTTTTTTGTGGTTGCCCTGTTTTTTCCTTTCGTGCCCAGGTGAGGCCTCGGGCTCTGGATGTGTGGGAGCGCCCTAAGGGCGCTCCGACCACTCTTTTCCAGCACCCTAAGGGCGCTCATTTTTTTTGTGGTTGCCGTGTTTTTTCCTTTCGTGCCCAGGTGAGGCCTCGGGCTCTGGATGTGTGGGAGTGCCCTTAGGGTGCTGGAAAAGAGTGGTCGGCTACGACCACTCTTTTCCAGCACCCTAAGGGCGCTCATTTTTTTTGTGGTTGCCCTGTTTTTTCCTTTCGTGCCCAGGTGAGGCCTCGGGCTCTGGATGTGTGGGAGCGCCCTAAGGGCGCTCCGACCACTCTTTTCCAGCGCCCTAAGGGCGCTCATTTTTTTTCTGGTTGCTCTGTTTTTTCCTTTCTTGCCCCAGGTGAGGGCTCGGGCTCTGGATGTGTGGGAGCGCCCTTAGGGTGCTGGAAAAGAGTGGTCGGCTCCGACCACTCTTTTCCAACACCCTAAGGGCGCTCATTTTTTTTCTGGTTGCTCTGTTTTTTCGTTTCTTGCCCCAGGTGAGGCCTCGGGCTCTGGATGTGTGCTCCGACCACTCTTTTCCAGCACCCTAAGGGCGCTTATTTTTTTTGTGGTTGCTCTGTTTTTTCCTTTCTTGCCCCAGGTGAGGCGTCGGGCTCTGGATGTGTGCTCCGACCACTCTTTTCCAGCACCCTAAGGGCGCTCATTTTTTTTGTGGTTGCCCTGTTTTTTCCTTTCGTGCCCAGGTGAGGCGTCGGGCTCTGCATGTGTGGGAGCGCCCTAAGGGCGCTCCGACCACTCTTTTCCAGCACCCTAAGGGCGCTCATTTTTTTTGTGGTTGCCCTGTTTTTTCCTTTCGTGCCCAGGTGAGGCCTCGGGCTCTGGATGTGTGGGAGCGCCCTAAGGGCGCTCCGACCACTCTTTTCCAGCACCCTAAGGGCGCTGATTTTTTTTCTGGTTGCTCTGTTTTTTCCTTTCTTGCCCCAGGTGAGGCCTCGGGCTCTGGATGTGTGGGAGCGCCCTTAGGGTGCTGGAAAAGAGTGGTCGGCTCCGACCACTCTTTTCCAGCACCCTAAGGGCGCTCATTTTTTTTTCTGGTTGCTCTGTTTTTTCCTTTCTTGCCCCAGGTGAGGCCTCGGGCTCTGGATGTGTGGGAGCGCCCTTAGGGTGCTGGAAAAGAGTGGTCGGCTCCGACCACTCTTTTCCAGCACCCTAAGGGCGCTCATTTTTTTTCTGGTTGCTCTGTTTTTTCCTTTCTTGCCCCAGGTGAGGCCTCGGGCTCTGGATGTGTGGGAGCGCCCTTAGGGTGCTGGAAAAGAGTGGTCGGCTCCGACCACTCTTTTCCAGCACCCTAAGGGCGCTCATTTTTTTTCTGGTTGCTCTGTTTTTTCCTTTCTTGCCCCAGGTGAGGCCTCGGGCTCTGGATGTGTGCTCCGACCACTCTTTTCCAGCACCCTAAGGGCGCTCATTTTTTTTGTGGTTGCTCTGTTTTTTCCTTTCTTGCCCCAGGTGAGGCCTCGGGCTCTGGATGTGTGCTCCGACCACTCTTTTCCAGCACCCTAAGGGCGCTCATTTTTTTTCTGGTTGCTCTGTTTTTTCCTTTCTTGCCCCAGGTGAGGCCTCGGGCTCTGGATGTGTGGGAGCGCCCTTAGGGTGCTGGAAAAGAGTGGTCGGCTCCGACCACTCTTTTCCAGCACCCTAAGGGCGCTCATTTTTTTTCTGGTTGCTCTGTTTTTTCCTTTCTTGCCCCAGGTGAGGCCTCGGGCTCTGGATGTGTGCTCCGACCACTCTTTTCCAGCACCCTAAGGGCGCTCATTTTTTTTGTGGTTGCTCTGTTTTTTCCTTTCTTGCCCCAGGTGAGGCCTCGGGCTCTGGATGTGTGCTCCGACCACTCTTTTCCAGCACCCTAAGGGCGCTCATTTTTTTTCTGGTTGCTCTGTTTTTTCCTTTCTTGCCCCAGGTGAGGCCTCGGGCTCTGGATGTGTGGGAGCGCCCTTAGGGTGCTGGAAAAGAGTGGTCGGCTCCGACTACTCTTTTCCAGCACCCTAAGGGCGCTAATTTTTTTTGTGGTTGCTCTGTTTTTTCCTTTCTTGCCCCAGGTGAGGACTCGGGCTCTGCATCTCTGGGAGCGCCCTTAGGGTGCTGGAAAAGAGTGGTCGGCTCCGAGCACTCTTTTCCAGCACCCTAAGGGCGCTCATTGTTTTTGTGGTTGCTCTGTTTTTTCCTTTCTTGCCCCAGGTGAGGCCTCGGGCTCTGGATGTGTGCTCCGACCACTCTTTTCCAGCACCCTAAGGGCGCTCATTTTTTTTTCTGGTTGCTCTGTTTTTTCCTTTCTTGCCGCAGGTGAGGCCTCGGGCTCTGGATGTGTGCTCCGACCACTCTTTTCCAGCACCCTAAGGGCGCTCATTTTTTTTTCTGGTTGCTATGTTTTTTCCTTTCTTGCCCCATGTGAGGCCTCGGGCTCTGGATGTGTGCTCCTACCACTCTTTTCCAGCACCCTAAGGGCGCTCATTTTTTTTTCTGGTTGCTCTGTTTTTTCCTTTCTTGCCCCAGGTGAGGCCTCGGGCTCTGGATGTGTGCTCCGACCACTCTTTTCCAGCACCCTAAGGGCGCTCATTTTTTTTTCTGGTTGCTCTGTTTTTTCCTTTCTTGCCCCATGTGAGGCCTCGGGCTCTGGATGTGTGCTCCTACCACTCTTTTCCAGCACCCTAAGGGCGCTCATTTTTTTTTCTGGTTGCTCTGTTTTTTCCTTTTTTGCCCCAGGTGAGGCCTCGGGCTCTGGATGTGTGCTCCGACCACTCTTTTCCAGCACCCTAAGGGCGCTCATTTTTTTTGTGGTTGCTCTGTTTTTTCCTTTCTTGCCCCAGGTGAGGCCTCGGGCTCTGGATGTGTGGGAGCGCCCTTAGGGTGCTGGAAAAGAGTGGTCGGCTCCCATTTCCAGCGCCCGTTGGGCACTGGAAACGGGATGCAGAGTCCGAGGCCTCACCTGGGGCAAGAAAGGAAAAAATAGGGCAACCACAAAAAAAAATTTGGGAAGTCATGTTTGTTTGTGACCTGGATTGAGGCATGTTAAAGTTGCAGATTGGTATGATGTTTCTGGAATTCTTAGTCACGGCCCATGTATATACTTTGCAGTTTCAATCAGTGAGTTCAGGGAGGGTTTAGGCTGGGCTTGGGTGGGATTATTTAGGTGTAGATTTTGATTTTGATTTCTGGAATCATACATCTGAACCTGGTTTTTGTTGGTTGCAGTGTCTCACTTAGAATTCTAATAAGCCAAAATGTCACAGTTTGTATGAGTCCAAGTGTAAGGTTTTATAGAAAATGTAATGTTTATATTGTAGGTACATGCTGCATCTTCGCCACCTTCGACACAAGTATCAGAGGGAATGGAGCCAGAATTGGAAATCCTTGATGACTGTCCTGAGGGAGAAGAAGATATTCTTGGGGATGATACTCAATTTATGGCTGATGAGGATGAGATTCGGACTCGGCAGAAACTTAACTCAGTGTCCACGATCACAAGCTTGAGATTCCAACCCATCAGTTCCTCGCGATTTTGTATTCCTTTGTGCAGAATGCTTGCAATGCCAATGGTAAGGCCAACTCTGTCTTCCGATCTTGCTAAGCTTGAGCAAGAGTTTGTCCACGGATACAGGGAGGGCGCCTCAGTCTTTTATGTCTCAACCACAAATGAAGACGGTATGACACAGGAAGTGTTAGAAGCTGATAAAGCTTCTTGGGGTCCTATTTGGAACTCCAAAAACGACGTTTTCAACACGTTTCTCCTTTCAGATCCACATTTGGCCCGCTTCACAAATTTGATGTTTTTTGTGTGTGACGGAAACCATAGGCGTCAAGCTTGGTTAAATCACATTGACAGACTTCACCGAACTGAGGATTCTTGGCATTATTTGGTGGACTCAATTCTCCTTGACACAAATGGGAAAGTTGCACTTGTTATGCAAGTCATGCACAACATAAACAAGTAAGTGCATTTTCTTTTGATAAGCAATCTTTCATATTAATTTCCAGCAGGTTTCAACTTCTTTTCATTTCAATAATCTAATGTCTTTCACTTGATTTTTGAATTTAGACATACCGAGGACTCGCACGTGAAGACCAACATTGTCCATACCCTCTTCAGGGTTCAGAAGTATGGTCTAATGTCAATTGACCAGTTCAATGACATTTTGAGTCCGGCCGATCTCAATAGGTGCAAGAAGTCACATAAGACTTGGTATTCGTTACCGTTACATGTGTTTACAAATTTCATATTTCAGGTGAGTCATGGAATAGTCCTTATGGTTCTACGAATCGCTACCAACTTCTTTAATTTTTTTTTGGGTCTTAAACATCATGTTTCATTTTCATTTGAACTTTTGGTTTCCGCATTCTTGTTCCCTCTTTGTGCAGCACGAACTAGGTCTCGCTGCAGACGATGGTATACGTCAGCTTGTAGAACAATCCGAAGGCGACGTCTCCCCTGCTGACAAGGCAGCTGCGATGAAATCCGCACTTGAGAAGAGAGCTGTGGCACTTCGCATTAAGATGGGAAAACTAGTTTCTGTGTCTAACCCGGAGCTTACCGACGGTTGGCTTCGTGAGGTAGGTACCCTAATCCTTTGTCCATATCATTCTGTTCTGCTTATCCTTAAGAAGTTCTCACAATCCCTTTGTCACACAGATTGAGCGTCATTATACCCTGAACTCACTCTCACCGGAACTCAACTTAGAGAAGCTGCAGCTCATTGCAACTTCAAGGGCGTCTCCAGCATTCAAAATAAAATGGCTAGAATACTTTAATTCATCTGCTTCCACTCGCGAGGCTCGCAGGCTACCTCCCAAGCCCATCAACGAAGAGAAATTGGCAAATTTCCTTGCAAAAGCATGTTTCTGGGCAGGAGTAAGTCCACTGATTTTATTGATTTTTCAATTAGTTGAGTTCCTTGTTGGCATGTGTTTTACCAACCTCACATTCTTAATTTCTGTGCGAGTCCGAAAATCCACGGAAGTACGGATTGGCTTCCGAACCGGGTTAATATCCGGATAATACCCTGGGATTGTTATTAAAGTAGGGTTTCCTAGGGTAGGTTAGTTGTTTTAGGAAATAAGGTTCTAGGCTTCCGCCTTACGCGTTAAAATGGTTAAAACGGATACTTTGGCCGGACCGGAAATTAGCCTGAAAGCCATTTGCGCGAGCGGCATTGTTCAGAGAACGAGTGGTGAGTTGCTTTTTCGAGTCACCAGCAGTTGGATTGATGGGATTCTGTAGTGGTTAGCGGGCAGAGTTCCGGAGGGAAGAATCCGGGTATTGTTGAGAGCTTTGTGCCGCGACGTAAAATGCCGGAAGCAAGAGAGGGAGATGAGAGGGAGCAGGTCCCCATTCCAGTGAAACCCGTATCACCAGCCGTCCCAACGAGAGAATCGGAGTTAAATGAGCTGGCAGAGGATCTTAGCCGGATGGGTTGTGAGGGATTGCTCTCCAAGCCCTGGAATCTCAGGGCGGAGGCCACATTGCGGGAATTCTTGTTCGAGAGGGGCAACCAATGGTTTAGGACAGTTCGGCAGGATCCGGAAAAGTGGACATCAGAGGTATGGGCTGCAGTTTACGGATTTCCGCGAGGAAAGGGTGAGGGTTGGGCTAGCCGCAGGGATAATTTTTATTTAGGGAAATTCCGAACGGAGCCGGACCCAAAAGACGGATTCCATCCTGGGAATTGCCGGAATCACCGAGAGCGGAGAGTCATAGAATTCATCCTGCCCATCCTTAGTCCGGAAAAGCCTAAACGTCTTAGCATCACCATGGCCAATACCCTGTTTGGAGCAATGTCAGGGGTCCGAGCTGTAAATTGGGGTCGCTTAATTCAGGAATACGTAGAGAAGTCCATCCCCCACATTGGCCGGAAACCCTCCTATCTCTCTCCCTACATCCTCCATCTCTACCAGCACCAGGGCTGCATCAACGAAGCGGAAGAGGATATGCTGACGATTGCAGAGGACGAGGTGGCGTACAGGATCGATCCGGAAGCAGGGGTTGCAGAAGCCGGAACGGAAGATTCCAGTGACACAGCGGTTCCGGAACCGCCTTCCGCTCCGTCCCCTCCAAAAGTCCGGAAGCCAGTCTCACCACCACCCCGACAGGAAGCCGGTACCAGCCGGGAAGTGCCCTGGAGAGACATCGACCTCTCCACGTTTGAGTTTCCGGAATCCCCCTTCAAGCGCGTCCGGGGAGAGTTGACGGCACTCCAGGAACAGTATTTCCGAATGGAGCACATCATTCGAGGAGTGAACCGGGCCTTGGACCACTGTGGACCCGGAAATATCCTCCGGGAGTTGGCCAAGCGGACGGACCGGAAACAGGTGGAGACCCTGGAGACGGAAAAGGCACAGCTCGCAGCACAGGTGGCTGCTATGACCCGGGAGCTCACCCAGAAGAGCGAGGAGATCCGGAAGCACCAGGCGGAGCAAGCAGTAGTCCTGAGCCGGGTCCGGGAGTTGGTGGGTCATCCGGGAGAGGTCGTCAACAAGGCGCACCTCTATGACCAGTTGATGGAGTCAGCGGATCCGTCTTCTGCCCGTCAAACACTGCAGATCCTAGTAAAGTACTCCCGCTCGATGAAGGACCTGCTCAAGGAAATCCAGAAGCTCCTGCCCTCAGGTGGGACCCCCAGGCGGGTACTTTATCCGGGCCCACCCGGATCGCCAACGGGCACCTTGTACGAAGTGGTAGGGGAGGTGGAGTTAGTTCAGGCCTCTCCAGCAGGTGTGGGACCCAGTCAGCCAGCCGGAACTCCCCAGCCACCGGAATCCGGAAGATTTCCGGATCGGGAGAAGACCCCTGTTCCGCAGCGGACACACTCCTCCCAGGTTCGACGGAAGAGCACCGAACGGTCGGCCCGATCAGGACGAGGGCAATCACCAAATCCGGATCGGGGCAGGACATCAGCTCGGTCCAGAACACCGGAGAGGGCCAGGACTCCAGCACGGATGAGGACGCCGGATCGGACGAAGTCTCCGGATCGGGGTAAGGCACCCATGTCGCCGGCCGCTCCATCACCTGCTCCGGAGTGCATGATCGTGGAGCAGTGGGCGCCTGCACCCTCACGAGCAGTGTCCGCCAGAGGTCCACGAGCGACTTCAGCTTCCACCGGCCGAAACAGGGAGGGAACCACCGGAGGCGATCCCTCAGCCGTCCAGCGCCCTCGGAAGACGAAGAAGGCTTCCAGACCAGCGCGATCCGGATCGGGTGACGGATCGGAGGAGGATCCGTCCACTGCAGGAGACTCTGAGGAGGAGATCGCCCCTTCCCCAAACATGCGAAGGGTATTTACGAGGCTGCAAGAGCGTCGACTTTTGACCCCCGGGGGAGGTTCCTCCGCCATCAGCGGACCCGCGAGTCACACCAAGGACGAGACGGCTTCGAAGAAGCATCGCACCAGCTAGGGTAGGCTTAGGCAGACAGCTGTAGTTAGATCAGAATTAGGAAAAGCAGGAATAGGCAGATTTTGACTTTTGGCGAACTTGTAATTCAAAATTCTGTCAGCGCAAAAAGCGGATCGAGATCCGGAATTTCCGCAAAGGGCGAAGTTCCGGATTTCTCGCAGTTAGGGGTTTTCTGAGGGCGGCCAACTTCGCCGCCACCATCAGTTAGGGATTACAGCCTCTACTTAAGGCTGAATAAGGGACAGGAGAAGGGTTCCCTTCTCCATTGTTGTATTGTGTTGCTTCCCACTCAATAAAGCTCTAGTTCTCAATCTATTCTGACTTGTTTTGTGCACGGACTGTTAGGAGATTGTTGCAGATCTAGAGGGAATGAATGAGTAGGAAGTACGGATAGAACAAAGGAGAGGAAACCCGGATCGGATCCGACTGCAGTACTATGGCTCCTTTCTGAGTGTAGTGGGAAGGAAACCTCATTATTCCGGATGTCTGGGTAACGCCCATGTGAGATAGCCGTCGTTAGGACTGGGTAAGATCAGGGAGGTGCCGGACTTACGCCATCCGACCTTCTGAAGAGGTCTCACTGTCCTTGGGCGGGACAATCCGGAAAGTGGTACGGATCGCCCAGTTATCTCAGATTCAGTAGAGCCTAAGTTCGCTGTAGCCGGATCGATCTGTCGGAAGGAGGAGAGAAACCGGAACGGTTAGGATTCCGGTCCGGAGGATCTCTCCGGCGTGTAGTGGGAAGGAAACCTCATTATTCCGGATGCCTGGGTAACGTCCATGTGAGATAGCCGTCGTTAGGACTGGGTAGGATCCGGAGGTGCCGGACTTACGCCATCCGATCTTCTGAAGAGGTCTCACTACCCTTGGGCGGGGCAATCCGGAAAGTGGCACGGATCGCCCAGTTATCCCGGATTGACAGATCTCCGGCCGAAGCTTGACCTTTCTGTCGTTGTAGTTCCGGTTCACCATCCGGATCCTCTGTGTGACCTGCCAGGAAAGATTAGGCCGATCCGGACTGGTTGTGAGAGAATCCGGATTCTGACCATACAGGGACGTCTTCGCTGGATGAACCCCAACATCATTGGAGGTAGGATATAGGTAGGTAGATATTGAGGAGAGAGATATGTAGGAGTCAGACTTATTGGTAGAGGTTCAATCTGGAAGGCAAGTCCCGGGATAAGGACTTCCAAAGGGCCATCCGGATCCGGAAAGCAGATCCGGCCGGTGGTCGACTTTCGAGCAGGAAAAGAGGGTCCTTGACATCCTGCACTTCACAGAATCCCTGGACGATACTCGGATCATCCGGACAGACCGGATTAGGCACTGAAAAGCGCCTATCCGGAACTTTTGGTGTTCGTGTGCTCCCACATTTGTAATCTTCCATTTCAGTTGGTTAATCGTTAATATTGTTTTTCTCTACAAAATTCATAGTGGTTTTTGTACTAAGTTTTTCCAACTTCTTTATTTGCAGGATCTTCCATTCATGCATGCCGCAATGTGCACCGTCACATTGCGGCATTAGAGGCTGATGTTGATATTTTTGAGGCCTTACTTGCTCCATTGATTATCTTTAGAGCAGCCTCTGAAGTCACTCTTGAAGACCCTGTCACCAGTTTAGAGGATCCTGAGGGTGAAGATATCCCCGTTGAGAGGATTGTGAAAAGATCTCGGTTTACTAAGTGAGTAAGGTCCACAAATTCTCTTACCAGTGTTGTATTTTTTGTTGTCATTTCTTATAAAGTTGAGTTATAAACATGGTACCATTGGCATTTGCAGATGCGATAAATTGAGCTATCCTATTCACCGGCCTTTTTTTTGTGACCCTAAATTCTATCCCAGCCCTCCAAAGTCTTGGCAACTTCCTACATATGCAAATGATATTGCTAATCAACTAGCTGGAGGTTCTTATCAGACTTTTACATCTAAATATCATCCGGGAAGAGTTTTAGAGTTTTTGGATATAAAAGCTTTAGAATCTGATGGTCAAGCCTCCTCTGATGCAGATATTAGTGATTCTAGAATGTCTTCATCATCAGGTGATCACAGTGATTCGGATCTGTTGTAATAGCTTCATGTGAATGTCTGTGTACTATCTAATATACCGTTTTTTCTTCCGTTGGTTTTTCAGTTTGTGCACTCATTCCGCATGAAATTCATTGTATTTGTATTACTTTCGGAGTTTATGGGATTGCATATATAATTTAAGTTAACTTTTGACTTCGTATTTTCTAATATTTTTTAAAATATTTTCGAACACCACTTGGTATCTTATTAACATTTGAGTTTACGATTAATTTGATTGTTCATCACTTAATTCCATAATCTTATTATTAGTTCATACCTTTCTCTTTTAAATTTAAGGGTTTCCACTATTCTCCTATTATCGTTTTCATATACTTTTTCAATGATGTACAGAGGTGCATAATGAGTGCCATAGCTTAGATTCCACTTCAAATGAGGGCGGCCATGAGGGGAGTATCTTTGGAAGTAGGGAATCTAGTAGTGACAACCTCATGGTTAATTGATTTTTGGTTTGATTGATTGGTATTTGGATTTATAAAGTGTGGTGTGGTTTTCAATATTCCAATTATCTCATTGAATGCATCTTTTCGTTGTTCTCAAATCACACTACACTTGGTGGTCGTCATACTCCAAAGAGAATTTAGTCCACCATCTTCTCAACCATAGCCAATTTTCCCACGGTCATAGGGCCTCATTGGTAATTTCAATAAACTTTTTGGTTCGAGAAATTGGGCACTCCACAATAATGGGCCTTGTAATTACAAATTTAAACTAGAAATATGTGCAAAATCCACGGTCATAAGGGTCCTAACTTTCGAACAATAGAGTTTTAAATTAACATTTTCTGCTCGCGAGATCTGCTCACCGCTCACCTCTCACCGCTCACCGCTCACATCGTAGCATTCCTGTGTTGATCGCGTTGATTGCTTGCTTCAGCTTTGTGAATCTCGTGGCAATCTTGGTGATTGAAGTGGCTCCATCTACGAAGATGGCCTCCGGTTTGATGACCTCCGGCTCCGCGCACTGCTCCCTCAAGTACGCAGGATCAAACGGCTGGGCGACGTCCTTCATGAATACATGCGCGGTTTGTTGGGATGAATTCTCCAGGATGATGTCCACATGTCCTCCTAGAGCCTGGACTGATGAAACCTCCCATCCTGTCACAAGAGCCCATGTGAAAGACTCTTCTGTGCCGACTTTGAGGGCGAGCAAAATTTTGAATTGGGCTGCCTTGACCACAGAAAAAGACCATGCGACGAGAATGTCCTCCTTTGGCACGTAGGACTCATCCGTTGGTGTCTCGTACTCCTCGACTATCTCGAATGGTGCCAGCTCCAACCATCGTTCTCCAGGTCTTTTCTTGGGAGGCATCTGCAAGGAGAGGTAGATATGTTAGTTTCGGTCGGGCGACCCAAACTATTAACCCTCTTTTGAGCACATTTGTGTTTTAAGTAACAATTACTCACTCAAAGATATCGTGTAATGTGATAGAGGTTAGATATTTCGTTGTTTTTTAGATGTATGAGTTGTCTTCTGTAAGATTAAAATATTTTGTTATAGATAGCAGAAAAACACGCATAGTTTGGGTCGCTCGACCCAAACTTTGTGTCCTTATATATAAGTTATCTATGGCATCTAGTCCTTTTATATATTATCATGTAGCATGTGATTGGGACTTTGGGTCGTTCGACCCAAACTCGTCATGAGGTTTGGGTCGAGCGACCCATACTCTTCTGGAGTTTGCTTTTATGGGTCTAAAATTGTCCATAGTTTGAGTCGCTCGACCCAAACTATGGAGCTGGTTTCGGTCGCTCGACCGAAACCTGCAGATTAGTGTGGATTGTTCAGCCCAAACAGTGCTGCTGGTTTCGGTCGAACGACCGAAACTAGCTGCAGAGTTTGGGTCGAGCGACCCAAACTGCGCTGCTGGTTTCGGTCGTTCGACCGAAACCAGCTCAAGGGTTTGGGTCGTCCGACCCAAACCAACTGCAGGTAGTTTGGGTCGGTCGACCAAAACCAGCTGCAGGGTTTGGGTCGCTTGACCCAAACCCTGCAGCTGGTTTCGGTCGACCGACCGAAACCATTAACATTGTTAATTATGCAACATATACTATATTTAGAGTGGGCTTAAGAGTTTTGAGAGTGAGGTTTGAGTCGTCTCTCCAAACTGTTATGAATAATGAGTTCTCTACAATGTGTTTGCGCAGCATATACAATGCTTATGCATTGTAGATGCTGCGAAACACTAAATAAATTGGGTTAAGAAAATACCTTTCTTTGCAACCTAATGAAGAACCTGCTGTTGGAAGCTGTTCCAACAAGCTGGTCTTACTTGCTGATTGTAGAAAGGCTTGAATATGGAAAACTGAAAACGCTCTGAACAACTATAATTTCTCCAAAACTAAAAAGGAACTGGACAACTGATGTAGTTCTCACAAACACTCAGGAACAAACTTCTCACTCTTCACAATCAATCACAATCAAGCTTTCACAATCAAGCTTGAACAATAAAGCTTGAACAATCACTCACAAACAAGCTATGCGAATACACACTGATTGCTCACAAACAATGTAACCCTGAAACTCACACACCTGAAACTCACACACCAGAAATAATGCACTCAATTCACAAACACAAAGACATTCTGTTGATTCAAAGCAAACGCTTTGATACAAAAACAAAACTACAAACCGCATGCTACACTCTTAATGCACACAATACACTCAATGCGCACTCAATACACTCAATGTGCACACAATACACTCAATGCTTCACTCTCAATGGACCAGAGGGAGGTATAGGAGAAGAGGAGAAGAATCAGAGAGAACAACAATGAGGAAAAGCGCCGCTTAGCGAGGGCGGCGCTACAAGGAGAGAAGGAGAGAAAGGAGAAGGGGAGAGGGAAGATGCGTCGCTTTCGAAAAGAGGCGCCATTTCCAAAAGCGGCGGCGCTTCCAGAAACGGTGCGTAGGGGAAAGGGTGGAAGATTGGCGCGGAGGTGAGAGAGAGAAAGAAGGAGCGGAGGGAAGGGGTTAAAGAATGTGGGAGGGGAAAAAGACACGAAAGGGTGGGACCCATTTGGGAATGGGTCCGGCCTTTCGTGTTCGATGGACGCATGGCCGCCACGTGGAGCGGCGGCGCTCCATGCCCCAAACGCATACCCAATCCGGGCCATTGGAGTGCCTCTGGCCCATCGACGGTCCATAAGCCTCGCAAGTGGGTGTCCTTTAGCCACCTATCCCAAACCATTATTGAGGACACTCAATAATGGTTATAGCCTAAGGTACTGCACAAATGTAACACCTCCGCCAACTCGAATAATGATGGTTTTTATTTTAATGGTCCCCCGTAAGATTTGCTAGAATCAAACAATGAAACTGTATTAGTTTTATAATTTTAGTAATCTACACATATGGAATGAATCGATAATGATACATACTATAATCTACCCTCTATAAATGTTAACCCTCGGGAGTGGATCAAAGTTAACAATTAACAATTATGAAATTACTTTTTGAGCAATAAAAATCTTCACATTAATAAATATAAGCAATTGTGAAGAGTCCTTGTGGGAGAATACTATTCATAAAATTGCAAAACCAACAAAACTTTATTGAATATCAAGTTCACAAATCACGGGTGAAGTATGGATCAATTATGGTTCTTTGGTGAGATTCATATGCATGCCCAACTTGCAAATATTTCTCAATCTACACCATAAACCCACATATTTGGACACAAAACAAAAACGTGATTGCATGTACCTTCGAATGACACCAAAACTAGATCGCAAGTCATTATAAAATGGAATAGTATGGTTGTATTTCAATAGTTTACATTTATAGAGTCAAAGTTACAAAGACAGGAGTACCATTTTGTTAATAGTTAACACGTTTAACATTTATAGTGTGCAATATGTGGGGAGTAGAAGAGAGTTAACATTAATTTTAAAGAGGGTTAACACTTATAGGTGTAACATTTATTGAGGGTGGACTGCATACTAAGAGGAGTATTTGATAATTATATTGCAATCGTCATAGGGAAGTCCATGATGGTATAATATAATTATGGCAACCATTTACACATTGAATGGTTTAGAGTTATGTATTGCAATTATCTACGATGGTTGTTGGTAGAGGACATGGCTCTAGCTTGAGATGGTGGATTGTACCATGAATTAGGATACTCAAAAAGCATTATACATAAGGTACTCCACAAAATGAACACATTTTCCAACTCTAATTAAAATGGTTTTTAATTTAATGGTCCCTCATTGGATTTGCTAATATCATAGAACGAATCCGTAATTTGTGTTATAATTGTGGTAATCTACACATATGGAATGGGTTGAGGGTGATACATACTATTCTAAGAGGAGTATTTGATAACTATATTGCAATCCTCATAGGCAATCACAAGATCGAAAATTACAAGTATGGTAACCGTTTACACAATGAATGGTTTAGAGTTATGTATTGTAATGGTTAGCGCATATGGAACTATGCAATATTAAGTCTTGACACCTTAATATCATTATTGTTTGCCCAAAGCAACAAAGATGTTGTTCAATTTATAGCATCAAACATTAACATACTTATTTAGAATAGTACATATTTATAAGATGCACATATTTCGAAGCGGGTGTTCATATCAAACCACATTAAAAGGTCATATTATACAAAGTTGAGACAAGAGAAAGTCCAAAATGAACAAATATAGTGATAGTAAATGAGAGAAGCACCATTTACACAAATATGAAGTCATATTTGTACAAATATGTGGAGTTCGGCATTATATGAAGCCATTTAAGCAATCACTCTGTTGTTGGATGATCCCTCCACATATATTAAACAAGATATCATATTAGGAAATGAGGCACAAAGTACAGTACATGGTGTTCTATATGAAAGCAACCCTTAACAACTACGAGGGTTTAGGGTTTAGGGTTTAGGGTTTAGGGTTTAGGGTTTAGGGTAGGGTTAATGAACATGACTTGTTGAACCCGAAGGCATAAATGAATGGCGCATAGGTCAAATGAGGGGGCCAAGACGCACGTGGTTTTAAGTACAAATGTATATACTAGATATCACAACAAACACTATATTATTATGAAACTGAATGTTGGTTAGTTTTCATGTTGTGTTAAATTATTGTTGGGACATACAATTCAAACTTGTATGTCTAGCTTGCAATTGAAGTGGGCATCATGATAGGTTCAGTTACCATTGAAAGATGGAAGTTGAAAGGTTCATGTGTGATGGGATTCACATTTATGCCTTCTACATAGGTTTCCAAAAGCATACACCATTTTCCTGCCGATGGTTGCCACCTTTCATGTCATCTCATATTGGAGATCTTCTAAGATCTTTGTTTTTTATTTTATTTTCTACTAACACCATATTCAAACATATTACGTTTATATTTAACATTGAGTGCTTCGGTTTACATTTAATGTTAATTACTTTCATAATGGTATTGGTATGTCGTAGATGCGTTTGTATATAGTGTAGCTAACACTAATATATATCTTATTTAGTGTAGTGACACTAGGACACACAACCATGATTTTGTGGACATGTTCATATCAACTTTCATTGACTAGATAGAACAATATATGATTAGGTTTTTCATCAAACACTTGTTTAAACAAAATTATAAAGTTGGCTACATTTTATTCGCAAGCCAAATCAATTAAAACTATAGATGAAATACACAACTTCAAAAAGAATGATATTTACTGTTTGATACATTAAACACAACCACATACACAAAATATCAATAACCATAAGAAAGTAAGAAGCATTAAATGCAATCTCAAACAATAAATATCAGTTCTAATAATATGTGGAATACCGTATACATGTATGAACTGAGTGTTAGTAAGGAATGAAACGAATTGAAAATTAATGTTGACCATGGTAGGGTTGTAAGAACACTACAATTAATCAAACACTGACTTCATATTTTGTTTAGTTATTTAATAGCGGAATTAGGCGGTTAGTTCTCCAAGGTCATTTCATGCTTGGGGCCACGAAGAGGCCCTCTAAATATGGAAGATCTATTTACAACAAGAGGCGGGAATGTCCGTCAGAAGGTTTGAACAAAGGATTAGGGTTTAGGTTCGGGCGGGAAAGGGATCCAAAGGGGCAGGCCAAGGCGGAGGCAGGCAGTATAAAGTTCCAAGCCCCCTAAACTTCGGTCCTTTTTCCTCATCTCCCCATTGTGAAACGGTAGCAAGGTCTCTCAAGTATTGCTGCATTGCAAGGTTTGTCTAAACGTCCTTTGCTGAGTACCCAATTTCAACAGCCATGCACGGTGTGATTTACTACAGATAGTGTACAGGGAGGCGGATATGGATTATTTCCGCAATTGTAGGCGTAAATCACGGAGGGTTTGGGTCGCTCGACCCAAACCAATGCCTCTAAGGGTTTGGGTCGCTCGATCCAAACCAATGGCTGTGAGGGTTTGGGTCGCTCGACCCAAACCAATGCCTCTAAGGGTTTGGGTCGCTCAACCCAAACCAATGGTTGTGAGGGTTTGGGTCGCTCGACCCAAACCAATGCCTCTAAGGGTTTGGGTCGCTCGACCCAAACCAATGCCTCTAAAGGTTTGGGTCGCTCGACCCAAACCAATGCCTGTATTTAACCCTATTGCTTTTGTCAAATTTTTACAAGGTTTTGTGTTCATTTGTGTAGGTACAATGGATGGGTATACTGACAGAGGGTATTCATCATTTGAAGACATGGGCACTTCTCCGTCTGCATCTGAGGACGAGCTAGACATTGTTGGGGAGGCTATCATGGATGGGAGTTCCGATGAAGAACAACTGGCTATACCTACACCTTCCGTGCCGCACACTCCCATTGTGGAGTGTGCAGGGCTTTCGAGAGCTTCATGGGTGAATGAGGATGTCTTACTTCTAAATGAAAGTGGGGTTGCTGTGGCGGAGGGGATTTGTCGTAACACCCATCCACAAGATTGCATTGATGAACACCCCCTTGGCACCGAGGACGTTGGCATTGTCATATTGGAGTCACTCGTTCATTCCGAGGTGGATCCCACTCATAGGTTCTCCCTCCGCAGGTGGCCATTGAGGAATGTCACGATTGATGGAGTGAGCTTGCGTGACCATGAGCAACGTCACATGGAACTCGAAAAGGAACTGCAATCCAACATGCGGCCACGCAAGGGTCTAAGAAAGTACGAGACATTGGCACGTCCTACTCCGTCGGCAACCGATTGTAAACGTCAAAGGTTGCTTGGTGAGGAGTCCATTCATGAAGTTGCCACAAAGGATTGTTGTGTGCATCGTTGCTACCAATTGTTTCGAGGGATAAATTGAAAGCCATCCGCGAAGAAATGTGGCTTGGAGATTTTCGTCTAAGATCCACAAAAAAACTTGATGTCCATAGGGCTATACATGAGAATGGTACGGGGCGCAAGGTCATCACCATTGAAAGCATAGATGTGTGTTGTAAGGCATGGTACACCATTCACGGGGTGTCAAAAGCGGACTTTTATAGACAAGCGACTTATGCTAAGGAAGGCCGCCGGTCCCGACACCACGGGAACGTGGGTTTGAAGAAACCACGAGAAGCAACAAGGCAAGCAACGGCCACTCTAGCGACTATCATTGTCCCCCTTGCTGATGCAATGCCGCACAAAACACGCACACTCACAACCGGTGAGAAGGTTGTGGAGAAAGTTCTTCCCACAGGCACAAAATGGAAAGATATATTGCTCGACGTAAATGTTGTTGGCGAGAAGGTTGGGTTGGATCCAATTTCATTGTCAAAATTGAGCGCAATCAAGAAAGCAAAATTTAACGAATACATTACTAAACGACGAGGGGACAAATTTGCTCGGTGCTCAAATTGTGAGAAGTTGAAGCGCCTTCGGGATGCACACACGATGGGAACAGAATCATATGTTGCGCATCAATTGAACTATTTCAAGCATGTAAACATGCAAGAGGCACACCGGAATGATTACTACACAAATAGAGCGTTGTCAATATCCAGGCCCTTGGAGGTTCTTACGGTCATCCATGACAAAATGGACCATGCCAAAACAACCTCCCCATGTTCTGCAAATCGGATTAAGGCCACGGATGGATTTTTCAAGCTGCCTGTATCGGTTACAGGTGAAGACCGAAAATTGTCGTCAGTTACCGTAATTGTTGTATTGTTTATTTTACCATGATGTACTTGACAACATGGATTCACTTGAAATGGTTTATTTTTATTCAGATATTAATTGCATTGAGTTGCCATCGCAGGAATGATTGCGCATGGACACGGTGATGTCAAGTACGCTCATTATGCTCTTGATTTATATCCAGCGGATTCAAACCACACTATAGGGTCATTTGCAAGGCTTTTACGTGATCTGGAGAAACCGCCGGCCTATTCTTCGGGATTGTTATTTGAAGACACGGGTTCAACTCCTTTGTATGAGGCAGTGTTGGATGGAAAAGATGTGTGTTTGCATTCGTTGCCAGATCCGCCCAGTGAACCTGTGGTAGCGAAGAAGTTGCCCCCCACTTTGCGTGTGCAATTGGATAATTGTGCAAAGGACAATAAAAGTAGATATGTATTTGCATATTGGTCATTGTTGGTTGCGAAAGGCATTTTCAAGGAGGTTTTTGTGTCTTTCCTTTTGGTAGGCCACACACACGATGACATTGATGCATCGTTTGGGCGGTGGAGCATGAAATTGCGAGAGGAGGATTTTCCAACAATCCCATTGTTGATGAAGTCATACATGGATTTGGAAAATGTTCCCGTCATCCCCCATATGATCGAGGAGGTGCCAGACTTTAAAGCCTTTATATTACCTTATATTCGAAGTGGGGCTCACCGATTGATCGGGCATACCAAGGCACAACAATTCCGCTTCTACATGCGCAATGATGGTAAACCCGCTATGCAATACAAATTGTTGTGCACGTCACAAGACTGGAGTCCACCGGAGGGTCTCCTTGTATGGCGTTTGGATGCGGATGGGAAGACGATGTTACCGGCTGGAGAGCCCAAGCCTTGCAAGCCAATAGCCATGAAGAATTTGGAGGATATTTTGAAGGGAATATCTGGCTTCATACAATATTGGGAGAGTTTGAAGGTAGCGGATGTTGGTGGATCAGCATGGCATCGTTACGGGAGTTGGATGCATTATTGGACACGTGTTCGTGCCGCCTTAGCAGACCTCCACCAAGATAGCCCTGATACGTTGAGGCACGGGTTTTGGCCACAAACTCGTGTCGATGTACAAGCTTCGGATGCGTGCATGTTGGAAAACAGAGAGGTTCGTGAAGAATTCAATACGGACGACCATTATGTTGGGCCCGCTAGAGAACGTCCTCCACCATCTTTTCGCATTGCGGTTGATTGTGATGAAGGTTACATGCTTATTTTACGTCCTGGGGATGAGACATATGCGAAGCCGGTGTGGGTGGCAAGAGCATTGTCTAAACCAAACTTTACAACTTCCAGCGCACATTTTCGACAAATACAAGTGGAGTATTACAAACCCACAGCAAGAAATGAAGATGTGGTTCGGCATTATACAGGCTGGGATACCAACCATAACTTTCGGTGGAAGGTGGATTCTGAGCATGGTCCATCTTGGGTTGATACAGATTCCATATTCATAGCGTGGAGACCACGGAAAAATCAGAGCGGATCAGTGTCCATCCCTCAGAAGTATATAACCTTCGCAAAAGACAACCTTGCTCGGATCGCACAAGAAGAAACCCACGTTGAATGAGAAGTTCCGTAGGATTATGTTAGCATGATTATAGTTTCAAATATAATTCGTGCAATATATATTCAACATATGTGTGCTCATCAAAATTGGGGTAGAGTTTGGGTCGAATAGTTTCAGATATAATTCTAGCAATATATATTACACATATGTGTGCTCATCAAAATTGGAGTAGGGTTTGGGTTGAACGCCCCAATGTTATATTGTTTGGGTTGAACGTCCCAATGTTATATTGTTTGGGTCGAACGCCCCAATACTATATTGTTTGAAGAAATATGCATTTATTACATGCACTTTATATGTTGGAAACCCTATATTTTATGGACCATGCTAATAATAGAAAGTAGGTTATATGTTTTTTGGGTGAATTGTGTTTGGAGTGCTCTACCCAATGTGTTTTTGTTGTTGTCAAGTGGTCTACCATATGTGCTCATGTCCTAACATTATAGGTTTGGGATGTTAGAACATATAATATTTTTGACATTGTTCACAATATAGTTTCGGACGCCTTCATGTTGTTGGATCCATATATTAATTTGAGACTAGAGAAAGTCTCAATTTAACGAATATAGTGTTACCACCACAATTATCCACATCTTAATATAGTTAACTTTCTACCTATGGGAAGAAAAAAATAACTTATGTTGTGACTTGTTTGTTACTGTAGAGGAGAAAGTTGATTTGGGTGGCACTTAGTGATGCTACAAACATCAACAAATCTTTTATTTCTCTTTGTATTTACAAAATAATAGTTGTACATCATCTTGCCATTCATCCATTGATAAATCCCATATTTTGTTACAACCAAGTGCATGAGTCATACTAGCCATGTTGACATTGGACAGTCCTTTTAATGTATAATAAGGTAGCCATGATAGTCGATGCAACATTAATTGACTATATTATGCTAATTTAATGTATACAAGATTCATATTTACATTTGTATGTCAATGATTTGTTGTGGAATAAAAGGATGCTAATTTGACTGAATTTGGATGCTTAGATGCATTTGAGCTCTTTCTTTATACTACAAGCTAACATGTCAATATCCATTATCAATTGTTCACTACCATTTAACTAAGGTAGAGGGTGCTAAAATTCTCACTTCCATATGTATGTATATATAGTCAAAAAAGAAATCGCTTGTTATCTTCAGACCGAAGTCATCGCCGTTTTCAAAGTGGAAAAAGGCCCAAGTATGTAAGGTAAGTGTGCCAATGACCGAACGCAACTCATGGACCGCACACCCACCGCACACCCGCCGCACAAATTTCATTCATGAGGACTCCCGAGGGAACTTTGGTACCATCACTATTAGGTGTTTTATTATAGGTACCGCACGGTGTGCGGTGAAGGGCTCAGTAAGCTTTTGAGATCCACCTATGTATGTCTAGATTCAATTTGTGATAGTTTTCACAAATCATAATAATTTTTTTAATTTTTTGTAGGAGAATCCCCACTTCACAATTAACAATCCTTCAAAATTTGAAATGATTTAAGCTTGTAAATGATTATTTACAAGGATTTGAAGATCGACCGTGCGGTCATTGGCACACTTACCTTACATATTTGTCCAAAGGTGTTCATGTTGTCCTTTGGCCAATTCCAATTCCAGACCAATTCCAGAACCAAGCACAAGTAGCACAGAATTCAACATATTTGTTATATTGTGACAAAATGTTAATTAGTCTTAGCAATTGCAAGTTGTTGTTTCACTTTCATTACAAAAAAATGCTTGCCTGCCATTTAGATGTGTTGAATCCAGTTTATCATGGTCCGAGATGACCTTAAACTACCGGATGGTAGCGGAGAGCTACCCAAACTGAACGGAGTGGTTGGCAGTTCGATTCATGGCAATCGTCTCTTTGCTTGATGGAAAACTAGCCAAGTGGTCAAGCGCCCCCTTGTGTTGAAATAAAATCAAATAATAATAATGATGAATAATGAATAAGTTCAGTTTATGATATGTGTAGATTGGACTTGACACATGTAAATGAGGTCATGTCACGATGACTGCCCATGTCAAATGGCAAGTGTGTTCCAGGACCACATTTTTCTACCAGTGCTAGTGGAATCTTTGGGCCTAAAAGACGGTACCATTTGTATGTTCTCAGTTTAAATCTCACTCCTTGTTGTCCTATTTCCCTCCCATATATCGCATGTTCTGACATTAAAATAAACCACCAAAGAATTCAAACCACATGCTCGCATGCATTATGTTGTCATTATTGCAATGTTGACTTCATGTTATTCCATAATGTCACATGCTACACTAATTCTCTTTTATCACGCATCCATGTCGCCACTTCAAAACTCTTTAATATCACGTGCACGTTGGTTGCCACGAGCATGATATCACGGAGTTTTAGAGTGTAGTTGAAGAGCACTTGATTCCAATCGCAATGAAAGCTCCGCTACTCTCATCCTCGCTTGCAGACATAGTAACAAAGTGTTTTTTAGAAGACATGAGGTGGCATTGCCCGATGGACTCCGATGAAGGGGTCGAAGGAAAAAAAATTGTAATTAAGGAAGAATAAAGAAGGATTAAGTGAGGCCGGAGCCACACTAGAGGCCCAGGAAGTTTCCCAACTTCCTCCCACATGGCACTTTGCTCTTGAAAAGTCTCCTTTTCCTTGTTTTTCTTCTTAAACCGGGGTACTACCGGGTACTTCCGGGCACTAGTGCCCGGAAGTGTTGAACTACATTTATTGTGCCATGTCACTCTACTTTATTGCCAAGTAGATCCCAACCCTAAACCCAAAGCAAAATCCAAAGCTAAAAAGTCATTGTTGCCACTCCCCATACTTCCTCTCATGTGGCAACCACTTGCTCATTTGAACCAATGCTATTCATGCAACTCAGTGCCGTTCAAGGAAGTTGCCTCTAGTGTGACTCCGGCCTGAGATAGTGCTAAAAACGTCATTCTAACCCTTCAATGCTCAAGCTTCCCACTACCATGTGGGTCAAAATAACATATGAAAACCTCAAACTCCAAGCTTGTAAGATTTTTTGTTAGGTTGGCATTGCTTGTTTTGGGAGGTGATTTCATGCGTTGCTAAAATGTAGGAGCTGACTTTAAGAACCAAATTTAGGAGCCAATATTTTTCACATATGATGCCCCCAATCTGGGTGGGGTTTTTCCCTTAGGAGAAGGAGACGGTTGTGCACAACTTGACCGGATGGATTGGGGAAAAACTTAGTGCACATGTTGTTTGCTCCATGAAAAACGGGAAATCTCCCAAAATGACCTCGTGCGGCCCGTCTAACTTTGAGGGTGACAGACTTCATCTAAATTTGTTCAAAAAAACCCAATTTTTTGGGAGTAGCTCATTTGTCATCCACATAACATATTATGGCAAAGTTGCCAACTCTCTAAAATTTGTGACATGACCAAATTTTTTAAAGTTTTCTCTAGTTGCCCCTCGGATGAAGGCCATGTTCGTATGCTAAGCTGAACTAGAAATTATGATCTGATTGACTTCAAATTCTCAAAATGGGGATATACGGTGTCGTGCGAGAAATGGTTTAATATGTAAATATAGTGTAGAATGGTTTGAGAGTAGGGTTTAAAGAAAACAAAAATAAAACACAAATAATAATAATAATAAGAGTATAGACAAAAGGGAAGGGGGAGATCAGAGGAATGAAAGGGGAAGAGAAAGATCCGTGGTTATAACCACGTAACTTGGAGTCTCTGCGTCTTCTCACATGCTCAAGGGGTAGGTGGCGCCAACTGGTAGTTACCTGCCTAGTTTTCACTAGCAGTACCAAGCCACGTGGCCATTCGCATGCTTATACGAGTTCAAAGGGTTTTGAACCCGGACCAGTGCTATGGCGCTTGAAGCACTTTACTAGTTGGGCTTCCGCGGCTTGGCGTTTATTAGAGCATGTTGAAGGGATTTATATCCCATCCATTGTTTATACATTGTTTTTTTTATTTTGTTTGAGTGGATTTTGATTGGAAGAAAGAATCACACTTTTGGGAAAGCTTCAAGATGACGCTTTCTTGCTAGAAAGTATTTATGTTATTAGAGGAAGGACCGTTTCAGAGCTTCACCGATTTGATGTAGTTATTTTGATTTTATTTGAACATGTCGAATTGGAGAGTTCTTTCCGAGAGTCAAGATGAAGAACTTCATCCAGAGCTTGAGCTGGATTTTTTTCTATCTCAACTGCCGATTCGTACTCTTTTGCCACCTAGTATTGCACCATTGCACAAGCGTCCACAAGAAGAAGCTGGGCCTTCTCGGCCGTCAAAGCAACCTCGTGTGGAGCAGTGGTGGTACAGAAACCTTCAACAAGATGCTCGTGCATTGGTGATTTTGTTGCATGTTGGATGTGTTGAACCTGGCACTCGAGATGTGACGTTTGGAGGAATTTTTCAAGGCTTAAATAATGATCAATGTTCTTGTTGTCTCAGGCCTATCAAAGGAAGTCGAGGCCATCAACGTTGGTTTGAAGGTCCAATTAATTCATTGTCTAAGGCTGATCGTGCGGACTACATTGCAGTTATTCTTCGACGCATTCTCAAGTTCTTGCAGTTGGAGTAGAATTCATTTTGGAATTATTTTCAACCTATTTTTAGACATTTCTTTGATGTTATGAATTTAATTTTAATGCTTTCAAACTTCATCTTGTGTGTTTGAAGTTTGGTAAATAAAATGTAAACATAGTTTACCATTTAGGTTGACTTTTGATGCCTTATGGCTAAGATAAGGGAATGACAAGGATTAAATGATAGATAAGGATTAAGGGATAGATAAGGATGAAGTAAGCCTATAGGGGTTAGCCAATGACTAGTTGGAGCCCATGTGACATAGGTTTGGACTAGTGTTGACTTTGATGAGGAGGCTAAGGGGTCGGCCCCTCCCTCCTCAAGGAGGTGTGGAGTTTAGTTTTTGTGTGTGAATGTGTGTGTGTGTGTGTGTGGGGGGAGGGAGATCTCAGTGTGTACTTGGAATTTTTCTATGAAAATTTGAGAGTTGGTACATCTTGTCGGTGTGGTTCCGAAATGCTATAATACGCTTCATTCGGACTTTGTATGTGATTTCTATGAGCGTTAGAGTGAAACTATGTTTGTTGTAAAGAAATTTAGAAGACCATGACTTCAAAAGCTTGTAGAAATTTATGTATAGTGTTTTTGTTTATGAAATTTGAGCAAGTGATGTGTTATTGTATCAGCTCTTTATGGAGCTTTAAAATTCTTGATTTAGAGTTTTGAAGAGAGAGTTATGGCTTTCAAGGCAAGAGGGTGTTAAGCTGCCAACTAGATTCAACAATGAAAGTGTGTACCAACTTCAACAGAGCATAGAAAACGTTTGGTAAGGATTTTGAAAATGAATTTTAGAGAGAACATGTGTGATGTTGTTAGCTTTCCAGAAAGCTATCACTTGGCATTATCAAAGCTTATATGAAACCAGAACGTCCTATAAAGTGAAGGGAGGTGCAGCTAACAATGAATTTGGGAGTATGACCTTTGACAAGCTATGAAACTTGGATAGTATTTAACTAACATTTAATATCTATTTTATTTTGTTAAGCACTTTGATAGCTTTCCAAAATGCTAAAGCACTCTTGATTTGGAGTATTTATGTTATTTTGGTGGTTCTTCAAAGTTTGGCTACAATTTTAGAGAGAGATCCGGGATTTTGAAGATATGTGTAAAACTTATATGAGTTTGTATATATGATGTATTCAAAGATGAATACTTCTTACATTATCTTAGTTTCCCATGTCTTATGCCAAAACTAATTGCAGCCATAAATCCAGTATTTTCCCAAAGCAAAGACTTCTCTACCCGACATTTGGTGCTTCCACTGAGAGCTGCTTTGGGGCATCAGTTTTGGTTGAGGCAAGATGGGAAACACGGCAAATGATGTGGAGTTTGGGGGTGGTTCTCGGGAGCTTGGCCATGGTCCAAATCTTGCTGGAGAGTTTTTGAGAGCTATGCAGATGTTGATGGATCGTCAATCTGCTAATGCTACTGGGCAAGGGGCTACCAAAGCATTAAGGGATGTTATTGGAAAGGTGGGAAAGTTTGATGGGAAGGATATTACCAAGTTTTTGAGGACCTACACCTGTGAAATGGAAATCTACCAAGTTCCAGAGAACATGATGATTGAGACTTTTGACTTGGCAATTGTCCCAGAGATTAGGGAGAGAGTGAGACAATTGCATGGGGATGTCCATGTGCATACATGGGCTAGATTTGAAAAGAGGTTGAGGGATGAGTACTTTGATGAGGATTCAGAGCGGATGACAAAGGGGGCATTTCTTGAATGGGTGGAGCAACGGCCTAGAAAGCATATGGGACCAAGTGAGTTGCTTCGTGAGTTTGAGAGAAGATTTGGCCAACTTCCATTGTCAGAGAGACGGCTTATGGAAGCTCGGAAGTCGGAGATGTTTTTACAAGCCTCAGATGAAGCCTTAGAAGATAGGCTTCTCATACTCCTTCAAGATGGAACAGCAGAGGGAGGATTCACCACTGATTGGGAGAGGTTGATAGAGTCAGTGAGTCTTATCTCTAAACAACAACGTGTAAAGTCCAGGGGGTTAGGTTCTAAAGTGGGCATTATAGTTGTGACAACTCCAAAGGTTCCAGTGTCATCAGGTGTACCTTTGGTAACTTCAACACCAGGGGATAGTTCCAAAGGGAGAGTTCTTGATGATAACACACTTGAAGAACTCATGAGGGGCATGAGGGAACTCAAGGTAGAGATGAGTGCCCTTAAGAGGGATTAGAGGCCAAAAACCTCGGGGCCTTCAACGGAGCAAAGGGATTTTGTGGTGAGATGCATTTGGTATGATGATCCCAATCACAAACGTGGTGATTGTGGATCATATGCAGATGCTATGAAGAATGGAATTATCACTTTCAAAGAAGGTTGAATTAGAGATGCTGCAACAGATGAACCTCTTCAGACTAATTTTGGGAAAGGAGGCATGAAGAGGTTGATGAAAGAGAAGTTGGGAAGGGGCAATTCTTCACGTGGAAATGAAACAGAGACCTACACGATTGGAGCTGACTTTAACACAACCCAAACTTCTACATATGCATCTAAAGAGGTGATGGTCAGGGGAGCGCAAACCATTAGAAGGATGACTGGGTGGGATGATCCAGTTAGTGCTACTACCATCAAAGCTTATTTGATGAGTGAGAATGGGGAAAGGGAACCCCATGATGCATCAGTGGAAGTAAAGAGGGGCAGGGCTGTTGATGAAGGTGAGTCTGAAGGACCTGCAAATAAGAAGAAACCATCAAGCAGTGGAGATGCGTCTTCGAAGGAAGGACCAGCGGCCAACACAAGGCAAAGGCAAGAGTCACCACCTTATCCAGGTGAGAGTACAACTTTATCCAAAAACAAATGGGAAGAAAAAATGGGCAACAAGAAGGGAAACGGGAAGGAGGATGAAGCTAAGGGAAAGGGTAAGACACCAGCTTATAAACTCCAATCCGATATTGAATCTTCAGTGGACATGAAGGGCATTTTGGAAGAGAGAATTCTGGATGCCAAGATAGAATTTACTCTCAGAAAGGCTCTTGGCATAGCAAAGAAAGATTTTCACGAGCTTATCATTGATGTGATCAAGAGGAAGAGGCAAATGACAACTGAAATAGTGATGACAAGGGCATTGGATACTTTGATGTCTAAAGAAGAAGAGGATAAGATTGGACAAGTGTTTGCCTTGAGCTGTGATAATGTAGGGAATCATGACAAGACCAAAGAGCATAGACATATCTCTCATGAAATCCAAGTTACAAAGGTCGATGTCATGGAAGAGGTTTTGAGTGATGAGTTGGAGGATGAAGTGTTGCAAATGTTTTTGTGTGATGGAGTGATTGACACAAAAAAGAGGAAGGATTCTACCAAGAATCAAAAAGAAATTATCACAACAGAAGCCAATGTGTGTCATGGGGGCATGATAGTGAAGCCGTGGTAGCATTTACACATCCATTCTGGGCAAGAGCTACCACAGAGATGCGTGTAAAGATTGGAGATATTGAAGAGCCAATCTTAGCATTGGTGGATCATGGCTCAGAGATCAACATTTTATCCCGGAAGATTTATGAAAAGGGAAAATGGCCAATTGACACCAATCATGGATGGGTATTGAAAGTTGCCAACAATGAAAGAGGCAACCTTTATGGAGCATGTCCAGCAGTGGCCATAAAAGTTGGTGATGTGGAGGTAGAGCAAAATTTCTTTGTGCAAAATCAAGGAAGTTATCCGATCATTTTAGGACAGCCATATATCACTGCAACAAGGATGGAGACCAAAGTATTGGATGATGGCTCACATTATGCTAGAATTCGCAGCCATGATGGTATGAGGTCAGTCCAATTTCTCATAGTTAGACCAAATCATGAGAGGCATAGAGACAAACTCAGGGATACTCCCATGGACTATGCGCATGAGGATTTTCTGGATTTTTAGATTGCACACGTGGAGTATGGGGTATCACAGGTGCAAAGAAATCATTTACTGTTGCAAGCCCCAATGTACAGAGGTTTGGATTCAAGATTTGAAATTTGACAGAGGATGGATTTGTGAGTTTTCAAAGGGTTGAAGATTTGGATTCTATGAATAAAGGATTGACCAAGAAGATGGAAAGAAAATTAAAAAGAGTTGGTGTGATTTTGAGTGATGAGTTTATTTCTGGAATTGTAGAAGAAGAAGAATTTTCAAATGATGTTTTACAAGTTTTAGAGACCTTGCAAGGGGAAGTCACTGAATCTACTACTATGATGGTGGAGATTCATTCAAGAGGTTTATATGAAGAAATATTGAAGGTAGCTAGTGAGATAAGGCTAGTTGGGAGTTATGGCTTAGAAACTGAGGCAATGGTAAATACGAAGTATAAAACCATAGCAAAGAAGGTAAAGCCTGTGGCATCACAATTGCCTCCAGACTCTGAAGATCATATCAGAAAGGCTGAGGAGGAACCTGGATTGAGGGAGACAAGAAAAATTGGACACACTTTTACAGAAGAGACATTAGCCAAGCTAAAGATTGGAGGGGGTGAGTTCTTGAAAGAACCTGAGAAGAAAAGGTTCCGAGAAATAATCTCTAAGCATGGTAAGGCTTTTGCTTCTTCACCATATGAGATTGGATGTGTTAATCCAAAGATTGTTGCTCCAATGGTCATTTTTACTCTTCCGCATGTGCCTTGGGATTTGAAGCCGATTCCTGTGCCAAAAACCTTGCTACCTAAATTGGTGAGTCTATTGAAAGAGAAGATGCAGATGAGAATACTTGAACCATCTATGGCTCCATACTCTAACCAATGGTTCACAGTGCCGAAGAAATCTGGGGCTTTAAGGTTTATCCAAGACATGCAACCAGCCAACAAGGTGACAATCAGAAACAAAGGGTCGGGAATTGTGGATGAGGTTGCTGAAGCTTTTGCAAGACATGCCATCTATTCTATTAGAGATCTTTATTCATGCTATGATCAATTTCAACTTGCATCAGAAAGTAGAGATTTGACAACTATGAAGACTCCATTGGGACTTATGAGGATGTGCACATTACCTCAAGGTGCCACTAACTTTGTAGCTCATATGCAGAGTGCCATGAGCCAAATCTTGAAGGAGTTTGTGCCTGAGAAGACTATTCCTTTTGTAGATGACATACCTATCAAGGGTTGCAAAGAAGAGGCCAGGGACTTGACATTGGATGCTGATGGATGTAGAAGGTTTGTAAATGATCACATTGAAGATGTAGAGAAGATTTTGAAAAGGCTTGAAGAAGTGGATTTAACCTTGTCCCTTGAGAAGTCCAAGTTTGGTGTAGATGAGATTGTGGTGGTTGGACACTTGTGTGGAACTTATGGAAAAAAACCTAACCCTGAGAAGGTTGATGCTATTGCTAGGATGAAAGCATGTAGTAGCATCACTGAAGTAAGGAGGTTCTTAGGAGTTTGTGTCTTTTATTAGATTTGGGTTCCTCATTTTGCTCACATAGCTGAGCCACTATATAAATTGTTAAGAAAGGGGACCAAGTTTAGATGGGAGAATAAGCAAGAGTTAGCCATGGAGAGTCTAAAGGAGATTTTGAAGTCACCGCCAATCTTGAGGCAAGTAGATTATGATTGCAACAAACCAATTGTTGTTATTGTTGACACAAGTCCAAATGCTATTGGTTGGGCTATTGGTCAAGATGATGCAGAAGGGAAGAGTTTTGCCATCAGATTTGGAGCGAGAATTCTCACGGATAGACAAAGGGCATATCCACAAGTGAAGAGGGAACTTTTGGGGGCGCTAACAGCTATGAAGGCAAATAGAAATTACTTGATTGGAGCGAATGTGGTGTTGGAAATTGATTGTTTACCATTGTTATGAATGGTTGCTAACTGTTCTACTCCTGATATTGCCATGTTGAGGTGGATAACCTACATCAGATCACTCAATCATGTTTTGGTGCACATTTATGGCAAGAAGAATTCCGTGGCGGATATGCTATCTAGAGCCAGATATATTTGTGAAGGAGACATGGAGGCGCAAAAGATTGGTGAAGATGAAAAAGATGAGGGCTATGGGTATGTGCAAGCCACTGATGGATAAAAAACAAGTGATGCAGACCAAACTTTCAGAGAAGATCTTTATAGAGGCACATTAAAAGACATTGGCATCTATTTAAGTACTATGAACATGCAAGATGGTTGGTCGGACAAGGCTTTCAAAGGCATTCGACATCAATCTTATAACTATATCTTGAGGGATAGTTTCTTATGGAAGAGGCCAAAAATGAAGGATGGAGTACCATTGAGAGTGGTGGATGATGAAAAAACCAAAAATAAAATTTTCAAAGAATTTCATGACTCACTTTGGGCAGGCCACCGAGGAGTTTGGGCCACTTACCATAAGATCAAGGAGCGATATTGGTGGAAGGGCCTCTACAAAGATGTGGAGGAATTTGTGGCTTCTTGCATTGAGTGCCAATTGCAATCCAAAATCAGATACAGAGATGAGTTGCATCCTACCTATCCACTTGCTATGCATTTTCAATTGATGATTGACTTGGTAGCCATGCTATTGGGACTATGGGGCATGAAGTATCTTGTTTTGGCAAGGGAAGAGCTTTCAAACTATGTCGAAGGTCAAGCTTTGAGGACCAAGACCACTGGAGGAATGTGTAGATTTATCTTAGAGGATATCTTTAGCAGATCTGGCAGTATTGGGAGGATGAGGGCTGATAGAGGAGAATTGGATGCAACAGAAGCCAGAGAATTTTTTGAGAGATATGGTGTACGGTTGAAGTTGACAACTGCATATAATCCTGAGGCTAATGGCAAGAGTGAGAGATGACATCCTCCCATCATCAATGCTCTTGTGAAGGCTTGTAGAGGTAACTCAAAGCAATGGCCAAGACTTCTACATTTTGCACTATGGGCAGATAGAACCACTCATAGCACTGTTACAGGTTATATGCCTATTGAGTTGATGTTGGGCCAGAAACCAATTATGCCTGCAGAAGATTCAATACCTACTTGGATGTTGTTGGACTGGAACGATGGCATTACAAGAGAAAGATTATTACAGCTTAGAATCCAGCAGCTTGAGAGATTGTCTGAAGACCATACGATTGCATTGGAAAAATTGAAGGCTTCAAGGTTGAATAACAAGGAGAGATTTGACAAGACTCATCGTTTGAGATCCAAACCCATTGAAGTTGGAGATTAGGTATTGGTATTTGATAGTAGTTTGGAACATCAACACATCACACTTAGAAAGTTTGCACGGAGATGGTTTGGACCATATGTGGTGGTCACAGTGCATGATAATGCTACCTATTCCCTTCGGGAATTAGACGGCACACCACTGAGGATCCCAGTAGCAGGAAAAAGGATAAAGGCATTTAGGAGGAGAGCTACGGGATTTGCTCTAGAAAATGACATAATAGATCCAAGACCATATCAAGATCATGATGATGTTGACGAAGTATCAGATAATGATACATTAATTGAAGATGAAGAAGACCAAGACTAGATTGGCACATACCGGTGGATGTGCAGGTTGGGAAGGGGTGGATGTCGTGCGAGAAATGGTTTAATATGTAAATATAGTGTAGAATGGTTTGAGAGTAGGGTTTAAAGAAAACAAAAATAAAACAAAATCATAATAAGAGTATAGACAAAAGGGAAGGGGGAGATCAGAGGAATGAAAAGGGAAGAGAAAGATCCGTGGTTATAACCACGTAACTTGGAGTCTCTGCGTCTTCTCACATGCTCAGGGGGTAGGTGGCGCCAACTGGTAGTTACCTGCCTAGTTTTCACCAGCAATACCAAGCCACATGGCCATTCGCCCGCTTATACGAGTTCAAAGGGTTTTGAACCCGGACCAGTGCTATGGCGCTTGAAGCACTTTACTAGTAAGTTTTTGGTCAACTGTATCTCGGGTTGGTTCAAGGTGGGATTAGGGTGGCTTGTAAATGCCTATTCTAGCCATTCTATTCACAACGCCAAGGAGGTAGGCCCACAAAGCACAAAAGGGTCATTCCTCGAGATGCAAGGGGGTCGGTTCCCAGGATGCAAGGTGATGGTTTTGCAAGTGAACCGGGTGGAAATATGGAGGTAGCCGTGTGGCTTTGCATACCATTACTACTTGGACTTTGATGTAGTTTGGGTTTAGTACCCAACTATGTTGTGATGGTTCTAGGCAATGAAGGTGGGGGTCCTCATCATATGCAAGGTTGTCATATGTGAGCCCAAATTGATGCCCACATGTGTTGTTAACACTTGTAAAACATTACAAGTAGTGTTTTGTTGATTTATGATTATTCACAAAAATATAAAAAGAGTGAAGCTTGAAGAAAGCTAAGTTTGAAGCATTAGGCTTGTGTGGAGTGGATTTAAGTAGTATGAGGACATACCTTGGTAAAGTGTGGTAGGTAGAAAGCCAAAGTTAGTTAAATGTTTGAATTAGGATCTTTGTTGATCATTTGAGGGAGGAAGGCTTAGGAGATAAGATGAGAGCCTACAAAGTAGGAGGAGATTTCGAAGGCTTATCGTGAGCCTTGAGGGTGCTCACCCCCTCAAACTCACTATATAATCCCTCATTCTTCCCTCACTCATCCTCTCTTTCCTTCGTGCTCCTTGGCACCCCACGTGTAACGTGTTATAAGTGTGGGTATATGGAAGCAAGATAGGAGCACATGTGTGTGCATGGTTTTGAAGTTAGGAGCCAAGGCTAGTTGGCCTTGAAGAGGGTTTGACCTCTTGTTAGCATTAGTTTGGGTGTGAATGATTTTAATATAATTTATGGCTTCAAGTTGTAGTACTTAAGTTCATGTTTCTTGGGTATATGTGTTTGCTAAGTGTCATCATAACTATTCCACTCGGGCTAGGAGGAAATCGAAGGGTGGAGTACTTTTGGTGACACGTTGCCGGAACACGAGTTGGTAAATGAGAGGGTCCTTTGAGTAGTCTAGGTTGTAAGGGCCATAACTTCCGAGCAGAAGAAGATATTTTGTTGAAATTTAGAGGGTTAGTAAACAACTTGTTTATATGAACATGGTCAAAATCTGAGGATGTTTGGAGTAATGGAGCATCAGTTATGACATTCTGAACTTTGCCTACATTTTCGAGCTAAAATGGGCATAACTCCTGGACAGAGGCTTGGAAATGCATGAAAATTTGAGGGATGCTTTGTTCTTAGGTTTCCTAGTTGTGGTACAAATTTCAAGTCATTCCGAGTAGATGAGAAGGAGATATATCATTCTGAAGTGTTTTTAAGAGTTGCAGACTAAAAAGGCCATAACGTTTTGGCAAAAAATAAAAATAGTTTGAAATTTCAGGGGGTCATAAACAATTAGTTTTTGTGATTGCTCCCAAAATTTGAAGTTCTTTGGAGCCCGTGGGAGGAAATTATGACATTCTGAAATCTGGGTAGACTGACACACTAAAATGGTCATAACTGTTGGACAGAAAATGGGATAGGCTTACAAATTGGTGAGATGTTTTTTGCTTTGTCTCCCTAGTTACAGATAAAATTTCAGGACATTCCGAGAAGTAATGGGAAAGTTACACTATTCTGAAATTTGTTCTGGATGTAGCCTTGGGGGTTAAATCATAAGTCATTAACGTTGTGTATATTCCAAAGGCATATTGGAATGATACATTGAGTTACTAAGGAAGGAGTTTGCTAAGTGTCATCAATACTATTCCACTCGGGCTAGGACGAAATCAAAGGGTGGAGTACTTTTGGTGACACCATACGCGGGGCCTATGGATTGGTTTAAGGAAGCTAGTAGTTTTGACTTTGAATATTCATCAAATATTCAATTGAGACTAAAAATATTTTTTCTTTCTTGATACCTATGTTTAGCCCAAAGGCTAATATGAATATATATATTTTTTATATCAACCACATACCCATATGTATGTGCAATAACTTAAAATGTTGGTTTAAGCACCCTCTACCTTAACACGTATATCACATCATGATTGTACACGCTCACCAATCACAAGAACCCTATTTCTACTCAAAACAACAAGTGGAACCCACCTCAGAAGCACACTTGAAGCATTCCCCCTCGCGCCCTATGCCACTAGAAACACAATCGATGATACAAGCAAGAAACATACCAACATTAACCCCAACACTATCACTAAAATATCTACACAAACTACTATTACATAATATATTCGAACTAAAACAAATAACACACCCCAATGGAACACACTTAATGAACAACAATGAATTCAAACATCACTACCACACACCAAAAAGAACAGAGAAAACTGCATTAGACTATGCCAGAACAATATTTTTTGAACCCTCATGCCACAACCATTGTACAAACCAATGCCGAACACACGCGGCACCAAACACCCTGAAGAACGAATATAAAATACTAAACCATAACATACACATAAGACCACAAGAACACCTCACCCACCCCCCACCTCCACCGCCATTAGAACATCCCAAACCCCCCCTATACATCCTCAAAGACCCAACCCACTTCCCAATACACAACATACTAAACGACTGGCCCGGCACATACAAAAAACAAATGCAAAATCATGAAAATATATACATCTTACCTATGCCAATGGACAATCCCAAATGAAACAATTTACAACAAATGGCTACCCCAAAGAGATTTGTTCCCTTGGAATGACCAAAACACCATAAACCATAACATACTACTCCTCGAGCAATACTCAGGGATGTACAAATGGACGTGACGCGGCCTAAACGCGTCACGTCGCGTCACGTCCAGGGTGTGACGCCAAACGAACGTTACTGTAGTAAAAAAAAATTACTAATGGGATTTTTTTTCAGATAAGTAATTATTTCGACATCAATACAGGCAGTCGTCTACCATGGTCGACTGCTATATAGGCAGTCGACCACTTAATCGACTGCTAACTCAGCAGTCGACTACAATGGTCGACTGCTAATGTAGCAGTCGACTAAGTGGTCGACTGCTAACTCAGCAGTCGACTACAATGGTCGACTGCTAATGTAGCAGTCGACTAAGTGGTCGACTGCTATATAGGCAGTCGACCACTTAATCGACTGCCAATGTAGCAGTCGACTACCACCGTCGACTGCTATATAGGCAGTCGATTATCATGGTCGACTGCCATATAGGCAGTCGATTACCTTGGTCGACTACCAATGTAGCAGTCGACTACCACCGTCGACTGCCTGTATAGCAGTCGACCATGGTAGTCGACTGCCAATGTAGCAGTCGACTATCTTCGTCGACGGCCAACATAGCAGTCGATCATGGTAGTCGACTGCTACATTGGCAGTCGACCATGGTTGATAGTCGACTGCTATGTTGCCGTCGACGAAGATAGTCGACTGCAGTTGTAGCAGTCGACCATTGCCGTCGACTGATACTATTAACAGACAAATGCAGTCAGCATCATATGTTTGTTGGGTTAAATTTTAATGGTTTGGGTATAGTGGAATATGGATGGATGGAAGTAGTTTAGGAAAAATGTGATTAAAGCCAACAATGATATGTAGAAGAAAAAAAAACCGCGTTGTATTAAAACAAGTATATCGTAAAGATATAAAAAATATACAAGGTTGTCCATATCAATGATACACGCATACTACCTTAACCCCTACGATGTTGCCTAAAGAACTAAACAGACTAAACACTATCTTTAACCTCAGTTCTCCAGCAGTCTATGGGCTCATCCCACCCCACAAACGGCATCTGCATCCGTAGTTTGGCGATGGTCAATGAAATGCGGTTGGACACGTTCTCGCATGTCAATGCACTCAAAGTGACATCCCAAATTTTCCTTCCTTCATTGGCAAAGAGAATTCGGTCATCACCATCGTTGCAAAGTTGTCGAGCAATCATGCCGACCGCATAACACTCAGCCTCCGCGGTGTAATATACATCGGGATCATGGTGTCTCCTGTTTTGGATGTAAAACAGTTCCAGCGCCACCCAAAACTTCTCCTTCCTCAATTTTTCCTTCGCTTCTACGGTTTCCGCATGCCATAGCGATAGGACATCCTCACCCGAATGCGTTGTACATCCCCAATCGCACACCCCAATCTTGAGGCTCCCGTCCGATTCCCAATGCAACATAATGTTGTCAATGGATAGATCGTTGTGTTGCACATTTGCAGCGTGCAAAGCCTCCATGATCCATAACAATGCCCAAGCCAACTTTACCCTCTTCGCCCGGAACTTTTGGACTTGGTCATAGAGTTGCCATTCGGTTGCGTCCATTGTCAAAATGTTGGCATTTGGGCGGTGGGCTCTATCCCGGATGAACATCTCTCGTAGAGTGCCCCCGTTCCACCATAGTGTATAGCCCGCATTGGACACACTGTTGATTAACCAAAACTTGATGAAACCTGGATGCGTGCTCTTTAAAACGCATGCCTCCGCACTTACTTGGATACGAGCTTTTTGCCTATCCGACGTCTTTGGGGTCTTTTCAGCCCACGTAATCTCCGGTGGGAGACGATCGTCGCCCTCGATCCTCACCTTCCTCACCTCCCCGTAACCCCCCACCTTCTTTATGCTCTTCAAACTCACGACATTTGCCGTATCGGGAATCCACAAAAGTTGGCATGGGCCCGACACCCTTAGCCACTTCTCCAATTTCTCCGCCTTCCAAGGAATTATTTTGGAGGCCGTCTTGGACAATCCTTTGGCCACGGGATCCCACCACAAAAATATTTCCCGGATTCTTACAGCTCGAGGGCTCAACACCTCGCCTGTTTCGCCCTCCGGGAACATGTTCTCAACCAATTGCTTGAGGTTGAAAATACCATTTTGGGCCTTATTCTTCACCCATGAATCGAACCCCGCAAGATTCCTATCACCGCTAAACTCGGGGCCATCCACTTCCTGTCAAATAGCAACCTCCATGTCCCTTTTAATTATCTCAACCCTTTTGTGTTTCGGCTGCTCCAAAAAACGGAATTTGATGTCGGCCTCCCCATTCCTCAAATACCAGTCAACTATGGCTTGGTGGACCTTTGCCGTTATCGCATCCGAGAATTTAACCCTTGGTTTCCCGCTCCTACTCGACGACCCTGAGGCCGCGGAAGCCCCTCCTTGGCTGCTCGTAGGGGCACCGGCATCTGGGCGGACGGGAATGGTAGTATCTGAACGGGGGGTAATATTGGCTTCCGTTCCCGAAGCACTTCCTGATCCCACATCGGAATGTCGTTGCCACTTAGGGGGCCGTTTGTGCACCCTGCCGGGTGCATCCGGCTCGTCCTCCGGCATCCTCCAACTTCGATCCTCCATCGTGTTTAAAAACACGCTATTATTGTGTTCACAAACACAACTCAAATGTGTTCACAAACACGGCCGTATTCACACCGCTCCACCGCAAAAAATCGGATCCAAAATTGGCAAGAGTTTGCACCCTAAACCAATCTTCCAACCGCCCCCTAGGCCCTCTCAAAACATTAGGCAAAGGATGCTAGGCATGCTTAGTCCCAATGTCCCGCTTGAGGAGGGGTGGTTGAAAAATGATGTCAATGAGGCCTCCCCACTTATATATATAGGTTGGGTGGGCCTCACACCGACGGTACGACCGGACGCCGCGCCCCTGGATCCTGACCGTTGGACCGTGCATCATCCAACGGCCAGGATGGATGCGACGATTGGTCGACTGCTATACGGCAGTCGACCATCCAGTCGACTGCCAGATAGCAGTCAACTCTGGATAAGGCAGTCGACAATTAGCAGTCGACCGCGGCGTCGACTGCTATGTGACAGTCGACGTGTGGGCCGACTGCATTTAGCAGTCGACTGCGGGGGTCGACTGCCATGTCGACTGCTAGTTTGCAGTCGACTGCCACGTCGACTGCCAAGCAGCAGTCGACCCCCGATGTCGACTGCGAATGGCAGTCGACGTGGCAGTCGACCGCCACATCGGCTGCAAACTAGCGGTCGACTGCGGGGGTCGACTGCCATGTCGACTACTAGTTTGCAGTCGACCCTGGAAGTCGACTGCCACGTCGACTGCCAAGCAGCAGTCGACCCCCGATGTCGACTGCGAGTGGCAGTCGACCTTGGAATTCGACTGCCACGTCGACTGCCAAGCAGTAGTCGACCCCCTATGTCGACTGCGAGTGGCAGTCGACGTGGCGGTCGACTGCCATGTCGACTGCTAGTTTGCAGTCGACCCTGGAATTCGACTGCCACGTCGACTGCTAAGCAGCAGTCGACCCCCTATGTCGACTGCGAATGGCAGTCGACGTGGCAGTCGACCGCCATGTCGACTGCTAGTTTGCAGTCGACCCCGGAAGTCGATTGCCACGTCGACTGCCAAGCAGCAGTCGACCCCCGAAGTCCGCTGCGAATGGCAGACATTGGACCTCCCCCCCCTCCAAACATAAACAAATTGCTTTTGCAATGGATCCTATAGCAGATTACTCTAAACACTTTTAATATCATAGCATCTTTTATATTTAGTGCACGTTCAAGCGTCGGGACTATAAAGGGTTCACCGCTCATTAGCATTCATCATTCCCCCTCGCTCTAGTTGGCCTTGATTGCCTTTTGGCATTCGTTGCAAGTGGAGAGAGGTAGTAGGTTATATTGGGATGGGCACGCGAAACGAATGGAAGCCTTGGTTTGTGCCCAAGGAGTGGACTCCAACGTCCAAGAAGGTCGAGTGCAAATTTTGCGCGTTGGAATTAGTTTATAGGAAGGACCGCATGGTTGCCCATTTGGGATACCAAAAAAATGACGGCAAGATGCGGGGGGTGGCATTGTGTCAACGTCAAGGGCCGATTGTAAAGTCTTTATTTTCGAGGTGCGGCGGATCGTGGCCGCCAATTCCGGATGACTTTGTGGACGAGTGCGTTGAGGACGGGGGAGAAGCTGTGGTCGGGTCCCAACAACAAGCGTCATGCGGTGCATTGTCGAACGCGAACGGAAGCCAAACCGCTCCACCATCGCCCGCACCGTCAGTGGCAAGGGAGTTGGTGTCCGGGACGACTCCCGAACCCCACCGACGTTCCCAACGGCAAATGGGATTAAAAGAAGGGTTGCAAAATTCGACAAAACGAGACTTGGATACAAAATGGTCGCAAGCCTTTTATGAGGCTAATATCCCCATTAGTATTGTCCGCCATCCCGCGTTCATCCAGGCCGTTAAGGCAACCGCCGAGGCTAGAATTATGTACAAACCCCCAACCTACTGATGCACCTCGTGGGTCGTTCCCTTGCAGTTTAGCTCAAGAAGACTCACGGTGAGACATCACGTAAATTTATATTCGCTTGAGAACTACCGTGCCTCATTAATATGTTCGGTCCTCTAATTAATAATTCCTCTCTTCTCCTTATGATATGAATATATTATTAGAGTGAACACAATCTCATTATCTTAAATTCTCATTCCCAATGTAAGGCATCATTGATTATAAAAATCCTTAGATTAGAGAAGGTTTCAAGAGGTGTAACAATATCCTTGATAGCAATATATTTTCTAATAAGTTATATGTGAGCAATTTCGAGCTCGTAGTACATAACATCAATCGCACAATTGTAATATTACTCTTATAGTGAGGAAGAAGATCTCATATTCTTGAGTCTTCCTTTTTCAGCTCAAGTGTTACTACTTATAATATTGTAACTTGACATGTATGCATATAGTAGTTATAATTTCATAAACACATCATTGATTGTTTAGCAATGTCACGTTTAACTTCCAAGTGTTTCTTGATGACGATAGTAATTATAACTCTCTTGAGTTTTACTCAAGAGAGAGAACTCTTCTCTTTGATAGTTGATCCTTTAGTTTATAATGACATCCAACAACTCACAAAGAATCTTAAGAGAAGAAGAACTTTCACTACAAAGTGTTTCTTGATGACGAGAAGTAAACCTATCTCTCTTGAGTTTTGCTCAAGAGAGAGAGAGAGAGAGATCTTCTCTTGAATAGATAATCCTTCAAATTGTAATGACATCCAACAACTCACAAGGAAACTTAAAGTAAGAAGTTCAATAACAATTGTAGTAAGTAGATTATTTCATATCAATATTACTTCATTCACATTTTGATGTAAATTTATGTCTTCATCATTCTTGTCAATCATAAGTTCAACAATCAATATGTAGTATAATATGTATAATACTTATAAGTTGATTATGTAGTTATAATAATAAGCTCCTCCTCTTTTGAAGGAGTTTGTAATCGTTAAGAGGTTTCACTTTTAATTACTCATGCATTATAATTCTTCAAGCATGTAATCACATGTATATTTATAATTCCCTTTTGAGGAGATCAATGATAAGTTCCGCTTTGAGAGATAGTCTTGTTTCCTTCACTCAAGTTTGACAATCGCTTTCTCTCTCAAAGTTCCATTGATTCTCCAATTGTCTTGAACGCTTTGTTCTCACCCTCACACTATCTTTTGAGTTCTTTCTCAAAAGAGTCTACTCTCGGTTGCTCAATCACTCAAGTTCCAAGTACCATTGACGACTCGTAGTTCAAATTGAGAGAGATAGAAAGATCACACGCATTTGTAGAAAAGATAAGTGTATTGCAAAAGTGCTCCGAGAGGAGAGATACAAAAGCTTCAAGTGTTTTTGACACTCAAATTTAAGATAACTTCGTTGTGTAGAAAATGAGGTATAGATCTCCTAAATTGCTTCCCTTATATAGTCTTTTCCTTCCTATCCAAAATCTATACTAAGAGTGGTTGTTAATCTTCCACTTCCCTAGATAGCTATCTTTCTTCAACATATGTAGATGCTATCTATCCTAAACGGTTATAACCGTTTCACCACTCTAATGTTCTCAATACTAAGATTTCACCATATCCTCCTTGAGAGTTAATCAAATCCTCGTACTTGATTGATTCTATTCCGGTGATTGATATTTAGTACATCCATTTAGAATGTACCCTAGTCCTATATTCTCCTTAATGTCTTCATAGTGTCTATGTATCATAAGAATCTAAAATTCTTATAATCATGTTCTCAAAATCCTACATTCTAATATATTCCATAATTATGTCTCTTCGGATATTCATACATCCTCAACATTCTAATATACCCCTATAATCCTATTATAAGTCCTTCATACTTACTAAGTATTTCTAATTTAAAGTTCCCTTGTGCTAAGTACTTAATCCCCTTTGCTAAATACTTAATCCCCTTGGTTAATGCGCTGGGATCCTATAGCCGTAGGTACCGGCTCCTAAAGCCGTGCGTCCTCCTTGTAAAGCCGCGGGAAAGAGGGCCTATTCCCGTGGCCGCTCTCCTAAGCCCGAGGCCGAGAGCTCCCAAGCTTTCGAGCTTCTGTTCGGTGTTAGCTCCACTTCATTCCGGTGATGGGTTAGGGTCTGTCTTTGCTTTGCAATTGTCTCAGTTCCATTTGAAGTCTCTTGTGATTCATAATGTTATGCTTAACACCTACCATGCAATGCGCAAGAGTTTACTTGACGATGCACGGTTCAATACACAAAAAATCGTGGAGTTGAAGACAACATCATCCATCCACAAATATGGGTGCACTATTTGTTCGGACGGATGGGAGAATGTTGTCCACCGCCCTTTGATGAACGTCATGCAAATTTGTCCGGCGGGCGACGTGTTCCTTGGTTCCATCGACACCACCGGTAGCACAAAGGATGCCGCCTACGTGGCCACCGAGGTCAAACGCTACATCGTTGGAGTGGACCCCACAAAGGTTGTTCAAGTTTGCTTCGATAATGCGGCGGCCATGAAAACCGCGGCGAGCAATATTAGCCGGGAATGGCCACACATATATTGGCAAGGGTATGCGGCGCATTGTTTGAACTTGTTGTTGAAGGATTGGGGTAAACAACGATGGGCGAAGGGCATTGTCAAATACATCCGGGCCCACCAATGTCCGACGGCGGTCTTCCTCACCTACTCATCCAATTTGGGCTTGAAGATGCCCGGGTCCACACGATTCGCCACCAACTTCCTCATGATTGACCGGCTTCTAAAGGTGAGACATGCTTTGGAACAAACGGTTATTCATCCCGATTGGACCGCCTACGTGAACAAATTAAATAGAGGAGGCGATGATCGAAGGAGAAGTGCAATGGAGGCACGTCAAATCAAGACAACGGTTAATGACGACAATTTTTGGACAAGTTGCGATAATTACCGCCACATGTCGGAGGAGGTGTTGAAAGCATTAAGAGTGTTTGATGGCGTTGAACCGGCAATGGGCAAGGCTTGGTTGACCATGAAGAACTTGGAGAAACATGTGCTTAGCCTAAGGAATCCTCCTTTCAACCTAGCACACAACCTCGCTACCTTGGCCGAAGAAGATTTCTACAGCCGGTGGCGTATGATGACCACGGACCTACACCATGCCGGTGCAATCTTGAATCCTTATTTATTGGACGACAACGTCGTCCACGAAGACGCGGCCGTTAAATCCGGATTCTTGGACGCCATGAGGAGGTTGACTACGGGCAAGGACGGTCATTACGGTCGGGTTGTGGCCGAATTTCAAGCATTCAAAGAGCGTAGGGGCGCGTTTTCCAATATGCCCCTAGCCATGGAAGCCAACATCCCACCCCACGAGTGGTGGGACCTCGTGGGCGAAGGTGGCACCCACTTGGCCCCTTTGGCAAAGCGAATATTGGCCCAAGTGTGCTCCTCTTCGTCTTGCGAAAGGAATTGGAGTAGTTATTCGTTTGTGCACAACAAGACTAGGAACCGGTTGAGTTCGGCGAGGGCCGAAAATTTGGTGTACATTTATACCAATTCACGGTTGGCACGGGAAAGGATTGATCGGGACTCGGCCGCATGGTATCTAGTGAACATGATGTCGGAAGACTCCGACTATTCGGCCGACGAGGATATAAATGGTGACCCCCCCGCGGGACCCGACGGGGATTCCTCGGGGCCTTCGGACAACGAGAGCGATGGGGGACATGGTGGAGGGAATTTGGGCCTTGACAACCACAATGATCCGTTTGCATACGATGGACTTGACGCCGAGGACGATGGTGATCTTCACATGTGGGCCAACATAGCCGGTCGGGAGTTTCTCTCCACTACGCATGTGCGTCCCGCTACGCCGACAACTACAATACCCGATGTACCGGTAGACATTCAACCCGTAGTGGATGAAGATGTAGTGGCCGAACCACATGTGGATGAAGCTCTTAAAGCGGCTCCGAACCGGATGGACATGGACGAAGTCCCACCACATGCTTCCCTCATTCATCCACCGACGGATGTTGTGCCCACTCCTATTGTGCCGACAACATATGCACAATCCATGCAAATTACACCACCTTTTCCCGAGCCCCACGGAGAAGGCACGTCCAATGTTGTCCTTAACACTAGTCCATTGCGAGGTATTGGGCAATGCCCGGCCGTTGCGCGAGCACCGGAATCCGACTCGGATGACACATTGGCGCAACACATTGCGCGTCGGGCCCCAACAATACCACGCATGGGCTCCCGGTTGGTTGGTGCCACCATCGGCATGCACGCCCCATGCCCCACACCGGCTAGGCCACCCCCTAATATTGCATTGACAAACTTTGGTCGGACCACGAGAGGTCAAAAAAGAAAACGACAAAGGGATGTGCGAGAATGGAGGACTACCGGGGCCACCCCACTTGCACGTCCACAAACTGACGGCGTTATGGATGCAACGGGTTCAAGACCAATGGTATCGATTAGAATGCCAAGGGCTGGTACACGGCTTAGTCGAATTCCCGGCCCGGCAATTGATGGCCACGAGTCCGACGCCCGAACAGATGACAATGCCAGCACGGACGATGAATCCGGCGTAGGCGAAGCTCCCGATGATAGTGATTACCAAGCACCGCCCCCAAGGGTAGCTGTGGGAGGGCCACGCATGACAGGGAATTCTATTCCTCAAGACAACGATAATGCCCCTTTATGAATGAATATTTATAGTAATGTCAAATGTCCTATGGTGTTCAATGGGTTTAGTTGTATTGGTGATCAATTTTTGTAATAACTATTTTTGGGTATGTTTGTTGAAAAAATAATGTAAATTTCAAATTTGTATGTTGGATGTTGACTAGAAATTGAGCCTACATGTATGATGTAGGGTTTAGAAAATGAATGTCCAATGTGCACTAAGGTTAGGACTCAGGAGTAGGACACATGGAATTGATTTGTAATGCCAATAGGCCCTATGTAGTGTTGCATTTTTTATTCTATAGGTCGGAGGCGGCATTATAAAATAGTTTTAAGAATATTTAAGACTATTTTTATGTTTTTATTATTGAAAATCATCGAAGACATCAATCCGTGAGGTCCTTTATGGCAAATCATTGTCGAAAACATTCCCCTCTTCTAGGATTAGGTCATCGAGCTCTTCTCCGCCCAAATATTGATCCAAGAATGATGACATTGTAAATGCAGACCACCATTCACGACTTGTCCGATGTGCCATGTGGGGCGTTATGTATTCCAATATTTGCCAATTTGTGTGGCAAATTGGCAATGCTCAAGGCTCAAACATTGCCATTGAGTTTGAATGTACTAATGCTATATGGTAATATGGAACAATTGTCAAAGTTGAGCGTGTCTATATTTGCCCTATTGCCATGGATTGGCTATAGTCGTGAACTTATAATAAAAAAAAATTAAAAACGCTGTAGAAATTTGTCGAGGATTTTAAAATGCATTTTAAATGTGTATTTTAAGATAAAGTAAAAATAAATGCACCTCTAGCCCTATGTCATGTGGGAGGATGAAATGAATGTCCAATGTGCACTAAGGTTAGGAGTAGGACATATGGAATTGATTTGTAATGCCAATAGGCCCTATGTCATGGGCGAGGATGGAATTAATGTCCACACACACACATATATATATATATTGCAAATACCCCCAAATATATATATATATATATATTGCACATACATCCATATATATAGCGCATACATATAGAACATACGGTATACCGGGAACCCACATATATATTGCCCATACACATACATATTGCAATTTGCACGTACACCCATACATGTTAGACATACATATTGCACACGGGTGTAGCTAATAAGGAAGTTATCATTTGTTTAAATAGCGATCCACTTTTATTTCACATTACGGATCATATCTTTTACATAGTGCGATTATATCCACTAGGCCTAAACACATATACAATGTGTTTGCTAGGATTAAATCGGCGAACTATATAGAACATGAACCGCTACATCTACATAGAAAAATTATAATGTCAATAGTCGCTCCGAAGGACAAATCCAAAAGTTGGTACATCGACGATATTCGGCAGAACGTTTGTCGACTTGAAGCCAATATTCTCCATTCTCCACAAGCATATCCCGCAAGTATTCAAGTTCCATTATGAAAATATCGTTGAGCCGAGCATGCTGAACTTGCCATCGAATTGGGATGGCAATGCGTTGCGTATGGCTGAACATGAAGAGGTTCAGTCGGAACGCTCGCAACAATTCGGCGAGCTCCGAAGTCCCTCTCACGCCCCTAAATCGATGCCCCATTGGTATGTCTACGTCCCAAATCGACATACGCAACGCATTGTAGACTTCTCCCATACCAAAATGTTCCCGCCAAGCTTTGTTAACTCCCATGTATTTAAAAATACATATGAGAGTTAAAAAATTCGCCCTCACTTCACACCCCCGCCCATACTTTCCTCGGTGATATGGCTCCAAAATAGGCTCTAGGACCTTCGGCAATATGTGCTCCCCCACAATTTCCGCGGTCAATCCGGGTAAAATGGTCGACGGTGCCATGTTTGGCACAACCCTGAAATAGCAGCTTCTCCGCTCCTTCTCCCTTTGTTCTCCGTTTGCAAAGTGTGGGAGTCCGAAAATCCACGGAAGTACGGATTGGCTTCCGAACCGGGTTAATATCCGGATAATACCCTGAGATTGTTATTAAAGTAGGGTTTCCTAGGGTAGGTTAGTTGTTTTAGAAAATAAGGTTCTAGGCATCCGCCTTACGCGTTAAAATGGTTAAAACGGATACTTTGGCCGGACCGGAAATTAGCCTGAGAAGACCGTTTGGGAACGGTCCGGTCCGGAGCGTCCGGACCGTTAAAACGGTTACCACCTGATTTTAGGAGGAGGTGTCCGGAATCAGTGGGCCAGCAGGCCAGACAGGTGTCCGGAATCAGTGGGCCAGCATGCCAGACAGGTGTCCGGAATCAGTGGGCCAGCAGGCCAGACAGGTGTCCGGAATCAGTGGGCCAGCAGGTCAGACAGGTGTCCGGAATCAGTGGGCCAGCAGGCCAATCCAAGGCAAGGACGACTTCGAAAAAACATCGCACCACTTGATTTAGAGTTAGGCAGGCAGCTGTAGTTAGATCAGAATTAGGAAAAGCAGGAATAGGCAGATTTTGACTTTCGGCAAACTTGTAATTCAAAATTTTGTCAGCGCAAAAAGCGGATCGAGATCCGGAATTTCCGCAAAGGGCGACGTTCCGGATTTCTCGCAGTTAGGGGTTTTTCTGAGGGCGGCCAACTTCGCCGCCACCATCAGTTAGGGATTACAGCCTCTACTTAAGGCTGAATAAGGGGCAGGAGAAGGGTTCCCTTCTCCATTGTTGTATTGTGTTGCTTCCCACTCAATAAAGCTCTAGTTCTCAATCTATTCTGACTTGTTTTGTGCACGGACTGTTAGGAGAATGTTGCAGATCTAGAGGGAATGAATGAGTAGGAAGTACGGATAGAGCAAAGGAGAGGAAACCCGGATCAGATCCGACTGCAGTACTATGGCTCCTTTCTGAGTGTAGTGGGAAGGAAACCTCACGATTCCGGATGTCTGGGTAACGCCCATGTGAGATAGCCGTTGTTAGGACTGGGTAAGATCAGGGAGGTGCCGGACTTACGCCATCCGATCTTCTGAAGAGGTCTCACTGTCCTTGGGCGGGACAATCCGGAAAGTGGTACGGATCGCCCAGTTATCTCAGACTTAGTCGAGCCTAAATTCGCTGTAGCCGGATCGATCTGTCGGAAGGAGGAGAGAAACCGGAACGGTTAGGATTCCGGCCCGGAGGATCTCTCCGGCGTGTAGTGGGAAGGAAACCTCATTATTCCGGATGCCTGGGTAACGTCCATGTGAGATAGCCGTCGTTAGGACTGGGTAGGATCCGGAGGTGCCGGACTTACGCCATCCGATCTTCTGAAGAGGTCTCACTACCCTTGGGCGGGGCAATCCGGAAAGTGGCACGGATCGCCCAGTTATCCCGGATTGACAGATCTCCGGACGAATCTTGACCTTTCTGTCGTTGTAGTTCCGGTTCACCATCCGGGTTCTCTGTGTGACCTGCCAGGAAAGATTAGGCCGATCCGGACTGGTTGTGAGAGAATCCGGATTATGACCATACAGGGACGTCTTCACCGGATGAACCCCATCATCATTGAAGGTAGGATATAGGTAGGTAGATATTGAGGAGAGAGAGATGTAGGAGTAAGACTTATTGGTAGAGGTTCAATCTGGAAGGCAAGTCCCGGGATAAGGACTTCCAAAGGACCATCCGGATCCGGAAAGCCGATCCGGCCGGTGGTCGACTTTCGAGCAGGAAAAGAGGGTCCTTGACATCCTGCACTTCACAGAATCCCTGGACGATACTCGGATCATCCGGACAGACCGGATTAGGCACTGAAAAGCGCCTATCCGGAACTTTTGGTGTCCGTGTGCTCCCACACGTTTTTGGCGCCGCTGCCGGGGATTCTAAAGCTGTAGGGGGGAGTGACACTCTGGACCTGCTGTTGCAAACGGTCGCAAGGCGGATTCCGTTCAGCAATGTGCTTATAGCGGGGATGAGCGGATCCCAGCAAGGTGGTACATGGCAACGGAGATCCGCCCGGCTAGAAAAGAAAAGAGGGGACGTGATAGTGCATGATCTACCAAGCACTAACTTGAGGTTGGAAGGGGACATCATCGTGTTATCTGTGGAAGAGCCAACCCCGACCAGATCCGATCCGGCAGGAGGTGCCGGATTGTTTACACCAGGAGGTGCCGGATTGTTTACACCAGGAGGAGCAGAAGGGACCAGAGCGGATTCCGAAGAAGAAGAAATTTCCGACGGCCCGATGGCTCCCTCCACCCGACTCAAGTACAGTCGATTCCGGGGAGACGGAAGTCAGGATGTGGACGACTGGTACTGCGAGTTCGAATCGATCGCCAATGCCAACGAGGAGGATCCGGAAGCCAAAAGACGGATCTTCCAAGGGCTGCTGAAGGGCGAGGCATTGCAATGGTACCAAGATGTACCAGATGCAACCAGGGATAGCTGGGCGGAGTTCGTCCCACTATTCCTGAAGACCTTCCGGGAAGCGGGAGGTGAGGCACGTGCTCTGGGACGGCTGAGCCGGATGACAATGAAGCCGGCGGAATCAGTCCGGAAGTACAGTCAGAGGGTGAAGGCTCTGATTCAGAAACTAACGACTGAGATCGCCCAGAGCGTGCAAGTGGAGTGGTGTGTGGCAGGTTTTCCGGAAAAGATGGGTTTTCAGATCCGTCAGACCCGGCCGGCCACTCTTCGGGAGGCGATGGAAGCAGCGCAAAACTACGAGAATTCGGCGCAGTCCCTCCGGAAGTCACTCAAACAAGCAGAGGGGAAAGGGAGAAGACACCGCCGGAGAAGGCGGAAGTACATCTCCACCTCTGAATCAAGCTCCAGCAGTAAATCAGAGGTTACGACCTCTGAATCCTCTAGTTCCGCTGAGGAACCCGCCAGCAGTTCAAGAATCCGGAATCGCCATTCCGGAAACTGCAAAGAGCGGAAGGGGAAGGAGCTAATAAAGGTCAAAGTTGAGGAGGATGACTCCCGGAAGATGATGAGGAACATCCAGGAGACCCTGGCCGCCATTCAGGTGAATCTGGCGGAAAGCCGGAAGCCGAGGAAGATCGTCCCAACTAGTCGAGCAAATGTCTGGTGCGCCCGGTGTGGTGAATCTGGACATTTTCCGCCGGAATGCAGTCGACCTCCCCATAAACGGATCCATTACGTGCATCCGGAGGAGGACGTCTTCTACACCTTTCCGGAAGAAGACGAGGACGAGGAGGAACAGGCCCCGGTCTACCAGGTACAGTCAACCTATGGACGAGGAAGAGCACCAGCGCCATTCGGGCGAGCTTCAATGGGACCAAGGACGCAGCAGGCCGGATCGGATCAGAGCATGGGCCGACAGTCAGGCTATCCCAGCCGCCCTCTGGGATATTGCTTTAACTGCGGAAGTCCGGATCACTATTCCACCAGCTGCCCGTATCCGAGACAAGGTCAGGGAGCCCCACGGATTCTTCCGTGCCAGAATTGCCAAGAGTACGGACATTCCGCCCTCCAGTGTCTCAAACCGGTCCAGGCGAGAGCGGTCTTCAAACAGGTGGAGGTTCCACCCCGGGAGCAGACGGGACTCAACTACGGCCACACAACCGGAACGGAAAACCCGGAAAAATGACAGGGCGAGGTGGAGTTACCCAGGGGAGTCGACGACCCCGTTTTCAGGGTAACCTTGCGTAGTTCCACCAAAAACCGCCCTGAGATAGTTGATAGCAGTAGGGATAGAAGGAGTAGGCGTAGAAGTAATAGGAAGAAGGTAGTTTCAGATCCGGATTCCAGTGATGCTACCCCCATTCCGGAAAGTCCTAACCCTCACCACAGGGCAGAAGCCGGAAGTGGGGTAGACCAACGCCGGATTCCAGTAGATATTAGTGAGGAAATAAGGAGAGAGATGGCAGAACCCGGATCGCCACCGATCCGGCCAACGGTTAGGTTTGACGACGTTCCGGTTATCATTCCGCCCACCATCATGGTGGACGAGTACGACATCATAAAGGATATCAAGTCGCAGAAGGCCAACGTCACCATTGGGCAGCTACTCCATGATAACGTGAATTACCAGAAGGTAATCCGGGAAGCTTGGAGTAACAGGCGGAAGAGACGGACGAAGTTACCAGCCGTTGCCACTAACTTTCTCCAAGTAGAAGACCACGGAGCTCCGGAGCTAACGGTGGTAGTCGAAGGATGCACCATTCCCCGTGTTCCGGTCGATGGCGGATCCGGAGTCAACCTGATGTTGGAAGACACAGCCTTTGACCTCGGCTACACCTCCTTCGAAGCGACGGATCAGGTGCTCCGGATGGCGGATCAGTCCCGCGTACTTCCAGTTGGACGGCTTTCCCAAGTTCCGACCTTGATCGGGGAAGTCACCTACCTGCTGAATTACGTAGTCATCCGGGTGAATTCCGGAAGACCCTTTCCAATGTTGTTGGGTCGGCCGTGGTTGTACATGGCCGGAGTACTGGTGGACTGGGGAGCCAAGGAATTCGTACTAGGAAAGACCAGGCAAAGGATTCCCTGGAAACTAGACGAATACCAAGGCGAAACCAGCGAATCAGACGGATACACGACGGACTGGTCTGATCCGGAAGGAGAGGAGGACGCGTTGAGTTACTTCATCGATCCCTTTGTGGGAAGTACGGAAGCCGACTTCGAGTTCCCACTTCCGGTTGACGAACTAGCCCATCCGGAAGAAGGCGAAGACTGGAAGAAGGAGAAACCGGAAACCGGAGCGGAGAATCGATCCTTGGGGGAGATCAACGTACCCCTGTCATCCGGTTGGATCCGGAGGCAACTAGCGGAAGGCGGACTCCCTCCAGTGGGATTAGAGACGGAAAGTACCGGCCTGCAGTGGAGCTCTTTCCGGAAACAGGGAGAAGAGCAGGAGCCGGACCGGATCAAGAACATAGTCAGCCCGTCTGACTATGAGAAGGTGGAAGTGGAACCTGGGAGGATCTTCTTGGTGAGGAAGTCTATGGGCGCCACGGAGAGGGCGAGCTACATGGAGCTCCTAAAGGAATACTTAGACGTATTCGCATGGGGGCCGGCTGACTTACAAGGCATCCCTCCCGAACTCGGCCAACACCACATCGACCTCGTTGACGGATCCGCCCCGGTAAGGCAAAGGCAGTACCGGTTGAATCCGAAGTATTCATTGATGGTGAAAGAGGAAATTGACAGCCTTCTGAAGGCTGGCTTCATCTATCCGGTGAGCAACTCCGAATGGGTCTCCCCCATCGTCGTCTTACCAAAGAAGGTCGGGACGGATGGTAAAGTGAAGATCCGGGTTTGCCAAGACTTCCGGAAGTTGAACGCAGCTACGAAAAAAGACTATTTCCCCCTACCATTCACGGATATCATTCTAGATCATGTCTCCGGACATGAGTGCTATAGCTTCCTAGACGGATTTTCCGGATACAACCAGGTCTTCATCCGGAAAGGAGACCAACTAAAGACGACTTTCACCACCGAGTGGGGAACGTTCGCCTTTAACTGGATGCCCTTCGGACTGTGCAACGCTCCCGGTACGTTCCAAAGGCTCATGATGGATATCTTTAAGGATTTCTTAAGACACTTCTTAGAAGTATTTATAGATGACTTTGCAGTTTTTAGCTTACGGATGGAACACCACCAGTTCCTCCGGAAGACCTTTCAACGATGCCGAGAAACCGGATTAAAGTTACATCCGGGAAAATGCTTTCTAGGGATGGAATCCGGGGTCCTACTAGGACATGTCGTCAGTAAACAAGGATTAGAAGTAGACTCGGACAAAGTCAGGGCTATTTTAGCCCTCTTAGCCCCCACGACGGTCCGGGAAGTCCGGGGATTCCTTGGGTGCGTGGGATACTACCGGAGGTTCATAATCAGCTATGCTAAGGTAGCTACGCCCCTGACGGAACTTCTAAAAAGGGAAACGGACTTCGTCTGGACGGATCGGAGGCAGCATGCATTTGAGGAGCTAAAGAAAGCTTTGACTACGGCACCGATTTTATCTCCGCCGGATTGGGAGCGAGAGTTCCACGTCACCCTCGACGCTTCCGGATGGTGCCTCGGGGCCATACTATGGCAATGTGGGGAGGATCGAAGGGAGAAACCCATTTACTATGCCAGCCGGCAGATGAGCCCTGCGGAGCGGAATTACACCACCACGGAGAGAGAAGCATTGGCCGTGGTGTACGCCTGTAAAAAGTTCCGGCATTATCTACTGGGTTACCGGATCGTGTTTCACACGGATCACAACTCCTTGAAGTACCTGGTGAATAAGCCGGATCTTTCCGGACGGATTGCCCGGTGGATTCTTCTACTCCAGGAGTTCAATTATGAAGTTGTGGTCAAACCCGGAAAAACCAACTCCAATGCAGACTACCTGTCACGTCAGAGAGGCCCGGAAGCGGTCTCGGATATTGTGTCACTATTTCCGGATGAGTTTCCGGATGAGGTTCCGGAGAAGTTCCCGGAAGAAGCGCCAGTCTTCCACCTTTCCGGAAGAGAGCCTTCCGAGTTCGAAGATATCATTGGATATCTTACAGGTAAGAGGTACCCAACCGGATTGTCGCGAGAGGAGAAGATGGTGTTCCAGACCAAGGTAGCTCCCTTCACCTTGATCAAAGGGGTCCTTTTCCGGATGGGGCCGGATGACCAACTTAGGCGCTGTCTCGAGAAGTCGGAGAGGAAACATGTCGTGAGGGCGCTGCATTCGGGTCCGTCAGGAGGACATTTTGCAGCCGTCACCACAATCAACCGGATCCGGTCATCCGGATACTGGTGGCCGTACATCAACCGAGATGTGAAGGAGTACATTGGAAGATGTGACCAGTGCCAACGTACGGGAGCACCATCATTCCGCAATCACTGGCCGTTAACACCCATCATACCATTAGCGCCGTTCGAAAAATGGGGAATCGATTTCATCGGTCCCATCGATCCTATGAGTGCACGGAGGAGAAGGTACATCATCCTTGCCACTGATTATGCTACTAAGTGGGTGGAGGCCCGCGCCACCGTGAAAAACGATGCTTTGACGGCGGCATCATTTCTCTTCGAGGAGATTATGATGCGATTCGGACATCCGCTCGAGTTGGTAAGTGACCGCGGGAAGCACTTCCTTAATGATGTTATTTCTAACATCACTTCCAAGTACCTCATTAAGCACCGGAAGACGACGCCGTACAATCCAAAAGCCAACGGGCTGACGGAGAGGGCTAACGGAATCGTCGGAAATTTTTTGAACAAAATGGTTTCCGCCCACAAGACGGATTGGGACCGGAAACTGCCTTCGGCCGTCCACGCCTACAACACCTCCGAGAAGAAGACCACTGGACAAAGCCCTTTCTTCCTGGTGTTCGGGCAGGAGGCGGTGCATGGGGTAGAACTGGAGGTAGAAACCTTACGGGTTATGGCCTACCGGAAGGGGTACTGTACGGAAAATCCGGGATACCGGATTATTGCCCTTCAGGATTTAGAAGAAGTCCGGACCGAGGCACTCCGGCGGTGTGAGCCCAAAAGGGTGCCCACATTTAGTCTTAGACCCTTGAAACGTTAGTTGATGCACTTTGAAGTAGCATGTTACTTCACAAAAATATAAAAAGAGTGAAATGTTAGTCTTAGAAGTACCATGTTGTAAGAGGCTAGGATGTGAGTTGTTATTGTGTTTTTACCTTCGGAAGGATTTGAGTGAATGAGGATAGGTAAGGAGAACTTGGATTGAGTAGTTAGTGAGTAGGCTAGTACAAATGGATGGAGACAACCAAAGTGACTCAAGAGGCAAGTGCATTCGAATTGGGATGAATGGAGGATCACATGGAGCGCACAAGTGGACCACCTCATCATGGCCACTTAATGGGGAAGGTCCAAGGAAGAATGCAAGGTGGAGGATAAGCAAATTCTCAAAGCACCAATCAAATCACGAGTTAAGCATCGTGGTTTGAATTAAGTGGTGAGCAACGATTTGGGAAAGTAAGGGGAAAAAGTTATGGCGGCGGAAAGCGAAGGAGGCTAAGTTTGGGTTGAAGCATCCCAAGTTTGGTAAAGTGTGGTAGGTAGAAAGCCAAGGCTAGTTAAATGTTCGAATTAGGATCCTTGTTGATCATTTGAGGGAGGAAGGCTTAGAAGATAGGATTGGCGCCTACTAAGTAGGAGGAAATCTCAAGGGCTTATCGTGAGCCTTGAGGGTGCTCACCCCCTCAAGCTTACTATATAATCCCTCATTCTTCCCTCACTCATCCTCTCTTTCCTTTGTGCTCCAAGGCACCCCACGAGTTATAAGTGTGGGTGTGGGAAGCCATATTGGAGCACATGTGTGTGCTTAGTTTTTAGTTTGAGAGCCAAGGCTTGTTAGCCTTGAAGAGGGCTTGACCTCTTGGTAGAATTAGTGTTGACGTGAAGGATTTTAAAGTTAATTCATGATTCCAATTTGTGGTACTTAAAGTTCATGTTTTGAATACACGTGGTTGCAAGTTCCATGTTTAAGAGTTGAGCACTTGAGGTTGTGATGAGTGCAAAAATATACTTGTGTGGATTAGTTAGTCTTAGTGAAGTTAGGAAATTCTCTCTCCCCCTCTCCTCTCTAGGATTTTAGGATTTTAGGATTAGAGAAGAATTGTGTGATTAGAAAGGGGTTGTTAGTAGAATTAGGAAAATTAGGTAGGAAGATTAGTTAAGGGCTTGAATAATTAGTGAGGTAGTTGGGGATTACAACTACAAAGTTGTGGGTTCATGAAGGAGCTGGGTTTATGAAGGACCTGGGTTTGTTTAGTTAGAAGCTAAGGAGCTGGGTTCATGAAGGAGCTGGGTTTATGAAGGAGCTGGGTTTATTTAGTTAGAAGCTAAGGAGTTGGGTTCATGAAGGAGTTGGGTTTATGAAGGAGTTAAATCCAAGACCACTTGAAAGGTGAACCTTGCACTATGGACTCATCCAAGTCCAAATCCAATACCGCGGAGGAATGTGAGCCCAAACCCACTACTCGGACTACGGACGCTTAAGGGTGGGGGGTTTGGCCTCACAGGCGGACTGTTTCCGTCCAGGCCAAGAGGAAGGAAAAATTTGATTCGAAACTACCCCAGAGCCACGGCATTCAGCAGGGCGGACTGGTATTACTTTATGATAACCGGCACGAATAGTTCCCGGGAAAACTGCACACCCGGTGGATGGGTCCGTACCGGGTAACGGAGATGTTCGAGAACGGATCACTCCAACTGGAGGACCTGCAAGGGAACTGGTTGGGGACAAGAGTGAATGGTTCTAGAGATAAACAGTACCGACCGGAGGTTCCGACCGAGGAAGAGGACGATACCCACGCAGACGACGAGTCTACACCGGGTCTGTCCTAAAACCAAGTACGGCTCAAGCGAGTTTGTTCGCGGGGACTCTCACATTTGAAAGTGGGGTAATGTGGGAGTCCGAAAATCCACGGAAGTACGGATTGGCTTCCGAACCGGGTTAATATCCGGATAATACCCTGAGATTGTTATTAAAGTAGGGTTTCCTAGGGTAGGTTAGTTGTTTTAGAAAATAAGGTTCTAGGCATCCGCCTTACGCGTTAAAATGGTTAAAACGGATACTTTGGCCGGACCGGAAATTAGCCTGAGAAGACCGTTTGGGAACGGTCCGGTCCGGAGCGTCCGGACCGTTAAAACGGTTACCACCTGATTTTAGGAGGAGGTGTCCGGAATCAGTGGGCCAGCATGCCAGACAGGTGTCCGGAATCAGTGGGCCAGCAGGCCAATCCAAGGCAAGGACGACTTCGAAAAAACATCGCACCACTTGATTTAGAGTTAGGCAGGCAGCTGTAGTTAGATCAGAATTAGGAAAAGCAGGAATAGGCAGATTTTGACTTTCGGCAAACTTGTAATTCAAAATTTTGTCAGCGCAAAAAGCGGATCGAGATCCGGAATTTCCGCAAAGGGCGACGTTCCGGATTTCTCGCAGTTAGGGGTTTTTCTGAGGGCGGCCAACTTCGCCGCCACCATCAGTTAGGGATTACAGCCTCTACTTAAGGCTGAATAAGGGGCAGGAGAAGGGTTCCCTTCTCCATTGTTGTATTGTGTTGCTTCCCACTCAATAAAGCTCTAGTTCTCAATCTATTCTGACTTGTTTTGTGCACGGACTGTTAGGAGAATGTTGCAGATCTAGAGGGAATGAATGAGTAGGAAGTACGGATAGAGCAAAGGAGAGGAAACCCGGATCAGATCCGACTGCAGTACTATGGCTCCTTTCTGAGTGTAGTGGGAAGGAAACCTCACGATTCCGGATGTCTGGGTGTGAGGCCAAACCCCCCACCCTTAAGCGTTCGTAGTCCGAGTAGTGGGTTTGGGCTCACATTCTTCCGTGGCATTGGCCTTGGGCTCACATTCTTCCGTGGCATTGGCCTTGGGCTTGGATGAGTCCTTTGATGACTCAAGTGTCCAATTCCTTGCCTTGTACGCGCAAGCCCAAGCGGATATTCCTCTCTTTCTTTTACCATTGATCACCTTTACTTCCTTAGGGTCCTTGAGCTCCTCACTAGGCTTAGTGGGTGAGTCCATAGTGCAAGGATCAACTCTTCATGTGACTTTGTTCTAAACTACTTCACATACCAATCCATGAATGTGGAACAACTCATTTTTTTATTTTTTTATGCGGTTATCAATGCAAAGTATTAACAAATACTTTTCACATCAAATTTCCCACATCACACCATCCTCAATTTAATTAACTTAGCACTCCTTGAGCCGAACTACTCTAAATGTGTCACACCAAACTACATTCCCCATACTAGTTCAAATCCCAACCTTTGGCTTGAACACCACCAAAGTTGGTCTTGCAAATTCAATGATCTACCTAATTTCTCAAGCCACACACCATTACTTTACTAATCAAATGCGTTCCCCGATGCATAACAACAATCAGTCTCACCCTAGCTCGTCCTTTTTGCAGCAAAGTAAAATCTCACTCCGAAATTCTACGCTGTTCGATGCAGATTGACGCCCGTCACCGCCCGTCAATTTCTTCCTTGAGGCACCTGTTTCCCGCAGACAGAGATCAGCTCCTTGTTAGCCCTTCTCAAGTTAGGCTAGCCTCGAATTAGCTAGCTCCTTATTTGCTCGGCCCTTAATTAACCAGCTCCTAGGTAGCTAGCTCCTAACTAGCCTAGCTGCAAATAGTCCATCTTCTAACTTGCCAGCTCCTAGTTAGCCTAACCCGCAATTAGCCTAACTCCTAATTAGCATGGCCCATGATTGGCCTAGATGTCCCTTAAACAACTTGTAACCAACTGTCGGTTCTCCCTGATCATAGCCACCTTCCCTTAATTAGCTGCCGTCGGGTAATCTCCTCAATCTCAGCTTGATTAGTGCAGCTCCCTTGGCTCTGGCCGCTACGGTTCCCAATTCAGGCGCAGCTAACCCAGTTCACAGTCTCGGCTCTGCATTACAAGGTCACGGCTCTTGGCTCATGTGTGAAGTGGCTTTAACCAGCAACTGCAGCTGACTAGGCCCAGCTGCAGAGCTAATCCCAGCTTACAGCTTACCCAGTCTCGGACTCCCAGCACCTTCTCCAAAAGCCCAGCTCCTTCTTCAACAATTCAGGCCTAGAACCTTGCACCACACGTGCACCCTTCTTGCTCCACACACACCCACACACATAGCTTCAAGCTTCTTAAGAGCTCGCTCCCTTGAGAGCACTTGAGAGAGAGAGAGACCAACTAACTACATTAATTAACTCCGCTAATTTCCCACACATTGTCGCTAAGTTTAAGAGTCTTTCCTACCAACTAATTCACAATCTCCTCATGAGCTCTAAGAGCTCCAATTCCTAACACCACACACGAGAGATCGAGAGAGAAAATGAGAGAATCCCCCACCTTACCTCGGACCCCCTTGGGATGCTCAACCCAAACTTAGCCTCCTTCACTTTCCGCCGCCATAACTTTCTCCCCTTACCTTCCCAAATTGTCACTCACCACTTTAATTCAAACCACGATGCTTAAATCGTAATTTGATTGGTGCTTTTAGAATTTGCTTATCCTCCACCTTGCGTTCTTCCTTGGACCTTCCCCATTAAGTGGCCACGATGAGGTGGTCCACTTGTGCGTTCAATGTGATCCTCCATTCATCCCAATTCGAATACACTTGCCTCTTGAGTCACCTTGGTTGTCTCCATCCATTTGTACTAGCCTACTCACTAACTACTCAATCCAAGTTCTTCTTACCTATCCCTATTCACTCAAATCCTTTCCTAAGGTAAAAACACACTAACCTCTCCACTTCAAGCCCCTTATAACATTGTACTCCTAAGGCTAACAATTCACTCTTTTTATATTTTTGTGAAGTGACATACCACTTCAAAGCACACCGACTAATATTTTCTAAAGATTAAGACTAAATGTGGGTACCGCTTTGGGCTCACATAATTGGCGACTATCGGGGGATGAATCCCAAAAATCACTTGCTCCAAAGGTAAGTTGCCTTGTCAAGCTCGGTACTCCTTACATCTACTTCCCGATGTGCGGGTAGGAAAGAGCTCACCATTCAATGTCTCCAATTGAATTGAATTATTAGGAAAGACCTCATAGACAAGGTAAGGTCCTAACCATACCGCATCAAATTTTGCCGGAAATTCAAGCTTCCGTGCATCTTGAATCATGACCATCATCCCCGGTGTTAAGGCCCTTTTCTTATGTCGTTTATCAAAGGTTATTTTTCGCCTTCTTTGGATCGCTTCAATATGTTGAGCCGCCATTCTCCTCCTTTCGTCAAGTGCTTCCAAATCGGTTAGTCGATTTCGTAAGGATTGACTTTCGGTAAGTCTTGCACTCACAGCCACCCTAAGTGATTCGACTTCATATTCGATTGGAAGTGTCGCCTCGAGGCCATAGACTAAGGAAAATGGTGTAGCACGCGTAGTTACCTTGTAGGTTGTGCGATATGCCCAAAGTGCCGCCGTCAATTTTGTATCCCAATCCCGCTTCGAGTCTAAAATTGTTTTGCGTAGAATACTTACCAAAATACCGTTGACTCGTTCCGTTTGTCCATTTGTTTGTGGGTGGTAAGGAGTGGTCTTCCGGTGATCGATTTGAAACCTCTCGGTCATCTCCCGGATTAAGTCGTTCAAAAAGTGAGTACCCCGATCACTTACTAGAATTTTCGGCACTCCGAACCGAGAAATAATATTTTCGTACATAAAAGTTGCCGCATGTTCCGCCGTATCGGTCTTTACCGCTTTGGCTTCCGCCCACTTCGTAAGGTACTCCGTAGCCACCACAATATATTTCATTCCTTTTGTAGATTGAGGGTGCACCTCACCCACATAGTCAATTCCCCATTTCTCAAAGGGAATTAAAGGCAATGACACATGGAGTGGCATTTCCATCCTTAGGTCGTTCCGGGCATAACGTTGACAAGCATCGCATTTTCTCACATAATCGTGTGCATCCTTAAATAGTGTGGGCCAAAAATAACCCGCCCTAAGGATTTTTTGCCCGGTAAGTTGACCCGAGAAGTGCCCGCCACATGCGCTATCGTGGCAAGCGATTAAAATCGCTTCAACCTCCGTTTTCGACACACATCGTCGTAAAAGACCATCGGATCCCCTCCTAAATAACCTATGGCCTACCACAACAAATTGCCTACTATTTACCCTTACTTTTCCTCTCTCCTCCTTTGTCCATTCTTCGGGCAACTTGTGGGTTGTTAGGAACTCCACAATTCCGGCATACCATTCCGGTGTCGAAGTAACTATGAATAGGCTATCATCTACCAATCTATCATCTACCGGATTTTTTCCTATCTCCTCCGACAACCTAGACAAGTGGTCCGCTTGTAAATGCATGCGACCCGGCTTGTATTCTACCGTGTAGTCAAACTCCTCTAATAGCAAGACCCACCTAGCTAACCTACCACTTAATTCCGCCTTGTTAACTAGATACTTGATAGCCATGTGGTCAACGAAAAATACAACCGGATTACACATAAGGTAATGCCTAAATTTTTTAACCGAAAATACCATTGCTAGGCATTCACGCTCCGTAGTTGAGTAATTTCGCTCCGCCGGTGTTAGTTGCTTACTTGCATAAGCTATAGGTTGATCTTTCTCGTTTTCCCCCGTCGCTTGACAAAGAGCACTCCCAACCGCCACATTGCTCGCATCGCAATAAACATGAAAAGGCTTACTCCAATTTGGTGGCATCAATACCGGGTAAGTGCTCAACCTATCCCGTAATTCTTCAAAGGCTCTTTGACACGCATCCGTCCACTCAAATTTCACATCCTTTTTGAGCAATTGTGTAATGGGCACCGCTATCTTTGAAAAATTAGGAATGAGCTCCCGGTACCAACCCACATGCCCTAACAATTTAGATATCCCCTTGGAATTGGTTGGAGTTGCCAATTCGCTTATGGCCGCAACTTTTTCCGGATCCGGTTCTCTCCCTTTCTCACTAACTACATAACCCAATAACACTCCCCTATTGACACCCAAAAATGTCTTATCCGGGTTCAATGCTAACCTCATCTTCCTACACCTAACCAATGCCTCCTTAACACAATGTAAGTGCTCATCCACATTACTTTGTGTACTAAAATCATCCACAAACACGGTCATGGATTTAAACAACAAGTCGGTGAAAATATACATCACCAACCTTTGGAAAGTGGCAGGGGCATTACATAACCCAAATGGCATCACAATCCATACAAAGGTTCCCCATGGTGTGGTAAAGGCCGTCTTATGGATATCTTGAAGGGCTATGGAAATTTGATTATATCCCGCATACCCATCCATAAAAGTATACCTCGCATGACCTCCCACCTCTTCAAGCAATAAGGTGATGAAAGGTAAGGGGAAGTGGTCCTTTTGTGTGCACGAATTTAATTTTCTATAATCCACACACACCCTTAGTTTCCCATTCTTTTTCTTCACTAGGACCATAGGAGAAACCCAATCCGTAATTTCCACCGGCTTAATAAACCCGGCCTTCAACAACCTCTCCAATTCCGCTTTCACCAACAATTGCAATTGAGGATTCATCCTCCGCTCCTTTTGTCTAATCGGTTTAGCACCCGGAATTAAAGGAATCCGGTGCTCCACCATCTCCCTAGGAATCCCCTTAAGCTCATCGTAAGACCAAGCAAAGGTGTCACTAAACTCATCCACCAAATTGCTATACTCCCTAACCTCTTTCTCCCCCAATTTGGATCCCATTTTCATTTGTCGCACCTTGCCATTCTTCAATTTTACTTCCACGTACCGCCAATCCGCTTCGGACACATGTGCTTGTTCATCTTTATTCCGATACCAATCGGAAGGCACATTGGGGTAATCTTTTACATCTTGACCTACAACTATCCCCGTAGAAGTGGTCTTAAAATGTAAAGGCTCCTCCAATTTCGATGAATCAATAATCACATCATTCTCTTGAGTTCCATCCACATGAATTAAACTAACCTCACCCTCTTCCACGTCATCTACCCAAGGTGTTAACCCACCGCTAACCCATTCTTCCTCGGTGAGCACCTCACATATCTCCAACAATGAACCCTCTCCTACACTAACACTAGGAAAATCGCTCCCTAAGCCTACTTGGTGAGATGTAACCATTACATCAAATTCCGACTCGGGGTACTCCCTTAACCATTGGGCATAATCCCCATTATCCCCATAATGGTAGAAATTAGGACCTAGGCTTCCCGAACCCGAATCCATAACAATTCTTTCACCCTCGGGGTGTACAACTCCTACCAATGCCTCGCCAACCGCGTCCTTGTTTAATTCCTCAATTTCATCCTCCGATGGCAAATACATATCCTTCTTCATCCAACCTCCCAATGAACCAATGGACACTATGACCCTATTACCCTCCGGTCCATAAGTTATGGATGGTTTTGGTCCACCCCAATTAACCATAGCATTCGCCATCCGTAACCAAGGCCTTCCTAGCAAAATGGGAAAGGTGTCCTTGTTGGAGTGCATTTTAATGACATGGAAGGTCACTAAGTACTCTTCACCCCCGGTAGTCATCCTACAATCCTTAATCATCCCCAAAGGTGTAGTTGAACTTTGATTTGCCATATTAATGACCAAAGGTGAAGGCCCCGTGAGTCCAAGTCCTAACTTCTTCATAGTATGCTCCGGTAGTATATTTAAACTACTCCCACCGTCCACCAAAACATTCGGCACTACTTTGTCTACTATCACAACCTCAATCTCTATGGCTTTTACATCTCTTCCACCTCGTGATTGGATTCTAGCGGCTACTTTGGCTTTTACCTTCCTAGCCCTCCTATGTACCGGCATCCCTTCCTTTAATGTTTTCCTTGCCGCGGGTGAAATTTCCAATAGTTGGCCGAAAGTAATATCCGCCTTGAGTGTACTAAGGTCCGCCCACAAGTCGTACCCGGTAGACTTGTCCACCTTCGAATTACCCACTCCGTCGAATTCATCCAAGGGAATTCCCGGTCCATCCCATTCACCCACATCGCTACCATCCAAGTCATGTACTCCATTAGGCCTCTCCCTAGCTTGTAGAATTACGTTCTCCCTTTCTACATCCTTAGTAGCCCTCTTAGCTACCCTATCTAATTCGGAGAGATTAAGCTCTTCATCCGAAGAGTAATTTCCTTGCTCTCCTATCCCTACCTCCAATGGGGCATCCCTTCTCCTAGCTCTAGTAGTTACCGCTAATGCGGGTGCTTCTTCAACTACACCCTTGCCCTTCACTAATTCATACGTAATAGCATTGGTGTGAGGAGGCCATTGACTTTGCTCCTCTCCAATTCCCATTGGGAGAGGAAGCATGTCATCACATGTGGCCTCCAACACACCATCCATAAACCTTACGTCTTGTGAGTTAGATGGACCCGGATCCGTTGGAGGCGCTTGTCTTCCGTTGTTACCATTAGGTGGACCTCCTTGTCGATTTTGTATTGGAATGTACCCGGTTGTAGTTTGCAAGCCCGCCGGTGGGTGAAAGGTTTGCCTAGCATTACTATGGTCATAGTATAAGTTAGGTGGCCTAAGCTCGTTGGCCGGTACTCCTTGTGGCCTAGCACCTCGCATATTATCTCTTGCTTGTTGTTGTGGATTAGCCACCGGGTAGGGTACATTAATTATTTTGTCCGGTTGGCGACACTCATCCGAGGGATGACTCCCTCCGCAATTACTACAATTAAACCCTTGACCTTCGGACCAACATTGTCCTTGAGCGTGCCACCTACCACAAAATGGGTGAAATTTTTTTTTTTCTAAGTTTTGACCACCTTGCCCTCTAGGTGGTGGTCCTCTATTGTTCCCATTTCCATAGTGAGGTGGCGCTTGACCTCGTTGATTTTGTTGAGGTGGATTACCGTTTCCCCTTTGGTCACGGTTTTGTCCACCTCGACAAAATTGACGAGTGTGGCCCGGTTGGCCACATTGGACACACCATAATCCGGAGGAATGCCTCCCCGACTCAACCGGGGGTGGAAGTCCCGGTTGTTGACTCCGGATCATTAATGACATTTGATCCGTGAGGCTTTGCATTTGTTTTATCATAACCTCTTGGAATCCTAGTTGGCTAGCACCTAATCTCCTCTCAACCTCTTCTAAGTGTGGATCCGTTCTAGGGGCCGGTAGTGCCAAAAGAGGTGCCGGTTCCCTAACCGCTAAAGGTCGGGGACCGGTATCCACCATAGCATAGGGAATTTGACCTTCGTATTTAACCGGTTCTCCCGAAACCACTCTAGGTCGGATGGGGATGAATTGAGGGATTAATTCATCCTCCCTTCTCCATAATCTTTCGTGATCCTTATCCAAATTTTCAATATCCCTAGCCGCCCGCTTGGCATCCGCTAAGGTTAAGGGATTTCTTTCTAGAACACCCCTAATAGTTCCGGACTTGAAAAACCCTTGGATAAAAAATTGTTTTAGTGTATCGTCGTTGAGCATAGTACCCACGAACCTAGTGCACACTAAATCAAACCTCCTAATGTAAGCCGAAATTTCTTCCTCCCTTCCTTGCTTTAATGAGAATAATGCCCTTAAGGCGGTACTTTGACCCACTTCCGGCCTAAATTCATTTAGGAATTCCCGTTGTAATTGTTCCCATCCCCTAAAATGACCCTCGGCATGGTCCCGATATCATTCATAGGCTTCTCCCTCTAAAGTGGTCGGAAACCACACTAACCAATAACCCGGGTTGGTTATGAGGGAGCTAGCCAACCGTTCGATATACCGTTCCATGTGGCGAGAGGGATCCTCATCTTTGGTCCCATAAAATTTAGGGAGATGAGATGGCATATCCATCGCCGCTAAATTTTGTGGGACCACAATGGGTAGGCCTCTTGGCCTAACCAATGGGTCTATAGGAGGTATCGGAGGTATAGGCGGAATTGGGGGTATGGGTGGCGGATCCATCCCCCGCTCCTCGGCCATAGTGTCTGGTAAGGTATTTTCTATCCCCTCACCCAAGCCTATAAAATTTTCCTTTGTTAATTTATGTGCCTCCGATGAGGTTTCTCTACCCAACTTGGAAGGAGTTACCTCTTCCTCAAGTTGAGTGTCCACTCCTAATGTCTCCACTAACAAACTAACACTAGGCTCAATATTTAAGCAACTCTCTAATCTAACATGAGCTTCACCTACAACTTCACTAATTCTAGAAGTCCTTCTCTTACGTGTAGATTTTTCTAATCCTAACACTAAACTTGGTTTTTGGGATCGAGTCTTACCTTGCATTCCCCATAAGACGATCAACCCTCACTTGACCAATCGCATTTCTCACAACCCTCCCCTCTTAATATTTCCACTTATCTTGGTGTGATTTAAATTTTTAGGAGGTGAGGAAAAAGACCCTGCAAGCCCACTTAAGTGAAGAAATCCCAATAGGGGATAGGCATGCTCATGTTAATTTTTGGTTAAGCCGGAGCATCACCTCCGCACTTTTCCGCAAATTAAACACTTGCCACAATACCGATTGTGAGGGGGTGACCTTCCTTGTAGATTATGTTAAAAAGTCAAGGCTTCACCCTTCGACTTCTCACACTATCCACAATTCGGGAATTACCCTCTACAACGGATAACGACAATCACGAATACAAAAGGCATTCCTTAATTAGTTAATACTTTCACTTTGAAGAAACAAACGTACCTTGAGCAATCGCATCCCCCTGTGAGTTAGCACTCCCCTCAATCGTGACTCAATGTGACAACACAACAAACTTCGTAAAATATTAATTTAATCTAGAGCATGAAATGACAACTCCCGAAACTTTGAGACTCACCCCGAGGTGAGTGTCAAAGTTCAATGTCCTAAGGTGAATTTACCCTCTAATGTTTTAATGAGCTACTCGGTTATAGGTTCCTTTTAAGTTCTTAGCAAATCCCCAAAAAGGTTGAGGACGTACCTTCGCCGCGCTCCTTCCTCAAAAATGAATTTGCGTAATTGACAATGCAATCCATTCCAAGGAATAATTGAAATACAATTAATCTAATAAATTCAAATGTAAACCCAAAGAGAGAACACTTACCGAGTCTCGGGTGCTCCTTCCCCTCTCTCAAGTTTGTGTCTCCAAACTTTCCTAGTTGCCTCCAAGTCTTGTAACTACTTCCCGCTTCACTCCCGGCGGACGCACCAATTATGTGAGGCCAAACCCCCCACCCTTAAGCGTTCGTAGTCCGAGTAGTGGGTTTGGGCTCACATTCTTCCGTGGCATTGGCCTTGGGCTCACATTCTTCCGTGGCATTGGCCTTGGGCTTGGATGAGTCCTTTGATGACTCAAGTGTCCAATTCCTTGCCTTGTACGCGCAAGCCCAAGCGGATATTCCTCTCTTTCTTTTACCATTGATCACCTTTACTTCCTTAGGGTCCTTGAGCTCCTCACTAGGCTTAGTGGGTGAGTCCATAGTGCAAGGATCAACTCTTCATGTGACTTTGTTCTAAACTACTTCACATACCAATCCATGAATGTGGAACAACTCATTTTTTTATTTTTTTATGCGGTTATCAATGCAAAGTATTAACAAATACTTTTCACATCAAATTTCCCACATCACACCATCCTCAATTTAATTAACTTAGCACTCCTTGAGCCGAACTACTCTAAATGTGTCACACCAAACTACATTCCCCATACTAGTTCAAATCCCAACCTTTGGCTTGAACACCACCAAAGTTGGTCTTGCAAATTCAATGATCTACCTAATTTCTCAAGCCACACACCATTACTTTACTAATCAAATGCGTTCCCCGATGCATAACAACAATCAGTCTCACCCTAGCTCGTCCTTTTTGCAGCAAAGTAAAATCTCACTCCGAAATTCTACGCTGTTCGATGCAGATTGACGCCCGTCACCGCCCGTCAATTTCTTCCTTGAGGCACCTGTTTCCCGCAGACAGAGATCAGCTCCTTGTTAGCCCTTCTCAAGTTAGGCTAGCCTCGAATTAGCTAGCTCCTTATTTGCTCGGCCCTTAATTAACCAGCTCCTAGGTAGCTAGCTCCTAACTAGCCTAGCTGCAAATAGTCCATCTTCTAACTTGCCAGCTCCTAGTTAGCCTAACCCGCAATTAGCCTAACTCCTAATTAGCATGGCCCATGATTGGCCTAGATGTCCCTTAAACAACTTGTAACCAACTGTCGGTTCTCCCTGATCATAGCCACCTTCCCTTAATTAGCTGCCGTCGGGTAATCTCCTCAATCTCAGCTTGATTAGTGCAGCTCCCTTGGCTCTGGCCGCTACGGTTCCCAATTCAGGCGCAGCTAACCCAGTTCACAGTCTCGGCTCTGCATTACAAGGTCACGGCTCTTGGCTCATGTGTGAAGTGGCTTTAACCAGCAACTGCAGCTGACTAGGCCCAGCTGCAGAGCTAATCCCAGCTTACAGCTTACCCAGTCTCGGACTCCCAGCACCTTCTCCAAAAGCCCAGCTCCTTCTTCAACAATTCAGGCCTAGAACCTTGCACCACACGTGCACCCTTCTTGCTCCACACACACCCACACACATAGCTTCAAGCTTCTTAAGAGCTCGCTCCCTTGAGAGCACTTGAGAGAGAGAGAGACCAACTAACTACATTAATTAACTCCGCTAATTTCCCACACATTGTCGCTAAGTTTAAGAGTCTTTCCTACCAACTAATTCACAATCTCCTCATGAGCTCTAAGAGCTCCAATTCCTAACACCACACACGAGAGATCGAGAGAGAAAATGAGAGAATCCCCCACCTTACCTCGGACCCCCTTGGGATGCTCAACCCAAACTTAGCCTCCTTCACTTTCCGCCGCCATAACTTTCTCCCCTTACCTTCCCAAATTGTCACTCACCACTTTAATTCAAACCACGATGCTTAAATCGTAATTTGATTGGTGCTTTTAGAATTTGCTTATCCTCCACCTTGCGTTCTTCCTTGGACCTTCCCCATTAAGTGGCCACGATGAGGTGGTCCACTTGTGCGTTCAATGTGATCCTCCATTCATCCCAATTCGAATACACTTGCCTCTTGAGTCACCTTGGTTGTCTCCATCCATTTGTACTAGCCTACTCACTAACTACTCAATCCAAGTTCTTCTTACCTATCCCTATTCACTCAAATCCTTTCCTAAGGTAAAAACACACTAACCTCTCCACTTCAAGCCCCTTATAACATTGTACTCCTAAGGCTAACAATTCACTCTTTTTATATTTTTGTGAAGTGACATACCACTTCAAAGCACACCGACTAATATTTTCTAAAGATTAAGACTAAATGTGGGCACCGCTTTGGGCTCACACTGGGTAACGCCCATGTGAGATAGCTGTCGTTAGGACTGGGTAAGATCAGGGAGGTGCCGGACTTACGCCATCCGATCTTCTGAAGAGGTCTCACTGTCCTTGGGCGGGACAATCCGGAAAGTGGTACGGATCGCCCAGTTATCTCAGACTTAGTCGAGCCTAAATTCGCTGTAGCCGGATCGATCTGTCGGAAGGAGGAGAGAAACCGGAACGGTTAGGATTCCGGCCCGGAGGATCTCTCCGGCGTGTAGTGGGAAGGAAACCTCATTATTCCGGATGCCTGGGTAACGTCCATGTGAGATAGCCGTCGTTAGGACTGGGTAGGATCCGGAGGTGCCGGACTTACGCCATCCGATCTTCTGAAGAGGTCTCACTACCCTTGGGCGAGGCAATCCGGAAAGTGGCACGGATTTCCCAGTTATCCCGGATTGACAGATCTCCGGACGAATCTTGACCTTTCTGTCGTTGTAGTTCCGGTTCACCATCCGGGTTCTCTGTGTGACCTGCCAGGAAAGATTAGGCCGATCCGGACTGGTTGTGAGAGAATCCGGATTCTGACCATACAGGGACGTCTTCACCGGATGAACCCCATCATCATTGAAGGTAGGATATAGGTAGGTAGATATTGAGGAGAGAGAGATGTAGGAGTAAGACTTATTGGTAGAGGTTCAATCCGGAAGGCAAGTCCCGGGATAAGGACTTCCAAAGGACCATCCGGATCCGGAAAGCCGATCCGGCCGGTGGTCGACTTTCGAGCAGGAAAAGAGGGTCCTTGACATCCTGCACTTCACAGAATCCCTGGACGACACTCGGATCATCCGGACAGACCGGATTAGGCACTGAAAAGCGCCTATCCGGAACTTTTGGTGTCCGTGTGCTCCCACACAAAGCTTGCTAAAACAGGCTATGGCCAATGGAGAACTTGGGAATGAGGGAAATGGGAGGTTGGATTGCTATATATATGCATCCTTTGTCATGATTGTATGCATTTAATGCATGATTTGACTAAGCTAACGCTCTTCCCAAACCCTAACGCCTAATTTCGACTGCTGGGCAGCAGTCGACTGTGGATGGTCGACTGCTACACAGCAGTCGACTGATAAAATCGACTGCTGGAAGGCAGTCGACTGTGGATGAATGACTGCCTTCCAGCAGTCGACCATCTTAGTCGACTGCTGGAAGGCAGTCGACCATCTTAGTCGACTGCTAGGAAGCAGTCGATTTTATCAGTCAACTGTTGTGTAGCAGTCGACCAGCCACAGTCGACTGCTGGGCATTTATCAATCGACTGCTGCCCAGCAGTCGATTTGCATAGTCGACTGCTGTGTAGCTGTCGACCATCCACAGTCGACTGTTGTGCAGCAGTCGACTATGCAAATCGACTGCTACAAGGCAGTCGACTGTGGATGGTCGACTGCTACACAGCAGTCGACTGCCTTGCAGCTTAATTTAGACAACTAATTAGACACACCCGTAACCCAACCTGCCAAATCATTGGATGCCACCCGAGGGCCCACACTGCGATATCCCTATAAAATCAAGTGTGTTACCCACCATGAGGCCACCTTGCCTCGTAGTGATTTTGAGGACCTTGTATGCGTCGCGTACATTGCCCAAGATCAACTACGGTGTGGGCAATCCATAGGATTGCGATGGCTGGGAGTGGCAAGATACGGAATGCGGGTGGTTCGTCAAGAAGTATGTATTACAATCCCCGACACGCATGGGGCTTGCCGGACGAACCGGACGAATTTACACCCGAGGTGGTTGCAGAGAACACTCGAAATGAGGACGATTTGCGCAGTGTTTTACGTCCGATTCAAGGGTTCACTGAATTCTATTGGGTTCGACTGCCTAGGAGACAAGTTGATCGTCACCACCGTGGATACTTGGACGCCCAAGAAAGGCCCGCATGCCGCATCGGTTACAAGGAAAAACTTTTCCCATGGCACTTGTTTCAGGACCTTAGCGACGTTCTCACGAAGGGGAAAAATCAATTGTATTTTCGAAAAAACTATGGGACCTTGTGGAGGTTCTACCAAACCATAAAACACTCGGTGCATGACGCAATTCATTGGGGGTTCAACCGGTGCACCGCGCACCAAAAGGAATACCGGGTGTATAGAGAGTACACACTTAGGTCGTCAATGTAAGATTTGCCCACGAATATGGTGAGAGCGTAGTATCAAGTTTGTACTTGCACGTATACTTACGTATGTTGGTAAGTTGGAAATGCGCAATATATGAATTCCCAGCAATATTGCGGTGATGTTTTCCGCTTGGTGTGAACTTATAATCATGCCACATGGAATCATTGTCACAGTTATTTGCATCGATACGTGTTTGATTCAAGTGCAAATGCATGTAGATGCAAAGTCCATGGTTTAATTGGATGTTTGTGGCAACCGATTGTGTGGGCAAACATAAGAAATGATCATTGTGCGACACTTGTTTATTACTCCCAAAATTGATAGTGAACAATAATTCACTTATAAACATTTCCAAAATCATGGTTTTTCCCGCATTGTGTACAATTGAGTATCAAATAATGCCTCCTAGTCCAACGCCTATCTCACAAACACTAGCCAACATTCCTAATCCGGCTCCGAATCACTATCCAATGCAATGGGGGGTCCGCGGCTTGAGCTTGCACCGTTCAGATTTGGTGGCCGTAGTGTCCGGCGCCTCGCCTCACGCCTGCTCTCGGTGATGGCCCATAGTTCTTGCGCCGCAGTCTCCCGGTCAGCTTGTGCACGAGCGCGCGCGCGGTCTCCAATGTGCAACCCCCTCGCGGCATTCGGATGGCGCAGGACGTCTTGCATGGTGGGGCTAGAGGCCCCGTCACGGATGTCCAAAAGGCCGTTGACGTATTTCCACTCATTCATCCGGATTTGGACGTCCACCTCATTGAAGCTACCCTCTTGTGTAACGGCCTCCTGCCTCTCCAGATCGGCCTCAAAACTTGTTGTGTCCAACACGTGTTCCACATCCCAAGTTGTTTCCTCGCCCGGGACCGGTTCCCGTGGTAATACCCCCACTGTCACATTGCCGTTGGAGTCATACACGTATCCGTGGGGGTGAGGACCTGGGACGTATTCACCCGTCTCTCCGGCATGCCCACCCACAACACGGTACAAAAATGCCCTCAAACCTACGGCCTGAGGAGAGGAGCCGGGGTAAAACTCATGAGCAACCCTTGTGTACATTTCAGGCGTGAAGTTTGTCGGGTAGCCTCGCAGGTCCTTCAAATACCTCCGTGCACGCCAGCTATAAGCAGGAGGATCGCCGTATTCTGCGGGCGGCACACCATGGATTATTGTGTATTCAAAATCGGGAGGCATTCCCCATTGCACTCCGAATTGCTCGTACAACCTTCGATGCAGAGGGGCTTGGCACGTAGGACAACGGCGTGTTTGCAACATGTGTGGCAACAAACAATTCGGGTGGACCATGTGACCGCACGACCCAACGATCCATGCGCCTTCGGGTCCCCAAGGATTGGAACAAATGGGGCACATGCTCCCGTCCTTGATCCAATCGGGGACGCATGGCCACAACAAGGCTGGTCTGGCCGGGGGTATCACGATGCGGGATGATACTGCGGTATCCCATTGGAATTCATCCTCGGGCCTCTTGGTCCACGCAATACTGGGGTAATGGTCGTCATCGACCGGGAGGTTCTCAGGATACATGAAATCCAATGGCGGCCACGAGGTAAAAAGAAGCCGTCGTTCGGGCCATTGTTCGCCGTGGTCCCTATAGTGGGTCAGCTCGTCCATCAATGCCCTCTCACGCGTGGCGAACATGATAGTGGCTGTGACCATGCCCATGTAGTCGTCCTCCAACAACCGGTTCCTCCTAATGACCCGGTCGTAATCAACCCTCATTGCCTCCAAGTTTGTTGTGGGCGACGGCTCCCGCCCTTGTCCATCACTACCAGACATTGCTTGCGGCAGTTGTGGCGCATCAGCCCTCGCAAGTTCAAGGTTGGTCAAACGTGCAATCTCGGCCTTCAACCCTTGGACCTCCTCGGCGTGTGCACGTCGGACCATCTCCAATTCCCGTTCGTGGTCAGATTTGCATTTTGCCAACTCCGCCCTCAACGCCTCCACAACGTCGTTGTCGGCAACTACCAGTGGTGGGGATGGCACCGCCGATGCCATCTCCACATCAACAGGCGAAGATGGAGGACAAACCAACCGGGAACCATGTGGCGGTGTCACGTGGACCCTTTGTCGCCGGCTAGGTGGTTCAACCGGCAACCCTATGACAATGTTGTGCTCGTCCATGTTTGACTCGGCGGCCGGTGGAGTCCCCACAATTTGATGATCTGGTCCCGCAAGGAAATCAAAATAAGATCGGACCCTCAAAGGATTCATTGGAGTTTGCCATGCCAATGGAATCGGACGGCCAACGTTCCGTCCTAGCACGGCACTTGGTATGACCGTGACCCGGCGTGCCTGCCTCAAGTCCGGGCTCGTGCGGGGTATGGTGGACCAGTCGATATCCACTCCCAAAATTACCTCCGCGTAGACCATTTGGCATAACCACATTAGCATATGCCCGCGATCAAATTCCCTCGGTGCACCCCACAAGAAATCCCACACCTCCTTGCACCGTTCTCCAAATATTTGATGGCTCACCTCCCTCCATATGCCATAGCGTTGTCTAGACATCCGTTCAGCATTCGCGCTAGGAACGAACATCCTCGTCAAATGGGTCCACTCTACGTGCCTTCGGACCGTGCTATACAACCACATGCCCCTCTCATTTTGCCAGCCGGGATTGGCGAGAATGTTCGGGTCCCGCGCCACCTCCAAATTGATTGGTTGCGGCCTGCCCCTCGGCGCATTGCCGCGTCTTCTAGCGCCTGCCGACCCCGGTCTCGCTTGCGGAGTCCCCCCCGGATCCAAATCCCCGCCACGTGGAGGTTCCGGCGGCAAGTTATCTTCGTCTGCCATCGTTGCCCCTAACCCCTAGCTTTGTATGCCTACTATAAATTAAACCTAATATGGTAGCACTTCCAAAATAAGCGCCACCACCCACAATTTTTTTCCCAATCCACTAAAACCAAATTAAGGCCGTTCAAAGTTCAAACTACATAATTAGATTTAAACCACTTTCAAAATAAGTGTTCACATATAACAATTTCCGGTATGGTTCAAACTAACCGCAATGGGGTACAATGTAGACCGTATGTAGGTGGGTTGCAATACACACGTTAGGCAATAACAGTATATCGTATGCACCGTATACGTATTTCAGTACGTATGTCCACCTGTAGCCCTCCAGCTCACCTCTATCTCCAAATGGCAAGGGCTGATTAACAACCTAGGCCCAAATGGAGGGAGGTGGGAGTGAGGGAATGAGGGAAGTGGGGTCCATATATACCCCAAGGAGGCGTCCTTTCGATTAGACGCCCCCTGGACCAACCCATGGACGCCACGTGCCCATGGGTGTCTCTACGCGACTGCTCGTGAGCAGTCGCACCCCTTCGTCGACTGCTGATAGCAGTCGACCATAGGGTGCGACTACTCACCAGCAGTCGTCCGGACTTTGTCGACTGCTATTAGCAGTCGACTTGGGTTGTCGACTGCAGTTGGGCAATCGACAGTCCAAGTCGACTGCTAATAGCAGTCGACTTGAAGGGCAGACGACTGCTCACAAGCAGTCGCCCGCCTGTCGTCGACTGCTAATAGCAGTCGAATTTCCATGTCGACTGCCCACTAGCAGTCGACACTGTTGACGACAGTTTACCCTGTGTGACGACAGGGTAAACTGTTTTACCCCCCCCAAACGGACGTGACGTTTTCAGGTCTGCCGTCACGTCGCTGTCACAGGACGTGACGCGACGTGACGCGACGTGACGTGTAATCCCTGGCAATACTACACCCGAAAACAACACCAACATTTTTCTACCATATTAAACACAAACTTCCATCAAGATCAAATAAAAGACACCAGATACATTCCCCCACCACAAACCATACCCTTGTGTCACATTCACATCTACGAATACAACCCAGAAGATGACATCACATACACACAAAGTACCATCCAAACTGTAGTAAGTTTTTGGTCAACAAACAAACCCAGGGAAACAATCAGGGAAGACTCAAAAGGTGATTCATATAACATCTAGGTGTCTTAGATAAGATTTATTAAGGAAAAACACGAGGTTAATTCACTTGAATTAGGATAAGGACTGACAATTGGTTCACGGGTAAGGGATAAAAACTTCTAAAAACCACTCCATGTCAGTACATGCAAATGTGACAGTCTCACACCTCACTCTAATTTCCCAGGCAATAGTCTGGCAGTGAGTTCATTTTAATTGGACCAAGTGCGGTGCACAAGCATAGGCACATCCATAGTCAATGGTCTTGCAATAGTAACCCATTTTTGTCTCTTTACCAAAGTCAAGGGCACTTCGGTGTAGTCAATTGTCTTTCCTTCATTAATCTCATTTAATGTAACTTGAAAAGTCAGTGCAGTAATCCTTTCAGGATAAACAGTCTTCTTTCATTAGATTCAAGTTTAATTATGCAGTCCAATACCCCATCGATTGATTTTGCCAATCTATATCACAGCCAAACTTTGCAACAGTATCAGGTTCAACATTTCAATATCTGCAGGTAAAAGGAACAAGACCCTCTGCCTATTTCCTCTCGAGAAGGAAACTCAATAATATTCCGTAATCCACATAACAGCAAGGCCATGGACTGGTAATTCTTCTGTAAACAATATCAACATTGCCAGACAGTCACCTCCCTGATTACTCATCATCATACCAAATTCCTCGAGAAGCAAACAAATTGAGACTTTGGTAATTTAACACAGATATAGGCTTCCCCCATACTGAAGTACAATAATTACGAGCAACCAGCAGACAATAGACTTTGAAATTCGACTCTGAAAATTACTCTGTAATTACGAAATATCACATCTCTCAACCAGCATTACACAATTCTACATACACACATCCACAAGGCTATGGACTTAAAATGGAAACAGAATTCGGGCTTTTTCTGCTATAAATTCTACTTCAGACCATATTGCCTCACATAATCAGCCACTCACAAGCATAACAACCATATGCAAACTCAAGATTCGAGTACATACATTATGTACTTATCACAAGTCTGCCACCTGCAGATTAAGAACTATAGACACGGGAGTAGATTAAATCGACTGAAATTGATCTCCTATGTATTTAATGAACCTCGGTCCCGCTAATCACACAATTCCAGTACTTAAGTCAATCACGATTATGACGAGAAAATCACAGCTCTGGTTCCTTACTGCATTTCAGACTGTAGCAACATACAATTCCGAAACAATTATCTCAAAGAATAAATATGATATTACTCGATTAACACGGTAAGTCTAATTCCAATTTCAAGGCTTTGCACAACCAGCCACATACAACCAGAATAACTTAACACAACCAAAATGTGAAATGTATTCCAGTACAAGCCCCCTGGAATACAATATATCTGCAACCTACAAGCAAAAAAAAGTTTTTAAGATAATAGCATCCAGCCCAGATACTATCACTGAAAAAACAAAAAAACAAAGTCCTCTCCTCTTGCGGCTCTCCCTGCCTCTCTTCTATCGACTGCCTCCTCACCTAGCCTCTCCCTTCCTAGGTAGTTGCTGGCCACAGATAACTGCCTCGGCTCTCTTACCAGACTATAGACCTTACTACCCACAGTTTAACCCTTACTAGACTATTGTCCCTTCCTCACCAGTCTAGCTAGGAAGTATCCAGCTACATAAAGACAATATTCACATCCTTTCAGTTTTGAGTAAAAAAAATCAAAAATTAACTACCACACAAACCCAACACAATACCACACACATCTACGACAACACTGGCCGACATCTGACCACCATCCCTTAACCAAGACTAAAATGGCTATAGGATCAATACCACTTAGCACTAAATAAACCACATAACCTTGAGCCCCCTACCCAGCCATTCGAAACAGAAATAACATGGCTATACCAAAGATATAAATATAAAACTCCCAAAAATGACCCCCTAAAATTTCTCCCAATACACACTCCCAAATGTCATCCTTGAACACCTTACAAGCTCATTCCAAATACACACACTCGTATTTTTTATCACCAATAACATGTCCTACCACACTCAAACAATTCCACTCCCCATTTTCTAGAGATGTAGTATTTGGATCAGTAGGAAAAGCTTTCCAACACAAATGGCGAGGCAAAGGGTACACACACCCACATACAGAAACCGAAGCCCAACAAACCCTCCATTGGGCACGCCTTGCAACAAAAAACGACTCAAACTCTGTTACAATTATAGTAGCAACAGATGAAAAATGGTATAACAACCTTATCCCCCACATTGGACCCTTCCCATACTCGCATGTTATCACACACTTCAAAGCCGACACCATCACCTATGAAGAACCAACAATCCCCCCAAAATTACGAATTGAACCTAGAACAGAAAGCCACACCATCCATACATAACATTATTTAGCGCCCCCGGATTGACCTTCTCAAAAGAGCATCAAACCGGTGCGCGCCGGTTTGATGCTCTTTTGAGAGCAAAGGTAGTAATAAGCTTGAGTTTTACTTAGGCTATTCTTAATCTATTTGGGTAGTTACTTTCAATGCTTAGAATTAATTATGTCGGTTTCTAGGACAAAACTAATGCCAAGTGGTGGTAAAGGTTCTAATCTAGGCTAAATTACGATCTCAACAAATCTAAATAGCTATAAAGCAATGGGAAAGTTGGTGAGGTCAAAAAGGTAGTTGCACTTTTTGGAAAAGTCTTCCGACACCTACATTGGAAACCTCTTTGATACCTTTTTGAAGCTTCTATATTTGATTAATTATCCATTCATTCACCCTTGCTTTGCAAGCTTTTCCCTTCTTGTTGAGGTAAATGTGCGGGTACTCAAAGGGTACCCTCCTAGCATTGCTACTTAATGTTATGTATACTATGCGTACACCACAAAAACACGCCCATTGGATCAAAGGAATATACCCAAGAAATGAATGACATTGCCAACACCCTACAAATCCCCATAAAGTTCAACCAAGTTGCACCGCCCACGCCAATGGCCACCCCAGTAAACCGCAACACAAAATGGGTTAAACTCACATACCCTCCCCTCCCCCCAATCACTCAAACCCCAAACACCCCACTGATTATCAACCCATAACGATGCCTACCCCTTAAATACCCACCACAATTTTGCTACTACACTGACGGGTCATTCAAACCGCCTAAAGAAGCAAGCAGCAGACACTGGAAACGGGAAACATCGGGATACGGGATTTATAACCCTTTCAAAAACCTAAAAATTGCAAAAAGACTACCAGGACTACAAAACATACTACGAGCAGAAATGATGGCCATACACCACATCTTACAACTCCTCACCACAACATACCGTGACGAACCGGCCCATATATTCATAGATTGCCTCAATGTACTATACCTTCTAAATACCCAACTCAAACACCCCACCCTACATAATAGTCACCCAAACAAAAACATCCTAGAAGCTATGATTAAAATGTTAATATCCCACACACAAATCACCACACTTCACAAAATAAAAGCCCACACAAACATCAGCGGCAATGAACATGCAGACGCACTAGCCAAACAAGGAAATGAACTAGATCATAGAGATGTTGCAACACCATATGAACACACGCACCCTACACCATACTACCTCCAAAAAGATTGGTGGCACTCCATGCAAGAGACACCAGACAAAGGACCCAATAGGCACCTCGGAAAACACATCCTCAAACACGATAAAGGACTCAACTTAACAATTATATCAAGTCAAACACACCAACTACACAAATGGCTCGAGAACAAGAACATTGATAAAATATTATCAAATGACTTCTGGACAAACCCCGCCATCATGGACAAACAAAAAACGTGCCTCATAAAATTCGGAACTGGATAGTATATGGGTCATGTCCGAAATCAACTCTTATTTGGTAGAGAAGCCTACCCATCGAAAACATGCCCTATTTGCAACTCATCATAGGCGGATACATGGTTACATGTACTACTCAAATGCAAACAACAACACATCCATGCACTAATAACAAAAAGACACAACAAAGTTGTATGGGAATTACGGAAACTCATTCTATCAACTAAAATATCAAGACACTATACACTTATGAATGTGGGAACGCATAATGAATTACCTCAAGAAAATATAGTACCAACATGGCTATTGCCGTGCACATGCTATGCCCAAAGATGTCATTGTTCCACCAATTTTAAACCCGACATACTATGCGTCATTGGCCACCCATACAATCATCCTCCACCATAAATCCTACACCGGAATTCACCATACAATTTATAGAATTTACATATTGTAATGACAAATTTGCTGCAGAAACCCTCAATAGAAAAACCACAAAATATCAGCCGCTCATTAACAACATCATAGCAAGGGGGTGGAATGTAGCCCCACTCATGGTATTAGTCGCAGGTGCAAGGGCCACAACACACATCCCATCAATGAATAAACTAGAAGCAATACTTAAACTCCCTGTCATGAAAATTAAAAGTACATTTAAACAAATTAACATAATTGCCACACAATATGCACACTCAATACTAGTTCATAAACGTAGACTAGAGAACCGACAACCTATCATAGACCTCCAAGACTTACCATAAACAAATAAATAAACTTACAACCCACTTTGCCTTACCCCCTAAAGCAGTACCATGATTACTAGATGTCTTTTGGCTAAAGACAATTATATGTTACCGGTTACAAGTAATGATCATTAGTTATTAAATATAGTGTCTACTCCTTGCAAAGGGTGAAGTAGTTTTACATCTAACGCCATTGCCCTAGGGTGTGGCCTAGGATGTTCTACTCTATTCACTCTGGCCTCCTTTGGAGACCGGAGTTCTTCTTCTTCTTCTTCTGTACATCATATTGGCTAATAAGTCAAAGTCAAGCATAAATCCTCGTTCAAGCGTGTTTTAGACACCATAATCCTTCTAGTGAGGTTATGGAACATACAAAAGATGAAGCTTCTTACTTCTCTTGGAACCAAACCACAAGTCACTCAAACCTCGCTTTGATCAACTAGAGGGAATTATAACACATGAAACTTATCTCTAGACTTTCATCCAACATTGAAGCTGTGAAATAGTATGCAGTCCACAAGTGACTTGTTTTTTGTTTCTTTGACAATGGAATTAGCTTCAAAGACAGGCATGAATTAGTCCAATTTGGGTCATTAGAGATGAAGCAGCCCAAAAGGTTATTGGGGGTCAAGTTTTTGAGGTGCACATGGATGAGAGGTTTGTTCACATGTGGTCAGTGTTCAAGATTGAAGCCCTCATATGAGTTTCATTTTGAAGGGCTCTCAAATTTCATCCCTTTAGTTGAGGGGTTGGTTCAAATCCAAGATGTTAATCTAAGAATATAGAAATGAAATACAAAATTCATATTAAACTTGTGCATGAATTATATGATACATGTTTCCAATACAATGTGAAGAATTAAGAATCAACCATCTAACTTCACTTCTTGTAGTGACAATGCCCTATGCTTGTCAGTTCTTGTGGCAGACATATTATATTGAGGACTTCAAGTGACGTCTTCATTTTCAAATTGGGGTTGTTTTGAGAGAGGTGTATTTTGAAGGGCCAAATCGCGTTTGAAGGGCATTGAAGACTTCAATCTTGAACACTGCATGTGGTAATTCCCTTCCTCTCGCCACCTTTGACCTATCTGGGGAGATCATAAGAAACTCAAGCGGCACCTTAAATTCACTTAACTGTTTCATCATAACTGTCCTCTCCTTTTCTAGCCCCTACTTTACTCTAGAAATCGGTGTTTTATTTACTAATTATTATTTTGGAAGAACCAAACAAAATTCGTAGATTTGAATGGAAGAATAGTGCCCAAAATTAAGCCAGTTTACAGGAAAATTAACTGTCAAGGTTGTGAGCTATGTCTGGGAAGAACCAGCGGTTAGTTGCAGATGAACCGGTTGAGCTCGATAAATGACCGGTTGAAGTTCAAGACTTCATGACATTTACTGATCATTTTAGAGGAATCTATGGAATATACCTCAAATGAATAAAGCAAAACTGGAAGATGTCAACATGTAACCGGTTGGATTTAGAATCACTAGCATCTTGACCGACTATGCCCAAAAACTTCCCGGGCACTGGTTTGGACGGTGTTTGCATACTTACAACATGTGCCTGCTGCCAGTGTAAAATTGAAAGCCAGCCAGATAATACATGGCATGACTTTAATAAGGAAATGGCCAGAGACAGAAGAAGCTGAGAAGAAAACGGTGGTTTCCATATTGGCCCTAACTTAGGTTCAGTTGGGGAGTGCTGTGCAGACAGAGAAAGTGTCCATGGTACGCTAAGTTGCAATTATTAATTGATTTCATGAAGGTATGAGGATGCAGCAAGTGAGATAAAGATGAGGTCGGACTTCTGGGGATTTGAGGTTCTTGGTTATCTCAGCGCCTTGTTCACGTGAGTCCCAAGTCCCAAGTCACTTGAGGTCGATCTGTGCAACCTCAGCCACTAAGAGCAAGGAAGTTGGGACTCTTCACATCACACGGGTTCCAATTCCTAATTTAAGTGCCAAGTATGTGGATGCTTACATGGCAACATTGTTGGGAGGTGAGGCTCAAGACTTGTGTTGAGAGTTGGGATAGTAGAGAGGGGGTGTATGTTTCAGTGTAAAGTTAAGAATGGACACCAAAAAAACACTTGTTTTAAAGAGTTTAAGGTATGTGCTCAAAATTTGTAATTATTCTATGTCCAGTAGTCAACATAATTGAGAAAGGTTTTGAATTGAGAAAGAGAATCTTCACATTCATAATGAATCATATATTCACGTCATTATAAGCATATGAGTCGGGGGCAATTATCATGCATCTTTAGAAAGTTTGTAAAAGAATCTACCATGGTGGTAGATTTGCATAATTCTTTCATCAAGATGGTTGCTTAGGACTCGTATGATGATAATGTATGATTAGCTACAAACATTAAAAAGAACACGGCCATGTACACCATTTGGATTTGCTAATCATCTTGCACTAATTACATATTCGCATATCCTACAAGAAGTGGGTGCAGAGATAAAAGTGTCTAGTTAAGGTCCACTTACTTGACATTTGCAGACGCACAAAAACTCAACCTCGCAAGTCCAAGTAGTATCTATAAGGTAGCAAAGAACATAAAGCAACCAAACAAATAAGGCCCATCTAAGATAGAGAAGTCTTAAGTGGTTACTTTTTCCCAGATTTGAACTGGGGAATGAGGATCATTGTAGAGGAATCTATGGAATATGCCTCAATGAATAAAGAAAAACCGGAAGATGTCAACATGTAACCGGTTGGATTTAGAATCACTAGGATCTTGACCAACTATGCCCAAAAACTTCCCAGGCACTGGTTGTTAGCCTACCTTCCGTTGGAGTTGAGAAACGTTCTCCTTACAAAGCATCTCATCGATGCATGAATGACTAATATAACTACTTCTTAAGGGAATCTTGATTCTTTGCTTTTAAATTCACCATGCTTCATAATTTGATTTCATATGCCCATCTTGCATGAATGATATTACTCTAAGGATTATGGTACATGATTTCAACAACCATAAAGTGATTAGTGAAGGCTGTTGTCAAATTTTAGCACCCTAGACCATGTCCCAAGCAAATTTGTAATGTTTGATATTGATTTTATGTTGAATACCGTGTCTCGTGCAAACGTGTATTTGAGTATACATAGTTTTAAAATCTCTTGGTGAGTCGTTATTGCACTTGCATCATTGAGTGTTTTCAATATCACTTGGAAGATCATGATTTTGAATATTGTCCCCCAAACGCTACGATACTATTCATGTGTATGATAGAACTAAATTTTGCAAAAAGTAGCAACTACATATGTTGGCGGTCTTCTATCCGTTTGATGCTTGTTATTACATGAGAATGAAGCGTTTTCGACATGACGCATGTGATATGAATGACGTAGGATCATCAAAAGATCACATTTTGTGTCAACCATGTATCAATTGGCAATTTGGACACATATATGTGATATTCTTGACATGTCCTAGTTGATAATTTGTCAAATGGGTGGTGTAAAAAACACGTCTCCTTTCTCTTACTATTTTTGTTAAATAATATTTTATCTATCCCTTGGTAGATTGGTCATTCTTACTGGACCCTCTTTGCATGTTCACTATACTACCCCTTTCTAGACCTTTATCCGATAATTTCATTGTTCCTACCAGTTCCTACCTCTTGGCCATTGCTTTGTGTTGGTATATGATACCGGTACCAGGGTTTGTCTATCTACATGTTGCTTCCTAACAGGTGCAAGCATAGTAAAGTGGATCAAAAAAGTGCTCCGGTATATGACAGCCATGATTTTCTTGGTCAAACGCCTATAAGTAGTAGCAAAATGTTGTTTAAAATATATTATTTTTCATGATGACCTCTATTGTTAAGTTAGGTACTTAAATATAGAATATCAATATGAGATCTTTAAAACCTATCATCAAAAGTGACACGTAAAAGCAACTGACTAAATATAGTTTTGAACGTAACTTTCATGACCTCAAATATTTTGAACTTGGAATTTCTTTTCATATTCCTTGAATTCGTTATAAATTGAGGTCATCGTAATTTTTTTTTTCAAAAATTCATCAATTTAATGTAATGTAATTGTATTTTAAACACGTTTTTGACAATTATCTTTTCAATGACACCCACTTGCACCACCACTTGCACCGTCTTCTAAAATACATATACGTTGTTTGAAATTGTTTTTTGTGAACATAAATTGCTTGGCTTTGTAGATTCATATGTTTTCTAAATGTTTATGAATTTTTATTACATAAAATTCAAAGTTAGTATATTGTTTTGGATCACTTTCACTTAAACCTGAGCAAGGATCAGGAGCTGTCCACTTTAGCGTGCTTGCACCCTAACATAACATTATTCATAACCATAATTGTGTTTTGTGAGACTGACAATATTCAACAAAATATTTTCATATATTCCCCACATTCAAACTCAATGTGGGAAACATCCGGGAATATTTTGTGGAATACTGTCAGTCAATGTTATGGATCTGAATAATGTTATGAAGTCCTTCGTAGCAGTCTTTAGCGTTTATTTCCTCGTAGACTTATTCTGCTTGGTTCTTGGTCCTGATACCGTAGTTCTCTAGCAGCTTGGGCAGAAAATAATTAATTTTAAAGGTGCCTAAATTTTTGGGAAATTAATTTCGTTGAGTGTCCAAAAAAAAGAAATAACATTCAAAGAGTGCCTAAAATCATAATAATGCAAGTGACTTTCACTAGAATCCAACAAAGTAGCATCAAATCAAAGTAAAATTTGTTGCCAAGCCAAACCCTGACATACAAGTAAAAGACCAACTTTAGGGTAAGGAATGTTGGTTAAGGAAAGTGTTTAGGTTAATCGTAGCCGCCATAGATGAAATTAGGAAAACCATCCATGAATGTTTAACGTACTTTAAATTTCTTTTTGAATCTGTCCAATTTTAGAATATTATTTTTTGGGCTACCTAACTCACTTTTGCACTTTAATTAATTATTAGGCAAAAAGGTGCCCAAGCTGCTAGAGAGCTACGGTAGTTGATGCCACTACCTTATACTTAAACTAGGGTTTCTAACCTTTGGCAACACTAGTACATATGTACTATGGCTGCTATTCCTCTTGGAATTGTTTCCATCCTTCTATATGAAGAACCCGGTATACCATTTATGGTTTTTAGTGTCACTTACTATTCAGACTTACACAATGTTATAACTATTTATTGAGAACGTAAAATTTTACCAAGAAAAAAGCATTTATGTTCTATATTGTCCAAACAATTTATTCAACTTTCATGAATAAAAATTGAAGTTGGGAGTAAGAAGTTATTGCATTGCGTAATTCCAAATAGTAAGTGACACTAATTACCATGATGGTGTACATCATTTATGATATTTAGTGTCACATACATTATTGGTAAAGGACCTAAACTAGATGCCTAGAGGTCTCAAAGTGTCACACTTGCTCATTGCCAATAGGATTCCATTAGTCAACCAAATTAACTTCTTTAAGTGAAAATATCTACAGTATGACATTTAGAGTAGCACATGAGGATACTTTAGATTCTAGTCTTGTGTTTTAGTACGCAAGGGGAAGGTATCTTGAGCGTACTTAAGGCAAGTGTCATGTGTTCGCAGTTTAGTATGCAAGAGGAAGATATTCTTGAGCATACTAATGCCAAGTGTCATATGTGTACACTTTAGTCAACTTGTGGACCATTGTGTAACATAGGCACGCACTTCATAATACTATTGAACATACTTGAACGCCAAGTAGCATCACTAATAGAAAGCTATGCCTCAAAAAATTGCAACCAAAATCTGCAGCGGTCCGTTTGACTAGCCTGATTTGTAGTTGCTAAACAACTACAATTTTTTCTTTTCCAATTTGCGAATAAAATTTTACAATTTTATGAATGTTTAATATATTGTTGGAAAGGTAGTTTCAAGACCTTTCCAATGGAATACTACGTGCCCCCAAATTCCTAAAATTTTAGCCGCTAAACCAAAATAACAAATCTGCAGTCGTTTAGCAATTGCAAATCATGCTGGTCAAGAAAACCGCAACCAATTTTGGTTGCAATTCTTTTTGGCATAGTTTCCTACTAGTGCATGAGGTGACAATTATGGTGAAGTTGTTAATCATCAGCATAACCTAGTATACGCCTCAAAATAGGGTCAGTGACACTATTATGCATGTGATACTAAATACCATAAATGGTGTAGTGATCTTGGACTCTTCTAGGATGACTTCTATTGCCTCTTTGCATCTACTCACATAGATTTCCTCATCTTCGACATACTACTTCTACCGTTAACACTTGTCCTCTCTAAATGACCCTTGCGTTATCTATCCCTCGCATTATTTATTGTAGTAAGCTATTATTCATGTTTGTACACTAGTAGAAAGTTATGCCAAAAAGATTTGCAATTGAAATCGGCTGCAGTTCTATTGACCAACCTGATTTGCAGTCACTAAACGATTGCATTTTTTTGGTTTAACGATTGAAAATTTAGAAATATGGAAGTGTGTACTATACGGTTGGAAAGGTCTTGAAAATACCTTTCCAACGGTATATTACATGCCTAGAAATTTGTAAAATGGATGCCGCAAAATGAAAAAGGAAAGTTTTGTAGTCGTTTAGCAACTGCAGATCAGGCTGGTCAATAGAACCGCAACCAATTCTGGTTGCAGTTTTTTGGGGCATAGTATTCAACTACTGTAGTGGTATCTTTTCACTACTTGACATGATACACAAAACCCATCTCTTACGTAGGAATCTCATCAGAATAATACCTTTTCTCTAACTTGCACATCTACTTTACCAACCAACCGCTTGAAACACACTAACTTATCATCTGCCCAACATTCAACTCCTACCCGGAACACCCACTCGTGAATCTTGCCAATTGCTATTCATCATCAACCTCAGACGTTCATAGAATACCATCATCCTGGTAAAGATAATTCTTGGCTTCATACATTCCACCACTCAACATACCATGCTTCATACAACACTAGACTGTTTTGTCTAATTAGAATGGGCCACACTAACTCCCAATTACTCACACTAAATTTTCTAATTATAATGTGAAGTGGCTCACTATAATTTCCAGCGTGAAAAATTAGTGTGGATTTTTTTGTTTGCATATTTGGATGAAAAATCAAGGAAAGACAAGTACTATAAAATTAGTGCGGGCCACACTAAATTCCAGCCCACATGAATTTCCCACCCATACTAATTAGACAAAACAATGTAGCTAAGACATACCCTTGCTTCATATATTGCGCAAGGAGGTCTACTTGGCTCTCACATAAAAATCCATACAACAAGTGGTCACCCTTTTGCCCTTTATCCTTCTCCTTGAATCCTTACCCTCCCTTACCCTCCTCAATCGGAGCCCCCATTACCCTTATCTCCACCATCCAAACTACATTGTTTATGGTATTTTGTGTCACTTACTATTTGGGGTTACGCAATGCTATAACTATTTACTGAGAATGTAATATTACCAGGCAAAGTCTTTTATGTTCTATAATGTCCGATTATGTTGACTATTACGTCTAGAAGGATTAATGAATATAGAGCATGTTCCAATCTTGTTTCAACATGTCTTTTTGGTGTCCGTTCTTAGATCCATACCCAACCATTCGTCACTCAAAATGTAGGTGTCCATTTAAGAAGATGCATTGAATTAGGCACATCTTCCTCATAGAAAATCTGTATCGGTAAATTCAGAAATGTCTCTGTGTCCCCTACTGTAATATATAGCACCAAGGAATGGGGAGAACCGACGGCTAGTTACAGTTGAAGTGGTTGAGTTTGAGAAATAACCAGTTGAAGTCCAATACGTCAGGAATAAAAAAACCAATCATTGTAGAGGAATCTATGGAATATACTTGAGATTCACAAAGAAAATCTGAAAGATCGTAACATGGAACTTGTTGGACTTCGAAACCCTAGGATTTTGACCGATTTTGTCCAAATCCTCCCTTGACACTAGGGTAAGGTAAAGTATTAAACGATGGGTTTAGTCCCAAACCATGAGTTTATGAGAATTAACATAAAGTCACCCAAGTTTTCTTGATGCTCAAATTATCATACACAGAGAGTGGTGTCATGCTTTCAAAAACAACCTTTCTAGCTTGTCCTTCTAGGATGGGTGGGCCAAGCTAGCCGATCTGGGATTTAGGATAGCAGTTTCCATGCAAATATCCTACTCTAAATCCTATCATTATCTCAAAATTTGAGAAGTGGGAAAAGGAGGTCCCAAAGTTTTCACCAACTTTCAAAATAGTCTCCGATCCATGATGAGCTAACGAGCTCTTAATTGAAAGTTTTCTCAAAGGAAGGATCAAATCCACGGTTTTGTCCCTCTTTTGGGGGACTTTACAAAGAATTCTACACTATAGCACAAAAGCTTGAACTTGGGGATTGTTTACACCCTGGACCATGAAATCGTCCCAAGGCCCTGCAAGATCTGTGATTGGTTGTTGAACTCATCCCGGGACCACTTTGATTTACACCAAGGAAAAAATGGCAGAGTGATCATGGAGTTCGAGGTCCCCAAAAGACATGTTTTAAGGCCTACATTATCCACTAACATGGGCCAACAAGATTTGCGGTGGGAGAGGCAAAAGAGGTGCTCCGGTAGAAAAAGGAAAGGGCCCATGGCAAAGAAATGTTGTTGCATTAAAAACGAAGACAAAGAGAAGACGAAGACAAGAGTAGACAAGAGAATGGTCAAACTTGATTTTTATTTTTATTTTCAAAACTGCCCTTTTTGGGCATCTATTAAAAAAATGAGCACATTCATTTATTGGTGCATGGTCATTCCTCCTGGTCCACATTCGGTTTACACCTAGTGAGGGGCCCAAGGGCTTTTGTGAATTGATCTTTTTAAGAAATCGAACCATGGAAGTTGGACCATCAAGTCGGACCATGAAAAAAGACCATCTTCCATGGTTCGATTTCACGGCCCATGGTGCAAACCGGCCCTTCGTTGGAGCTATATCAGCTTCTGAAGGGCTGATCACACCGGCCACTACTGACACCATCCGTCGACACCTCCGGCTGCAATAATGTGGTGGGCCAACAAACATCTATTCCTCAACATACTCCCCAACAATTTCACGGGCCGCAACCGAACGGAAACTTTTGGTGTGATATCCTGGCTCTCGCATAAACTCTCTAGCACCATCAATATAACTCCGATTCTTTCTACGAAGGTGGCAATCGACTGCTCACATCATGAGCTACACAAGGACATTCAAATCAATTTTTTTTGATGGTGACGCAATCAGTCATTTTTAGGGGTACCATGCTCATTTTTTAGATGGACTTTTGGAGAAATAAGTAAGAACTGTTTTTTGAGTGAAGTTATTAAAAGGAAAACTTAGTTGAGAGCAAGAGAGATCCAACGGTACGCTTCGAGATGCAGTAATGACTTCTAGCCAACATCTACAAGTTTAGGTTTATGTTGCAACATAAGCACTCCAGCAAAATAAATAATTAATGACGTTTTGAGATGGAGTCTATGTGGGACCCCGGGGTCCCGCCATAAGGTTCAGTTATCTATCAAGTTCTTCGAAGAGGGACGTACCCGTAGGTTGGATCCTTCCTTTGCAAAAAGCTTTCTATTACGAGCTACACTAAAAATTGTGTTTACTGTCACCAATCCTAGTTGTCTTGCTTTATACTAATTGTAAACCCCAGTGTCGTGTCACCAACACTAAATGTTTACCTAATGTTTTTTATTTATTTGTCATTCCTTGTAAATGTTTTTGGGCATTATGGATTTATAGTGTCGTAATTACTGTCACTTAGTAAGTGATTTTTCATCCGAATTTCAATCAACCATCACAATAATTCTTCACGTATTTGTTAGGATGCAAATTATACCAAAGTTTGTTTCGGTAATTGGCATTTGGATAAACTGAAAGTAAGTTGGGATGACAATATTTGTGAGCTTATTCATAGATTGTGTTACTAAAGAAGTTACCGCGGTGGATAAAATACCATATGACACTAAATACAACGTTTAGTGTAGTTAGGTCATCGTGTGCCAGAACTTTATTTTGCAAGTTCGGTGAAAGGTTTTGGACTTCTTCTTGTCATTCTGAGAACTTTGAGATAATTTTAGGATCTAAAATACGGTATGCCCATGGGACCCGTCATCCTAAATTCCGAGTCAGGCTATGCAAGCTAGCTTGGCTCACCCATCCTAGTTGGACAAACTAGAAAGCCGGTTTTAATAGTCCGACGGCACTCTTTGAGTATCATGGTAGTTTGAACATTAAGAAAACTTGAGTGACTTTGTGCATAAGCTCCCAAACCTATGTTTTAGCCAACTCAATGGCAGTTTGATTACAAGACTTCACAAATAACTCTAAAATCAATCAAAGTAAATCATGAGATACATATATTTATGTTTGTCCCTCATATAACATACCGTTCTTCAACAACATGTCCTTGTCTGCTCACTAATCATGGTCTTATCAACCTCAGCCATTCATATACAATCCAAAATTAGAGTCGCATAAGGCTTATGCATCTCCAAAGCTCGATTCTCACGGTAATGCTTATGTTGAATGCTCAAGGTGATATGAATGGACTTTGATGGTAATATTACACGCTGCATGGATGGCTACATAGCGTCTCTGCAACAATAAGTAGTTTCATCAATATGAGATAACACCGGCACTTTTGTGACAACAAGTTTCGGACGTAGATTTTTAAGGATTGGCTTCTCAGGGCCGGTTTACACCATAGACCATGGAAGATGGCCTTCTTTCCATGGTCTGACTAGATGGTCCAACATCCATGGTCCGATTTTTAAAAAATCAATTCACAAAGTCTTTGGGCCCCTCACTAGGTATAAACCAAATGTGGACCAAGAGGAATGACCGTGCACCAAAAGTGAATGTGCTTAATTTTTTAATATATATATATGTCCAAAAAGGGCAATTTTGAAAAAAATAAATCAAGTTTGACCATTCTCTTGTCTTCTCTTGTCTTCGTCTTCTCTTCCCCAAAAAAATTTCATTAAAAAAGTATTATAACAAGATTTCCATGCCATGGGCCCTTGCCTTTTTCTACGAGAGCACCTCATTTGCCTCTCCCACCACAAAACATGTTGGACCATGTCAGTGGATGATGTAGGCCTTAAAATATGTCTTTGGGGGACCTTGAACCCCATGATCACTCTGACCATTTTTCCTTGGTGTAAACCGAAGTGGTCCCGGGACGAGTTCAACAGCCAATCACATAGTTTACAGGGCCTTGGGATGACTTCATGATCCATGGTGTAAACAACCCCTCAATACGCTATGGTAAATTTGGTTAGTATACCATGCCTTTCTTGGGGTCGATAGAATGATTCAACACATATATGATCAACATAGGCTTGCCGTGCGCTTGCATATTGTCCATATTGTTGATATTGTTATTTGGTGGTTGGATTAGGTTAGGATTTATTGTCATCATGTTAGCAAATTGCAATTCACAAAGATGGTCAATGTCTAAGTTCTAGACACAACAATCATAAGTGATCATAATGAAGTTTTTCTTATTTGTTGAGTGACCACGTAAGTCTTCTAGAATTTCAGTTTTGTTAACTATTGGACTTAGAATGGTTAACATCTTCAAGCATGCAATCCAATGTCATTATAACATGGATCCTTTTGGTGTCTATGCATAAATACTAGATTGCCATATACCACTCACCCTCCTTTAAGAAGAGTGACCACATAAGGTTCACGTAGTTTACATAGCTTTTTGTTGTCCCAAATATTGGCTTGTCAGTATGACATAAACTCAAAAAATATGTTGCCACAAATTATTTATTACTAAGTTATAAGCATGAATAAGTTTAATTGGTAGTTATTTCTTGCCGTGTTTTCCTACAACTTCATTTCCCTTATGACAAGGATTTCACACTTGGCACAAATCGACAAACGTATGGAAGGCATCATGGCTTTATCCCATTGGAAAACCCACGACAACCCAACAACATGAAAAATCACATTAGATGATATCAAGGAGGCTTTTCTTGCTAAAGAGTGGGATTCTTTCCATCTCTCAAGGAAGAAGCTACACTAAACATGATATTTAGTGTCATATGGTATGTAATGTCACTATGGTAACTTTTCGGATGACACTTCTTATGAACAAATATTGTCATGGATGATGGATGAGTTCATCCATTGGCCAAACCCTACCTTCTCTTGTCAGCAGCTTGTGATGAATATATTGTCATGGATGATTGAAATTTGGAGTTGAAATTTGGTTTAGATGATTAGGTAATAATCTCTTGAATCTTCCAATTGATCGATGGATTGCAATTGTTGATATCGATTTTGCACCATAGGTTTAATCTTGGATGATGTGATAGGAGGGATGCACTGAGGTATGGATGAGTTGGTGGATTTGGCATGGGATAGAGAAGTCCATTTGGGTTTAGATTTGAATGAACAACCAGTGGAGGAGAATGATGTGGATGGCTAGCCAACACCAATAGTCAAGCTTCCTCAAGCATGTGAATACGCCCAATTACTATCAAACTTTGTAGTGGAGTGTCCTCCGGAGTTTTGGGTTGCAGATGTGATGAACATGGAAACCTTTTATGAATAAATTAAAGAAGATGTCAATTCACAACATCAACAAACATCATCAGAAGACAATAGCTTCTTACTTTGTATTGTGTGGCATGGTGAAGACATCATCATGGGACTGTGTAGTTTTTTTAACTCCATATTTTGTGATGTTGTGACCATATTTCTTCAATTTACATTGTTCTTTCATATCTTTGCATCTTCATTGTGTATACATAATGACATTTCACATCAAAATAGGATTTTTTTTCTTGAATTACCTTGATAATACGACATTTGAAGCCAAAATGTCATATTATCAAGAATACGACACTTTCTTGCGCGACCAAATGTGTCACATTAAAGAGAGATCATTGTAGCCCGACACCACTCTAAGCACTCGTTGTGTAAGGTTATTTAAGCATCAAGAAAACTTGGGTGACTTTGTGTTAATTCTCATAAACTGAGTGTTTGGGACTAAACCCATGGTTTCATCTACTTTACTTTACGAATAATTGTGTTTTGATTCACAAAACGGAACAATGTGGCGGGGATTTCCACTCAAACTCAAAGAGCTATCCCAATGGCCTAGAATTCCATAATTGCAAGTCCAGAGTACGGCCTCTTGGATACGATGATAAAGAAATTTAGAGCTGCAAGTGGCATAACATTATTTAGACTGAATGTGGGAAATATTCTTTGGAATACTGTCAATCCCACAAAACACTGTTATGGATCTGAATAATGTTATGGGCTTCCTAGCATGGAAGTAAAGGAATAAAGAAGTGGGACACATGTGGTCCTCCTGTTGTACAAGCTCAAAGAATCTAAGGACTACTGCCCTACCCTTATCCTGCTCGGCCCTGCCCCTCCCCATCCTCTTGGTGACTCATCATCCGAGTCTTCAAGAATTAATGAGCATTTCAAATGACGTGGATGATCACTTACAGTGTGTGGTACTAATTCCCAAAACATGCACTACTATGTCAAATGTCAAATTAGTGAGGGCTGGAAATTTTAATAGTGATGCTAAAGTCAAGAATGCACACTCATTTGCCATACATCATGAAAATTAGTGTGTGCTCTAAGATGTTTTTGAAGTTTGTGGTCGCAACTTTGAGAAGTGGTCTCAAAACTTGATGGTGCAGTAGCAACAACAACTTCAGGTGTTGTAAAATGGTATGGTAGCATTGTGAAAAAACCACCGAGTGAGAGAACCAAATGAGTGCCAAGCGATGAGACACTCTTGTCTTCTTAAACCCTAGATCTTCTAGTGGCATTAAATTCATGTCGTGGAGAAATAATATCACCTTCACTAATTTCCCACACACATTATTAGCTAAGCCTCACTAAATGGGATAATCGGTGTAGTAAACAAGGTAAGTGAGCCTAACATAATGTTATAAAGCCTTCATAGCTCGTCATGTTGGCCTATGCCTAATCTGAGATTTGTAGTAGGACATGTCTCTTTAGATCCTTCCCAACCCTTATTATTTGTTTTTTTGGCGGGGAAGTAGTAGGTTGGCTACATGCTGAGTTTAGAAGTAGCCAAGGTGGCGAGCTTCCCACAAGCTTGAGAATATTTTTGTGGAGTTTAGGGTGGCTACATTTAGATGACTTAAAGGAAGGATTTGGCGATTGCACTAAACCTATGTGTCAATTTGGGTGGCGACTTCTTATTCTACATGGAAAATATTCAAGGCTACATGTATGCTTTGATAAGGTGAATAATGGCCCCACATTTAAATTAGTAAGCAAATAAGTGGCCCACACACAACACAATTTTTTATTTGAACTCTATATGTGGCCGCACACACCACAAACTAAGGGGGAAGTTGGCTACGTATTGATATTGACATTGAATTTGGCTACATCAAAAAAATTGCACTTAAGCCCCTCATGACCGCCACATCATAGATGATTGCAAGTGACAATTTTTATAACATTATAACTTTTTTTAAACGGAATGACAAATAATGTTAAGTGTACATTTCCTTGGGGGGAGGGGTGGTGTTTACAATTAGTATTAAGCAAGACAAATAGAATTGGTGACACTAAATACGTTATTTAGTGTAGGACAAGAAGGGGGTCCATTTCGCACTCCACTTTGACACAAAGTGCTTTCATGTCAAAACCTAGAAGGTGGTATTGACACATGTGCTGCTCAGTAGAGCAAATGCAAGTGAATTGGGCACCCATCTTAGTCGATAAGTAAGGGAGAAGAAGGCTTGCAAATAATATGAAAATATCTATTTGCATATTTAAGATTTCTTAACTCACAAATATTAAGATAGAATACAAAGATCAAAGATCATACAAAATACAAACAAAATAACCTCAGTTATCTCCAAAGAGCTCAAATCATGTAGTGGGTGGTGTTAGGTAATTTCAAATTTTTGATGAATTTGGAAATAAGCAAGCAATTTTTGAAAATGTGAAGACTCGTGCTTCAAATGAAGATATTTGTATTTGCTTTGTAGGTGATTGTATACTAAATGACCATGGACACGATGTGTGCAAGCATTTGGCATCATAGTGGAGATATTAAAGCGGGTGTGCGCAAACAATTTATTCCAGCATTGGCCAAAAAATCCAAAATTATCTAAATATTAACTTATTGTTTTAGTGAAGGCTTGGCCCCTATATCTTTGGCAACCATCAACTAAGAGATGGTGGTAGTAGCGGCCAATGTGCTGGATGCTGACCGCAATCGTCATGGATGCAAGTTGGGTCAAGTCAGTTGAGCAAACTTCTTTGGATGGTCCCAACTCACTTTTGAGCAATTGATGTTACTTTCTAGGAACATAACATTCTTCAACTAGGGCTGGTTTTCATGGGACCAACACCTAGCCCACCAAATGCTTGCTTAAACCAAACAATATTCGAATATTGACCAATTTTCAAACTAAATTTGAAATGGGGAACACATATACCGTAAAACCATTCCCATCAATGCACAATATCCATAAATGGTTAATAGTACCATGAACTATTGACCAAATGAATAGTAGCATGTCGGTTTCTGGCTAGGTTGAGAATTGGCCACTAATGCATTTGATGAAACTAGAATTATACATCTTTGCATGTTATGAAATAAAACAACTTGTCACATAAGATTGAAGATTTAGTTGTCTTCCCTTTTAATAGGGACTTTGTGAGTTACAACCCTTCAACTATCATTCCCAATTGGTCCAAACAATTATCCTTGACCCAAAGTATTCCATATTACAACACCTCTCACTACACTACTATTGTGTTTGGTGTCATATGGTATTTTATGTCAATGTGGTAACTTTTCTAAAGACACTTCTTATGAAAAAAAATCACAAGTATTGTCACGGATGATTGAAACTTGGATGAAACCCATGCCAATTATCAAAACAAAGCTTTGGTATAATTTGCATCCAAGGAATGATGTGATGAAATGTTATCATGGATGATTGATATTTAGATGAAAAATAACTTGATAAGTGACAGTAATTGCAACATTAAGGCTCTACAACCCCCTTTTTATTTTATTAACAAGGAATGACAAATAATGTTAGGTATACATTCAATGTTGGTGACACTCCATGGGCAGTTTACAAAGAGTATCGAGAAAGACCAATAGAATCGGTGACACTATATTTAGCGTACTACTATCTTCTTCTTCTTTCTAATCAAGAAATTCCAAGCTACAAGGGGTTCCCAACTGCCATATATGTCCATGTGTCTGTAAGTTACGGAATTTTTGCAGGTGGGAAATGGAGGTTATCCTGCACATCTCACATGGAAAGATGTGTGTCCATAGCAATATGCTTGGTTGGTAACTAACGATCATGAGACGAGTCAAATGTAAGATCTGGGATGGAGAGAAATGCAAACTTCTTGTCTCCAACCTAAGTTTGAGAAGTTTCTTATGATAGTATGATTTTCTTATGATAGTATGAGAATGGCCACATGATAAGGCCTGTAAGCCCCCCCACCCCCCCTCATTCACTTTCACGCATCGCATTGTTAAGCTTGTCATGAGAGGCATTTCTTGCAGATCTTGTGTATCAATGAACATATTCCTCAGATCTAAGTCCTTCAATAATTTGCCTGTCAATTTTGCACATATAGTTCAACAATCATTTTTTCAACACAATGACACGATGGTCTTCCAATGACGTTGCCAACATGACACCGTCAAACTAGCTAATTATCATTACAAGTGGGATATTACAGTAGTAATCTCAAATGTCTTCTGATCTTATTTGTAGAAAGAGTCACTCACAATTTTGTGACAGTAGCTTCAAAATTTGTGTCCTTCGCACGATGGCCTGCTGTCCGTAGTCCACAATGCACATATGCTATAAAGTCTCTTTCACAAAAGGTATCCATTGCTTCATATGTAGTAAGGTAGAGACAACTAATTCCGTTACCCCATCCTAAACCCACACATATACCCGCCTCCTAATCACCAACATCTACCTACCTTGAACCGTCACTCATGCTAATTCTATGGCCGGGCCCGCGAAGTGACGGTTTTGGCAACAAGCTGGCACACCTCCCCTGCAGTAGGTGCTAGGGTTGGGCATTATTATTTATGACCTTTACACTAGGTTGAGTTGTTAATCTCGGATTCTAAAAATGGGTATGATTCCGACACTATTCATTCTATCACTAGGCTTGGCTCATGATTAGACATGGGTTGGTTTAAGGCCTTGCATGGTGGGGTTTTATGACAACATCAAGCTCGGTTTCCGGTATAAGATGGGCCTAGTATAGATTTGCTAAAGGTTGAGATTACATAATAAATGAGCTGGTCCTCGGGTTCCTCACTCACTTTACTTGCCCGGCCTAGGTAATGGAATTAAGAAGCTACTATTTTTTAGTTTGACAATTCATAAAATATTATGCTTCCACTAATTTTTTTCTTTCTTTGAGGCTATTTTGGGTCGAAATGCTAATATGATCTACTTTTTTTTTACCGTGACATGGCCACGTGTACCCGCAATGGCTTAAAGTGTTGGTTTAAGCACCCTCTACCTTAATGGATCAATCAACCAATGGTCTGTCTTTCTCCTTTTACCCTCTAGAACAGATTGTGACTATAGTCTTGGTTCAATTTCAATGCGGAGTTGGACCAAAAAGCGTCTATCCTTCATAGCTTTTACAAATTAATTCATAGGACCTAAAACATTAGGAAAAACTTAGAGATGCAATACGGTAGGCATAATGACATTTTAGGATATATATATATATATATATATACACACACACACACACACACACATAGCATGGAAGGATACATCTTTAATTGTAGATTTGATATATTTAAGATGTTGCCTAGTTCATTTAGGTATGACAAAATTTGTAGGCTTAGTTGGCGACATAGTGCACACTACATTGGTGGATGCACTATCCTATAGTGATGGAGAATTTGTTTTACCTTGTAGTGGATGGAAAATGCAGATGATGGGGTTTTGTTGCTTCCCATGTGCTTCCACACTCCTCAGGTTTGGCGTTGCGAGGGTTTGCACATCCGTTTGTTGCTTTAATGGTTGGATGCTTTGAGGATCAAGTGCAATATTTCTTCAAGGTTGCTTCAAGGTTCAAGGGTGCTTGGTGCTCTCCTTTTATATATATTGAATCTCTCTTGGAGTGGTTTCATGCTAGATTTCCACACCTACATGGCAATTGCACCACCACAATTATCCACATTTTAATATAGCTAACTTGCCACCTATGGGAAGAAAAAAATAACATATATTGTGACTTGTCCGTTAGTGTAGAGGAGAGAGTTGATTTGGGTGGCACTTAGTGATGCTACAAACATCAACAAATATTTTATATCTCTTTGTATCTACAAAATAATAGTTGTACATCATCGCATCATTCATCCATTGATAAATCCCTTATTTTGCTACAACCAAGTGCATGAGTCATACTAGGCATGTTGACATTGAACAATACTTTTGATGTATAATAAGGTAGCCATGATAGTGGATGCAACATTAATTGACTATATTATGCTAATTTAATGTATACAAGATTTATATTTACATATGTATGACAATGATTTGTTGTGGAAGTGAAAGGATACATTTTATTGAATTTGGATGCTTAGATGGATTCGAGCTCTTTCTTTATACTGTAAGCCAACATGTCAATTGTTGACTACCATTTAAATGAGGTAGAGGGTGCTAAAATCGTCACATCAATATGTATGTATGTATATATATATATATATATATATATATATATATATTCGAGAACAAATCTCTCGTTGGCGAATGAAAGGGGATTACAACACACCAAAGTATGCCTTCTTTAAAATTTGTATGCAAAAGTTTAAGAGATTTTAAAGTTTATTGATAGATTAATTAGAGGCATGATGTTAAGGTGCTAAACATTCTATCGTTAATGAACATTTTTGAGTAGGTTATCTTTGGTTCACAAAGGCCTTTAGTAAGGAAATTTGTATCTTTAAGAAATTGGATGCATTTGGGATTACAAAAGAGTTAGGATATAGAGTTAGTATATGATTAAATGTTGAATGTAAGTTAGTTGATGTGGATCTTGTATATCTTTTGGTTGAGCATTGATAAGTTCTTGTTGCTCAAAGAGGGAAGAAATTATTCTTGGAAAGATAGGTAAATGAAATGGATGAATGCAGTGAGGCCAAGAGGATGAAGTGCATCCATGTTGAAGTTGAATGATGTCACATAATAAAGCATAAGACACCTATGGTTTAGTATGGGACTTATGTCACCAAAATTACTCCACCCTTCGATTGCGTCCTAGCCCGAGTGGAATAGTATTGATGACACTTAGCAAACTCCTTCCTTAGTAACTCAATGTATCATTAAAAAATGGCTTTCTTAGTCGGCAACTCTTGAAAACACTTCAGAATGCTATATCTCCTTCCCATATACTCGGAATGACTTGAAATTTGTACCACACTAGAAAACCTAAGAACAAAACATCCCTCAAAATTTCATGCGTTTCCAAGCCTCTGTCCAGGAGTTATGACCATTTTAGTTGGCAACTCTTGAAAACACTTCAGAATGCTATATCTCCTTCCCATCTACTCGGAATGACTTGAAATTTGGACCACAACTAGAAAACCTAAGAACAAAGCATTCCTCAGAATTTCATGCAATTCCAAGCCTTTGTCCAAGAGTTATGGCCATTTCAGCTCGAAAATGTAGGCAAAGTTCAGAATGTCATAACTGCTGCTCCATTACTCCAAACATCCTCAGATTTTGACCATGTTCATATAAACAAGTTGTTTACTAATCCTCTAAATTTCAACAAAATATCTTCTCATACTTGGAAGTTATGCCCCTTACAACCTAGACTACTCAAAGGACCCTAGTGTGTGAGAGAGAGGTCCAAGTGTGAGTGGAGAATGAGAGAGGGAGAATGAGCCTCCGTGCTCTCCTCCATGGGACTACCCCCTCCAACCACCAAGCATTCACCACCGTAGATCAAACAATACCTACATCTAATGGTTGGCATCCACGGCCTCCATCATCCTAACCCTTGATCAAACTCCAAGATCCAACGGTTGGCATTCACGGCCGCCGCTCAAGATCCAACGGCCTTCATCCGCCCTAAACTCCTCCGCTTGATGTCATCCTCCGTTCGTCTCCGTTCGTCCCGTTCGCCCGTTGTCATTCGTTGTCTTCCTTCATACTAACTACTTGCCCAAAGATAATTACTACTCACTAACTTCCTCTAACACCAATCCCAACACACAACCACTTATCACTTCAAACTAAATCTTAAATCAAAACAACAAAGCTTCACTCTTTTTATGATTTTAAGTACTTGAACAATTGTCAAGGACAAGTTTTACGGAACTTAAGAATTAACACAACATGTGAGCATCATATTTGGCTCACAACACCTAAGATTTAACATGAAGAACCTATGCTTTAGCACATGGAGCCCACTCCTTAGCATACATGACTTTTGGTTAATTAGCTTAGATGATGTGTACTAAGGGCCACTTCACACATGAGATTGAGGGCCCGTGACCATTGCACTTCAAGCACTCGCATCGGTGGAAAAAGCAAAGCCGATCCAAGTTTGCTTCACACTATGCTTGAGGGACGCGTGGAGTGTGTGAATGCAAGATGGATGTAAAGTGTATATGAGTTCCTACATGGCATCGAATGGATCATGTTTCACGGTCACTTGGACTATTTTCAAAAACCACCTCTTGGAGGTAGGCCTAACACAAAATTGGGAGACCATGGAATCTCACAACCGTCGATATATTATATTTTGTCATGTGTGAGGACCCCGCATTAATAGAAAATCATTAAATTAGCATTTGGTTGAGGTCCCGGTCACATATGACTTCACACTACACCATCACAACCACAATACATGATTTTGGAAGTGTCTTGGGATGGCCTTTGGACTCTTTCTTTTGGGCTCTCACAATTTGATGGTCAAGGCTCTTGGATTGTGCTCAAAGTGGCCCTAAAGCACATGTAGGTTTTGTATGCTCACCACTAGTTTATGAAACTTACATGTGCCTCACCATAGGTCACTTAGACCTCACCATAGGCCATGTTGCTCTTTTAATAGGCTTTATGTGCTCAAATTCACGTCAACCATGCCAAAGCAATGTACTAGTATGCCATAGGCCCTAGTAATTTGCAATGGTTAATTAGTTAAATATGCATTGGTGAGTTGAACACGCCATGGTTAGTTAAGTATTCAATGCAATTATATGTTGTGTTGAATATGCAACTGCAACTTACCATAGGCAATGGCTAGAGACCATAGGCAATATGCAATGGCGAGTCGCCATTGCTAAGATGATTACCAAATTGAACTCTTTCACTTGGCCATATAGGCTATTGAAGTCCCTATTGCATATCTTGTTCATTATCAATCATGATTGTATTATCATGCTCGTAACATGGTCACATAGCTCCAACTTTAAATATTGCAATGCAAATAATCTCCAATAATATGAAAGGAGACACTCAATTGGGTGGATAAAGAGCAATGGCTTTACCATAAGCAATTGCCACATTGATTATCCCATTTAGTTTGTGTGGCACTAATTCCCGAAACACACACTGTTTTGCCAATTCTCAAAATTGGTGAGGATTGAAATTTTTATTGGGTGATTGTATTTACTTCATAATCACATTTCAAGGAAACTAATGCATGCTTTAAGGTATTTGTAGAGTGTACAATTTGTTTTGGTGTGCTCAAACGTCCCCGGAATTCTAAAAACTCGAGCATCATAACTTGATGCACTCATGGGACGCCGCAATACCCAAATCTTATTATTTTGTGGACATGGAGTCCACAAACTCCTAAAACCAATCCAAAGAAAAACTTGAACATTGTAATCTAACTACAATAAATATGTTAGTGTGGCCCACACTCTTCATCATCAACCCACACTCATTGTCTTGCATTTAGAGATGCAACTCGATGGCAACAAGAGACATTCAACATTTCACCTTTTGAGTATGACAAGAACCAAATCAAGGGAAAGGAATGATTCAAAAGCATCATTTGAATTGCGCCAATGCAAATGCCATTCTTCAATAATGCCAATGGTAATATCTTGTGACTCACCATCCCTATGTCCATTACTGAACTCATTTTCTAACAATTGCATGTCGACCTCTAGAATGGGTCCTACTGCATGGAGTGGAATCATATGACACAACAAAATATACATGTAGAATTCATTTGCACGTAACATTCTCAAACTTGAAATCATTCTAGTAAAATTCATGTTGTGCAATTTTTTCCATTTTCCAAACACTATCATCAACATCATGCAATACATCTACAATAGAGACAAATACATCTTGCAGTTTAATTAAAATATGGGCAAGTCAACACCATTATGCATGAGAACAGTCTCAACTCAAAATCATCCACCAAATAAAATCTCTTGTCCCTAGAATGCACATGAGAAAAGGAAATGGTTGCAGGAGGTGCTATATCTTGTATCCAACCCTTGAAATAATTGCAGTCACTGATTAAGATTTAGGGACATAAGCTTCGAGAAACTCAAGCTCTACGCTGGACCAACTAGGTAACTTAATCCCTAGTACGTAGGAATTTGGTCACTGGTCCTGGAATATGCCTCCAAATAGTTTCCACGTGTCGGATTCCAAAACCCTTTCCAACAAGGTAGCCAGCTACAGAAGGGTAATGAAGGTATTTCTCCTCCCATCCCCAGTCCTTCCATGATTGCCAACCTTGGTAACGCCAAAAAATCACAATACATTATCTTATGTCTCTTGAAGTCCAACCCGTACATGGGTCCATCGTTATAAATGTAGGGGTATGAGGGACTCGCCACCAATAATAATGGTTCCAACGCTTGCAATCCTTCAAGCATATGAATGTCCTCCTCATGTAACTCTACTCTAGTGGAATTTAGGTCAAGCACCTTTAGGTTTGTCAGTTTACTCATGTCTGACAACGGACATAGCAATTTACAAGCCGACAAATTTATAATTTTCAGTGCACGTAAATCTCCAATGCCTTGCACACTAGTTGATAACTTCTAATTGCTCCAATCCTCTGCGGTTTGGCATCTCTGTTATGCGCAATTTAGAAATATGTAACTCACGTAGACGCTGAAGCCGAGTAAGATCACTAGGAAGCTTCGACAATCGTCGGCAATCATGAATAATTAATGATTTCAAACCAACCAAGCCGTCCAATCCTGGAACTCCAACCAATTCAGAGCACCAACGTATATGGAGCGATTATAGGCTGGGCTCTAATCTCACAATTTCCAACCATTGAATCTCTTCAAGCACCACTCTTTCCAGAGATGTACAGCTCCTCAAATCCAAGTGTGATGTGTAATATGATATCAATGAAATTTTAGTATAATCTCATCACTTTTTGTTACTTAGCCGGATTGTTATCTGGTTGCAGGGTTTTGGGCTATTGGGTTGAACTTATTCATATGTTTCCTGGCTAGTGTTATCATTAATGTGGCATCCAGCTACGCCACCTTGGAGGTAAGGGGATTGGCTTTGACTTGTATCGATAGATCATTAGAAAAATGAAGAAAATTGACATTCTCCTCAACTAGCAAAATATTTGGTGGATTATGGACTGAGACTTATTTTCAAAAGTTTGTATGGACTTTTGAGGTGAGATTCAAAGTAGAAAACGTTGGTGGACTAATTCAAATTGGACTAGGAAAAACAATCAGATAACTTTCCATTATTGATATGTACCTCTTTACTTTTCAAAGATACTAGAAATATCCTCTAACTCAACATGACTTTGGTCAAGACTTGGTTGTTTTGCATAGAAGCCCTTCCATGTTCGGTAAGTTTTCAATGCATGCTTGGAGGTTGTGTGGAGGTTTGAACAAAGAAACATTCTATATCATTTCAGTGAGGGTCACTCATTTTGGCATGCCAAGAGGTGCTAATATGAGTTTGGCCCTCCATGAACCAAATAAGGTTCCTCTTCATTCAAATGCAAGCACTACCTTGAGCACAAACCACAAGTGAAAAAGGGGCGGTCAACGACTGTTGTTAAAGCTGGAAATGCTACTAACATATTGAACATAGTAGATGCCGGTTCATGGTGGGTGGGTAGGGTGTAAGCTATGTGGTGGCGCAATGAGAAACAATTTGGGGTACAAAGGCAGGCGGTTGACCTCCTTGCCCAAACGGAGGAATCAGGGAGGAGAAATCCTAACAATCCCCACATCGAAGTAATGTTGTAGTATTATAGAGAACATCGTGGCCATAACAAGTTTAAGTATGATCACACGGATAGCACATGGATTGATGTAGATTGCGTTATATCTACTGTAACCATGAGCTACAATTCTACAAATGAAGTGTACATTCTAGATATGAATGATTCAAAGGAGCTATCAAAGTTTGTGACATAACGAACTATATAGGGTTCATGACCAAGCCCGGCTCATCTTGAGTGTTTCACACTATGTCTTCGGTCTTCAGTAGTATGTAACTTGACTGCAAATGAAAGACTTTTATGGATTGGGTGTTGTGTTTGTGAACACATGATCACTCTTGTTGTGTTTCCATCCTAAGCCTTCTTGTTTTGTTTCCATCTTAAGTTTTTGCAATGGTATGTATTCTTTATACCTTTTTGTTGCCATGTTTTTTCCCACCACTTTTGCATTGCATACACTTTTAATTTATTATTTTTAATTAAAATAAATGTAGACTAAAAAATGCAATGACATGGGCATTATAAGTAATGATAGGGTGCAAAAATAGGCCATTTTAGAAAATTAGGTAATTATAAGGAGCTTTTAATTCGTGCCTTGGAGATAAATAGCCCCTAAACAAATACCCCTCTACCGCACGTGGTGCACAAAAATCCTATAGAGTGACCTACCAGTGTAGAGTGCATGGGAAAATCAAATGCCAAGGATGTCACTTATTTGCACAATATTGTGACCTTGGACAATTTGACCGCAAAGTTCTCATGAACCCTTAAAGGAATCATGATCTCAAAATAAAATTCCATGCACAATTTACAAGAGCCTCGCCAAGTGTATAAACCATAGTTTTTAATGTATTTGTGGGTTTAAAACCTTCTTTATACTTTGTCTTATATTAGGGAGAAAACAAAAAAAATAGAGTTCATACTTGATACAATGTATGTATTTGCATCCAAGGGCACAAATTGAACCAATGTTACAAATATGTACAAATTGAACTAGTAGTACATATTGATATTGGTGTAAACCAAGACCTAGTATTATACATAATATAGGGAGAAGCACACATGACCAATTGAGTCATGGTATGCAATCACGGGTTAAAGGTCACAGAGTCCATTACGGGCCTCAAAGAAATATAATTAAAAGTGTATAAATTTAAGTCATTTATCAATTGCATTCTTTCAAGTGGAGCTCCAATATATGTATCATAGGAAAGTTTGAAGATAATTAGGTTCGTATAAACGATCTAGCGCTTTTATATAGATAGATAGATAGCTAGATAGAGATCACCATTGACATAGATAACTATATTTTCACGTCTTTGTAACCAATTAAGATAAACAATTCCTCGCAACCTTGGAGAGCACGTGAGGAATAGTTTCAAATGTACTTGTTGGGCTTCTATGAACAATCACTTAGATCGAGCAGTGGTAGCTTTGAGCCTTTCAAGAATAGATTACAATGATGATTTGTGCAAACTACACATGATTGAATAATTCTAAGGAATACGTCAACATAAACCCTAAATATCACAAGAAAGATGACGTCGGCCGAGGGGATGCCATGAATGAGAGAGGGTTCACCCTAGGCTTAGCTTGTCTGTACATCGGCTTGTGCACTATCATAGAATAGTCGGTTGGTGTAATAACGTGTTTTGTGCCAAGTCTAAGAGAATTGGTCCCTATACTCTATATACAACTCCAATTTACATCTCGCCCCCTTCCAACAAGACCAAACACCATAAATAAATACACCATGAGGTGGCATGGCAATTTGAGGTGGCAAATGCCCTCAACACCACCACCACCACACCCAAATCTTCAATCACTTGCTATGTTTTCATACTTGCACTTCAAATCGTAGGCAAGGTGTGAGCTTAAAGATCTGAAAATTGCAACCTATAGAGTCCAAGCTTGCTTCCTAGATTCAAGAGTTGAGGGAGTAATCGGTCTTGGAATGGTCATTGCACTCAAAGGGGTAAGAATTGGGAGCTAAACATGGTGTCTAGTATAAAAAGATTTAAAGTAGCTGGGAAGTACACTAACATAACATTATTCAGATCCATAACAGTGTTATGTGGGACTGACAGTATTATGTGGAATATTCCATCATTCAGGCTGAATGTGAGGGAATATTTCTCAAAATATTGTCAATCCCACAAAACATTGTTATGCATCTGAGTAATATTATATAAATATGATATTTAGTGTCATACGGTATTTAATATCACTATGGTAACTTTTTGGATGACACTTCTTATGAATAAGTGAACAAGTGTTGTCATGGATGATGGATGAGTTCATCCATTGGCCAAAACCCTACCTTCTTTTGTCAGCAACTTCTGATGAAATATTGTCATGGATGATTAAAATGTGGATGAAAAATCACTTGGTAACTGACAGTATTTGCAATACTGTAAATCTATAACTCCTGAAAATAACTTACAAGGAGTGACAAATAATGTAGAGTTAACACCTAGTGTTGGTGACACTATACCGCAGTTTTACAATTAGTATCAAGCAAGACAACTAGAATTAGTGACACTAAATACCAAAATTAGTGTAGTTCTACAAGATGCAATGCATGTTCATGAAAAATGAGAAAGATATGAAAGAGATAGCATTGTGCAAAGAAGGTGCGAAGAATATATATATAGGTGTTTTTTGAAGGTGGGTTTGCGGTGGTGAGGACCATCTTGAGATTCAAGGAGGGAAAGCCACTTGTCCAATGCCTAGCAATACATTAACATTTGAGATGTCGAGATCGACATAACATGCCATTTCTCTTCCCAAGGCATTGGCCAATTTTTAACATTATTCTCCTTACCTCCCCCCTTACTACCTTCATCTCGCCTTTGATTGTGTCTCCCTTTTCCTTCTCCTACGCTCTCACATCTCCCACCCCATTGACGATGTCAACATGTGGGGCCAAGTGGGGCAGTTGGAAGCCCCTCTAGAGTACATCTAACACCAAAGGGCTCATGACCTTGTAATCTAGAGCAGACATACAATCAAATGATTATTGTTCAACTACACTATACATATGACTTAGTGTCGTCCACATGTAAATGATATTGGAATCACTGGTGGCAATTATGGAAGATTTCATTTGGTCCTATATCCATGCAATTTGACTAGTATTATGATTTTGATACCAATTTTGTTAGCTTATAATACTGGCATTGATGTTATTTGTTGATTACATGCATTCATAAGTATACCAATGCGACACTAGTACGAACGCACCATTAGTGTGATTGTGTGCCCTTTGTATTGTTCTAAACATAATGTGCAGTGTGCATAATTTATTATCGTGCATCAACATGTGTTTCGTCTGGTAAAATGAACCTAATACGATACATATCTTAAATCAAACACTTATGTATTGAATGATGTGTGGTTGGTTATCAATCTTATAAATCACACCAAAAACACACGCATTCAAAAATGGGACTATGTGCTCAAAGTTGATTAACTATCATAAGTTAAATAGGTGACATAATTAAGGAAATCTATATGAGCATTTAACAAGAGGCAAGTTCTTCACTTTGACTATGAATAAAATATGCATATGACCTCCATTTTCATATAAAGAAAAAACATATGACTTGAGTGTTTTGAGTCTTTATGGGCTTATGTGAGAGCATTGAAGGTGTTTAGACTCCAAGAGCATCAAATAGACATTATTGCGGACGCGGTTTGGATTCACGAATCATCACATATTAACAACCAATACGAGATGTGGGCAAGTCATATAATCATGATCTCATAGATTTAAAACCTCATAACAAATCCCAATCATCCATAACATTACGCAAGGTCCTTTAGTTGTTCCATGGGCCCAACAAATCGGCACATAAAATTTGGGTACAAACAACTAGGATGTTGGAATTTGTAGCCGGCCGGACTGAAGTTGAGTCTCCCTACACTACACTACTCAAAAATAAGAAAAAGAACATATAGAGGGTTTTGAGTAATGTTATGACTCCTAGAACTAAACAAGTCGTACACCATAGGTTGATAGTAGGTCGGGCGACAAATAATTGATCAAGCCCAATGTTTTTGAAATGAATGAGTCACATGGCCTAAATGGAAGGGAAATAATCATTTCAAAAGTCAAAATATTAAGAAATCTCTCAACACTCAATACTTTCTCAAATTTATCAATGGGATGGAGAATATGATGGATTTGTCTCTGCCTGTTAGCTAAGTTGGTAAGTTTTTGAAGATGAGCACACAACAATAGAAAACATTGCTCACAACCTTAATTAGCACATTGAGAAGACTTAACCTAAACCCTAAAGGTTAACATCACATACTTAACTGCAATGAATGAATGAATAAGTTACAATACATCCTACGATAGTTTAAGCAAATCGTAGCTTAATTCTCGGAGAAGTGAGCTAATCGGGAGTGGAAGACGGGGAGGACAATAATACAACAATTCAAAATGAGAACCATTTAAGACCCATCTACCTGAGCTACCCAATTAACAATAGTTGGTCAAGTTGATGTGAATGTCACCTCGGCAATAATTTATTCTAAATCACATTTCTCAAATACCTAGTGTAAGTATGTGGTGTGTAGTCATCCAAGCTTAGAAGATGTGCAATTATAATGTGCAATATAGCCATAAAGAGTTAAGATCCGTCCAATAGTAAAGAGCCTATAATTCACTACAACTAAATTGAGAGATAGTTGAGATTCTTGAACCATTTTACATCATGTTTTAGCATTAACTCTAGATACTCAACTATCTTCGATTGGTAGAAGGAGATTTGCAGTTTGAATTTTTTCAAGAATTGAGTGAACGAAATGTGGCCTCTTTGTAGTGAATGTGGTAATGTCATAGTCCTTTAGAGGCTCAAAACTTTAGGGTTTAGGGTCACATTTTACTTCATCACACACTTAGCATTAAAATATTGTTGGAGCCTCAATCCCTATGGAACCAACGAGCTTGGACCCATGTTGTCCTAGCCCGTTGCACCCGTGCATATGAATTGATATCCCAAAATCCTTATGTTTATCCATGTCTGTTGCACTTGTGCACATGATTACGGAGAGACAAAATTATTGTATACATGCATACCTCTCATTCATCACATATAAAACCCATGAAAAATTAGGCAGTTCGGAGTTCTTTTCTTCTAAAAAAATGACTTGACATTGGAATTAGCTTTGAAGACCCTAAATTAGTCCACTTGACATCATTTAAGACGAATTGGTAACAAACCAATAGGGGGTCATTTTTTTAATATGGATGGAGGAGAGGTACACTCATGTACGATAAATCGTTCCTTCTTTCGAGGAATTTAATATCCCGTTGCACCTGTACATTCGGATTAATCCCTTGGGTCAACCCAACCCCACATGCCCACCGCCCCCTGTGTACCCACTATATGCATGTATGCCCATGCTCGTTAGCCCGTCATGACCTGCCACATCCCCTGCCATGTTTGTGCCACCTCCCCTGGGTTTCTCCCACCTTTTCCTCTTCTAGTGCCCCCACATTTCCACATTTTTTTTTGTCACATGTTTATTGAGGGGAGAATCTTTGGCATGTGACCCTTTCCCTTTGAAAACTTTTTGGTTTTTTAGGCAAGAACAATGAGGAATGGCGGGGTGACGGCCACCACCACCACCACGTCTTCCATTGTATACAAATGATGAGAAAAATAAGAAAATGCACCATTAAATACACCTTTTACACCTGTTACTATGGTCCACTATACTTTTGACATACCTCAAATACTTTAATCAATATCAATGAATTAGGGGGGAACTAACATCTGGTTACAGCTGAACCAGTTGAGTTTGACAAAAAACCGGTTCAAATTCAAGACTTTAGAAAAATTACCAATTGATTTAAAGGAATTTTGCAAAGTATTCCCCATTTTAATAAAGAAAAACCAAAAGATGTCAACAAGTAATTGGTCGATATTGGAAACGATAGGATCTCGACCAGTTATGCCCAAAATCCTCTCCGGACATTACCCAATGTAACCTTTTTGAGCCCACACCATTTTTGAACTTACAGTTTTATAGAAATATGAAATCAGTATCAGTAAGAATATGAAGTGTTGTGAGTTGAAAAATGATATATCAATATTATGCTAAAAGAATCAAAGGTTCTTAACATAGTATCATTTGGCACTTGAATTTCATTCATATATTAATTTGTAACTACCTCAAATTTCCAAGCCACACATAAAAATATAGCGGGTCAAGGTATTTTCTACCCACACTAACTTTCAACGCACATTAGGAGGTGCAAAAATGTTGTACCTACAAATGATAGGTGTAGACCTTATTAATTATGAACATTAACGTTAATTTATACTATGCCGGCACTTACTAGTGGGCATAGCCTATGGACAACTCCCACCAATACGGGGCACTTTTATGTTTGCTTTTAGCCAACGAATGCTCGAGTACGTTACATTTAGTCGCTAGCTAAAAATGACCGAAAAGTGACCCATATTGGTGGGAGTTGTCCACTTACTATGCCCACCAATAAGTGTGAACGGAACTTTACATTGTAAAAAATTGTTTTATCTTGCCCTACGGTAAGAGAAACTCTCACCACCAATATATAGTGAAAATGTGAATAAGGATGTGTAAAGTGGGTTGGAGGGGAATCATTTGAATGCTCATTCTACATTTTCTATTCCCACCCTATATTTTCTCAATTTCAAAAGGGAAAGCCAACCTCTTTAACCCCAACCTCAATTTAATGTTCCACGTGTTGCTCCTACTTGAACAAGGAAATTACATCTCCTCAACCAAGATCTTTGTAAATGATGACATATTTAAGTAACATGTACTCTAAAATGTTACTATGTGTGCATGATGTTCAACCTTGGACTATTATAGTGATTTTCACAAACCTAATTTGACAAATTTGACTGTAGTAAATTTGACAAACCTAATTGTCAAAATTTGAGTATGTAGGGCTTGTCAACTTGAATGGACACTTGTCTTACTTGCCAAAATTAAATTGGAGCAGATTAGGTGAAGTGGGTGACATCTTAAGGTAGACGGGTTTTAAATGGTTAATGTTTTTCCAACTATCCCACTTCTCTTAGGACATGAAATACGTTATTAGTACGAGATAGTTAGCAAATCCAAATTGAGGCCATAGCCGCTGTTCTAAAAATTTAAAAATAAATAATAAATAAAACATTAGAGCTCATATGAATAATTCACTCATTCTTAAAGTGAAATTGATTTTATGAAATTGACTTTTGAACCCCAGGCAACCATGAAGTTTATGGGACTAGAAGATTCTCGTGCTCGTTAGATAGTTATTACAGGGCCCTCCAATCATATCATAACATTACTAAGCAACTAGATGATGGTCTCTTTCCGAAGAAAGAGGCTCCAACCAAAAAATTATGATAGTTTATAGTTGCTTGTTGAAAACTCTATAATACACAACTTGAGTGCTCCTCATAAGTGGAATCCCGTAAATTGAAGGAGAATTATGCATTCTTCTTGCATGGTCCCGTGAAACACAACCAAGGAGCTGAGTAAAGATATGATTGACTATTGAATCTAGAATGGGCATCATATTTTGACCACGCAATCCAACCTCTATTAAACATATCTCTTATTGGTATCCATTCTTGAAGACAAACTTTACCACGTATCATTTAAATACACTCTAAACTCCATATTACCATGCTTGTGGCAACTAAAGAGCATGTGATCTTAAGGAGTTATGTAGTGTTAACATGGATGTATGATAAAAGAGAACAAATGTAGCATGTGACATTATGGAATAACATAAAGTCAACATTGGAATTATGACATCAATTACAATGATGACAACGTGATGTGTCCAAGCGTGTGGCTTGAAGTCTTATATAGTTTATTTTAATGTCAATAACCGTGAAAGGAAACGTGACAATAAGGAGTGAGATTGAAATTGAGAACATATGTTCCCTAGGGTTTCAAGATGTAAGAGAAGGAGTGACATTAAGAAGGTTGATATTATGGAGTTTAGAGTGTACATGTGTCTAATTAGGACAAGTAACTAAAAGAAGCATATCTACCTCAAAGCACAAATGAGCATGCATGTTTATATTAGAGTCTTGCGTGCCCATGGGGTGGACTCTTCATACCATGTACAAACTAACGTGAGTGTAGGTTTGAGGCAATTTTATACATAGTATAAGAAATTTTTTTAGCTAGTGTGTACCTCTAAAAAGGCTATTAAAATTTATGTAAGGGTAGATATGCAAAAGGGGCCTAAGATTTTGAGAAAAGTTTGATAATACATGTGTTAGTTTCATCCATTGCACGTTTCATCCTTTGTTTTCATATGGTCATAGTCCTCAATGACTACCATGTCTTTTCTTGTTAGGGTTTGCATTTGCCAGGTTCTAGGTTTTTACAAACTAGAGGCTCTTGGAGCTCTCATGGGCTCCCTTTATTTTTTCCCTCGAGATTGTGGTTGAGTTATTGAGCTCTTAACTCTGATTGTTTGATACCATCGTTTAGTTACATGCTATGGTTGAAAAACAATCAATGACTTTCTCATTGAAAAGGGAAAGTGGATTTTATATGTAATAAAGGATCATTTAATTCATGATGTATAGTTTGTATATGTTGTGGAGGCATATATCACATCAAATCGAAAAGCTTAGTATAAATACATGAGTCCATTTTTCAGCACGTTGTTAATACATATACATTTGTTTTCATCTATAAACTTCTCATATATAGGGGGTTTCATTTCATAGTGACCCACGCACTTCATTTAGGTTTCCAATAAAGAGTCCACCCCTTGATATTGCGTTGCATGAGGTTACACTATCTTATGCATGTTTTTCAGTGCCATTTGTTTTCACATAAGTTTTTACCTATGTGATATAATGGCAATTTTTTGTGGAATCTACTCAAGCCCGTCCATGACCGGGAAATAAAAACGCAACTAACTAATGCGTATGTGTGTGTATAGGTTCTAGGAAACTACTTCAAGACTATTTGATTCCAAAGGTGACGTCAAAGATGCCAAATTACTCTACTAAAATACAATTGGGATAAATTGGCCCTCACCATCTAGGGGACTTGTTTACAATAAGAACCTATTCATCCAAGATGGATGAGTTTGCATAGATGTTACAAACCCCAAGCCAATATAATGTGTGGGTTACATATTTTAGATTGTATGTGTAGGTGACACTATAAACACAACAAAACTTCACACAATAAGACATACTATATATACTTATGGTTATTGACACGATTAACACATACTCTTATAAAAATCTAACCATTCCCAGAAGTGCTCAAATCGCGTGAAAGATGGACAATAATTGCGGTTTGCATCCAATACGATGCAATAGTGTTATCTTAAGAACTTATCGACATTTGACACACTTGATACGATAGGTGTTTCATTACTTCTCAATCCACTTGCTACACTAAATATTGTAATGAGTGTCATGTGGTATTTCATGTCACTTGTGGTAACTTAGCTAATGACACTTTTTAGTAATAAGTTTACAAGGTATGTCATACCAACTTACCTTTACACAATGAATTACTTACAAAATTTGGTATATTCATCATCCTAACATTTTTGTAATGAAGTATTGTAATAAATGATTGCAAGTGACAATTTTTATAACATTGTAACTTTTTTTACATGGAATGAAAAATAATGTTAGGTGTACATTTCCTTGGGGGTGGGGGGGGGGTGGGGGGGGGTGGGGGGTGTTTACAATTAGTATTGACTCTTGAGCAAGACAAATAGAATCGGTGACACTAAATACATTATTTAGTGTCACCAAGAAGGGGATTCATTTCGCACTCCACTTTGACACGAAGTGCTTTCATGTCAAAATCTAGAAGGTGGTGTTGACACATGTGTTGTTTAGTAGAGCAAATTGGAGTGATTTGGGCACCCATCTTAGTCGATAAGTAAGGGAGAAGGCGGCTTGCAAATAAAATGAAAATATCTATTTACATATTTATTAATACTAAGCTTTGGGGGCGAGCATGGTAAAGTGGACAGCTCCTGATCCCTGCCTAGTGTTAAGTGAAAGTGAGTCAAAACTGTACACTAACTTTGAATTTTGTGAAGAAAACAATCATAGACATTGAAATAACATATTGATTTACAAAACCAAGCAATTTATAATTTAAAAAAATTCCAAGAAAAGTCTACATATTTTAGAAGACAATGCAAGAAGCGTACAAGTAGGTGATTATGAACAAGCAATTGTCTAAAATATGTTTACAATATAGTAAAATTACATTAAATTGATAGTTTTCTATAAAATTTTGTGATGATGCCCTGAAGTGTATAGTGAATTCAAGGAATATGATAAATAATTTCAACTTTAGAATATTTAAGGTCGTGAAATCTACGTCCAAAACTAGATTCAACCATTTGCTTTTGAGCATCACTTTTAATGATAAGTTTTGAAGATCTCAACTTGATATTCTACATTTGATTATTTAACACAACAATAGAGGTCATCATGAAAAAAATCCAATTTCAACAACACTTTGCTACTACTTTTAAGCCTTTGACCAAAAAAATTATGGTTTTAGTATACCGGAGCACTATTCTAGTCCACTTTACCATGCTTGCACCCATTTCTTAACTCACAAATATTAAGATAGAATACATAGATCAAAGATCATACAAAATACAAACAAAATAACCTCAGTTATCTACAAAGAGCTCAAATCACGTAGTGGGTGGTGTTAGGTAATTCCGAACTTTTGACGAGTTTGGAAATAAGCGAACCATTTTTGAAAATGTGAACACTCGTGCTTCAAATGATGTTATTTGTATTTGCTTTGTAGGATGGGACCAACACCTAGCCAGCCGAATGCTTGCTTCAACCAAACAATATTCAAATATTGACCAATTTTCAACCTAACTTTGAAATGGGGAAGACATATGCCATAAAACCATTCCCATGAAAGCACAATATCCAAAAACGGTTAATAGTACCATGAACTATTGACCAAATGAATAGTAGCATGTCGGATTCTGGCTAGGTTGAGAATTGGCCACTGATGCATTTGGTGAAACTAGAATTATACATCTTTGCATGTTATGAAATAAGACAACCTATCACATACGATTGAAGATTTAGTTGTCTTCCCTTTTAGTAGGGACTTTGTGAGTTACAACCCTTCAATTACCATTCCAATTGGTCCAAATAATTATCCTTGACCCAAAGTATTCCATATTACAACACTTCTAAGTACACTAATATTGTGTTTGGTGTCATATGGTATTTTATGTCAATGTGGTAACTTTTCTAATGATGTTTCTTATGAAAAAAAATCATAAGTATTGTCACGGATGATTGAAACTTGGATGAAACCCATGCCAATTATCAAAACAAAGTTTTGGTATATTTTGCATCCAAAGAATTATGTGATGAAATGTTATCATGGATTATTCATATTTAGATGAGAAATAACTTGATAAGTTACAGTAATTGCAACATTGTAGCTCTAGAACACCCAATTTTATTAACAAGGAATGACAAATAATATTAGGTATACATTCAATGTTGGTGACACTACATGGGCAGTTTACAATTGGTATCGAGAATGACAAATAGAATTGGTGACACTAAATATATTATTTAGCATACTATCTTCTTCTTATTATTATCTGATTACAAACCTCAAATTTAACACTCGCTGGCTTGATCCCACATGACTTAAAAACGCCAATTGAATTCTTCAAAAATATTAATCCATTTGGAACCATCCTCCACATTGTTGAAGAGTCCAGGGAGCGTCAAGATAAGTTCAGATTCATTTGTATACGCTGTTGTTACTCTCCAGAATAACAAATCACACCTATTGTGTGAATTGCAATCACTCTCCAGTTGTTTCCATTTCCCTCCATAGTGCCTCCATAGTGCTAGAAGGTGAAGCAGGAGAAGTCCAAACTCTTTGTCCACGACTTGGGGTTGGAAATAAAGCACAGTCCATAGCCTATAACCATATCCTTCACTCTGGGGATAAAGACATCATATTCAACTGGACTTTTGGTATGCACATTGATCGCCAAGGAGGTTAATGTTGACTTCAGTAGAGTGTGAAAAATGGCTAGACATGTGTCCAAATTCTGAGGTATCATATGAACTATCAATCTCTTCACAGGGGGCCACTTGTCCGCTGTCACCACCAAGCCCAGATTCTCCTCCATGGAATGCCATAGCCCAGGCCCAATATTTAGAACACCCAGCTTTTCTCACTTGTGTAGTGGAGCCTTTCAGAACTCCCAACCACTATCCGTCTTCACCAAGAGCCATGCAGGGAATATCCAGGAAGACTTTGTCTACATTCCGACTCGTCCTGATTATTTTTACGAGTGTATCGAAATTAGAGGCACCATAGAGCACCTCCTGCAAACTTCAAATATTCTTGAGCTCCAACCGCATCGTTTCTGGAACTTCTAAGTTGAATGCAATGAACTGCAAGCTGGGAGCATTGAGGCTCAGTTTCTCAGGACACTGCATCTTCAGCTGCAACTTCACAAGATTAGGTCAACAGATGGTCACAGCCTTGGCCATGATGGATAGGCCTAGGCACAAAACCTTCATGTTTGGGAAAGTCGAATTTCCATTTGTTACTCCAAATACTCCTGGGAGTGCCAAGGTCAATAGGTTTTGTATACGATCATTGATGTCCTGTAAGGCCCCCCTCATTCACTTTCACGCATCACATTGTAAAGCTTGTCATCGGAGGCATTTCTTGCAGATCTTGTGTATCAATGAACATATTCCTCAGATCTAAGGTCTTCAATAATTTGCCTGTCAACAACACATATAGTTCAACAATCAATTTTTCAACACAATGACACGATGGTCTACCAATGACCTACCAACGATCCTGCCAACATGACACCGTCTAACTAGCTAATTATCATTACAAGTGGGATATTACAGCAGTGTTCTCAAATGTCTTCTGATCTCAAAATGTCTCAAATGTCAAATGTTGTGACAGTAGCTTCAAAATTTGTGTCCTTCGCATGATGGCATGTTGTCCTTAGTCCACAGTGCACAAATGTTGTAAAGTATCTTCTACAGAACGTATCCATTGCTTCAGATGTAATGGATCACTCAACCAATGGTCTGTCTTTCTCCTCTCACCCTCTCGAATAGATTTTGACTGTAGTTGATTCAATTTCAATGCAGAGTTGGACCGAAAACCGTTTATCCTTTAGAACTTTTACAAATTAATTTATAGGACCTAAACTTTAGGAAAAGCTTAGAGATGCAATAGGGTAGGTATAATGACATTTTAGGATATATATACATATAGATATATGTGTACATATATATGTATATATATATACATACATAGATACACATACACATACATATATATATATATGTGTATATATATATAGCATGGAAGGATACATCTTTAATTGCAGATTTGATGTATTTGAAATGTTGCCTAGTTCATTAAGGAATGACAAAATTGGAATTTGTAGGCTTAGTTGGCACCATAGTGCGCACTACATTGGTGGATGCATTATCATGTAGTGATGGATAAAATTTTCAACTTGTGGTGGATGAAAAATGCAAATGACGGGTTTTTGTTGCTTCCCATGTGCTTCCACTGTCCTCGTGTTTGGTGTCTTGAGGGTTTGCACATCCGTTTGTTGCTTTGATGGTTGGGTGCTTTGAGGATCAGGTGCAATAATTTCTTCAAGGTTGCTTCAAGGTTCAAGGGTGCTTGGTGGTCTCCTTTGATTTTTATTTTTTTTAAATCGCTCTTGGAGTGGTTTCATGCTATATTTCCACACCTACATGGCAATTGCACCACCACAATTATCCACATCTTAATATAATTAACTTTCTACCTATGGGAAGAAAAAAATAACTTATATTGTTAGTGTAGAGGAGAAAGTTGATTTGGGTGGCACTTAGTGATGCTACAAACATCAAAAGATATTTTATTTCTCTTTGTATTTACAAAATAATAGTTGTACATCATCGTGTCATTCATCCATTGAATAATCCCGTATTCTGATATAACCAAATCCATGAGTCATACTAGCCATGTTGACATCGAGCAATCCTTTGAATGTATAATAAGGTAGCCATGATAGTGGATGCAACATTAATTTACTATATTACGCTAATTTAATGCATACAAGATTCATATTTACATATGTGTGTCAATATTTTGTTGTGGAAGTAAAAGGATACATTTTACTGAATTTGGATGCTTAGTGCATTCGAGCTCTTTCATTATACTATGAGCTAACATGTCAATATGCATTGTCAATTGTTGACTACCATTTAACTGAGATAGTGGGTGCTAAAATTGTCACTTCAATATCTATGTATATATAGTCAAAAACAAATCTCTCATTGGCAAATGAAAGGGGAATACAATGCACCAAAATATGCCTTCTTTAAAATTGTATGCAAAAGTTTAAGGGATTTCAAAGTTTATTGATAGATTAATTAGAGGCATGATGTTAAGGTGGTAAACATTCTATTATTAATGAACATTCTTGAGTAGGTTATCTTTGGTTCACAAAGGCCTTAGTAAGGAAATCAATATCTTTAAGAAATTGAGTCCATTTTGGATTACAAAAGAGTTAGGGGTATAGAGTTAGTATATGATTAAATATTGAATGTAAGTAAGTTGATGTGGATCTTCTATATCTTTCAGTTGAGCATTGATAAGTTCTTATTGCTCAACAAGGGAAGAAATTATCCCTGAAAAGATAGGTGAATGAAATGGATGAATGCAGTGAGGCCAAGAGGATGAAGTGCATCCATGTTGAAGTTGAATGATGTCACATAATAAAGCATAAGACACCTATGCTTTAGTATGGGACACCTAAGATTTAACATGAAGACCTATATATGCTTTAGCACATGGAGCCTACTCCTTAGCATACATGACTTTTGGTTAATTAGCATACTAGGTGACATGTACTAAGGGCCACTTCACACATGAGACTGAGGACCATTGCACTTCGAGCACTCGCATCAAGTTTGCTTCACACTACGATTGAGGGACGAATGGAGTGTGTGAATGCAAGATGGATGTAAAGTCTATATGGATTCCTACGTGGCATCGAATGGATCATGTTTCATGGTCACTTGGACTATTTTCAAGAACCACCTCTTGGAGGTAGGTCTAATACAAAACTGGGAGACCATGGCACTATGGAATCTCACAACTGTCGATTTATTATATTTTGTCACGTGTGACGATCCTGCATGAATAGAAAATCATAAAATTTGCATTTGGTTGAGGTCCCGGGCACATATGACTTCACACTACCCTACATAACCACAATAAATGATTTTGGAAGTGTCTTGGGATGGCCTTTGGACATTTTCTTTTGGGCTCTCACAATTTCATGGTCATGGCTCTTGGCTTGTGCGCAAAGTGGCCCTAAAGCACATGTAGGTTTCGTATGCTCACCACTAGTTTATGAAACTTACATGTGCCTCACCATAGGTCACTTAGACCTCACCATAGGCCATGTTGCTCTTCTAATAGGCTTCATGTGCTAAAATTCACGTCAACCATCCCAAAGCAATGTACTAGTATGCCATAGGCCCTAGTAATTTGCAATGGTTAATTAGTTAAATATGCATTGGTGAGTTGAACACGCCATGGTTAGTTAAGTATTCAATGTAATTATATGTTGTGTTGAATATGCAACTGCAACTTACCATAGGCAATGGCTAGAGACCATAGGCAATATGCAATGGCCAGTTGCCATTGCTAAGAGGATTACCAAATTGAACTCTTTCACTTGGCCATATAGGCTATTGAAGTCCCTATTGCATATCTTGTTCATTATCAATCATGATTGTATTATCATGCTCGTAACATGGTCACATAGCTCCAACTTCAAATATTCCAATGCAAATAATCTCCAATAATATGACAGGAGACACTCAATTGGGTGGATAAAGAGCAATGACTTTACCATAAGCAATTGCCACATTGATTATCCCATTTAGTGTGTGTGGCACTAATTCCCGAAACACACATTGTTTTGCCAATTCTCAAAATTGGTGAAGATTGAAATTTTTATTGGGTGATCGTATTTACTTCATGATCACATTTCAAGAAAACTAATGCATGCTTTAAGGTATTTGTAGAGTGTACAATTTGTTTTGGTGAGCTCAAACGACCCCGGAATTCTAATAACTCGAGCATCATAACTTAATGCACTCATGGCACGCCACAATACCCAAATCTTATTATTTTGTGGACATGGAGTCCACAAACTCCTGAAACCAATCCAAAGAAAAACTTGAACATTGTAATCTAACTAGGTTGATGATGAAGAGTGTGGGCCACACTAACATATTTATTGCACAGTCATTGTCTTGCATTTAGAGATGCAACTCGATGGCAACAAGAGACATTCAACATTTTACCTTTTGAGTATGACAAGAACCAAATCAAGGGAAAGGAATGATTCAAAAGCATCATTTGAATTGCGCCAATGCAAATGCCATTCTTCAATAATACCAATGGTAGTATCTTGTGACTCACCATCCCTATGTCCATTATTGAACTCATTTTCTAACATCCACCTCTAGAATGGGTCCTACTGCATGGAGTGGAATCATATGACACAACAAAATATACATGTAGAATTTATTTGCATGTAACATTCTCAAACTTGAAATCACTATAGTAAAATTCGTGTTGTGCAATTTTTTTTCATTTTCCGGACACTATTGTCAACATCATGCAATACGTCTACACTAGAGACAAATACATCTTGCATTTTAATTAAAATATGGGCAAGTCAACACCATTATGCATGAGAACAGTCTCAACTCAAACATAGAAATCATCCACCAAATAAAATCTCGTCCCTAGAATGCACATGACAGAAGGAAATGGTTGCAGGGGGTGCTATATCTTGTATCCAACCCTTGAAATAATTGCATTCGCTAATTAAGATTTAGGGACATAACCTTCGAGAAACTCAATCTCTACGCTGGACCAACTAGGTAACTTAATCCACAATACGTAGGAATTTGGTCGTTGGTCCTGGAATAAGCCTCCAAATAGTTTCCACGTCTCGGATTCCAAAACCCTTTCCAACAAGGTAGCCAGCTACAGAAGGGTAATGAAGGTATTTCTCCTCCCATCCTGAGTCCTTCCATGATTGCCAACCTAGGTAAGGCGAAAAACTGGCGGAAATACCATACATTATCTTATGTCTCTTAAAGTCCAACCCGTACACGGGTCTATTGCTACAAAAGTAGGGGTTTGAGGGACTCGCCACCAATAATAATGGTTCCAACGCCTGCAACCCTTCAAGCATATGAATGTCCTCCTCATGTAACTCTACTCTAGTGGAACATAGGTCAAGCACCTTTAGGTTTGTCTGACAACCGACATAGCGATTCACAAGACGACAAATTGATAGTTTTCAATGCACATAAATCTCCAATGCCTTGCAAACTAGTCAGTTGACTGTTTCTCAAGGCGTTGATAAATCTCAAATTGCTCCAATCCACTGAGGTTTGGTATCTCTGTTATGCGCGAGTCACAAATTTGTAACTCACGAAGACACTGAAGCCGAGTAAGATCACCAGGAAGCTTCGACAATTGTCGGCAAGCATGAATAATTAATGATTTCAAACCAACCCAGCCGTCCAATCCTGGAACTTCAACCAATTCAGAGCACCAACCTATATAGAGCGATTGTAGGCTGGGCCCTAATCTCACAATTTCCAACCCCTCAATCTTGCCAAGCACCACATTTTCCAGAGATGTACAGCTCCTCAAATCCAAATCTGAAGTGTAAACATGCCTGAGCCTGAGCGATACCAAGTTGGTGCACAAAGCAAGGACGTCCCGCTCAAACACAACAGTAGCATCCACTTCCAAAACTTTAAGTGATGCTGGTAGTTGTCCCACAGAAGCACAATGATGTGAAAGCAGCTTGAAATAAGTCAAGGTTTTCAGCCCTTCCAAGCCCTCAATTGAAAACTTGGATGGAGAAATCCCACCTGCTGTTCCCACAGTTAAGCTTCTCAACCGAATGAGGCCTTTGAAATTCAAAACTCCAAATAAATCCAACAAATTATCTAGCTTCAAGACCACAAGGTTCGTGCAATATTTCCATTCGATTGTCCTTAGATTCATAACCCCGGGTTTCTTCATAATTCCACAAGTCTCTGAAATACAAACTCGTGTCAACTTCTTCCAACTACTCCTTGGCTCATCCTCCAGCTCTGTAGGAAGTGCATCCATAACATACACCCACCTCCGCTCCTCCATGTCCAAGGCCATTAATTTCCCTTGCGCTTCCAATTTTGCAAACTCACGATACAAATCATGTATGCTCACTTCCCCAGAGCTCATCTTGGCATGCTCCAACAAGGCACTATCCACCAGATGCCGCAACTGCAATTCAACACAAAACAATCACAATTTAATCCATCAGACATGAGCATCAAATTTCTATGTAAACCCTCCAAATCATTGAATCCAAAATCTCTCGAAACTTCTTGTTCTCATGCTTAACCATATTCACACTTTCATCATAGTTCAACCTATCTCCCCAACAATTGTGTTTAACAAACGTAAGCCTGTGAATTGTGCATTTTGCATGTTCTCCAAGGATTGCTCGTCAATCTTGGAGGAGCTCCAATGTAAGAAATATGGTGTCAATTAGTACAAAACAATTAAAACTTATATTAAGATCTTAAGATAAATTAAGATAAATTGAGATAAATTAAGATCTTATTATATTGATATTCATGTTTGGACTTGAGGCATCAAAGAGGGGGATTGATTGCATACCCATTCTTCAATCACTTCCTCCTCCTTATTGTGAACAAGACTCAACCACTCCATCAAATCCTCCTTGCAGTCGTAAGGACTTAATGGGGAAAACATAGATAAATCCATAAATAACTCTTGCTCCCATTTAGGCAATCGGTCGAAATTGCTTCTAAGAATGTTGAACAAAGGATTTACAGGTTCTTGCGAATAGCTCGATTCTTTGAGTTTTTGTAAGTCCTTCATCCACACGGAAGGTTCTTTACCTCCATATTGTAGAAAAACACCCAAGGCTTTTAATGATAATGGATGATAATGTGAACCTCGACCTTCACCCTTGCCAAAGTAACAACTTTTGATACACTTCTCAATTGCGTATACATCTTCCAACTTTTCAAACTCTTTCCCATTTGTTGCATAGTGCAAAAACATATGCCTTGCATCATCCTTGTCAAGTTCTGGCATCTCAAAACATGCATTTTCATCCACGTTAAGACTTATGAGAGTCTTTCTAAAGCGGGATGTTATAATCACCCAACTTCCCTCAACAAAAGATGCTTGAAGAAACAATTTCCCTTGCTCCAATGAATTAGAATCATCCCAAACATTGTCTATGGTTAGGAAGCTTTTTTGCTTCCAAACCTCGAATTTCAAGAGGGCGTCTTCACACTGCAAATACACCCAAATCATGAGTGGAAGGCACAACTAAAGGCTTTGGGGTCCAACACACTGTACCGCTTCTTTTAGAATAAACTAAGATGGCAATAGAATGCTAAGAGCACTAAATCGACAAAAGAACATCAAGTGAAACATTGGGAGTTTCTTTGTGATTTTTATGACAACATGGTGGAATTTAATACTCTAATCTTTCTATCTAGTCCTTGTCAACATCTTATTTAAAAAATTAGCATCCTAAGTTGCCTTCATTTGAATATAATCTTGAGGTAAGCAATAGTTGTCTTACTAACTCATGAAGCTCACAGGCTTAACATTGGATTCATGAAAATGTTCATGACTTTAAAGACCAAATACCTTGTCCTCCCCAACTTCTTGAACAACCTCCGCACTTGTGTTTGTCAATGTGGTCAGTACCTTCTTCACTAACTTGTGTTTACTTTGCTTTCCCAATTCCACATGGCACACTTTCCCATCAAATTCTCCATCCATTTCATTACACATCATCTTGCAAATTTCAGTCTTTCCCATTCCGCCCACACCATACAAGCCAATCACACGAACGCCTGGAACCTTGGTAGAATTTGGAGTGTTTCCAAAATGGTCTCGTATAACCTATTGAAGTCACATCATAATGCCCATCAAATTAGAACTCCATGCTAGTTTGAAGGGCTTAGACTAGAAGTATTTTAGTGACATTGAGTTATTGTGCTCACAACGGAAAGAGACAACTATGCATTTATACAAAATGTAGTTATAGTTTCAAATTTTAGTATTTATCATATTATATTGAACAAACAAATTCTTGTTCAAGACCGACATCACGATTAAATATCATGAACTTGGTTTCAATATTGCTCCAAAGTCAAGAGTGGTTGATCCAAATTGTAGCATTGAGACATCATACATCATCCCCTCATCCAAAGGTTAGCATACAATTTAGAATCTTTGAAATAACATTTCCGAACCAATCTCACAAAACTAATGTACCAAGTGAAAAAAAGTACATGCATGTAATGATTGAGGAAATCATGCATCCATTTATTATATGTTTTGTGTTGATAATGGCTTTTATTTCATTCTATCTAAGTGAATCACACTTATTTTGAACTTATAGTCATTGTAGCTCAAATTTGGAACGTACATGTACATTTATAGTTGAGGTCTAACTAACAAATTATGGCTAACATGGATCAACCAAGGGTCAACCTTGGAAAAGATCATCAATAATATTACCTGGCATAATTTTGAGCGCCCTTGAACATGTGATTCATCGTATTGAATGTCTGATGGAATAGACTTGCAAATATTTGAAACAATCTCTTTTCGATAAGCAACAACTTCTTTTGAGTGTCGGTCATACACCAAACCATTGAAAGCACCAAACAACTTCAAAGATTCTTTCCATTCACCCGATTTGATTCGGTCATCAGCTTTGGCCATCCTCTCCCACTCCTTGAACCATATCTTTTGTGTACGATTATCAAAAAATTCTTCCACAGTGAGCCCCAAAAATAGAGGAAGAATCTTCAAAGTTTTATCTTTCTTAGTTGCTTGCATAAAGCCATTGAGTTCAATCATTGGCCACTTTGATGTGAAGTACTCCTTAGAAACCACCACCACCATCATTTCGCATTGTGCTACAGCAACTTTGATAAGATCTGGAAACCTCTCTCCCTTGGGCAAGCTCGAAGGTCGTTTGTCAAAAAACGGAAAGCGATGGTGGCTCTCTAGGTCCACACACAATTGCTCTACAAATTCCTTTTGAACTCCACTATGACTCAAGAATATTTTATGATGGCGGAGCAATATTGGGTTCTCATACTCGAGATCAATCGACCTGTGTTGGCAAACGAAAGGCATTTCAAAATTTACAAGGTGCAAAATATATTGAAGCCACATAAGGACAAATACATGACAATATAATGAAAGAATAGGACAATATGAAAACTCCTTCTCAATCCTACAACCAACATGATGGATTTACCTGTCTACCTTCCTTCTTTTGTTAGATGGAGCCATCTTCAGAGTGAATGTTTATTTAAAAAGTGGTGCAAAAACCTGAAAACCAACCATGTCAATCGGTAAATGATTAGACTACAATGTCCTACATTGACCAACACAACTCTACAACTATGCACCATAAACAAATAAACTATATTTAGGAGATACATTTTCAACAAGTTTTGATTGATCATGTCACATAGCATCAAAGCTTAACAAGACAGCTCGCACAGCCATTCAATCATTGCAAACTCTGTTTGCTCTAGTGCATAGAGTTTGCATGGTAGGTTGCACAGAACCTAAAGGGCAGAGAGAGATGGGGTCCCCTCTGTACCACTCTACCCAAATGTGTACCAAAATAGACCAATATTTTTCAAAGACAACCGTCCCTGGCAATTAGCCACACTTCAGAACCATGCGGCAGATAAAACTTAACACTCGCTCTTCACAGCTTCAAGAAAATTTCAGATTATGGAATCAAACTGCGGGCATACCAAGATACATCAAGGTGAGCCAACATAAGCTATTGCAGTTTGGGAATGTTTGGAGCCCCTGAGACAAACACAACATATTCGTGCAGTTTAAGGGGCACCTAAGCTCTCAATTAAGGTTGTTCTCATCTAAGTTCTCATCAAAGGTCTTGAGAGAACTGAGAACAGCCTGCAAAAGGAGAATACGAACGACTCCTCTGCTATTGGAATTTGATTTCTTTTACTGCGCAAGAAGGTTGTCACGAAATTTGTGATTGGGATGGGCAGCTCCACACCATAGTCGTGTCTGTAAATTCAAACTTACATTACTTTCCCTTTCACAAGTTACAACAAATGAAGTGTTACGCCGATCTCCATAGCCGGAGCCGATGGTAGATATATATTAGTGAAATAGGTTGTAAGGATAGAGTTTCAAAGAAACAAAACAGAGTCTGCTCCTGTTTGTCGGGGGCCCTGCGCTAATCAAGTCTACATCATCAGCACTCGTACCCCTCCAAGGAACGCATATTTGGTTGAGCCTGTCTTCCCATCTCAAGCTTCTAAGTTGACACTTACATGCTTAAGAAATGGAAAATGATTGTGCATATAAGAATGATAACCGAGTACTACTCTTGTGGAACCTGGAATTTACCAGACTAACATCGATTAATATCCCTCGCATACCAACCTCGTAGTACACTCTTACTATTAGCCAAGCACAAAAATTACACTGTCGGTACAGGACTTCGTGCACTCACACTTCCGGTCGGTATTTCTCAGCGCTTACAAGAGAAAACTTCTCACAATCTAACCTGTATACATGACAAAACACAGAGCAATACTTTCAAGTCTTCCCTACTCTCACTTGTCTGGACAAATCTCTATTCCGAATATGCCAACTCGAATCACCCATCACACTTACATGCTTGAGAAATGAAAGGTGGTTGTGCATATAAGAACGATAACCAAGTACTACTCTTGTGGAACCTGGAACTTAAGAGACTTACCTTACTTACAAGTCAGATCTGGTGCAGATGCATGAAGAAAGTCACGCATCGAAGCCCCCACCAATATCGATGGCTACCAAAATCACCCAACTTGGCCCATCCATTAACATCCCTCGCATTCCAACCTCCAAGTACACTGTTACTATTAGGCAAGCACAAAAACTAAACTGGCGGTACAGGACTTCGTGCACTCACAGTTTCCGTCGGTAATTGTCAAGGCTTACAAACGAAAACTTCTCACTTTCTAACCTGTATACATGAAATAACACAGATCGATACTTTCAAGTTCCTCTGACCGATTCTTCCCTAGTCCCACTTGCCTGGACACATCTCTTTTCTGAATATGGCAACTCCCCCCACCCTGGCCAACAATCATGATCCCGACGGTTATCTCCGACTGAAGGTTAGTAATCAACATCCGTCGTCCACGGAGGAGCTGCAAGCATCCAAAACCTGTAGGAAGAGAATTCGGCACTAGCTTAAGTTAGATTTTAGTACCTTGCAAGGCTTCTCCGAAATCGTTCTCCTCCACACCGACGGAAGAGTACGGAGGTCGTTAAGTTCACCCCCCACGAACTTTCGGAGGAGGAATATTCAGGCATGGGCAGCCGCCCGTCCAGACCGAATAGTGCTGCCCGCCCGCCCGACTTCGAAAAAACCATTGCCCTTGCATTCTTGAAGGCCACTTATCCACAAATCCCATATTGAGTGCACTTCACCTTCAAGGTCTCAAATCTAATATATATGTTCACTTCCATTGAGCAAATAAACAATTGACTGGGATTTCATTTTCAAAGTGACGCCGCAAATAAACCATGTAATTCATTTGGAAGTCAAAAATATTACAAAACCCTCATTAGCACTGAGGTTATAATTTTTGTGACTTACCATTGAAAGGGTCTTTGTCATTCTAAAATAGAACTAAAATTAGTGATCTATTTTTAATATGCTGGATATTATATTCTAGTTAATGCCTTCTACTTTCACAAAGTTTTCATACGCATTTAAACCAATTAAGTGTGATTGAATGCATTAATTTCAATTAATTTTGATTAATATTAATTAATATTAATTAAATCAGAGACCATACTTACCAAATTAATTAAGCCTAAGTAATTGGACCACTTACTTACTGGAATTAATCATTATTTGTAAATTAATTTATAATTAATTAGGATTAATTAATTTGGTAAGCATACTTTCTGATTTAATTGGACTTAATTAGGATTAATAAAAAATAATTAGACTTGGTTACATTCAATCACACTTAATTAGTTTACATGCATATGAAAACTTTGTGAAAGTAGAAGGTATTAACTAGACAATAATTTCCAACATATTCAAAATAAATCACTAATTTTAGTTCCATTTTAGAATGACAAAGACCCTTTCAATGGTAAGTCACAAAAATTATAACCTCAGTGCTAATGAGGGTTTTGTAATATTCTTGACTTCCAAATTAATTACATGGTTTATTCGCGGCGTCACTTTGAAAATGAAATCCCAGTCAATGGCTTATTTGCTCAATGGAAGTGAACATATATATATTGGATTTGGGACCTTGAAGGTAAAGTGACTCAATATGGGATTTATGAATAAGTGGCCTTCACGAATGCAAGGGCAATGGGTTTTTCAAAGTCGGGTGGGCGGGCAACAGTTTTCGGTCGGGTCCAAAAAATCTTGATTTTTTGGACGGGCGGCTACCCCTGCCCAAATATTCCTCCCCCGAAAAGTTCATGGGGGGTAACTTAACGTCTTCCGAAGAGTACCCAACTGGAAGGCTTCACAAATCCGGGGGACATTTAACCTCTCTCCACAAGCCCTCAACAATATTTGTTGGGAACCTTGGATGCACATCCACGGCCACACCCACCACGTCCTTGGGCACTGGTGTGACGATGTCAACTATACCTGCCATTGCCGTGAGCAAATTGTCAAATTCAAATAATATTCACAATGCCTCCATCCCATGGCCGGTGGACACCTCGTGCAGCGTAGCATGCTTACAAATTTCGTGCGAGGTATGAGAGAGGATGGCAAGGACCAAAGCTAGATGAAGTTTCTATTCAATCCCCGTACCTACATTACATCCATTTGCAATGCATGTGGTTTGGCTCGGGTATACAATATTCCAAAATACACTATGGTCGTTTTATATGGTTCTTGTGATACTTCATGGCAAGTGTTTAATAAGACCATCTCCATTGTCTCGGCCACTAATTGATGTCTACCGTAGTACCATAGCAGGTTCGTCCTAAAATAATTCTAAAAATAAAAAACGTAAAAATTAGAAAATTCTGAAGACAAAAAAACGAAAATAGAATAAATTAGTTTTTGAAATATTTTGCTATTTCTAAGCTATTTAGGGTCATTTTTACTTATTTTTTGCTAAAAACCGAAAATTGAGAAATTCAGTTTTTGAGAGGCGAACCTTATTTTTTCAAAAAAATTAAATATTCGTTCGCCAGGTGGCGAACCTGCTATGGTGTTACGGTACCACGGTTGGGTCCAAGGTCATAACCTCCATGGACATGGCCACCGTTGTCATGTCCACCACCACTTGGTTCAACCCAAAAGAGACATTTCCATAATCTTTTGCTATTTCATGTAGGTTACAAAGCTTGAAATTTTTTCAAAACAATGCAATAGATCTGCAAAAACAAAACAAAAAACTACAAAATTTATTGCAATAAATAATAAATTCATATGCAACCTCAAAAAATTGCAAAGTTGTTTTAAAAGACCTTTTACTATCCACTAGGTGGGGTCCATTGATGTTGGATTGTTGGCTGAGAACAATGAATATCGATTTACTTTCCTATGTTCATCATGAACTAATGCATAGTAGGCTATCTTACCATGCTTGATTAAAAAGCAAAAAGGAAATACACCCCAAATCCTAATAGGCTAGGGTAATAGTGTTCCTCATCATGAACAATTTACCCTTGAAGGCTGAAGCCTGTTTTAGATAAGGCTGGGGCGAACCAACCCATATATCCGTACCTTACCGGGGAGGGCGAACGGCTGGGGATTCGTGGCATTCACTTAAAATCAACCATCCTACATATCGTGGATGAAGTGGCTCCAATACAAAAAGACCCCCTATGAGGTTGAGGGCCGATTCATTCGAATGTGACATCACTAGACATCCGGTAAGGTACCAATGTATGGGTCGGTTCGCCCTAGCCTTTAGATAACAACACTCATTGTTCACTTGCAATATAGTGAAGATTGAAATTTTGGAAAATTCCCCAAAATTTTAATAAATTCAAAGACCACTTTCACAAATGGTTGGTGTCTTCAAATGACTATGCAAACTCCATGAATGCATATTCAAGCTTAATACTGAAAATTTTCTTTATGAATGAATGTCCCATAATGTTAAGATTTATTAGATGTGATGAGAACACATAGACATATGATGTGCCCAGCAGGATGTGACTATTTATGGATTTGATTGAAACACGTGTCAAAAATCATAGTTTGGATAAAAAGTGATCATACTTGAAAGAATTACTGGGTGAATGTTTTACATGTACTTTACATGACATACATGAAAATGATGAAGGTCTAAGTGTTAAGTTTGATACGATTGTGATGCAAGGTCTATTTGATATGAAGTATGAATGTTTATTATGTTTTAAATTGCATTTGGGACACTATCATAATGTCCAATGATGTCAAATTGTTAGTAAAGCTTACCTACAACTTTGTATATTTGGAAAGGTGGTGATGGACATGGAAAACTCTTTTTCCAAAGACATTGTGGATTCAGCCGGCCAATGAAGAACTAACCATTCATCATAAGACAGAGAATAGCAAAACAGAGGAATTCATTGTTACAAAGTTGTGTGTATGAGAAAATCACAGAGGCATGTGTGCCCTGTAAGCTATTAAGTCCATCGGGTGCTCAAGAATGGAGAAAAAGAATATGATACCCAGAAATTTCAGACACTGGTGCATGATGCTTGATTACCCATCACCATGCTTATCCATAGGGTGGCCTGATCTCCACAATGGAATCAGTCCCTCTGTTTGCATGTCTGCAATTTTCATGTGCACTGTTACACTTGAAATTACTTCAGTAACAAAGCTTCAAGTACCACTGAAGATTAATGACTTCAACTTTCAGGGATTCAAGTGTCCAGTGTTTCCTTCACATTGGTGAACAATGAATGACCTTTATGTTTGAAATGGAGATCTTCTCACTATTCACATTGGAGTTAAAAACACCTGCAAAACCCCTAGTTACCTTTACAGAATCTGGGATGCTTCTCTCAAACACCATCTGTGCCATCAACGGACACCTGCATATCAGCTCGCCCACCAGCCATTCTCTCTGCCTTTAACCCTCGTTCTCCTGATCCAAAAGCATCCAAAACCAGGTTCACAACATTTTGATGGTGGAGCAAGCCAAAGATTCAAAAAGGACGAAGTCAAACAAGACTGGGAATAATAGAGGCAGAAGTCCAAGCTGTATCTGTGCGAATGACGTCCAAAACAGGAGACACTGCACCAACCAACACAAAGCATGATGTTACTTCAAACTGAATAGTCAAACAATTTGGCCAAACAGTATTCCACGAAATTCAATTTTCTGTGTTATGCAAAATCTAAGCTACCACATAAACAAACTGGAGATATATGAAACATATAAAAAGCTACTTGTAAGTTCAAATACCAAATATTTTTCCGTCTCCAATTTCACCAGTCCTTGCTTGATCAATAATAGTATCAATCACAGCTTCCACCTGTTGCCAAAGTCATATTCAAATTAACTTCCGTGATAAAATAAAATAGAATCATTTGTTCAAGGTTCATCAAGGAAATTAATTGCCATTTTAACAACATGATGTTTTCAATAAAAATAAACATAAAAATTGCATACATAAAAAATCCTAAGACCACTAGCACAGCTCACCTGCTCATGAGAAACCACTATCTCCAGCTTCACCTTTGTCAGAAAGCTGTCTCCAGCATACTCTGTGCCTGTGATTGACGAAGAAAACATTTCCTGTCAGTTGTGCACCTTCGAATCATCTGTGGGAATATTTCCACAACCCAAAGTACAGGATTGGTAACATACTCAATACTCTAATCAACTTTTCAAGGTCGGCAAATTTCATATACAATACACAAGAGAAGAAAGTTGGAATTGAATACTACTAATGTCCTACATCATTACTTCCCCTGTTGTCTACAACAAAGTGCCAATAAAGAAATGGACAAACCAGCTTGCCGCTCTTGAGAGCCACCCTGAGCACCGAAGCCTCGGACATCTGTGACAGTAACACCTCGAATTCCCATCTTGATAAGAGCCTGTTAGATAACCATTGCCAACAACCTCTGCATCAGATTGAGGAAGGAAGGTTTTATGAAGGTTGATGAGGTACTAGAGGTAACTAAAAACTCCAACATAGACAAAATTATGCATGATTTTCTCATTAAGGTCAACTAAACACTCTGCAAACCACATACGCTCTTCAGACATTAGCTGCTGTCTTCAATAAGTTATTACAATGTCCATTCCACCTTTACTGGAATTATCTTAATGCTCTGATACAAAAGACTATGAAGTTCTTCCTGAGCTGGTAGGCATATGTTCAATAGTATGCTGCGTTTTAATATTACAAAGGTTAAGACGGTTAAAAGCTGATACAAATGAAAGGTTCATGAGTCATACTGACGAAACAGGAGTCAGTTGCCATGGTCTTTAGCCAGAGTGAAACATGCACCCAAACATCAACAAACGAAAAGCCAACAACAAACTTAGTCCAAAAAACTTAAAGGATACCACCATAAACTTTACTTACAGCATTCTTAGAGAAACTATCTATTCGTTCTGGGGCATCCCTTAGCATCCAGAGAAGAATCATTGCCCCCTAATTTGTCACATAAGTACCAAAAGAATCGAAAAGGAAGCCATAACATGCAAATTAACTGCAAATGTTTATGAAAGGTGTGCACCTTAAAACTGCTTCAACTTTGTAGAAGTCCACATGTGGTATAAAGTCTGCACACTCACACCAGAGACTGAGATCTCAGTAACCTGGACGTGCTGATCAATCTGTCTCGCCTCTCACATTATTTTGTTCAGTACAGTTACTCAGGCACTCGGAGAAGAATCAGCAGAGCTCAGCAATTTGATCTGCTTAAACCCTAAACCCTAAACCCTAACCCTACACAACCAGAAATATACTTCCTGTTCAAGTCTCAGGCCCTACCTTTGGACTGCTCACCGAAAGTTCCTAAGTCGGTTTCCACTTCTGCTCTTGGTACTCCAATGTTCTTTCTTCTGAGATCGAAACTCCTTGAAGTGCCTGTCAAATTCAGATATCCAATTGCCCCTTCTCAAAACTTGATGGAGAATATACGACTATGAAGGCAATTATTGGCAGAATAATAACAAACAACTTACATTCTAGAGGATAAGTGGCTTGAGAGGTGGAAATGCACATCCTCCTATTCTCAAACAATGCCCATCTTACTACTAGCCTTCTGACTTAGATGTAAAGAAATTCAAATATAAAGTAGCAAGACTGCAGAGACAAGAAATGTCCGATTCCCATTACTCTGTTGTTATGTAAAGACTTTGTTATCATTAGAATCTTGGCAGTCGAACAAGGCTTACAATAATAAAGTACAGTATGCATTAAGTATTTTCGTGAGCAAGCACCTTCTGTAATTTATCTTCGTCAGGACGCGTATCTTCTGACCCGAGGAATAAGTCACGATCGTGAATTGTCCAATTCTTGTTGTTAACATTTAGCTTCACAAGAGCACGCTCTCAAAGACTACATCGCGCAATTTCACCGCAATTAAACCAGGATAGAGATCACACTCTTTGCTCATATTATTATTCTGGTACTGATTGCGCTTACGGAAATTATACTATTACCAAATCCTTCGTCAAGTGGAAGTCAAAGTGCTCAATAATCCGAAGATGCAGACCTAGAATCAAAACTTGATCCGCGTTTGTAGAAAAAGACGAAAAGAACCTCCTCTCCGGGACCACGAAACTTCCCGCATTGAATAAAAATTGCAAATCGAAATCATCGCCATTCCTCTCAGAATAATTACTCGCCGTTACCTATCCCGCCACTGGGATTCGAATACGAAATTCACATATACAATTCACAACCCCCACACCCCCGCGCTCCCCCCCCTTCCCGGGACAATAATCCGCAACTAAAATATGCAATCACAAATAGAACACACATTTCATCCTCCGCCATTTGAAACACAAAGATACATCAAGAGCTGAACACACTCACCAGCGGATGCAATCCTGGTTCCCGAGAACGGACGCCATTTGTCGAGGCTCTTCTTACTCAAAGATGCTCCATTGTGAGCACAAACGTGTAAGTCTCCAGCCGCACGAAAGGACTAAGAAGAAGAAGCAGTCACAGATGAGTGTGATGATGATGTGAGAGCACACGACGCCTCGCCAGACGAAGAGATGGATTGCGCAAGCCTTGCGGCCGGAGCACCTTGAAGCGCCATCGCCATTGCTGCCAAACCTCTCACTTCTGTCTCTCTCTCTACTGAACAAGTACTCTCCCCTAAAATCTACGGAATCCCTAGATCTCAGGAGCTTGAAGAGAGCTTAATAACTCTGTGTTTGGCCAACACACTTGTTCCGCTAAAATCTATCGGACAAGAAGATTTCTCTTAGGATGCCACTTCATATAAACCTAGATTTCCTACCTCACCATGAAGGATTATTCTCCATTGAAATCTACTTAAAACCAAGATTTCAGAAGCTTGACGAGAGCCTAAATAGCACTGAACCACTTGTTGAGCTAGAATCTATACTAATCCAAGAATTCTTAGAAGATGCCAATTCGTGTACATCTAGATTGCCCACCAACTTGGTGGTCCCCAAATATTCTGCCTTGTCTGTAAGCTGCCCTATTTAGTTGAGGGTCGAGACTCGAGAGCAATGAATGGGGAGAACCGACTACTACACTAATTGGTCCGATAATCCGATTAGTGTGGGTGGAAAATTAATGTGGAAATAATTAGCATGGACCATGATAATTTTCTAGTCAAGGTCGAATCAACATGCATTGAAGATCCTAGATGCTCGCCTCATGTCTTCATGAAGATTTCTGACCAACACATCGAATGTTAGTTATAGGACAAAAGTAATACAAAAGAAAATAATCACTTGCAATAGTTTTATAGAAACTCAATTATTGTGGCCCACGCTAATTTTCTACTGGAAACTTGCCGTGGGTTGAAAATTAATGTGGACCACATGAATTCTCATTATGAGAAACAACTTGGGTTGTAGAAAATGTTTGTGACCCATAGTAACGAGATTATTTAGGGTAGTTACAAAGCAAGCGGCTCATTTTCCCAAATTACCAATTTAAAACCGAAACTCTAGGAAATAAACCGAACCATAGTTTAGGACATTTCTTGTTTCGAGTAGAAATACAAAAGAATAACCAAAGCATCTCAATGAATAACCAGTTAATTATGAAGGAGTAAGGATGGCGACCGAGTTGGCTTAAACTTCTCCCCGTTCATTGTCAAGTGTTAGTATGGCCTCGGGAGATGCTATTTGGACATTTGTATGTTTGTTGTTTATTTATTAATCTTCAATATTCCGATAGACGAGTTAACTTAGGACCACTTCACGCATGAGCCATGGGCCGTGACCATCTAATTGGGAGGGCCCTAGATTCTCATACAAAGGTCGTACCGCTGACATGGTCTGATAGAATTTGCATTACACCTACCTCTTGGAGGTGGGCTTGAAGCAAATTTCGGCAGACCATGAAGCATTATCCATAGGTTGCGTTGTACGAACCCATGTAGACTTATCATTCATGATAACTCCTTTGAGTCCTTAGGCCTTCACCTCCTTCTAGTGTGAACTAAACTTGGCTATTTGACCAATGAGAGGTCTTAGGGCCGGTTCACTCGGGATCCCAGTCCTAAGTCCCAAGTCACTTGCAATCAATCCATGCAATTGAGCCATTGAGAGCATGGAAGTTGGGACTTACCGCTTCACACATATGACCTGGATGTCTACATGGCCACACTTTTTGGAGGTAAGGTTTGGGACTTGTGCTGAGAGTTGGGTCGAGCAAAAAGCTATACTCAACTCTCAACACAAGTCCCACAAACATTTTTTATAATAAACATATTTTAATGGTTCCTTGAGGCTCAAACCTTGGGACTTTGCCTCCATGTTGGGCCTTGCTAACATGCGTGGGACTTGGGACTTGGCATGGGGGTGGACTCTTCATACCATGTACAATCTAACATGAGTGTAAGAAGGGGCATTATTTGAGGCATTAATTAGCGTACATAGTAAACATAAAGGGAGAGGCATTGTTTTCTTTTGTCTATACATCCGGAAAGGCTATTGAGAATTACGAAGTAAAAGTAGATGTACAAAAGGGAGCCCTAAGATTTAGAGGAAAACTTGATAATAGATGTGTTAGTTTCATCAATTCACGTTTTCATCCACTATCGTCATATGGTAATAGTCCTCAATGACTACCCTATCCATTCTTGTTAGGGTTTGCATTTTGGGTTATGGGTAACTACAAACTGGAGGCTCTCGGAGTGCTCATGGGCTCCCTGGAGTTTTTCTCTCCATGTTGTGGCTAAGTTATTGTGCATTTGTCTTTGCTTGTTTGATGCAATCGTTGAGTTACATGTTACGAACGAAAAAAAATGTTCAATAGTTGTCTTATCGGAAAGTGAAAGTGGATTTTGCATGTAATAAAGGCGTATTCAACTCGTGATTTATATTTTGTACATGTAGTGGAGGCATTCATCACATTAAGCCAGAAAACTTAGTACAAATACATGAGTCCATTTTCTAGCATGCAGTTAGTACATATACATTTTTATTTTTATTTCTTTATAAACTTTTTGTATATAGGAAGTTTAATTTCATAATGACCCACGCACATCATTTAGGTTCCCAATGAAGAGTCCATCCCCAGGGGCCTTGAGACCCCATGTGCACCGGCCCTTAGAAGGCAATGGTCATGGGCCTTCAGTCTTGTGTGGGAAGTGGCGCTTAGGTGGTCCCCACTCGTTATAACATTCTTCCACTTCACCGTCATCATGTGCTATTTTTCACGTTCTTTGAGGATTGTGACGATGGCTTGCCATGTGTATAGGTTCCATTGGTTGTGTGACACGCCGTTGAATGAGCAAGGCCACTCCCATGTCTCTTTCTACTTCCAAAGGGGCATTAGTTAAAGCTTGTAGATAGATAGATAGAAACTCCGGACCTTTTTTGCAAGGCCGGCGTGATTAAAGTGTCTGTTCGTAGTGTTAATGGCCCAGTGTCCACTGGGCAAAGGGCCATTAGAACAATACTACTCTCCTATGTTCGAGGATAGACACTTTAGGGGCGGTTTACACTATGGACCATGAAGTCGTCCCACGTAAGAGGCCTATTTTGCGTGGTACGACTTCCATGGTCCGAGTTACTAAAATATTAGTTTTCATGGTTCATGGGCCCTTCACTAGGTGTAAACCGAATGTGGACCATGAAAAATGACCATGCACCAAAAAGCGAAGGTGCTGATTTTTTTAATACATGCCCAAAAAGGGCATTTTTGAAAAAAATTCAAGTTTGACCATTCTCTTGTCTTCTCTTGGGCTTCACTTGTCTTCACTTCTTGTTAAATGTGTCGAAGATGTGGCTTGCAAATCTTCTCACAACAATTTTTACAAAAAAATGAGCGATTTAATTGGACATGTTCAATGTAATTTACATGTGACATGTACCTTGTGTTGTCACTACACTAAATAGGATATTTAGTGTTTGATTATATTTACTGTTGTTACCACCCTACCTTGCTCAACACTAAAGTTCAATTCTTTGATAATTAGTGTTAGAAGATTTCCCATTGCGGCTCTTTTGATCACCCTGATCTGCTGTCACTAAACAACTACAGATTTTTGTTTTTTGTTTTTCAAGTATAATTTTAAATTTTTTGGGGGCGTGTAATATACCGTTGGAAAGGTATTTTCAAGACCTTTCCAATGGTATATTACAAGCCCCAAAATTCCAAATATTTCAGTTGGTAGAGCAAAAATAGTGTTAATTAGTGTTAGAAGATTTCCCATTGCGGTTCTTTTGACCACCCTGATCTGCAGTCACTAAGCAACTACAGATTTTTCTTTTGTGTTTTTCAACTGTAATTTTAAAATTTGGGGGGAGTGTAATATACCGTTGGAAAGGTATTTTCAAGACCTTTCCAATGGTATATTACAAGCCCCAAAATTCCAAATATTTCAGTTGGTAGAGCACAAAAACAAATCTGCACTCAAATTCTTGAGTTCTAGATGTCCCACGATGTTTGGTGAAACACGTGGGAGCCGGTATAAGGGGAAAAACAAGGTAGTGCTGGTATGTCTTATGGGCCATGCCTTGATTAAGGCACATAGAGGGTAGATTCGTTAAAGAATTAAAAAAATGGTGATTATCTGCCATGGGCCCTTGCCTTTTGCTACCAGACCACCTCTTTTGCCTCTCTCAACGAAAAACCCGTTGGACCATGTCATTGCATTTATTACGCTTTAAAAATTATATTTTGGGGACCTCGACCTCCGTGGTCCCTCTGCCATTTTTTCTCTAGTGTAAACCGAAGTTGTCCCGGGACGAGTTCAACAACCAATCAACGCTCTTACATCGCCGTGGGACAACTTCATGGTCCATAGTGTAAACCGCCCCTTAGTGACCGGTAACCAAAAGTAGCTAATGTAGTAACGATAATATAAATATACATTATTATTATTATTATTATTATATACATCCTTTTTCTTTTTCTTTCTTTCTTTTTCTTTGTTATTATTATTTATTTTTATTCTATTGGTATTGATTGGTTGTTTTCTATTCTTCTTTTGTGTAAAAGGATTGAGCTAGCATAGTAAATGGCATAGGTGTTAATTGCTTTGAATGTATGTTTAATGGAGGTTTCAGATAATTGGAATTTTTTTTCGAGTTGTTTCATTGAGGGGGTATGCGTAGTTCCTCTAGCACCAGCGGTGATGACTATGAGTGGGTCAACTTTCCATCCATGGTGACTTAAGCTATTGATTAATGTTTGTATTTTTGGATTTTGTTATTTATTGTTTCTTGCGAGAACCTGTCATTAGTGTATGTGAATTCGATAAATTGTATTGTGAGGGTGTTTGTTGGGTTTAGTGGTGGGGTACTTTGGTGTGGGAGTCCTTTAATACATAGTAGGTCGGGTTTGAATCTGGCGTTGCAATGACATCTTTGTTGTCCACATGTGCAAGGTAGGAGCCATGGGGGGACTGTATTTTCTTGTGGGTTGTTGTTGAATGTTCCTGCATTCATGAGAATGTAGCACCTTGATTTTTGTGATGCTAGGATTAGTTTTCTTAGCTCCCACACTGCTTTGTTGTGTCTTTTGGTTCTGAGGGCATGTATATGGTGTTGATTGCATTTTAGAAGTACGTGGAGCCATGTGTCTGCGTCCAGAGAGTTGCAGATTGGGCAAGTATTTGATGGGAATCTTTGTATGCCAAAAAATAGTTGTTTTCTAGCATTACCCATGTATTGGCCGGTGCGGAATTTTAGAAGGTTTGTTTTTTGTGAGTCTGTTATTGCAGGGTTAGACCAAAAATTATTAGATAATTCATTATCTATATTGGGGTTCATTGTCCATTTGCAAGTGTTGGGAAATTTTTGTGCCATTATTTCTAAGTTTTTTTCTCGATCGTGTTTTTTGATGTATGTTTCCAGGCATCTAACAGGGCCTTTATCAGGGCGTTTTCTTGGGCCTGGCCACGTGTCTTTATGAAAGTAGTATGGTGTAGTGTGTGCAAACTCATATGGTTTGGTAGCGAATTTATATATATTTTTTGGTGCCTTTTTTTGCAAGTATATCTGCTTGTTCATTTCCGTTAATGTTGGTATGTGCTTTAACTTTGTATATTGTAGTGGGTTGTGTACGATTTTTTAGCATTTCAACTATATAGGTTAGTATGATTTTATCAGCGTGGTTGTTATGATGGGTTGGGTGTTTTATTTGTGTGTTGATTACATATAGACAATTGAGGCAATCGGTAAATATATGTGCGGGTTCGTTTGGGTATTTGGTAGTGATTATTTTGAGTGTTTTGTGAATGGCCATTAGTTCGGCTCTAAAGATGGTTTGTAGTCCTGGTAGTCGTTTTGATATTTGAATCTCTGTTTTTGTTGGGTTGTAAATCCCATATCCTGCTTTTTCCTTTTTCCAGTGTCCATCTTCTACTTGCTTTGGTGGGACAAAGGATCCATCGGTATAGTAGCTATATTGGGGTAGGAATTTTGGTGTAGTATTTATTTCCATACATGGTAGGGGTGGTATGTATGTGTTTTCTAGATTGTTATGTGGTGGGTAGGACGACTTGTTCCATTTGGTGTTTTTATTTACGGGTGTGTTAAGGGGCGTGGGTGGGGTTTTTTGTGTGTAGTATTGTGGTATATGCAGATTTTTAATTGCCGTTTTAATTGTGTCGATTTGGTTGGGTGTGCCGAAGTTATGGTTATGGTGGTGAATACATAGAATTCGTATTGCTAGTGGTTCTATTCTTGGTTTGTTACTGTCTTGGGGGATTGTTGGTTCTTCGTAAGTTATGGTATCTGCAGCAAAGTGGGCTATAACGTGTGTATTTGGGAAAGGTCCAGTATATGGTGAAAGATTTTGATACCAGTTAGTGTCTGGTATAACTAGTATTGTGATGGTATTTGGGTCATTTTTGGCTGCCAGTCGTGCCCAGTGTATTGCTTGTTGGGCCATCTCTTCGTTGTGTGGATGTGCGTATCCAATTCCTTTCCATCTATATTGGAAGGATGTTCCTAGTGATCCAAAGATTTTGTCCCTTATGAATGGGGAGTAGAATTGTGAAACTTGTGTGGAACATGTTACTGGTGAAGAGAAGTATGAGTGGGAGATGTTAAATGTTGTTGTAAAAGATTCCAGGATATTGGTTGGGAGGGTGTGTTATGATGCTTTTAGTGGTTTTTTATTAGGGGTTCTATACTTATATCTTTGATACAACCATACTACCTTAGTTTCAAAAGGTTGTGTAGAGGGTACTAGGCCATTTGTGTTGTAGGCGGTTTTGTGGTATTGTTGCCATAGCCATTTCAGACGGGTGGTTGGGATGGTCATGAGGTGTCTTCCAGTAGCTTCATAGATATGAGTTAGTTCATTTTGTGTTTGTATAGTGTTTTTCTAAGTGATTATGTCATTTTCTAGGTTGCATTCTATTACGGAGATTTGGGTGTGTGGGATTATTAACGGTGGTGGTATGAATCTTGTGTCTTTGTTTTGTGTTGGGGTGAAGTGTGTATCTAAGATGTTTTTGTAGTGTCTATGTTGGTGTTTTATGTAGTATTCTGTTAGTAGTTTGATGTCGTATTCGATTATTGGAGGTTGGTTAAATGGGAAAAGTTCACGTTGGGTCATCCATTTGTTATATGTTATATTATTTTGTACAGACCATTGGCTAAGGTATGTGTTGTATATTTTTGTTATTTTATATTTGTCTTGTGTTTCATTTAGTTTGTGGTTTAGTATGGTGTGTATGGGGAATCTGTGCGGATTGTTTATTATATTAGGGGGTGGGTTTGGTTGTTGTGATATTGGTGGGTGTATTGGGCCTTCTAATATTCTTGGTGTTAGTTGTCGATTGTCTGATATGTATCTTGCTTTAAGTGTTCGGGTACGTGTGTGTCTGGGGCATGGGAATGTGCAGTCATGGTTGCAGCTTGGGTAGCAAAAAGTTGTTATGCTATGTTTAGTGCGTTTTTTTAATTTAGTTGGATTTTTGTAGTATTTTTTAAAATCCTCTGATGGCATTAAATTTGTTCCATTTGGAAGGGAGATATGTTTTATTTGTTGTATGTTGAGTGTGAGGAGTTTATGTAATAATTTAATGGATAATTTGGGGTTTAAGTGTGGTAGTTCGACTGTAGTACATGCTCTCCATTCTAGTTCTAGTTCTGTCATGTGAAGTTGGAAGTTTTCTTCTATACTTTTGAGATGGGTTCCTCCTTCTGTTTTCATAAGGAATAATGTTCGTGTGGTTGGTGATCTAGTGCAATCCTGGTATTTGATTCCAGGTATGTCTTTAGCGCCTCCGTGCTTGGTTAGAATATGTTGTATGAGCCCTTTATATATTGTGCCTAGTCTTCCTGGGTCATTTAGTGCATTTCTAAGTTGTTCTCCAATGCATCGTAGGTAGGCGTTTTTTAGTGAGAAGGCTTCCAACCCAAATAGATCATGTGGTAGTTGGGTTATTATATTTGCAGTACATTTTGGTAGACCACAAATTGTTTTTTGAATACCGATAATCTTTTTATCTAATTTTTTGATGTTTGGTAAGGAGTATGGGACTGCATAGAAACTATAGGCTATACCTGCTCTAATGACGGTGTCTACCATTTTATTTTTTTGTTTAATTGTTGCCGGGCAATTTATTAGTTGTTTGCATTGATCTATTACTTTAGTTGTGGTGATGTGTGTTTGGAGTTTCCATTTTAGTGAGGGTACTAATTGTATTCCTAAGTATACATATGGTTCATTTTGGTGCAGTACAGGTAGTGGTTGATCCCTATATTTGATGTTTTGGGCTTGGATTTTTGTTTTAAATATATTTGGTTTTGTATTTGATTTGTTTGGGCAGCCGGTGATAGCACATTTTGGTATCCCCTAGATCCATTCCAGCCCATTCACAGTATTTGTCTAACTTATTTAGTTGGATTTGTAGTGATTGGATATTGTTTGTAATAGCTGCTAGATCATCTGCATATGCTGCCGAACTGATCGTTAGTTTAGATGTGCCTAATGTATATCCATTCCTCCCCCTTTGTAGCCATCGTAGTAATGGTTCTAAGAATATTAAGAATAGATAGGGATTGAGCTTGTTTCCTTGGATTGTTCCTCTTTGTATGGGTATTGGTTTTGTGTTTCCGAAGTGCTCTCCGGTGAATATGGTGTTGGAGTGTGAGTAGATATTGCCTATTAGAGTTACTGCATCTTCAGGGTATCCTAGGTCTTTTGTTACAGCTAGTAGTCTTGCGTGGTCAAGAGAGCTGAATGCATTTTTAAAGTCGATGTATAGTATGTATATGTCTTGGTTTGTGAATCTCGCGTCCTCAAGTGCGGCTATAAGGAGTTGAAGTTGTCGAGATGTGTTTCTTTCTGCCCGGAATCCTTCTTGGTTGTCGTGTAGGATCTGGTGTTTTTCACCATATGCTGAGAGTATAAATGTTAGGGTGCTGGTAAAAAATTTGTATATTGTATTTGCGAGTGCAATCGGCCTGTGGTTTGTCAATTGTGAGGGGTTTCCTTTTTTATATAAAAGTATGGTTAGGCTTATTTTCCATGATGTTGGGATTTGTTTTTGTTTGTAGCAATGAGTAAAAAATAAGAAAAGTAATCTGTGGAAGTTTTCGGGCATGTTTTTTAGAATTGTGTTGGGAATTTTATCGGGGCCGGGTGCTTTATTGTTTGCTAAGTTTTTTAGACATATGTCATAAGTTTCTTTATCAAGGTATTCATGTAGTGGGGTTTGTGGGTTTCCCCTTTTATCTATAACAAACCCATCTAAGTCGTGCCATGGGTATTGTCTCACTCCACATGTGCATTTTAGTGTGTGTTCTGGTTGGTAGTAGCATGTTGGTACTGTGGGTCTATTACTGATTGATTGTTGGGTGTGAATTTCATTGGCTATGTGTTCAGGGTTTGTAAGTATATTGTTATATCTGTCTGTGATACAATCTAAAGGCGGTGTTTCATGGTTTTAAAAAACTTTTTTATGTATTTTCTTTGGACATTTCTCGTATAGTTGTCTATATTTGGATATGGCTTTTTTGACACATTCTTGGGTATATTTTGTAGTAATTGTCCGGGCATTAATCTTTGCTGTTTTGGCAAATTTTGCTAGGGTTTTGATCCATTCTTGTTGGAGGGGTTCTTGGTTTGGAGGGGGTGGAATGTTAACATGTTTGTGTTTTTTAAGTTCTTCTATTATTGGGTGTGTTTGCCAGATTGGAGTGTGTTTTATGAGGTAGATTGCTTTCCTAATTAGATGATAAGTGGAGAGGTATTTATTCCATTTTCTTTTGCTTTTTCTTGGCAAGAAACCTCCTTGTTGTGTTGTGCGATATGTGAGTTTCGGGAGAGGTGGTGCACTGCAAGTTTCTTGGATTTTATTTGAAATTTTTAGTATGAGTTGCTCCATTTTTGTACACGATGTTTGCCATTGGTTGTATGTGAGTTGTTCATTTAGCAGTGTATTGGTGACCTCATCTATTTGGAGTGCATTTTCTTCAAAGAATTATGTTTTGAAATTTTCAATGTTTTCTTGGGGGATGGGGTTTAGAATTTTTGGTGTATTATTTGTTGTTGGTGTTGGGGGACGGGCCAGTAGAGTATTTGGTGGTATGTGTAGGGTTACCGGTGAGTGGTCTGAATTTAGGTCATGATCATTGTTTGTGGTGGATGTATATAAAGCATTGTTGGGTGTTTTAATATAGTATCCATCTATTAAGCTTGTTTGGGTGTAGTATTGGCCCCCTTGTCTAGAGTACGGGCTATTCGTGGGGATGTATGTGAGTTGGAGGGTATCTGTGAATGCTCTCCATTCTATATCTTCTAGTTGTGGTGGTGTAGTGTTATTTTCATTTTGACGTCCAATTAGGGCTATGTCTCTGTTAAAGTCCCCGCATAGGATGTGTATGTGATTTGGATGTGTTGCAATTTGTTGTGTTATATTTTGTTGCATTATTGGTATGTAACGTATGTCCTCAGCATGTGATGGCATGTACATGTGCATTATTAACCATGGTTGTAGAGGTTGGTTGTTTATTTTGATTATTTGTAAGTAAGGCGAGATATCTACTGGGGTAGGGATTTTAGTGATGTTTCCTGGGTATGCGTATTCTTTGTTTACGAGTGTGAGGAGGCCCCCTCTTGTAGGTGTATATTGCCTTCTTTGTTGTATGCATCTTGTCAACGAGTGTGTATTGTTGAATATTAGTTTATATCTTGGGAATAAATTTTGTATGTATTTTGTAGATTTTGTTGCGGTTAGTTTGGTTTCTTGTATTGTAATAATTGTTGGATTTTTTGATATTAATTGGTGAAGGTTTGGTAGGGCTGTATTTAGTGATGCGGCATTCCATGTGGTGATGTGTGTGTTGTAGTTTGTTGTTCGGGGGTTTTGAGTATGTGGGGGGGGGGTATATTGGGTAGCGGTGGGGGGTGGGAATATTCATGTAGTGGTTCTTTGCATGTTAGTGTTTCCTCTAGTAGTTTTTTTGGTAAGAATGAGAATTTGTTTGTTAGTATGTCTAGGTTTATTGTTTGATTGTTTTGTTCGATGAAATTGTATATTTCTTTATGAATGGTGTTGGGTGGTTTGATAATGTTTTGGTTTGTTTGTACAAATTGTGTGTATGGGTGTGTGGTTATGATGTGTCTTTCTGGTGGGTTTTGTAGTAGGGTCATTCGTTCTAAGATTATTGTAGTCCAGTCAGTTGTTGGTATTTGTATGAGTATATGGTCGCATGTCTCTAGGACTGGGCTAATTGTGGTGATGAGTGCATATAGTATTCTTGGTGGTGGGTGGTGTTGATTTTTATGAATATATTTTGAAAGATGTGGATATTGTGTGGTTATGTCATGATGTTTTGGGTGTGTCAGATTTATGATAGGAGAGAATTGTTTTGCTAAATGTTGGTATTCTGGTTGTAATTTTATTGTAGATGGTATGAAGTACATTTTGCACCTATTTTTATGTGTGGATGGGTGTGTTTGTAGTATATTTGGCATGGGTTCCGGGTTGGTTTCAATGTCTCCACATAGTATAAGTAAGAGGTGTGGTGTGAATGTATTGAAGGGGGTTTTTTTTTGTTGTTGTTTTTTTGGGGGGGTTTTATTACATGTTGTTTTGTTTGTATTTATGTAGTATTCTTTAGGTGTTGTTCTCCTTTTATTCCTATCATTATTACTTTTATATTTGTCTTGGTTTTGGGCGAGGCCGGGAGGCCGAGCCCATTTTAGGTGTCTTTGGGTTTTGGGGTATGTTTGGTGTGGTTTAAACTCTATTGTTTTTTGATGTTTTTTGAGGGTAGTGTGGTGTATCTAGTTTTGTATTTTTTGTGTGTTTTTTTGTTTTTGATGGTATGTAGCAATTATTATTTTTGTTTTGTTTTTTTTGTTTGTTTGTTGAATTTGTTATCTTGAGTGCTTTTGGTGTTTTGTGTGCTTTTGGATGTGTGGTTTTGGTTATGTGAATGTGTATTGTATTTATTTTGTTCTTGGTTGTTTTGGTGTTGTGGTTTATTGTTATTGTTTTTTGTATTTGGTTTAGTTTTGGTGGGGTTTTGTGGTGTTTTGCTTTTTGCTTTTGTATGAGAGCATTTAGAAATGCTTTTTTGTTTTTTTTTACTTCATTTTATTTATTTATTATGCTCTTTTATTTTATTTTAATATAAGCATTTATCAATGCTATTGAGATGGAGAGCTTTAGGGTAAGTATCTTTGCTTTTGTTATGGGGTTGTTTTTCTTCACATGTTTGGCGGGTTGTTTGGTGGGGGTGGTAGTGCTAAGAATCCGGGATCTTCTTCACTACATGTGAGTGTCATCGAGATTATTTTGGAGAATTCCGCCATTTGCTTTTTCACGACGTCTTGTAGGTTGGAGTTGAGTCTCTTGGCGTAGGTGTTTGTAATGATGATGATGTCTTCTCTTTGGGTTGCCATTTCTTCTTTGAAATCACTTGTAAGCTCTGCCTTCAACTCCCTCTTCAGTTCCGTTTTGAGTTCGAGTTTCAATTCGTTGATGTCATCCCTCTCGGCTCTCGGTTTCATCTTTTGGTTGTTTTGTGCGTTTTGGATGGCTTCTATGGTGTTTACGAGGGCGGAGTTGATGTCACAAAATCCAAATTGCTTTTGTTGCTCTTCCGACGGTGGTAATGTTCCCTCCAAACTCTTTGGGTGTGGGGTGAAAGTAACATGTGAGTTATGGATTTTGTGGGTTTTGTTGACGAATTGATGGTAGACAGTGGGGTTGAGGCATTCTATGTTGACTGACCCATTATGAAGGTTCTCCCTTTGCTTTGGGAGGAAGCTAGAGGAGACATTTTTGGGCCCCATAATTTCCTTGATCTCATGCAATGTCTCCTCCATTGACTTTGTTAGCTTCAGTCCTTGCAACACAAGCATTAAGCAATTTTTTTTGGCGAGTTGTGGTAAGTCTCTCACCCACTTTGATTGTGGTCGGGATGATTTCGTTGCGAAAAGTTGCTTTGAATTTCACAATTTTCTCTGCTTGTGCGGGAGTTGGCGCTACCGGCCATGCCCATGTTTCGGTGGTGTTCTTTTGAACTCCCGTGATCTCTAGTTCCTGTCCTCTTTTGAAGCTTTCTTCAAGAACTTCTTTGTACAACCCGTGTCCCGTTACATTCCTTAAGGAGATGCTGCTAATCTTTACGGATAGTAGGTTATTTCTAGCTATGGTATTATAGCTTTTGCAAATTTTCCCAACTGTCATGACCTCATCAAGAGTGAGGATAAAAGGTCTACTACCATTGAGTAGGTTTATGCCATCGACCCCCGGGTGCTTCAAGTGTAGTTTGATGGTACCAGCCCAGTGTCTTGTGGAGCCATTCTTGCATAGAATTGCAATGGGTTCTGCTATCTTGGTTCCAAGTGAGATTTTCATCTCCTTCAGCCTTGCTTGTGTTAATGTCAGAATCTCCTCATGGGTGCTTTGGCGGGTTGGTTTCTGGAAGTAAATAGCAACATGGTAATCATGTGATAGGCCGTTATCCGGGTCAATTTCTATTTCAAATGGGAGTTGGGTAATATTGAAGTGTTGACCTGCTATGCCATCTGGGCGTTTTATTGGAAAGCAAGCTTGACCAACATGAGGATAGGAGAATACCGATTTTTGGAGCTCTTTTGCTTCCTTTTCTGAGAAGCCATTCTTCATGAGGGTGTGAATGGGGGTTGGCACAAAGCTTGTTGGCGCTCCTTCCTCAATTGCTAGCTTCTCCATCACCTCGAATCCAAGCCAAAAGCAATGTGTCGGTGGGGACTTCTCCTTAGGTGCTGATTTTTTTTTCTTTTATGTTGATGTTGTTCTGCTTCCTCCACTCCTCTTCAGTCCTTGTGGTGGAGAGTTTGCCTCCATCATTACGAAGTCGGGGTCAGCTGTGAGGTCTCTTGCAGCACCTCGGTTTCCTCCTTGTCCTGACATCTTGTTTCTGCAAGTTTTGACCATACTTGGTGTTACTTTGTGTTTGGTTAGTTTGAAAGTAGTTTTTGTGTATAGTAGATGGTAAGAGGTATGGTGAGTTTGCTTTAGAATATAAACATATCTAGTACTTGTGTGACATTGTATGCATTTTTGTTTGTTCTTTCTATGGTTGTGGTGTTGTTTCCTACTTTTCTTTATTATATTTTTTCTCCAATTGATTGACTTTGTGGAGGTATATTTTGTTATGATTTTGAAAATTTGAGATTTGTATGGTTTTAGTTTGTTTTGGGTTGGGATGTACTTGATGTTTTTGTTGGACCACTTCTTTCCATATACACTCGTGTATGGCTTTGGTAGAGGTGGATGTTCTGATTTACCTAACCATGTGTATGTTTTTGAGATTATAAAGGCATGCCCTAATACTACAATTTTTTGGGTATTGAGGATTTGAGATTTAGTTAGTTCTAATTTATTTTGGGTTGTATCTAGGTTTTTACTTGTGTCATCTTTAGTTTTTCTCCTTCCATACACGCATGTATATGGGCTTTGTGGAGGTGATTGTTTCTGTTTGTTTGACATTGTGTACAAGGTTAAGTTTGAAGGAACATAAATATTTAATGCAAAATTTGTTAGGGTATTGGGGTTTTGGGTTTTAATTAACCCTAGTTTTTTTAGGGTTATGACTGAGATATTACCGGTATCACCATAGATCCCCCTCCTTCCACACACGCGTGTGTATGGGCTTTGTGGAGGTGGATGTTCTGGTTTGCTTGTGTTTGTGTTTTTATGTTGGGTTAATATGAGTTTGTTAAGCTTCCTATCTACTGATTTGACGGGTGCAACATTTGGGTAAGAGTTAGAAGCCTTACCTGTTGCGTTGATTGTGTGTGTCGTTATAGCCAACTCTGTTCTGTGCGATTTGATGTAGATTGGTTGTTGCATATGTTGGTGGGGATGCGGTGAGTTGGGTGAGTTTTGGCCACTAGTGCTCTTGGTGCTGAAGCAGGCTTGGCAGGTTCGGATAGTTGGCAGTGTGTTCCTCTTGCTTACAAACCAGTGTCAATGTCCATCACCTTGACAATCCCCAGCTCTTTCAGTTTAGATTTAAGGTTTATGAGCAACTTTTACTGCCGAACCTATCCGAGTCTGCTTTGTTGGCTTCACTCTCACAGATCCAATCGCAAATGGAATGGCATCACCCTCAACATCTGGATATGCCCTGATCTTGGTTCACTGTGAGCCTCCTCGGGCGGTCCGAGTGTGCTCAGTTGGTGCTGGCCCAAATTCGCAACAAGATCGGTAATGCAGTCTGAGTTGGCGGAGCAAGTACTGCGATCTCCGATGTCGCCTTCGGAATGGTGAGGGAGGTGACGCAACTTTGTTGCAGTTGTCGATTGACCTGTAATCAGATTGTTTGCAGTACAAGCTAACTGTTGAAATCACCAACGTACCAGTACTATTTTTTTTCTTTTCTTTCAAGCTACCTACACTGATTCGCAATGTACAGACATCCGGTTACTCACAGTGCACTGATTTGTGAGCGCTAATTCCGATCATCTTCTGTACTCATATCTGTTCTTAGGCACCGACCTAATCACTTTGTTCCGATCTTAAATCACAATGAGCCCACCTTCTTTACTACTGCAGCCTATTCAACCATCTTGCCGATCTACTTTGCAGACACCGAACTTCTAGTCTTATTCCAGTGCCTATTACTGCTAGAGTCGCAAGTTGATGTAAAGAGGATGCAGCTGTCGGACGATGTCGGTACAAGTTGTAATCTGGGAACTTAAACACACAAGCACTTCAATCAACATCTACTTGGGCTGATCTGCCTGGTACAAACACTAAGCTGCAAGTGTAGATCTAGATCTGAAAACATGGGCTTCGACCTCCACCATCATTCTGGTCTGCTTTAGGCACTAGTCTGCAGGCGAAATGCACCGGTCGAAGCCAACATTTCGATCTGTGCGATAGTACTTCTGTTGTGCACACTAGGCTCTGATCTGCAAACGAAGTTAGATCTTTGGTGTACTCGTCGGAGAGGCTTCGCAGGGTGGTGCCACAATGGGCAGTGGGTCGACCTGCAAGAAGTTCATCTGTGAGTGCAATTTGTGATCTACAATCCTAAGCGCCTAAGTGCTACGACCTGATAGTTATTCGCACCGATCTGCAAAGCTCAACCTTCAACATAAGCTACGCCACACCCAACCATTCCGATCTATGCATTCCAGGCTCTCCGATCTGCACTATGGGCACCGATCTTGCTCGAGAGGTCACCGAACTTGCACACCTCGTGTTATGCGGCAGTGGAATCACCCTTTGCGCATAGACCCACCCGTATTTTGCCTGGCCATCCCTCACCCTCCTCACCACACTACTCTCAGAGCGCCTCTCTCACCATTCCCCCGATGCCTCTTCCTAGTATAGTCACTATAGTGTCCCACTTACAATACATTAAAGCTTGTACAGTACAATATGTGGCCACTCTCGAAATCTAGAGTCTTGTTGTTGGCCAAGAGGGAATTTCTTGGCTCTGTCCCATACCATGAGATAGAGGCATTTTGGAGACTGTCTTTGAGTGGTAATAAATAGGGTCCAGGTAGTGCATGTTAGAATGTAATGAATAAGGTTTGGTGAAGCTCATTGAAAGCTCAGTGAAATTTTCAATGTAATATGAAAAGAGCTCCGCTAAATATTATAATTAGTGTCACTTACTATTTGAAGTTACACAATGTTGTTGTGTGTTTTTTCCAATTAAATATGTGAACATACATGTTCGACCTGTGTTGGTAGAAAAACGAGATGTACAACAAATAGTTATACCATTGCGTAATTCCAAAATACTAAGTGACGCTAAATACAATGTTTAGTGTGGTAATTACAAACAATTACTTTTGAAATGTCATTTTAGGACATCGCCTCTCGTGGCAAAGCCGCGTCCCCTTGTTGCTTATAGCACACCTTTCATCCATCCATGTTAAGATGAGAGACCCGTATGTATAGGTTTGTGGCCGACTTTCATCTCCAGTGTGTACGTCAAGAGTAATTTGGGGTTCTTGAAACTACCCACATTAATGTGGATGGAAAATTAATGCGGAAACGATTAACATGGGCCACTCTACGCGTTTAGTTGAGACGGAAATAACCTAGCCCTTTCCTTTGGGTTTTGTTGAGACTTCTGACTACCACCTTATATTGATTCAAATAGTCACACCACATCCAAAGAAGCATAAAGTAAATCACTCGCGCACACATCAATTTCTTAGAAACACAATCAATGTGGTCCACGTGCATTAATTTTAAACTAGAGATGTGATGTGAGTTGACAAGTAGTGTGGCCCACATTAATTCTCATTATGAGGAATCAATGTTGGCTTTAGAGAATTGTTGTAGCCCACACTAAATGGGACTTTTAGTGTAGTCCCAGCATCAACTCAACTAAATAAAGTTACCTTCGGAGTACATATTACTTCAAGCTCTTTTTTGTTGGGTGAATGAGAGTCAGGCTCGAGCACAAATAATTCTTCTTTGTCATGTTGTTAGGTACCCTATTCACACTTGATTCCTCTAGCACTAGAATTATCCTTCTCCCACAGTAAATGACCCACACAATCTTAAAAGAAGGTGCGACAACTCAAGTGTGATTTACGAAGAAGAAGTTGCCTTAAAGAAGATGGGATGTCTTATATGTCCACATACAACCACCTTCCATAACATGATTAAGCATTGTGCGTTCATTCATGTGGGCCCCAAGAATATAACCATGGATGCCGCAACTAGTGCAAATTCACATGAACCAATGCACACTGCTTCATAATGTTATGTCCACTTCTCAAGCATCTAAATCTTACTATAGCAACTAAACTATAAACTCTAGGAACCCTTCCTTGGTGGCCGCGTTCCATTTTCAAGCATGTAAGTTAAGCCTTGACTTCCCAAGACTACGAAAGGTTTGGTTTGAGTGCATTTCACTTAATGTTTGTTGTGGATTTCTCATGGACAAGTTTTGAGGTTAACATGGGATTTATCCATAGGATCTTGGAACATGGGAGGTGAGCTATTGTAAGGTAGAAAATGGGTGTGTTTAACCCTTTGGATTTATACATTATAACAACTAAAGGAAGAGATGCACAAGAAAATGGCATGGTTTAGTCATGGGTGCGGCACTATATAAGATTTTTGTGCACCATGTGCCACGGAGAGGTGTTGGTTTAATGGCTATTTACTTCCAAGGTATGAACTAAAGGTTCCCTATAATTACTTAATTCTCTAAATCAACGTATTTGTTTGCATCCTACATTTACTTATATTTCCCATGCTAATGCAATTTATTGTAGTTTATATTCCTTTAAGTAATTAAAAAGTAAACCATATCCATACATACCATTGCAAACATAGGAAACCCATGTTCATATATAATATTGAAATCATGGTTCCATACAAGCCATTACAGAAAACTTGTATCCATGCAACATGCAACATGCTTTCAGGAAAAAAAACCATACTAAACATAAACCCTAGGATCCTAAAATTCAACCCCTATGTTAATTCTACTAAGAAGCATTGTCCCACATATTATACCTATCTACTTTACTTGTAATGGGATTCTCTACATGAAATGGCCCTTCATTATTTGGAATTTCTTTATGATTTTATTTCAAGTTAATTTAATTCTCCCTATACAACCGATTGCAAATTCCACTGAATGGCCCCTGCTAGGTGGACTCTTCATTGGGAACCCAAATGACATGCGTGGGTCACTATGAAATTAAGCCCCCTTTGTACGAGAAGTTTACAGAGAAAAGAAAATGTACATGTACTAACTGCATCCTAGAAAATGGACTCATGTATTTAATCTGAACTTTTTAGCTCAATGCGATGAATGCCTCCACTACATATGCAAGATATAAATCACGAGTTAAATATGCATTTCTTACATATGAAATCCACTTTCACTTTCCAATGAGAAAATCATTTAACATTTTGTCATCCATAACATGTAAGTCAATGATTGCATCAAACAATCAAAGACAAATGCACAATAACTTAGCCACAACATGGAGAGAAAACATCAAGGGAGCCTATGAGCACTCCAAGAGCCTCCAATTTGTAATTACCTAGAACCCAAAATGCAAACCCTGACATGAATGGATAGGGTAGTCATTGAGGACTATTACCATATAACAAATAGCAGGTGAAAACGTGAATTGGAAGAAACCAACACATTTATTATCAAGTTTTGCTCTAAACCTTAGGGCCCCCTTTTGGCCATCTACTTTTACTCCATATTTCTTACTAACCTTTTTGGTCGTACAAACAAGAGAAAACCAATACCTTTCCCTTGAGTATACTATGTATGATAATGCCTCAAAGAATGCCCCTTCTTACACTCACGTTAGTTCGTATGTGGTATAAAGAGCCAAACCCCCGGGAAGTGCCTCACCTGAGGTTGCAGTTCCCAAAAAAGACCTATGACCAATAAAGTTAACCTGGAAAATGAATGGAATGTATGTGTGATCCACTGGATGGGAACGACACAATATTTGAGCACCTCCACAAATTCTCATGCCAAAATGTGCAAACCCAATAGGCTAGCCACCTTGCATTTGGAGTGTGTTTACTATCCTATATTACTAACCAAATGTTGCAAAGAATCCCTAAAATTTAGAGAGTGCTAAAATGTTAAACCAAACAATTGATGTGAGCACAAATGCCATTTTTACAAGAACATCAGAAAATAGTTCACTTTTACCAAAATGAACATCATTGATGTTCATGCAAAGTTTGCATTGGAGTGGCAACCATTGATTGGAATAAACACCCCAACATGAACTCCCAACACAACAAGAACATGACCACTTCCCACCTTGACATTTTTTTCACATTCTAATCATCTCCAAATTGCACAACTCATGTGTCTATGGGTAGATATCACGTTGGCTTGATGTTTATAGTTATTTTGATTGCAGATGAATGAGTTAGGCGGGGTTAATGTAGGGAAAAAATCATCCCCCAAACCAAAATTGAGTTGCTTGAGAAGTTAAGAGTTAAGTGTTGCAGCGACTGAGCTTCTTGAGAGTCATTTTTGCCACTCATTATAGGCAACTAACATCCACATCTCAATTGAACGTCACTTGCAAGTGGCACTTCCTACCCTTGCTTCCCATGCTTAAATAGAATGAAACGAATAGGATGTTATTTATTTATTGGCTTCTAGTTCCCTCGTTTTAAATCTCCCATCTCAAGTTGTAGAGGTGTGAGAGGGGTAAGAGATAACTTATTCAATTTCAAAGCTATGATGTAAAGCAAGCAATATGCCACTTGTTAATTCCAATTAGCTTATAAATCACAAATTATGAAGTGTTCATACTTGCAAAATTGACGTGTTCACATTAACCCTTAGGCATTTGAGAGGCCAAGATTGGCCCTCTCCATGCACAAAATAGCATATTTCAGCTACATATTTTCACGTTTATATGATTAAGTCAAAGGTGGCCCTATCTAAAAAATTATGTTGTTTATTTAATACACTTTTCAAATTGGTTAAATAAGTTGATGTTATTGAAGATTCAAGTAGAAATATGTAACCAAGGTGCCTTTGGATGCAAATATATATGTTATATTTTGATCACCAATGTCAAGTACGAACACATTTTTATTTTCTCCTTTAGATAAGATAGTGTGTAAAATAAGGTTCCAAACCCATAAATATATAACACATAATTTTTGAACTACACTTTTTATGAGGTCCGTATAATTTATGTAGTTGACCATACATTGAGACACTATGTCCTTTAAGGGTTTTAAATTTGAAACCGGAATTGATTTCAATGTTTGGATAATGAATGTCTATGGATGTCCACCACATCAGTGATGATCTGGTCAGGTTGCTCTGACTCTTGAGAAGCTACCTAGTAGTGCACTATAGTAAAGGTGCCTATGCCGGATTAGGACTCCATTGGCAATCTATAGGGTATCACAATTATGATAAGGTTGGGATTGAATTTCGATCAAGCCGGAACCAATAGTGCCATGACACTTGTCCTAGTTTTGAGTGCTAAAGCGAAATAATATTAAATTTTTTACATGGAAATAATGTTTTAACTTTTTTTACACGGAATGACAAATAATGTTAGGTGTACATTTCCTTTGGGTGGGGGGATGTTTACAATTAGTATTGAACAAGACAAATAGAATTGGTGACACTAAACACATTATTTAGTGGAGGACAATAAGGGGGTCCATTTTGCACTCCACTTTGACACGAAGTGCTTTCATGGCAAAATCTAGAAGGTGGTATTGACACATGTGCTGTTTAGTAGAGCAAATTCAAGTGATTTGGGAACCCATTCTAGTCGATAAGCAAGGGAGAAAAAGGCTTGCAAGTACAATGAGATTATCTATTTCCGTATTTATTAATGCTAAGATTTCTTCATTCACAAATATTAAGATAAAATACAAATATCAAAGATCGTACAAAATACAAACAAAATAACCTCAGTTATCTCCAAAGAGCTCAAATCACATGTTAGGTGGTGTTATGTAATTCCGAACTTTTGATGAGTTTGGAAATAAGCAATCAATTTTTTTAAATGTGAACATTTGTGCTTCAAATGATGTTATTTGTTTTTGCTTTGTAGGTGATTGTATACTAAAAGACGGTGGACACAATGTGTGCAAGCATGTGGCATCATAATGGAGATATTAAAGCGGGTGTGCGCCAACAATTTATTCCGGCATTGGTCAAAAAGTCCAAAATTATCCATATATTAATTTATTGTTTTAGTGAAGGCTTGGCCCCTGTATCTTTGGCAACCATCAACTAAGAGATGGTGGTAGCAGCGCCCAATGTGCTTGATGCCAACCACAATTGTAACGGATGGAAGTTGGGTCAAGCCAGTTGAGAAAACTTCATTGAATGGTCCCAAGTCACTAATCATATCTAATTGAACAAGGTAAAAAAACTAAGGAATCAATCAACATCGCCAATGCTTTCCCCCGATGTCATTGATATTATTATAATAAAAAATTGACAAGCATATTTTAAATAGGTGCCTTCCAAAGTTGTGTTCTTTATGATTAATTTTTTTTGATATCTATAACCCATTGTTTGCGAAATGGAGAGCCAACCACCATTTCAAGCCATAAATGATAGCTTGAAATGATGGCCAAACCGAGTGTGACAAACCCATGAGGGTGATAGAGGATGGATGGTTTATATCAAGTCGACACATAACTTGATAACTTACTTTTGAGCAATGTTACAAATCATATTCAAGATGCAGGATTTGAATCTGATTAGTATTGGCTGGCTCAATTTAGCATTGGTTTAATATGAGGCAGGGTTCCATCTACTTACAAACCTCAAACTTAACGATGGCTGGCTTGATCCCACATGACTTAAAACGCCGAATGAATTCTTCAAAAATATAAATGCATTTGGAGCCATCCTCCACATTGTTGAAGAGTCCAGGGAGCATCAAGATAAGTCCAGATTCATTTGTATAGGCTGTTGTTACTCTCCAAAATAACGAATCACATCTATGGTGTGAATTGCAATCACTCTTCAGTTGTTTCCGTTTCCCTCCATAGTGCCTCCATAGTGCTAGAATGTGAAGCAGGAGGAGTCCAAACTCTTTGTCTACGGCTTGGGGTTGAAAATAAAGCATGGTCCGTAGCATGTAACCATATCCTTCACTCTGGGGATAAAGACATCATATTCAACTGGACTATTGGTATGTTTTTTTTTTTTTTTTTTTTTTTTTTTTTTTGAGACAGAAGGCCGACAGGCCAACGCCAAAGCACAGGAGGCAGTTGACCACCTAGCAAGTTTTCCGTCAGGTAGAGAGGAGATTTCACAGCCGGGATTCGAACCGCCAACCTCTTCCTTGAGATTTGGGTATCCCTCCACCATCATCCGGTAGTTTAGGGTCATCTCGGACCAGACTATTGGTATGTACATTGAGCGCTAAGGAGGTTAATGTTGACGTCAGTAGAGTATGAAAAATGGCTAGACATGTGTCCAAATTCTGAGGTATCATATGAACTATCAATCTCTTCACAGGGGGCCACTTGTCCACTGTCACCACCAAGCCCAGATTCACCTCCATGGAATGCCATAGCCTAGGCCCTATATATATATATATATATATATATGATTTTATTTTGTTGAGACAAAAGGCAAACAAGCCAACGCCAAGATTGAAAACCAAGAAAGAAGACGCGCCCACTTCGAGGGGAGCTCGGGGAAGTCACTTAGTGTATTCTTTGGGGACACATGAGCGTACAACACATATTTTTGGGGGGGCTATGTAGCTCATTTACTGCATTTTAATGGACCCTATATTTTTTAATAATTCTACTTTCTTCAATTTCTTACCACCCTATGTGTAATTATAAATTAAATTCTCCATAATATTTCAGACCCTTCATTATTTATATTTATTTGAATTTTCCTTCGTTGACAATAGCATTGTACTATAGCATTAGAAATGGAATTCATCACGCAACAAAAATTAAGCTATGTATACAAGAAGCATGTTATTTACATAATTGGTTATATGTCTAAGCCCATTGATAATGGTGTACTTAATTGTTTCATCCAAACATTGAAAGAAGCCCACAAATTCCAAAACAAATCATCACAAAAGATGCCACAACCTCTCGCCTAGAACAAATCCATCAATCCACCATAGATTCACCAAATATGGCCCCACGGAGCCCTTTAAACGCGTAGGGGTCAATGCACGATGATAGAATTCTTGTCTTGCGTGGGAGGATCAACCAAAGAATTATACAAACATCAATGAAATGTTCCTCAAAAGTACACTTAATAACCCTCATCCAACGAGTTCATCCATTTTGTAGATGGATTGGTGATCATTTTTCATCTAGTTCTTAATTTTTCTTACCCTAAACTGAACCTAAAAATAATAATAAAATTCCCTACCAATTACTATAATGCTATTTTAGAAATACTATAAACTTAATTTTGGGTATTACAAGTGACCCTATATTATATATAATGTGCTACCTCACATTTCTTCAAGGCTATGGTATATCAAAAAAAAAAAATTATCAACCATGAATAAATGTCACCCTATATTTGTTCTCTCATAGTTATCTAAATTTTCAACAGTGACTTCCCCGGGGAGGGGAGGCGGGACCCTTCGACCGCAACACACCGCCACGTAAAAGGCAACAACACTCGACCCTACCAAGGACAACCCACCAAGCCCACCAAGCCAAGGACCACCCCCACCCCACCTACCAAGGATGACCCCCAAACCACCAAGATGACCCTCCACAGAGAGAGTTGGACCACCTACCGACATTGTTGTTTCCAATTCCACTCAATATGTAAGTTGTTCCTCCTACAAAGGACGTTCCTAGCACCCCACGTTTTGTTGAAACCTCCGAGCAAGGCCATAGCAGAGTAGCTACTAATCTTGATTTGCTTAATCACCCGTTTCCACGCCGCCTTGGCATACATGATGAGTTCATCCCAAATGTGGTGTTTGACCTTGGACTCGTGCCATTGTTCTTGGTTGAAGACTTTGTCATTACGCTCGATCCAAATGGTCCACAGGGTGATGCCACGAAGGAGGTGCCAAATTATAATTTGTTTGCAAAATTTCTTCTGAATCCTTTCTCGACATAGCTTGTTTCCAATGAAAGCTATCATAGTTGCCGGTCCTCACCCCGCATAGCTTGTGCAATATGAACGTGGCCCATCTCCAAGCCCTCCATGCTTGAATGCAATCCCATAATTTGTGTTTAACCGATTTGCTCGTATTCGGGAGGCAGAAGATACATTGCTTAGAGATGGAAGTAGGTACGATACGAGCCCTCCACTCATTAATTGCAACCGCTTTATGCCATATTGACCACATGAACTCGGCTTCCTTCCCCGCCTGAAACGGATCCCACACTTGAGACCAATAGAATTTGTATTTCCTAGGTAGGTAGCCTTGTCATTTGTCCGCGACGTTATTGACCCCCTCGGTCCTTTTAGTGATAAAGTCTCTACCCGATTTCGTGGTGTAATTAAGGAAGCAACACCCTTCAACCCCAACACCACCTATATGGATCACATCTAAGAGTCACCGTTTTACCGTAAACGAAAATGATTTCTTCTTTTTCTCCTTTTTCATGAAGTTAGAATCATTCACAGGCCCAATATTTAGAACACCTAGCTTTTCGCACTTGTGTAGTTGAGCAAATCTGGGTAAGTTCAGAGGAATACCTTTCAGAACTCCCAACCACTTTCCATCTTCACCAAGAGCCATGCAGGGAATATCCAGGAAGACTTTGTCTACATTCCGACTCGTCCTGATTATTTTGACGTGGGTATCGAAATTAGAGGCACCATAGAGCACCTCCTGCTAACTCCAAATATTCTTCAGCTCCAACCTCATCGTTTCTGGAACTTCTAAGTTGAATGCAATGAACTGCAAGCTGGGAGCATTGAGGCTCAGTTTCTCAGGACACTGCAGCTTCAGCTGCAACTTCACAAGATTAGTTAGACAGATGGTCACATCCTTGGCCATGGTTGATAGGCCTAGGCACAAAACCTTCATGTTTGGGAAATATCAATTGTTACTCCAAAGTCTCCTGGGAGTGCCAAGGTCAATAGGTTTTGCATACGATCATTGATGTCCTGCAAGCCCCCCCCCCCCCATTCACTTTCACGCATCGCAGTGTAAAGCTTGTCATCAGAGGCATTTCTTGCAGATCTTGTGTATCAATGAACATATTCCTCAGATCTAAGATCATCAATAATTCTCCTGTCAACAGCACATATAGTTCAACAATCAAATTTTCAACACAATGACACGATGGTCTACCAATGACCTACCAATGATCCTGCCAGCATGACACCGTCTAACTAGCTAATTATCATTACAAGTGGGATATTACAACAGTAATCTCAAATGTCTTCTAATCTTATCTGCAGAAAGAGCCACTCACAATTCTGTGACAGTAGCTTCAAAATTTGTGTCCTTCGCATGATGGTTTGTTGTCCATAGTCCACAATGCACAAATGCTGTAAAGTATTTTTCATAGAAGGTATCCATTGCTTCAGATGTAATGGATCACTCAACCAATGGTTTGTCTTTCTCCTCTCACCCTCTAGAACAGATTTTGACTATAGTCTTAGTTCAATGTCAATGCCGAGTTGGACCAAAAAGCATTTGTCTTTCAGAACTTTTACAAATTAATTCATAGGACCAAAACTTTAGGAAAAGCTTAGAGATGCAATAGAGTAAGTATAATGACATTCTAGGATATATATATATATAGCATACATATATATATATATAGCATACATATAAGGAAGGATACATCTTTAATTGTAGATTTGATGTATTTAAAATGTTGCCTAGCCCATTACAGTATGACAAAATTGGAATTTGTAGGCTTAGTTGGCGACATGGTGCGTATTACATTGGTGGATGCATTATCCTCTAGTGATGAATAAAATTTTCACCTTGTAGTGGATGAAAAATGCGGATGACGGGTTTTTGTTGCTTCCCAAGTGCTTCCACACTCCTTAGGTTTGGTGTTATTCTCAGGGTTTGAACATTTGTTTGTTGGTTCGATGGTTGGGTGCTTTGAGGATTAGGTGCAATAATTTCTTCAAGGTCGCTTCAAGGTTCAAGGGTGCTTGGTGCTCACTTTTTCTTTGTTTTTTTTAAAATCTCTCTTGCAACGGTTTCATGCTAGATTTCCACACCTACATGGCAATTGCACCACCACAATTATCCACATCTTAATATAGCTAACTTTCCACCTATGGGAAGAAAAAAACTTATATTGTGACTTGTCCGTTAGTGTAGAGGAGAAAGTTGATTTGGGTGGCACTTCGTGATGCTACAAACATAAACAAATATTTTATTTCCCTTTGTATTTACAAAATAATAGTTGTACATCATCTTGTCATTCATCCATTGATAAATCCCTTATTTTGCTACAACCAAGTGCATGAGTCATACTAGCCATGTTGTCATTGGACAATCCTTTGAATGTATAATAAGGTAGCCATGACAGTGGATGCAACATTAATTTACTATATTATTCTAATTTAATGCATATGAGATTCATATTTACATATGTATGTCAATGATTTGTTGTGAAAGTAAAAGGATACATTTTATTGAATTTGGATGCTTAGATGCAGTCGAGCTCTTTCTTTATACTATAAGGTAACATGTCCCTATGCATTGTCAATTGTTGACTACCATTTACCTAAAGTAGAGGGTGCTAAAATCGTCACATCAATATGTATGTATATATATATATATATTCAAGAACAAATCTCTCGTTGGCGAATGAAAGGGGATTACAGCACACCAAAGTATGCCTTCTTTAAAATTTGTATGCAAAAGTTTAAGGGATTTCAAAGTTTATTGATAGATTAATTAGAGGCATGATGTTAAGGTGGTAAACATTCTATCCTTAATGAACAATTTTGAGTAGATTATCTTTGGTTCATAAAGGCCTTAGTAAGGAAATCAATATCTTTAAGAAATTGAGTCCATTTTGGATTAAAAAAGAGTTAGGGGTATAGAGTTAGTATATGATTAAATATTGAATGTAAGTAAGTTGATGTGGATCTTCTATATCTTTCAGTTGAGCATTGATAAGTTCTTATCCCTCAAAGAGGGAAGAAATTCTTCTTGGAAAGATAGGTGAATGAAATGGATGAATGCAGTGAGGCCAAGAGGATGAAGTGCATCCATGTTGAAGTTGAATGATGTCACATAATAAAGCATAAGACACCTATGCTTTAGTATGGGACACCTAAGATTTAACATGAAGACCTATATATGCTTTAGCACATGGAGCCTACTCCTTAGCATACATGACTTTTGGTTAATTAGCATACTAGGTGACATGTACTAAGGGCCACTTCATACATGAGACTGAGGACCCGTGACCATTGCAATTCAAGCACTCCTATCAATGGAAAAAGCAGAGCCGATCCATACGCTTGAGGGACGCATAGAGTGTGTGAATGCAAGATGGATGTAAAGTCTATATGAATTCCTACGTGGCATCGAATGGATCATGTTACATGGTCACTTGGAATATTTTCAAAAACCACCTCTTGGAGGTAGGTCTAATACAAATTGGGAGACCATGGCACTCCAAACGCTCACAACCATCGATTTATTATATTTTGTCATGTGTGAGGACCCCGCATGAATAGGAAGTCATTAAATTAGCATTTGGTTGAGGTCCCGGTCACATATGACTTCACACTACACCATCACAACCACAATACATGATTTTGGAAGTGTCTTGGGATGGCCTTTGGACACTTTCTTTTGGGCTCTCACAATTTGATGGTCAGGGCTCTTGGCTTGTGCACAAAGTGGCCCTAAAGCACATGTAGGTTTCGTATGCTCACCACTAGTTTATGAAACTTACATGTGTCTCACCATAGGCCATGTTGCTCTTTTAATAGGTTTCATGTGCTAAAATTCACATCAACCATGCCAAAGCAATGTACTAGTATGTCATAGGCCCTAGTAATTTGCAATGGTTAATTAGTTAAATATGCATTGGTGAGTTGAACACGCCATGGTTTAGTTAAGTATTCAATGCAATTATATGTTGTGTTGAATATGCAACTGCAACTTACCATAGGCAATGGCTAGAGACCATAGTCAATATGCAATGGCTAGTCGCCATTGCTAAGATGATTACCAAATTGAACTCTTTCACTTGGCCATATAGGCTATTGAAGTCCCTATTGCATATCTTGTTCATTATCAATCATGATTGTATTATCATGCTCGTAACATGGTCACATAGGTCCAACTTTAAATATTGCAATGCAAATAATCTCCAATAATATGAAAGGAGACACTCAATTGGGTGGATAAAGAGAAATGGCTTTACCATAAGCAACTGCCACATTGATTATCCCATTTAGTGTGTGTGGCACTAATTCCCAAAACACACACTATTTTGCCAATTCTCAAAATTGGTGAGGATTGAAATTTTTATAGGGTGATCGTATTCACTTCATGATCACATTTCAAGAAAACTACTGAATGCTTTAAGGTATTTGTAGAGTGTACAATTTGTTTTGGTGAGCTCAAACGTCCCCGGAATTCTAATAACTCGAGCATCATAACTTAATGCACTCATGGCACGCCACAATACCCAAATCTTATTATTTTGTGGACATGGAGTCCATGAACTCCTGAAACCAATCCAAAGAAAAACTTAAACATTGTAATCTAACTAGGTTGATGATGAAGAGTGTGGGCCACACTAAGAAAAGAAAACGCCCGTATCCTGGTACCGGCGTGACTACTGAGCCCGTTAACCTGATGCTGATCATGGGTGTCCATGATGCAACATGAGGTGTTATGCCTCATATGAGGTGGGCTCTTTTGATGAGCAATTTGCTCCATGTCATTAAGGTGGTAAGACAGGTTTTTGTTTGTTTTCAAGTTTTCTTTTATTTAGGATTAGGTATGTGAGATGTTTGATGGCGTTCTGGTGTCACCAAAAATCCTTCACCCTTCGATTTCGTCCTAGCCCGAGTGGAAAAGTTTATAATGACATGTAGAGACTTCTCTCTTTGTAACCCAATATATAATTCCAATCTACCCTTGGAATATACACAACTTGATTAACACCACACTATGTAGTTTTACATTCCTTAATGTCAGGCAAGGTTATATCCTTAGCATTTTCTAATGTCCACCCGGCCGCTTTGGCCACGCATGCCTTCAAAGATATCCCTCTTGTGAATCGAGTCCTTGCCGTCGACTCCACACTACTATATGAGTTCTCGTTTATTGATTCCGTGCTATCACATGTCATCGTGGTTAATTCCGTATTGGTACATGACACTTCGCTTGTGGATTCTATGAGCACATAGGCTTTAAATACAAGTATTAAAAAATACTTATATACTTATCATTGCCCTTCCTTCTCTAAGTTCTTTTTGACGTAAATCTCTATCAATGCCTTACTACTAAACTTCAGAATAGTATAACTCCCACCCCACTTATGTTCTTCAAGTAAAATTTGGTACACTTGTTGAGTACCTTATCAAAAATCTCCACACCAAATTTTGGCACAAACAGAGTTCATATGCAAAAGTTATGCATGAAATTCTAACTCTAACTACTTAGTATGAATGCTGTGATAAAGCATCCGGTCATTAAAACTCTAATAACTTCCAACTCCTACGTCCAATCAATCTAAAATTTTGACACAAGATAGATATATAAGTTCAGAAGGTAGTGTCAAATTTTGGTATTCATATCTATAACCCTCTAAGAGATACATATTTTCAAACCTTGCTGCTTTGTTCCTAGACACCCTCCCCTTCAACTTTTAATAACTCTTTCATCCCAATGACTGAAGCTCTCAAATTTTTACCACAACTCCCATACTTTATAATAAACAATCCTTCAAATTTTCATACCCATTGAACACTCTGATCATCCATAATTGACAAATCTCTCACTATAAAGTTCTGCTCAAGTTCATAACTAATAAAACACTACAAATAATGCACCTAGTACAATCTAGTCACTCTAAATGCCACAAGTTTAAACAAGTTTGAACTCTCTCATTTCAATATGAATCTCAATGTAACAAGTTGAAGTTTACAATCAAACTCCAAATTCCTTAAACCCAATCTACTTCTAACAAGAGGTCAATCCCTCTTCAAGGCTAAATAGCCTTGACTCTTCTCCTAAGAACTAAGCACACACATGTGCTCCTATCTTGCTTCCCACACACCCACACTTATAACCCGTGGGGTGCTTAAGGAGCACGAAGGAAAGAGAGGATGAGTGAGGGAAGAATGAGGGATTATATAGTGAGTTGAGAGGGAGAGAGGGCATGAGGTAAGGATAGGGTGAGAGGATTAGAGCCTCCAATCACAACCCCTTAATCTTCTCCTTCTAAGTAGGGACTCATCCCATCCACAAGGCTCACGATAAGCCCTCGAACTCTCCTCCTACTTTGTAGGCTCTCATCTTATCTCCTAAGCCTTCCTCCCTCAATTGATCAACAAAGATCCTAATTCAAACATTTAACTAACCTTGGTTTTCTACCTACCACACTTTACCAAGGTATGTCCTCATACTACTTAAATCCACTCCATACAAGCCTAATGCTTCAAACTTAACTTTCTTCAAACTTCACTCTTTTTTATATTTTTGTGAATAATCATAAATCAACAAAACACCACTTGTAATGTTTTACAAGTGTTAACAACACATGTGAGCATCAATTTGGGCTCACATCTGGTGTATATTTTTCATGAGATTTTTGATGGCTGCTTTTGGGAGTTTAAGGTTGGTAAGTTTGTTAATGGAGTGTTCGTGTATGACGCCCCTGACGCCTGCTGTGATGGTAATGAGGGGGTTGGTCTTCCAACCTTTGCTTTGTATTTCACTGATAAGAGGGTCGTATTTGGTGTGCTTATGTGTGAGTGTTTGGTCCGGATATCTATCATGGCAATACGTGAATTCAATGAATTGGGTTGTGATTGCGGGGGATGGTGATATTGGTGTTTGGGTATGGTTTGGGGCTCCAATGAGGCATAGTATGTCTGGTCTAAGTTTGGTGAGGCAGTGGCATGGTGTTTGTTGGCATGTACATTTAAGGAGCCATTCTGGGGTTGTTTGTTCAGGTGGTTTGTTGTTGAAGTTACCTGCGTTAGTTAATGTGAGGAATCGAGTGTTTTTGTTTGCTTGTAGGGTCTGGGTAATATAGTGTACCGTTTTGTTGTGTCTTGCGATTCTCATGCCTTTTAAGTATGGGTGTTCACATGTTGATAGTAAGTGGGGCCACGTGTCCCTGTCGTTGAGGTGGCATAGTGTGCAGTTGGGGTTTTTATGGGTGAGGGGCCAGAATATGGTTTTCCGGTGGTTACCCATGTATTGTGCATATCGAAATTTGAGCGTTTGGGTGATTTGGGCATCCGTCACTTTTTCATCTTTCCAGAAGTGGTTGGATAGTTTTTGGTGTATTTGGGTATTTGATAACCATTTGTCCACGTATGGGTGTTTATTTTTGGCAGCTGCCGATTCACGGTTGCGGTGTTCTTTTGTTATAAATGTGTGTAGGTTGCGGATGGCGCCATCATGGGTAGCTGTGGGGCAGCTTGCTAGCCAGTATGGGGTGGTGTGTGCTGTGTGGGTGTATGGGGTGTTGGATGGTTTTTCTTTAAGTGTTCCTTCGTTGGCTAGTATGTCGGCTATTTCGTTTCCTATTATACCCGAGTGTGCACGTACTTTGTGTATGTGTATAGTGTGTGGGGTCCAATGTATATGGCGTACTATTGCTGCTATTAGTAATTTGTCTGGATGGTGATGTTGTGATGTCGGGTGTTGAATGTGGTTGTTGATTAGAAATAGGCTATTTAGGCTATCTGTGAATATGTGTGTGTTGAGTTGTGTGGGTTGTATGGATTTTATGGCAATTAGTATTGCATTTAGTTCGGCCCGAAGGATATTTTGGTATCCTGGGAGTCTTTCTGCTATTCGGGTGTTGTTGTTGGGGCTGTATATTCCCGAGCCTGCTGTGTTGCCTTCTATATTTCCGTCAGAGTTTTTGGTGGGTGGGATGAAGGAGCCATCCGTGTAGATGCATTGTTGTGGGTGGTATCTAAGGGGATGAATGTGGTTGTATTTGTCTGGTAGGGGTGTCCTAGGGGTGTTTATCGGGGTTGGGGCAGTTGTTTTGGGGGCCTCTCTCCAGGCTTTGGATATTTTGACGTGGTAGTTTGTGGGTGTGGGTTTAATGGGGTGTGTGTCTACGCGTGTATTAAATAGGGTTTTCAGGAGGTTTTGTAATTTTGGTGGGGTTTGTAAATTCAATGTTGGGTTGACTTGATTATGTATGCATATTATTGAGGTTAGGTTTGGTTTTGCATGTTGGTAATATTTGGGCCATTCTGGTGTGGGGTCGTATCTCATGGCGTGGGGTGGTATGGTTGCTATCACATGGATGTATGCTTGTGTGTTAATTGGTGGTTGTTGTGGTGTCCAATCATTGTGGTTGATTATAAGGATGGTGGTTGTGTTTGTGTCTTCTTTGGCTGCCATACGGGCCCAATGTATGGCTTCTAGGGATGTGGTAGGGTCTGTAGGGTGTGCTAGGCCTATCCCCTGCCATCTAGTGACTTTTGCAGGTCCCATAGAACCAAATATTGTGTCTCGGGTGTGGGGTGAGTTATATTGCCTCAATTGGGTGGGGCATGTGAGTGGGGAGGAATAGTATGAGTGTGTGATTTTAAAGGATTCTATTAATAGTTTGGTGATTCTTGGGTGTAGTGTATGGTGATTGTTGTTGGGGTGTATGGTTTTGGGTTTTTTCTTAGGTAGTATGGTTATGTATCTTTGTATGAGCCATAGTATTTCAGTTTCAAAGTCTTGTGGTGGGGGTTGGAGGGCGTTGGTTATTTGTTGGAGGTTTCTGTGGGAGTATTGGTTCCATAACCAATGTAGTCTTTCCGTAGTGATGGGGGCCACACTAACATATTTATTGCACACTCATTGTCTTGCATTTAGAGAAGCAACTCGATGGCAACAAGAGACATAATTCAACATCTTACCTTTTGAGTATGACAAGAACCAAATCAAGGGAAAGGAATGATTCAAAAGCATCATTTGAATTGCGCCAATGCAAATGCCATTCTTCAATAATACCAATGGTCATATCTTGTGACTCACCATCCCTATGTCCATAATTGAACTCATTTTCTAACAATTGCATGTCCACCTCTAGAATGGGTCCTACTGCATGGAGTGGAATCATATGACACAACAAAATATACATGTAGAATTTATTTGCACGTAACATTCTCAAACTTGAAATCACTATAGTAAAATTCGTGTTGTGCAATTTTTTTTCATTTTCAGGACACTATCGTCAACATCATGCAATCTGTCTACACTAGAGACAAATACATCTTGCATTTTAATTAAAATATGGGCAAGTCAACACCATTATGCATGAGAACAGTGTCAACTCAAAATCATCCACCAAATAAAATCTCTTGTCCCTAGAATGCACATGACAAAAGGAAATGGTTGCAGGGGGTGCTATATCTTGTATCCAACCCTTGAAATAATTGCATTCGCCGATTAAGATTTAGGGACATAAGCTTCGAGAACTCAATCTCTACGCTGGACCAACTAGGTAACTCAATCCACAATACATAGGAATTTGGTCGCTGGTCCTGGAATAAGCTTCCAAATAGTTTCCACGTTTCGGATTCCAAAACCCTTTCCAACAAGGTAGCCAGCTACAGAAGGGTAATGAAGGTATTTCTCCTCCCATTCTGAGTCCTTCCATGATTGCCAACCTATGTAACGCCAAAAACTGTCGGAAATACAATACATTATCTTATGGCTCTTAAAGTCCAACTTGTACACGGGTCTATCGCTCAAACTGTAGGGGTCTGAGGGACTCGCCGCCAATAATAATGGTTCCAACGCCTGCAATCCTTCAAGCATATGAATGTCCTCCTCATGTAACTCTACTCTAGTATAACTTAGGTCCAACACCTTTAGGTTTGTCAGTTTACTCATGTCTGACAACCGACATAACGATTCACAAGAGTTCAAATTCATAGTTTCCAGTGCACGTAAATCTCCAATGCCTTGCAAACTAGTCAGTTGACTGTTTCTAGAGGCGTTGATAACTTTTAATTGCTCCAATCCACTGAGGTTTGGTATCTCTATTATGCCCAACCCAGTAATTTGTAACTTACGAAGACACTGAAGCCGAGTAAGATCACTAGGAAGCTTCGACAATCGTTGACAACCATGAATAAATAATGATTCCAAACCAACCAAGTCGTCCAATCCTGGAACTTCAACCAATTTAAAGCACTGACATATATAGAGTGATTGTAGGCTGGGCCCTAATCTCACAATTTCCAACCCCTGAATCCCCCTAAGCTCCACTGTTTCCAGATATGTACAGCTCCTCAAATCCAAGTCTGATGTGTAAACATTGAAGAGCTTTAGCGATTCCAAGTTGGTGCACAAAGCAAGGACGTCCCGTTCAAACACAACAGCACCATGCACTTCCAGAACTTTAACTGCTGCTGGTAGTTGTCCCACAGAAGCGCAATGATGTGAAAACAGGTTGAAATAAGTCAAGGTTTTCAGCCCTTCCAAGCCCTCAATTGAAAACTTGGATCGAGAAATTTCACCTGATGTTCCCACAGTCAAGCTTCTCAACCGAATGAGGTCTTTGAAATTCAAAACTCCAGATAATTCGTACAAATTCAATAGCTTCAAGACCACAAGGTTCGTGCAATATTTCCATTCGATTGTCCTTAGACTCATAACCCTGGGTCTCTTCATAATTCCATAACTCCCTGAAATACAAACTCGTGTCAACTTCTTCCAACTATTCCTTGGCTCATCCTCCAGCTCTGTAGGAAGTGCATACCTAGCGTACACCCACCTCCGCTCCTCCATGTCCAAGGCCATTAATTTCCCTTGCGCTTCCAATTTTGCAAACTCACGATACAGATCATGTATGCTCACTTCCCCAGAGCTCATCTCGGCATGCTCCAACAAGGTATTATCCACCAGATGCCGCAACTGCAATTCAACACAAAACAATCACAATTTAATCCATCAGACATGAGCATCAAATTTCTATGTAAACCCTCCAAATCATTGAATCCAAAATCTCTCGAAACTTCTTGTTCTCATGCTTAACCATATTCACACTTTCATCATAGTTCAACCTATCTCCCCAACAATTATGGTGTTTAACAAACGTAAGCCTGTGAATTGTGCATTTTGCATGTTCTCCAAGGATTGCTCATCAATCTTGGAGGAGCTACAATGTAAGAAATATGGTGTCAATTAGTACAAAACAATTAAAACTTATATTAAGATCTTAAGATAAATTAAGATAAATTAAGATCTTATTATATTGATATTCATGTTTGGACTTGAGGCATCAAAGAGGGGGATTGGCTGCATACCCATTCTTCAATCACTTCCTCCTCCTTATTGTGAACAAGACTCAACCATGTCATCAAATCCCACTTGTAGCCGTAAGTACTAAATGGGGCAAACATTGCTAAATCCATAAATAACTCTTGCTCCCATTTAGGCAATCGGTCGAAATTGCTTCTAAGAATGTTGAACAAAGGATTTACAGGTTCTTGCAAATAGCTCGATTCTTTGAGTTTTTGTAAGTCCTTCATCCACACGGAAGGTTCTTTACCTCCATATTGTAGAAAAACACCCAAGGCTTTCAATGATAATGGATGATAATGCCAACCTCGACCTTCACCCTTGCCAAAGTAACAACTTTTGATACACTCCTCAATCGCATATACATCTTCCAACTTTTCCAACTCTTTCCCATTTGTTGCATAGTGCAAAAACATATGCCTTGCATCATCCTTGTCAAGTTCTGGCATCTCAAAACATGCATTTTCATCCACATTAAGACTTATGAGAGTCTTTCTAAAGCGGGATGTTATAATCACCCAACTTCCCTCAACAAAAGGTGCTCGAAGATATAATTTCCCTTGCTCCAATGAATTAAAATCATCCCAAACGTTGTCTATGGTTAGGAAGCTTTTTTGCTTCCAAACCTCGAATTTCAAGAGGGCATCTTCACACTGCAAATCCACCCAAATCATGAGTGGAAGGCACAACTAAAGGCTTTGGGGTCCAACACACTGTACCGTTTCTTTTAGAATAAACTAAGATGGCAATAGAATGCTAATTAAGAGCACTAAATCGACAAAAGAACATCAAGTGAAACATTGGGAGTTTCTTTGTGATTTTTATGACAACATGGTGGAATTTAATACTCTAATCTTTCTATCTAGTCCTTGTCAACATCTTATTTAAAAAATTAGCATCCTAAGTTGCCTTCATTTGAATATAATCTTGAGGTAAGCAATAGTTGTCTTACTAACTCATGAAGCTCACAGGCTTAACATTGGATTCATGAAAATGTTCATGACTTTAAAGACCAAATACCTTGTCCTCCCCAACTTCTTGAACAACCTCCGCACTTGTGTTTGTCAATGTGGTCAGTACCTTCTTCACTAACTTGTGTTTACTTTGCTTTCCCAATTCCACATGGCACACCTTCCCATCAAATTCTCCATCCATTTCATTACACATCATCTTGCAAATTTCAGTCTTTCCCATTCCGCCCACACCATACAAGCCAATCACACGAACGCCTGGAACCTTGGTAGAATTTGGAGTGTTTCCAAAATGGTCTCGTATAACCTATTGAAGTCACATCATAATGCCCATCAAATTAGAACTCCATGCTAGTTTGAAGGTCCATCTGAATTTTAGTGACATTGAATTTTTGAGCTCACATATGAGAGAAGCAACAAATACAATTCATACAAAATTTAGTTAGTAGTTCCAAAACTTGATATTTATCATATTATATTTAACATGAACGTCGTTCAAATATTGTTGCAAGAGTGAATGATCCAAATTATAGCATTGAGACATCAAACATCATCCCCTCATCGGAAGGTCAACTTACAAATTCGAATCTTTGAAATAACATTTTTTAACCAACACCACAATAATAATGTTGAAGTGAAAAAAGTACAGCCATGGAAAGTTATGCATCCATTAACTATATGTTTTTCGTTGATAGTCACGTTTATTTCATTCTATCTATGTGAATCACATTCATCTTGAACTCACAATCATTTGGCATATATTTGGAACTTATATGGACATTGAGGTCTAACTAAAAAACTATGGGTAACGTGCATCAACCAAGGGTCAACCTTCAAAAATATCATCAATAATCTTACCTTACATAATTTTGAGCGCCCTTGAACATGTGATTCATCATATTTAATGTTTGATGGAATAGCCTTGCAGATATTTGACACAATCTCTTTTCGATAAGCAACAACTCCTTTTGAGTGTCGATCATACACCAAACCATTGAAAGCACCAAACCACTTGATACATTCTTTCCATTCACCCACTTTGATTCGGTGATCTTTTTTGGCCATAGTTTCCCACTTCTTGAACCATTTCTCTTGTCTACGACTATCAAAAAATTCATCCACATTCAACCCAAAAAATAGAGGAAGAATCTTCAAAGTATTATCTTTCTTATATGCTTGCATAAAGCCATGGAGTTCAATCATTGGCCACTTCGATGTAAAGTACTCCTCAAAAACCACCACCACCATCATTTTGCATTGTGCTACAGCAGCTTTGATGAGATTTGGGAACCTCTCTCCCTTGGGCAAGCTCGAAGGCCGTAAATCAAAAAATGGAAAGCGATGGCATCTCTCTAGGTCCACACACAATTGCTCTACAAATTCCTCCTTTTGAGCTCCACTATGGCTCAAGAATATTTTATGATGTCGGAGCAATTTTGGGTCCTCATACTTGCAATCAATTGCGCTCTGCTGACCTATAGTCTTCTACCTCCGACATAGACCGAACAGCACAAGTATACAAATAGGAACAAGTATATTTTGGAAATACATTTTCGACAAGTTGATCGAGCATCAAAGCTTAAAAAGACGGCTTGCATAGCCATTCAAAAATTGCAAACACTCCTTGCTCTAGTGCACAGAGTTTGCAAGGTAGGTTGCCCATAACCTGAAGGGCAGAAAAAGATGGCGTCTACCCGTGTTTATCAAAATAGACCAATATTTTTCAAAGACACCAGTCACCTGCAATTAGCCACATCAGAAGCATGCGACCGAAAATTTCAGATATGGAATCAAACTGCTAGCATACCAAGATAACATCAAGGTAAGCCAAGATAAATTAGTGCAGTTTGGGAATGTCTTGAAGCAAACACAGCATATTCCTGCAGCCTAAACGGTATCTAGGCTCTCAGTTAAGGCTCCTCTAAGTTCTCAAAGGCCTTGAGAGAACTGAGAACAGCCTGCGAAAGGAGAACAAGAACAACTACTCTTCTATTGGAATTTCATTTCTTCTACTGCGCAAGAAGGTTGTTACAAAAATTTTGATTGGGATGTGTGGCTCCACCATAGCCGTATCTGTAAATTCAAACTCTCAAAACTTGCCCCTCCACAAGTTAAACAAATGAACTGTACGCCCATCTCCATAGCCGGAACCGATGGTACATATTAGTTAGTGAAATAGGTTGTAAGGATAGAGTTTCAAACAAACACAATACAGTCTGCTCCTGTTTGTCGGGGACCCTACACTAATCGAGACTATATCATCAGCACTCGTACCCCTCCCTGGTGCAAAAGAGGTTGAGCCAAAGGGAACACAACACAAAAGATCCACTTCATGAAAAAATTAAGCGTTCCCCGACTTAAGTGCAGACTTATGCAGAGTGCATGTCACGTGCAAAGGAGAACTCCTCTGTAAGAAGGTTTTCCTCTTATACGCTTGTGCGGAAAACCGCGTTGCACAAGTTGACCACCATCAAAGATGGTGCGGTGACAAACGTATTTGTTTATGGCTACCTTCCCATCTCAATCTTCTAAGTAGGCAAGCTTCACAGTAACAAACCTACTTGCAATTCATTTTCCCGTACTCGTTACAGGTATGCTTGAGAAAGGAAAGGTGATTGTGCATATAAGAATACTGACAAAGTACTACTCTTGTAGAACCTGGAATTTAAAGACTCGCCTTGCTTACAAATCAAATCTGGTGCAGATCCATGAAAGGAGTCACGGATCGAAGATCCCACCAATACCGATGACTACAAAAATCAACCAACTTGCCCCATCGATTAAGTGTCGGTACAGTTCTTCGTGCACTCACACTTCCGGTGGATATTTCTCAGCGCTTACTTCTCAGCGCTTACAAAATATACACTTCTCACATTCTAACTGTATACATGACACAACACAGATCAATACTTTCAGGTTGCTCTAACCGATTCTTCCCTAGTTACCTCCAACTGAAGGTTAGGAATCAACATCCGTCGTCCACGGAGGAGCGGCAACCATCCAAAACCTGTAGGAAGAGAATTCGGCATTAACTTAAGTTAGATTTCGGTAACTTGCAAGGCTTCTCCGAAATCCTTCTCCTGCACACAGACTGAAGAGCCCACAACTGGAAAGCTTCACAGATCCGGGGGACATTTAACCTCTCTCTCTCTACGAGCCCTCAACAGTGTCTGTTGCCAACCTTGGACCACGTCCTTGGGCACGGGTGTGACGATGTCAACTATACCCGCCATGGCCGTGAGCAGATTGTCAAATTCAAACAATATTCACGATGCCTCCATTCCATGGCCGGTGGACACCTCATCCAGCGTAGCATGCTTACAAATTTCGGGCGATGGCGAAGTATGAGAGAGGATGGTGAGCACCGAAGGTGGATGAAGTTTCTATTCAGTCCCCATACCTACATAATATCCATTCCCGAGGCATGCGGTTTGGCTCGGGTATACAATGCTACAAAATACACTATGGTCGTTTTATACGGTTCCTGCGATAGTTCATGGAAAGTATTCAAGACTATCTCTATTGCCTCCCCCACTGACATTGATGTCTACCACAGTAACTTCCATGGACATGGCCATCGTTGTCATGTCCATCACTGTGTGGTTCAGCCTAAAAGATTGTCCATAAACTTTTGATATTTCATGTATGTTAAATAACTTGAAATCTTTTCAAAAGAATGCCATGGATCTGCAAAAACCAAAAAAAAAACCTTACAAATTGTATTGCAATAAATCATTATTTCAAATTGCAAAGTTGTTTTTCAAGTATCCACTAGGTGGGGTCTATTCATGTTGGATTGTTGAGTGAGAACAATGAATATCAATTTACTTTGCTATATTCATGATGAACTAATGCAAAGTATGCTATATTACAATGCTTGATTAAAAGGAAAAAGGAAATACACCCCAAATCCTAATAGGCTAGGGTGATTGTGTTCCTCATCAAAAAGAATTTACCCTTCAAGGCTAAAGCATGTTTTAGATAACAACACTTGTTCACTTACTATATAGTGAAGATTGAAAGGTTGGAAAATTTACCAAATTGTTCATAGATTCAAAGATCACTTTTACAAATGGTTGGTGTCCTCAGATGACTATGTGAACTCCATGAATGCATATTCAAGCTTAATATTGAAGAAATTCTTAATGATTGAATGTCCCATAGACTATAGTTTGAATTAATTAGATGTGATGAGCACACATAGACATATGATGTGTTTAGCAGGATGTGAGTATTTATGGAAGTGATCGAAAGACATAGTGTCAAAAATCGTAGTTTGGATAAAAAGAGATCACACTTGGAACAATTACTGGGTGAATATTTTACACGTACTTTACATGGCATACATAAAAATGATGAAGATATAAGTTTGATACGATTGTGATGCAAGGTGTATTTCATATAAAGTATGAGTGTTTTTTTATGTATTAAATCGCATTTGGGACACTATCATAATGTCCAACAATGTCCAATTATTAGTAAAGCTTACCTACAACTTTGTACATTTGGAAAGGTGGTGATGTACATGGAAGACTCTTTTTCCAAAGACATTGTGGATTCAGCCGGCCAATGAAGAACCAACCATTCATCATAAGACAGAAAATAGCAAAACAGAGGAATTCATTGTTACAAAGTTGTGTGTATGAGAAAATCACAGAGGCATGTGTGCCCTGTAAGCTATTAAATCCATCGGGTGCTCAAGAATGGAGAACAAGAGTATGATACCCAGAAATTTCAGACACTGGTGCATGATGCTTTATTACCCATCACCATGCTTATCCATAGGGTGGCCTGACCTCCACAATGGAATTAGTCCCTCTGTTTTCAGTCTGCAATTTTCATGTGCACTGTTACACTTGCAATCACTTCAGTAACAAAGCTTCAGGTACCACTGAAGTTTAATGACTTCAACTTTCAGGGATTCAAGTGTCCAGTCCTCCCATCACATTGGTGAACAATGAAGGACCTTTATGTTTGAAATGGAGATCTTCTCACTATTCACATTGGAGTTAAAAACACCTGCAAAACCCCTGGTTTCCTTTACAGAATCTGGGATGCTTCTCTCAAACACCGTCTGTGCCATCAACGGATACCTGCATTTCAGCTCGCCCACCAGCCATTCTCTCTGCCTTTAAGCCTCGTTCTCCTGATCCAAAAGCATCCGAAACCAGGTTCACAACATTTCTCAGGAATAAAATCGTAAATTGAGCAGAATTTTGATGGTGGAGCCAGCCAAAGATTCAAAAAGAACAGAGACAGACAAGACTGGGCAAAATAGAGGCAGAAGTCCAAGCTGTACCTGTGCGAATGCGTATGACGTCCGAAACAGGTGAGACTGCACCAACCAACACAAAGCATGATGTTACTTCAAACTGAATAGTCAAACAATTTCGCCAAACAGTATTCCACGAAATTCAATTTTCTGTGTTATGATAATTCTAAGCTACCATAGAAACAAACCGGATATATATGAAACATAAAAAAAAGGTACTTCTAAATTCACATACCAAATATTTTTCCGTCTCCAATTTCACCAGTCCTTGCTTGATCAATAATAGTATCAATCACAGCTTCCACCTGTTGCCAAAGTCATATTGAAATTAACTTCCATGATAAAATAAAATAGAATCATTTGTTCAAGGTTTTTCAAGGAAATTAATTGCCATTTTATTAACATGCTGTTTTCAATTTTTTTTAAATAAGAAAAATTGCATACATAAAAAATCCTAAGACCACTAGCACAGCTCACCTGCTCATGAGAAACCACTATCTCCAGCTTCACCTTTGTAAGAAAGCTGTCTCCAGCATACTCCGTGCCTGTGATTGACAAAGAAACATTTCCTGTCAGTTGTGCACCTTCGAATCACCTGTGGGAATATCTCCACAACCCAAAGTACAGGATTGGTAACATACTCAATACTCTAATCAACTTCTCAAGGTCAGCAAATTTCAAATACCATACACAAGAGAAGAAAGTTGAAATTGAATAGTACCAATGTCCTACATCATTACTACCCCTGATGTCTACAACAAAATGCCAATAAGGGCATGGACAAACCAGCTTGCCGCTCTCGAGAGCCACCCTGAGCTCCAAAGCCTCGGACATCTGTGACAGTAACACCTCGAATTCCCATCTTGATAAGAGCCTGTTAGATAACCATTGCCAACAAACTCTGCATCAGATTGAGGAAGGAAGGTTTTATGAAGGTTGATGAGGTACTAGAGGTAACTAAAAACTCCCAACATAGACAAAATTATGCATGATTTCTCATTAAGGTCAACTAAAGACTCTGCAGAAATACATACGTTCTTCAGTCATTAGCTGGTGTCTTCAATAAGTTATTACAATGTCCATTCCACATTTACTGGAATTATCTTAATGCTCTGATACAAAGACTCTAAAGTTCTTCCTGACCTGGCAGGCATATGTTCAATACTATGCTGCGTTATTATATTACAGAGCTTAAGACTGTTAAAAGCTGATACAAATGAAAGGTTCATGAGTCATACTGACGAAACAGGAGTCAATCGCCATGGTCTTTAGTCAGAGCGAAACATGCACCCAAACATGCACAAAGGAAAAACCAACAACAAACTTAGTCCAACAAACTTAAAGGATGCCACCGTATACTTTACTGACAGTATTCTTAGAGAAACTATCAATTCTCTCTTGGGCACCCCTTAGAATCCAGAGAAGAATCATTGGCCCTTAATTCGTCACATAAGTACCAAAAGAATAAAAAAGGAAGCCATAACATGCAAATTAACTGCAAATGTTTATGAAAGGTGTGCACCTTAAAACTGCTTCAACTTTATAGAAGTCCACATGTGGTATAAAGTCTGCACACTCACACCAGCGACTCTGAGATCTCAGTAACCTGGACATACTGATCAATTTGTATCGCCTCTCACATTACTTTGTTCATTACAGTTACTCAGGCACTCGGAGAAGAATCAGCAGAGTTCAGCAATTTGATCTGCTTAAACCCTAAACCCTAACCCTACACAACCAGAAATATACTTCCCATTCAAGTCTCAGGCCCTACCTTTGGACTGGTCACCGAAAGTTCCTAAGTCGGTTTCCACTTCTGCTCTTGATACTCCAGTGTTCTTTCTTCTGCGATCGAAACTCCTTGAAGTGCCTGTCAAATTCATACATCCAATTGCCCCTTCTCAAAACTTGATGGAGAATATGCGATTGATGCGATTGATGGAGAATATACGACTATGAAGGCAATTATTGGCAGAATAATAACAAACAACTTACATTCTAGAGGATAAGTGGCTTAAGAGGTGGAAATGCAGATCCTTCTATATTGAAACAATGCCCATCTTACTACTAGCCTTCTGACTTAGATGTAAAGAAACTCAAATATAAAGTAGCAAGACTGCAGAGACAAGAAATGTCCGATTCCAATTACTCTGTTGTTATGTAAAGACTTTGTTATCATTAGAATCTTGGCAGTGGAACAAGGCTTACAATAATAAAGTACAGTATTCATTAAGTATTTTCGTGAGCAAGCACCTTCTGTAATTATCTTCGTCGGGACGCGTATCTTCTGTCCCGAGGAATGTGTCACGATCGTGAATTGTCCAATTCTTGTTGTTAACATTTAGCTTCACAAGAGCACGCTCTCAAAGACTACATACCGCAATTTCACCGCAATTAAGTCAGGGGAGAGATCACGCTCTTTGCTTATATTATTATTCTGGTACTGATTGCGCTTACGGAAATTATACTATTACCAAAATCTTCGTCAAATGGAAGTCAAAGTGCTCAATAATCCGAAGATGCAGACCTAGAATCAAAACTTGATCCGCGTTTGTAGAAAAAGACGAAAAGAACCTCCTCTCCGGGACCACGAAACTTCCCGCATTGAATAAAAATTGCAAATCGAAATCATTGCCATTCCTCTCAGAATAATTACTCGCCGCTACCTATCCCTTCACTGGGATTCGAATACGAAATTCACATATACAATTCACCCCCCCCCCCTCCCGGGACAATAATCCGCAACTAAAACATGCAATCAAAAATAGAACACATATCTCATCCTCCGCCATTTGAAACACAAAGATACATCAAGAGCTGAATACACTCACCAGCGGATGCAATCCTGGTTCCCGAGAACGGACGACATTTGTCGAGGCTCTTCTTACTCAAAGATGCTCCACTGTGAGCACAAACGTGTAAGTATCCAGTCGCAGGAAAGGACAAGGAAGAAGAAGCAGTCACAGATGAGTGTGGTGGTGATATGAGAGCACACGACGCCTCGCCAGACGAAGAGATGGATTGCGCAAGCCTTGCGGCCAGAGCACCTTGAAGCGCCATCGCCATTGCTGCCGAACCTTTCACTTCTGTCTCGCTCTCCACTGAACAAGTAAGTGCTCTCCCATAAAATCTACGGATACCCTAGATCTCAGGAGCTTGAAGAGAGCCTAATAACTCTGCGTTTGACCAACACACTCGTTCCGCTAAAATCTATTCGAAAAGAAGATTTCTCTTAACATACACCTAGATTTCCCACCTCATCATGAAGAATTATTCTCCCATAAAATATACTCATTACCAAGATTTCAAAACCTTGACGAGAGCCTAAATAGCACTGGACCACTTGTTGAGCTAGAATCTACACCAGTCCAAGAATTCTTAGAAGATGCCAATTCGTGTACATCTAGATTGCCCACCAACTTGGTGGTCCCCAAATATTCTGCCTTGTCTGTAAGCTGCCCTATTTAGTTGAGAGCCGAGACTCGAGAGCAATGAATGGGGAGAACTGACTACTACACTAAACAGTCCGATTAGTGTGGGTGGAAAATTAACGTGGAAATAATTAGCATGGATCATGATAATTTTCTAGTCAAGGTCGAATCAACATGCGTTGAAGATCCCAGATGCTTGCCTCATATTTTCATGAAGATTTCTAACCAACGCATCGAATGTTAGTTATAGGACAAAAGTAGCACAAAAGAAAATAATCACTTGCACTAATTTCTTAGAAACTCAATTATTATGGCCCACGCTAATTTTCTACTGGAAACTTAGTGTGGGTTGAAAATTAATGTGGACTACATTAATTCTCATTATGAGAATCAACATGGGTTGTAGAAAATGTTTGTGACCCATAGTAACGAGATTATTTAGTGTAGTTACAAAGCAACCGGCTCATTTTCCCAAATTACCAGTTCAAAACCAAAACTCTAGGAAATAAACCGAACCATAGTTTAGGACATTTCTTGTTTCAAGCAGAAATACAAAGAATAACCAAAGCATCTCAATGAATAACTGGTTAATTATGAAGGAGTAAGGATAGCGACCAAGTTGGCTTGAATTTCTCCCCATTCATTGTCAAGTGTTAGTATGGCCTCGGGAGATGCTATTTGGACATTTGTATGTTTGTTGTTTATTTATTAATCTTCGATATTCCAATAGACGAGTCAACTTAGGACCACTTTCATGCATGAGCCATGGACCATTACCAAGTAATTGTGAGGGCCCTAGATTCTCATACAAAGGTTGCACCACTCACATGGTCTGCCAGGATTTGCATCATGCCTACCTCTTGGAGGTGGGCTTGAAGCAAATTTCGGCAAACCATGAAACATTATCCATAGGTTGCCATGTACGAACCCATGTACACTTTTCATCCATGATAATTCCATTGGGTCCTTAGGCCTTCACCTCCTTCTAGTGTGAACTAAACTTGGCTATTTGACCAATGAGAGGTCTTAGGGCCGGTTCACACGGGATCCCAATCCTATGTCCCAAGTCACTTGCGGTCAATCCATGCAATTGAGCCATTAAGAGCATGGAAGTTGGGACTTACCACTTCACACATATGACCTGGATGCCTACATGGCCACACTTTTTGGAGGTAAGGTTTGGGACTTGTGCTGAGAGTTGGGTCGAGCAAAAAGCTATACTCAACTCTCAACACAAGTCCCACAAACATTTTTTTATAATAAACATATTTTAATGGTTCCTTGAGGCTCAAACCTTGGGACTTTGCCTCCATGTTGGGCCTTGCTAACATGCGTGGGACTTGGGACTTGGCATGGGGGTGGACTCTTCATACCATGTACAATCTAACATGAGTGTAAGAAGGGGCATTATTTGAGGCATTAATTAGTGTACATAGTAAACATAAAGGGAGAGGCATTGTTTTCTTTTGTCTATACATCCGGAAAGGCTATTGAGAATTACGAAGTAAAAGTAGATGTACAAAAGGGGGCCCTAAGATTTAGAGGAAAACTTGATAATAGATGTGTTAGTTTCATCCAATTCATGTTTTCATCCACTATCGTTGTATGGTAATAGTCCTCAATGACTACCCTATCCATTCTTGTTAGGGTTTGCATTTTGGGTTATGGGTAACTACAAACTGGAGGCTCTCGGAGTGCTCATGGGCTCCCTGGAGTTTTTCTCTCCATGTTGTGGCTAAGTTATTGTGCATTTGTCTTTGCTTGTTTGATGCAATCGTTGAGTTACATGTTACGAACGAAAAAAAATGTTCCATAGTTGTCTTATCGGAAAGTGAAAGTGGATTTCACATGTAATAAAGGCGTATTCAACTCGTGATTTATATTTTGTACATGTAGTGGAGGCATTCATCACATTAAGCTAGAAAACTTAGTATAAGTACATGAGTCCATTTTCTAGCATGCAAGTAGTACATATACATTTTTATTTTTATTTCTTCATAAACTTTTTGTATATAGGAAGTTCAATTTCATAATGACCCACGCACATCATTTAGGTTCCCAATGAAGAGTGCATCCCCAAGGGCCTTGAGACCCCATGTGAACCGGCCCTTAACCCCTAAAGGACCAGGCATCCAAATTTGGACGTTTTCGATATTTTTGTGTAGGCCAAAACTTAGAGATTTGCACCGATGTGAATTAAAATAATTGCAATGGATGCGCAATGGACAAAGAAATGCAGCCCAAAAAATTTCAAAAAAATGATAATTCGGTGTTTGTAAATGTCATGTAAATGTTCAAAATGCACTATTTGGCACTGTACAACTGCTTGAAACTGTTCAAAGTATCCAATGAACTTGCTCCATGGTCGAATCTTGGGCAGCCTTTATGTGGCCCCATTTTTTATTATGTAAAGGGTGCAATGTATGGGGGGAGGGGGCACATACATAGAGGGGGTATATAATGACACTATAGCCATGAAAGAGGGTGGTATGGGGCATGCAATATTGAGAATGGAATATATAAATGGTTGTGGGCCACGGTATGAAAGGGTGGGATAAGAATCTCCATTGTCCACACCTTTTTTCCTTGTGTGCCCGCCATCCACAACTTCCTATGTACTTTAAATTACATTTAACCCCTAAAGGACCAACCATGATTTGGACAGATGTGAAGGAAATTCGAGCCATTGTCATGTATGGGATGGTGCATATATAGAGCGTAGCAAACATTTGATGCTTTCTAACCTTATGGAATGGTTGTTAGCTTTATCAAGTACAATAGGGAAAAATATCCATCCCTTTATGTAAATTTTGTCCATTAAGATTGATATGTCTTTCGATGGTTCGATGGTATTCTTGTGTTGCCCGAACATTGCCTAACCACTTTGAACATGTTTTACCATTATTATATTCGTTTTTTAGGCAACATTTTGTAACGACACTGAAAGTCGCGGACTTGGGCAACTATTAGTGCTGACAAACCGTCATTTCAATCTAATTTGTTGGCTATATGGGCCTTTCTTTATATACGACTACAAAATCATGAAAATATTGCGATTGTTTAAATAATATACATGTATAAAACTGCACTGAAATCCGTACGGTGGATGTATGCAACAAAAACCAATAAGGGTATGCATAATTTTTTTGCAAATTTATGATGTCATTCTTTAATTTAAATGTAATTTAAACTACTTAGGAAGTTGTGGATGGCGGGCACACAAGGAAAAAGGGTGTGGACAATGGAGATTCTTATCCCACCCTTTCGTACCGTGGCCCACAACCATTTATATATTCCATTCTCAATATTGCATGCCCCATACCACCCTCTTTCATGGCTATAGTGTCATTATATACCCCCTCTATGTACGTGCCACCCCCTCCCCCCATACATCTCACCCTTTACATAATAAAAAATGGGGCCACATAAAGGCTGCCCAAGATTCCACCATGGTGCAAGTTCATTGGATACTATGAACAGTTTCGGGCAGTTGTGTAGTGCCAAATAGTGCATTTTGAACATTTACATCACATTTACAAACACCAAATTATTGTTTTTTTGAAAAACAATTTATGGGCTGCATTTCTCTATCCATTGCGCATCCATTGCAATTGTTTTCATTCACATCGGTGCAAATCTCTGACTTTTGGCCTACACAAAAATACCAAAAACGTCCAAAATTGGATGCCTAGTCCTTTAGGGGTTAAATTAAAGAATGACATCATAAATTTGCAAAAAACTTATGCATACCCTTATTGGTTTTTGTTGCATACATCCACCGTACGGATTTCAGTGCAGATTTATGCATGTATATTACTCAAACAATTGCAATATTTTCATTATTTTGTAGTTGTATATAAAGCAAGGCCCATATAGCCAGCAAATTAGATTGAAATGACGGTTTGTCAGCACTAATAGTTGCCCAACTCCGCGACTTTCAATGTCGTTGCAAAATGTTGCCTAAAAAACGAATATAATAATGGCAATGCATGTTCAAAGTGGTCAGGCAATGTTCGGGCAACTCAAGAATACCATCGAACTATCGAAACACATATCAATCTTAATGGACGAAATTTACATAAAGGGATGGATATTTTTCCCTATCGTACTTGATAAAGCTAACAACCATTCCATAAGGTTGGAAACCATCAAATGTTTGCCACGCTCTATGCACCATCCCATACATGACAGTGGCTCGAATTTCCTTCAGATCCGTCCAAATCATGCTTGGTCCTTTAGGGGTTAAAAGGCAATGGTCATGGGCCTTCAGTCTCGTGTGGGAAGTGGCGTTTAGGTGGTCCCCACTCGTTATAACATTCTTCCACTTCACCGTCATCGTGCCCTATTTTTCATGTTCTTTGAGGATTGTGATGGTGGCTTGCCATGTGTATAGGTTCCATTGGTTGTGTGACCCGCCGTTGAATGAGCAAGGGCGCTCCGGTGTCTCTTTCTACTTCCAAAGGGGCATTAGTTAAAGCTTGTACAGTACAATATGGGGCCACTCTCAGAAACTAGAGTCTCGTTGTTGGCCGAGAGGGAATTTCTTGGCTCTGGCCCATATCATGAGATAGAGGCATTTTGGAGATTGTCTTTGAGTGGTAATAAATAGGGTCCAAGTAATGCATGTCAGAACATAATGAATAATGTTTGGTGAAACTCATTGAAAGCTCAATGAAATTTTCAATGTAAATATGAAAAGAGCTACACTAAATATTATATTTAGTGTCACTTACTATTTGGAGTTACACAATGTTGCTGTGTTTTTTGTTTTTTTACCAATTAAGGATGTGAATGTTCTATAATGTCCAAACAACCAATTCGACCCTTTTTGGTAGAAAAACAAGATGTACAACAAATAATAATTGACACTAAATACAATATTTAGGACAATTACTGTTGAAATGTCATTTTAGGACATCACCTCTCGTGGCAAAGCCATGTTCCCTTGTTGCTTATAACGCACCTTTCATCCATCCATGTTAAGATGAGAAACCCGTATGTATAGGTTTGTGGTTGACTTTCATCTCGAGTGTGTTGGGGTTCTTGAAACTACACTAAATCGTCTTATTAATGTGGGTGGAAAATTACTGTGGAAATAATGAACATGGACCATTCTAATTGTCTAGTCAAGACGGAAATAACCTAGCCCTTTCCTTTGGGTTTCGTTGAGACTTCCAACTAGCACCTTATATTGATTCAAAGAATAAGTTGCCTTCAAGAAGATGGGATGTCTTATATGTGCACATACAACCACTTTCCATAACATTATTAAGCAATATGCGTTCATTCATGTGGACCTTGAGAATATAACCATGGATGCCCCAACTAGTGCAAATTCACATGAACCAACACACAATGTTTAATACACGCTGCTCAACTTTACAATGGAGATCACTCCATTGTAAAGTTGAACAACCACGTGCGCTCATTTTACATGTAAAAAATGTACATAAAGCATCACCAAAATGGGTCAATATTTTATCAATTTTTTTCATGAGTAGATATACATGGTACTTATTACATAGTAAAAAATGGTAACTAAATTTGATGATTTGTTTTTTTAATAAAACATACCGTTTCTAACTAGAATGACGCAGAATTGAACTAAAAATTTTACTACAAAAAATAAAGATGACTAAAATTCTCAGAAAAATATACAAAAGATACCATCGATGGTTATGTATATGTAGAAAAATATCATAAAATTTAAAAGTATCCATGGCATGTAATATAGGGGTAGCAAACTTTGTTCGCATGTGGTGTTCAACTTGACAATGGAGTGATCTCCCCGAGGCTTAATAATGTTATGTCCACTTCTCAAGCATCTAAATATTACTATCACAACTAAACTACAAACTATAGCAACCCTTCCTTGGTGCCCACATTCCATTTTCAAGCATAATGTTTGGTTTGAGTGCATTTCACTTAATGTTGAATGTGGATTTCTTATGGAGAAGTTTTGAGGTTAACATGGGATTTATCCATAGGATTTTGGAACATGGGAGATGAGGTATTTTGAGGGAAAAGATGGGCATGTTTAACCCTTTGGATTTATACATAATAACAACTAAAGGAAGGGATGCACAAGAAAATGCCATGTTTTAGTCATGGGTGGGGCACTATATAGGATTTTTGTGCACCATGTGCCGTGGAGAGGTATTTGTTTAATGGTAATTTACTTCCAAGGCATGAACTAAAGGTTCCCTATAATTACTTAATTCTCTAAAACGACATATTTGTTTGCAGCCTACAATTACTGATATTTCCCATGCTAATGCAATTTATTGTGATCTATATTCCTTTTAAGTAATAAAAAGTAAAGCCTATCCATACATACCATTGCAAACATACAAAACCCATTTCCATATATAATATTGAAATCATGGTTCCATACAAGCCATTGCACAAAACTTGTATCCATGCAATGAAACATGGAACATGCTTACAGATAAATTTTTTTATAAAAAAAACCCCATGTTGAACATAAACCCTAGGATCCTAAATTCAACCCCTATGTTAATTCTACTAAGAAGTATTGTCCCACATATTATACCTATCTACTTTACTTGTAATGGGATTCTCTACATGAAATGGCCCTTCATTATTTGGAATTCCTTTAAGATTGTATTTCAAGTTAATTTAATTCTCCCTATACAACCAATTGCAAAATCCATTGAGTGGCCCCTGGTGGGCGGACTCTTCATTGGGAACCTAAATGACATGCGTGGGTCACTATGAAATTAAACCCCCTATGTACAAGAAGTTTACAGAGAAAACATATGTATATGTACTAAATGCATGCTAGAATATGGATTTATGTATTTATACTAAGCTTTTAGCTTAATGTGGTGAGTGCGTCCACTACACATACAAGATATAAATCACGAGTTAAATACACCTTTCTTACATATGAAATCCACTTTCACTTTCCAATGAGAACATCATTGAACATTTTTTCATCCATAACATGTAAGTCATCAATTGCATCAAACAATCAAAGACAAATGCACGATAACTTAGCCACAACATGGAGAGAAAACATCAAGGGAACCTATGAGCACTTCGAGAGCCTCCAATTTGTAATTACCTAGAACCCAAAATGCAAACCCTGACATGAATGAATAGGGTAGTCATTGAGGACTATTACCATATGACAATAGCGGATGAAAACTTGAATTGGATGAAACTAACACATCTATTATCAAGTATTTCTCTAAACCTTAGGGCCCCCTTTTGTACATCTACTATTACTTCATATTTCTTAATAGCCTTTTTGGTTGTACAAACAAGAGAAAACCAATACATCTCCCTTAGGTATACTATGTACGATAATGCCTCAAATAATGCACCTTCTTACACTCACGTTAGTTCATATGTGGTATAAAGAGTGCCCCCCCCCCCCGGGAAGTGCCCCACCCGAGGTTTTAGTCCCAAATGTAATTAACCATATCAAAAGGTAATTAAAGGTAATTAAGTGTAAATGATTTCATATCTTAATGAAATCATGATTAATTCCAGTAAGTGCGTTTTATAATAAATTTGGTAAGCATACTTGTTGATTTAATTGGGCTTAATTATGAATTAATTGGGGTTATTACACTTAATTACATTTTAACACACTTATTTAGTTTGAATGTGTATGAATACATTGTGAAAGTAGAAGGTATTAACTAAACTATTATAAAATAAACATACTAAAATAAAACACTAATTTTACTTCCATTTTAGAATGACAAAGACCCTTTCAATGGGAAGTCATAAAAATTATAACCTCAATGCTAATGAGGGTTTTGTAATGTTTTTGGCTTCCAAGTTAATTACATGTTGTATTGACGGTTTCACTTCGAATAGGAAATCCCAATCAATCGCTTAATTACTCAATGGAAGTGAACATATATATATTGGATTTTGGACGTTGAAAATGAATTGCACTCAATATGGGTTATATGAACAAGTGGCCTTCAAGAATGGCAGGGTCAGGCCATGGTCGGGTTTTTTTGGTGTTGCCCTTGCCCGCCACCTGACAAGTGCAATGCTCATCGGGGGTTTTTAGAGAGACCCAATTCTAATTGCTTCACCAACACTAAATGGAAACCTACATTACATGTCATTCCTTGGATAAAGATTGGGCATCAAAGATTTATAATTTTGCAGATATTGTCACTTACTAAGTGATTTTTCATCCAAACTCAATCATCCATGACAATATTTCATTATAGAAATGTTAGGAAGCAAAATAGACCAAACTTTGTTTCAACAATTGGCATTTGAATGAACTAAAGCGAGGTTGGGATGACTTACCTTGTAGACTTATCATTGAAAATGTCATGAGAAAAGCTACCACAGCGACATAAAATACCATATGACACCAAATACAATATTTAGTGTACTATTTTCATGCTCATAGGCCAAGCAATTGTAATTGGTGGGCCACAAGAAAATTGTCAATTTCGTCCATGAATGACCTAAAGGTGGTGAGCCATCAACAAGAGAGTGCAACAATGCTCTTGAGTAAGTCATATATTAAAAGCGATCATATGTGATGTTATGTACGAAAGAACACCACCTTGACTATTCTTAATAGAGATGTAAGAAGGATGCAAGAATGCTTTAAGAAAAGCACCAACTTTGTCCAATCAGAAATGACTAATCAAAGATCTATCCAGTCAACACAATTTCGTAATAAGTGATTCACAAAAGAGGCACAACAACTTCATTTGAAAGAAAACTATCACTCACAATAAGGCTGATTTTGTTATGATTTTCACCTAACAATCCAACATCAATGGAACCCCCTACTGAAGAGTAAAAATCTCGTTTCTTTGAACAACTTTGCAAAATTCTATAGATTGCATATGAATCCATTATTTATTGAATAAAGAAACTGTAGACTCCAATCCATGGATTTTTTTGAAAACTTTCCAAGCTATTCTCCCTGCCTGAAATAGCAAAAGTTTCTACAAGTGACACTTTTAAGTACCTTACATAGATCATGCACTTCAGGTGACTCAAGCTTATATATTCAAATAGGTACAACTTATGGTGCTACAGAATAGGAAGTGATGGTGTCAGATCTCTTATAAAAGTGGAACAAACAGACATTGGATGATACCACTTACAATCACAGATTTTTTCATCTCTCCATGCGCCAATTGTCTCAAAGTAATCAACATCTGTCTTCCCTAGATCTTCTCAAGTTCTACATCATGCATACAAACTTTGAAACTCCACTCAGAGTTGATTAGGCACCTCAGTATCATGGTTGACAGCTAAGCTATAACATTGATAGGATGTGAATGAAAAATGCACATTTGCTAAACCAAGAAATTGATATGTTAACCTTGTCATCTACATATATGAGTGAACATGTTCACCAAGGATGCTTAGCACGGAGCTGAAAAGGGCCCATCGTAAACATATGGCAAGTATAGAGAAGAAAATGGCTGAGAATTGGAAACTAAAGCCTTCTGACTACTGAATTGTCTGCAGGCATGATAAAAAAGAGCGTGCAGAAAACACATTATTGTATCACATGTCCAAAGGCATAAATATGTTGCTGCATCTTACTCTGTCCTGGTTGATTGGCCAGCCTACATATGGAAGGCCTCAACTTCTTACATACTACGGACACCTAACCAATATCAAATGCAAATGCAAATGCAACATTGCTAAGTGATTCACAACACAGATGTGCAATATACGCTTGATGTTAATCACCCGAATAGCTCAGCTTACTGACAAAACCTCTAGAGCCTCAACATTTGTCCCAGTACCCAAAAACCTTAGGCCAGTATGACTATGCCAATATTAGTAATTTCAAGAATAGTAGCCTAGAGGATATGACAGTAGAAGGTAGAACCTATTTATCTGGACCAAGCCAGACGTGCTCCGTGCACACAAACAACATAATAGTGACCTATGGAATGTACAGAAATGTTAAGGCACCACCCACAGTTAAACATCATCATAATCACCTGCATGTTCCAAAAGATAGTTGGCAGCTAGTTGCTCGTTTTTATCACACGCAAGGAATGCTTCAATTACAAGTGCCCGATCAAAGCCCATACCCTCCAACTGATCCAGCAAACAACAACATCAGCTTTTGAATTCTGGACCTTCCAGCAAAGATGAGGACCTGACATACCTCTTCCACATGTCTGATATAAGACACTGCAGATTTTACAGCAAAAAGATGAGACCCAGAAACACAGTTGCAAAGATAGTCATTCAGACAGATATTACAGGCAAACCATGGACACACACAAAGGGAGAGCTAAGTACCCGGTCAATGGCTTCCCTTTCTTCAGGAGTAACATTGATTGACTGTGGCATCCCTCCAGCAAGTTGTCCCAAAATGTCCCTGTAATATCCACATCATGTGTACATCAAGCTCTGGCAAAGTGAACACCCATCCTGGTTACAAACTGAGACTATTAAGTGTCTAGGCTTTAACCTCAACATGAAAATCATAGAATACCTCAAACAAAACATTCTTACTACTGAGCATAACCATGGACATTAGGATATTATTGGCAGTGAGCTACACGTACCCTTCACCACCTTCACCACCAGCCTCATTGATGAGGCGTAGAAACTCAGCCTGGTTCTCATTTATAAGTCGCAAGAGAGCAGGATTTTGCTTTCCTAGCTCTTGTAGCATTGGCTGTTTTGATTCACCATCGATAAAATATATTCCTTAGTAAACAGTAAAGGACATAACATTATAAAGTTCTCTTCCCAGGACCTTTAAACATCTTCATGATAGTAAGTCAGCAGAAAGTTCACAAACAATTTAAAAAATCCAACATTCACAAGCGCTTGCAAGTATCATGTCAACCAAATGTATCTGAAATGCCTACCTGAAGAATCTGAGGATTGGCCTGCACCATTGTTCTCAATGCTTGGAACTGCATATCATGGAAAAATCCGCAGGTTTGAATCAGTGGGCTCACAACATGGCAATTAGACCTTGGCCAAAGAAAGATATGCAGGGTCTAAAAGTATGTACTTCAGATAACCAAACCTTTAAAATGGAGAAATAAATAAAATTTCCGTTGTCTATAAACCCTGCATGTCATCCCAATATATCAAGGTACTAACAGTAATGCCTTGCATGCTTGATGCAAGCAATAAGGACATGACTGGACTGGAGTGTTCAAACCATCTGGATAGTAGTCCATACTTGATTTAATATTTCACCTTTAGAACCTCTAATTCAAAAAAATTGCTAACTCAAACTGTCAACCAGACATTATAGAGGGCAAACCTGTGGGTTATTTCGCAAGAAGTCTAAAGCTCCTGCTCCAGCACCACCCCCGCCTAGGCCAGGCATTCCCTGCATGTTTAAAAGTAGACAACTCAGAATGCAATATCCAGAAAAATTGCTTTTACTAATCTTGGTGGACAAATCTAATGACATCCAATATACACTTTATCAAACCTGAGGAAATAAGTCCAGCGGTGCAGCATTAGGTCCAGCCGGAGCTGCTGGAGCACCAAGTGGGGCTGCTGCTGGGGCTGCTGCTGGTGCACCAAGTGGTGCCGCTGCAGCAGGAGCACGGGCTACAGGTACTTCTGCTGCCTCAGGTATTCCCTGCAATAAAGGCCAAGACAAAAACAGCAAACAATACGAAGTTAAGCTGCAGCCTCCCCAAGGAAATGAGAATTGAGGAGACAGGCCTTCCCTCAAACATCTCGAAGTGGTTGTCTGCCCATACAAGTGATCCAAACCATAGACTATAAACACCTCTGAAACAAGTCGGTGCAAAATAAAGGAGGAGTGGAAGGACTAGAGCTCCATCTTACTTAGAAGTGTCCACGACCACTATTCTAAACATAAGCAAAGACCACTACAAAATTAAACTGCAAAAGATTCAAATGAGGTAATCTATTGCATGACTAGACATGAATGGATATGAGGATTACAGAATAAAGATACTCCACAGCCCTTTCAGGATTGTTGAAAGCAGCGCGCAATGCACGCACAACAGTGTCCCGATCCCAGCTGCCTCCACCCATATCAACAATCTGCTGAACAGTTTGCTCGAGGGCAGACCCAGCCACTAGGTTGGATGCTGCCTGACCATAACCATCTCCAGTAGATCTGTGCCACAACATTTCAACTTGAGAAACCATGACCATAAGGCAGATGTGGATGCCAATAAATCTCACAGAAGTATGAAGACTCAATGGGACATAAAACTCCTCCATACTCTTACATCACACATGGTAATCTTTCTATAAGTGATCAACAACATCATCAGCAAAAGTAGGTTGGTGCCACAAAGTGTAAGTACTCATGTTTCCTTCTGCTGAGTATTATGCCCATGGCCACATGATTGTAACGTACTATTAGCTTATAAAACAAATAACATATCCATATAAATATATCAGTATAAAACCATATACAAGAAAGATAGTACATATTTTGCACAGATGTATACCACCTTCATAAATAAAACGGAGGGATAGAAAGATGTAACACGTACACTGGAACTCCAGCAACTGGAGCTGATGCTGGGGGTGGGGTAGCAGCTGGTGCTGCAGCTCTGATATACAAGATTATGAATCAGAAAGTTAACTCTCATATCCTTACTGAATAAGGATAAAAAAACTCAAAAGAGCTCCTAAGTGCAGTGAACTGGTCTCAGATTTAATCATCTCTTTGGTCTGAAGCAATAGACAGGACAATGGCAAGACAACAGGAATGAACCAAACTGTTTTTGAAACATCTACTTCCATTTTGCAGGTCAAACAATGTAGGCACATACGGAGTAGTAGTAGGAGTAGGAGTAGGAGCAGGAGCAGGAGCAGGAGCAGGGCTAGGTGCGGCTGGTGGAGCAGCAACAACTGCAGGTGCCTGAAAGTATGTACAAAAAGCTTAGTACAATGAAGACTCCTTGCCTGTAACTATGCGTAGAATAATGCCTCTTAAACACCCACTGCTTTGTACTAGTGCATCATAGAAATCTTCATATTGCAACACAAAGCTTGATTATTAGAAAGTTCTATAAACTTGGAAGACAAGTTTACCGGGATAGAGCCAGATGATGAGGGGGCTGCGCCAGATGGCGTGGCAGCTGCTGCCGACGCTGGTGCTGGCGCTGCTTTTGTCTGAGTGGATAAGCCAGACACAAATGAACAAGGGAAGGTGGAAGACGAATGCTTGACAATAATTTGCAAAGGTAGTCAATGACATGAAGCTATGACCAAGATACATAACGATAGTGAACATAACACCAATTGCTTATTACAGGTAACAAAACTCACAACTACCCTTGAATTCTTTGAGATGCAATACAAATACCAGGGATTGTAATGTAGTACCTTTGTCAACATAACAACAAGAAATCCATTTTCTGAAACCTTATTATCAGTCATTGTGGTGTCATCCTTGAGAACTTTCCCTTGATGAATAAGTAATTGTTGATGACAAGGAAATGCCTCCTTTCCTTGAGATTCTTCTATCTGTTGTTTCACAGAGATAACCTGCAGATCCAAAATGCATAGACAAAGTACTGTCAGCCAAAAATGTACATGTCTATTCTTCATGAAAACAGTACTTACAGATCAAGGTAACCAGGGAAGAAGAAATTGGAGATCATAATTTCATAGATTGTAGAGTTACAGCATCAGTCAGCACTTACACGACAAACAAACTTGGTCAAATTTATAAGAGAGACTCTAATGATAAAGGTCAGGGTTGAGAAACCCTAGACCTGAGGCCTTCAAGTCACTAGCAACCCGAAACAGCCAGAATTTGAGAGTCACAGCGATTACAACTATGCAATTTGCTAATCAGGATTCGGAACAGGGGCAGAGAAGAGTAATTGATACGTGCAAGTGTGAAATTGACCTAGTCCATAAACTCCTACACAGCGTCAAGGAACAGAGATGCGAGTAACATTCTTAAATACTAGTACCTTGGAGATAGCCAAACACACCCTATGTTCTACCTGAGTACAAGAGATCACTATCTAGCAACAAGTACCTATTGAATTTTTTCATCAAGACCTGCTTCATCTTTGTTGTAATCATCTAGCTCGAAACTATTCTTGCTTATATGACTAAGAAGAAAGACTAACCTAAAAACCACAACAACGAGAGAGACAGTAAAAAAACTAAGCGGTGATTGAAGATTTATGGTTTCCCAAACAAGTCAAACCTACTGCAGTCGTATCATGTTGTTTCTGACCAGGCAGAATATGCAGTCAGTACACAAGGGCAGCTCCAAACATTTTGAGGAACAAAAATTTAAGGCTACTAGCGTATTTATATTAGTATCGAAATGGCTAACCCTAGCACGCAGAAACGGGAAAATTAATTTCTCAAGAAGGACAAGAATCGGAATGAAACTGTTCCTTCGACAACTAAGCGAGAATTTTTCTTGTTCTAGAATCCAAGAAATGAAGGTGATACCTGCTCGTTCGTGTCCTAAACTCGGAGGTCAGGCATAAGAGTCCACCTTAAGCACCTACTGAAGACAACAGAAGGAGAACAACAGACTCGTGCCAACAGATTCGACTGAATCCGCCAAGTAATTATGCCCTCCGCAGTTAGAATTGGGATATACAACAAGACAGGGACATGTTGTCGGTGACATGCACTCCAGGAACCTAAGGACTGATAACATAATATCGTCGTCACTAACAAGAACACCAGAGCTGGCTTGGTCACAAGGGAAGGAGTGCATTCGTGATGATGCACGAGATGAGGACTTTTTCAAGAACTACTACTCAGAGGCAACGCGTCACAGACAATTCTGACACAGCTGAAGCAACCAAGACACAAGCCATTTGACACAACCAAGAGACGAGCCATTCGAGCTGCGATTAGGTCGAATTTTCTTTTTAAGCTCGGCAAGAGGTAGGCAGGTAGACAGAAAGAGACAGAGACAGGGACAGAAAGAGAAAGAGAAAGAGCGAAAGGGAGAGAAAGGGAGGCACGTACAGTGTCATCGGGCTGGACATTGAGATCAAAGTGGTTGCCCTTGAGAGTCTTCACCGAAATCTTCATCGTGCACGATACTGATCCTTTTTCTTCCCTAGAGGTTCGCCAAGCTGTGCAGACGGCCCGAAAGCTTTCCGAATTGTTTTTCCGGAGACCTCCGCTGCCTGCGAGCCTAACTTCGGTGGTGCAATCAATCAAGGAAGGAAGCAAGGGAGAAAGGGTTTCTTCTGCGCTGGCTGTCTCCCCCGAATGGTCTGCAGCGCCCTAGACGACGACCTTTCCACACCGATTCCACCTTGGGTTTGACGGAGCATCGACACGAGGACCGTTCCAGAAGGGCCTTCCTTCTTCACCATCGTCGACGAACGAACGAGAGTGGACGAAGATCTCCCCACCGACGAAATGGCGCTCCGGTGACGATGCTTCCAGAATGTGGCGGCACACGCCCCGACGAACGGAGAGGAATCCCTCCGTCCGTCGCATAGCCCTCGCGCTAACGGAAACGCCGCCTTTGGGGTTGAGGGTTTTATACCTTTTGTAAAAGCAAGTCATTGTAAAATGATACTCTCCTTTGGCTTCCAAAGTTATTTGGGCCAATGTTGTGTGGTTCATGCACATGTAAAGTCCATGTGTATCATAAGCCTTCGTTTTCAATCGATCGTTATCAAGAGAGAGACAACCTTCTAAATTCTTTGGACCATCATTTCCCAAGGGCCTAATTAGAGGTGGTTTAGAGGGTTGTCCATCTCTCACTAATTAGTGGGCAAATAAGGATGGTAAAATTTGGAGTTTGTGTGTGGGGATGAGTCATGAGCATGTAGTCTTAACCTTCAAAAACCATAAAAAAAAATGATGATTGTTGATAGTATCATTTCTCAATGACCATAGGAATGGTTCTAAAACCTACCTCCCATGGTATGTCTCCTCTAGTAAACGCTCGACAAGAAGGAAGTATTCATTATGAGTGTACCTCTTTAACGTACAATAAAAATGTCTTGAAATAGCATATAGTCCATAGATTACTTTTTGTAAGGTTAATTAGTTTCAAAGATCATGAATTTTGAGTCTAGTAAGACACGTTTGAAATGAATTGACCTCAAACCTATTAACGTGGATGGATGAGATGCACGCTTGTAGGCAACAATTGACATTGCTAGTATTGTTGCTCTTGGGATCGTATATGACACGGCTAACGGGCTCACAGTCACACCGGTACCTGGCTATGGGCGTTACTTTTTCTTTTCTATATGACGTCATTTTTCACTTGACTCAACCTATACAAATTGGGTTTAATTTTTGTCTTGTCAAGTTGATGCGCCACCTTCATTTCGACATTCCTTTTTTTATTATTTGATATCCATATGAAAATGGGAGAACATATGTGTTGTGAGTGAGGTTTTGGGCCATTTGGCAAGGTCTTGTAAACCTAGTTGAGCACATATGTTATTGTCTACAAATCAGAGTGTTTCAATTCCATCACAACACATAGATTAAAAAAGCAATCCTCTTAAATATACACAACAATGTGTAACTCTAAATGATAGACCACAATATTGGGTGTAAAAAGCATAGTGGGCCAGCAATTAAAGTGGGTGCTCATCGGGGTGCGTGTAATCGTAACTTAACGGCCAAGGTCCATAAACCCCCCGGGGAGTGCACTAAAAGTTAGGATTAGGAATACACGTGAGTGCGTTTTAATAGCATACCCCCTACAATACTTGACCTTGAAATAGTTTTTAAATTAAGATTTTTTAGGTGCTAAATCATTACGTATATATCTATCATTTGGTGTAAATTTCAGGACCAGAAGTTTTTAAAATCTTATTAAAAAATTTATAGAAGTTTGAACTGAAATGTGTTGTTTTTCGCTTCAAAAATCAATTTAAAAATATTTACAAGTGAGTATTTTTTGAAATTTATACAACAAAAACTTTAGATTGTGTTTAACAACTTCATATTTTTTTAACAAATTTTAAATGATTTTTTAGTACATACATAGGGGGGTCGAAAGTACGCACTCACGTGATTCCTAGTCTTAGCTTTAAGTGCACTCCCCGGGATAAACCCAAAGTGTGTGGCCGTCCTATTTGCTCTCACAATGGCTAGGTATGTGTTTGATCACGCCTCAAATTGAGTACATTATGGCCCCATTTTATCTCCATGTCCTCTAACTAGGATATTTTATTCTACATATGTAGTTCTTGAGCTTTCCACCATTCACACAATCATGTTTTCCCTATTTGCCTTTTGATGTGGAATTGCTTTAACCCTAGCAAATGCCACCAAAAAGTACCCAACTAAATATCAATCCTGACGTTGGAGATATTGCCTTCCTCTTTGCCAACTAAAGGCTTTCATTATAAGTTAGGCGAGCTACGACGCTACATCCTCGGGAATGGCTCACTCTTAAGTTTCATTAAACTACGTGGTTGGTTCTATTCCCAAAGGCCAAGGGCTCACGGGAATGATTATCCTAAAACTTTTCTTTTTTGGTTCAATATTCTCTCCTTACTTATTCTCAAAGTGGTCAAATATTCCACTCTCTACAACCGCTACTACACGTATACTCCGGTTTAAGTAGCGTGACTTAAACTATTTGTCATCAACACACGTCAATGAACTTGCAACATGCAAATTAATGCATGGAAGGTGGTACAAACCACTTGTTGTTGCATGAAAAATCATGGAAGCCACTCTAAGTTTGCATGGGGAGAGTGGAAATTATCATAAACAAACATACTTTTTTCATTCATCCAACATCAAATTCCTCAAATAGTATGCAGCCTAGAGGTTATTTTTTCAAGTTGATTTGACACCGAAATTAACTTTAAAAACCCGGAATCAGTCTACTCAAGGTCAGGCGAGATCAATCAACCACAAAAAAAACTATACAAGGTCAAGTTTTTATGTTGGGTGAGAGGTGTGCTCGTATGCGTCAATTCCCTCTATCCTGTCCATGACAGGTAAATAGTTTTAATGCCACATTACTAAATCAAATATATACATGTACATGATTCTTGCACTTACTTCTTACAAATGATTGTGTGTAAATCAAGAAAAACTCGTAGTTTGTCAGAGTTGGAAGGTGGGTCCGAACTTTGTGTGTAAAATTGGCGTTTGAGTGACTCAGTCTGTGTCAGTGCCGCTCTCTTGCTTGGATTTGGTTTGCGGTGCAATCACAAGGCTTCTCGGAGAATTGCCTTGGACTGTGTGCACAAATTGCAGGATATTGGATAAGTGAGTAGTGTAGAATCTATCATAGGCACAGGAGTTGCAACTTCAAGCACACATCTCCTGTTGTGGTTAAGCTATGTAAGTCGTACTGGCAGCTCATCGATATCAGTGCACATGTTTGATGTTTTTTCTACTTTAAATAAATCCCTTAAGCTTGAGCTCGAAGATTCTCAGCTGTCTTGTCCTTGGCCCCTCGCATAAAAGCCTTTGGTGCATTACTTACGAAGTGCGGGATTGAAGAAAGATTGTATTTCCTTCACATGATGGTGATGTTTGGCAGGGCAATGTGTTACCTGGGATTCTACGAGGTCGGGAGAGATTCCGGGGTGATTTTGAGTCCCTTTGCTCTGTGAATCGAAGCTCGGAGCTTAGAGCCTGCATGGTAGCAATGCAAAAGTGTGGGGTAGGTGGCCGGAGAAGGAAACAAAAGATTTCCTCGACACAGTGTGCACGGGTTTAGTGATTCTATTCTTTAAACTCGAGGTGGAAGAAAGCGAGCGGAATTTGGATACCTTGTCGTGTGCATTGAAGCTCGATGGCCCGATGTGTACAAGCGTGTTGGCGAAGTAATAACATTGGCGGAGTATAGTTTTGGACCAAAAATATTGAAGTAATATGGAGGATAGGCAGGGGGAGGAGGAGGAGGAAAGTGGGATCAAAGACTCAACGATCCCTGTGGAGTGGGTAGATGAAGATGAATGGGCAGCCATCGAGCAGGCTTTTGCTTCTGCCTGCTCAAAGATTCATTTGATTTCGTCATCATCGTCTTCTTCAACAACCTCTCAATTGCCTGGGACCAGCAACATTGAGAAGAACGAATTGCAACTCGCTTCAAAAGGTATTGCACATGGACCACCATTCTGGGCTCCGGACTTTAAATCGAAGTTGACGACTCGGTGATCACTACTTCCTCTTGAATTCTTTTCTGTGTTGCAAATCAATCCAAATCTCATGAGGAAACCCTAGAAGCTTTTTGGAGTCCTCATTGCAAGCCTTACGTGATTGCTGCTGCTTTTGCAGAAGCACAACAAGCAATAGAGTTAAATCCTTATAACTCGATGGGAGTCTTTGTCGGGAGTTGGTGCCCTGTGATTCTCCTCCATTGGTTGTTTTTGCATACAATATCAATAATGCCTTTCCTCTCGTGATGGTACATGCTCGGAGATGGTGCTTGCATTTGAATCACGAGGAACTTATTTCGTGAGGTTCATACAGGGCCAAATTTATTTTAGCACCTCTTGGCATGCCATTATGAGTTTGACCCTCAATGAACCGATATAGAATTTTCATAATTCGCACCTCCACGCTTACCGAACATGGAAGATGTTCTATACAAAACAACCAACTCCCAACCAAAAGTTACGTTGAGAGTGAGAGGGTAACCCTAATGTCATCGAAAGTTCAGTTTACTAGGGTTCACCTGCTAGGGTTTAGGGCAATGTTGCTGATCCTCAGTGTTGCAGGCCTTACATTGTAGGTGTGTTCATCATTGCCTCAATTCATGCGGTGGCCTATTTGACTCATTATTTTCTGACGAAGTGTGCAATCAACATCACAGAATGCTGTTGATGCAGATTCCAAGGAAAGCAACACACTTGGAGGAATCCAAGTTAACGGAAACCTAGACAGGGATGAACCTCCAAGGAAGCAGCTGCGCAGGACGTTGCCGGCTTGGTTCGAGGAAAATCGACTCAAAGTCCCAAAATCAGAGTCACTTCTGATCACAAGGCGATTTAAAACGGCCAAGGGAGATGATGTTCCTGTGGATGGTTTACAAACACCTTTGGTTCAGACCAATTTAAGCCAGCTGACATGCACATGGCCAATGTCGCACTCTGAATATCAAGGTATAGGCTCATCTATTTAGAATGATAGGTCGTTAGCAAAGATACATATGCAGATTTTGAAAAGTCTGATATTGGTCAGTACCATCAAATATGGAGAACAGACTGTCTTTGAATCCCTAAACAGAGTGATAGTTTGTGCTTGAAGGTGAGGTGAAGCCAAAGATCCAATCTCTGCAATTCAAGGGTCAACTAACATACAGCAAGACACAAGCAGAGGTTGATGCAAGTGTACATGAGATTTGGAAGATAGTTGCAGCAAAGAGATTGAGCTCATCAGGGAAGGTTCCAATGGGTTTTGACATGGAATGGAAAACCTCTTTCCAACGAGGTCTGTCTCTCTTTTTGACCCTTTGTTTGATATAGTTAATTGGAATCGGAGAATCAGTCTATTACCTTGATTTTCGAAGTTAGCACATAATGTCTTCAGTAGAAACAGTTGTTTGATATAAATCATACTAAGTTCCTTGAGAGGTAAGAATGCACCACAAATCTACACAACCTAGTAAAAGGAGAATTAACCACAGTTGGAAGAGGGTAATTGAAATTTGGGGCTGCTGACCACATGTGCAAATTGTACATGACCAGATCACATTACGACAGAACATTGAGAAGAACTGCCCTCTGATTCTTTTCTTCATCTCGTATTCTCCTGGATTTGTAATCAGGTGAGGCATCAGGGAAAGTAGCAGTCGTCCAGTTATGTCTGGAGAATGACAGGTGTGATGTGATGCACATTAAAGAGTCGGGCGTTCCACCATCCCTTGCAAAACTTCTCGAAGATTCCTCCATTCTCAAGGTTAGTCTGCAATGTTTAAGCAGATGATGGATTTCAAGACAGCAATCAGTATCACAGAGTTTATTGTTGTGGAGTCTCACAAAGTTATTGTTCCATCATGGTCACTTTCCGATGGTTAGCTATCACATCACAGTCTCGTTCCGTCATAGGTACATGAGATACTTGTGTTGCAGTGTTGAACATTCAATTGTAGAGAGTCTAACCGTATGATGTTTTCTACGTACTTCTGTTCTTTCCTATTTAAGTTTATCTCGTCAGGCCTTTGTTGTAGTTTCTTAATAACAGGTTTCCAGACAGGAGTAGGAATCTATGGTGACGTAGCAAAACTGCATCATGATTACGGAGTTCGAATACAAGGAATTGTTGACCTTTCTTCAATGGCCAACAAAAAGCTTGGAACAGACCGACATTCGGTTAGGCAGTGGAGCCTCTCCTCCCTCGCTCAAGAGCTCACAGGCAAACAGGTTTGACTTCTGAGCTTATGAATTTGTGACAAATGATTATACTGGCAGATTACGAATTGAACCTGATGCAAATCTCTGACCGAGGTTATGTATAAGTTTCTAAGGTCCGAGATCTGACGTTGTAACAGGTTGACAAAGTGAAGAGTGTACGCACAGGGGATTGGGAAGCATGTCCCCTCTCACAAGCACAACTTATGTATGCGGCCACCGACGCATTTGCATCCTTGTATCTATATCAGGTAGAGCTTCAAATCTAAAACTAAGGTCACTTTATTTTTTGGTTTGCCATGGTGACTGGTACATAGGTCAATGTATGGTATTAATAATCAACAGTAATAATGGTATTAAAGAAGCTACCCGTGGGTATCAAAATTGTAGTACCAGTCAACTATGGATATTTGGTGGGTATGTCAAGGTGAGAGAATCTTTGTATGCCCGAGTTATTATTTGCGTCGATACCATTCTACACCATATTATTAAACCATATTATTAAACCCTAACCATTCTAAATCATACTAGGGCGATTTTGCCTAGGTATAAAGATTCTTGCATGGTATATAGACGCAAATGGCATCAAAAACAATTGTGAAATTCTCACTATAGATACCCCAATGGTATCCCAAAAACACGATACCAGTTTAACACAGGTGCTAACCTCCCTTTTTGGTTTACGGTGAGTTTAGGGTTCACTTGAAATTTAAACACTTTTGAATTTTGGGTGCCCTCTTTTGGAAGACCCTATTGACATATCTCCTTACCTTTTGAAATTCATCTAATGCCATTCACTCAATTGTCTTCTTGAAAACTTAGGACCTGTATGTGACATTTGAGTTCTTCCTCTTGACTTTGGAATTTTGTTCGTCATTCTCAATTTGTCCTTGATGTAACTTCATTGCAGATTCTGGAATCATTTCCCGGCCACGAGGACATGGATGAGCTGGACAGTAAAGAATTTATTAAACCCATTTAGTGAGAGACTTGAAAGACAGGGTATTTCCATTCTTCAAACTACACCACGTATCCATTGATACGGGTAGAAAGCATGCCTAGTTTATTTGTTTGCAGTGTTTACCTTGGGGGTTATTTTCATGCTCTCAACTAGGATTGGAACTAAAGTAACAGTGCTTATTGAACAGTATGTAGAAACTTGAGAACACAAATTTCATTTTATGAGAACAAAGTGGCGACTGCACAGCATGTCATCCATAAAGTCTCTGGGTCTGGCTCAGGGTGAGTTCGCTAAAAGCTGAGTTTGAGAGCTGATGCATAAAGTGACCCAAGTTTTTTTCAAGGGCTGAATCAACATCCTAAAAGATTGGGGCTGGGGTTTTGGTTAGACCTTGATTATTAGATGCTGAAGTTCTCCTAAAGTTCTTTGGATTGAAACAGGAGGTCCAAGGAGTTTCACCCATGTTTCAATATTATCCTCTTACACAAGACACACTAATGAGCTCTTAAAAAAAAATTATAATAAATAAATAAAAATCCCTCTTTCTTTCGTCCCTCGAAGAGAGACAAAATCGTGGGTTTGATCCTTCTTCGAGGGAACTCTCTACTCAGATCCCGTTAGCTTGTCGTGTCTCACAACCCATTTTCAAAGTTGGGTGAAACTCTTTGGACCTCCTCTTGCCATCCCCAAAACTTCAAGAACTTTAGGATCTAAAATAAGGTATATCCATGGGACTTGCCACCCTAAATTTCGGATTGGCCTATGCAACGCTAGCTTGACCACCCATCCCAGTAGCTAGAAAGGCGGGCACCACTCTTCAAGCATGGTAATTTAAGCATCAAGAAAACTTGGGCGACTTTCTGGATAAGCTCCGAAACTCACATATTACCTGACTCGGCAACAGGTTCGCTCCCTGCAGACTTCCTGCATAACGCTACTGATCCAGTGAACAGGGAGAGCTGGCTGCTAGATACAGATGAAGCGGTCGAGTTTGAGAAATAACACCTCCAAATCCAATAAAGAAAAACACCCAGAAAATTGCAGGAGGGTCGCGTGGCCCTATGTTTTTTTAACTGTGGGGACAGCCATAACTTCTACACACATACACGTGGAGAGTCGTGAACCATCTCATTTCGCCCGGGAGTTGTGAGTGAGGAAGAAGATGGTTGAAAGCTGGCCCCCACCTGGACAAAGTACTCTTGCTTCCAAAGTACTGTACCCGCTCGCTCCCTCATTGTCCTTCAAATATACATGTGGACAAAGCCACTTGTTTACCAATTTACCTACCGTCCTCAACTCTCTCCGTGCTTCTCTCAAACACGCCTCCACTAGCTAAACTGTAAGGGTCCACTACATGTGGTTCGTTTCCTGCTACCGATGTGCTGTACTAGGAGATCTGTGATGAACGATCGGCAAAAATCGGATTGAAAATCGGACCTCTCCTTCTTTAGTAGGGCTTCTTTGTTCGCGGGGAGGGGGGCACATAGGATTTGAGTTGAGAGAAGGTTTCATGGTTGAGAATCGAACTGCCAACAACTCCATTCAGTTTTGGGTGCCTTTTCACTATCTTCCAGTAGTTTAGGGTCATCTTGGACCACCCCTGATTTAGTTGTGGTTGTTTCAAGTGCATGTTTTGTTGATGCCTTGGCTGAATACATAAGTTCTCCTGATCGTGGTCACTATTTGGGTTTGGAGTAGCTAATAAAATGTGAAGACATGTTGTAGGCGAGTCTCTTTTAAGCATGTGGTTTTGTTTTGTTTTGGGAACACGTGAGGCGCGTGGCCACGTGGCTACACTAAATATGATATTTAGTGTCACCAATTCTCTAACTGTCTTGCTCGATACAAATAGTAAACCGTGGTGTAGTGTCACCAACACTAAATGTTAAACCCAACATTATTTGTCATTCCTTGTAAAAAAAATTGGGGGATTATAGATTTACAGTGTTGCAGTTATTGTCACTAACCAAGAGGTTTTCCATCCAAATTTCATTCATCCATGACAATATTACATCACAAGTTGCTGACAAGAGAACAGTAGGGTTTTGGCCAATGGATGAACTCGTCCATCATCCACGACAATATTTGTCCACTTGTTCATAAAAAGTGTCATCTGAAAAGTTAGTAGTGACATAAAATGCCATATGACACACTAAATATCATATTTGGTGTAGTTTTTTTTCTGTTAAGTAGAGAGAAAAATTGGCCGGGAATCAAACCGCCAACCACTCCATTCAGTTTAGGGCACCTCTCCACTATCCTCTAGTAGTTTAGGGTCATATCGGACCACTAAACATGTGATTTTTATGGTGTTTGTTCTTTGATCCTCACCAAACCACTCAGCAATCAAATATGAGTGTTTGATTGAGAAAACTAACCAAATAACACCCCACATACTTTAATACATGTGTTTGCTCCGCCATGAGCAAACATATCTATCTATCTATCATGGGTGAGTAACATCATACTACTCAAAGAGTTCTTGGCGATTGTTATGTGAAAGAGTTCTTGGATTGCATTTGGGAGGCTTTCCAAAAGATCCCAATGTTCATCCACAATGGAATACACTCGCATATCTCTCTTTTGTCCATGTTGTTGTCCTAGTTGATTGTGAGGCCAGTTCACTAGGGGCCTTTTGTGATCACTTTTCTTTATCATATGCATGTATTTGAGTAGCCAAGAAGAGACTCCAAAATTACATATATCACAATGACATTGGATTATGTGCTCGAAATATTCACATAGGCATTATACATTATATAGATGTAGTTAGGAGGACATATGTGATCATCTTAATGAGATGAAGACTCTTCACTTTGACTTCTTATAATTTTTGCGTCTTGACTTTAATTCTCCGATTTTGAATAAGAAATGACCATATTTGTGGTTCATCATTGCTATTGTATGAGACATTTCCCAATCCCTTCAAACGGTCAAGATTGTATCTACAATTTGGATAGTGCCAACAAATAAGGCCACATTCACTCACCTAACCACACACCAATTAAATAAAGGGCATCCAATTAAGAAAAGTAACCGAACAACACCCACATACTACCATTTTTTTTTAAATGTATTTTGGACGAATGTATTGCACCATTTATGGTGTTTAGTGTCACATGCATAATAGTGTCACTTACCCTACTTTGAGGCGTATGCTAAGTTACACTAATGACCACCAACTTCATCATTAGTGTCATCTCATGACACTTGGCACTCAAGTGCGCTTACTAATATCTTGGCATGAGTATGTTCAATAGTGTTATGAGGTGTATGCCTATGTTCCACAATGGTCTGCAAGTTGACTAAAATGTACACAAATGACACTTGGCATTAGAATGCTCAAGGATACCTTCTCGTGTATATTGAAATGTCAACACACGACACTTGCCATCAATATGCTCAATAATATCTTCCCCTTGCTACTAAAATGCAAAACTATCATCTCAAACATCCCAACGTGCTACGTTAAATGTCATAACACAAATAAATGAATATAATTTCAAAAAATTCGCTTATGTTGACGAATAGCACCATATTGGCCATTAGCGGACATTGTGACACTATGAGACCTCTAAGCATTTAGTTTAGGCCCTTTGCAAAGAAAAGGGAAAGAAAATAAAAGAAAGCAACGCCCGTATCTAGGTACCGGCATGAATGTGAGCCCGTTAGCCTAATGTTGATCACGGTAATCCGTGATGCAACATAAGGTGTTATGCGATTTGGGCGAACCAACCCATACTCTCATTCCTTGTTGGATGCCTAAACCCTTGCCTCCAAGGAACTAGTGTACAAGTTGGTTCGCCCCAGTTGTGTTATGCCTCCTAGGAGGTGGGCTCAGGTGTAGTACGTATCTTTCCAATTTACTTGTGGGGATGGGGGATGGGTGTTTGTTTATTTTTGAGTTTTCTTTTGTTTAGGACCAAATATGTGAGATATTTGATGGCAATATGGTGGATGTTTCTCATGAGGGTTTTAATGGTTGGTTTTGGGATTTTTAGATTGGTAAGTTTATGGATGGAGTGTTCGTGTAAGGCCCTTCTTACTCCGGCTGTGATGGTAATCAGGGGGTTGGTCTTCCACCCATTGTTTTGCATGGTGTTAATGAGGGGGTCGTATTTAGTGTGTTTGTGTGTGAGGGCTTGGTCAAGGCATCTGTCGCGGCAGTATGTGAATTCAATGAGTTGGATTGTGAGTGTGGGGAAGGGTGATATTGGTGTTTGCGTATGGTTTGGGGCTCCAATTATGCATAAAATATTTGTTCGTATTTTGGTTTGGCATTGGCATGTTATTTGTGGGCATGTACATTTAAGGAGCCAGTCTGGGATTGTTTGTTCGGAGGGTTTGTTGTTAAAGTTGCTTGCATTGGTCAATGTAAAAAATCAGGTGTTTATGTTAGCTTGTAATGCTTGGGTAATGAGGTGTACCGCTTTATTAGTGTTGTGCACTTCTTAGACCTTTTAAGCATGGATTTTCGCATGTTGATAATAGGTGAGGCCATGTGTCTCTGCCATTGTGGTGGCCCTTTGCAAATAGTGTACGTGACACCAAATACCATTAAATGGTGTAGTACTTAATCATCATGTGTTTGAACTTTGAACTGTCGCGGTGAATGTTTGTGATGATACCGGGGCCTTTGGGGGGGGGGGTCCTCAAGTAGCTTGGAGTGAGTGTTGCTTGTCAAGTGGCCTCGTAGAACCTCGCGGAACGCACCAATCGTATTTGGCCATGTGCCTCGGCGGGCAAGATGCCACCTAAGACGACACAACAATTGACAAAAATAACAGCTACTGTAGTGACGCATAAAACGGGGGGTTAAAGTGGTGTGGCACCATCGGGGAAAGGGGGGAGGGACTTGTCCCATACACGAGCGTACTTCTCATCCATCCAACATATAAAGCTTGACCCCTTTATAAGTGTGTGGTCGATTCATCTCATCTCATCTCATCTCGAGTGACTTTGGACTAGACTAATTTGGGGTCGTTTTCGTTGAATTGGGCATCAAACCAACTTTCATGAGAAACTTTTAAATGGCATGTTATTTCAAGTTCTTTTATATATAAATATTGGATGAATGAGAGGTATATTTGTATGCAATAATTCCCTCTCCTCCCCAAGGAGAAGGCAACATTTACACTGAAACATTGTATAATCCCATGATTTTTATTTTTAGTGAATTTGACTTTTAAACCGGGGTCGAATATTTTGATACAGTCTACTTGGATTAGATTCAAATGAATCAACATCAAACTTGGGAGTGACAAACTTTCACGGCACCCCCCCTTGGTACGTGTCATGAAACGAAATCTTCAAAAGAAATAAAAAGAAAGAAATAGGATTCCGATGTTGCCACTGATGTGAATTATGATGTTGCATCATATTTGAGTTGGTCTTAAGTTTATATACAATCTTAATACATATGTTACGAGAATTAGAGGGCATTTGTTGCCTACTGCCTCCTTTCGAAGATGAATACCTTGAACGGCCGCAAACAAGCCGGCCAGCACCTATCTCCCCCAAGGGCAAGCCCCTAGGTTCCCACAAAATTGGTTGAAAATGTTCGTTTCATTCAAAATACCCCCACTATGATTGGATGGACAATGGCCGATAGGGTGCACCGAAATTCAAGTGTCATGAAGGTCAACCAACTAAGTATTGTTCCAACCTTTGACGGCTTACCCTTGGAGCTCCCGTGGGGTCACTGAAGGCCTTGGGTTTGAGTCACCCCGGAAATCTTCAAACATATACCTTATGTAGCATTGCAATGTACATGGATCTACTTTTTAAGTAGATTGTTCAAGTAGATAATATCTACACTATACATGTAATCTAGTGTGGTCCACATTATTCACCATTGACCCATGTTAATGATATTACAATTATTGACTGGCAAGTTGCAACTAGAGGAGGGGGCATAGGAGACTTGTTGCTATTAACATGACAAGGTGTGGAGGCCATTCTGATCAATGTGACACATCAACTTTAATGCAACACTAAGCCAAATTTATTTTGTAATGACGTGTCAAAATGCATAGTTATAGTAACAACGTAATATATTTGGATTTGTTGTACGTGGATACCAATCATGCAGCTTGGATGCTTCCACCTTGCATCTACCTTGAGTGGACGGTTAAGTTTAGAGTTCAAGGTTGCACCCTATCTATTAGAACAACTTCCAACACACCAATCATGTAATTTGTTCACGTCGATGATGGCGAGATCTACAATGAACACATATTTAAGTAAAATTGGATTAAGTCCAAGTCTAGAATTATAACATGTTGAATTCTATCATAGGATCCTACAATAGGATTGTATGGTAAGTTCCTTCGACCATCGAATATGTAGTGTTGATTATGATAATATTATAGCAGTTATTTTGATTGTATTTTCACTGTTCAACATCTATTTTAAAATATTTTAACATAAAAACTTCATCATATTTTAATAGGATAACATTCAAGTAATCATTGAGGATTTAGACCTCGTCCATAATGCTTAGGTGTACGAGAAGTGTATCATAGGATCCTTTGAAAGAATTGAAGCAACCAAAAGGTCCAAATTTTCAAAATATGTCCAAAATCTACTTCAATACTACACGATGGTATGTGCAATGAGGTTGCCTTCCCAAAAAGATGGCCTCTTTACCCATGCAATCTACCTTGGGCATATCACAAAACTTCCAACTTTGTTCATTCTTCCATATACCAACTTCAAAATACAAGAACATAACGTATTTTGTTAACGTGATAATAAAAGTCCGAAACAATGCATAATGACAATAAGTTAACACAGGGCAACCTAATTGCACGTATCAATGTAGAATATTGGCCATCATCTATATAAATGGACACTACAAATCTGTTTGCATTTTGAATCTCAGTTAGGGCCGGTTCACACTATGGCCGTCCAAGTCGAGAGGCCGTGGGATTGAGTGGCCAAACTTTGTTGAGAGTCCAAAGAAATGGACTGAAAATAGCCAATAAAATATAGTATGTGGAGCCTTTGGCCGGGCATAGTGTGAAGCCTCCAAAGGCCAAGCCCAAAGTCCAAACCGTTGGCCATGAACTCCCATGGCCTCTCAACTTGGACGGCCATAGTGTGAAGCTTCCAAAGGCCAAGCCCAAAGTCCAAACCCAAAGGAGCATTCCACTTTATTCCTTGCTCAAAATAACCCCTCCAATCTAACGACCAAGATCTTGTCAATGATTGATTTTTTAATGAAAAAAAAGTTCGGCCTCTCGACGGAAGTTTGGGTTGAGCATTTTGCTCGACCCAAACTTTGCTCGAGAGGCCGAACTCTTGGCGCCAAAACTTCCTAAAAGTGCGCCACCTAGGCTCTTTTGGAGGCGACGTCCTTTGGACTTTGGCCTCTAGTGTGAAGGCCGAGAGGACTTGGACATTTCTGCATTTTCATTGGTCCAAACGCTTCTCCTCTCGAAGTTTGGCCATAGTGTGAACCGGCCCTTAGTTCAAGATGGTTCAAGATGGTGTAAATCTAGGTCATGGCATGCAAACCCCAAGGCAGGGAATCATGAAAATCATGGCCTTACAAAAATACACTACGTTGATATGTGCAATTAGGTTGCCTTCGCATATAGGTTGCCTCTTTTTACGCATGTAAATAACCTAGGGTCAAAGTCATACACAATAACATTATAACTTTCTTCGTTCTCCGATAGCAATCACAATTGGTTACTAATCACTGCTGAAAATTAATCATTGTATTTTGTTGCTATAATAGTAAACGTTTTAAACAAGTGTTTTTTTTAGACAGAAGGCCGACAAGCCAACACCAAAGCACAGGAGGCAATTGATCACCTGGCAAGTTTTCCGTCAGGTAGAGAGGAGATTTCACAGCCGAGATTCGAACCGCCAACCTCTTCCTTGAGATTTGGGTATCCCTCCACCATCATCCGGTAGTTTAGGGTCATCTCGGACCAAGTTTTAAACAAGTATGGAGTATCAATATATTGGCATGGAGAGACCTACGAATTGCACATATAAGGGCCACTTCACACACGAGACTAAGAGCCCGTGACCATTATTACACTTCAAGCACTCTTGTTGGTGGAAAAGGCGGAGCCGGTCCAAGTTCGCTTCACACTACACCGAGGGACCAATGGAGTATGTGAATGCAAGATGGATGCAAAGTCTACATGGATGCCTATGTGGCATCACATGGATCATGTTTCATGGTCACTTGGACTATTTTCAAAAACCACCTCTTGGAGGTAGGCCTAACACAAAACCGGGAGACCATGGCACTCCAAACGCTCAGAACAGTTGGTTTATTCTATTGTATCATGCATAAGGACCCGCATGAATAGAAATTCATTGAAATAGCATTTAGTTGAGGGCCCGGTCACATATGACTTTCCACTACACTTGAGGGTCCATGACCACACTGCATGGTTTTGGAGGTGAGTTGGGACGGCCTTTGGACACTTTCTTTTGGGCTCTCACAATTTCATGGTCACGGCTCTTGGCCCATGTGTGAAGTGGCCCTTAGTGTAGATGTGAAGGGATTGGTTATGTACGGAAACTTACATGGGACGAGGTTTGTCCTCTTACATAAGCTTTACGGGAACTGAGGGTGGCAAGGTAAAATTGAGCTGGTTAATTCAGTTGTCCATGCAACTTGCATGTGATTTTATCGACACATGATCCATGGGTGTAATTCATATGGAAATTAGTAGTATGAAGATATGTCCACAAATATAGAGTACACCGATTATCCCATTTAGTGTATGTTACTATGCGGAGTTATACAATGTTATTAGTGTTTAATGAGAATGTAATATTTTACCGAGCAAAGTCATTTACGTTCTACACTCTAACCTCCCTAATATCACACTCATGACAACCAAAGTGCACGTGATATTAGAAGGTTGTAGTGTTAACATGGATGCGTCATACGAGATAGTTAGTGTAGCATGTGACATCATGGGATAACACAAACTCAACATTGCGATAATGACAATAATGGTGATGACGACAACGTGATGTGTGCGAGCGTATGGTTTGAATTCCTCGATGGATTACATTAATGTCAAACACTTGTGATATATGGGAGGAAAATGTGACAACAAGGAGGGAGATTGGAACCGAGCACGTCTATTCTTTAGGGTTTTGGGATATAAGAGAGGAAGTGACATTACGGAGGGTGACATTATGGAGGTCAGGGTGTATAATGTCCTAACAACCTTGTGAACTTTGTTAGTACAAATTGAATTCTTGAGCAAGACTTTATTGCATTGCGTGCTTCCAGAAAGTAACATGCACTAAATGGGATCATCGGTGTAGTTCCCATGTACACTTTTGCATGGGGTTCCACATGTACAAAACTCTAATGATGAACTTGATGAACTTGATGAACTTGATGTATTTGATGTACCAAGAAACAAGTGGTCGGCAAGTCGGGTCCACCCAATGACCACTATCTAAACTAATTTCCTCGGAAGAGAAACATACCATTAACTTAGTCCATGGCCATGTTGAGTGGGGTGGGTCATGAATCGGCCAAGTTTGGTGCAAGAACCTCAACATTTAAGCTCTTGCACATGTGCTCCAATTTCAATTGGACAAGCTCCAACAAATATTCCCCTAACCAACATCCCGGCTCCATATACTCTCCTTTCTCCCATGCAGTTGGAATTTCGTGAAGTAGAGTCAACAACCCTATGATAATTCCTCCCCAAGTTATTTTTGGGCAGGGCAACCTTTAAGGTTGTTGAATAATGTTATGGGTTATACATGTCATTGAAGAGCTTTGAAAACAATGTGTTAGACCATGTGATCATGTTTGAATGAGGTGGATGTGTCTGAATGTGTGGTTCACCTTGAGAAATTTGTTGGGGCAGGTCTAACCCCTTCCTAATGGTCATTACATAAAGAGACGGACTAAGAATGACCTAGTGACTACCTAATATGACATTCAAGTTCAAGGACCAAAGCCGCCATAACACAAGAGTGACGTCAATTCCTTTCACCTTCTTGCCAATATTGATATTTTGGCCTTACTTGTGCTACATACCTACAACGATATGTGCAAATAGATTGACCCATGTTAATTCATTGACACTCTACACTATTTTGAATATTTATGACAAAATTAATAAAAATGCATTATCCATAACATTACTCACCAGGTGGGTCAGTTCCGTGACCGTGGAATATGTCAATTGTATTCCGCACCCCCCAAACAAAGTAAGAGTATTTGTTCAAAATTCATACACTCATGGTGAACTTGGAAATATGGGTGGACTTATACTCCCAACACTATGTGCAACGAAATCACTATTCATCTGAGTAATATTCACAAGAAACACTATTAATCCCATTAGTATTCCGTGAAAATACTATTCATAACAACACTATCATTGAAAACACCGACATTGTTCACAATATTCTTACTATTGATACTAGCACTATTCATTATTCGTACTAGCGTCAATTTCTTCCTATTTTCTAAGTTTCTTCCCATGAAGGTAAGATAGTGGACACCCATCTCGGATGCCAAATATAGAACGGAAGACAACCATGTAGCTAAATACTAATATGTTCTTTTACTGTGATTGTAATATGGATGAATAATCAAAATTGTAAGCTTTTGTGATATGGTTTTGACCGTAGGTAATTTGCTTGGATAAAGAGTCGAGTTGTTTGTGAGGTCAACCTATTTGCACATATCACTGTAAGTTAGGGCCACTTCACACTTGAGACTGAGAGCCCGTGACCATCACACTTCAAGCACATTGGTAGAAAAGGTGGAGTCGGTCTAAGTTCGCTTCACACTACGCTCAAGGGACCAATGGAGTATGTGAACGCAAGATGGATATAAAGTCTACATGGATTCCTACATGACATCGAATGGATCATGTTTCATGGTCACTTGGACTATTTTCAAAAACCACCTCTTGGAGGTAGGCCGAACACAAAACCGGGAGACCATGGCACTCTGAACACTCACAATCGTTGATTTATTCTATTTTATCATGTGTGAGCACCTGCATGAATAGAAATTCATTGAAATAGCATTTGGTTGAGGCCCTGGTCACATATGACTTCACACGACACTTGAGGGCCCATGACCACAATACATTATCTTGGGACAACCTTTGGACACTTTCTCTTGGGCTCTCACAACATCATGGTCACAACTCTTGGCTCGCGTGTGATGTGGCCCTTAAGGTTGTCCCAAGACGCATCCAAAATCATTCAATGTGGTCATGGACCCTCAAGTGTCGTGTGAAGCCATCTATGACCGGGTCCTCAACCAAATGCTATTTCAATGAATTTCTATTCATGCAGGTCCTCACACATGATAAAATAGAAAAAATCAATGGTTGTGAGTGTTCGGAGTGCCATGGTCTCCCGGTTTTGTGTTCAGCCTACCTCCAAGAGGTGGTTTTTGAAAAGAGTCCAAGTGAGCATGAAACATGATCCATTCGATGCCATGTAGGAATCCATGTAGACTTCACATCCATCTTGCACTCACATACTCCATCGGTCCCTCAAGCGTAGCGGGAAGCAAACTTGGACGACTCCACCTTTTCCACCAATGAGAGTGCTTGAAGTGTAATAATGGTCACGGGCTCTCAGTCTCGTGTGTGAAGCGGCCCTCAGTGCTTTCAAGGTTTCTTCCTGTGACCACAGTGTCCGCAAATTTTATCCATAGAGCCAGGTGGGACCCAATTGAAGGCAGTCGAGTACTACTATCAGTTCTTCCCACAGCCCGTACTTCCAAAATGGTTTGAGTCGCACAGGCACATGCTGTCTGAGACTCACAACGCAGACCAGGTCATTTTGAGGGAATAAAAAAAAGAAAAAATACTGAACCAATTATGAACCAGCTCAACTAATTCCCAGCATTGTTGTAAGGAGAGACACCTTGGTCCGAGACGACCCTAAACTACTGGATGATGGTGGAGAGATACCCAAATCTTAAGGAAGAGGTTGGCAGTTCGATTCCCGGCTGTGAAATCTCCTCTTTGCTTGACAAAAACTTGTCAGGTGGTTAACTGCCTCCTGTGCTTTGGCGTTGGCCTGTCGGCCTTCTGTCTCCAAAAAAAAAGTAAGGAGAGACGCCCTACTATATGCCTTTTTAAATTTCAAACAACTTATACTTATTCCAACATATTTTCGAGGAGATTTTTGGGCATATTCGGTAAAAATCCAAGTGTTTGCAAGTGTCTAACCAACTATATCATGTTGTGATCTTCCGGTTTTTCTTTACTAATTTGAGGTATATTCCAGTGTTGGACTGGTATCACCTTTAAGTGATACCAGTAGGGTCATGGTATGGCATATATGAAAATGCAAACCATAAGCAATGGTATGGTAATTTCTATTTTTAAAAATTTGGAGAATGGTATGTGCAACAATAATTGGACATTTGTGTTATTGCAAGGGTATGTATAGCACAATATTCAAAGTGTACATATTGTGCCAATAGCAATAATGGTCTGGTATTCAGTACGGTCCACAATACTTGTATTAAATGGGAAAATTTTATAAGTGATTTGGAAAATGACTTGAAACAAACATGCATATTATTGAATATATTCCGGGAAACTCGAGCCTTTTCATTCAAGCATCAAAAACATGTACAAAATGGGAAGGCCGCAGCCTTATCTTATACTAAATCACTCTACATCCTCTTCAAAACATCCTCTTCATACCCTTCACAAAAAACCCACTAAAATCTTGATCTCTCACCGCAATACTGGTCCTGGAACGGTTCCTCATTTTCAAAACCAGCCTGGTAGGGTTTCGGGGAGGTCCCCGCCTCCGACCTACCCGCCCATTAGGGTTTGCCTATGGTATCGTTCAACGACCTACCCGCGGGTATGGTTGGTTAAACCCATGCCCTTCCCCGGGCACATACCCATGTTTGACCACAATACCAGTCCAACACTGGTATATTCCACATATTCCTTTAGAATGATTCGTAATTTTCTGAAATTCTGAACTTCAACCAATTATTTCTCAAACTCAACCGGTTCGTATGTACCTAGCGGGCAGTTCTCCCCGTTCATTGTACGGCATCATGTGTTGATAAGTAGTGTAATATATATTTCTAATACATGTCTTTTGGTGCATGTTCTTTGATTCACATCAAACTACATACCAATCTAATCATAGGTGTCCATTTGTGAGTTAATGATGGATTAGGCACGTTTATTGTTTTAGGAGGATCTCTCTCTTTCTCATGAGGGTCATGCACTTGGAGCAGTGCCCAGGAAGTTTTTGGGCATAGTCGGTCACCTAGTGATTCTAAATCCAACCGGTTCCATGTTGACATCTTCCAGTTTTGCTTTATTCATTGGCGGTATATTCTATAGATTCCTCTAAAATAATCGGTAATTCTCCTGAAGTCTTGAACTTTAACCGGTTATTTCTCAAACTCAACCGGCTCATCTGTAACTAACCACCGGTTCTCCCCGAGCCCTAACTTGGTGGGAAAAACACTCTCCCATCTATCATTTGTGATTGGAAAAGGTGAGAATATTAGAATTTGTATTGAATGATTTGAGCATCATTCCACGTTTATTATGTGGATCTTGTATCACACATTCATAGGCTTAACTCCTAAAGGCCAGAGTAAAATCTCCCCATAAACCCCTTAAACATATAAGTCCAGTCCAACAACATGTTTGAAGTAGATTGCCATTTTTTTATGGTAGATATGACTGTACGGATGGCATCTTTGTAACTTTATCACTGCTCACACAATTTTGTTTGTGGAATTGGTAGGGAGGCGGTGATGCTAGTGGTTGGTGAGGAGTGCCATTATTGTGTTCAATATATGTTGCTCGGTACCAATTCAATCTTCCATGGTCACATTAAGGGGGTTACTTAACATGCGCATTCTTGTTCATTTCAATTCATGCTCATTGTTGGGGTTTGTGTGCATGTGTTATGCAATTATGTGTGGGCTCTCTACTCTTGGTTGGAGGTTGTTTAGTCACCTTGATCATGTTGAACCCACACTTGAGCATGCATTTCCCAAGCTTGTGGTGGAATCACCCGAAGATATGTAGAAGAGGAAAATAACCTACGAGATGAATCATCATTTCTGGGATGTGTGGGCAACCAAGCTAGCTTATGCAAAGTGAACTGTTCTTCGGGTTGGGAAGGTGTATTAGGTGAAAAACATTATTTGTTCGATTCCAAAGTTGGATAAACTTTATAAACATTATGGGAGGCAGAAGAGTGTTGTGGAGATTCAAGGTGTTTGCAAGGTTGGTGGTTTCTACATTAACAAGGAATGTGGTCATGTAAATAATGAAGGTTTGTTCTTGATAGGCTCTAGGGACACAAAGATGATGGCTGGTGGGGTGGACCTGGACATTGCCAAGAAGAGGATCCAATTTGGTGTGATCTACAATATGTTGAAGTTGGGAGGCCAATCATGGATGACCTAGTTGTGCCTAACCAACCCTGGATGCATTGGTGTGCCACTTCGGGTTGCGTAGTGCCAAAATGATGTACCAACTTATGCAAAACAAAGTGAGGAAGGAGGTGATGGCAACAAGAGTACGTAGCATAGTTGTGACAAAGTCATAGCTTGTGATAACCAAACATGAATTTCCATGGATATTGGGTCCTTTTCTCTACGGTGATTGGGAGTTAGGGAATCAAAATGGCATTATTCTTCCACCCCCCCCCCCCCCAAAACCCCCATACAATGTATTTTTGTTCATATCTTTGTGTGCATGTAGCTAGGTTTTCTTTTCCTCTTGTTTTTCTTTCTTCAAATTATTTGTGTGGGGTTCAATGTTGGCCCAAGGTCTTTCCACGATGGTTGTATCTAGATATGGGTGAGTTGCTTCATGTATATGAAGTTTGGCCTTGGTTGGTTGTAGGTTTACAATGGGCCTTTATCTTGCATATGAATGTGTTACAATGTTCAACTGTAAGGGACCGTAGTGTTTTTTATTGACAACAATTTTGGTGCAGGTTCAAGTGCAACTTGAAGACTTGGAGCTAATGCAATTGTGGTGAAGCTTGATGACAAGTTGGGGTGTAGGTTATCAAGTGCATGCAATGAAGTGCAAGCTCTCTAGTTGAGGATCAAACTTGAAGTTGTGGTCACAACAAAGTTGTGTGCAAACTTACCATAGGCTAGTTAATGGAATCAATGGTATCGATTTCATAAGGAATTTTCCCATAGGGTTTGCATTGTGAAGTTTTTAATGCATGTTTCAGGCTAAGAGACTTAAATTCTAGAAGCTAATAGCACAATAGGTGTTTGATGACATGCTAAGACACTTAAAGTTTGGAAGCTAATAGCACAACATGCTTTTGACGACATTAACCAATTGTGCACAAAGGAATGCATTCAAAGGCCACAAATTAGAACTCCAACATATTAAATTAGCCAATTTTTTCTACTCGACCCTACTTAGATTTGTCATAAACTGTACAATCAACATTTCACCAACCAAATTATTTTACAGTATAAATTTACATTTTACCATAGAGAGAGACGACGTCAACCTCTAGGGCTAGCATGAATGAGAGATGCTTCGCGTTCATTCCATAACATTATTCTGATCCATAACAGTGTTATGTGGGACTGACAGTATTATGTGAAATATTCCATCATTCATGTTGAATGTAGGGAATATTCCGTAGAATATTGTCAGTCCCGCATAACACTACTATGGATCTGAATAATGTTATGTACATACAGTGATGCACAAAAGTACTTGGCCACTACTTGTGAATCTATTTGGCGTGCAATTGTAGAGATAGGTTACTGAAACCGCCTCCCAAATTAATTAGGGTTAATCAACATCATTTAATGCAGTATTAGGTGGCTTCCTTTGGGTAATCCAAGTGGTACATTTTTGTGGGAGTGGTTCAAATAATCTCAAGGGTGGCCAACTACATATGTTGACAATAATGACTTCTTCTTTCACGTGTGTTTCCATTGAGTGTATAGATCTTTGAGAGCTTCCAATAGTCTTAAGTTGAGATTCTTCACATTTCTAGTGGTCACAATGAAGAAAACAAGTTTTCATGAGCGTTCCCAAGTCATAGCATTGAGTAAGCAAGGATTTTCACAACGTTTCATAGCCGGCCATCTTCACATTCCTCGTAGCACAGTTGGCCACATTTTAGTTCGGTTCAGAGAAAATGGGGAGGTGTCTGATTGTCTAAGATATAGGAGACCATGTCATTTGAGCATTCGGGATGAGAGGCTTGTTGTGAGGACTCTCAATCAACCGAAATCATGGATTGCGGCAGTTGTAGGTCGTAGTTTGAGAGCTCAAGGTCTTTGTTTGTCTGATGAGACTGTCCGTAGAAGTTTTTGGAGGCAAGGGCTTGGTGCTAAAGTGAAGAGGAAGAAACCTTTGTTGACAAAGAGGCATAGGCAGAAGCGTTTACAGTGGGTGAAGGTTTCACATGACTGTGAGGTAGAAAACTGGAGTCATGTCATTTGGTCAGATGAGTCCAAGTTCAATGTTTTTGGTTTAGATGGCCGTCAATGGTGTTGGAGAAATCCTATAGAGCCTCTTCGTGATTGTCATGTGCAATATACAGTTAAACATGGTGGAGGTAGCATCATGGTATGGGGATGCATGAGTTGGGCAGGTGTAGGAAACCTTCACCGCATTGATGGCATTATGAATTTGCAAGTTTATCTTGACATTTTACATTTGCAATTGTTGGGTACTATTGAGAGACAAGGTCTTGATGAGGCAGAAGTGATTTTTCAGTATGATAACGACCCGAAGCATACATCCGGTCTTCTACAACGATGGGTAGGTCAACATGATTTCTTTGTGATGGAGTGGCCACCACAGTCTCCCGACCTAAATCCTATCGGACACTTGTGGAATGAAGTAGATAGATGCTTACGATTGTTTGGTGATTCACCCAAAACTAGAGATGACTTGTGGGAGAAGATCCAGGTTGTTTGGCAAAACATTAAAGTAGAATTTATGTAGAAGCTAATCCGCATAATGCCAACAAGGGTGATTGATCTTCTTGCAGCCAAGGGTGGATACACACGTTGGTAGACATGTAGTTGTTGTACATATGTAGCATTTGCTACTTACTAGTTGTTGTGTACATCTCCATGAGGAGTGCCCGAAACACCATGGGCACAAGGAGGACCCCAGAGTGACACCTGGGACTTGTAGCTTATGGTGTACCGATTCTAGAATGCTCAAGAACACCTCAATTGGAGGTGTGAGCTAGAAGATATGACAATTTGAGTGGGGCGTTGTCCCGGGACAACGCCCTGGAACATCAATGGCTTGGGAGTGGCTCCCGAGATTGCAAAGCTTTGAACATGCATAACTTCCTTAATACTTGCCCGAATGGGGCAAGTGAGTAGTCCATCGGCATCTATGTGAAACGTAGATGACGATGGAGTGGTTGGATGTGAACATCAAAGATCATATGAGGAAGTTATGGGGTTCTGAAGCTACTGAGGGCTTCCAACCCCAACGGCTAAGAGAAAATGTCTACTTGGTCCCAAGTGTAGAGAGAGGAACAAAAAATTACTTGACGGTGGGGTAGGGATCCTGCTTAGAGTCCTAGAGGCTTATATGGATGAGGTGGTGTGGCCTCACCCACCCGAGGCCGAACGGCACGGCCTCCATGGGCATTGGCCCAATGCGAGGGCATAATTGTCTGGTATGGTTCGGGTTGTTGTAGTGTTGCTCTGGCAACGCGAAGATCAACATAAGATTGGACTTCCACATCTTAGCAATGGTTACTGATTGAGGGGTGAGTCCCGAATCAAAGAGTAGGAGGGTTGGTCCCCCTCCTATGGACTAAGAAGGTCTACGGTATTGGGGAGCTAACCTTTCGCATGGCGGAATGTGAAGGGTTAGCGCTCGTAATCTTTGCTAAAATGAAAAATGACCAAGTTACGTAAGCGGAGCTAGCAAGAGTTGCGACACTAGCTTTTCATTTCGAGTTTTCTTTGTGTTATCATGATTTCCTACTTAATCAACATAAGTTCTTGGCCATGTTTTTTGCATACTTCTTTCAATTTCTTTTTACCATTTCGATTTTTTTTTCACAATGTTTTGATAACATGTTCTTGACAACTTGTATGGTATCTATGACAAATCTTGCTTATTATTTCTAACTAGTCTAAGAGCTTTTGTCCAATTTTCACGATCACATGCAACGGCCAAGTACTTTTGTGAGTCATTGTATGTAAACCCGAGATAAGTTTACTAAGCACAACTATGGGACAAGTGTTCATTTTGGCATTTATTTGTCGCCACTTCTACATCTTGTAGCCTTTTAACACTTGTGAGGAGGGAAAAAAGGGGACCATTAAAAAGTTGTCCTAGTGGCCAGAAACCACACAAAGTTCATTCACAATTGGCCACCGTGCCTTCATTTCCTAGATGAATGTGAGAACATTGGCATCATCAACCCACAAAGATTTATTATTATTATTATTATTATTATTCTTATTATTTGAAACAAATTGGACAAACCAACCGCTTTAGAAAGGATCCCAACTAAAGGCAGACAACATCGGATGATTGTCTTTGACCATAACCAAAAAATTGCTCCTATGAGCAATTAACCTTTTGGGATGAATGAGCGCGGTTTTTATGGTATTTAGTGTCACGTACACTATTTGCGGAAGGGCCTAAACTAAATGCCTAGTGGTCTCAAAGTGTCATGTCCGCTAATTGTCAATATGATTATATTCATCGACATATGTTAAAAATGATTTTTTTAATATTATGACATTTAGTGTAGCACATTGAGATACTAGAGATAATAGTTTTGAGTTTCAGTATGCAAGTAGAACATCTTATTGAGCATATTGATGGCAAGTGTCACGTGTTGACATTTTAATATACACGAGGAAGGCATTCTTAAGCATTATAGCATAAACTCAAATTTTAAAAGCATTTTAGTATAAACTTTGCAAAAGGAGTAAAATACGACTGTAGTTATTTTATCAAAATCCATGTACATAAGCACAGACAAGTGAAACAAATGTGGTGGATAGAAAGCTTACATCAATCGATATTGGGACATAAATTATAAAATTTGAAAAGAAAATGTCATAATATTCCATTAAAAAAAGGTTATAAAGGATTTTTTAATATTGAAAAGAAATTCAAATACAAGTTGAAATAGACACAACAATGGCCCGTATTAGTATTTGGAGGTCTTCTATGATGTCCACTACAACCCCATGCCATCAATTCCATGAAGGATTGTCAAATGCCATTCTATTGTAATTTATCTATTTTTTGACAATTTGAATTTTATTGGAAGCGTACAAATGCCGATTTCCATTGATAAAGGACACGTGCATGTTTAACATGATGTTTGACATAGAGGCAACATGCCAGAAGTTTGGCTTCGTTCAAACTCTTGTATGTTTTGAAGGCTTTCTAGACAATTTCAAACAATACTGAGTATTTGAAGAGCCAATTTTGACATTTTATATCTTTCACACCCTAATTAAAATCCACTTCAAACTTTTTGGCACTATGTAGTACATCATGTACTACAACTTTCATTTGAACGCACTTGGATCTTGCCCACTCATGCTTATGGTATGATTTTTCAAATGGAAGTGAGTCAGAGTTGTACTCGGTTTTGTTTGTCACTGTAGATGCATTGGGATAGCCGGATGCCTCCGCTATAATTGAGGGAGCTTTACCTGGTTTTTAGAAAATACTTTGGGTCTTAGCTAAAGTCAGGTGGGAAGGGGACACTAGTTGTGTACACTTTTAATCAACTTGTAGACCACTGTGTAACACAAGCATACACCTCATAACATTGTTGTAGTCGTTGATCATTAGTGTAACCTAAGATGCGTCTCAAAATAGGAAAAGCGACACTATGACACATGTGACACTAAATACCATAAAAGTTGTAGTTCAAGGTGAAGAAAAGGCCTATAAAATTAGCATATGATGAGTCAGACGAAGGCGCAACCCGCACATGTATACGTATATTTTTCATCCATCCAAATGGGGGATGAGGGATGTACGGAAGAGGGCATCATGAAGTCTTGCACAATGAGGTGGGCTAGTACGGGGCTTGAGACAAAACCAACACAGCAATGACTTTGGGGTGGGTCTCGAGACTAGGCCAGGCGGGCCCAACGTTTGTGCCCACCGCAAAGACGAATGTGTCCTTTTGAGTGGCTCCAACTTTGGCCACCACCCATTAAAAGTTTAAGGTAGACGGGTCTTAAATGGTTACTTTTTTCCCCAACTAGCCCACTTTTTTCCTAGGGCATGAAAACAAGCAATTAGTGCGAGATGGCTAGCAACACCAAATGGAGGGCATAGCCACTTTCGTCGTGATTTTGAAGCTCGTATGACAATCGTATTTATTATCAAAGCGAAGATTCATGGGCTCATTAAACGGTCATATAGGTCTCTCTCTCCTCATTCCCCACCCTCTGCAAATAATGTTGATTGTCGAACTAGAGTGATTGTCATATGTGACCACGCAATCCAGTCTATTTTACACACATATTCTTTTGATATTGAATAAGGGTTGTCTGCCTTACGTGGCTCTTATGAAGTAGACACCAAAGATAAGTTTGTGCCAATTAGACATCGGTTGAAGGCAACATCCTTCATTATGAATTGGCCACGGTCTGAGATGACTCTAAACTACAGGATGATAGTGGAGAGGTACCCATTTCCGAATGGAGTGGGTGGCGGTTCAATTCCCACTGTGAAATCTTCTCTTTGCTTAGCGGAAAAAAACTAGTTGGGTAGGTAGGAAGCCAAGAGCCCGCCCACCGCAAGGTAGGCAGTAAACCCCACCTTGCACCAAGAGGATTCTTAAGTGGGGTAAGGCCAACGGGCTCAAATTCACGTCGGATTGCCCGACGTTGGTTATTTATCTATTTATTTATTTATTTGTGAATTGGCCACATCTCAATTTCAACTTGAGAAGATTATTGCAAAACATTTCCAGCTTGAGCACAAGAAGAAGAAAAAAGGGAAGCAACATGTAGATTGTCACTTACCAAATTCATCCACAAATGCCTCATTGTGAGCAAGATGAACCTCACAAAAAGGCTATAAAAAGCTAAAACTTGTTATTTAGAATAACTTTAGTAAGAAGAAGAAGGAACACCAACGTGTTTTAGACATTGATATGCAATGTCCATTCACTACCTTGTATTTGTGTCCGTGTGGGCATGGGGCAGAGGTAGTTGAGTGCCTATTTTGAAATAGGCGGACCGTGAGTAACACTAAAAGAAAACATGTTCAGTACAACCATGTGTTGCGACTCGACCATTGCGACTCATGGCGAGAAAATGCATAAATAAATAATTTGGGTTGGCAACCGGAGGGTTTTGGTTACCTATTGTCCAAAAATTGCAATCCAAACCTCACAGTGATAACCAAATTGATTTATTTACGCCTTTTTCTCGCCATGCCATGCCAACACATTGAACCATATAACTTATATGTGCGATTTTTGATGAATGTTGTGTACTAGAACAAGGTAACTTAGAATAACTCATGAATGGCAAATTTCGGTGCTTTTGTGCACATTTATCCCTCTTTCACTTGTGAAGTACAAACTATCAGCCAAGGCAAATGGCGCACTACACTACAATAAATATCTTAATTATTTGTGGCATTTAAATCAGTGTGCCATGTTAATTAGAGTGGTTTTCATGACTTGTCATACGACATCCTCATTAGATGTTACCAAATGATTGCAAGACAACGTATGTGGCTTGACAACGAATGGTGTGTATCACTCTAAATCATACGTTTAATGAAGTATAGTAAAATCGCTTACAAGTCAGTACATATATCATTGAGAGTACCCAGTTATCCAATCTCGAGGAGTTCATTACCACACATTCATATTCCAACAACCATATCGTGTAAGGGGGGAGGGGAAACACAAAATTTAAGTTATTTTCTAAATTTGTATTTCAAAATCTAAGTTCAACATGTTTAATGGATGTCGGTTTTGTTGTGAATGGATCGAGTATGTGCATATGACAATGTTTTATTTTCCTTGTGCATGTTTGTTACTACTATCGCACACCACTATATTATACAACCCTACATGGAGCATGGAATTTTAGGTCCAAAATAGGTGACATTTTCATCGAGGTCAAGATAGGCCTCCTTTGTTTGGTGAGCCATACTTTGTAAAGAGCGATTCATGATTCTAGGCAAATCATGAATCTTTCCACTATCCATTTGTCATATTGTGGGGGGGCAATAATGGGTAGAAGCGAGGGGGTTGCATTTGGACAATATTGGATGTCCAAATGAGGCCGAGGGCGTCATACATCATTCAAGCCGCTCTTTAGGCTTGCCCAAAGTTGTAATGGAGGACGGTGATGTGGGCAACCTTGCATTACCGACAAAGTTTCCCGGGCCTACATCGTGGGCGTTACGACTAGTAGAATGTTGTTATGATTGTGATTGCAATTAGCTTTGTGGCAATGGCACTGCCAACATATAAGTCCTGACCAATTGTCATGTGTCAATGAAAGAACAATACAAATATATCATTGTGGTAGATTTGTAGTGACACATGACAAGTTTTTAGTAACATGTAACAATTGTTCATGGCTCATATGCTTGTAGCATGGTGACTTGTTACAATAAGGTTATGATGGAGATTGTGGGATAGGGTTGGGATTCTAATGACAAGGCAAATAACAAGTGGTGGGTAGGAGAATATGCTATTATGATGATGGAACAACAACAACAACAACAACAACAACAACAACAACAACAAAATTGATGTTGAACCACATTATATTGTACGTTTTAGCATTGCCCCAAATATGTCAGTGTGAAACAACGTTGATAGGGTTTCCGCATGATTTAGGTTGTTCTACCAATAATTTCCGGTTGTGTACGCAATTCTTAGTTTGTATATACATATACATATAACTCATTCATGGTGGTGTTCCTATGATGTTTCCCCCCTCTAAACTCGTACTTGAGTCAAAAGTGGACTTTGTTATCAAAACGTGGATTTTCTGGTTACCTCAACTCTTTGGATGGATTCATTGATGCAATTCCAACATACATAAATTTCCACGAGAGATATGTGAATACTTGAACATTGTGATATTCAAATATGATGGTTTTACGTTAATGTTAGAGCTTCAATTGGCTAGACCCCCCTCCTCTTAGGGCCACTTCACACACGAGACTGAGAGCCCGTGACCATTACACTTTGAGCACTCTATTTGGTGGAAAAGATGGAGCCAGTCCAAGTTCGCTTCACACTACGCTTGAGGGACCAACGGAATATGTGAATGCAAGATGGATGTAAAGTCTACATGGATTCCTACATGGCATCGAATGGATCATGTTTCATGATCACTTGGGTTATTTTCAAAAACCACCTCTTGGAGGTAGACCTAACACAAAACTGGGAGACCATGGCACTCCGAACGCTCACAACCGTTGATGTATTCTATTTTTATCATGTGTGAGGATCCGCATGAATATACATTCATTGAAATAGCATTTGGTTGAGGGACCGGTCACATATGACTTCATACTACACTTGAGGGTCCGTGACCACACTACATGATTTTGGAGGTGTGTTGGGACGGCCTTTGGACACTTACTTTTGAGCTGTCACAATTTTGTGGTCACGGCTCTTGGCTCGTGTGTGAAGTGGCCCTTATATTTTGCATCTCAACTTCAATTCTAAAACTTGAAATGACAATTGCCAAGTGGATGAGACAATTCCTTATCCGATCTCATGGCCGAGATGGTGTGTTTCCCCCCCCCCCACCCAATAGGGCCACGTATGTTCCATGTGGTTTTGTGCCGGATTGGCTTGGAATATTCTGTGTGGAAGAAATGCACCTGCTAAACTTAAATTAAGGTATGTCACTGGTGGAGGGTTTCTCTCTGTCCGCCACATGTTCGCACGCCATTGGCCGTGCACTAAACTCTTGGCACGAGATCCCGAGATGCCTTGTTGGATGGGTGCAAGAGAGAAATAACATGCCCACCGTTCAAGTGGAACAAGAAGAAGGAAAAACTTTGCCAGCTGGCCTGCCACCACGGGCCAGAATTCGACACCTCACCTCTTTGGGTCAGCCGGCCCCCACCGCTATTTGCCCAAGGTGAAAACGCAGTCAATTATTATGGTCCTTGTTTTGAGAACAACCAACTATGGAATTAGGATCAAAGACCCATGATTAGATTGTAGAAAACCACTTGATATGAAAGAACCATACATATGAGAGAGAGAGAGAGAGCTTATTTCTCATCCATCCAACATGAAAGCCCTAAAATAGTATGCGATCTGTTGGTCATATTTTAAAGTTGATCTGACACCAAAAATAGCGTATAAGACCCCGAGTTAGTATACTCAAAGTCATTTGAGACGAATTGGCAACGAACTTATAGGAGGCAAGTTTTTATGTTGCATGGATGGATGCTCGTAGATTTGGGCGAACCAACCCATACACTCGTTCCTTGTTGGATGCCTAAACCCTTGCCTCCAAGGAACTTGTGTACAGGTTGTTTCGCCCCAACCTTCTATCTACCTTCTCTACTAACTGGGTTGGGCCGAATGAAGATGTGATCTAGCCCGGGCAGATTTGGGCGAACCAACCCATACACTCGTTCCTTGTTGGATGCCTAAACCCTTGCCTCCAAGGAACCAATGTACGGGTAGTTTCGCCCCAGCTGATGTTCGTATACACTCTCTTCATATATATGGGGGGGGTCATATTTTTACTATGTTTTTTACCTTGGTGAATAACAGTGGGGGTCTAAATCACGATCTTACTTTTTTTAGTTGATTTGACACCGGAAATGTCTTTAAAGACTGCGAGTTAGTGCACTCGGAGTCACTTGAGATAAATAGGCAACAAAACCTACGGGGGATCAAATTTTATTATGTTAAATGGACGAGAGGGACGCTCGTACACGTCAATTCCCTCTCTCCCCCGTACACGGGAGTCGTTTCTTACTAGACCCCTTGTGCCTCGGTAAATAATGGTAAGGGGGCAATGAACTCCAAGAGGTCGGGTGTTCAAACCCCGGCCCCACCGTGGAAGAATGATTGACCTGGCGGTTACACCCCTACTATTTTTTTCCGCGTGTAGGTGAAGTTAGTCAACTCGCGAGGATGGGTTTTCTCTTTCTCTCTATCCGCATGCCAAGCATTCGATCTTGCATGTGCTGCAATGCATGTTGGATTTTTGATATTTGCCTTGCATGCTATGTTAAGTTTCTAGGAACTTGCGGGGCTGAGGAAAGAGCCCCAACATGAGGGGTGAGGACTCAGGAGCTTAACTTACCGGGTGTGTGCTAGTCTGCTAGAGGCACCTTTGAAAGCAAATAGGAGGTGGGTCTTAGAGCATCCCCACCGGAATACACAAACGCCAAACACGATTTATAGTATTAATGTGTGTTTGGGAGACTGCCAACTTGGGCGGGATTGTTCATCATGAGTCAAAGTCCATCAATAATTAAGCATGTCTCGTCATAATGAGTGCTTAGCCAATAATATGTTGCCACCTAAATCTTGACAGGGATAAAGCAGTGCACGGTAGTCTTTAGTATTGCGTATTATCAAAATAAGTTCCTTGCATGGCCAGGGGAGGCGCGCCATGTAAGCCATTTATGGCGGTGGGTTGCTCCCATTATACTTCTTCCTTTGTTGTGTTTGGTGGGGATGTTCTTAAGAGTAGAGTAGTTGGATGGTGGGAGTTTTGTATGAATCTAAGACTCTTTGTGCAACTTTTCAAACATATGATTATTGTATTGAGGGCATACGGAACAAGAGTTGCACGTCGAGGAATGTCGTGTTAAGTTATGATAGTAGTTTAACAACTTATTATTTCCATCTCTTGAAGTTTGCAATGTAAAGAGGACAACCCTTATTCGTGTACTTTTCTTATTATTACACCTACATCTGAGTGGTATGTGGTTTGGTGTGGCTCCAAGAACGGATACCAAATAGACATGTGTTTAAAAGATAATGGACGACATGCTCAAAATATGCTATAATCAAAGGAACATGTATGACTATTTAATGAACGTGAGATATTTCACTATACAATGAATATAAGAATTTCATATGATCTCTAAAAATTATGAGGAAAATCGGTATGCCCTTGATTTGGCTTGCTAACCATCTCGTATTAAGGTAGATGTGCATAATTGGGTAACTCATCAAAACCGGACACATATATTCGAGTGGTACGTGGTTAGGTGTGCCATTGAAAACCAATACAAAAAAGCACATGTGGTTTGAAGAGATTGGACTACATGTTCAAAACATGGCAACCATTCTACTATGCTCGATAACCAACATAATTGGAGGGTCACCTATACAACCATTTAACGAGCATAAGAATCTTCACTTTGCACAATGATAAAATATGCATATAAGCTCCAAAAATTACAAGGAAAGTGACTACGGCCCCAATATGGATATGCTAATAATCTCGTACTAATCGCGCGGTTTCACATCCTAGGAAGAAGTGGGATAGCTGCAAGGAGTAACCATTTATAGTGGAGGCGCCTATTCCTGATCAAGACCCCATCAACAAGTCATAGGGTGCCGGAATTTCGATCAGGTTGGGACTGAATTTCAATCATGCCGAAACCAAGAGTGCCATGACACATGTCATGGTTTTGAGTGCTAAAGCAAGGAGGAATTGGAGATTGAAATGAGTACTTATGGCATAATCTAGAAGCTTGTAATATGCTTAGCCCAACTTTTGGCTTCAAAATTTCATAGTAATTCAATTTAAGGAATCAAATTACGGAAAAATTTACGGTCCTCCGAATTTCTATCTTTCTACATGGGAAAAATTTGCACCGCCTTATTCTTCTCCATATCTAGCGCAAAATTTCTTAAGTGATTGGTTATGGGTGCTTATATTCTGAAGGCCCACATTGCTAAGCAATGTTATGGACTTCAATCAATGTTGTAATAAATAAGTGTCATGTCGTTGCCATATCATAGGCCAAAGCAACTTGTTCCATATCAAAATGGACATGCTGTAAGATAATTACATGACACACCATGCTTTGGAAGTTTGTGATGTATTTCTGAAATGAAATGCAATTGAGCGTACATTTAGACATGGAATCAACAAAGTCCAAATTCGCATCATATATTATTTACATGCTATCTTTTGAGAACTCAAAGCTAATAAGGACCATAATCACAATTACACATTTTTAAAAATTACAATTTTCATCACATATTAGGTTTGAAAGAAGCTCCCCCATACTGCACAACACTTCAACATAGTGCGTGGTCATATGAAAAGTATGATCCAACATGGGGTCAGCTGCTTAACCCATGATTAGGGTGCCATCCTCCTCCTCCCATGTATGATAACATACAAATTTTGGTTCACAACACCTACCATGGGGGGTATGGTAAAAAACTGGCCCTCCCAAAATTGTTGTTAATTTATTGTAATTGGGTCCCACTAGAGTAAATTGAAATCGTTAACCCCAAATTAAGGGTGAATGTGGGTAGAAATGGAAATGACCGGGGTATTTTAATCTGCAAATTTTTCCCTCCCCTATAGTAGGTGTTATGAAAGTTCACCTTGGGCATTGGATGAATGTATTTAACACTGTATTGCTCCATTTGGTCATCCATACGGCCTGTCCCTTTGCAGCTTTTTAATGTACTATTATTGGGAGGCCGCTGCATGGGCCGGCCCAGTACATATCCGGGATCATCGATGTACATACCCGGATCCTACGAGATGTGCAGCGCAGCGGCACCAAGAGCGCTTGGTGCGTACACATGGATGAATTGAGTGATGAACTCGGGTCCTCATCCTCCTCTCCAGGACAACGTTCATCCGAAAGGTCATCTCTCTTTCGCGACGAGTCCGGCCCTGAGTGCGCCCGGCCTTGCATGTGCTCTGCTTCTCCGATCCCTTGCCCTGCACCAATGTTTGACTCATCTCAGGTATCCATCGCGTGCTTGTCGTTGTGTAACCTAGTTAGTGTTTGTGGCAGATTTCCCCGTCGATTGAGTCGAATTTCGTTGAGTTTGAACCCGTATTGGGCTCACGAGGGTTTCGTTTAAGGAAAGAAGTGCACGAGAGTGCGCTTTGTTTCACGTTCTTATGAAGAAATATCACCATAGTAGGCTTGGATTGCTTCTTAAAGCTTGGAATCCAAACTCATTGCCTGCTGCCGCTCCCTTTTCACTTATCAGAATAGGTATGCTGCCTTTATGGTGTTTTGAGGCATGTGAAGATGTTCATAGACATGTCGGGAATCATCATGTGCTACTTGTTAGCATGCCAGAGATGTATTAGGAGCCTCGAAGCTATGTGTAGGAAAGTAGGGAATTGATTTTGGTGGTTTTGGCCATTTTGAGTCATGGAGGGAGGTTCTGAGGACTCGAACACTTGACTCTGTTTTATGTGGCAGATGGCTCTACCAATTCGACCTAGGATTTGTTACTAGGAGAGAGAGACAGTGGTTATGTGTACATTACTCGTGGAGTTGCATTTGTGGATTTTGTGTCAGGTTTCTTCCTAAATGGTACTTTTTCAAGCTTTAAGGCTTGTTGTCAGGGTTTGAAGTGATATTCTGGTGTCATTTTCTCGTTTGGATGGGACCATCTTGTGCACTGTGTAATGTTTTTTTTGGAGTTAGAGACCTGTGTTCCGAGGGCTTCCGCTTGACGTAGTTTGGAAATATATGATTGTGAATCAGTTCGGTGGTGAAGACCTTATAATTGATTTTTCTGTTTTGAACTTAGACTGCTGGCATTTCTGGTATGATATGCTTGAGATGAGGTTGATTCATGGAGTCCTAGGTTTTCCTCGGATTGTGGTGCATTGTGGAGAGAGCAGTGTTATTTCTGGAGCCCTTATCCTGTGGGTGTGGATGTGCAGGTACAGGTGCGGGCGAGGTTCTTATTGCGTGATAGGAGGTCATTTGCTGACAATTGGAGGAGATTTTTCTAGACTGGTTAAATTTTATGTTGCACACGTGTCAGATCTCTGCCATCCATGATTGACATGTACGGAATGAAGAAAAGAGAATTGCCTTGCGATGAGTTTCTCTTGTTAAAGATGATGATGGACGAAGGATGTATACTATTATGAAGTGAAGCCGATGCACCGTAGAACCTGGACTGTTTGACGTTCTTAAATTCGAATTTGGCAGGATTATCATATGGACAGAGTGGCATGCTCTCTTGGAATTTTCCTGCAACACCTCACGGAAATCAGGTCCGTTTGTTGAGATCCATAGAAAGGTAACCTAAAATCAGGTCGAACTTGGTTCTTTTGTACGTCCTGTATATCAAACATGTTGGGGCGCATTTCTTTTCAACAGGACCAGGATGTCCTGGCCTGTGTATTGCTCTAGTCTGAAGCTCACAAACTTCCAACGATATGAAATGACAGGTGTACTGTGCGGAAGGGCCGTCAGTTGAGTATTACTATTATTATATGGTAGCTGAAGTGCTCATGCTGAGTTTATTTGACTTACACAAGAGATATATTAGGTTGGATATGCAACGGACGTTGATATCTAGGAGTTTAGTGATTTAATCATCTAGAAGTACGAGTACCGAGGGATACAAAGATCATGACGAAAAACTGACTGGAGGAAGAAACTATGTCTCAGGAGGCACCTACTTAATGTTATATGCTATGAAAGTCCTTGTCAACCTTCTTGGGAAGCTGTGAAGAGAAGGTTACTGCAATGAGTTGCAGAAGTATGGGTGGAAAGTGCAAGAAATTAAGCACTTGTTCAATTTGTTCCTTCTACCGGGTCTACTATTGGATCAAAGGTTGACCTTACAACGGCAGGCGTTTCTTGTTTCTCTTATTATATCAGGATAGGAAAAGATTGGGTACCCTATTCATTTTTATGGAACTGTCTTCCCTTCTGCCGGACCAAGAAAAGAAAATTGTGGTTTAGGAGCTGGTGCCATCTATCACCAGTTTAAAAGGTGTTTGACTGCATTGGACGCCTATAGATGGGAATGCTACTCAAGTATCCACCTGAGCACCTCAAGCTTATTGCCAACTGTCCGCATATAGGTAGGAGCAGTCCACTTGCAAATTGAAGGAACCAGGACAGCTTCCGGAGATCTCAGGATACAGTCCTTGTATCTGTTTTAGTTCATGTGTACTTGTATCTACACTGGCCTTCGCTGCGAATATTTGTGGGTTCTGGTCGAGGGGGAGGTCCAAAAGGAGACCAGATGGAGAGGGAGATGGGTCAACCTGGGGTTGACACCATCAGCCGCAGCAGTCCTCCTTTCTTTCAGCACCAATTCTTTCCAGGAGGTTCGATTTCTGTTGCTTAAATATGTGATTAGGATGAGATAGTTTTTTGCTTTTTGAAGAATTGCAGTTCTGGGTGGGACCTAAAAGTAGAAGAGAAAAGTTAATGGTGACTTTTTCCTAAAGTTTTCAATTTTCATAATTTGTTGTAACACCAGTATCAGTCTAAGAGAATAGCTCAGATTGGACATAACATAGAAGGATGTCTGATGTTGTCCATGTTGGCACTTTGTTATTATAATACTTTCAACCTCTGAGTTCCATGAATAGAAAACAACTTCTCTGTTTGCAGCTCATACAGGACTAAAGCCCTGTTCAATCAAAGAAGAAAAATAGGGTGTGCATTCATTTCATGTACGGTGATATAGACCTCCAAAATGAAATACTTCACCAGAGGATGGATGAAAAAATGTATTATATTTTTCAGAGTATGATTTCTGAAACTATGATATATGTTTTGCAGCTGGTGGAATGCAGCCCACTCACTCAAATAATACAGAGCACACGCACGGAAATCTGTCTCCAACAACTTGGGATCACAATCCTTTGCAACGGGGGTCTCATTGGGATATGAAAGCTTGGAGATATGACAATGCCAGGTTTGTTGCTGAGCGCGCAGCTGAGGAGGGTGGAAATTCATGTGCGGGTGGTAGAAATGACGTCAGAAATGAAAATGGAGACACCCAAAGAGTATCAGAATTTTCTTTCCAGTTAGACAGATCACTAGATCCTGAAGAACATGGTAACTACAATGAAGGTGATGAACAAGAGCAGAGAGGCAGATCCTTTCTTAGAAGGGAGACTCCCTCTCCTTTGCTTAATGATGGACAAAGCCTGCCCGGAAATGGTGATTCACTGGAAGAAGCTGGCGGCCTTTGCCTCAAGCTGGGAGGAGAATCATATGCCTATGCTGAAGAGAATGGGAATGGTTCTCGGAATGGAAAACGAAACCGCTCTTTGTCACCCCAGTCTCAAGTTCCAACTTGTCAAGTTGATGGATGCAAGGCAGATCTGAGCAGGGCTAAAGACTATCATCGTAGGCACAAAGTTTGTGAAGCGCATTCGAAAGCTGGAAAGGCACCAGTATCTCGTCTGATGCAGCGATTCTGTCAGCAATGTAGCAGGTTTGTTTTGTTTGTTTCAGAACAACTATGTTGGAAGGTGCTCAGATCACAGTTAGATAGGTTTATTCAGACATTCAAGTAATCAAGGAATGCATGTAGCACGTTCCACTCCATGGCAAACACACTTTTGCACTAGTTTTCCATGGGCTGAAAAATTTCATGTTGCAGATTCCATCCATTGCAAGAGTTTGATGAAGACAAAAGAAGTTGTCGAAGACGTCTGGCTGGGCATAATAGACGGAGGAGAAAGACACAACCTGATGCAGCTGCTGCCCGGGCATTATTGTTGGCTGAAGAAGAGCGTCTCAGTAAAGGAGGGTCAGGATTGATTGGAAGCCTACTCAACATTTTGTCCCAGCTGACAGGTGTGGTGCTCATTACATATTTTTGCAGAACCTTTTAGAGAAGAATATCGCTTTTGACAGGGAATGTGAAGGAAAATAAATGTTGCATTTTGCTAATTCTCTTGTATCTACTAATGAGTGCATGAGAAAAAAGTGCAGTCTACCTTGTTTCTTCTAATTCTCTCAGGTGTTTCTTTTGGCAGGGTCAGCAGCTCTTGAGCATGTAAATAATCCTGTACTGGACAGGGAGGCTCTTTATAGGAAAGCGATTTCAGCATCATTGAATCGAACCACACCCTTATGGAACCAATTACTACCAAATCCGAATCAGTTTTTACCTGGATTTGGTCAGCAGGTGCCCCAGTTACCAACTGCCAATAGGCAAGCTGACCTGACTCTAGAGACCCAGCGTCTTCTGTCCAGGCTGGCAAGCCCATCACCAGAGTCCCTCCTTCTACTTCTCCAAAACAGTCTGAGTGCCCAGATAGCAGCAGCATCGATGAATGCCCAGAATATCTCAGGCCCCCAGGTCAATGGAGGAAACGGTCTAGTGCAAGGACAGGGAACTTATGCATCTACGTCCCAAATCCATAGTGATTCAACAATTGCAGGACTTCCTCACTCTTTACTTCCTTCTTCTTTCCCACAGATGGCACCTACAAACTCACAGGTTTTAAGACCGACTTCAACTCAGCCAATGCCATTGCCCCAGTTAAACCCTGTGCAGGCAGCACCACACGGTGAGTGATTTTAACATCCATGTTGGATGTTTTTTTTCTTGATGACTATCTGCTGAAACAAACTTGGCAAGCACATAATTCTAGATTAAGCAGCTGGAACCAGATATGGTATTTATAATGGCTACTCTCTAAATTCCTGTCAGAAATCTTCTGCATCAGTTTCTCAATAATAAATTGTAGACTATGCAGGTATTACATCAAGTGCTGAAAGAATGCTCTCTCAAAATCTACCTGGTATGAAATGGCCTCAAACTAAGGAGCATCTCAGGAATGGTCAGGAGGCTACAACTATAGGTCAGGTTTCCATTGATGTAGGAGCACCCTCAATGCCTCCTTTTTCAAGGGGGAGTGATTGGCAGTCATCTTACAGGGCTTCTGCACATGGTGCTCGCCCAAACATTGATCTTCAGCAACATCCTGTGTATCAAATAAGTGATAACTCGCAATCAGGATCGGATGAGCAATCACCGACTAGCTCAAATGCTCATATTGAGGTATTTGATATCAAATGCAAATGCTCAAATGCTATATGATATCAAAGGAAAGATGTTCTAATAACTTCATAGTTGTCTCTGTTGTTATATGTGGAAAAGATGAAGTTGAGTGAGTACAATTTCTACAAATTTCTCTGAGGCATCTCTCGTAGTCCTTTCATGGAAGCATTTTTAGTCATCTCATAGGAGTCAGCTGGAATGACTTGCTTGAGCTCTGGTTTTTGGTTTTGGCAACAGTGGAGAGAGCGAACACGTCGCATATCGGTAAAGCTGTTTGAGCGGACGCCTGAAGACCTACCCACTAATCTCCGTTTTCAGGTTATTATTTTTCTTAGCCTCTATTTTCTTATATATCCTTGCAATTGTAGGTTGTAGCTCGAAGTTTTGTAGGTACAGCAGATACACTGTGCATACTGGCAGCTGCATGGTTGCAGACTTTTGAGAGTTCCTGAACAGGACAGAAATGTGATGTATATTTGCACTGTGCAGATTGATTCGTGGCTGGAGTCTCTTCCTTCAGACATGGAGAGTTACATCAGACCTGGATGTCTTGTTCTGACAATTTTTGTGACTATGCCAAGTGTTGGATGGATGGAGGTAAACAGGACATACATAATATCTCTCTGCTATTTTATGTTTCAAGGCTGTAGCTCATTGATTCTAGCTGTTTTTTACAAAAAATAATTTATCCTTGCAAGGCATTCAGGGTTATTGACTTTTATTGTTTCATTATGCTAACTTTAATGTTTTCTTGTTGCAAACAGTTAGACAAAGATTTGCACGCAAGTGTAAGAAAGCTGCTGAGTCTGTGCAGTGACGATTTTTGGCACAAAGGTCGCATCCTGGTTCAAGTGGAGCATCAGATGGTCTTTATTTCTGATGGTTAGTCTATTTCACAAGTACTTGGTTTTTGGGGTTGACTCTGCCTTTAATCAACACTTTTAGTCAGAGGGTTACATACAGTTTCTACTTTTTGGCTACAAGACATTTGACCTAGTTACAGTGATGGTTGACAGGTTAGTATAATAGAGATACTTGTTTGTCAAGTACCAGGTTTGGATATTCTTGGTTTTTGCATTGAGTATTACTGTCCCAATTCTATGGACGGAAATGTAGGGATGAATCGATGGAAGTATACACTCTCCTTTTTTGGTTCACTCTGGGTTTGTTTTTTGCGCTCCCTGTATTATTTCCTTTTTACTCACAGTGTTTCATGCATTGTGTCTGAAGGTGAGGTTCAGGAGAGCAGAAACCTGCAACCTTGGAGTTTTCCCTATATTCAGTCTGTCAGGCCCCTTGCAATAGAAGCTGGTGAATCAACCAACATCACTTTGAAAGGATTTAACCTGACCCTTCCTGATACAAGGTATTTTGGTCAATGTGCACTGGAAGATGGCATATGCAAGTCTGCAGGATATTCTCACCTATTCCTCTCTTTCAATTTGACATTTATATTCATTTTATGTCAGAAAAGCCATGTGTAGGTTTTTTTTGACTTCATAGGTATGTCAATACTTACCTTTTCCCTAAAGATTACTGGTTCCTGGACATTCTTTGTTTGCAGGGTAATATGTGCCTATCAAGGAAATTTCTTGCTGCAAGATGTTTCGGCTGGGGAACATGCAGAAGCTGATTTCTCAGCTTCTGGGAGTGGAGATGACAAGGATATTAACAATAATGAGGAGTCTGTTGACGACCCTGTCATTGGAAGACTTGATAGCATCTCAATGTGCATGGATCCCAACTTCACCTTGTGTGGGGAATCACCCATCACAGTTGGTCGTTGTTTCATGGAGGTTTGTATCTTCAGCACTTCCAAAAGCCGACCAGAGTACATGTGCAGGATTATACTTTCTACTTTCTTCATGAGATGTACAGGCACCTTTTTATTCATCTGATGAGGACGGCTCAAAGATTGACATCTCAACCTTGTACTATATGTTTGACAAGGAAATGGGTTTTAGGCTTTGCGCATGTTCAGAGGTATTGGATCTGAATATTGTGTTGACAGTTCACAGCATGTAGATAAGGTCCCACGCACTTATGTATAATGTTGGTACCTGTCAGGTGGAGCATCAAATATTTGGAGCAAATACAAGGCCTGTCATAGTTGCAGATAAAGACATGTGCTCTGAGCTGCGAAAGCTTGAAGAGGAGATTGACATGGCAGCCATTTCTACAGCCCAAACAGCTGAGCTGCAGGGTCTTGAACCGGTTGAAGTTCTTGGCTGCAGTGAAGTAGCACGCTTGATTGTTGAGGAGGACAGAACATGCTTCCTGCATGAGCTGGGATGGTTTTTCCAAAGTAGCAGCTACCAGCAACAAGGAATTCCTGCTTCGCTGGATAGGGTAAGTACCATGTGTTTCTCAAGGCTGAGGAAGTCCTTGATACTTTGTTGCACTTCTCTATTGGATAATCTGTTCTGATATTTAGTTTTCTTAATAAGAAGTGAATGTGGATTTTGTTTTCAGCCTCTTCAAAGGCCAAAAGTTATCATTACATTATGGAAAGGTCATGTGGAGTACTTTACACTTAAGGAAGTGGGTCTGGAGTCTAGCACGGAAGCAGAGAGGTCATTAGCCTAATGGTCATGTTTAACTTGAAATGTAACTTTGTAGTATGGTTTGAATTTGCATGATGTATAGATTTCAATGGGATCCAAGCAATTTCAACAACTTCATGCAATAAAGTTCACTGCAATATTAAGGAGCACATGACTTTTTCTTATTTGACTTCCCAAGGGAGTTAATGGAAGTGTATTTGATTGTTACTTCATGCCTCCTATCACATAGTTCTTACAGTCTTGTAATTGACATTATCGTTGTCATATGCAAAGTGAGTCTGTAGCAACCTGGTTAACAAGCAGTAATAAGTGGCAAAGGCCTCAAATTTTGACAAATTGATCGTGTTATGCCATCATATAAAGGATAAATCTAGTTGTATCATGTGCAACTATGTTAACTGTTATCCATGTCTGACATGCAAGTTGATTGGTTTCCAGGTACATGCAGTCAAGTTGAAATGCCTCTTGATCTTCTCAGTGGAACGCAACTGGTGTACTGTGGTCCGGAAACTCTTAGATGTTGCCTGTGGACACAGGAACATTGAAAGTGGTGTATCCAGACTATCTCAGGTTCTAAAAGATGATGTAAGCTTATTGCACAGAGCTGTCCGCAATAAGGATAGGTGCATGGTGGAGCTTCTACTAGCTTATGTGCCTCCTTTTGTTTCATCTGAAAACTATGCAAACTCAGATGGTGTGGACCAATTCAGTAAGGTAATGCAGTTCAAGTTACAGTGGGGCAACCTTTTCCGACCTGACATGTCTGGACCAGCTGGTTTGACACCTTTGCACGTTGCAGCTAGTCTGCAAGATGCTGAAGCTGTTGTTGATGCACTCACTAGTGACCCATTTCAGGTGTGTACTGTTCTGAAAACCAACTCTGTGTGTCTAGTGAATTATCACATTTTGTGTATGGGTGTTATTTTGTGAAGAGACATGGTCTTGTTTAGAGAGGAAGACACAGATGATGTTTCAGGGGGGGGGCGGGGGTTAACATAAATAAGAGCTTTTACCTCTTCAAGTCTTCTTAAAGGAGGCTTGTGAAGAATGTGACTTGTTTTCCAAGCATTTTGAAGTGAATTGCAGAGCTCTCTAACCAGGTTCTGGTGGGTTGTTTTCCAGGTTGGTTTACATGCTTGGTTGAATAGAAGGGATGATAATGGGGAGACACCCCTGACATGTGCAGTGGCCTGTAAAAATTTTAAGGCTGTAAATTTGGTAAGGGAGAAGTTAGCTCGCCTTCAAGGAACTCCTGGAGAAGTGCGTAACAACATGCTGTTGGAATCTCTCCCTCAATCTTGGATTCAAAAACCTGCTGGTGATTTGGAATCTGGGACAGGAGGTTCATCTGTGCAACTTTCAGTTTTTGACAATGGAGTCAGAGGGAAGAAGTCAAACACCAAGAAGGTTGGATCTTCAACATGCAGAGTTCCCTCAAGGCGTGGTAACCATTTTGGTGGCATCATTGGCCCAGCATTCAGACCATTCTTGCTCTCGCTGGTGGCCATAGCTGCAGTTTGTGTATGTGTTTGCATTGTCTTCAAGGGGCCTCCTCAAGTAAGGTTTGTTGTGTCACCCTTCCGATGGGAGGGCCTGGATAGTGGCCCCAAGTAGCGGAATTCCCCAGCTTAATTCAATCTCTGGGTTCCTGTCATGACTGCCTTGTGCGGTCCAGGAGATGGCTGCCAAAGAACGTCTTTATTTGTCTACTATCTTGACAATCTTCGAGCAGAAGTTTTCACGCCATTGTGAGTGCATCAGCTGGCATCATACTTGGAGCTTCTCGCTGTTCGTGATTCAACTTACCATACATTACTGAAGCGGATGTGTGCAATCGCATCCAACATGTAATCACCATCAGCTCAATCAGTTGTTCTCAGGTATTGTTTTTCAAAGCCGATGCCTCCAATCCTTCAGGGAATCGGAGAGAGTGAATCTGATGCTATCTGTGGAGGGCAAACAACTTGCCAGTCTCTACTGGCATCACACATGTAGAGAGACGCATGTAGTCATGGCAACCTTTTGTAATCACCTGGCTGCGTGAAATCTATTTTTCTAGTGTATTAAACGAATCTGCTCAGAGAGGTAGCATAAAGAGCAAAGGCAGATGTGCTTGGGAAGGACAACACGAGAGTCTTGTGTTACAACTGCTTTTAGCTGGGCCTCTCTTCTGCACTGTAAGCTGGGACTTATTGTCTCTTTCTGACACAAATTATCTGAAATTGATGTTTAATATTGATGGCATGGATTGATGTAGGTTTTAATCTTACTCAGTTCTCTTTTCATGAGGCTGGGGTAGCTTAACTATTTTCTACTGGATGGTTCTGTGTCAAGCCCTGTTGCATTTTGGTCTTTGATTCTATATGACATTAAAAGTATGCTCTCGCAAAACTTGTCTATGTACAAATAACGTCAGTAGATTAGGAGGGTGGAGAACTTTCTGTCAAAACATTGAGGAGAAAAACCATCATAGTTTATTCGGGTACTTACTGGTGACATATCAGATCTGGCAAGATAGAAGCTTGACAGAAATTTTCATAAGGTTGCAGGCCTTTCTGTCATTGGTTGCTGCTGTGCATGGGCCTTACCTGGTTGCAGCAAGTGGTTCCACCTTCATCATCATTCCATGGATCAGTCGGTGATCATTTTCCTTATATTACACAGATTTGGTATTTTGAATTTCACTAAATTTTTCCCAGTACTGTCCTCTGCACCAGGTAAAGTATAGACTTGATTATTTTCAAATGCATGACTGTATGCCTAGGTCTGTTCGCTGTGCATGGCTATGACCGTTTTTGCATTTAGATCCCCAAATAACTTTACTTGGTGTTAATGACCTCTTCATCAATCACTTGACAAATCTGTTGAATCTGTTTTTGTCTTGGCAACAATTGTCTGTTACGGAAGCCTGCTTGACCTGAAAGATCATTGCTGTATGGAACTGCTCAAGTTTGGCCATACTTTTCAGTGGTTTCTAACAGTAACCAAACTATAATGACGTGTGGTTCCTTACAAAAGGTTACTGAGCTGTCTATGAATGTGCTTGTATTTTTAGTCACAACCTACAATAGGCATTTACATCGAAGGCTGTTTAGAATAAAATAGAGTTTTTTGCAGTGCTAGAATCTTCCTGTAATGTGCGATATAGTTGCTTTTAGTAAACACACACACACACACACATATATATAGATAGATAGATTGACCACTAGCCATAATTGCTTGAGATAAGACCTACATGGAGTTGGCATCAGATAATGGCCCCAGTAAGTGTCCTTCACCAGTTACCTTATTTAAAACCAGGCTAATCTCTTCTGATAAGCTGACCTTAAGGACTGCTGGGCTTCGTCCAGGCTGCTGCCACTTGCGATTGGGGTGTTCTCTGATGTACCCTGATTTGTCATCTTCATGATCGGGAAACGCTACATTATTGAGTATTTATAAGGTATTACTGGGCAAACTTACTTCTTAAGATGGGTTTCTCCTTTTTGACCTTACTCTCTTTATCTTCTCAGCATTTCACTTGGCTTGTAGGTGTGTTTCTGGTGCTGGATATTTGATTCTCATTGTTTCAAAGATTCCGTCGAAATCGTCAGTAATTTGTGCATGGTCATTATGGATCTTGTCTTGATGTACTTTAAATGGAGGTCTGCCACAATTTGGAGCCATGTTAGCTGGCAGATAAGCGGTCTGTGGCCCTCTTACTGGAGAGGAGATTTTGTTGACAAAAGGCAACTTTAGAGCGTTCAAAGGACCTGAGTTTAGAGTTCAGTGGTTTACAAAATATAACATAACCCAAAATATTTGTTTATGAGCAAACTGGTTTTGACCCATAAACGGCTTGAGTAGGTGGAGTTCTCATTGCTACCGCAGTTCATCATGAACTCTCTTGCTGGTTACAGTCTCCTATCAATTGGGTTCAGAGGTTTGGTGAAAATGGGTATGTTTATGAAAATTGTAGTGGACAGTAGAGTTATCTGTAAGGTCCTCAAAGGGGGATGAAACCATCGAACCAAAAACTCTTCACTGCAGGTTCACTATGACAACTGCTATTCAAAAGTACATATTCTTGGATTTTTTTTAGCATGATTGCTTAATCCTTAGTATCAGCATCAAACGTGTCGTGGAGTCACAGAGTGTTGTTGGTTGTTATGTGAATTAGCAAACCCCAACTAAAACCTGCTATCAGATCCCTAAATAACATTGTAGCTTAGTTTTTACAAGCAAAATGGGAACTCAAGGCAAGCATGCCTTTCTCGATCAAAAAGTGTTTATAACACATGCGCACATTTTTAAGTTAATATTTAAAGACGCTCATCTTTGGGTAAAATATTTGCTATCTTGACACTTACTTCATTTGAATGTGCTAATGTTCTTATTAACTTTTTGCTTTGTTCTTGATCCCTACACATGTTGAAATATTGGAAGTAACAAGCATAGGCTCATCCCCCTTACATTGGGTTCTAATTTAGTCTCTTCAATTTTCTTGGGAACTTTCCATCAAAATCGAACAGTCAAAATAGAGTGCCTTCATCATTTTGGTCCCACTAAATCTACATTGACAAGTGTGGAGAAAGTCTATCGTGGGATGCTAGTGTTCATCATTATGCCTCTACTCCCTCTAAAGTAGTGTTACATTTGAGTGAGGCCCCACAAGAGAATGCCACTCATTGCAGGACTTCATGAATCATTCATGTGATAGGTGGGTAGTACACGAATGCCCGAATTGCTTTCTTCAACATGCGATTAGGTTGCCCACTTTATGCACACCTAGTAAGTTATTCAAATCCAACGCTAGATATTGCCTTCTAGAGTATAGATGATAAATTCCTAACTTACATACAATATCAAACCAATTAGGTATTGAATTTTTAAGTAAAAAACTAAGCATTAATAAAAAAAAATTGAAACTAATTTTAATGAACATAGGATTATTGTTTGCACCATTGGTACATGCACATTGCAAGTGCAAGTTATTTTAGAGGCAACACATGATAGTAGAATATGTGCATAACATATGCATTGAAGCAAAATTAGAAACGAACCCCAACAATGCACCAATGTTGTACAAATCAACAACACATTTTTTTTAGTAATATTGGACAAAATGTTTGTACATAGTACCATCAATACAAAACACATTGCAAACACAAATTGATCAGGGGAAGCAAACTAGCATGGATAACCATAATTGTATATTGAGATCGGGCTCACATTCATGTTGGTGCAAATCAATAAGGAATTACCTAATCGACAATAAACAAGAATATTATATTTATCAATAAAAATATTTGTGACTTTGATGATTTGGAAATGACAACCCTAAAGAACCAATTATCATTCGTCACTCATTTCACATGGTTGTCAATGGGCCTGATCTATTTCTAATTAGGTAGGAGCGCAATCTTATGTTTTTATACAAGTGCATCCTATCATTCCCATGTTGATATGCACCCCATCACATTGTTAAACTTATACTACCATAAGGTGCTTCACGGTTCAGCTTTGTGGATGCTGAAGTATAAAATGCACATGGGATTTGAATGGGTTTCATGTCACAAAATCTCAAGAATAATTATTTTTTAAAAATAAAAATATCAAACCTGAAGCATGTTACAATCTACGGCATATAATTACTCAAGCAATCCATGTGCATAATTTGGGTGGCACAAAATATCCTTCACAAAACCCCTTCAATGATTGCTTATCTCAAATGAGACCCATAACATCAAATGCATGATCTTGCTCACAAATAGGTAGTTTTAGCGAGTTATTCTTCACGTGTAACTACTTGAATTTGTCTATCACCTCCAAAAGCTCCATCTTATGAATGATCAGTCCTTCTTTCCCTGGACCTCTTCAAGTGATTGCCTCTTGCAATATGTTCAATTGACAATGAACTTACCACTTGAAGAACATCTAAAGTATTTGTAAGTTCACGTCATCTATGTACATGTATGATCCTTTTCTATGCCCCACAACTTCTCGTGTCTGACAATTCTCAAAAGACCCTTAACATAGTTGTACACCACCTCTTAGAATGTGTAATACCCCTCATCATGCACAATTTAAGATTAACCCGTTCTAATTCATCCTGTAACTCGTTATAAAGACAATATAGCAATTCACATATATTAGACAATCTTCCGTTTAATGTTTCATAACATATAGAGTCTCTCATTGATGCACCCTTTCAAATTGGGGTATGCGCAGTGAGAGATTGGTAGACCTGCACAATTGTGGTGCTAACTGGATTCTTGGCCCCCATTGATTCTTGGGGCTCATATTTAAGCAACATGTAAATTGGCCTACGCGGGGCCCTCAGCAACGGCCACGCAACATGTCATCCACTCACACCACTTTCTCGAGCTAATAATGGATGTTATATTAGGCATGTCCGGTAAGGCAAGGACATGTGCCTCAAGCTAGCCATTCACCCTTACAAAATGAACAATACTCAAGTTGAGTACGATTCATTTGTAAGGGTGACCCAACATAAAGAAAGAATTATTCTCACAAAATTCTTGGCCCCACACTACAACGGTATGTTGTTATGTAGTGTTATGTTGCGTATAAAACCCAAACTCCCCCTCTTCTTTTTAAGAGAGACCCACTTCTGATAAAAGGGCATTCCACATGTATCATAGAGGGCGCTCTGTTTCAACTTCACCAGTGCTAGAATGTAGTTTCCACGTTGGTTACAAGAGGGCCGTAGCCAATGTGATCACAACATGTGGCAAAATTTCAAGGACGAATACTTTTCTTTCCAAAATAAAGAGCCCTATGGAATTTCTCTAACATGGAAAATCCACAAACGAAATTGACCACCATGCACTTATGATTCACATTGAAACATTTGTACTTCAAGTGGTCCTCAATTCATATCGTTTAGTGAGGTTCATAAGGGCCGATTTGGACTACTATGAAGAAGTGCACCAGTTAGTCAAGAATTTCAACCCAAGACAAGGTTATTTGAGGCAATGGTTGGTATGGCGGACAAGATGGAAACATGATTCTTTTTTGAAATGCCTCGAGTTAGATTTCCGCGGAGGCCAACTTTATTGTCCGAGGGTTTGAAATTGCCCAAGAAACTTGAACTCTGTCCCTAAGAAAGAGTGTTGCCATGTTGCCAACCATGTCAATTTGTCATCCATACCTAAAAATTCTTCACCAGAGAAGTCTTGGCTGTAATATAAACCTAGGTTGGCGCACGGGGGGGTCACTCCATTGTCAAGTTGAACACCACGTGCGGTCAAAAAAAATCTACTTTTGGTAAGTTGCATCACCAAAATGGGTCAAAATTTTATCAATTTGTTTTTCATGGGTAGATATACATGGTATCTATTACATAGTAAAAAATGGTAACCAAATTTGATGATATGTTTTTTTAATAAAACATATTGTTTCTAACTAGAATGACGCAGAATTGAACTAAAATATTTACTACAAAAATGAAGATGATTAAAAATTTCAAAAAAATATACAAAAGATATTATCAATGGTTATGTATATGTAGAAAAAATATCATAATTTTTAAATTGATCTATTCCATGTAATATAGGGGTAGCAAACTTTGGCCGCACCTGGTGTTCAACTTGGCATGGAGTGAACCCCCTGTGGGTTGGCGAAGAACCCATCTCGTAACCAATCACATTGCTCCATTCCCCTAATTTTTTTTGGACCGGTGCACTACTACTTCACTCAATCAAAATCGGCCCTAAGTGCGTGTTGCCGATGAGTTTGGAACCGATAAATTATGTAACATAGAGACCGTGATAGAGCACACTCATTAGGGAAAACACAACTATCTTTCGCGGTGGGGCATGGTCATTGGTCTCTCGAAGTCCTTTGGGATGCTTCAACACGAATCGTGATGTGCTAAGTCAACAACATTCCACGGCCCCAACATATTTGGGACTCCGTACTAGGAAGCGGTTGCATTGCCTAGTCCCAAACGTTGGGAGAAGCAATAGCTATCCAACGCACATTTGACGCCCATCATCTTCCTTAAACAATAGGGTCATTTTTCATTTGTAAGGCAAAGTAGATGAAACCGTGGGTTTAGTTAGGGGTTGTTTACACCATGGACCGTGAAGTCGTTCGAAGGCCTTGTTAAATATGTGATTGGTTGTTGAATTCGTCCCGGGACCACTTCGGTTTACATCAAGGAAAAAGTGTCAGAGTGACCATGGAGTTTGAAGGCCCCCAGAAGACATATTTTATGGCCTACATTATCCACTAACATGGTCCAACGGGTTTTGCGGTGGGAGAGGCAAAAGAGGTGCTCCGGTAGAAAAAGGCAAAGATCCATATCAGAGAAATATTGTTATAATAAAGTTTTTAAGGAAATTTTTTTATGGGGAAGAGAAGATGAAGACAAGAGAAGACAAGAGAATGGTCGAACTTGATTTTATTTTTTCAAAATTGCCCTTTTTGGGCATATATTAAAAAAACCAACACATTCATTTTTTTTGTGGATGGTCACTCCTCTTGGTCCACATTCGGTCTACACCTAGTGAGGGGCCCAAAAGCTTTGTAAATTGATCTTTTAAGAAATCAAACCATGGAAGTTGGACCATGGAAAAAGGCCATCTTCCATGGTCCGACTTCATGGTCCATGATGTAAACCGGCCCTTAGTCCCAAACCATGAGTTTATGAGAATTAACACAAAGTTACCCAAGCTTTTTCAATTATTAAATTATCTTACACAAAGGGTGGTGTCGGGCTATAAAAATTGCCTTCTAGCTTGTCCTACTAGGATGGGTGGGCCAAGCTAGCCTTGCATAGGTTGATATGAGATTTAGGATAGTGGGTCCCATGCCATAGCTTATTTTAAATCCTAAAATTCTCTCAAAATTTAACAGGTGAAAAAAAGAAATGCCAAAAATTCACCCAACTTTCAAAATAGGCTTCGATACACAACGAGCGAATGAGCTCTTAATAAAAAGTTATTCCGAAGAAGGATCAAACAAACGGTTTCATCCCTCTTTGAGAGACTTTACAGATAACTCTATAGGTTACTATTAAACACCAAATATTATGGTATGTCATATCGGGGTAGCAATCAATTGCTAAGGGCCTACTTTTTTATTGCCATAGGTTGTGCTTATACTTGTGGAAACTCTAAAAAACATCATTTGGAATGCTTTGCACGGAGAGCTAAGAGTGATTGAAAATGAACCCGATTGTAGTGACTATGGAGTATGGCAATAAGTTGTGGTCTCTATGTGATTATTTTGTTGAGTGACTTGCTAGTAGAGCATGACAAACATGTCATTCACTTTATACTTCACTCGTGGGGAACTCTTCAAAGAAGAGGCCCTCATGTCCAAATGTTAGTTGTCAAAATGATGGTTTTGGAGTAGATAGGGTTTTATAGAATACATTTGTGCAATTTTTGAATGGCTTGGACCTTGTAATATGTCAAATTTCATATATTTGTTTGTTTCAATTTATATTTGATATGAAGTGCATATTACAACACAATTGAATGAAACTAGACACATAAACATTGATCATCATTAGGGATACCATATTACAAATCTAAACAAATCGTTACTTAAGAAAAAATTATTGTATCATGCATAGATAGTCATTTAATGTTGTTGTTTGTTTAGGCATCGTACACCTACATGTGCTTTGTGCATGTAGAAGAGTTTCAGCTTAGAGCTTAACCTTTTATTGCTTTGGGGGTGCATTCTAGCGAACTTGGAGATTTCATACCACCCTTGATGTCGAAGGCATTTGAGGCCACTATCGTCAAAGTTTGTTTTGATTTGCCACTTACATGTACAGTCCCCTCCACTAAGTAAGGTAACCCCTTGTTGTTTCTCACACACACAAGAAGAGACCAACAAGAAAACTTGACTACTGCTACCTCATATAAACCTCAAATATAGACTTTTTTTCCATAAATAGTTAGCTTTATACATGTAGAAGCTTCTTGCTAAAAAATACAAATCTTTTGTAATCATTTCTAATCTGAAAATTGGATTGATCAACAACTACTGCCACCACCGTATGCTACCTCCTCTGGCATCAATAACAGCTTGTATCCGTTTTGGCATGCTTGCAACTAACTTGTCTAACATCTCCATTGGTATGCTCTCCCAAGCTGCTTGCACTGCATTCCACATTTGCTCTTTGTTTTTTGGTCTTTTCATCTTCTGGACCTTATCTTTACAAATCATCCACAGGTTTTCTAGAAGGTTTAAGTCAGGAGAATTTGGAGGCCAATTGAGCATCTTTAAACCAATATCTTTGATGCAATTTTTTGTCGCTCTGGCTGTATGTATTGGTGTACCATCCAACATAAATACTAATTCTTCATGGTTAGCATGGTGGTAGAAGTAGGGCAATAATCCTTGCTCACATACAATCTCTACAAAGTCCATAGCAGTGCGTTGTCTAAAAGGAATTAAAATAAAAAAACACTTACTAGTTGCAGTAAAAGCACCCCAAACCATGATTGACATCCTCCCAGACTTGAATGTTGGTGCTAAACATTGTGGATGAAATTTTTGTGAAGTAGTCCGCCATACTCGAGTCTGATGTGAATAAGCACCGATCTCAAATGATGACTCATCACTCCAAATAACCAACTTCCATTGTTCCACCGTCCAATGTTTATGCTCTTTCGCAAAGGCCAACCTCAATTTCTTGTGTCTCTCATTCAAAAAAGGTTTCTTTTTGGCAATTCGGTTGCCAAATCCAAGGTCATGCACTTCTTTTCGTATGGTATTCATACTCAAAGAAATGGGCAAGCTACTAGCAAGTTCAGCAAGAGGTATTCTACAATTCTTGACAATCTCATATTTGAGAACTCGTCGATCAATCTCTTGCAACTTTTTTGGACGTCCAGATCTTTTTGCTATTTGTATTGAACCTCGCTCTCGATATCTCTTGAGGACTAATGAAATGCTCTTTTTTGATTTTCTAACTACATTTGCAATTTCACTCAAAGATGCTCCAGATGTGTTCATTCCTACAATAAAACTCTGCTCTTCTACTGATAAGAAGTAACTTGTCATAGTACTAGTGAGGGAGAGTGAAAATGAACTTGCTAAATGACAGACGCAACAATTCTATGAGCTACTAACCCAACAACTACATCATCACAAGAAATCAAATTTTGTAGCAAATCCTTCTAGGTATGAGTGACCTTCTCAACTCACATATCATCACAACTACTCAACTTTATGACATTGCAACCAAAATTGAGTGACTTAAGTATTCACAAAGCTCCCTATTCTCAAAAATATTTGCATTGCTTCAAAAAGCTTCACATACCACATGGTACTCAAATTGATGTAACACATGGAATTGCTAGTCTAGAAGCCACTTACGGCTCATAAATGTATTCTTAGATACTACAAGTATATAATTGCAATTTATCTTAGCTGAATCAGCTTCCGAATTTGGATGTTCAATCAAATCAATTGTGTAATACATGTGAGTTGACCCATGGGGGGTTACCTTACTTAGTGGAGGGGACTGTACAAGCTAACTTCACAATAAAGGCGTGGGAACAAAAATATTATCATTCCACGGGGGGTTCACTCCATTGTCAAGTTGAACACCACGTGTGGCCAAAAAAAATCTACTTTTGGTAAGTTGCATCACCAAAATGGGTCAAAATTTTATCAATGTTTTTTCATGGATAGATATACACAGTATCTATTACACAGTAAAAAATGGTAACCAAATTTGATGATCTATTTTTTTAATAAAACATACCGTTTCTAACTAGAATGATGCAAAATTGAACTAAAATAATTACTACAAAAATGATGATGACTAAAAATTTCAAAAAAATATTCAAAAGATATTATCAATGGTTATGCATATGTAGAAAAAATATCATAATTTTTAAATTTATCTATTCCATGTAATATAGGGGTAGCAAACTTTGGCCGCACGTGGTGTTCAACTTGACATGGAGTGAACCCCCCGTGTATCATTCCAACCAAATTGTATAAGATCCAATGGTTGCAAAGTTGAATATGTCAAGTTGGGGCAACTAGTAAATTTCTTTTTCTCTAAATTTGGACAATGGGATGGATGTGGCTGTTGGGTTAAAATATATACACATGTATAAATTTGGTGAACATACATGTGGGAATTTTAATTTTCAAATTTGGCGTTCATATGCCTCTTTTAGAGGCGGTCAACATTCCTTGACCAGATGATGGGTGTCTCTCATATTAAACTTGGAGTTTTTTTTGTTTTGTTTTTTGTTTTGTTTTTTTGTTTTTTTTTTGCTTTTGGGTGTTGCCCAAATTGCTAAAAGATAGATGGTCCTTACAGTGGGCAACACCAACATGCAGGAAAACTTGGTTCCTTGCTCAAGTTACAAGGAATTGTTTTATTTATGAGCTTTAAAATGCTTACATGGCACCAAATTATTTGAACGTATGGGCCAAATGACATTGATGCGACTTGTATATATGATATTGATTATATTCAATATAAAAAACAAATTGAATAATATTATTTCAATACTTAGATTACATTCGATTTTACATACGGTCACATTTCTCATGTAGAAGCACCCCCGATCCTATAAGGGTTAGTAAAGACACGATGATTTAAGGGCCACTTTACACACGACCCAAGGGCTGTGACCATGTAATTTTGAGGGCCCATGATTCTCATACACAGACCGTACCATTGACACGGTTTGTTGGAATTTGTGTAAGGCCTATCTCGTGGAGGTGGGTCTGTTGCAAATTCCAACAGACCATGAAACATTATTTCGTTTGCCATGTAGGAATCCATGTAGACTTTTCCATCGATGATAATTTCGTTGAGGGCCCTTACGCCTTCACCTTCTAGTGTGAAGTGAACTTAGACGGTTTCGGCCTTTTCGATCCGTGAGGGATCTTATTAGAATGCTATGGTCACGGGCATTCAATCTCGTGTGTGAAGTGGCCCTACGGATCCTCTTTTAAAATGACATAAAAATTAGACAACCCATTTTCAGTTGTGAAGGACTATAGAAACACGTGGCATGTTGCCTCTAAATTAGCAAGCCCCCTAAATGATAACCAGAAAAAGTGTATAAATAATGAGTGGCGGGCCCCACCACGCCCAACGTTTCAACGCTACCGGGAGCGCACGGGGAACGCATAAGAGCCCATGGAGAACGCAAATCGAACCCGTAAGGAACATGATGGGAACACATTGGGAACGACAATCATGAGCGTCAGAGGAGCTTGGTTTCTGCACTTCGCCTTCGCAGTTTCTTCTTCAGAGCTCGTCGCAAGGCTCGCAAGCAAACCACTCACCGTCATTGCCACGCGCTTCCCGGCCTGTCGATCTTGTACAGCTTAACGGACTCACCTACACCAGAAAGCATTCGACGCATCATCTAACGAGCTTTTTTTTTTCATCTATTTCTCACCGAACACCGTCCATTATTGACCGCGCAGGCACCTCAGAGAGAACCCTCGGGTGTGGTGACCGAACCCTAGCATCGTCGCATCGCATGTTACTTGCGTTTCAACATCGAGATTGAGCTTTCGGAGTGGGTTTTTCATCATTATCTTAACCTACGCCTACGCGTCTGGAGTTTCGTTTCTGATGAGCAAGCTCCGGTTGCTGCCACTTGTGCACCGCGATCTTGGATGGTTGCACAGGGCGAGGGTTTCCTTCTTGGGCTGGGACACAGATTTGGTTGTTAACGACGTAACGGTGTCGAGAAGAATTTGAGAAGTGGCAGAGAATCACAGTGGTTCTTGGAGGAGAGGATGAAACCCTAGGCCATGCGTTCACTACTCGTTGACATCAGTCTTCCTGCGAGGAGGGGGGTCTTGAGAGTGGTGTAAGGTAGGGTTTCAATTGGCGTTTGATATGGGCCCGTTACCGTCAACGTCGGGTCGGGATCGAACTTCGGAGTTCCACGCCATTGCAGATCGGTTGAGGAAAGCACACGGTCCGATCCCCTACGCTAATGGTGGCCCCAATGGGACAGTAGCAAATGGTCATGGAAGTAGCGAGTCTTCGCGGTTGTTGCAGCCGCAGTCGCAGCCGTCGACGGGTGGTGGTTCCCTGCAGTCGGAGTTCAGCAAACGTGCGAGTCAGATCGGGCTTAGTATTCACCAGACATCTCAGAAGCTGGCCAAGCTTGCCAAATGTGAGTTCATTCTGGTCAGTGGAAGATTGTGTGCTTGTCTGTATGTTTGTCTTTGTTCAAGTTTCATGGCGACTGACGTCGAGATCTTACTCTCCTTAGAATGCATGGCAGAGGAAATGATTTAGTTTTCATTTGAGCTGAGGGAATAATCATCGAAGGCCTTGTTTCAAGGCGTCTGGTTGCTAAATATGAATGATTTGTGATTTGGAGTTGAGTGTGCATCTCATACCGGAGGAGATTTTGAAATTCATGTGGTTTGGAGAGGCGCTTTTTCAATAATCAGAACGATCTGCCATGCTTGTGGTTCAGAATCAAAATTTTGTCGGATATGGGGAATGTGAGTGGCTTGTGCTGTCAATGTCGCGCCTGGGGCAGTTTATGTCGGGTATTTTCTTAGAAATGCATCGAGGTTCTTCGAGGATCTGCTGCTTGCTGAGGGTTTCCCAGAGAGAGAAAGAGTGAGCATTGCAGGAAACTGCACATCTGATTAGTTACAAAATGGATATTTCGACTAAGAATGTGGAGAAGTAGCTGGTCTCAGCTGCACCTTATACTCTGGTCACCAGGGTGGTCACACATCTTGGGGCATTTTCTAAGTTGTCTAAATTTGCAATCAGAGTAAATCATCATTGTTTATAAATCTTGTCAGGAGCATGCACTGCTCCACAACGGATGTTGCCTGACTTGTTTACTTGTGCAATCTTTAGATATTATAAAATCGGACTGGTGCCCAGTTTATCGAGCCAGGTTAAATCTTGATTGAGCTATCTGTTGCAAGTTGTCTGGAGTTAGTCTTGCATAATGCCAACCAATGAATGTCAAATGGGCATGGTTCTGGATAACTCCAACTGTACTCCAAATGGTTGATAGCCAGAGGAGGGCCATCTCTGAGAGCTTTCTCTGGACTCCTCTCGTAACTTCAGAGGAGGGCCATTTCAGAGAGCTTTCTCTGAACACTTCTCGTAACTTCCTCACATTTGCTAGTTTAGAAGTTAGTACCTCTTAAGAAGCAGATGATTTACATTGCGGGGTGTTGTGCAATGTTTTGCAGTGGCAAAGCGTACTTCAATGTTTGATGACCCAGCAGTTGAGATTCAGGAGCTGACATCAGTTATCAAGCAGGACATCACGGCACTGAATGCAGCTATTTCTGACTTGCAATGCCTTTGTGATTCACGAAATGAGAATGTGAACAGAACCAAGCACAGTAGTGAACATTCAACAACGGTTGTTGACACACTAAAGAGCCGTCTCATGAACACAACAAAGGAGTTCAAGGATGTTCTAACCTTGCGAACAGAGGTATGAACAATCTTCCAACAGGGCAGGAATCACTATCTAGTTTTGATGATGCACTTATGTTCACAAGCTGTTAGTTCAGCCCTTTTCTAGCAGGGTATAACTTGGAGCAGAAGCATTCATCTTATAGTGGGATGGGAACTGCGAGTTGAGAATTTAGTCATGTGTCTCTGTATGGTACCACTTATTAGATAGTGTGCTTATTTTTATGTCATTTTCTTGCAGAACTTGAAAGTCCATGAGAATCGACGGCAGTTGTTCTCAGTATCGCCTGCAAACACACAAAACAATGCCTATGCACGGCGAGGACCACTAGTTAGTGCTGCCCCTAGCTCCTCAAATGCAAATGTTGAGTCAGCCCCATGGGGCACAACAAGAAATAACGAGCTTTTTAGCTCAAGGTAGTTGCAACCCCTTTTTGTTCTTTATCCTGTGTAACCACCTGAATGTTATATTTAATGTTTCTGAAACTGGATTTACTAAGATATGGACTCTACCTCCTTTTTGGTGCCTTTTTAACTTTCCATGCCAATTTTCTCTGCCCCAGAATCCTTGATTCTATGCGCCAAGGCAATGCATTACTGTGACTCCAGATTCATGTTGAGTTTTTGTCATTGATAATTTCCTGGGTGCCAAATCACAGGCGGCGTCATCAACTTGATGGACCTGATAAGCTACAGTCACAAGGGCGATTGCAGCAGCAGATGGTACCTGTACAGGACAGTTATATGCAAAACCGTGCAGAGGCTCTTCAGAATGTTGAGTCTACGATTGTGGAGCTGAGCAATATTTTCTCGCAGTTGGCAACCATGGTTGCTCAACAAGGCGAAATTGCAATCAGGTACATAATTGTCATTTTGTTGGTCTTATAGTCAAGTGACCCCTATTTATCAATCTCTTTCAAGTGTTTCTTTATTTTAAATGATTTTAAATTATATTCATTTAATACCTTTTCCTTTATCTACCTTTTTCAGTGCAAGACTGAATAATAAGCATGTGCAAACCCCTATTTCTTTTCTGGTGACCTGTATCTGAAGTATTGGTGTTTTCAATACTATCAAGGACAATGTCATTGCATATAATAAACAATGTATTGTTTATTATATGCAATTGGCAAGTGATCATGAATTTATAAGTCTGGTTGTTTCCTAATTTCTCATTATTTTTCTGTGCATCATTTCAGGATTGACGAGAATATAGATGAGTCTCTAGTGAATGTGGAGGGAGCACAAGGACAGTTACTGAAGTACTTGAATGGCATTTCATCAAATCGGTGGCTTATTTTCAAAATTTTCATGGTTTTGATTACTTTTCTGATCATTTTTGTTGTCTTCATAGCTTAGATTGAACATTAGTAGTGTACTTTTGTAGTCAGACTAGTTAATTGGTATCGGTGATGGCCTATTCATTTATCAACCTCGTTCTTGAGAACCAAGTGGTGGTCCTTAACGCTTGTACAAGAATCGATCAGTGCCCAATGACACATGTTCCATATTATTCCTCTCATGAACTCGTGGGGGTATTTGTCTTCAGTGAAATAGCTCATGGACAAATGCCTCATCAATGACTCTTGTCATTTTGGCCTGTGTATATGTTCCTGGTTTTTGATTATAGACTCCTGTCATTTAGTTAGATACAACAATTAGGTGAATTGAAGAGATGACAATAAGGTGAATTGAACAGATCCTGTAAGTTCAGACTGCCTACATTGTTTTCGGGCTACGAGTTTATTCTGTTTTCAATCTATCAGAGTGTTTATGAAGAGCTTCTGCTTTTGTGATCATCCTGGTTTTTTTATGGATTGAAACAATCTCTACATTAGTGCTCTCTATAATTGCCCATTAGCAGTCTCTTTGAAATTCACAGACTATACAGGTATTCTGTAAGGAAGGAAGTTCACCTCGAATTTAGAGACCTGAGATTACCCCTTGGAACTTGCAAGCGCCTATCAAATCTGTTGTATACTTAGAATAGCAAGGAACCAGGGCAGTTAGATGAAAGTCAGCAGATTTATTACCTGTTGGTGGCACTTGTGCTCCAAAACCTGGGGTACAGTTACTGTAGTTCCAAATATGAAATTGAAAGTTCCTCCCAAGGCAGCTGGACCTCTGCAATATTTGTATATACTGGTGTTTTTGGCCGTTCAAGGAAGATCTCGCCCAAGGATGTTTGGTCAGGATTGTCAGCTCCTCAGAATCTGCAAGGATGGATCAAGTGCACCAATACTTCCATGTAACTGTGTGAGTGTAAGTTATACTGATGCTGCCTCATTTGGTGAGGTTTGCATTTCAAAAATGAAGTACTGGTTGTCGCTTGAAATGCGTGCTAGTTACTGGCTTAGGAAAATATTAGAACAACTTGATGAATGGGAGTTGTAAATGTTTCTTCATGGTGCCTTTGTTTCAGTGGATCTCTATTGTCTTCATTGATCTTGGCTAACATTGTCCAGTTGCCAGAGTTTTGATTTTTCCAACTTATGAACAGTTTTCAAGTTTTCTTTTGTTGCTTCTCTAAAGTCAGTGAAACTAATGAATTAGAGGTCAAAGGAATTCCATGACAAGATTCTAGATGTTGTGGCAGTGAATTGCATATAAATTTGCACATGCTGTTTTTTTGTTGAATCTGAGGATAGAGATGTGCAGTTGCTCACGTCTGCGTGAGGATGTGGTTTCTTATTCCACTTGGCTGCTTATCCGACACAGTACAGTGAACCATCAGACTTGAAACCTGTACAAATTTTCCTAGATGTATTCCTTCTTGTGGTACAGTGACAAGACTGACTTGACCTCAAATTGGAACCTCTTTCAAGCTGGATACATAAAGGTGTAGTTGTGTTTGAAGAGTAGATATACTTGACATCAATTATTGTCCAGCCTGTTGGTGCAATCTGTGGAGGCAAACAAATTATGGATATTAGTGTAAAGTTCCTCTCTTGTAAGTATCTCCTACAAAATATAATTAAAGAGCGTAAACTACAACCATCACAATAACTTTACACTATGGGTATTTCAATAGGGTATTAAGGCAAAAACATGTGCCTTTCTGGACATGACCACTTAGGAAATTATACTTATTTGATCTCATTTATGCCACTCTATTTTGGACATCATGATGAGAGAGAAATGGATGTCATGCTTTGGATGCTTACCCTTCTTTGGGTTGTATGGTTCCATTGAGATTCTCCTCTCTTGCTTTTGTCAGGCCCCGATGGTCTTGTATGTTCTTTGGGAATGAAATTTGTCATTTATTTGTCTCCAAAAATAAATTCAAAATATGAAAGATAAAACTACCGAGCATATGGTGTTGGTCATTCCACAACTGAAACAACATTAGATCGTGAATCACGGGTTGCCCACGCGAACTCAAGTACAAGGAAGTGTTCAGTCATGTTTTGGTGGCCGAAAGGCAGGGTGGAATGGAATTGAACATGAACAATGCCTCCTTCACCACCCATTGTCACACACAAGGCTAGTGCTAGATGAAGCTGAAGACCTCTGCCCTTGTGAAGAAGGTGAAGAAGGCCAGCGCTAGATGAAGCTTGGGACCTCTGCCCTTGCGAAGAAGGTGAAGAAGGCCAACGCTAGATGAAGCTCAAGAACTCTGCCCTTGTGAAGAAGGTGAAGAAGGCCAGCCCTAGATGAAGCTCTTGTGAAGAAGGCCGACACAGGAGCATGGTCTGTGCATGTGCCTGTTGTTCTTGGCAACACCATTGCTCCTCCCCAATACTACATGCTCTTTGTTGTTCACATCAACGTCCCATATAAGGCCGTGTGGGTCAAACATAGCTGCTAACTAAATGACATCCTTTCAAATAGCATGTCACTTTTTAAGAGGTTCCGACCAATCACATGGTGGCATGTGGCACTTTTTGGATCAGAAATAATCCATTTACGCTTAATTTGACATGCACCTACTAGGTTATTAGCTGATAAGATGGGAAGTTAATTTCAAGGCATTCATATATATGGCAAATCATGCCATAACATTAAATAGCAATGCTAGTGGGGTACCCTTTGAGTACCTGCAATATAACCTCAACAAGAAGGGAAAAGATTGCAAAGCAAAGGTGAATAAACGATGAATTAATCAAAAATAATACTTTGAAAAAGGTTTTGAAAAAGTTTTCAATGTAGGTTTTGGAGTACTTTAAAAAAAAGTACAACTACCTTTTTAAACCGACCAACTTTCCCTGTTGCTTTATAGCTATTTAGATTTGTATAGATTCTAATTTAACCTAGATTAGAACCTTTACCGCCACTTGGCATTACTCTTGCCCTTGACACCGACATCATCAATTCTACGTAGTGAAAGTAACTACCCAAATAGATTAGAAATAGCCCAAGAAGAACTCAAAGGTAGCATTGTAATCTTTACTAGAGAAGAAATGCTCTTTTGAGGTCATTTCGAGTTTGCTACTTAATGTTATGGCAGTGCCTCTAAGTCAGGGTAACAATTTTCGAGGAGGTGAGGTGACTCTTGCACACTAATTTAAGCTCTAGTGGATATGTGCAAATTAAAGTCACGTAAGATACACTAAATATTCCTTTAAGTGTTGGTGGAAATTAGTGTGGAAATAATTCATGTGGACTGCACTAATTTTCTAGTCAAGATGGAATTAAAGTGGTCCAAGAACCTTGGTCTTACCTTGAGTCTTCATAAAGATGCACGACCAACACATTGAATATTAGTTTTAGGACAACAATACACCCTAACCTCCGTAATATCACCTCTATAATGTCACTGCCTCTCTTATATCCCCAAACCCTAGGGAATAGATGTGATCAATTTAAATCTCCCTTGTTGTTATCACATTTACCTCTCATATATCACATGTTTTGACATTAAAGTAATCCACCAAAGAATTCAAACCACACGCTTGCACGCATGACATTGTCATCATTGTAATTATTGTCATTATTGCAATGTTGAGTTTGTGTTATTCCATAAGGTCACATACTACACTAATTGTCTATTATCACCCATCCATGTTAACACTACACACCTCCTGAATATTCTGTGCACTTTGGTGGCCATAGGCATGATATTAGGGAGGTTAGAGTGTAGCACAAAATAAAATAATGAATCATATTATTTTTCTAGAAAAACTATGAATGTGGCTCACATTAATTTTATACTAGAGAATCTAACATGGTTGAAAATTAATGTGTCTCACATCAATTCTCATTATGAGAATTAGCATGGGCTCTAGAAAATTACCAAGGCCCACAGTAATAGGACTATATAATGTAGCTCCAAGCAAGTTAAAGAAAAGACTCATGTGGCCATGATGTCAGCCAAATGCACAATATCTTAAAAGGAGAAAAGCTTCAGATCAGGTGGCATATGGCCACTACACCCTTTTGGTCTAATTAGTGTGGGTTACCATTTAAGCTACGCATTGCTACAACATTTTACTCTGAGTATCATTCTAGTGTAGAATAAGCCAAGTTGAGTGAACATCTTGATGCTTCAAGCTTCAAGGCAGGTAGAGGACAAACTATCTCAACCTTGTAGAATATCGGTGAAGGCAACATCTCATGAATATGTGAACAACTCAATACTGAAGAGCATGCAGAAAGCTATATGCATCCTTGAACCATATTATCGGTGTGAAATATTAAAACAGTCTTGGGTGAGAGGTTTGAGGGAGTTGAACTGAACATAAGGGCAGGTGTGCAGGACTGTAACTGATGGTGAGAAGGAATCTCAATGCTGTGGCATCTCTCTAGTGGTTAAGAAGAGGATGGTTATGAACAGTGACCATATCCCCTTGCAATTGGTGTACTAAAAACCATAACCAATTAGCTCATAAAACATAATCTGGAAACTATGGATGATATCGCACCCTTCACGGCTAGAAATTATGACAAGTTTTAATAATCCTCTACTCCTCTGTGACACTCAAAAGACAAGAAATTTCCGGCTGTTTCCACATTCAACACCAAGTACTTGAACAATGGAGTCTATTCTTAATACATAACTGAAGGTTCCATAACATTCAGGTGCAGCAACAACAATGAGCTAGACTGGTAATATAGGTGCATGCTCTAGTCTGCCCTAGGGAGCGGTCATCAATTAAACCATGGCTTCACCTAGAACTCCTGATTCATCTTAGCTGGATCTGGTCCCTGTCCAATCACAAAGTTGTACCTAACCCAAAAATTCATTTAATATATACAGCAAAGACTGCAGCAACGTGTCATTACAATACTCTACATTAGGAATGCTATTTTTGTTGTGTCAACACACATCACTAGCATTGACACTCACATTCTTCAGGTCGACACAACAAAGGCACTTGATGTACCCGTGAAATGTTTGACAGACCCAAAATAGTGCTTGTAAGCACCAAAATGCCGAATCCGATACACTCCTGGACGCGATGTTTCTGGAACCGTCCAGTCGATTTGGGCAAAACTGTACGTGCTGTATTTTAAAGGTCGGGTCCAAGTAAACTTCACGCTCCAGTCGTCATCGTCGTATACGGATTTCCATACACCGGTTGAATCAAGCAACTCAACCAAGGCGTAAGTTCCCTCGGCAAATAAATCATTCCGCGGACACCCGGTATGGAAAACCACGGATACGGTCTCACCAACTCGGTAGGAGGAATTGACGGGCACATCTTTCTTGCAATCGCCGAACGTGACCCCAAAAGGTGTTCGGTCCATGACTATGCCGGGTAGAAACCCAAGTTGTTTATCAAGAAGGTTGGGTGGTGTTGGCCCTGACCCAATTTCCGTTTCTTGTGCTAACGCCGTGGCCAGCTTCTTGAATTCCTGTATGTAGCCCTCAAGTGTGTGGGGACCAAAAAGAGTTGAAGCACCCTGCACACCAAAAGGATCAGAAAATTCATCAATTTGGATTGTTAACCTTTGATATTCTTATACACTTTGCAAATCCTGATCATCATGCGTATTTTTAAACAACCTACAGAACATTCAAAAGGTCAGACATCAGATTCCTTTTGCAGGCCTCATTTTCAGGTACTAAGGCAACGGGGCCTTAAGAAGGGCACTTTTGGGTCTACACCCACTTCTCTTACAATATGAAGCACGCCATTAAGATGAGATGATTAGCAAATCCAAAATGAAGCTGTAGCTACTTACATCATAATTTTCAGAGCTCATATGAATATCTTATTCATTATCATACAGTGAAGATTCTCTTTCTTATTGAATTATCATACAGGTGCCTCCAATTATGTTAACTATTGAGTCTAGAATGGTTAACAGATTCTGAGTGTAGTCCAATCTCATTTGAACACGTCTTTTTGGTGTCTGTTCTTAGGTCCACACATAACTACACACCCACTCAAATAGATTAAGATAAGAACTGAACTAGGCCTGCTTACCTTAAGCCTTCTCAGGGAGAGCTCAGAACAAATGGTATCATACCAGCATGAAACCAGAATTGATTAAAGGGCATGTTCATCTGAGGGTATCTTGGTTTTGAAATCTACGGTCATTTATGATGCTCTCGGCAATGCACAGATGCTTTGCTGATTTATGTGAAATAGAAGTTTGTGAATCAGACTGAAATACTCATCAGCACTTCATTTCTGCCTCATCTCAGATTTGCAATCTTGAAGTTGCAACAGTTGCAATTTAACAAAATGAAATGCTAAACAAAGAGGACGTCGTTATGGCAAAGAGCAGAGGTGACCTCGTATCTTTGGCACTCGTATTCTTCAAAGGTGCTAATGTATTGAGAGTAGTCGCCTGTCAGGCCTGCAATGACAACATGGGTGTTGGATCCAAATTGACCATTTCCTTTCTCCACCAAAGTGGCCTTGACTGCCTCGCGCAGTCGTCGACCAGCCATTGTTGTCATCTCTGGAAACATGCAAAAAGAAGAAGCATATGTTAAGTGCTTTGACCCTTGCATATGAAACTTTACCTAGTGCAAGTCAAAGTAATATGCAACCCAAAAGTTTAACCAGGTCTATTTTACGCAACTATGAAGAACTATGAAATGTGAAAACACTAGCAGTTAAAGATTTAAATATAAAAACAACTGTCAACACTGTTCAATCAAAGACCAAATATGAATTACCTCCTGGTACTGACAAGATAATGAACTGGCCGATCCTAAGAATCTGAATTGGAAGCACTGACGGCTGCAATCCACAAACAAGTAAAATTAGGACAAGTCAATCAGGACGGGACCAACTGCTAGACAAATACCAGAAGGAAGTATTCTCTACTTCGATTCATCTTGAATAGGATAGAATAGGAGCAGGGCCTACAGGTCAATAAACTATACCCATAAAATTTCAGAAAAGCCAAATTCCTGATTTCTTAGACACCTTACAATTTGTACTACTTCTTTGTTCTTTTAGATTGCAGGATGCGGATGTATGAAAACTATGTAGCTAAGGGTGAGTTTCCATGTCTACCGCTTGCCCACTAGATTCTAGATAATAATGGGTTGGAGGTGTTCTCATGTAGATAAGCATAACCCACCAACCAACCACAATTTGGGGGCCTACTAAAATGTGGATGGCCGTGGACATGGCCCACTACACTTCCATGCACCCACTAAAGCACTTTTTAACCTTCAAGTGCTGGTTGCCGAAGGATTGGCAACCGGTTTTAAGAGGAGGAGGTTAGTAGGTGGGCCCGGATTTGAGAAGATGAGAGTAGATAGTTGGCACATACAAACCCTACCCGACCAGATCCCATCTACATTTGGGCGGGTTTGTCCTTATTCCCACTAGAATCTGGTGGGTGAGTGGCCTACATGGAAACTCACCCTAATTCCTCTCTACATATTGCAAGAAGCCTCCAAGTATGTGGGTGAAGATATAACATACCGCCCAAGCATAAGGAGTAGACATTTCGCCTGTGTCAATGAGAATGGGCTTTGGGTGTTGGCAAGATATTTGCTCTTGGGATGGTTTGTGTAAAGCGCCACCCACAAGCCTCCAGAATTTATTGCCCTACAAAATGGCACACATAATGTGATGTACAAAAACTTCATAAATCTAAATTCCCCCTTTTCACTCTCTATAAACTCAATACAAGTCTTCAAGACACTAGAAATACAAGAAATTCCCCATTTTCGCTTTCAATAAACTCAATACAAGTCTTCAAGATACTAGGAATACATGAAATTCCCCGTTTTCGCTCTCTATATACTCAATACAAGTCTTCAAGACACTATGAATACATGTTTCTGATCATCAGATGTTCATCCTTTACAGGATGATAGTTATGTTTATTGATTGTACACTAGGGCATTAAAATTTTGTATGAAGAGTGGTTGTTCTAGAAAACTTGCCAAAGGAATACATCAATGTAATTTCTCCATGTTCGCCCATTTCCTGATGATATGATAGCTAGAATTAGGGTAACCTTGGAGGTGAAGGTTAATAGAGAGTTCCCCTCCAAATATTATTTCCAGGAAACATTCTAATAACACAGACATCATGTCCCATTATTCTAAAGAGCGCAAAGTTACATCAACAAGAAAGTGCTTAATAAAATAAAGTTAACTTTAACTCAATGGGACTTTTGTTGGGAGTTCGTCCCCTAAGATACTCCATTGGTTGTTTTGCATAGAATATCAATAATTTCTTCCCACTTGTGGTGCATGCTCAGAGATAAGTTTGAATTTGAATGTCAAGCAACCTATTTTGGTTCATTTGAGGGCTAAACTCATTTTAGCACCTTTGGCATGCCAAAATGAGTTCATCCCTTAATGTATTGATATAGAATGTTCTCCTTTCACACCTCCACACTTACCCCAAGCATGCACTGAAACTTACCGAACATGGAAAGTGTTGTAACGTATGTGGTTCCTTTTTCATGTTCTCCAACTTCTATTGACTAGATTTACACAACAAAACTTGCGTTGCATTAGCAAATCTACGATGAAACATTTGCAGAAATTGGATTGAAAATCACAACTCCCCTGATTTAGTTATGGTTATTGGAAGTGCATGTTTGTTGATTTCTTAATTGGATACATAGGTCCTCCCAATTGTGTGTCACTATTGAGTGTAGAATAGTTATTAATATTTGAAGACGTAGTCCAATCTCTTTTAAACATTGTGTCTTTATGACATTTGCTCTTTGATCCTCACCAAACCACATACCAATTAAATCTATGGGTCCAACTAAGAAAATGAGCCACTTAAGACCCATCTACCTTATGCAAAACAACCAACTCCGACCAAAAGTCCTGTTGAGTTAAAGGACAACACTATTGTGTCAGGAATGGAATATACCTTATCATCACCCTGCGTGAAATCAAAAGCCCCCGGGCCATCTGTAGTGCCGGCCGCAAAACTGAACCCAACAGCTGCAGGACAGGTTGTAACCAATTCCCCAGAACTAAGTAACACTGGCAAACTGGACAGGTCTACATAGGTCTGCTTATATGATATTTTTCCAGTCACTTGCTCTTGTGCCTCTTCAAACAATTTTTTGGCCACCTCCGCTTGCTTCTCACCGATGATTCTTGTGTTCTCAAAGTGGTCATTGGGATATCTGGACAAAATAATTCAGCATGTCAATTGTAGACAGAAGGCATCCTTCCTATGTAAGGTAAGTGGGTCTTAAACTGACACGTTTAGGCTGCACCCACTTCTTGTAGGGTATGAAACACACAATTAGAGTAAGATGATTAGCAAATCCAAATCATGCTTGTAGCTATTTTACTCATAATTTTCGGAGCTCATATAAGTATCTTATTCACCCAGTGAAACATAGGTGTCCATTAAAGATGAGTAACAAATTAGGTCCGCTAAAAAATCAAAGTTTGAATAAATGAAAAACCTACATGGAGTCCTACATGGCATGTATTGGATACTGTTTCAGGGTCTACCGAATTTTGCATCAAGCACACCTCAAAGAGGTGGATCTAGCACAAGACCGGGAGAGCATAACACTTTGATATTTCACAACCCTTGATTTAATACAACTTATTGTGTAGAAGGGCCTAGATAAGTAAGATGGTAATTAAATAGCATTCAACTGAGAGCCCAATTGTGCATGTCTTTCCATTACACTTGAAGCCCTGTGACCACATATAATTCAATTTTAATTTTCCATGGTACAGCCTTCGTTTGAGTTTCAAGGGCCCTTGCAATATGTCTTAAGGCCACCTGACACTATTTTTCATGGTCACGGCCCCTGGCCATAGTGTAAAGTGGCCCTAGGCATTTGGGCCAAATGATCATTTGGACAATTATCTGCACAAGTAACAAACCAACCTACTTTTAAGTTTCTAAAAGTACATTCCAGTAGTAGTAAACGTACCCTGGACCTCGACCAACGCAGAGTTCATTCATCCCATTGCACGTACTGTGCTTGAAATCACAGGGTAGCCCTGAATCAAGGCAATATGGTCCCAGGGTGTTGGGCGTCGTATCTCCAACATTGCTTTGACAAAATGCTGACACAAAAGGAGGGTTTAAGGGATTCGCATATTTGCTGCGCACTTTGTGCATCATACTGGCAATTATTGTACTGGGTTGCCCTCCTGAGGATTTTATGTGAGCAGCTACAGCCTTGTACAGCTTCTCTGAAATCTTGTTAAGGTTTCCTGAAAAACCAACACCAAAATAAAAATCTAAACAATCATCATTAAAATTTGACCTACTAATTTCAACAAGTGAGCTTGACACATCTGATACAACCCAAGCACACAAGTGACCTTCAGAAGAACTTCAAAGTTGTGCATTCGGCAAAATCTAACGACAATAATGAACCAGTCACAAATACAACAGAATCCCATCTTGAAGAGTGCTACACTGTTTTCAGCTCAAAAGAAATGGAACTCAGTGGAGTTATCCTTTAACGTCACGACATTTTTCGTCAGATGTTAGTCCCCTATGATTTTTCATTGGTTGTTTTCCATATAACATCAATAAGATCTTTCCTCTTGTGATGGTGCACGCTCAGAGGTGGTATTTGAATGTGAATAAAGAGCAACTATTTCGGTTCATTGAGGGCCAAACAGATTTTAGCACCTCTTGGCATACACAAATGAGTTCTCAATGGACCAATATAGAATGTTCTTTGTGCAAACCTCCACACGACCTCCAAGCATGAACCAAAAACCTATTGAACATGGAAGGTGTTGTATACAGATCAACCAACTCCCGACCAATACTCATATTGAGTTAGAGGATGAATCTAGTATACTGACAGATTCTTGTCTTCTGGTCAAATTTCACTTGTTCATCTTTTTCATCCCAACATCAAATTTGGTGAGCATATATCAGTGCAACTTCCTGTCAACTCATTCTACTGCAGTCATCCTTATAAGACTTTCGATTTCATTACTTCTGCATTAGTTCTAGAAAATCCTTGGCACAAAAAAGTAAAAAATGAGTACCAAGAATACTCGAGCGCCCTCGCATAGATCGTTTTGCAGTGCCAAAGATGGATACATCTGTAATAGGAATCTCCTCTTGGACCTTTCCTTTCGCCTCTTTTTTACTCTCAAACCAATCCTCCATAAAACGCGCGGCAGCACCCTTGTTGTCGCCACTAATAAGTGTATTTGTTCGGTTCATCGAGGTTCCATGCACAGCAAACCAGCTGAAGGATCCTACAGGACCCCACTCTGCATCGACAAACTTCAATAGGGACATGTTTTTATCAACGTCGTAGTTGTACTTTGCACGTTCTTCCAATGGGTTGTTTAAATATGCACTTGGGCTCCGATTGATGTTTGCCCCAAGAACCTCGCCTGTTCATGATGACACACAACGAATATTTATACAAAGTAAAAATTACACACGCATCTTTGTATTTTCCTCTTCATAAAATAGACAAGAACTCAGACCCAAAAAGACAGGACCAAAGCAAGCACAGCAATTGAAACAAAGATCTGTCCATACCAGTGTTGGACTGGTACAGTCTTTTCTTGATACCATTTGGGTATCTATAATGAGGATATCACATTTTTTGATATCAGTAGTGTATGGGTATTTGACGGTAGTATTGTGTTCAATATCATTCAGGTCTATATACCATGCAATAACTTATATCCCAGTCCAACATTGGTCCGTACCTTCGTTGAAACTAATTGAGCCAGGTCGGAGGTTTTCGTGAGCTTGGACAATGGCTAACTCAATTCCATCTGCTAGTGCATCAAAAGACTGGCGTACAAAACCCTTTGAAGTAACAATGTAGAGCACATACTGCAAGTAACCCCCTGGGCCGGAATGCGAGTGTGTGCCACTGATGGCCACATTCTTCGCGGTGTAAAGGGTACCATATCTGATTCAAAGGCCCACGTTTTTTGAAGTTGTATTGAAAACACAAGTACAAACTATAATACACCTACTGTTCATATAGGAAACATTATATACAATGGTATCCAAAAGACGTTGTTTAACAATTTCATGGTTTGATAGGAAGTTCAAGTTTATACAGCGCCTCTTATGGCCAAAGTCAAATGCCTCCCCTTCATTTCACTAGGATTAGGGGTTCTGACACCACTTGAACGCTCCTTAAACAATATTATTGTCAAAAGGGGGCCAAAACTCCCTACCAAACCACAAGTATTTGAGAGACTTTAAGGGTAACTCTATTAGATACATATTGATTTTGAAAACGTCCACCACCTTCACATCAGGCCCCCTTAATGGCTCGGGGTCATCTACCAAAAAAGCTTTGAACCCTTATACATATTGCATATGGATTTCAAATAAGACATACTTTGGTGCGCTAGAATCCTCCCGTCCATTGCTAACGAGAATCATTTAAAACTTTAGCACCGTCTGCCTTACCTCTCTTTCAGACGAGAGAGAACGCGCAGCGTAACAGCCATAGATGCCATGCACGCATCAATGTTTACAAAAACCACCCTGTTCCCATCCATAGTACTCGAAGGCTCCGCGACAATAAAAGCCCGTGCTCGAAGTCGGATATGTACACCGGCTGCATTTTGAGTAGGATTTGCATACCCCATCATGTTCACATCTGCTGCCGGTCCTGTAATGTCAAAGCTACCAACTCCTACCAAGAAGTTGGAATCACTAATTTCAGAATTTGCTTGCAAAATGAGTGTCAATCCAGTCAGGAGGAGGACCGTGAAGAGATAGAGTTGACAAGAACCCACGTTGAGTGTTAGTTTTTCCATGCTTGAAATAGTTTTCCAAATCTGATCAAATCTCACTGGAATTTGTCTCCTTTACAAATTGCTCCCGTTGAGAGTTGATTCTCAAAGTAAATCATGATCTGTAAACGTTCCAACAAAAAGGCAATTGGAATGAGCACACACACAAAAGATTTCTCCATGAAATCCAGGGTACGAATTACTGTTCACATAGAATGAGGAAACATTGAACAAGCAAAATTCGACACAAGTCTAAAATTATCCTGCCTAAGTCTGAATTAAACATAGATGTTGTGAGCAGAATCCTAATGAATATAAGCTACAACTTCCAGAAACTCACACGGTGAAAAATGAGAATCTCAAACCATTAAAAAACATTGAAAAGTGTTAATTCCCAGCATGTACATAAATTATTACGTGTTTAGCCCAAAGGTCTTGAAACCCCTAAAATCGAAAAATATAAATTATGTCTTCCTGATCAGTTCGTCATAGCTGACCCCAAAACCCTGGTCATTCCTCTTAACCTATTCTCGTCTTCAGGTACATCATTCTACTCACAATCAAAATATATTGTATCCAAAAGGCCACCAAATTAGGTCAAGAAGAACATGTCAATCACAACCTTGTTCAATTCATAACAGTCTTGAACCCCAACAGCTAAAATGCAAACCCTACTGGGAAAAGGAGAAAAACGTTTTGGATGTTGGGTAAGTGCCAAAATGATTCTTACCAACCCCTAACTACTCAGAACCAAATTCTGTACCAATTTCACTCCTTGCCAAATCCTAACACAAAACCCAACTCAAGTCTGTAAGTTAGTAGCACACCTAACAAAACCCAGAATGTCGTTGCAATCATTCAGGTGCAGATGGGTACATAGATTTGAAAACGTACACTCAGTGCGCAAAATTTCGAAGCTCGAACCTCACATCACTTACGATAAGAATTTAAGCATCGGAATGTAGCAACAATGAACCGCAATTTTTTTCTGGGGGGTGGTCAAAAAGATTGCATCACACTGACCTCCTCCTCCTCCGCTTCAATCAGTGCTGGCCATCTGCAATTTCCAAATTGGTGACCTCAAATTTCGACCAATTTGAGGGTCGGTGCCGCTTCTCCCTCTGATTGTTGCAAGGGAGGTATGATTCTTATGCAGGTCTCTGTTTACACCGTCTCCAAGTTCGAGATAATAGTGGCACCTAATAAAGGCATGAGGGGTTGACCTTGTATCAAAATTATGGTTTTTATATATATGTTCATAAATCATATTTCATATACATAGTCTTATGTCAAGGAGAAAATAAAAATATACTTATACTAGACATTGATGATCAAAATATAATATATGTAATTGCATCCAAGAGCACCCAGGTTGCATATTTGAACTTAAATCTTTAATAACATCAAAGTGTTTAACTTATTCAAACAATGCACCTGAAAAACAAGTTCATTTTAGATAGGATCACTTTTCGACATGAGTAGCTAAAAATGAAAGTATGTAGCTCAAATATGCTATTTTTTGCTTGGAGATGCCCAGTCTGGGCCTCTTAGACGCTTAGGGTTTAAAGGACTAGACAGGGGATGTGCTTATTATATGGAATGCATGACGACTTGTACAAACCCCCAACAAATTTTGAAATGATATGTTATTTGGTCTAAGGTGTTGAATCCATATTTAACACATTCTATTAAAGTGAGGACTCAGGTGAAAAATGAATTCCTATGTAACAACAATGATTTGGTAGCTATGATATTTATTTTGAGTCTAGGTCATTCATACATCTTATAGATCAATCTACATATACATATGCTCCGATTGGAATGATGTTCATGATAAAGGAGTTGACTTTAGATGGGATCGTTTGGATACTTTTATCGAAAAATATGAAGAAGTGATCTTAAACCCCTTCATATGACATTGAGGCCCATAATAGGCCTCTTAGACCTTATGGTAAGATTCTAAATTAAATCTGCAAACCTAATTTGGACTTGAGCTTTTGAAAGAAGATTATGAAGGATGAACTTCAATTAACAATCATAGGTTGTTGAATGCCACCAAATAGTGGCATAAGCAATTTCTTTCAAAATTGACTACGATTCCAATTTCAAAGATGAATATCATTGACTTGAACTTTGGTTTAATGTGCTAAGAATGTGTCAAGTTGCATACCATTGTTGAAGTTGGACACATTTATCATCTCATAAACCTGATTATTTTCCCCATATATTAGAATGTTTTTAAATAAAGAAAAAATCTAAGGGTTGTTGAGGAAGATTGCATTTATGAACATGCTGAGTGATTATTAGACATGGAGTGAGGGTTGAATCTAGTAGACTGGGTATTTTCTTCTTTCAAATGTGCCATGCTCTTTGAAAGAAGGGATATCATATGGTGGTTTATTACGACACTACAATAATTGCAAGGCGTATTTGAAATCAGGACAAGTAACAGGTTGCCCTTCCATGATGATGTTAGTCGGACATTAAAGCACATATTATTGAGCTCTGTCCGCCTAAGAATTTTCCACCCCTGGCCCATGTGTCAGTGCCCAACCCAAAATTTACTAGTCTTGTCCATCTCCATCTCCTCAGTTTTGCACCAAATTTGCTAATGCGACATGCACCAGATTTATGGAATGTGTTATGCACCAGATCTACAAATATGTTCTACAACGAAATTAATGGATTCGAACTTGTTAATGCGCACAACAATTTCATACAAATAATTCATGTAATCAAGTGTTCTTCCTTTCTAAGCTTGTGATGCCAAAATCCTATAGCTGAGTGCAAACACTCTTTTCTTCTATGCCTACACTCACATGATTTGTAGGTTGTGCATGAGTATTTATGATCACACTTGATTCAATTATGTAATTAGATTAACACACCTACTGGGTGTATTATCCACATGCAACTTATCGGTTTTCACTTTTGCTGCAATTATTGTATGGTCATCATTATTGCCGGAATTTTTTTGCATTAAGTGTTACTATAGAGCCAATGCTATTGTTACTATTGAGTTTCTTTAATGTGGTTATTGTTGATGCGGAACAACCTGGATGTTTGAGCGGGCGTTGGTGGGTATGATTGGACATGTGGATTCAAACATGTGAAATGAAAACAAATGAGTCTTTCCACCAAGTATCACATGCAACAAGAAGCATTGCGTTCCAAAATCTTGTAGTTCTTGTATTCAACACAAATGCATTATTTTAGCATACAAATTAACATGATGGAAGTAGAGCACCTCAAGCACCTAACCAAAATTGTATATGGAGTTGGAAATGCATACATTTTAGAAAATCACCACACAGCTCATATGACCATTGCATGTCATTAAGTTGCCAAAGTATGAGAATCTATTGATATGAGATGCCAAGAGCTTCTAGCAATGTACTGTTGCAGCTCCTTCATTGCGCCCCACATCACAGGGTACAATTAACAAAGTCAAACTTACATGGCTTGCACCTGAGAATAATTGCAAACCATGAGATGTTATAATTGAACTGTCAACAGCATTTAGTTCCAAGAAAGTTAGGCGATATGGAATGAGAAACTTGGCTAGGTACCAGAATAAGAAGAGGAGGGTGAAAAGTTCAAACTAATCTGTGACTGATGGGGACCAGTAACACGTTCCCCAAACCAACAATGAATGTAAAAACAATATTGTGTAGCATAGTCACAAATTTGGGATCTTCAAAAGTATGAAAATAGTACATAGTATCAATTTTAGGTTATGTGTTGGTTTTGGGTGTGTGTGTACCTTAAAAATAAGAAGTCAACAAACAACCCACTGATTACAAATATTTTGAAAAAGACTGTACACCAAATGAACACCATGATATATAAATCCACATTGATTCTTCACCCAATGTTATGGGGAAATTGAATGTACTAATTTACAATATATCAAACTTTGAAATCTTTCAAACATGATATCAGAAAGAAGAAAAAGGAAAAATAACAGTAAGAAATCTAAGACATGGTCACTGGGTCAGATCTCCAGGTGTGTGCATTTTCGAATCCATTTCGACCGCTACGGAAATCATAGACAGCCTCGGTAAGCTCTGCTTGCGTATTCATCACAAAAGGGCCATACTGTGCCACAGGCTCATTCAAGGGCTTCCCAGCCACAAGCACAAATCTCGTGGGAACCGTCCCTTTGTTCCAAACACTCAAACCATCACCATTGCTGAAGACTACTGTATGGGATGCTTCAATTGGCCGTGAATCCTCCTTCCCAAAAACAACATCCCCTTCAAGCACAAAGGTGAAGGCATTCCATCCTTCGGGTACAGCTTGATGGACCACCGCACCAGGTTGAAGAGTGAAATCCAAGTACATGGTAGGTGTGCGTGTATAAACTGGCGACTTAACACCAAAAGACTCCCCTGCAATGATGATCACTTTCACTCCACCTTCATCCACCCTTGGAATATCCTTCTCTTGAAGCTCTTGGTAGTTAGGTTCAATCCTGCAAAGCAATCACCAATGCATAATTTAGTGAAACTGCTCAGTTTCTTACTCTTGATATTTTTAATGACAAATATCCCTGACATTTACAGCAAGAGTAACTTTGCTTTTGTGGCCATGAAGCTTTTGGGATAAAACAACGCAATCTGACTACACTGAACATCTACTTCAATGTAGCCCACACTATCCATCATCGACCCACATTATTGTCTTGCAATCACTGGATGGCAACCAGACAGGGTGTCATAACATATGTATAATGCCACCATAAACCAGATGTGTAGTGTACCTTCTCCAATATGTGCAAGATGTTCAATAATAAAGACTGATGTAAATGCAATAGAGCAATATAAGAGGATGCTTCCATAAGTTTGAAGTACAACAAATTGGATAATAGAATTTGATTCTCACATTTTATCTTTCGAGCTCAAGTTGACCCATAGTTGCAGGCCTCGCTGTAATCCCTTTGTGGCAGGCATCTCACAGTGCACTATACCCCTTCCAGCTGTCATCCACTGCACACAGATGCATCCAACAACTGCAACAATGTAATTGCATGCTTTGAATAGAATCATAAATGTTTGATATATATGTGATAACACTCTTATCAATTGTGATTAATCCTTAAAATTCCGAGAGGCGTGTTCTGGGCGTCCAGGTGTCATCAGAGGGGTGTTAAGATTAGTTCTAGATATTCTTAGGTAAGAGTGTCCAAGGTAACCCTATCTATCATTATCCCATTTGCCATATGCATTGTTCCACTTGGAGCTTACATATATGTAAATTGAATCATAAAGCCATTTGAGCTATAATGGCCTAAGCTCAAATATACACCGTGTATATCTAATCACCGTTGTCACATATGACTTAATGTTCACTTTCCCCTTTTTTGATAGGTTGTGCCCATCGTCCTTGCAGGGTAAGCCCATGTAGACAAGCACAGGCGATTCACAGTTATTGGCTAGTGACATAAGACTAATTGGAAACTGAAAGTAATTGCATGAGGAAAAGCAAGAGAGACGCACTTGAACATCACCAGCATGGATGGTCCCTTTGTGTCCTTTGAAATCTTGATGACAAAAAGCTCCCTGTCCTCATCCACCTCACAAGGGTTTAGTGTCACACACAAATCCTGCACTTCACGTTCTTTGAATTCAAGCATATGGATAATCAGAACCACCCGTTTGTTCTAAGCCACGAAATTGACCACCTTAGAAATTCAGGACATCAGCAATTTAGTGTACAAGGTACCTCAAGCATGTAGGTCACAGTCTCAAATCCCCGGTGGGGATGATCAGGAAATCCAGCAGGTCCATGAGCTGCACAAATCAAAATCGCATGTCAGATAACTCTTTATATATACAAATTCGTCCCTATTCATAAACCCCTCTGGAAATATAACCAAGATGCTTAACCCGTCATGGACGCTTCCATCCATCACATAGAAGTGATAAGGAATTACATGAACTGAAAGATCCGATGTTCAGTGGAACGAAGTGCCTAAGAATGTACGAGTGCACATTAACTCCACCTCAAAAAATCGCTACAAGACTCACCATATAGTAGAAGTGAAGAAAAGAGGGTTAGCATCAAGTAGGTACCTGAGAAGTAGTCCAACATCAAAAAAGGGTCCAGCTGCTTCAGCTCCGGCCTGAAAAAATTGTAGAGCATCCATTTAGTACAACCATGAATTGTGCAATCCACGCACATTGCAACTCGAAAAAAAACCCACAACGCAAAAGAAACATGCTCATAACCATAGTAGCCCCGGGCATGAATCTCAGAGTAGACCAAATATTTAAGCCACATAGTCATCGGTTTTCAAAGTTTTTTGAGCCCATGCCCATGCTTGTCTCACATACAAAGTTCCATATATATCATAAATCTTCACCAAGTATTGAATTTAATCTAATGATTCTCTCAATAAATTCGTGGGCATCGAAAATTTATGATATATGTGGACTTTATGTGTGAGATGAGAACGCGGTCTTGCCCCCAAAAAACTCGAAAGCCGATGATTATTGAGAGAATCATTTTCCAACTACCATAGGAGTTGCTCTAATAAAGAAAAATCGGAGATAAACCCGAGTCATTATTCCAAAAATCATTCCAATTCAACATAACACCCAAAGCTGAAACCCACCTGCCAATACTCCGACGGACGGTGGCACCATCCCCTTCCGGCTGTTCCTTCGACAAAACTTTCTTCACCACCACTCGTGGCTTCGCAAATGTCGCATTCTGCCTCCCCGTAACGCTCCCCATGGATCTCGGTGCAACAAAAGAGCCAGCAATTCGGGTGCTAAACCCAAAACCCCAAAACTTCGAAGTGGAATTGAAATTCCCAAGTGAGCAGGCACCCTTGGTGATCGATCCGAGAGAGCAAGGACGAGGGCGAGGAATTGACGATGATCGCAGAAGGGCAGGTACAAGAGTACTTGAATGAATTCGGTAAAGAGCACAAGACAAAGAAGACATTGCCGGTAACGAATTTATAGCCGTGTTGAGCACATTGAGAAGTTGTGATGAACTTAAACGGTTGCTACGATCATAAGAAGGGGCGTGCGAATGTACGTGGAGGAATCCACCTATTTTTGAGAGCGAGGATCCCACATCTTCGGGGCGCACTCGGATGATGCTTCGAAGGAAGCATCCTCCGAAGCCACTGTAGACGTATCCGAACATAAGCGAAATTATCTAGAAATGTAGATCTCTGCATCTACAGAAAGATTAGATTCTTACTTTGGAAATCTAGCTTCTAGTAACCTTAGGTTAGTTGTTAGGAAACTGGGCTTGCGGGCTAGGCTGGGCGGCGTCCAAAGGTCGTAGACGTTTGTGTACGGTAGATGGGTCATGAATGGTAATTCTTTACAACTACACCGTTTATGGTATTTAGTGTCACTTACCCTATTTTGAGGCGCATACTAGGTGACACCAATGATTAAAAACTTCATCATAAGTGTCACCTCATGACACTTGGGATTTAAGTGTGCTTATTAATATGTTGGCACGAGTATGCTCAATACACCGTTTGTGGTACTTGGTGTCACATGTGTAGTAGTGTCATTTATCCTATGTTGAGGCATATGCTAGGTTTCATTGATGATTAACAACTTCACTTTAAGTGTCAACTCATGACACTTGACATTCAAGTCTGTTTACTAATAATATCTTGGTATGAGTATGTTCAATAGTGTTATGAGGTGGATGCCTATGTTACACAATGGTCTACAAGTTGATTAAAGTGTACACAAAATGACACTTGGCATTAGTGTGCTCAAAAATATCTTCCCCTTGCATACTAAAACGCAAGACTATCATCTAATGTATCTTGATGTGCTACTCTAAATGTCATAATGTAGATATTTTTCACTTAAAAAAGTTACTTATGTTGACGAATGGAATCATATTGGCAATTAGCAGGCATGATACTTTGAGACCTCTAGGCATCTAGTTTAGGCCCTTCACAAATAGTGTACTTGACACTAAATACCATAAACAGTGTAGTGTTATGAGGTGCATGCCTATGTTACACAATGGTCTACGAGTTGACTAAAGTGTACACAAATATCACTTGCCATTAATATGTTCAAGAATATCTTCCTCTTGCACACTAAAATGTAAACACATGACATTTGCCATTAGTATGCTCAAAAACATCTTCCCCTTGCATACTAAAACTCAAGATTGTCATCTAAAGTATCCGAATGTGCTACTCTAAATGTCATAATGTAGATATTTTTTCACTTAAAGAAGTTACTTATGTTGACGAATGGAATCATATTGGCAATTAGCAGGCGTGACACTTTGAGACCTCTAGGCATCTAGTTTAGGCCCTACATAAATAGTGTACGTGACACTAAATACCATAAACGGCGTAGCCCACTTTTCTTAAGATATGAAACACGTGATCAATATAAGATGGTTTGGAAATCTAAATCGAGGTCATAGCCACTTTCCTCATAAAAAGCTTTGGAGCTCATATGAATATGCTATGCATTATTAAAGTGAAGATTCTCAAGCTCGTCAAATAGTCATATAGGTCAACATAAGTAATGTTGACTAATGATCTTACATCGGTTAACGTGTTTTCAAAATGTAATTTAGTCTTTTTTTTAAACACATCTAATTTTGGTGTATGTTCTTGGAGCCCTTCCATACCACACACCACTCAAATATGGGTGTTTAATCAAGATAAGTAACTCAATTGGTTGAGGTAGAAGCACATATGATGGACAATTTGAGCACTTAGATGGACAATGCACTTGACCTGAAACAATGTTCTCTTAAGGGCCACTTCACACACGAGCCAAGAGCCATGACCATGAAATTGTGAGAGCCCAAAAGAAAGTGTCCAAAGGCCAAAATCATCTAGTGTGGTCACGGACCCTCAAGTGTAGTGTGAAGCCATATGTGACCAGGCCCTCAACCAAATGTTATTTCAATAAATTTTTATTCACATGGGTCCTCACACATGATAAAAATAGAATAAATCGACGGTTGTGAGCATTCGGAGTGCCATGGTCTCCTGGTTCTGTGTGAGGCCTACCTCCAAGAGGTGGTTTTTGAAAATAGTCCAAGTGACCATGAAACATGATCCATTTGATGCCAAGTAGGAACCCATGTAGACTTTACATCCATCTTGCATTCACACACTCCGTTGGTCCCTCAAGCGTAGTGTGAAGCTTACTTGGACCGGTTCCGCCTTTTCCACCAATGAGAGTGCTTAAAGTGTAATGGTCACGGGCTCTCAGTCTTGTGTGTGCAGTGGCCCTAAATAGCCTTTCCATTCTCCGGCCATACGAAGTTGCTAAATTCATTTATCTAGTAATAGTTCCAAGTACTTATAAACGTATTTGTCAAATTTAGTAGTTTTTTGAAATTCGTTACTAAAAAAACTTCAAATTTAATGGATGATCCTCATAATGATATGCATATTGCACAAACACAATTCCGACACACAAATACGTTTTGATTGGTTTAGTTCCTTGCGTACTTTATAATTTGCAAGTCCCAAGCAACTAAAGAACATGAACATCTTTTTGCAATTCTTCATTGATGAATCAAAGTTGCTTCAGATGGTGTATACGACATTTATGATGGAGAGAGGATGGATTTTTTATACTATTTGAAGGGCATTCAATTGTGATATATGACCCCAAAAAAATTTGGACAAGTTTGAAATAATTCATATGAGTTAATGGATATTTGAACGTAACCGTTCCATTGTCGTAGACATTAAGAACATCTCAAAAACATATGTATATTTAGAAGAAGAAGGAAAAATATAAAGGTATTCATCATTGAATAGTGACACTTGAAGTTATATTGGGAATTGTTAAATCGACCACATAGTTTGTTAAAATGACCACAGAGACGTGTCGCGCAATTATCGAAATTTGATTTTTCATTGCTCACATGAAGAGGAGCAAGCTGTCAACTCTCTCTCTCTCTCTCTCTCTCTCTCCTCTCTTAGAATTGATAAACATGGCCAACTTGGATGACAAGTTAGAGCCTAGTTAACAAAGTTACGTATTGACTATAGTTGTTTTAACCAATGTGTGGTTGATTTCACAAATCCCTATATATTTGGTACCTCTAGGCGTGTAATACAATCATGTTGCATATGGTAAAAGACCTTGTCACATGCGTTGTGTATCAATTGTCATTCACAACCCAACAATTTAAGAAACCCAAACGTGGCATGAGGAAATTATTTGCACTTCTTAATTTGCGGTAAAGGTTCTATTTTTTACCATGTCTCCAAACCAGCAGTAAATCTTCATCTGATGATGGCACTATAGTACATGCAAGCATAGATGACCTTCGCTTCAGATTTGAAGCACCTACATAATATATTGTAAAGGTATGGTCCGAGATGACCTTAAATTACCGGGTGATAGCGGAGAGGCACCCGTTTCCGAATGGAGAGGTTGGCGGTTCGATTCCTGCTGTGAAATCTTCTCTCTACTTGACAGAATAAAGTAGGTAGGTAGGTAGGTAGGAAGTCAAGAGCCCACCCACCGCAAAGTAGGCAGTAAACCCCATCCTTCACCAACAGGATTCTTGAGCAAAGGTAGGACCAATGGGCTCAAATTCACGTCAGAATGCCTGACGTTTCTATTTATTTATTGTAAAGGTATTTGTAAAACCATTTCACCAACACGAAAAAATAATGACATGTAGGACCTTTTGATTTGGCATCCATTGGACTCAATGCACATTGAAGAAAACATGTCATGAAGTCTATGATGAAAACCTTGTCAATTGCTAAAGGAATCCCCCCCCCAAAAAGACAATAAAAAATAAAAATAAAAACAATAATTGGATGTAAGAGAACCTTTGTTGACATATGTCCAACCGATTGCAATCATTTTTCTTTAGCATTTAAGAAAATTGACATTGTAGATTTTATGACATTTCTCTCAATATGGATTGAATCCAAGAGATGGAGGAGTAAAAGGTCATGCAAGTCTTACACACCATGTTGGTGGAGCAAATATATTGCATAGTATATTATGTTGGTGCCTTAATTTTGAAATGCCTCAAGTTAAACAAGGCAATGGTAGAGAGACATATAGTACATATTTATATATAGTTATGTATATTCACCATCACTTGAGTTGATTTAAGATGAAAGATTTCAGACCTTGGACAGCTGTCAAAATAACTATAGTTAACTAGATTTTTTTCAATACATTTTAGGAACAACTATAATTAACTAGAAAAATTTAAGACCAGATTCAAGAATAATTATAGTTAACTAGAAAAATCCAAGCATTATAATATATTCAAAGAAGTTCGCCTCTTGATTTGCTTCAGTTGAGGGTTTTGAATATGCTTGGGCCATTGAGATCATCAAGAAACGCCTTTATACGATCACTCACAATGTTGGGCTCCGGAACAACCTCCATGTACACCACCAACACAAATAACACACTACACTAAATAGGATATTTAGTGTTTGATTATATTTAATGTTGTTACCACCCTACCCTACTCAACACTAATTTTCAATTTGTTGACAATTAGTGTTAGGAGATGTTTGAAGATATGTTGGAATTCTTCTTTTATCATTGTTGTTTTTTTTGTTTTTTTTCATATCCTTACTAACACTAAATTCAAACATGTAACTTCCACATATTACCATAGTTAATATTTAGTGTTTGAGTTTACATTTAATGTTACTTACTTTCATAGGGTTATTGGAATTTAGTGTATCAAACACTAAATATCCTATTTAGTGTAGTGACACTACAACACTACAACACTACAACATAATTCTGTGGACATGTTGCGCTCAATTTTAGTTAACTAGATATAACTATAGTTAACTAGATTTTTGGCAGACCGAATTTAAAACAACTATAGTTAACTACATTTTTTGGTAGGTCAAATCGCAAACAACTATAGTTACAAAAGACAACTAGTTAACTAATAGTTGAATTAGTTGGTTAGTTGTCCAAGGTTTGAAGGATTTTCAATGCTCAAATGTTGTTGTGGTCCATATCAATTGTTATGAATTATTTAAATATTAAATCAATATAGTTGAAAACTATTTTTAATATCTTAATATTCCATCACCCCTCCTGGGGATGCATCAAATTTTCATACTTGTAGCACGTGGGTGCACAAAAGGGGTCTTAATTGTGAATATGGGTTATAAAATATATATGGCGTGGCTAGGGTATTTCTTTTCTTGGCAATGTATATATTGTATATCATGCCTTACAAAAAGGGTGGCTTAAACCCAAGTCCTTCACCTGGATCTCATGAAAACGCCAAGGTTAACCTGCCCAAGGCCGGAACAATACTTGGGGAAAGGTGATCTTCCTAGCAATTAATTTCCCATGCACCATGCCACCTATGATCCACCCAATCGTAGTGGATTTGGGCAAACCAACCCATACACTCGTTCCTTGTTGGATGCCTAAACCTTTGCCTCCAAGGAACCAATGTACGGGTTGTTTCGCCTCAGCCATCATAGTGGGGGTATTCCAGGTGAACTGGGTGAACGGGGTATTTTCAACCAATCATCTAGGAACCTGGGGCTTGCCCTTGGGGAGATAAGTGCCGACTTGTCCACGCTTGTTCAAGGTGTTCACCTTTGAAAGACAAGAATAAATCCTTGGGGCTCTCTTATTCTCATAATGCTCATTTCGGGATTACGTACAGACTCCACCCAATTCAAAAATGAAACAACACCATAATTCACGATGATGACAACATTGGAGTCGTCTTTCTCTTCATTTTGGCCTTACATTGGAACGCATACGTAGATATACAACAAGGGCATACATGTAGGAGATTATGAAAGGTTAGGATGAAGTATTGAAGTATTTTGTGTACCTACATTGGAGGCCTAATGTTGCAATTGTGTAGCCATTATAGGTAGTGTTGAGTTTACATGAGGATACAATTGCTTGAGGTCTTTGATTTTTTGTCAGAATATTCATTGTGCAATTAATATATATTATATTGAATGAGCACATGTTGGCTAGACGAGGGAAAAATAGTTCAATCAAAAGTGATAAATACAACCACCCACTTTGCCTAAGCCCACATGACATCAAAGATTTTAAGCCCACCATAAATGGGGGCCATGATCACTTCAATCAAGTAGTACAGAGCCACATTATGAAGTGATTGAACTCCATACCATCTTATTATTATTATTTAGATTGTAGGCAATATGGTGGCTATTGAAGTCTCTTTTCATACATCACAAATTCTAACGACACTAAGAATATTTGTATGGGGGTGTGCTAGCCGATTAAGAGATGGTAGCTGCCTATAAAGGGACAAAAGATAGGTGTCAAAATTGGGTCACTAATGAAGTTGGGCACTTCTACCTTAACAATTGTGAATCACACAAAATGTCGTTGAAGTATTAAGATTGGAGTTGAGATGCAAAGGTCATAAGAGGTCAAAATGGTCACAATTCAAACTTGTCTGGTTCTTACATTTCGAGCACATAGTCAAATCTCGTTGTAGCAGGTGTCCTTTTGGTGGCCATCTTAGCAACAAGCCTTGCCAATTCACCATGTTAAGTATAGGTGACCGAGTAGAAGAATGATCGCATAAGGCCCACATACCATTGCAAATGTGAATCACACAAATCGTCATTTCAAGTCTCAAATCATTATGTAGTTTTAGGGGAGGGAGTTGTAACTTCTGTGAGGGGGAATTGGAATCTCTTGGGTAGGTGAAGGTGTTAGTCTTCACAAAATTATATCTTGTTGCAATCAAGGTAACTATGTTCTGTGTTTGTAGGCCCTTGAACCAAGGCTGATGATAGAACATTCATCCTTAGCAGCCACCTGCTTAGTTGCAAGATATCTTGAAGGAGAGCGTGTTTTGGTTTTTGAATACATAGCTGTAACGTATCAATGGGGGTTACAAAGCGACTTGTATTCTTGATAGGTTCAGCAGTTAGATAATGTAAAATCCACCTTTACCATTTCTTACCGTAAAACAAATGATCTGAGTTGAGGTGTTCTAAATCAGATGAATTCCAGCCCTCATGCAAATATTTCAAAGAAACCTAGATATTCTACCATGCTACAAAGCACCACTCAAGTCTTTAAATCCTTCCTATCAAGCTGATAAGCTCTTGGAACTACGACTGCAATGGGCTTGGATCTGTTCTGTCAGAATGATACGCATTGCATTTCACTCTAGTGAAGCAATGGCAGCCTTTGTTGATATTGTGTGCCCAAACACCAACTTCTCAGTGCACAGACCAGTTTAGATGTTGAAGGCCTTCACATCACCATACCACCATCAATGTTGAAAGTCTGCAATGACCCATACCAGATTGTCAGATGTGGCTTCAGTTTCCAGTGTACGTCTTGAATGGCTATACATGCTCTTTCTGATTGAGTGCTCGGTACAGGAATATTGCAAACAAAATCTCTACAGATACTTATTCTAGAGTAGCCAGGTGAAGGTCCCCAAAGTTCCAACATGGACCAAGCACTAAGGTATGTGGGACTAATTTGATTTACTGATCTTTATCAGACACCTATATTTCAGTGGCATGTGCATAGGCATGGATCTAAGAACGGACACATGCTCAGAACTTGTTAACCATTCTAGGTTCAATAGTCAACATGATTGGGTGGACCTATATGATCATTTAAGGAGAAAGAGAATCCTCACTGTGATAATGCATGAGGTATTCATATGAGCTTGGAGTTTATGTGGACAAATGGATACGGCCCAATCTGGAAATGTTAATCATCTCGTACTAATCTATAACACAGTTAGTGGTACGTAAGTAACCAATTACAAGCTGGAGAATTTGTTCATCATGACAACAGACAAACATTTTGATGTAGACGAGGACAACCTCCACTTCAAGACTAGTATGTGACCATCTAGTTGGGCAGATGAAAAAAAACATCAAACCCACCTGGCCTGTGATGTAAGCAGCTGCGGGGTCAGTTGCCAGAAACTTCACCAACCCTGCAACATCTTCAGGCTGACCAAATCTTCCTGTTCCAGAGACAAAAATAAGAGTGGTGAGAGCTTAAGAGTGTGAGCCTATCTACGCCCCCGAATAAAAAGGACCTGACTTCAATCTTATTTTGCAGGCACATCATTGAAGTTGTTGTACTCATAGGTTTGAAAGTGGAATGAAATACTGCCAGCAAGTCAATTAAGACAAACAACATACAGAGAAATGTGTGTCCATAGTCGACCTAATCAGAAGAACTCAATATCGAAAGCAAGGACTTCATTTTTCAGTGCATAATGCAGGAGCAAACCACCAATAGCCAACAAACCGAGATAGACAACATTTCTCACATTGTAAACCAGCTCCATCATGAATATCATTGCTACAAAATAGATATCACATGGTCTATCAGAAATTCAGATTACACTATCATACCATCTGTGCCACCATTTGCATTTAATGCAAGAAAAACTCACCCAAAGGGATATTCTTGAGTACAGCCTCCTCAATTTCTTTGCTCAATTTGCCTGTCATATCAGAAGCAATGAATCCAGGAGCCACTGCATTCACCTGCATAGAAATCAGAAAGGTCCGTATTACAAATATGGATGATGAAATTGATCCTTCGAGAAATGAGTTTCAGTCAGTAATTAAATGCCACAAACATTGACATGAAGAATAGAGATTGAGCCTGCAAACTGACCGTGATGTTGCGGCTAGCGTACTCTCGAGCAACTGACTTTGTGAACCCAATAACTCCTGCCTTAGCTGCAGAATAATTGGCTTGTCCAATATTTCCAGTCACACCAACCACTGATGAGATGTTGATAATTCTACCCTGCAAGATATCATCAGCTGGTTCACCTTAGCATTCTAAACCACATCTGAAGAGACAAATCTTGCGATGATAATTCAAGCTCATCATTTTCCAAGATAGGCAGACCAGACTATCCAATACAAGTCATTCCAGCTTCAACAAATGAGTTGGGGTGCTTGTTGGTGTCATGAGATACCTTTCTCTTCTTCATCATCACCTTTGTAGCCGCCTGAATTACAGCAACCCCACAATACACAAGAGTTAGCTATCCCTGTTATGAACAAACAGGGAAAAGCACCTCATCCTCACCAACAATGAGTACAAAACTGGTTATCCTAAAAATGCAGTTTTCATTCCAGCTGGGCTTTCACAGATTAGAGTTACCTCCAACTCAACATGTTTTTTGCTTAGGAGGTGGTTGTTTTGCATGCAACACCTTCCATGTTTGATAAGTTTTTGGTGCATGCTTGAAAGTGCTGTGGAGATTTGAACAAAGAATATTCTATGAGGGTCAAACTCATTTTGGCATGTCAAGAGGTGCTAAAATGAGTTTGGCCCTCAATGAACAGAATAGGTTACTCTTTGTTCAACTTCAAACACTACCTCTGAGCATGCACCACAAGTGGAAAGAAATGATTGATATGTATTCAAAACAACCAATGAAAAACTATAGGGAACCAACTCCGAACGAAAAGTCCCATTGAGTTGAAGGATAACTATATTATACAGCATTTATTGGCTTTTCTTTTTCAGCTGTTCTTTAACAGAATTATAAAGGGAGATGTTTGCCACACATCAGGCCAAGTTAGCCTTGGTTGTAATAAGTTTCTTTGCGGCATAATGAATACCTGGGTGCAGAGGAAAACACCAGTGAGGTTGAGATCAATGACGTCTTGCCACTGCTGCTTCTTCATTCTCATCAGTAGTGTATCCTTGGTAATTCCTGGAGCACAACAATTGGATGATTATGCTGTCAAATTGCAACTTACTTTACAAAACCATCGTCTGCTCTAAATTGTACTATAATATGCTATCATAGCCTCAAAACCCTAATGTTCAGAAAGAGTGAAATTGACCTCACAATTAGAAACTAATTCTTCACTAATTAGAAACAAACACAAAAAAAAGCGTCTAGAGAGGTGGGGTTTATACCAGCATTATTGACAAGGATATCGATTGTGCCCCACTTATCGAGAGCCTGTTAGAGAAAGACCACGTAAAGTGCCCTTCAGTAATTGATTACTTCTAAGCTTGTGAGATCATCACTTACTGTTTCCTGTATCAGAAATCTTAATTAGCAAATCTGCAGATGCTTGGAAAGGTAAAACTCACCGCCTTGAAAAGAGCCTCAACATCTGCCTCCTTTGACATATCTCCAGCGCAAACCAAAGCTGATCCACCCATCTCCTCGATCTGCATTGCATTTGCAGATATAGTAGGATTGACTAAAAAAAATTAAATTTTAAAAAAATATTTAAAAAAAAAATCTGAGACAAAACCTACAGTCGTTAACATTCAAAGAAGGGATAAGACGGTCCATTTCATTCTCCCGGTAGAGATGGTTCATTGCACCCAAGTGGGAGCTAACCGGTCAACGCTGATACGCTAAAATTTGGAATGAATCAAATATAGTAACATATTCAAGTAAACTTCATCAGGTATATTGTCAAATTTGATGGTGTATGTCTGCATCAACTTGTCGCCTCTAAAACAATTTGAAAATAATTGGATGTGATTCAAGTAAAATTCTACAGTGATTGCCGAGACTTGAGTAGGACTACAATACCTGCTGGGCAACTTCTTCCGCCTCCTTGGCTGACCGGGCGTAGTTAACCAACACCTGGAGGCACCAAATGAAGCATAGAGGTGTTCTTCAGTAATTGGCGAACATAGGAAATCGAATGTCCCACGGTTAAGCAATCAATCAAAAGAGTTGGAAAGTGCACACCATTTCTAAACCTCGCCATCACCCAAACACACAAAGTGAAGTGCCACCTCCATCCAGTTCATTGAACCTCCAGTACTCTTTCTTTAGAGAACCAGAAATTCATACTAGAACACACCATCCCCTCTTCTCACCTTCCCTCCAGCTCCTCCGAGAGCAAGGGCAATGGCCTTGCCAATCCCTCGCGAAGCACCCGTGACCTCGCCATTACCCAAAATCGAAATTCATATGCATATGGGCATTGTGCAAGATTGGCAATGTGAAATCCGGATATGTCCATGATTGAGGAATGGATAGAGGAGGAAAGTGCACACCATTTCTTGACCTCACCATTACTCAAAAAATGAAGTGAAGGAGCTCCATCCAACTCATTGAAGATCTAGTATTCTTTCTTTAACGGACCAGAATTTCATACTAGAACCCTTATTAGAACAGAGCTGGTGAATACATCCAATCTTACCTTCCCGCCAGCTCCTCCGAGGGCAAGGGCAATGGCCTTGCCAATCCCTCGCGAAGCGCCCGTCACGATTGCCACTGGCGCCTCAACCAACTTCCCCGACTCCTCCGCAACAGAGGCCGCCTCCTTGGTGGCAGCCACCTGCGCAGAGCACACCCCCCTTCTCCTCTCCTCCACGCCCATCGCATTAGCATCATTCTTCACGCCCACAGCTTGCCCCAATCCCAGCCGCAATCCCGCCAGCGACGACCCCCTCGCGCTGCCGATCCTGGACACTTGCAAAGAGCGGGCGCCCGCGCAGGCTGTGGTGGACGCTGCGGCCACTGCCCATGTCGACGCTGCGGCCATGACTAAACCCAAAACCCAAATCCCAAAGCCCACCGCAGACGGAGAGAACGCAAAAAGCGATAGACCACCTATTCCACTTCACTTGCGCAGGGACAAACGACCACGGAGAATGTAATGCCTCGGGCAGGTCGATGAGATCGCAGGCGGGGGCGAGAGAGAGAGAATGGAGTTCTTCCTCCGATACAAACGAGGGGGAGGGCGAGCTGAACAATGAAGGCGCGCCTTTGTTCAGGCTTCACACTTTCGGAGCTCAACTCCCTGTCTTCAATTCTACACTGATTATCCCCATTTACACAAGCTGATGCGTGTTATTATGTGGAGTTAACACGCAGTCTGAATGTGGGGAATATTTCGTGGAATATTGTGAGTCCCACAGAGCTCTGTTATGAATCTGATTAATATTATGTATAATTATTTCATGAGAATGTAATATTCTACCAAGAAAAGTCATTTATGTTCTATAAGGTGAACAACTTGTTGAACTTTTGTTAGTAAAAATTGAGCTCCTGATTAATGCGTTATTGCATCGTGTAATTCTAAACTGGGATAATCATTGTAGTTTGAATCACGTAACTTGAATTCTAGAGTTACTTAACCCATGAATGCTTTTGGTGCCCGATTTGGTGTGGACCCTCACATTCATATCATGTTTTGCATTAAGGTAGATGGGTCTTGAATGGTTACTTTTTCTAACTAGCCCCATTGTTCTCTTAGGGTATGAAACACACGGAGATTAGTACAAGATAGATGGTTAGCACATCCAAATCAAGGCCATAGCCACTTTCCTCGTTATTGTTGGAGCTCACATGAACGTCTTATTCAATATCGAAGTGACACATTCTCATGTTCATTAAGTGGTCGTATAGGTCCTCCCAATTATGTTGATTGTTGAGTTTAGAATGGTTAGGTCTTGTGTTGCGAGCATGTAGTCCAATATTTTTTTTAGACACTTGTCATTTTGGTATCTAGTCTTGGAGCCACGCCAAAGCACATGCCATTCAATATATACTACGTGTCATTAGCATAAGCATTTTGAATGAGGCATGTCTATCTTAGTGTGGGCTCGTGCATAATAAGACATCACTTTAACGTGGTCATCGTGTCGTTCTGTTGGGCAACGGTGGAGTGACGGCCACCACCACGTTGTATGTTATATTGGATTGATAATGTTAGAAACCACATTACACTACTAGAAAAATAGAGTCCAAATTAACAAAATATTAACAATTTTTTGTTAATTTGGACACTGTAACGTCCATTTTTACAAATTTTTGTTAATTGTACCCAAATTAACAAAAATTTGTCATTCTTTTTTGTTGATTTGGATAGTGCAATTACCATATCGGGAATCTTTTTGAATCTTTTGATAAAGTTTTGAATTATTAAAAATATTTATAAACCTTTAAAAATCTTCAATATACAATGTAGATTTAAGAATAAGTACACAATTCGGTGCTTATTAAAGTCAGCAGACTTCAGAGGCGATTCAGACCTAGTAAAAAAATGTTTTTAAAAAAAAAAATTACTAGGTCTGAATCGCCTCTGAAGTCTGCTGATTTTTTTTAAAAAAAAGGAAGAAACCCGAAAAGCTAGTTAAGTAGATTCTAAATTCCATATATATCACTTATGAGTGGTTGGTGCGTTGGCAAGAGCGTTGGCCTCTAACCACGAGGTCTCCGGTTCGAACCCGGAAGGCCTCACTTTCCATATGGCCATTGTGACGTGGCAAACGGGTGTCCCCACACGTGGCAGTTGGATTATTGGACACGTGGCATTGCCTTAGATGATGAAATAAATACTTTTTTGTTAAAAATGAAACACTGTTTTGTTAAACTTTGATATTTTTTTGTTAAAAAATTAACAATTTTGTGTTAAAAAATACCCAAATTAACACGTCCTAATCAACAAAAAAAATCAACACTTTTGTGTTGAGTTTTGTTAAATTGGTCACTATTTTTTTCTACTAGTGTTAAATTGGATTTAGTAACATGGTCCCTTTGCCTTTTTGGAACGTTGGAGAACAATGGAGTGATGACCACTACCACCACCACATCGTCCACTGTATATAGATTTGCATGACGCGCATAAGGCAGAAGTCCCTAATTTGGATAATTGTCTTAATCAGACACTCATATTTGAGTGGTACATGGTTAAGGCACTATGAATATGGAGATTTGACTGCTAGTTAAAAATGAGCTGGTTGAGTTTCAGAAGTAAGCAATTCAAGTTCAACACTTTAGGCAAACCGTCGATCATTTAGAAGAATATATAGATTCTAACCTAAACTAATAAAAGACAAGCTGAAATATATTGACATGTAATCGGTTGGACTTGGAAACACTTGGATCTCGACAATTTTTGCCCAAAATCAACCCAGACAATGGTTATTTGTGATTCCAAGACACCAAAAAGACATGTGTTCAAAAGAGATTGTTAACCATTATAGGCTTAGTAGTCAACCTAATATGGGGGAGGGAGACTATATGACCATGCAACGAGCATGAGAATCTTCACTTCATTAAACAATAAGATATTCATATGAACTCCAAGAAAATATCAAGGAAAGTGGCTATGGCCTTGAGTTGGATTTGCTAAGCATCTTGTATTAATCCCGTGTTTTTCATATCCTAGAAGAAGTGGTCTAGGTGGAAGAAGTAACCATTTAAGACCCATATATACCTTAAGCTTATTTGGTAGATGTCTCTCTTTGAGTCAATTGGAGCTTCCTCCATGTTATTACACCATGTTCCCAATACATAGAGGGTCGGCTAAATCTAGGTCGTTTGCCCTTCTTCCTCCTCCTCCCTCGCAGGCTCTCTGCAACGCTTTTCTCTTCGCAGTGCTTCGATAGGGTTGGGGTTTGCTCCGCGGGAGAGTGGTCGTAGAGACAAAAATCCGAGGATTGTTGTAGAGACAGAAGAGATTGTTGTCCGTTGAGGCGCAGCGATGGGGCAGGGACAATCAGGGGGGCTGCCGCGGCAGGGCGGGGCGCCCGGGGACCGAAAGGGAGCGGATGGACAGAAGAAGGAGAAGAAATATGAGCCTGCCGCACCACCAACACGAGTGGGACGCAAGCAACGCAAGCAGAAAGGACCCGAGGCGGCCGCACGGCTGCCCGTGGTAACCCCTGCCACGAAGTGTAAGCTGCGGCTGCTGAAGCTGGACAGGGTGAAGGACTATCTGTTGATGGAGGAGGAGTTCGTCACCAACCAGGAGCGGTTGAAACCCCAGGAGGATAAGAACGAGGAGGATCGGTCCAAGGTTGATGACCTGCGGGGGTCCCCGATGAGCGTGGGCAATTTGGAGGAGATTATTGATGAGAATCATGCTATTGTCTCGTCATCTGTCGGGCCGGAGTATTATGTCAACATCCTTTCCTTTGTGGATAAGGATCAGCTTGAGCCTGGATGTGCCATTCTTATGCACAATAAGGTATGTGTCTCACACCCTAACTCGATGATTTTGAGAAGCAGACGTGATTGCGAAGTGAGTGTTGCAGCTTGAGGTGCAGGGTCTTAGAGGTAGGGTTTCATTGAGGGATTACTGTACGGTGGTGATGGCCATTCGACTTGTTCAATTGGTGATTGTCATAGAGATGCGCCTGTAGACATTTTAGGGTTTCTGGGGTACAGTAGGAAGATTCCAGAACCTTGTTTCAGCTGCATCAATGTTTAATGGCTAAAGGGAGGAATTTATGACGATAGTGGATGGACTTTAGTACTGGAAGCTGTCTTGTTGTCTAGTGGATAAAGTTCAGCTTGAGCCTGGATGTGTCACATCCTAACTCGATTGTACTGAGAAGTGAGATGACTTGATTGCCAAGTGAGTGTTGCAGCTTGTGGTGCAGGGTCTTAGAGTTAGGGTTTCGTCAAGGGATGATACTTGTACGATGGTGATAGCCATTCGACTTGTGCAATTTGTGATGGTCATGCAAATGTGCCTGTGGACGTTTTCAGGTTTCTAGGGTACAGTAGGAAGATTGCATAACTTTGTTTCAGCTGCATCAATGATTAAATGCAGAATTTAATGAAAATAGCAAAGGGACCTCAAATTAGGGTTAGCGTTGGAAGTTGTCCTGTTCAAGTCATCTGACCTAGGGCAGAGCCACAGCTAAGGCCCCATTTGCACTAGCGCTTTGAGTTGTGAGCTTGAAGAAAGGAGCCTTCTCATTGGTGTGAAGCCTCTTATGTTCACTCATATCTCTTTACACATGAGCTCTCAACTTGAGAGCTTGAACTTGTTACCGGGCTTACAATGCTTCGATGTTGCCTGGACGAATCCCATGTGGAATGACTGTTTTAGCTCTCGGTCATTCTTGACAAGCTCTTGTTCAAAATCTTGAGAGCTCAAGCTGTCGTGTTTTGGGCCCCAAGCCAATGGGCTTTCAAGTATTCTTTGGGTTGTCATGAAAGCTCATTCAACTTGTCATGAATGCTTTTTATGTTTAGTATCATTCCCTCTTTGATACTTCACTTTGAGCTTGGTCACTTTACACTTGCTCAAACTATTGAGAGCTTGAAAATTGGTCAAGCTCTCAATAGATTGAGTAGTTTGAGCTTTGGACGAAAGCTTGGCAACTCCAAGTATCGAACTCCCCAAAACTTTTAAGTTTGAGCTGTCAACTTGAGCTCTAGTGTAAAGGGGACCTAAGTTGCAACCATGTTTGAGCTGACATGAGTCCATGCTTTGGGTGTTGGATGCGAGTAATTCCTCAACATGCAATGAATTTGTTGGGTTTTGTAGTAACCGGGTGTAATTAGGGCAGACCTCTATACTCTGCTTAAGATGGATGTGATCTTCCTGGACAGGTTTTATCGGTGGTGGGATTACTACAAGATGAGGTGGACCCAATGGTGTCAGTGATGAAGGTAGAGAAAGCTCCTCTGGAGTCTTATGCTGACATCGGTGGACTAGATCCCCAGATTCAAGAAATCAAGGAGGCAGTGGAGCTTCCCCTTACACATCCAGAACTTTATGAGGACATTGGTATTAAGCCTCCAAAGGGTGTCATTCTTTATGGTGAACCGGGAACTGGAAAGACTCTTCTTGCAAAGGTAAGAAACCTGCAGGGTCAGCAATATTGTAATAGAGAAGTATCTATAGCTGGCTGAACTTGATATGATTGCAGGGGGTGTAGATGATTAATATCTGGGGCAGCTTTTTGGGTGCGAGGGGGAGTCTTTTACATGAGAGTCACTGGTTTTAGTGTCTGCTTCCCAGTCAATTTTCTTATAAGAAAGACACCTCACTTTCCCACTTACTGAGCTGGTGCTCTATCAAGTTGAATAATTTCTTATCAAAGTTATGTGAATACACTATTTTGGCTTTAAGCTGGACTAGAACTAGAGTTGCAGTTTTTAAGGGTCAATGAGTTCAGTGATACAAACCTCATCTTTAGGTCATATCTAGTCTGTTGCTAATGTTCTTCAGGTGCACTTTGGTGCAGGCTGTTGCGAATTCCACATCGGCAACATTCCTTCGGGTTGTGGGTAGTGAGCTTATCCAAAAGTATTTGGGAGATGGACCCAAACTAGTGCGGGAGCTTTTCCGTGTTGCTGATGAGTTATCTCCTACAATTGTGTTTATTGATGAAATTGATGCTGTTGGCACAAAAAGGTATGCATCACACTCAGCTGACATGTGAAGTTCGTGTAGATGATATTATGTTGCATTACTGTTGAGAGGTGTGAGTTTTGAAGTGTTTATTAATGGAAAATTCTGTGTGTACAGATATGATGCCCACTCTGGGGGAGAACGGGAGATCCAGAGGACCATGCTGGAGCTTCTGAACCAGTTGGATGGTTTTGATGCACGTGCTGATGTGAAGGTCATTCTGGCTACTAATCGAATTGAAAGCTTAGATCCAGCTCTACTCCGACCTGGTAGAATCGATCGTAAGATTGAGTTCCCATTGCCAGATATCAAAACGAGGAGGAGAATTTTCCAGGTTCACCTCCTGGAACTTTGTCTATTACCAAAGTGTGTCTTGGGCTTTAGGCTGATGGTTTTCTTTTATTTGTATATCACATCCTTCATTGCATGTCCAGTGCTTTTTTCCTCATGGAAACATGCCATATCTAGAAATGGATGTACACTTTTGGTGTGTGCAAAGTCATCCTTGCATCTACATCACCAGTGATCCAGACTAATCATGACATGATGAGTTTTGAAATATGATGAGTTGTGTGATATTATCACTGATCAGGTTCTTTGTCTATGCAGATCCATACCTCAAGGATGACCATGTCAGATGATGTTAACCTTGAAGAATTCGTAATGACTAAGGATGAGTTTTCAGGTGCTGACATCAAGGCTATCTGCACAGAGGCAGGCCTTCTTGCTTTGCGGGAGCGCCGAATGAAGGTGAGGATGCTAGTTGTTACAGATATCATGTCCATCACCTTCATTTATTCTGGTTTGGTTTGCTTGTGTCCAAAGATATTACCACTGCCCACGTTCATTCTCTCAAACTATGATTGGTTATGTCAAATTTATCAGCTCTGGTTTTAACTCTTCCTCTCATCGTATTTGTCTACTAGGATAGATGCGTAGAATGTCATCAAGGGTTGTATAGAGTGTTTGTGCAGAATCTAAAGTGTTTAATCATGGTAATGGTTGCAGGTCACACAAATTGATTTTAAGAAGGCCAAAGAGAAAGTGATGTACAAGAAGAAAGAAGGTGTGCCAGAAGGTTTGTACATGTAGGATCCTTAAATGCAGGTCATCTTCTGTAAATTGGCCATCATGGCTTGTGTTGACCTCTGTCAAGTCAATAAAAGGTTATCTTAGAAGTATCAGGAAATTGCAGAAATCAATCAATCAATCATTTATCATGGACCCATAGGAGAGCTTTGAGAATTTCAGATTCCTGGAGCAGGAAAGATGAGGAACATGAAGACTGTAATTCCTCACCTGTTCCTCACAGAAAAGGCATCGGGCGATGCCAATCTCTTTGGAAGTTTCTGGAAAAGTTTCAGATTGCTTCACTTTTAAAAACATCACCTATGAGAAGCAAGCTGTGGCCTAAGTTCTCTATAGTTCAAAGTATCTCAAAAGTGGCAGAGATTGTATTTTTGGCGGCATTTTGGCACCTGCAATATATTCATGACAGTTGTATAGAATGCTGTTGGGGACGAGAATTGGAAGATTGGTTTCATCTCAGGTACGGTGTCTATGATGTTATGCCTTCCAAACCCCCACATGTAAAAATAGATGAGGGTGTAGAAGTAGATGATGCATGTCTCTGCAATTATCTTCTGTAGGTATCTCTATCAGCTGTTAGACGGTTTCTCATTACAAGTGAATGTGCAGAGTCTGGGAAATTTTCGAGGTGGGTCATGAATACAGATATTGTGCTGTAGCTGTTCATAAGCTGCTGTAGCAGAAGCTGGTTTTGCACCTAATAATGAAGTGGCACAATATCATTATGAAAACAGTAAGACGAGCTTGTGTTCTTTTAACCTACAAGTGTCGATAGATATGCAAAATATACGTCTGAAAGCAACTTAATATTATTGTTAAGGTTTATTAAAATTTGAATATTATTTGCTTAAATGCTCAAGGGTACGGGATTTCCTTGTTCCACCCTTTTCTCTTTATGTTTCAGCATTTATATGGGAGGGTTGTGATGAAGGGAAACTACAAATTTTGTTGATCGGCCTATTGATTAGGTCTTTCACAATGATGGGAATGTCGGTGTTTGATTCTACAATCTCCACCAATGAGTCTGAACATTGGTAAAATTATGACTTGAGGTTGCCTTTGCCATTTCTATTAGGATAAGGCCTCAAGCTATGCCAGTTCGAAAGTATATATCTCATCAATTTCCAATCATATATCTGGTCAGGAAAGTATATTTAGTCCAGGCACTTTAGGTGAGGTAAGCGGGCCTTTCAATGGTCACTATTTCAAATTGAACAACTACAGTTGAGTGGTATGTGGTTAGATGTTGATGTAAAACAGACACTGAAGAGATATGTGTTTTAAGAAGATTGGAATAAGTGCTCAAAATATGTTAACCATTCTAGGCTCAATGGTTGACGTAATTGGGGGGTACATTGATTCTCCTACAACAATTCAATGTCAAAGAGGATCTTCACTTTGAACAAGCTATTTCCTGTAAGTTCTGAAAATTATGAGGCAAACGACTATAGACATGACCTGGAATTGGCAATCATCTCACACTGATTGTGTATTTCGTAACCTACAAGAAGTGGATACATAGCTTAACCCCAAGCATCTAAGAGGTCCAAATTGGGCCTTTACAAGCAAAACATACCGTAACACCATAGCAGGTTCGCCACCTGGCGAACGAATATTTAATTTTTTTGAAAAAATAAGGTTCGCCTCTCAAAAACTGAACTTCTCAATTTTCGTTTTTTAGCAAAAAATAAGTAAAAACGACCCTAAATAGCTTAGAAATAGCAAAATATTTCAAAAACTAATTTATTCTATTTTCATTTTTTTGTCTTCAGAATTTTCTAATTTTTACGTTTTTTATTTTTAGAATTATTTTAGGACGAACCTGCTATGGTACTACGGTAGTGTATTTGAGCTACACACTTTCATTTTTAGCTAATCATGTCAAAGTTGACCCTATCTAAAATTAACTTATTCTTCAAGTGCACTATTTGGATAAGTTAAACACTTTGATGTTATTGAAGATGTAAGTTTTGAATACTCAGCTTGGGTGTCTTTGGATGCAAATACACGTGTTATATTTTGATCACCAATGTGTACTATGAGTGTATCTTTATTTTGTCCTTGACATAAGACAATGCATATAATAAGGTTTCAAACAGATAAATATATGAAGTATGAATTTTGAACTTGGTGAAGCTTGTATAAATTGTGTACATGGTTGTATATTGAGACCCCACATCCTTAAAGGGTTAACAGGACCATAACACCCGCTTCCCTTACACATTTCAAAGTGATGCACTTGTGAATGAGCATTAGGACTTCAAAACCCTAAGGTGGGCCTCACGTAAATGTCTAAGAGCCACAAGGTGCTTGCACATGTTTTTTGAAGAGTTTTGAAGAGTATTTCCTTAGTTGTTTCCTAGACTGAAGTAGACTCGAGGAAAAAGTCTTGAATTTTGAAGTAGACCTTGAAGGTGCTTGCACATGTTTTTTTGGAAGAGTTTTCCTGGGGGGATTTAGACCTTGAAGTGGTTGGAATCCTTAATTTCGTCTTAAATTATTACAAAATACAATATTCAAGGAACGTAAAAAGGCTAGTGATATGATAATGGAAAGATTAAAAATTTTAAAATCATGCAAGTTATGAAACTCATAATTTTAGCCAATCACAACAAAGCTCAAAAGACTTTGATTCGCCTTGGGGTTTTGGTCATTTTCTCCTCAGCACCTCCTCACCACCCACATTTATTGCTAGCTACTAGAGCAGTTACATGGAAAGGGAAGCAATCTTTGAAATGTGCTAAACAATTGCCTATATCATGCCCCCTACATTTTGAAACTTGATTTTGCCCCCAACAACACGTAATTCAATTAGCCAAGCACATGTCCTCTAGCTGGTATGTTTGACATGGCTTGAGACTTTGATACATGACTCCTCTTACCTCGTGAAACCATCAACCACTTTATAAAAACCCCAGAACATATTCTATGCTCAAATCTTAAACCAATGCACGGAGTCCCTATTCATTCTCTTTCAACACAGATTCCTTCAACGTGGTTTCATCATTCAATTCCAAGCATGTGTCTTTGGATCTAGAACATATCACAATGTCATCGAAGATAGACATTAAACTGTCCTAATTGATCCATTTGCAATCACGACAATTTGGATTTGTGCAGCCTAACACTCACATTTTGGAAGAACCCCATGGTCTTTTTAAAGAAATAGTAATAATAATAATACCTAGTATTACACATACCAAAGGCTATTGAAGACCTAACTGTATTGTTATTTTTACCTCAAATTTTAAAAGTGGACCTTATGTTATTTCTCATGTAGTTTCCTAATAGAACATGTCTCATATTCTCACTTTCTCTTAGTTAATAGGGTATTGAATGCCATAGAACAATTAAATGAATCGTTTCACTACTTGTTGGGAGATTGTACAAATCGTCACAATATCGCATTAAACCCACCCCCAATCCTTTGAAGAAACGTAACCCTTAAAGTTCAAGAGTCCCATTCTAGGCTTCATGGTGTCATACAGAGGGGATTGAAATGACTTCTTGATCTTTTAAGTTAAGAGTTTTAAAAGCGACAATCTCAAGAATTAGATCATATATGCATCATTCCAATTGGAGCATACATGTATGTAAATTGAAATATAGGGAGTTTTGAGCTTGTATAAAGACTTAGACTTGAATGCACGCATGGGAGGGCCACTCCATTGTAGAGACCTGAACCAAGTGAGACAAAGGGAACTTTTAAGGGGGGTTATATCCATGGGATAGTCTACATATTTGATTGTATTCTTGAATCTACACTATTATAAATTTCAAAATGAATTTTTGATACTCTAAAATTTTCTAAGATTAAATTTTTTTTACTCTACAACATCACATGAGACCCTATCTTTAATTGCACTACATTTTTCGAGTGGAACACCAATTACCAACCCTGCCCCCACATATATATATATATATGATCGTTGTTGTCACATATGACTTGGTTTTCAATTCGACCAGGCTTAGTAGTTAACACAATTGGGTGTGTGCCTATGTGATCACTTGAAGATAAAAACATATTCTTTACTTTGGCCTCTCATAACTTTTGCATGTCAACTTAGATTCTGAAACTTGAAATGACAATCTTTCTGTTTAGCAATCAGCAATCATATGAGACAATTGTTGATCCAATCCAACGGACATGACAACATTTTGAGTTAGAAGTGCCCTCATTAGGGTTAGATAGCTGAAGAAGATGTCTAATTGTATGATCCAATAGCCAACTCCCCAAAATCCTACGGCTCATAGTAACCCTTCGATGCCAAAAATAAGCTTCATCTGGGCATCGGTGATACATTCTAAAACGGTTCACCTCTATAATCCAATATTTAACAAAAAATTCGCAAACCGTGATCCCTATTCAAGTTGTCCAATTCACTAACTTGCTAGAATTGTCGCATCAAAATGATCAATCTCAAGTGTCGAATAAGCGTGAAGTGAATGCCACATATTTGACTTCATTGAAGTGTTCCCTAACAAATGGTATGCAAGAGAAACCTCTCCCCCAATTATTCGAGGAGAAAAGAGAATATCACGGTCTCGTAGTGCAAAAAAAAAAAGCCATGGTCCTTTGAGGGTTAAGTCAAAAAGGCGTGGATCCCAACATGATAGTTTGATGCCAAAATATCGCAAATTCTACAAATTTTCAAACAAAACTTGGATCCTTTACACTTTATGGTGGGACAAGCGACGGCCGTCACGGTAGATGTGCCACTTATTTAATACAACCTTGCAACATGAGAAGATGAAAAGCAACTCAAGCCACGAATTGCATGACGATTTCATTGGATTGGGACCCATACAAGAGGAAAACTACTTGGAGAACTCTAAGTTTTTGTAAGCAACCTAGTTGGCGAGGTAGCTTAGGATCCCAACCCCTTTGAATCACCCTATGTATTTCTTGTACATCACGTGAGTGGTGAGCTTGCAAAGGTAAAATTTAGCACCTTATGAAGTAAAGCATATTATTGCCCTCCGTATCCATGAGAGTTTACGTTGTTCTTGGTTTTCTCCCCCCCCCCCTATTGTTTAAGTGGATGTAGATTTAGAGTTTTGTTGCACGTGACTCTTCTGTAATGGCTTTGGGATTTGTGGCATGTATGTGAATCCATACATCTTGGATAAGGGGGCTATAGTAAATACAAGGCCCTTGTAGGGTTGAGGGGTGATTCATTCCAACTAAACTCCATTAAAAGTCTAGTTCATAGTTTCTAATGCCATTTCTATAGTTGAATAGTCTAAAGATGACCTTTGAATGCTATAGAATGATTTGCTGCATTTTCATCTTCGTAATGAATGAGTTTATGTAAACACCATGAATCCCCCCCCACGTTAAAGTGGATGCAATTTTAGAGTTTTGTTGCACGTGACTCCGTGATAGCTCGGGGTTTGTGGCATCTATGTAAATTCGTACATCTTGGATAAAGGGATTATAATAAATACAAAGCCCCTACAAGGTTGAGGGTGGATTCATTCCAACTATACTCTAGCACTAAACTAGTTCGGGGTCTCTAATGGCATTTCCAAAGTTGAATAGTCTAAAAAAAAACTTCAAATGCTATGAAATGGTTTGTTGTAACTTCATCTTTGCAATGAATGAGTTTTGTTTAAACGCCCATGGATTATTCCCCCCCTACTATTTAAGTGGAAGCAATTTTAGAGTTATGTTGCAAGTGACTCTCCCATAATGGCTTGAGCTTCGTGGCATCTATGTAAACTCATACATAACATTATCTAGATCCATAACAGTGTTCTGTGGGACTGACAATATTCCATGTTATTCTCCACATTCAATCTAAATGTGGGAAATATCAGGGAATATTATGTGGAATACTATCAGTCCCACAGAACACTGATATGGATCTGAATAATGTTATGTACATCTTGGATAAAGGGCTTATAGTAAATACAACTCCCCTATAGGGTTGAGGGCTGATTTATTCCAACTGAACCCCACTAAACTAATTCAGGGTCTCTAAAAGTAAACTTTGAGTGCTATAGAATGGTTCGTTACATTTTCATCTTTGTAATGAGCAAGGTTGTAACATAAACACCATGAATTCTTGCCCCCCCCCAGAATGAAGATACATGTGTGATAGGATTCATGATTACAACACATGCTCACAAACGATGCGTCAAAGTTAAGAACGGATTTAGTTGCCGTGTAATGGCATAATTGCCATAAACATGACCCTCAACTTCAAACGATCGGATGTTGCTTAACAATAATAATAATAAATTTAACAATGTGTTCCTAGACAAAGCTATTGGGATTGTCTAGTACCTCTTAGAAACCGATTATAGAATTTCATGAAATTAGGGTTACCTACTAATACCTCATGAAGTGCTCACATCTCAAGAGACACTTTAACAATTCAATCGCTTCGAGATCACATGCCTATGCTTGCAACAAATATATTACCAACTTGTAGTATATGTAGATATAATTAATCTTATCATGTTTCTAATCCAAGTAATGAGATAGGTGGTTATAATGATCTCTCAAAGCTTTCACTTTTGAATTCACTAGGGGGAGGATCAAAAAACACTAATTCTATTTTTAACCATACAAATACGATCCATTTCAACAATTCGATCGCTTCAAGATCATATCATGTTTGCAAAAAACTTTCCACCAACTTTCGTTGGGGCATGTGTAGATTCACTAGGAGAAAACTTCTCCATTCCAACCATCTGTTACAACTCATGGCAAGAAAATGCATAAACAAATCATTTTTGGTTGCCCACTAGAGGTTTTCGGTTGCCAATTCTCCCAAATTTGCGACCAAAAGCCTTCGGCTGACAACCAAACTGACTTGTTTATGCATATTCTCGCCATGAGTTGCAGCAGACATACTTTCGAAAATTCTTTACTTCTAAATTCACTAGAACACCATTTCTATTTCAAACCATACAGATGTCGCTGCTCCTTCGATGGTGCCTCAGAAAAATCTATCTTTTATGATAGACGTTCTCCAAAAACCAAAATTGATGATATTATTTTATAGCACATCTTAGAAAATGCTCTACACCAAATATTAAGGGTCAAAAAAACACCCAAGCAAGATAACATGTGAGCGACCAAGACATGATGGTCCACCCAATGGGGAGCACTTAATGCTTCAATGCCTTAAAGTTTGGTCTTGCTTCAAACACTAGAATGGGGTAAAGGGCCTCTACCCTATTCCTTAGTTGAACTTACCCCCTAGAGTTACTTATGTAGGACCCCAAGTGTTTCTATATATAGGTCACTTAAAATCCTTTTGTCTTCCATGAAGGACTTGCCTTGTAGTGGGGCCCTATATGTAACTTACCATAGGTGATAAGCGGGTTTGTTGGGTCCTTGCCAAATAGTGTAAAAAAATAAAGTGGAAGAGTGTGTTTATGATAATTTTGTTTTTGGGATGAATTTTAGTAGCATGAGTGGGGAGAACCGAGCGCTAGTTACAGATGCACCGGTGGAGTCTAAGAAATAACCGGTTGAACTTCAAGATTGAACCGGTTGAACCGATTTCAGGAAAATTGCTTTTTCTCTTTCATTTTTTCTTTTTCTTTTGGGGTTTTTGAGCCAGAAGGCCGACATGCCAACGCCAAAGCACAGGAGCCAGTTAACCACCTGGCAAATTTTTGTCAAGTAGAGAGGAGATTTCACAGCCGGGAATTGAACCGCCAACCTCTTCCTTAAGATTTGGGTATCTCTCCACCATCATCCAGTAGTTTAGGGTCGTTACAGACTGAGGAAAATTGCTTATCATTTTAAAGGAATTTATGGGGTATACTTTAAATTTAATAAAGAAAAACCGAATGATCACAACATGTAACCGGTGGGACTTGGAAACACTAGGATCTTGACCAATTATGCTCAAAAAATCTCCCCGGACATTGTTCCAGTAAGTTTGCATATTATTCATCTAACGTAGCGTGTTCTCTTCTTTTCTTTTTTGGAACACAAGAGGCGCTTGACCACCTGGATAGTTTTTTGTCAAGTAGAGAGACGATTTCACGGCCGGGAATCGAACCGCCAACCACTCTGTTTGGTTTGGGTACCTCTCCACTATCACCCGATGGTTTAGGGTCATTTCAGACCGTAGCGTGTTATCTTCAACCAATGTCTGGGGAGATTTTTGGGCATAATCGGTCCCAATTTCTAGTGTTTCCAAGTCCAACTGGGTTACATTGTTGTGATCTTTCGGCTGTTCTTTATGAATTTGAGGCATATTCTAATAAATTCCTCTTAAATGATGGGTAATTTTCTTGAAGTCTTGAACTTGAACCGGTTATGTCTCAAACTCAACCGGTTCATTTGTAACTAGCGGTCGGTTCTTCCCGTTCATTTGTCTTCAAGGCTCCAAATGGCACTCACGAGAACAAACAATTGAGTGTTGTTTTTGGGTATTAACCATGTAGGTGGGATGTATTGCACACTAAATAGGGTCATTAGTGTAACTAACGCCAATTTCTCTAACATCTCATGAATATCTATTATAATACTTACTTTTACTATGACCTAGTAACTGTATTATTCAACCATATTTATTAGAGGAGATAAATCGTTGCATTGAATAAGTAAGAAAACAAACTCACATGGTTTCACATGTTTTCATGTGTCAAAGAGTGAAATTGACATTACCTTAGTAACTTGGAATCGCAAGTCAACGTAGTAAAGGTCACACTAATGACCCTATTTGGTATAGGTAGTAGGTGCTTTAAGCAATTGGACATTAAATCATTCTTTTACAAAAGTTGGATGTTTCAACTAGGAGACAAAATGAAAGGTTAAAGCTTAAATTGGGCCATGTTGCTTGTAATGTTGTGTGCAAAAGTTGGGTCATATTTTTGACAATATTTGCCGATAAGGTATGTTGTGTAAGAAATTAACACACACTTGCACTTCCAATAACCACAACTAAAATAAGGCAAGGAGGTACGATTTCCAATCTGAATTTTGTCGACATTTTATCATAGTTTTGCTAACAAAATACGACTTTCAACACACAACCTTCATCAATAAAAGGTTCAAAGCACAAGAAAAAACCAACATGAATAACACATGCATACCTTAGTGCACAGTCGCACTGTGAACTGGAAATTTCAAAAACACTTGATTCAAGGTCATTAGTCATGATAACAAGAAGTATATATAAAACTGGACTCCTTGCCAAAATTCAAGAGCCCCATTATTTCTAAGTGCCTTCAAAAATGCCCCACGAAATTCCATTTCCAAATATCAACGGTATGTTGGGCAAAGTCAAACGCCTCCCCTCCATTTTAGCATAACCGCGGATTCCGGTGCCGCTCGAACACACACTCCTTAAAACATTCATAAAGTATCGAAAGGTGCAAGGGAGAAACTCCCTACGAAAACAAGTGAGTTTTCGAGAGGCAACTCCGCTAAGAATGTGTGGCCCACTTCCTCATGAAGTGGGCGTCCGATGTTCAAACTTCATGGGGCATGGTGCAAATGTGTTGATCAAAGTCACAAATGCCGAGCTGTATGCGCGTGTATATATATATATATATAACGGCAGCTAGCCTAATGTAACAAGACAACCCAACATCTGAAGAATGTGCCGACATAAGTCTTACTAAGTATTTGGAGATTCAATGCATTGGAAGAGTTGAAGATATATATATATGATATAAGTAGCGGATTGAAAGCACCGACACCATAAGCTAGGTTGATGGGTTTTTTTGGGGGAAAGGGAAGAAAAGAAAAGAAGCGATACAGTCATAACGTTATTCAGATCCATAACAGTGTTCTATGGGACTGACAATATTTTGTGGAATATTCCTCACATTCAGCCTAAATGATGGAATATTCCACAAAATACTGTCAGTCCCACAGAACACTGTTATGGATCTGAATAATGCTATGACTGAAGGATTATTTTACATAACATTCTAAATTTCTTAAGGGCCCAATGATCCCAAATCTCCCCAACATCACCTACGAACATTCATCCCAGTTCAACAGTTTCATGAGTAAAATGTGAATTTGACCGTTCGGATGGCATGTTTGAAAAGTTAAGATATTACATGACCGAAAAGGAGACTATACATACATACATACATACATACTTTTCATGACAAGAAAGGAGATTACACATACAAATCATAGACCACCTAATAGTCTCATGTAGTATATGGAGATTCTAATATCCTTGAGTAAATTGCCTCAATTATGTATACAGAATACAAAGAAATTGGGAATCTTTTTTGGCATTCTTTGGATATATGCTCATAAACCACTTTCGATATTGTTAAAAGTCATTGAAGTATGAAGGGGGGGGGGGAGATGACAAGTATTGCCTTATGGATTTAGAGTGCATATGGACTTTTGGGGGTATAAGGTACATCTAGATCAAAGTAAAACTCCTCTGGGGAGAAACCTTAAGGGGACTTTAGGGCATACTTACCTCTCCCCAAAAATTCACAGTTCCCTATTTATTTGTACAAAAGAGTATTTGATCAAACTTTGGCTTACAAAGTAATCACTATATTCAGTAATTGGAGATTTTTTCATGATTTTGAGACTACTTAAGGACATGGTTTTCAAATAAAGAACAAGGAATACACAAATATATTTTTCAATGTGACTTAATAAACCGATTTGCGTGGGCGGCACTAACCAATTTGGCACAAATACATGTCATCACAATAAGAAATTGGACCATATATTAAACCATTTGCATTTATTTTGAGACTTCCAAAGTCTCCGATTAACGAATATAATGATAGTATACATATGAGAGGGTATTATATTGTACATGCTACATTGAGGGTTCCTCCGAGTGGGGGTTTATGCCGGGCACATATGTCACTTCCTTAAGTTAGGGCAACGGAGGATTGGAGCTTCACTATCACACACGATCAATGAACGCTACTACTAGGACTGGGTTTATACCAAATGATGTGTATGAAGATCTTAGGTAGTTGTGCAATATTATTTGAGTGTGATGGCGCGTTCATGTCCTCAGCATATATGAGTGGATTTACTGAAATACAACATAAGACCATGAAACATCCACTACCAACTTATAAGTTTTCGGCAATCTTCATGTGTCACTGGAAAGATATGTAAATCTACCAGTGTGGTAGATTTGTAGATTTTCTAGTGAACATAAGACAATTTTCTAGTGACGCATGTCAATCACATAGTCTTCATATGCTCGTAGTGATTGTTCATTTCGAGTGGAACCCGTGGACTGAGCTTAGACTCCCCCCCCTCTTTTTTTTCCCTTGCGTTCCTTTAGGCACTTGACCTCGGAGTGTAAGAAACACGCTTGGACGACTACTGGCCATTTTCCGACACCAAAAGAAGTTTTCAAAATTTTCAACGGTCACAGGCCTTCCCGTTCGCATGTAAAGCTCAGCCCGAAAAGCTTCTTTTAGTTTGTTTTTATGCTTAAAAAAACACGACACTTGAAAGTAGTGACCGCAACACCATATCCAAAAGCCTAAGTTGTCAACAAGAACTCGACACCAAATGGACCTCATGTAAGAAAGAAACTCTTCCCAATTTCCTCTCCAAAAGGGTTGAAATGAAGGGACGCATCAAATTATGCACCGACGGTGAATCTTTGACACGAGACTTGTGCACCGTTTTTCCCACAATAGTACCACACCCAAAAGGGACGGTCAATGGGACGGCACCCTCGGTTAGTTTTATGGGGATTGCATGGTCTTAGTACCACCAATTTTTTTTTCAATTCTTCTTTCCGTTATAAGGTTTTATGATCTAATAACATTTCTTAGACATAACATTATTCAGATCCATATTTGTAGAATATTCCATCATTCAGGCCGAATGTGTGGAATATTTTGTAGAATATTGTCAGTCCCACAGAACATTGTTATGAATCTGAATAATGTTATGGAAGATGAGGTGTGTTCATGGGTTCAAAAATAGCACATGTGTTCATGGGCTGGAAATGGCCCTACATTCAGTATGGTGCAACCATTCAGACTATTTATTTCCGAAGATTATGTGACGATTTGTTGGGCCCAAGGATAGGGCTCATGGCTTGAGCAATGTTATGCTATGAAGATAGTAGATTTTCAATCCACATTCATAGATTTTATAATCTAAATGAAATGGAGGAGAATTGACGGTTAGATCATCACCATGTGATTCCATGATGTATATTTTAGTGTTTTGATTCATCTAATTTCAAAATACTCGAAAATGGAGCATGGTGAGTTTAAGTCTTAGAACCAACATGATGAGAGGGAATAGTATTTACACAAGTCACGTACTTCTCATTCACGATTCATCCATGTTGAAAGCACACCCTCTATAGGTTTGTGGTTACGTCATTCCAAATATAATTTTCTCTACACCGATTATGGTATTTAGTGTCATTTACTATTCAAACTTACACAATGCTAGAACCTTTTATTGTTGATGTAAGTTTTCACCAAGTAAAGATGTCGATGTTCTATAATGCCCAAGCAATTAATTTGATTTTTTTTGGTATAAAATGAGATCCATAGTAGAATAGCTATAACATTATGTATTTTTTCACATAGTAAGTGACACCAAATTCCATAAACATATTAGACTACAAATAGATGTAGCTGGAGTGGTGAGTGGGAATTATCACATACGGGTGTACCTCTCATTTGTCCAACATAAAAACTTGGACTCCTATAGGATTGTGATTGCACTATAAGAAAACTGCGTTTTTTGATGATGTTTTTGAAATTTTAGGCAACATCCAATAGAACATCCAGATGTTACAGTGGACGTCATTATTGACATTTGGATGTTCTATTGGATGTCGCCTAAAATCGTCTGCGTTGTCCAAAAACGTCATCAACAACACAATTTTCATCATCAAAAACGCAGTTTTCTTATAGTGTTGAATCATCTCAAATCATTCAGACTAGACTAATTTTGAGGGTTGCTATTTCATGAGCACCTTGACATGAGCATGCTCATGTTAGAGTGCACGGACATAAATTTGGGTCCAAATGAATTTCAATTTAATTTTCTTTACAATATACATGAGAATCTCTCATCTACATATATGAGCTCTATCCTTCAAGACTAGTATTGTCCAAAATTAGGGCCAAGCTCAAGCCCTCAACCCTTAAAATTTCACAAAAATGCAAACAAATTCTGAATTAAAAAAATTCCAATAGTCATGAAATTCTCGCATCTACATATATATAAGCTTTGTCCTTCAAGACTATTAATGTGTAGTACTAGGGCTGAGCTCAAACCCACAACTCTTAAAATTTCACAGAATGAGCAAACAAATTTCAACTTTAATTAATTTTTTTCAACATTCATGAAATTCTCTCATCTACATGTATATAAGCTTTGCCCCTCAAGATTAGTACTATGCAATACTAGGGCTAATCTCAAGCCCTCAACCCTTAAAATTTCATAGAAGTGCAAACAAATTCCAGTTTAAGATTTTTGTTTCAATATGTATTAAATTCTCTCTCTCTCTCTCTCTCTCTCTCTCTCTCTCCACGCGCGCACATGCGCTTTGTCCTTTGAAACTTGTACTATGTAGTACTAATGCCAAGCTCAAGCCCGCAACCTTCAAAATTTCACAAAATGTGCAAATGAATTGCAATTTCAATTTTTTTTTTCAATATTCATGAAATTATCTCATTTACATGTATATGAGCTTTGCCATTCAAGACTAGTAATGTGCCTTACTAGGGTTGAGCTGAAGCCTTCAACCTTCCAAGTTTCACATGGGGTGCAAACAAGCCCCAATCTCATTTTTGTTTTTTATTTGTCAATAATCATGAAATTCTCTCATCTAGATTCTTTATGAGCAACTCAAGGGTGTCTCTGAACACCCCCGATGAGTGTTTCACTCGTCGGGCGGTGGGTAGGGGCAACACTAAAAAAGCCCGAGCTTGGCGTGCCCCGACCTTGGCCTAACCCCCCGCCCGGTCTCCAACCTGGCCTCCAGCCTATAAACCTGCTCCTCCCAACTTCGAAAAATAAAATTGCCCTTGCATTCTTGAAGGCCGATTGTCCATATAACCCATATTGAATGCACTTCATTTTCAAGGTCCAAAATCCAATATATATGTTCACTTCCATTGAGTAAATAAGCAATTGATTGGGACCTCCTTTTCGAAGTGAAACCGTCAATAAAGCATGTAATTAACTTGGAAGTCAAAAAATTACAAAATCCTCATTATGTGATGTGCCCACATCTCAAGTTAACCTTGAAAATACCCAAAATACTGGGATTAGCATGTTGTTGGGTTAGGGTAAAGCTAGGAAGTGTTGGAATTTCAAAAGTGTGAGTTGATTTAAGAAGATGTGGGATCAGTTGAAATTAAAGAGAAAAGACCAAAAACAAGCACTTTGTTTAATTAGGTTTCGGGTGACGTGTGAGTTCAAGTGGCAAGGGCCAAGTTATTAGTGGTTTAGGACTTGATGCATGTTCCTTTTAGGGGAGGGGTGAGGCCAAGGAAAAGACCAGGGTAGAGACCAAAGGAGGTTCCAGCTGCGCGGGCTATCACTGCTGGATTTCCGGGGAGAGGGGTGTGAACTTGGCTTCGGAGGTCAGCTTGCGGGAGGCCAGGAGCAGGAAGGGTTGCGAGGTAACAAGGGCAAGGAGATGAAGGAGGCGGCAGAGAAAAGGAGGCTCTGGGAGGCAGGGACCCATCTCGGAGAAAATGTGGAGGTGGGATTTGGATCCAGGGGGCTAGCAGCTTAATTCTAAGGTCGCAGCTGGATTCTGATGGCGAAGCTGGTTTCAGAGGCTTCGAAGCCTGGATTTTAAGGTTGCGGCTGGATTCTAAGGTTGTAGCTAGTTTCCGAGGTCGGAGCTTGATTTTAAGGCTTCAAAGCCTGGGTTTTAAGGGTGCAGCTGCATTTTGAGGTTGAAGCTTAATTCTGAGGTGATAAGTGAATGTGAAGCTAAGACTCCCAGCAATGTGGCAAGGAAAGGAGTGAAGCTAGTAAGGGGCACAGTTAAGTAGGGTTTAATGAACCTCTAATGTGTAGGGAGGTACCTTAGGGTGCTAGGAGTTAGGTTAATTAGTAGGATAACACATAGATTATATGGGAGATTAGAATGGGAGAGGATGTTATTGTAGTCGTGGTGTAATAATTTTCATGGGTGCATGAGTATTTTTCAATGCTAATGCCCTGTGGGGTTTAATAAAAAGAGTGTGCTTTATATTTAAATTCATTGGAGCATGAGTATGGGGTTTCCGAAGCTAAGAGTCGACAAAGACATGTGAGCCATAGACTTCCACCTGGACTACAGACGCAAAAGGGTGGGGGTTTATGGCTGACACATTAGCACTGAGGTTATAATTTTTGTGACTTACCATTGAAAGGGTCTTTGTCATTCTAAAGTGAAACTAAAATTAGTGTTTTATTTTAGCATGTTTATTTTATAATAGTTTAGTTAATACCTTCTACTTTCACAAATCATTCATACACATTCAAACTAGTTAAGTGTTATAAAAGGGGTTAGGCCAAGGTTGGGGCACGTCAGGCTCGGGTTTTTTTCTATGCTGCCCCTACCCACCGCCCAACGAGTGCAATGCTCGTCAAGGGTGTTTAGAGAGACCCGCAACTCAATCCCATTTGTCACACCCTACCATGTCGTGAAACGGGCAACATAAAAATTACCGGGCAACATAAATATTAGAATGGGTAGCCCTCATGAAAACTTAGTTATAGGGGTCTAAGGGTCACTTTAAAGAATTCCCATAAATTACGGGCTTGTCCCAAAACATTGGTAATAGGGGCCTACTCATGCTCATGTCCTAGCTTCTCTCACTAATTGGACCCTTTGGAGATAAGTCCAGTGTCAAGTCATGTACAAAATTGTCCTCTAGACTGGGTGCAAGCATGGTAATTTGGTAAAGTGGACCAAAAAAGTGCTCCAGTATACTAAACCATAATGTTTTTGGTCAAATGCCCAAAAGTAGTAGCAATATGCTGTTTAAATTGGAATTTTTCATGATGCCCTCTATTGTTGAGCTAAGTACTCAATTCTAGGATATCAAGGCGAGATTTTAGAATTATTATTAAAAGTAATGCTCAATAACAAACAACTATATTTGGTTTTGAACGTAAAATTCATGACTTTCAAAATTTTGAACTTGGATTTTAAAAAGATTCCTTGAATTTATTATAAACTTGAGGACATCATCAAAATCATTGTAGAAAATCATCAATTTAATGTAATTTTATGATATTTTAAACAAATTTTAGACGATTACTTGTTCCATGTCCCTACTTACACACCACTCGCACCATCTTCTTAAATATGTATGTTATTGTAAAGAATTGTCAACATATATTGCTTGGCTTTGTAAATCAATATGTTATTTTAATGTTTATGGATTTCTATAATTCATAAAATTCAAAGTTAGTATATAGCTTTGGATCACTTTCACTTAAACATATGCAAGGATCAAGAGTTGGTGCCACTACTGTGCTTGCACCCAACTGCACACTATTTTAATGAGGGTTTTGATGTTAGATGAATGAGAGGTACACTCGTATGCGACAATTCCCTCTCGCCCTCACTAAAGCTATCACTTTGCCCATCAATTCATCTTTTAAAAGTACCCTCCAACCTACAAACTACTTTAATGCGTTTTCAATGGCCGAATGAGAAGTACGTGTTTGCCACATGCAATAATTCCCTCTCGCTCTCGCGGCCAACAAGTACACCGCTTACGATATTTAGTGTCACGTACACTATTTGTGAAGGGCCTAAACTAGATGCCTCGAGGTCCCAAAGTGTCATGCCTGCTAAATGCCAATATGGTTCCATTCATCAGCATAATCTACACTATGACATTTAGAGCAGCACAATGGGATGCTTTAGATGATAGTCTTGCGTTTCAGTGTGCAAGAGGAAGATGTTTTTGAGCGTACTAACGACAAGTGTCGTATGTTTACATTCTGATATGCAAGAGGAAGATATTCTTGAGCACACTAATGGCAAGTGTCATTTGGGTACAATTCAGTCAACTTGTAGACCATTGTGTAACACAGGCAAGCACCTCATAACACTATTCGACATACCCATGCAGAGATATTAGTAAATGCACTTGAATGCCAAGTGTCATGAAGTGACACCAGTGGTGAAGTTGTTGATCATCTGTGTAACTTAGCATACGCCTCAAAATAGGGTAAGTGACACTATTACGCATGTGACACTAAATGCCATAAGCGGTGTGGTGGTTGAGTTACTTACCGCCCATTGGGCACTTAAAGCACGAATATCTTATATAAACTTACAGTGGCTTTGATTCGTAGCAAGCTGGAGGTATCGAATCCTCCGCAATTTTCAAACTCCTCATTCTCTTGCAGCTCAAATCTTGTGTATCCATGCTTGAGGAAGTGAATTTTGACCAATCCTCCGACAGCTTTGAGGTTTGTGGCGTCTATGTCAACTCCTCCACCGTGGATGAAGGGATTCTAGTAAATAGTAATAAGTCTCCTACAAGGTCAAGGGTTGTTTCATTCCAGCTACAAGCCACTAGAGTCAATTTGGGGTCTTTGATGCCAATTTTTAAAAGTCAAATAATATGAAAACAAACATTTTCATGCTATAAAAGAAATTTTTATGTGTTTTCACCTTCCATAACATTATTCAGATCCATAACAGTGTTCCGTGGGACTGACAATATTTCACAGAATATTCTTGGATACCCCCACTGTCACAGAATATTCGGTGGAATATTGTTAGTCCCACAGAACACTGTTATGGATTTGAGTAATGTTATGTCATAAGTGATGAGTTTACATAGACATTGCGAATCCCTAGCCTCCTTTGACACCAACTTGGTGACTGGGTTTTAGGTTTAGATGAAAAAAAGGGGGGTGAAGATTGGTGTTGGCCAATTACACATAATTTTGGCGGCAATCATTATATATGTCATACAATGATCGGGGAGATTTTTGGGCATAATCGGTTGAGATCCTAGTGTTTGCAAGTCCAACCGGTTACATGTTGACATCCTCCGGTTTTCCTTTATTAAATTGGGGTATATTCTATAGATTCCTCTAAAATGATCGGTAATTTTCCTACAGTCTTGAACTTCAACCGGTTATTTCTCAAACTCAACCGGTTCATCTGTAACTAACTGCCGGTTCTCCCCGATCATTGATGTCATACAGTTATATTTTATACGTACTTGCAGGTCATAAAGGAAGTAAACATTCACCATTATTTATATTTTCCGCACAGTTGATTTCAAATAATATATTGTTTGTAATAACATTTTAGTTGCGGAGATATAAATGTCCATAATGAATTTCTCTAATCTCGAGTATCAAATCGATAATGATTTTTGATCTCATCCATTACATTCAGTCTGTCTTTTGAAAGAATGAAGTTTTATCCAATGACTCAAAATTGAATATAGGTTATAACAACAACAAAGCAAAAGTTAATTTTTTCTTGAGAATGACAACCAAGATGGACAAATCGCCAACTACACGGGATTTTTCCCATTTTGCGTGTGCTACTATTCAGAGTTACACAGTGCAATAAACGTCTTACTCATGGGTTCAATCTTTTACTAACGAAAGTTCAATAGGTTGTTCGGACACTACAAAACATGAATGACTTTGCTTTGTAAAAATATTACATTCTCATTAATTAGTTATAGCACTACGTAACTCCGAATAGTAACTCGGACTAATTGGGATAACTGGTGTACTGGATTTCTAATAACAATCATACCTGTAATTGTAATAATTAAAAAAAAATCCCCAAGTGTTTTTCTTCCAACCACTCGCTCGACTTCTCAATTTCATGAAATTAACACCACGAGGAGTATTGAAACTTGACAGTACCGCCATAACATTGTTCAGCAGTGTGCGTGCGTTCACGTGGGCCTTGAGAATATAACCATGAGATACCCCAACCTAGTGCAAGAAGACTCAGATTAAGTCTGAACTTTGCAGTAGGTCGGGGCATCCCATGGTTATATTCTCAGGGCCCACATGAACAAACGCACACTGCTTACTAATGGTGATGGCGGCCCGACCAACGCTGGGAATAATGAGGCAAAACTCACGGGTTTTGAGGAGGGGGAAGCTGTCTCTTGGCAAAGCGTGTCGTGGACACAATTGTCAAGTGAATAAAGTAACAAATGCCACTACAAAAACTAGGCTGAGTCGATGCGTTGCGTTTTCCAGCTTGCGCCTCTGAAGTTGGTTGAATTGTTACACCAACCATTCTTCTTCTTCTCCTCCTTTTTTTTCCCTTTAATTTTCGACTACAAAATTAGGCTGAGTCGATGCGTTGCGTTTTCCAGCTTGCGCCTTTAAAGTTAGTTGAATTGCTACACCACCCATCCTTCTTCTTCTCCTTTTTTTTTTCCTTCAATTTCCACTACAAAACTAGCTGAGTCGATGCATTTTCCAGCTTGCGCCTTTGAAGTAGGTTGAATTGTTACACCACCCATCCTCCTTTTCTTTCATTTATTTATTATTATTATTATTATTATTTTCCCTTTACTTTTCCGTGGGCGGGTGGGCGGGGGTGGGGAAGTTTTCCAAGCTGCTGGCAGCAAGTCATCGCTTTTTGGATGAGGTCCGAAAAATGAGTCGCAAGCCACTTCACCCCAACACTGCAGCTTATGCATGGATTTCACTGCTTTTTTGACTGCTTTGGGCATGCAGCCGGATCATACACTTTGCGGTCTTTTAGTAGATGCCTGTAACACGGACGTACAAAGCCCTCTATTATTGCCCTCTGGTGGGCCTCCCCATTTGCCAACCCACAACAGCCGCAGCGTCTCGGAAGATTTTTGGGCATGATCAGTCAAAATCCTAGGGAGTTTCCGAGTCCAACTGGTTCCAGGTTGTGATCTTTCGGTTTCTTCTCTTTTATTAATTCGGAGCATATTCCACAGATTCCTCTAAAATGGTCGGTAAATTTTTTTGAAGTCTTCAACATCAACCGGTTATTGGTCTGAGATGACCCTAAACTACCGGATGATGGTGGAGAGATACCCAAATCTCAAGAAAGAAGTTGGCGGTTCGATTCCCGACTGTGAAATCTCCTCTCTACTTGACGGAAAACTTGCCAGGTGGTCAACTGCTTCCTGTGCTTTGGCGCTGGCCTGTTGGCCTTCTGTCTCAAAAAAAAACACATCAACCGGTTATTTCTCAAACGCAACTGGTTCATCTGTAACCATCGCCCACTTCTTCCCATTCATTGTCCCTTAGTGACCGGACTCGCAGTGTCTGGGGCTACGAATGGGGAGATCCGACTGCAAGTTACAAGTGAGCTGGTTGAGTATGAGAAATAACTGGTTTTAGGGTTGAAGCCAATCACCGATCGTTCTAGAGGAATCTATAGAATATACCTTAAATTAATGAAGAAAATTGAAAGGTATCAACATGCAAGTTTGACTTGGAAACACTTGGATCTTGACCGATTTTGCCCAGAATCTCCCCAAACACTGGTCCGGGGAGATTTTGGGCACAAATTACCCTACCCATTCATTATATTATACATTTCAAATATAAGAGTTACAGATTTTCAAGTAAAGGCCAGGCCGCATACCTTAGTAAAGTGAAGGTGATTGCAATTCACACAACCTACAGTGTAGGCCAGTGAGGCAGGATTTTGTGATTGTATTGTCTCCCGTGATGGTTCTCAAATATGCAAGGAACATAGCACATGAAGTTTGTGGCCCTGTTCTGCGCACTTCCAACTTCACAAGCAATTCTGACCGTTAGATTCAATTGGGAATTGTCTCATCCAATTAGCAATTTCAGACGACATAAATCGTCATTTCAAGTTTCAAAATCGGAGTTGAGATGCAAAAGTTATAAATGGTCAAAGTCCTCTCTCTCTCTCTCTCTCTCTCTCTCTGGAACTTAGAATGATGTCTAAGGTTGAGGCATCTATAATTGATGAAATAAGAGAGTTTTCATTTTTTTTAGGAGGAGTCATAGCGGGGAATTATCTTTTTTTCGCAAATTAATCTAAGGAGGATACAAAATAAAAATAAAAATTAAAGATTTTTTTTCCATGAATATGGAAATTGCTACAAATTTTGAAGTGGTAAAGTTAGGGTAACAGATAGTTGATCTATAGATTGACCCATAACTACTCATTTAAATTGTAATGCTTGGCTACGACAGTTGTCAAAACTCTTATGAGGGTAATCAATCACAAGCCGCCACCACATAACCCTCAACTCCGTTCGCCTCAAAAATATAGATCTCATCCATGTCAACATTACATGACCTTAGTGACTAGTTAAATGGACCTGGTCGACTATGGATGCCTCGACCTTCTATTTGAGCATATAATCCAATCTCATCGTAATACGTGTCTCTTTGATGTTTATTCTTAACTACAATCCTTGCCATACGCCACTAAGCCTCACATATATGTCCCAATCAAGAAGAGTGACCACATAAGGGTCCTACATACATTACACCTCAATCTAGGCCGTCACTTTTAGCAAACATGAGACTTGTTGTTTCACGAAGATAAATATGTTCTTGCAAGACAATCCACAAGGGCCCTATAGTTCATCTCCTATGTCTGGTATGTAGGAAAATAGTGGATGATACTAGTGGTGAAAGTGATACATTTATCGTCATCCTAGATATTGAGACGGAGGTGAGGAACATGAAGAGTTTCTAATGTATAGTAGAGACGCCTATTCCCGATTAAGACCCCACCGGCAATCTATAGGCTACTGGAATTTCGATCAAGCTGGGACTGAATTCGAATAGGCTGGACCCAATAGTGCCATGACACATGTCTTGGTTTGGAGTGCTGAAGTGAGGAGGGATGAGCGGTTATGACAAACTCTAGACATTGATAATATGTTTAGGCCAACTTTTGGCATCAAAATCATACAATAATTTCAATTTAAGGAATAACATTACTGATAAAATTGCAATCCTCCTGGTTTCTATCTTCCTGCACGGAAAACATGTGCACCGCTTTATATTCCTCCAGATCTGGTGCAAAATCTCTTAAGTGATCAGTATGGGGATTTGGGCGAACCAACCCATACACTCATTCCTTGTTGGATGCCTGAACCCTTGCCTCCAAGGAACCAGTATACGGGTTGTTTCGCCCCAGCCGGTGGGGCTCAGCTGAATGAAGATGTGATCTAGCCCGGGGCGTCTCCGTAGTTCCCTAAAACGGTTTCTTTACCCTTGCACGAGGTGGACGTCAGTCTACTAGCCCAGAATGGCAACCCGATGGGCCTTCCACAACACACAAACAATGACTTGTTCACACCATTCTATAGTACCCTTTTGGTCACCTTTTCCCTTTAATCTGTCGTGGACGGCAATACAAACACGGGCCCGAGGAGCTTGAGAATGGCAAGCCTCCACGGAATGCTACCAGTGGAACTCACCTGCCAGATAGTAAAGGACAGGGCTGCCGCCCCCTCAAAAACCTCCACCTGTCACAGGCAACTTTGGACCTCATGGAATGTGTGACCGGTTCCTTCTTCACAGAGTCTGAGGAGTCACAAGGTAAGGTCGACAGTGCTAAAACGGCATGGGGGATCACAAGGATTTGGGCGAACCAAACCCATACACTCGTTCCTTGTTGGATGCCTAAACCCTTGCCTCCAAGGAACTAGTGTACGGGTTGTTTCGTCCCAGCCAGATCACAAGCTATATACTTTTGTAAACCATGTGCGGTCAGGGGTTAATTAAAGATGAGTTGTTTATCTAATTTTTTTTACGTCATTGGCACCCTCTTAGTAGATGAAATGGTACTTTGAGGTATTTTCCTAGACCCTACATGTAAATACAAATTACATCATGAATTTGTTGTATGGACACTATTTTGTTTGTAAACTATATTATTTTATCAAAATATTGGAATTTTGACTTAAATTGACGTTAATCCATAACAAACGGCAACAATACATGCAAATCGAATTGAATGGTACCTGGTTGCAACACTATCTTGAAACTCTCAATGACCACCCTAAGCTTGCCAACACCTAAATTTCATGACTTTTAGTCAATTGATGCAACTTTCTCATTCAATCCAAAGACATTCTTCATTCCTCCAAATATAACATACCCTATTTTATTAATCAAATAAATAAATACTACCTACATTTTCACCTACCCTATTTAGATATAATATTGAATAGGTCATTTCGTTCAAGCTATAATAATTCCAAAATTTGCATAATTTTTTTTGCTCTTGAAGTAAAAGTATTGTATATTTTTTCTCATGTGGTTTAATAAAATTTTGACGGTGACCTCCCATGTAACAACGGTCACTTTACGGGCTGAGTATATCTACTATTATTATTATACATCAACTGATTTTGAACTGCTCTTGTTAGCGATCCCGAAGGGCATTCGAATGCCCTAAAGCATGGATTATTTGAACTCCATATGCAAAAGTTATGAGGTTTCAAAATTTTATGCATAGATGACCCCAAATAAAGTATTACACAAGGTATTAGGATGATGGGCATCAATGAACGGGGAGAACCGGCTGCTAGTTGCAGATGAACCGCTTGTGTTTGAGAAGTTACCGGTTGGCTTTAGGAAATTACTGACCATTTTAGAGGAATTTACCCCAAAAGATGTCAACATGTTAATTGGTTGGATTTGGAAACACTAGGATATTGACCGATTATGCCAAAAATTCTCCCGGATAGTGATGGGCATTCTCAAAATCAATATATGTTTATTGTGCAAGATCTTAGGGTGTTGAGTTTGGGTGAGATATTGATTTTCGCATGCTCCGTCTTAGGTGGACATGATGGGGTCACTCTTCTTGATTGAACACCTATATTTGAGCGATATATGACAGGGTTTGTAGTTAAGTACAAACTCTCAAAAAGACACATGTTACAATGAAGCTGGACTTTGTGTTCAAATCATAGACATCATTCTATGTTCAATAACCGACATAATTGGGATAGTGCATGTGACCGTTTAAAGAAGAAGAGAATCTTCACTTTGACCTCTTAAGAACTTTTGTGTCTCAATTTTAGGTTCGATTTGTAACGTGGAACGACAATCAAGTCGCGATTCATAATTGGAACCAAATGAGACGACTCCCAATTTTTTGGATAGAGTTTGGAAGTGCCCACTGTAGGGCTACATAGCTTATGGCCAAACAATGAACGATCAATACAGTAGTCAAAGGGAAGCAAGTTAGCCGCAAGCACACCATAAAGACTGGGTCTTCATATCATCAGAAGAATGTTTCTTGATATATATATATATATATTGTTCTACGTATCTTGACTTATGAACATAAGTTAGGTTACTACATGGTTTGAAAAACCAACTAAGGTCTAATTAATGGATACCACATGTTCACAACACTTACCATTGGGGAGGGTAAAAATGTTGATTCCTTTGTAGAGCCTTGAGGTTATACTTTTTTAGAGCCACGTTAACACCTAAATCGGGGTCGGAGACCATGAATTAGTGTACAATAGGCTAATTTAGTATGAAATCAACCATATATTAACAGGGGTTATTGCGCCCCTGATGGTAGGTGTTAGGAAAGGAAATACCTAACTTCTGGTTAAAATGAAACAAGTTAGGTACATAGTAGGTACAATATGTTTTAGGATGAACTCACAACCACCCTTAAGAAGATACGTTTATGCAGGCCCCCGTTGGTAGGTTATGGTAGTGTCCGGTGAGGATTTTGGGCATAATCAGTCAAAATCATGGTGTTTCTAAGTCCAACCGGTTACATGTTGTGATCTTTCGGTGTTTTTCTTTATTCATTTGAGGTAAATTCTGCAGATTCCTCTAAAACGATTCATAGTTTTCCTGAAATGTTGAAATTCGATCAATTATTCTCAAACTCAATTGGTTCATCTGTAAGTAGTTGTCGGTTCCTTGGATCATGGGAAATGAAATCACCCATTCTTGAGTCCAAAAGTAAGGTCCATGAAGAACAAGTGTTTTGGACCCCAAGTTTCTTGGAAAGTTGGACCCGGACGCTACGAATGGTGAAACCCACCCTAGGCTGACTTAATAATAGAACACTGCAATTGCTCCGAAAGCGAGCAGGTGACACAAAACAACTTAGTAGGCTTGAATGAGTCATATTATCCTTTCCGTGCAATTTCTTGGAGATCATTAGAAAGTAAACACACTAACTCTTCGGCTGTCAAGACTGCAAGCTGGATGTGCGTTAAATGGATGCTTTTCTCTCTGCCCCCACTTCTTGTAGGATAAGAAACAAACATGCAATTGTTGTGAGACGATCTTAGCAAATGAAAATCGTGTCTGTAGCCGTTTTCCTCGTGCTTTCAAGAGTTCATTCTATTCATATTCAAAGTGGAGATTGTCATGCTCGTTAAGTGGTCATATAGGTCCCCCCCCCCAATCATATTGATTATTGAGCCTAGAATGGTTAGCATATTTCACCACTAGCATGTGAGTCCTATGCAGTCATCCCATGTCGATGGAAGAACAATGCAAATCTACCACTATGCTAGATTTGTAAATTTTCCAGCTACATAGGACAAGTTTCCAGTGACGTAGGTCAAATACCCAGTATGTCTCATACGCTTGTAGTGTCTTGAGCACATAGGCTAATCTCCTTGAACATATTGTGTATTTATGGTGTGTGATCTTAGATTCATTCTTAATCATACACTGTGACTTAAATGTAGGTGTCTAGATTATTGATTATTGCTATGTTGGAATTAGGCACACCTACCTTGTATAAACTTTTAACTAACTATGGAACCTTGTTTGATGATTGCATTCCATTCAATCATCACGAACATGGATGTTGTGAGTAGGGATTGTTGTACAACTGTAAGGTAGAGGGTGTTGATTCCGACCCCTTCTCAAAACTGATCCTTTGTAGTACTTAGTGCAAAGTTGGTTCAAAACTAAAGTTAGTTTTAAATTTGCATTTAAAACTACTTATGTATGGGCACAAGTTCATAAAGTAAAGAAGAAGCCTTTTTATATCATGAATGTTATGTTTTGATTGCTATCAAGAGTGTTTGAAGTAACAACGATGAACATAACATTCATGAAATAAAAAGACTTCTTCCCTTGTCATCATTTGCACATGCTACCAGGGTGCAAGCATAGTAAAGTGGACCAAAAAAGTGCTCCAGTATACGAAAGCCATGATTTTTTTGGTCAAACGCCTATAAGTAGTAGCAAAATGTTGTTTAAAATAGATTATTTTTCATGATGACCTCTATTGTCAAGTTAGGTACTCAAATATAGAATATCAATATGAGATCTTCAAAACCTATCATCAAAAGTGATGCGTAAAAGCAACTAACTAAATATAGTTTTGAACGTAAATTTCATGACCTTAAATATTTTGAACTTGGAATTTTTTTCATATTCCTTGAATTCATTATAAACTTGAGGTCATCGTAATTATTTTTCAAAGATTCATCAATTTAATGTAATGTAATTATATTTTGAACAAGTTTTGACAATTATACTTTAAACAAGTTTCAATGTCACCCACTTTTTCACCACTTGCACCGTCTTCTAAAATACATATATGTTGTTTGAAATTGTTTTTTGTGAACATAAATTGCTTGGCTTTGTAGATTGATACGTTTTCTAAATGTTTTCTATTGCATAAAATTCTAAGTTAGTATATAGTTTCAGATCACTTTCACTTAAACCTTAGCAAGGATCAAGAGTTGTCCACTTTACCATGCTTGCACCCAATACTTAGGGGTGCAAGCACGGTAAAGTGGACAGCTCTTGATCCTTGCTTAGGTTTAAGTGAAAGTGATCCAAAACTATATACTAACTTTGAATTTTATGAAATAGAGATTCATAAACATTTAGAAAACATATGAATCTACAAAGCCAAGCAATTTATGTTCACAAAAAATAATTTCAAACAACGTATATGTATTTTAGAAGACGGTGCAAGTGGTAGTGCAAGTGGGTGTCATTGAAAAGATAATTGTCAAAAACTTGTTTAAAATACAATTACATTACATTAAATTGATTAATTTTTGAAAAAAAATTACGATGACCTCAAGTTTATAATGAATTCAAGGAATGTGAAAAGAAATTCCAAGTTCAAAATATTTAAGGTCATGAAATTTACGTTCAAAACTATATTTAGTCAGTTGCTTTTACGCGTCACTTTTGATGATAGGTTTTGAAGATCTCATATTGATATTCTATATTTGAGTACCCAACTTAACAATAGAGGTCATCATGAAAAATAATCTATTGTAAACAACATTTTGCTACTACTTATAGGCGTTTGACCAAGAAAATCATGGCTGTCATATACCGGAGCACTTTTTTGGTCCACTTTACTATGCTTGCACCCTTAGTGCAAAGTTGGTTTTGGGTGATTTTCAAGATGGTTTTGTGAGATGTTGTAGTGGAAAAAAATGTGCATCTAGGATGAATTTTAAATTTTACGTGGCTAGGAGTAAGTGACTTCAAAAGTTAATAGTATCTTCATATAATTTGCAATACATTTATATATTTTTTCTACCATGTCTAAGCCAATTTGGTAAACCAATCACATAATATGCCACTTCTCCATGTGGACTTCAAAATTAGACTAGATCAGCCAAAGGGTTGCTTTAAGCAACCTCTACCTTAGATGGTCCTAGTGGTGACAATGGTATGTCCATGGCCCTGGGCCTTGGCTATTGGGACAAAGGTGATGAACTTTGAGGTCATTATGTGTTCATATCATGCTGCCATGCTTATGAATTCATGTTAGAGGACCCTAGGAATGCATATATTTCTAGAAATTAAAGAGGGGTGCACCCTCGAGGGGCCACAGTGAGCCACTTGCAAGGTCCATGTACATATTTTCGCATTCATGGGTCGAAAATTATGGCTATGCATGCCATTTGTCCACATACACTCCACAATCAACATAATAATGTATAGTCCATAATGTGTACCCCCAATTGGCATATTTGTGGTCTACACAAAATGTAGATACAGAGATCACGATTTACCTTAAATGATTGCGAAATCACTTTCGACCATTTTTTTAATACTTATGGGCCCATGACAACCCCCATTCAAATGTTAACTCTCCAAAATGTGAAAACGTGGACACCTTAGGTTTTAAGGTAACATATTAAACATACCCTTTCAAACATCTATACAATTGAATTCCACATGTCCATTGCAAATTCTTGTTATAGGGAGCAAAGCTAAATGTTTCCTTTTCAAGCAATTTTATGTCAAGGAGGGGTTAATCATTAGGGGTTAAAGATTCACTAGGTCATATATCTCCAAATCTTCAATGAATTAAGGTGTGATCAACCGATTCAAAATTGCACTTGATGAACAAATTCAATTTGAATACAATCACTTTTGACATGCAATCAACCAAATATGAAAGTATATAGCTCACGATTCCTCATATGTCCAAAACCAACATTAACCCTCAACCAACACTAATAATGTACCATCATAATTATACATGTGTTGAATGTATCAAATATATGAAAGTGGTATATCTCACCCTCCACGGAAAAATTAAACTAGTTAAAAATAGCCATGCGTCCAAAATGGCGTAAAAAATGCAGTAAAACAATAAAACTCGATTTCTAGCAAAGGAAATAGTAAACTAGCTAAACATAGTCACGCGTCCAAAAGGGTGTCAAGAATGTAGCAAACAATAAAACTCGATTTTTAGCAAAGGGAACCCAGCTTCTATTTTTAACCAGTTTGGTTTTCCCGTGGAGGGTGAGATATAATGTTCAAGGTTTTGGGTATGCTTATCTTATACCCCTCAATTATGATCGGGGAGAACCGGCAGTTAGTTACAGATGAACCGGTTGAGTTTGAGAAATAACCGGTTGAAGTCCAAGACTGTAGGAAAATTACCCATCATTTTAGAGGAATTTATAGAATATACCCCAATTTAATAAAGGAGAACTGAAGGATGTCAACATGTAACCGGTTGGACTTGCAAACACTAGGATCTCAACCGATTATGCCCAAAAATCTCCCCGATCACTGCCCCTCAAGGCTCAGACTGCCTCTCTCATTAAATCTTGCTGCAAAATCACACGAATTCTGGAACAGGCGCTGCATGAAAATTTTGAAGCTTTTTGTCCTGTAATACAGATGTCTGGCAGTCAACCTTAAAGACACAAAAGTGGCGTCAGGCGGAGCTCCCCTTAAAAATGAGAAAGCTATGGAGGAATACAGGAGAGTACTTGGTGGGCCTGGTTCCGAGCTCCTCTTAGAAATGAGAAAGCTATGGAGGAATACAGGAGAGTACTTACTTGGTGGGCCTGGTTCCGCGTGCTGGAGACTTGGCGACTTAAAATTTGACTGGCAATCCAACCCCTCCAACTCAAAAAAATTGCTGTGCACATTCCATACATAAAATAATACTTCATCGCAGAAAGCAAAACAATATATTTTTACTTGGGGGCAGGTAAGCCTCCTAGATAGGCCCAGCTAAGCCGCCTACGTTATAGCTGGCCTAGTAGCTAGCCTACATGAGCTACCTGTACTATATGAGCTCTTACACTCACCCTTCTTCCTCACTCGGTTTTAACCTCGATCTGAAATCAGATGTATTCAAATCCACATTGATGTGTGTCGGATCAACTTATGTTGGCCCGCGGGTTTTGCTCCATATTGAATCATCGATTCCAAGTTTCATGAATGAATTCTAGATAGTAACTGCACCAGTAGAGCCCTCCATCTCGATCTCCTGCCGAGTGGAAGGAATGGTCGTGCTAATCATCATCATGAGTACAGAGGAATTTCTGTGTCAGAGCTCAGGAGCCGCTCAAATTCTAGCATACTGACAGTCTCCTGATGAGGTAAATTTGCATTCAGGTTTCAGCTATTCGAAGTGATTTTTGAGTTGGGATTTTGAGGAGTGAGGGTTTAATATGTTGCAATTTGACAGGAGATTGTTGAACTCTAGCATGAACTTTTGCTTGAGTACATGCATCCCAATATGGTTCAGCTAGTGGAATTGATTTTTGGTAGGGTCCATTGATTTTGAGGAACTTGACAGAAGCTCAACATCTAGTCTGAATTCTCCAGAGTTGGACCTGCAGTCAGGTGTGAATCAGCTATATCTGAACTGATTTTTGATTGGGATTTTGAGGAGGAAGGGTTTTGTGTCCGATCAAGTTGACAGGAGCCCAAAATTCCAGCAGACGTTCAGATTTCAGCTAGTAGAAGTGGATTTTGGGTTGGGACTTCGACGAGGGAGGATTTTTGTCGATTCGACTGAGGAGCTCGAAAGCTAGACTAAAAAACTCCTCGTTGCATTCAAGTTTGAGCTAGTAGAAGTGATTTTTGTGTCAGGATTTGGCATTTGGTGCTTGAGGTGTAGGGAGTGGATCTAGAAGTCAGAATCAAAGAAGTGGAAGTTGATGACCCAAAATGAAGTTGGTTGATGACGCCTCTGAATGACATTGCAGGTTGATGTTGTGCTAAACATTGAAATGGTCTTATATTGTGATGGATTTGGTGCCTGGCAGGTGCTCATTTCATGGTTCATATATATACATATCCGGCAGCTGAACATTGAGCAATTACTACTGCAAATCCTTAGACTCACCTGATTCACCTGATTCAAATTTGAATAGCACTAAGATAATGGATCGAATCGGCGGCAACAGGCAGCAGGGGATGCCGACACCAATTCTAATGCTGGCAATCATGACCATAACATTTGCAGTCATTATACTGCCGAATTTGGGCTCCGTGCACGCACAGGGTACCTGGCAGATACTCGTGAAGAATGCGGGGATCGCATCGATGCACACGGCGGTGACTCACTACAACACGGCGATATTGCTCGACCGCACCAACATTGGCAAGTCGCAAATTGCGCTCCCAAACGGGAAATGCCGTGACACAACATACGACCGCATCCTAAAACACGATTGCACGGCGCACTCGGTGATGTTCGACCCCGCGACGAACACGGTGCGCGCGCTGACAATTCTGACCGACACGTGGTGCTCGTCGGGCCAGTTTTTCGCGGACGGCACGCTGGTGCAAACGGGTGGCGATTTCGAGGGGTTGAGGAAGATCCGGAGGTTGAAGCCCTGCGCGGCAGACGGCGACTGCGATTGGGTGGAGGACGCTACGAACACGCTCACCGACGGGCGGTGGTACGCAACGAACCAGTTGCTTCCAGGCGGGACTCGGCAGATCATCGTGGGAGGGAGAGCGTACAACACATATGAGTTTGTGCCGAAGCGGACAACGGGGGAGGGCTCATTTAACTTGGCATTGCTCAAGACCTCCACCGACTCGCAAGGCGACAACGAGTACCCGTTCGTGCACTTGTTGCCGACGGGCAATCTCTTCATCTTCGCGAACCGCGACTCGATCGTGTTCGACTACGACGCAAACAAGGTCGTGAAGACACTCCCGAAAATTCCCGGGGAGCCCCGGAACTACCCGTCCGCGGGCTCCTCGGTCATGTTGCCGCTCGACCAAGCGAACGGATTCTCCCTCGCTGAGGTGTTGGTATGCGGTGGCGCCCATGCTGGCGCGTTCCTTAACACGGTCGCCCAATATGCCGCATCGCAAACATGCGGCCGGATTACGCCGCTCGCGGCCAACCCTGCATGGGCGATGGAGACGATGCCGGTGCGCCGGACGATGGGCGACATGGTCATCCTGCCAACAGGAGACGTGCTCATCATCAATGGCGCCCAGAACGGCTGCCAGGGCTGGGGCAAGGCTAGCAACGCCGTGCTCACTCCCGTCAGCTATGCGACCAATAATGCCGCCGCCCGGTTCAAGACGCTCACCGCGGGGACGATCCCGCGCGTCTACCACTCCACCGCGAACCTGCTCCCTGACGGCCGGATCCTCCTCGCGGGGAGCAACACACACCAGTACTACACGTACACCGGCACATTCCCCACCGAGCTTCGGGTCGAAGCGTACTCGCCGGCTTATCTTGCCGCATCGTAAGCGCCGCCAACCAATAACCCCCCCGAGTTACAGTTTTTTAAAAACTACTAGCAATATGCGTGACGGGACATTTGAATGAACTTTAGATTGGTCGTCATTAACTAGTGCGATGGGCTAAGTTCTAACAAGTTGTGCACTCAAGTTCGTGATTTACATTGATGATTGTGTGCGGTGTCTATAAGAATGGGCACGGCTATAATCCATAGTTGGACAAGACAGTTCGGGTACCATACATTTCCAATGTGCCGTGGAATCGAGCTAAACAAGAAATCCAATTAGATCATGTCATTTTTTTTGTTTCCAGTACACCAATCACAAGGGGATGATATGGGTTATAGCCATCCTCTCCATAGCTGCTAGAGGAAGGATGGCTTGTGATCGAGACCATTCCTCCTCACACCGGCTACGTCATATTTGGAAGTCGAGCACATTTACATCATCCTAGGGATCATATTTTGCATGCGCCCTGAAGATGTGATTGTAGTAAGTACTTGTTGAGCTTTTAATTTCTTCCTCTATGGACATGCCGGTCTTGACCCCGTTTTGTGGTGATTGATGGATTTATTCGTTTATTTCTGCAGAAGCAACAACCTGCGGCCCACAATCACCAAGTCGCCTGGAACCATCAACTACGGCAAGGCGTTTGCTCTCACATTCAAAGTCACCAAGCGGCAAGGAACATTCGAAGTGAACATGCTGAGCGCGCCATTTGTGACGCATTCGTTTGCAATGGGCCAACGGCTGCTCAAGCTCAAAGTGACGACACCTGTTGCAACTGGTGGAGGCTACTACACGGTTACGGTCACCGCACCTCCAAACGATGTGGTCGCACCCCAGAGCTATTACATGCTGTTCCCCGTCCAGAATGGCATCCCTGGGACATCGGTATGGGCAAAAATCAAATAAAAAAAAAAAACCCTGCACATCACAATACACACAACAAATTAATGTGCATGTGCATGTAGACTACATTTGAGGAATTCGAGCAACCAATCACCTCGAACGTCAAAGAAATTGGAGGAAGTTCGGGGCTAAGTACTCATCACCATAATTTGAAGACATGGCGAAATTTACCCATCATGTACCACTAGCACAACATTTTCAATTTAACAGACTAGGTGTGGAGATTAAGTGTTGTAATAATTGCAGAAAATGACGATTCTTGAATTTCGTCGGGTGATGCGCCCACTAGAAAATAATTCAACATGTGTGCTCAACGAGAGTGAGCTAGTACATGATTGAGGTGCATGCCCACATGATGAGGTGATCAGCTTGGAAGCTAAGGAGGCCTAAGTTGATTCAAATTTGCTGAAGTGAGCACAGGAGTGAGTTAAAATCCTATATCTGATCAGGAGTTGCTGAAAGCGGCAATATCCATCAGTGCTGTGTGGATCAAAAATTAACAAAGACTGGCAATTGCGCCAGCTCCCATTTGAATTTTTTTGTGGAATTGCATACCTGACTTGCATTCTGTTTGAAATATTGGCAACACACTAAGCTAGAAGTATGGCAGCATCAATCCATGGACACTCCATCCCAAACTCATGCAATGTCATGCATTAGTTATTCATTTGTGGTTGATAACACGAGACATGCTTAAGCTGCCATTGCTCACATAATTGAAGAAGATTTTTCAGCAAAGAACTTGGCAGAATTATGTTGGGTAGCTGGAGGGCACGTTTCTCTGGCATAATGTAGCTCCACAACACCTGGCGGGATTTTCATATTAATGATTTAAATTACCACTTAAATTACGGTTTCTTTGCGTAATCCATAGGCTGCCGTTGATCCTTGGCTTGGATGACCCTAATCTTGGATCTGGCATCCTTATCTCATAAAGAATTATGCCTCTGATTTCTTTATGCTCAATAAGGACCTTGGTCCTTGTTATTTCACAACATCTGGTTGCGGGTTGATGAAATGACTAAGAAAAACAAGAGACAAGCAAACCTTACCTAACACAAGACTCAATGTTATATTGGCTGTCCAAGGATTGTTCAAAGCACACGCACGTGACTTAATAGGTCCCCACCGGACCCATTCTGTCAATGAAATAACCATAGAAAATAAAAAAACCATGCAACTACTACACTAAATATACTATTTAGTGTCACCAAGTCTAATTGTCTTACTCAATACTAATTGTAAACTGCGGTATAGTGTCACCAACACTAAATGTTAACCCAACATTATTTATCATTCCTTGTAAATTTTTGGGGGATTATAGGTTTACAGTGTTGCAATTCCTGTCACTTACCAAGTGATTTTTCATCCAAATTTCGATCATCCATGACAATATTTCATCACAAGTTGGTGACAAGAGAAGGCAAGGGTTTTGGCCAATGGATGAACTCATCCCTCATCCGTGACAATACTTGTTCACTTATTCATACAAAGTGATCCGAAAAATTATCATAGTGACATAAAATATCATATGACACTAAATATCCGATAGAAGAACCTCGATACTAGTCACATTGATGGCCTTGATTGCCCAACGATTGTCCTAAGCACACGTACATGACCTAATAGGCCCCTACCCTAATCCATCTAACCTTGCCCCTACCCCTCATTGCTTCTTGCTCTCATTGATTGCTGAGCTTATTCAATTCTAAACAAGGCCCACATCTAGAGAAAAGCTCAGGTTAACTAGGAGACCTTTTGCCATCTACATCCACTTTCATACACAAGTAAATCCAAGTTGCCACCTAACAAGGGTATCGGACCCCACATTTTACTACTTTAGTTCGACAGTTGAACGTTCGGAATCATGACAATGTGTGGCTCCTTTGAGTTGATGGACTCTTGCAGCCCAAAGGCTTTCGAGTCACATGCTCGTCCTCATGCACTCCAGCTTCCACACCCTTTCCAACCTTCAACCAGCTTGCTGGTATAAGTAGGTGATTGATTCTCAGGTCTAATAGGTACTAAGACATTTTCTATTTCAACAATATTCTACTGGGAAACACCACATCCACAGATGGAATTCACGTGTGACAGTTGAGACTTAAAGTAATCGTAATTTACTCATGATATCAGCTACCTAGAAATTCACCAACAGAATTATTGGAGAGACTCCGTATACACCACTAGTACAGGTGCATGACTGTTATCTATCGTACCTTTCATTCGAGATGGTTTAGTGTTTATACTATTAAATTGAAAGAGGATTGGATCAGTATCCGTCTCCCGAATCTTCATCATGGTCATCACATACTCAGCCACCGAAGATAAGCTAAGACTCAAACACATAAGTTTTATGATGTTTTGACTTGCTACTTCACAGCTTGATTTTTACAGATAATTTTTCACTATGCTTGTGTGACTCATTGCGTGCAAGGCCACCGTGCACGTGTAAGGACTGAAGAAGGATAATGTGGTGACCATAAGTTATCCAGCAGTGAACTGCAAGTGCAACACACCATTGACCATGTCCGTAACTCCTACCCTTGTGCGTTGGAAAATCTCATATATTCCATGCCTCCATGTGACCTCATGTACTAATTCATGACAATATTATATATTTTCTTCTTTTGTGCATGTGATAACTACTTTTATTTTTAGAATGAATGTTTTAGAATATTTTAAGTTCACCTATGTCCAAAACCGAATCTATGGGTCTCTGCTTCTCCTTATGTAATGGTCCCATAACAATTGGGCGCAAGCACATTAGAAGTGAACAACTCCGGATCCCTGCCTAGTGTTAAGTGAAAGTGATTCAAAACTATACACCAACTTTGATTTTTGTGAAGAAAAAATCAAAAACATTTTTAAAACATATTGATATACAAACCCAAGCAATTTATGATGACAAAAACAATTCCAAGAAAAGTCTACACATTTTAGAAGACGGTGCAAGTGGTGTGCAAGTAGGTGATATTGAACAAGCAATTGTCTAAAATTTGTTTAAAATACGATAAAATTACATTAAATTGATGGTTTTCTACAAATTTTTGTCATGATGCTATCAAGTGAATAATGAATTTAAGGAATATGAAAAAATTCCAACTTTAAAATATTTAAGATCATGAAATCTACGTTCAAAACCAAATTTAACCTTTGGCTTTTGAGCATCACTTTTGATGATAAGTTTTGAAGATCTCAACTTGACATTCAACATTTGAGTATTTAACACAACAATAGAGTTCATCATGAAAATAAATCCAATTTAAACAACACTTTGCTACTATTTTGCTGCTATTTAATTTTCAAAAAAGATACATGGTGCATCACCAAACTCAAAACAAAGAATGGGACAATTCTCAGGTGCACACGGTGGAACTGGACAATCCTAAGAAGGGTCATTAGACACCTAAACCAACATTAGACGACTCAATGTTCCAAGAAATTTGATTGGGGTTTGATCAATAGTAGGTAGAGTAAATAAAGGGTGGCTTAAATCCAAAGTTTTAATCCAGGTCCCATGGAAACTCTAAGATGAAGTTGCCTAAGGACCAGTTAAGTAATGGATGGGTGGCCTTCCTAGCACTTGATTTACAGTGCACCCTACCAACCTACGGTCCACCCAATCATAGTGCAAGTATCTGGTTAAACCATATATTCTCAACCAACCATGTGGGAACCTATGGCCTTGCCCTTGGGGGAGATAGGTGACCGCTAGCTTGTCTGTGCCCGTTCAAGGTGTTCACCTTTTAAAGGAGAAAATAATCTTTGGGGACTCTCTTATTCTCATAATGCATGTTTCAAGATAATATATAGCTTAGATCAAACTGAAAATGAAGCAACACTATAAATCACGCCAGTGCCAACATTGGAGTTGTCTTCCTTTCTAGAGTAAATTGCGAGCTCTCCATATCGCACCAAAGTTGTCAAGGAGCTCCTCATAGCTGAACACCACATCAGCATACTTCAACTCCTTGGCCCAAGCAATTCCAGCTTGTAGTTGTTATGGACTGTTTGCATGTTATGATCATTATGTCTTCACCTCCGGCAAGATGTGGAATCAATGACCTTAGGTTTGGGATTAGGTGAACTTGTTAGATACAAGAGTTTTCAAATGATGTGGATGGTGAAGTCCTCCAATCTCGAGAGAATTTCGATTCTCACCAAGTTTCGTGAGCTGTCTTCTTACACGTTCTCAGAGCTGCTCAAGTTTGAATAGCCATGGTTGTTCAAGTTTTATGGCAAGCATGAGGTCATTATATTCACCTTTACAGACAGGACAAACTTTGCCATAAGAATGCCTGCATGAGACTTAAAATAGTCCTGCAATGTAAAAAAGAAGAGATTTGGAAGACTTCTAAAGTGCAAATGTATAGTGTACGTCAAGACCTAAAAGAAGGGTGCAAAGGTTCACTTCACTCAAATAATGCAGAGCAAGCTGGAGTACTTTTGCGAATTTGCAGTGCAGGAGGTCTTGTAAAGCTACCATTCTTACTCACGAAAGTGCCGTAGGCCATCATTGTGTTTATTTCAAGTGGACCCATATTGTACAAACTTTCAGTGTTGGGTCCCAAGTCCAGCGTGCACTTGGTTGAGTTCAAAGTCAACCCCCAAGGATTTTGATATTGCTCATGAAATTCGTGAGTGTTCAAGTTATTATGTTATAACAATCCGATGGACATGCAATGAATGTCTAACTTGCTGGCCACTAAATTCCAAATCATCTTAGTATAATAAGTTTAACATGGAACACTATATTCGTTAAATTGAGACTTTTTGGGCATTTTGAGACATTAACATAAATAAGAACAAGGATAAATGGAACACATATTGGAGAAAGTTGTAAGATTGGAACACTTTGAAGCGGGTGTTCATACCAAGAAGCCCATTAATAACTCATATTTGTGATGGTTTAGGGTGGGCAATCTAAACCTGAGACCATATTGAACAGGTAATCTCAAAACATTCATATTATTGCACACAAAATATGAGAGCTTGTATGAATATGGTTTAGGTAGGGCAATCCAAACCGTAGACCATATTGAAGGGGTAATCCCATAACACTTATATTATTGCAAGTACCATATACAATGTATGGCATGAGAAACTGAATAGCATACTAATGGCACAAATCCATTGGATAGTGCGGCCTAAAATCATCCCGCCTACATGCAATGTCTACGCCCTACAATGGCCTATCTAGGCTGGGAGACCGCATCTTTTTCTTTTGCCGCCGCTTGTTTAGCTCGCATCGCCTCAACATTTCTGAGAATCTCTGGCCCTCGACTATAGCCGAGTTTTGGATGTGGGCCCACCATAACACATTTTGGATTGTGTCGACCGCCCGAATTATAAGACGAGGAATTCGAATACGACGACGTAGACTGTCCGGCATATCGGCGCATGGCGTAGTGACGCTCCAGCTCAATGGACGCATTGGCCCGCGGAGGTTTGGGGCTGGACGCAACCTGGAAGTGATCAAAGAAAACAAAAAAAAACACGGGTTAGTTTGAGGAGAAAGACCCAAACATATATATATTGCACGCCCCACTTAAGGGAGAGGGATTGTAATGTATTGTGGGCGATCACCTTGGCAGTAGGGGCGCTCGCGTCCGAGTTGGATAGGACGGGGAAAGCGTCGCGCAAAGGGACATGCAGGGGTCCACTCTTTGCAGGCCGAGCGCCCATCGCCAGTCGTCGTCGGGGTGCAACGGCGCCGCCGGGGCGAGAGGGGGACGTCCGGACGCAGCCGCGCTTTGTGCCCTTGAGTGGCGACGGAGACGGAGACTGCCGGAACATTTGCTTGGGCGGGGGGCTATCGACGACGCCGGCGTCAATAGGTTCCTTGGAGTAGTCAATGGTTGAAGCGGCGTCATAAACGGTCTCATAGAAGAAGCTCCCCAAGTTTGAGTCACTGACGATGTCAATCGAGGGCTCCAAACGCTGGCGCCAAAATGGAAACAAAACAAAACAGAACCCAAAGGGAAGAGGGAGAGATAGAGCATGTGAAAATCAAGATACATATGAAGAATATATTACACAAAGTGGGGGCGCCCCCACACACAAACACACAAACACACAAACACACACACACACACACACACACACACACGTACTCTCTCAAATGAGCTTGTTAAATTTCGCGTGGGAGAACAACTCTCTGTACAAATGGTCTCGTGGATCCAAGTATCTCTCGCCTATGGGATTACTCCTAACAAACTGGTTTACGGGCAGCCCGCTACCGCAGAGCGTCTGCAAGTACTTAACAAGGTCTAACAAAAATCGGTCCCGGACCTTCTCGATCGTCCACGTAGGGCAAACAATGAAGTTGGCCGTCGGGTTCAATAAGTTCTTGGAAGCGCTGTCGTCCACCATGAGCGTGTTCTCGCGGGTGGGACGGACGTCGTAGGGGACGCCTATCAAGGACGGTCGCTGGTCCCAAAAAATCGGCTTCAAGACCTTGAGATATTGGGGGGACGCGGGGTTGTTTGGTTTTTTGACGACTTTGCCGTCCGGTGTGTACAATATTCTACACGCTTCCTGTGCTAGGACCAAGCAGGGGGGCTCGAAGCCCTTGAAGATGAACTCCACGACCGCATTGGTGTTCTCGGCCGTCATGGAGCTCCACACGACCACCCACCATTTGTTTTGGGCGATCTGCAGGAAGCGCCGAAGCCACGGGCGGAGGTGCACCAGCTTGGTCTTAATGTGCGTGGGCGGCCCGTCGTAGTTCGCGTCCTCGGGCTTGCAAAAGGGCACCGTGGGGACCCTGGGACAATGGACGCACTGGACGAGGACCCCGTTAAGGTCTAACACCAGGAATCGTTCCTTCCGCAGCGCGCGCAGGGCGGGCAGAACCGGGGGCGCCGCCGCGCTGCCCTCTCCGCTCCTGGGAGAAGAGCGTTGGGGAGCCGCTACGCTATGCTCCGAGCCCTGCGGGGACGATCGAGAGAAAACGGGGGCGACTTATGTCATGCTATGTCCAAACGAAGAATTAAGGAAATTTATTTGCACTCGGTGCATACACAAAACCATTTGATTCATTGGCCCGGGGGGGGGGAACAAGGGATACAAGAGAGGCAAGAGCATACAGTATACATTCAAACCGAAGATACAAATATATGGGAGTAAACAATGGTGATTTTATATTATACAATGCTCCATGTACATTTTGATATTGGGGGAGAGCCGCGTTGAACGATGCGTTCAAACTAGCCTAAGTCTACATCTAACAAAATTTGAATGACGAGCCGCCGTGATGAGGACTTCGTCGCAAGCGGGGTGGGGGGGGGGCCCGAAACGGATGGTCGGGGGGGTGACGAAAGGGGGGGCGAGTGCGGGGATGGGGTGGGGCGAAGAAGGGGGGGGACGGGTGGGTCGGTTCTTCCTAGCTAGGGGACACGACCAAGGCAAGAAGACAAACACCCAGGGAGTTTGGGTCGAGCGACCCAAACTGAGTGGGGTCAGTGCATTACCTCGCCTTGGTCGTGCCTTGACGCCGTTGACGCCACCAACGCGTGCGCTTCCCCAATTGCGTCACCAACGCCTGGTCCGGCGACGTCAGCAGCAACCTGCTCCTGCAAAGGCTGACTGTCAGGCCTTTGTCCCAACCCAACCTCCGCATGCGCATCATGCATTGGTTCATCGACTGGGTTAGGAGTAAAGGTATCACCAGGCCCTTGCGGGCCTTCAACATCTAGCATGGGCTCGTCCACCGGGGCCGTCGTTGAGACAGGGTTTGGGTCGGCCGACCCAAACCCTCCTGCTTCGAGCGGGTCTCTGGCTGGCGGTGCAAGGGCGGCAGTGTTTGGGTCGGACGACCCAAACATGTGGGGGTCGTCCCAGGAATGCTACGATGTGAGCGGTGAGCGGTGAGCGATGAGCGGTGAGCGATGAGCGGTGAGCGATGAGCGGTGAGCAGATTTCGTGAGCAGAAAATTATAGTTTAAAACTCCATTTAACGAATGTTAGGCCCCTTATGACCGTGGATTTTTCACATATTTCAAGTTTAATTTTGTAATTATAAGGCCTATATTTGTGGAGTGGCCAATTTCTAGAACCAAAAAACTTCTTATAATTACCAATGAGGCCCTATGACCGTGGGAAAATGCACTATGGTTGATAAGATGGTGGACTAAATTCTCTTTGGAGTATGACGACCACCAAGTGTAGTGTGATTTGAGAACAACGAAAAGATGCATTCAATGAGATAATTGGAATATTGAAAACCACACCACACTTTATAAATCCAAATACCAATCAATCAAACCAAAAATCAATCAAACATGAGGTTGTCACTACTAGATTCCCTATCTCCAAAGATACTCCCCTCATGGCCGCCCTCATCTGAAGTGGAATCTAAGCTATGGCACTCATTATCCACCTCTGCAAAAAGCTCGAAGAAGTCTATGGCACGGGGGTCATAACGTGGAGACGGGGTACTAGCTTTGGTAGGAGAAGGTTGTGCCACTAGCCCAGAAGGTTTAGATGGTATATCATAAACAAATATATAAAATAAAACAAAATGTTTATAATGCCATCTCACTACTCTCACCACACGAGGCATTAGAGCTACTACCAAGTGCTTCAACATCAAGAAACTGAAGAACACGAGAATCAAACATTGGTTTTTTTGGTACAACTCTTGGAGAGATAGTTGTTGCCAAAACCGAGGCAACTTCCTGAGCATATATTGGAAGTTCAAAAGTTTTCGGGGGAGAGGTAGCAGAAGTCATCAATCTGCAGAAGTACAAGTGTACAAATGTTGTAAGAAAGGAATTGATAGAATAAAACATAAAACTTGCAACAATAGAAAATATTGAATTCTTACGTACTCAGTCGATTGCGCTTTGCCACACGCCGCACAGGGCCTTCCTCATCATCAAAAACTGAAGAAGAAGCTTGATGAGGCACTGCAACTGGAACTATATCCTTCAACGGTGCCAACACCGTTGCAAAGAGAAGGTCATCTGTTTCCAAAGCAATAATATGCCGGCCTGAATTCCGGCAAGCATGAATGGAGGCACCTGAAGAGAAGAAAAAATAAAGTCAACACAATTGGTAAGATTGAGAATATATCGAAGCATTTGCAAAAATTGAGCATATACAATGATAGGCATGTACCTGTATTAGCTGTGGTATCAAACACTACCGAGCCTGTACAAGTGAGTGCTTCAATGAGGACTTGCATAAATAGCGTATCCTTCTCCCGAGCACCTCTCCAAGGTTTTGGTCCATTCATTAGCTGAGTATCAGATGCCACAAAATTGAAAATGATGTCATCCTCCTCAACTCGGACAGCGGCGCCAGATTGCTCATTTCGACAATGAAAGATGAAAGATGAAGGTGCTTTCTGTTCACGAATGAAAAATAGAATGCGGAATCGGCGGGTCTGGAAACACAAAAATTGTAAGTAAACATGAAGCCCCCAAAACTCAAGATATTCAAATTCATCAATTTGAACAAAGGATTTGAACATACCGTGACCTCGGGATTGATTGGAGAAGTCAGCCGCAAGTCATTTATGCCCCACCAATCCTTCAAAAGCTTGAACTCGTATGTTGCAGCATAGGTTCGCACATCCACCCGAATTGGTTGATACTCTGGCATAAAAAGCAAGACTCCACCATCGTTGTGCACAAATGTAAACGCAAACTCAAATAAAGCTTCAACATCTGTTTCATTGTACAAGTTCCACTTCGGAACTGCATCAGGAGGAGACGATATGTTTGCAACGTGCATACCATTTGGAATATCTGCGATCACCAAATCGAATCCTGAATGTGGACATCTGCTCGAGCGCGGTAGCGATTCCTCTCCTCCCTTAGCCTACTCACAGAGTCAAATTCTCTGAATCAGAACTTCTACAATAACAATTGAATATATAACAAATATTTACTATAAGAGTATGAATAACTCACCTTCTTCACAAAAAGATGACTGTCCAAAAGAAATGGATGAGAAACACCCACTTCCATAATGGTGGAAATGGAAGTGTTCTCCATCAAACACATTGAAGATTGAATTGCAGATGTTGAACCAGAAGCTGCTGCAGCCAAGGTACTCTTCCTCTTTAATAGTTGTTGTGATGCAAGAACAGATGAAGATAGCTGGCTGTGTGCTACAGTTATAGTTCTGGAAGCGTGTGATGGGCCAACCACATTGGAAGAGGAAGGGAGATCCACAACGATAGGCATAATTGGATCTGCAATGGGAACTTCCACTGCCATTGTTGGGGCTGCTTTATTACCTCCTGTCTTCTTCACCTTCTTCCCTTCAACCTTCTCCAATGATTTTGAAGAAACCACCTCTACGCCCAGTAGGTCAGGTTGAACTGAATTCCGGAATGCCACATCAAATGTGGGTGGTCTCTTAAAAGGAGTGTCAAGATACCATCCACACTTCTCCAAATGGGCTGCACTCCAATCCCTCAAAATACCATCTGTAAACATGCACTCCTCGCTTCCCGTGTCTAAATAAGCATCAAAAAATGGAGGAGATTTTGAGATGGCTTTAGCAGGAAATAAAACATACTTAAAGTATCGGTACAACGTCCTCTGCATGGCCTGCTTAAAGCCCAATTGCTTCTCACACGGGTTATTCTTGTGCACACCCTTCTCTACCTTGAATTCTCTAAAGAAAGCTGTGTCCCAAAGCAAAATTCTCATCTTCTCTACATAATCGGTGATGGAAGGAAGGGGAACCTCTCCATCACGAACATAATCCACAGTCACCCCAAGATCAATAAGGGTACCGGTGAACAACTTCTCAGCCTCACAAGCCAGCTGCAAAATCAGAGATAGGAAATTAAGTATGTAAATAGATTTCTTACATCTTATACTTTACAAATTCAAAGTACACAACATTGCAAGAGTACAAGTAATGCAAGAATACCTGAGACCACCAAGTGGCTTTTCGAAGCCATTCGGGAAAATCAGCATCTCCAAACCGAGGCTTTGGAAACTTAAGAGCTTCACGCAATGCCGGAGATTTGTTCCACCTCTCCAACCACTTCACCTTAACAGCCGGATCCATTGCAGAAGTGGCCAACATCCAAAGTTTCTCCTGAGTCATCTCAGGAGTCTCATCGTTCATCTCATAGTGCAATTTGATCTGCTCCAAGAATTGAGGAGTGTGTTTGGGATCAGCGATAGGAAGCAACTTCTTCAATTCGGAGTTGCACTGGACCTTTACTTTATCCACGGCATTCATCACAAAGTCCACAACTTTACTGCTGGTCCACTCCGTTGGATCAGGAAATTTCTCATAGAACCTGCGTTGAGCGGCGGCAGCTGCATTTCCTAATTCATGCTGTAGAAAATAACAATAGAAAAGATCACCTCAAATTGAAAACAAAGCAATTTAGAATTGAAATATTACATCCCAACCAATTCAGAATGAATATTAAAAAAACCAACAAAAATTATCAATACCTGATGAAGGACTCCATTGAGAGCTTCCGTAGTCAATGTAAACCAAGTTCGATTCTTGGACTTCTGCTTAGCCTCGGATGCTACATAGTCTTCTTTGGATATGAGCTTCTCAAAGTAGGGTAGGGGTTGAGATGCAATACTTTGAACACGAAAGACCTTGTGCACTAAGTTTGTAGTGACATGGGACTTTTGGTTCCGCCTGCAAACAAACTCAAGTTATTGTTAAAACATCAATGACAAGACAAATAGATGCTACTTCAATGATATTGAAAGTATATAAGAAAAGTGTAAGAAACATACCAATTCACTTGGTACAAAGCAGAGAGAACTGTAGGCACAACTCCGTTAACCTCCAAAATAATAGACTCCACTGCAACATGCCAATTTCTATCATATGCATGATCACGATTAATGATTGGGAACCAAGCTTGAAGGCGATGGTTTCCATCCCAAACATGGAACATCATCCCCGAGAAGATCTTCAAATCGTCATCTCGAAGAAGGTCATCTTCAAATGCAGCATTGGCTTCAATCCAAAGAGGATCCCATGAGGCTTCAATCTCTGAAGTGACCTCGGCAGTCTTTCCCTCATGATTCTCCAAAGCAACGTAGAATACTCCATTGCCTTCCATATAACCGTTGCTCACAAAATGTGATGCCAAATTCATGACATCATTCTTTAGAAAGGGCCGAACAACAGGAAGAGCAATCATTTGACAAAGTGGAATACATAACTTAGATTTCTTCCTTGGCTTGAATCTCAATGACTCAATAGAGAAGTTTGTGTTTACCGACTCCTTTGAAATGATGTCGTTCATCTCCTTCTCCACTTGCTCTGAAGATAGAACTTCGTCATCCTCACCCAAAATCTCAACATCTTCTGAGACTTCCATGACTCCTGATAATCAAATCAAAGAATGCAACCACAGAATTAATGGCATGCATATAAAGCTATGTAATGGCGGAAACAAAAGGTACGATTTTAATAAATCGATTGGCCAAAAAAGTTATCATGTGAGTTGACCCCCACAGTATCCGCCAGCAGAGATGTCCAAAAAAAACCACTGAGAAGCTCAACACGGGTGCCGGCACCGGCACCCCCAGGAGCTCTTTCCAAGAGTGTTCCTCTTCTTAGTCTTCATACAATTCATGAATTCATTAGAAGCACTAGAAGTGATCTAAAAGAGTTGCACTATGCTACCTCAGGTCAAACTCTTCAGGACACTGGTTATAATCCCCAGAACTAAGGTGTGGAGATTTGTTGCAACATTATTGACTAATATCAGACTTGATGAACGTCAAACCTTTTAGACTACTTTGCATGCACCACACAATCAACCCAATCCAATCTACTTCGAATATACGTGAGGTGCAGGTTGGACTTGTGGAAAACCACTAATGGCCAATATATCTCCTGAAAAACAACCTAACCACAGCACAGATGTGAGAATGCGCACAAGCAAGTTGGGGTTTGAGAAAAGCAAGCGGGGTGATTGTGATGAAACTAGCCTCCACAATTCATTGCAATTCATCACAGTTCGCTCGCATCAATCTACCATGGAATGAATGGAGTGATGATGATGACAAGCACAAGAAGGGAATTGACTTCCACATCTCCTCTCCAGACTTTGCCTAAAGTTCATAGTATTAGTTGGGACTGAGTTAATCATCGTCACAAGCTACAGAGGGTCGACTGTATCCAACCTACAAAACTGTAGTGACCTAAGAGGAAGAATTAATAATTGTATCGCATTGGTTCTTAAAGAGTCTTACAAAAGCACATGACTGGAGCTTCGCTTATCTCGGAAGGAACAAAAACACTGGAACTCCAACCTGCTATGGAGGATTAATTCCACAAAGTGCGAGATAGTAACATATTTCAGATGATTTGCCACCCTAAACCTATTTCACATGATTCGTTTTTATTCCCTAAACCCCCGTGCCTTATGTCTGGACCCACTGGAAGGAAACAATTCCTCATCACATCAGAAAGACAATCTGAAACTCAAGCAACATGGGTGCTTCCAAAATAGGATACAATACATGACAAGCTAAGGAGCTCTAAATAATAATAAAATTTCTCACAAAAGGGTATGATCCACGGTGTAGTCCTTCTCTGTGAGGGTCTCAATGCACAACCTAATACACCACTATGAAACATATCTATTTGCGGCAGCGAAGAGTTGAAATCTGAAATCTCGCCAGCTCAAATCTAGCGACAAAACAATACATTGCAACCAAGGAGACACAGACAACAGGGAGGAGCAAATTGCATCTACAGAAACAACAATTTGCCACATAATGTTTGCAGCAACCCATTTCCCAGCCCTTGAAGCAACAAAGCTGAGTCACACACATAATACTCATAATAACAGAAGGACATGAACTGATTGATGCTAGTGATAACAACATCAACGAAAGCTTGGAAGATTCAGCTCAATCCAAGGACCAAACCGAAACATACAATACAACCAACCCGATTTCAAAGCCATTTAAAGAAAAAGCCAGGTCACGTATGAATGTGCGACATGTGCACACTATGTTCCCCAAAAAAATTTCGTAGCAATCAAGAGAAAGACATATACACGAGTCATGGCCATTTCCAAACCAAATTAACCCTTAAGGCAAAGCTAAGCCACAAACTACATGAGTGATGATTGAGTTCAGAATGATCAACAACATGTGGCACACATTCCTGGCTGAAACTCCAAAGTACCTCAGAAGACCCAGCTTAGACCCAGCGACAAAACACAGCAAACGACAAAGAGCAATTGAGTGAAAGTGTGGAAGACTCAGCTTCATCCAAGGACAACCCGAACCAAAAACTACAACCAAACCAATTTTCCAGCCCTTCAAGTCACATTTGAATAGGGAGCAATATGAATGTACGACACGTGTGCACCTTGTCCCACAGAAAAATATTGGCAGCCATCGAGAGAAAGAGCATGCACACGAATCTTGGCAAATTGCATGTGCAAATTGCACATAAAGATATTTCCTCATACATGCTGATACATATATAATTATGCATGACCTAGTTTACATTCCCAGAAACAGATCAAAAAATTATTAGTCTCGCCAAATTCCTCCCTGAGTACCTGATTTGACACAACCTTTACTTATTATGGGCTAGGGAAATCCACAAGACCAGATGTAGGTCAAGTCAGTTGTGTTGGTTTTTTGTTCATCTTCTACGTAATTTCCAAGGAGTGGCTCCTTTCAATACCTGGAGTCCAAGCAGGCCAAGGTTGAATTCTTACTAATCAGAAGGAACTGCATTACTTTCAATAGAAATGAACAAGCCAAGAATGTACACCTTTAGGTATCGACAAATCGTTTTCATATCATCAAGGTCTGTGAAGGGCAGTTTTAGACAGTGGCAATACAAATTGGTTCCACTAATTTTGTATGGGTTTAGGTCGTACTCTACTTGCTCTAAGTTAAAGGGTGTGTCTCAAAAATCTGCAGGCCACCATGGAGTTCATACACACACAATAAGGGTAAAGAAATTTTGGATGGGTCATCAACAGCAACTCCTATCTACGATGTCAGCAATCACACAACACACACAAACCGCATCACACACAAGCCAACACACACAAGCCGCGAAGCCCCAGCATACACAATCCACGAAGCCCCAGCACACACCTTAAAATATATGAACTGAGCTTTGAAGCCCAAATCTGCAGCTTGAATCTGCAGCTCACACAAGCTGCGAAGCCCCGGCACGAGATCCAGGCACCAGGCACAAGATCCAGATAGAAGATCTAGGCACAAGATCCAGGCACCTCACACAAGACAAAACCGCAGCACCCAACACCAGACTAAATGTAGAAGAGAACAGGGGTGCCGGCACCGGCAACCCATTCGGCAGCAAAGTAGGCTGCCGACTCCAGCACCGAAGAAGTGCCGACTGCAACACCAAAGAAGTGCCGAGGAGTCCAAGAGCAGTGCCGTAGAAGTGCCGACTGCACCCGGAGCAGTGCCGCAGAAGTGCCCAAGAGCCCAGGAGCGCCGAACAAGTGCCCAGGAGTGCCGACGAAGTGCCCAACAGCGCCGAAGCACTACCCAGGAGTGCCGAAAAAGTACCCAGCAGCGCCGAACAACTGCCCAGAGTGCCGAAGAAGTACCCAGCAGCGCCGAACAACTGCCCAGAGTGCCGCACAAGTGCCCAGCAGCGCCGAACACCTGCCCAGGAGTGCCGAACAAGTGCCCAGGAGCGCCGAAGGCAATGGGCGAGAAGTTCGGAGAACTGGGGTGCCGGCACCGGCACCCCATTCGACACCGGCACCGGCACCGGCACCGGCACCCCCAGCAGTGTGCACATGCATGTCAATGTGAAGGACTTCAAAATAATCACACTTCACTCAAACTTTCAAACTTTTTTGCAACACTTCACCAAAAAAACTAACTTGATATTGGCCGTTTTGTATTGAATATGAAAATAAACACTATATTCGTTAAATGGAGACTTTTTCATGATTCTGAGACTATTGAAGTATGTAAAGTCATAAACAAATGATACAAAGTACCCAAACCACAAACAAATTACATGGAAATAGATGAATTACAACCATAAAACAAACATTAATTACATGAGTCGTAGAGCACGAACAAAATCTCCAACAATAAAGACAATATTGATGCACCCAAACGTATACAATGCAAACCAAGATGGAAAATAAATATATTATATATATTGAATATCGAACACAAGGAGTAGTATTCAAGAAATAATACTAATTAAAAATTCAAACCATCAAATGTCTAGGTACTAGGAATATTAAAAATAATTTAGTGTTGATTATATGCGATAGCCTTTGCGGCCGCCTCCTTCTCTTTTGCTTTCCGTGCCTCGATGCCCCTAAAAATCTCATCTTTGCGGCTGTAACTTTTGTTCCGGACAGGGCCCATTGATCCAAGCGCATTCAAATAATTCCGTTGGGATACCGCACTATGGGAGGAGATGGAGCTTGGTGTATCGTATGTTGATGATTGCCTAACAGTCCGGCGAAGCCCAAGGGAATGCTCAGATTTTGATGGCCCAACTATCATTGGAGAAGAGACCTAATATGAGGTTCGAAGGAACATACCACAACAAGACGTTTAGGATGCGAGTCCGTAAACTTGGGTCAACGTCAAAAAATTTAGGAGCCAATGAAAGTTTCATACACAATTCCAAATAAACTACTATAAGAATGCTTAGAAAACGGAATATGAGCAAGTGATAGCGTACCTTTGTTGCGGGTTCTGAGACAGGGGTCATAGTTTTGAACGGGCCAACACTGCCATTTGCCAACTCATACATTGATGAGGAATGTCTCCCACTCCGTCGAAGTGTGAGACAACGGTCGGACTCAGACCGGCACACGGTTGGGGGAGTTGATTTGGGTTCGGTTCCGACGATACGTAGCGGGGGGGCATCGACACACGGAGGCACATCGACAGGGAGCAGGTTTGTTGCACAAGGAACGGAATCGTCGGGGTCGCCGCATGGAAGGGGAGCCTCCAAGCATAGACGTCTATTGGGACCTTGACGTACATCGTCGTCAAACCCGGACGGCGAGGTCCCTCGACGGCGTTCGAGTGCCCGTTTATCTTTGCAAAGAGGAGAGGGCGAAGGAGCATATGTGAGGTTGACGACTCGTGCGGGCGGGCTGTCCACGACGCCGTTGTTGCCCTCGGCGTCCTTGGAATAATCAACAGCGGAGGCTGCGTCCACCGCCGAGAACTGGTAGAGTGAGGGCAATTGGAATTCGCTCAAACCACAAGACAGGGAGCCGGGAGAAGACGGGGACACATAGGGGCCGTTGGTGACAGGGGACACACTTTGGGGGTGCAACTATGAGAACACATACCCATGGAAAATAGCAAGCATTAGGTACTACAACAATGTCAAGGAACATATTGGCACACGACCACAAAGTGTAGATAATCTCAAATTAAATTATTGAAAGCCGCGAGCCGGCGGATGGCCATATATACATCTGAGTTGGGGGCAAGCGGCCCATTGCCAATAGGGTTAGTGAGGACAAAATCCGGGACGCTACCGGGGTGACGCACAAGCCTCCTAATGTAAGGACCTAGCTCATTAACTAGGAAGGTGTCATTTCTACAGCCGGTCCATGAGTCGGGGAAGACGACGGTGCCAGGGGGGTTAAGGACACTCTTGGTTGGGCTATCGTCAACAAGGAGGGTGTTGTCCGAGGTCGGCCACCACCCGTGAGGGACCCCCTCCAACCGAGGAATGCCAACCCAAAGTCTAGATTTGAGGACTTTCAAGAACTGTTGGCCCCCGCCCCCTCCGAACTTGGGCACAGGCGCACCCCTCTCATCGAACATCTCATCACACGCCTCCTGCCCTAGTACTAGGCAAGGACTCGGGAGCCCAGCAAAAAGGAACTTAACAATGGGCTCCGTGTTGTCCAAAACCATGGAGCTCCATACGACGACATGAGCAAGGTCGAGCACCTCGCGGAGAAAGGCGCGCAAGCCGGGACGGGCTCGAACGGCCTTTCGATTAACGAGGGTGTCGAGTTCCCCGTCGTAGTCCATCTCTTCCGGACTTCGGAAGGGAGTCAAGGGGACCCTAGGGATGTGTTTGGTGTGACACAACACCCCATTGAGGTCAAATACTATGAATGGTTTACGACCGGGTTGACGTCTTCTTTCCGATGGGATGCGAGCTATCTCCGATGGACCCTGTGATTAACATTTAACTAGGACAATGTTACCATGAAAGAAAACTAAGAACAACTGGCAAAGCAAAATCCCAAGGATAAGCAAAGAAACAATAGAGAATGAAATTACATCGATAACGAAGTGCAAGTAATATAGTTACAAGTAATATAGACAACGACGTGCAAGTAATATAGTTCGAAAATAATAATTTATTTCAAGGTGTAATATACATTTTGTTTTCTCTATTCACAAACTAACTCCGCGCGTAATAAATGTAAGGCCATCTGTGCAGACCGGAATCTAAACTACAAAAATGTCGCGCCAATATGGGGTGAAGGTCGAAGGCACACTCGACATAAAGCAGGACCCATGAAGACATGCGGACGCGCGTCCGTAACCAGGGGAGGGGGAGGCAGGCAGGCCTCAAGCAAGGTTGGTTACCTCAACATGTGGAGGCGAGGCGCCGCCATTGCCCTCCTCGTCGCGGCCCTGGTCGACTTGCGGACGCGCGTCCGTAAACTCGGGCAAGATCTCCACGTCGGTGTCCATATCTCTGGAGAGGGACTGGGACGCATGGGTGCCGACGTCGTCCTGCCCAACTTGACTTCGGCTCTGCGCGCCTTCCATTTGGAAAGGTTGTTGGGAAGGTGTCGGGCTCTCCTGCGATTCCTCCACACGTTCAGTGTGTATCGCAGTGTCATAGCCCGACCTATCCAAATCCCTCTTGAGAACGGTGAAGCTGGTAGACTCATCCTCGGACACGGACCCCCGAAGCGGGATGGTGGAATGACCTGCAGAGTTACGGACGCGCGTCCGTAACTCGTCCACCTCACTCACAGCCGGAATCACCGTTGGGATCGACAACTGGGTGGAACCTACAGGCACCGTGTCTATGGCAGGGGCGGGAGGGTACTGAAATTGAACAGGCGGTGGAGGCACGACGAAAGGTGGCATATTTGACGTGCTGGGGGGAGGAGCGTACACCATTGGCGGTCTGGCGGTCATCTGCGCGAAAAAACCCATGAGTTGGGCGTGCATCTCTTGAGACTCTCTTCGTTGTCTTTCCAGTTCAAACTGGATTGCCTCCATCTTCATCGCGTGCTCCTGGTTGTTTTGAGAAATCCGCTGGGAGATTTCATCATTCATGCGTTTGGCCAGCTTCTCGTCCAGCTCTGCCACCGTCATGGTCTCCTTCTTCACCGAGAGAGGCCCCTCCGGAACGCCTCGCACCATATCGTACATCTTGATCTCGTCTTCGTCCTCGTCGGATATGACGACAACGTCATTGATCCCAAACTCGACATAAGGGACCTTGTTCCGGCTCCTACGGTTCTCTCGGTAGACTTCGAGGCTTGGACGTGCCCTCATGTCAAGCACGTCAATGGGCGGGAGTGTTGGGGTTGAGGCGGGAGGTGTTTCTTCCTCACCCGATGAGGCCGAGCAATCTTCTGCTCGTGAAGGTCCGGCGATGCTGCCGGACTGGAAACGGCGAGCAGGCGATTGCCGCGCAGTTGAAGGCAAACCCACTCGTGACGTAGGGGTTCCAAAAGGTGTGTCCACAGCTTCACTCGTGTCCCGTTCGCCACTTCCACCAACACCCAAGAAGTACAGCCCTGTGAGTGGATCCCGCACTGCGTTGTCAGGGGGGGTTAGGGCGCGCGGCGTGTTTGAGGGACCTGCTTCAGTGTCGGAATCTGTGTCCATTGCAGCAGTCTCGCTACGGGATGCAAGGGGGTTTATGCTCTGGGCACCGAGCGTGGGGAGGATGTCCAAGATATCCATCTTGGACGCCTGCGCCCTGTGAACATCGGCTTCGTCGTAGTCAGAAGTCGCGACGAAGGAGTTCACGATGAGCCCGACCATCTGAAGGGAAACAAAGAAAATGTCAGATAGAAGACAAATATAAACTTGCGGACGCGCGTCCGTAAGTAAAACAAAACCAGTATAGAACATACGGACGCGCGTCCGCAAATTCACCACATATGCAACGCGTACCCGTTGTGGCGAATTTACGGACGCGCGTCCGTATGTTATACAGTAAGTAGGGCGCAACTTACCAATGAGGCATACATGAATTTGGTGCCTCCAAAAACGTTGTACACGGTGTCCCCAGGTACTGTCAAGCGTTGCAGGATCTCCAAGTAGAAATCCATTCGCAATTCAACGGCCGGATATATAGTGTACATTGTCTCCTCTATCAAATCCTTTGGGTGGGGTGCAGACAATTCATATATCTTCTTGAAGGTTGCGTGCTTGACCGGAACCCTCCCTGTTGATGATTTCTTGCAAGTTAAAAAAATCAATTGCACCGCCCCCACTTGCTTGAACCCCCTCGCCTCCTGAACCACTGTTAGCCCTTCGGTTTTTGCCGGCACATACATGCTCACGAAAATGTCGTAGTCGGTGCTCAGAGTTTTGTTGTGGAGATCAATCACTTGAGCAGCTTTCTCGAGCTCCACAATCCACAGCCACACGTGAGGCTCACGAATGGTAGGAGAGCGATGTTTTTTGAAGGCGGAATAGAAGGGCTCGTAGAAAGGACTATCCGCCGTTCCAGATTTCCACGCTCCTGGAATCCCTCTAAAATCAAAAATGGCGAAAGGTGATCCCCTTGGATCCTCCCTCACTGTCGCTCTAGAGGCATGGTCGTCGTATGGGCTGAAACGCATGGTCTTTGGCTCGACCATGCAAAACCTAGCCGCCCCTTCAAATTTAACATTTTTCTTCCTATCAAGAAAGAAAACGTATATTATCTTCTCCCTGTCCTCTAAAGAGGCCTTCTTCTCATTCTTCCTTGCCCTACTAGCCAAGAAAGGGGTGGCCTCTTTCACCAATGCTTTCATAGAAGCACCGTTGATATGGTAGTCCACCTTGAAGGACCTCCAGTTCTCCCAAATTATCTCCCCATCTAAATTGACGAGCTGCCTCTCCGGTACGAGCTTGCTAAGCTCCCTTACCGCCAGCGTCTTGCGCTTCCTATACTCGCACCACTCTTTGATGTGGTAGGTCGATGGCTTCATATGCCTAGGACGTTTTAGGAAGATCTTCGGGTATGGCAATGTCCTCCTGGGTGTCTCCAGCAAAATGTGTTGAGCTGCCCTGTAAAGCTCCAACTCCGTCAGTCCTTGGAGGGGTCTGAAGAACTCCCGGAGGATGGGAGGCACCTTCACCTTGGCGTCGCTACTATATGTCACCTCCGTCTCCGGGTTGACAATGTTGCCGTGGTTGTGGGAGTCAAAAACCCGGCACCACATTTCCCATGTTTTGTCAGTTGATGTGATGAGCTTGAGCTCCCCTTTGAGCTCCATCACCGTCTTTGTTGCGCTGGACTTCATGTCGATGCTCGAGAACTTGGTGACTATGGCGTCACAGAAAGTCTACAGGACAAAAGAGAAGTGAAAATAAGGGAAGGAATGCAAGCAATGTGCCACTTTACGGACGCACGTCCGTAAAGTGGATACGGCAATGAAGGAAGTCACATGAAAAATGAAGATGTTACGGACGCGCGTCCGTAACCAAGTGCAGAGCATACCTTCCATTGAGGATTCTTGACAGCAGCATTCTCCCTCTCCTTCTGCGGACGGTTTAGATGCACCCAAACAGACCTTGCCGCCAATAGGTTGGCTGCCCACGACGCCTCGAATTGGCGGACTTTGTTCCCTTGATTCATGAAGCCAGATATATATGTGAGGGTATTCATGTTATCGCTGTACACAATGAAGGACTTCCAATAACGAAGATCCTTCTTGAGGGGGCTCTTCCAGGCGTCGGTCTTGAGCAAAATCTTTGCTGCAGCTACACTGTGTTGCCCATCAATAACATAGAAGTCCCCTTTACGAATCTCCTCCCAGTTCTCTTTTGTGACTGGCAGCTGCGGGTCCTTGGGTGTCACGCATATGGTTTGGCGGTCCCCCTTCGGGTTATTCATGATGTTGTTCATTTGCCAAGTCACGCCGTCTTTTTCTTCTGCCCTGACGTTCATGATACTCGGCGCACCATGACATTTGAAAATGTCGACTTCAAATGTGTAGAATCTTCCAAGAGGCCAGCAATCCTTGGTCCTGTCGTTAAATTCTTGAAATATCTTAGTCGACAATTCAGCGTCGGGGACCTGTCCTCTTTTGAGAAGAGGCGCCACAGAAAGGGTAGAGCTCACCTCTGGGCCCTCTGTCACTCCGGAAGTGTCCATCTACGAGTGGGAACGCTTTGATTTCCTACTGCCCTTCGAAGTCTCGCTTTGAACTAGTACGCGAGACGTTCCAGAAACAGGTTTTGGGACGCGGGGGACCCGTTCTGACGTTGGAACCTTCTTCTTCTTTCCCTTACTCCCTTCTTCAATGGCTGCGTTTACCTTTGTGACATTGTTAAGAAGCCTCCCTAGCCTCTTTCCCGTCCAAGGCGCATTCAAGGCATAATCCGAGAACACGGTCGCTAAGCCAAAACATCCTGCTTCTGGACTACTTATTTCGCATTGATTTTTATTGAATGGATGGAGCAAGGAATGCAAAATAAACGTGACTCTGTCATCGTTGTTCTTTTCTAAATCTACCACAACAAAGTCACCCTGTGCTACAACGCATTCTATTTTCCAAGACGTCAGTTTTACCCAATTCTCCTCTGCATCTATGGGGACTTTTAGCTGGTAAGCGAAACGCATGACAAACAATCCATCGGCGTCTTTCTCGACAATAGTGGTCCAGTTGTCCACCACATCTTCCTTCGGCTCATAGTGGTCGTTGGAGTTTATATCCTGGATGTCGGCAGGGTATGGCTTGGCGAGCAACTTACAGAACATCTGAATCGCATACCTATCCCCCATCTGCAAAACACGTGTGCTTACGTAGAAGCACAAAAACGGACGTGCGTTCGTAAGTTGAAGGAATAGCACAAACTAGAATGTAAATTCAGTGACGAAAATGAATAACTAGCTCAACCTATTGAAACGGGGTGATGAAAATATTGTCAGAGTTTTAATGATTGGCAGTGTGAATGTTACGGACGCACGTCCGTAACCCAATTCTTTGTCTTGAACCCCGTAAATGTACTGAAAATGTACACCTTTGGGGTTCAAGACCAAGAATTGGGCTACTATGCATCCGCAATATTGTTAGCGTTATTTGATTACGGACGCACGTCCGTAACCCAATTCGTTGTCTTGAACCCCGTAAGTGTACTCAAAATGCACACCTTTGGGGTTCAAGACCGCGAATTGGGCTACTATGCGTCCGCAATATTGTTTGAGTTAATTAATTACGGACGCACGTCCGTAACCCAATTCTTTGTCTTGAACCCCGTAAATGTACTGAAAATGTACACCTTTGGGGTTCAAGACCAAGAATTGGGCTACTATGCATCCGCAATGTTGTTAGCGTTAATTAATTACGGACGCACGTCCGTAACCCAATTCTTTGTCTTGAACCCCGTAAATGTACTGAAAATGTACACCTTTGGGGTTCAAGACCGCGAATTGGGCTACTATGCGTCCGCAATATTGTTTGAGTTGATTAATTACGGACGCACGTCCGTAACCCAATTCGTTGTCTTGAACCCCGTAAGTGTACTCAAAATGCACACCTTTGGGGTTCAAGACCGCGAATTGGGCTACTATGCGTCCGCAATATTGTTTGAGTTGATTAATTACGGACGCACGTCCGTAACCCAATTCGTTGTCTTGAACCCCGTAAGTGTACTGAAAATGCACACCTTTGGGGTTCAAGACCGCGAATTGGGCTACTATGCGTCCGCAATATTGTTTGAGTTGATTAATTACGGACGCACGTCCGTAACCCAATTCGTTGTCTTGAACCCCGTAAGTGTACTGAAAATGCACACCTTTGGGGTTCAAGACCGCGAATTGGGCTACTATGCGTCCGCAATATTGTTTGAGTTGATTAATTACGGACGCACGTCCGTAACCCAATTCGTTGTCTTGAACCCCGTAAGTGTACTGAAAATGCACACCTTTGGGGTTCAAGACCGCGAATTGGGCTACTATGCGTCCGCAATATTGTTTGAGTTGATTAATTACGGACGCACGTCCGTAACCCAATTCGTTGTCTTGAACCCCGTAAGTGTACTGAAAATGCACACCTTTGGGGTTCAAGACCGCGAATTGGGCTACTATGCGTCCGCAATATTGTTTGAGTTGATTAATTACGGACGCACGTCCGTAACCCAATTCGTTGTCTTGAACCCCGTAAGTGTACTGAAAATGCACACCTTTGGGGTTCAAGACCGCGAATTGGGCTACTATGCGTCCGCAATATTGTTTGAGTTGATTAATTACGGACGCACGTCCGTAACCCAATTCGTTGTCTTGAACCCTGTAAGTGTACTCTAAATGCACACCTTTGGGGTTCAAGACCGCGAATTGGGCTACTATGCGTCCGCAATATTGTTTGAGTTAATTAATTACGGACGCACGTCCGTAACCCAATTCTTTGTCTTGAACCCCGTAAATGTACTGAAAATGTACACCTTTGGGGTTCAAGACCAAGAATTGGGCTACTATGCATCCGCAATGTTGTTAGCGTTAATTAATTACGGACGCACGTCCGTAACCCAATTCTTTGTCTTGAACCCCGTAAATGTACTGAAAATGTACACCTTTGGGGTTCAAGACCGCGAATTGGGCTACTATGCGTCCGCAATATTGTTTGAGTTGATTAATTACGGACGCACGTCCGTAACCCAATTCGTTGTCTTGAACCCCGTAAGTGTACTGAAAATGCACACCTTTGGGGTTCAAGACCGCGAATTGGGCTACTATGCGTCCGCAATATTGTTTGAGTTGATTAATTACGGACGCACGTCCGTAACCCAATTCGTTGTCTTGAACCCCGTAAGTGTACTGAAAATGCACACCTTTGGGGTTCAAAACCGCGAATTGGGCTACTATGCGTCCGCAATATTGTTTGAGTTGATTAATTACGGACGCACGTCCGTAACCCAATTCGTTGTCTTGAACCCCGTAAGTGTACTGAAAATGCACACCTTTGGGGTTCAAAACCGCGAATTGGGCTACTATGCGTCCGCAATATTGTTTGAGTTGATTAATTACGGACGCACGTCCGTAACCCAATTCGTTGTCTTGAACCCCGTAAGTGTACTGAAAATGCACACCTTTGGGGTTCAAGACCGCGAATTGGGCTACTATGCGTCCGCAATATTGTTTGAGTTGATTAATTACGGACGCACGTCCGTAACCCAATTCGTTGTCTTGAACCCTGTAAGTGTACTCTAAATGCACACCTTTGGGGTTCAAGACCGCGAATTGGGCTATTATGCGTCCGCAATATTGTTTGAGTTGATTAATTACGGACGCACGTCCGTAACCCAATTCGTTGTCTTGAACCCCGTAAGTGTACTGAAAATGCACACCTTTGGGGTTCAAGACCGCGAATTGGGCTACTATGCGTCCGCAATATTGTTTGAGTTGATTAATTACGGACGCACGTCCGTAACCCAATTCGTTGTCTTGAACCCTGTAAGTGTACTCTAAATGCACACCTTTGGGGTTCAAGACCGCGAATTGGGCTATTATGCGTCCGCAATATTGTTTGAGTTGATTAATTACGGACGCACGTCCGTAACCCAATTCGTTGTCTTGAACCCCGTAAGTGTACTGAAAATGCACACCTTTGGGGTTCAAGACCGCGAATTGGGCTACTATGCGTCCGCAATATTGTTTGAGTTGATTAATTACGGACGCACGTCCGTAACCCAATTCGTTGTCTTGAACCCCGTAAGTGTACTGAAAATGCACACCTTTGGGGTTCAAGACCGCGAATTGGGCTACTATGCGTCCGCAATATTGTTTGAGTTGATTAATTACGGACGCACGTCCGTAACCCAATTCGTTGTCTTGAACCCCGTAAGTGTACTCAAAATGCACACCTTTGGGGTTCAAGACCGCGAATTGGGCTACTATGCGTCCGCAATATTGTTTGAGTTGATTAATTACGGACGCACGTCCGTAACCCAATTCGTTGTCTTGAACCCTGTAAGTGTACTCTAAATGCACACCTTTGGGGTTCAAGACCGCGAATTGGGCTACTATGCGTCCGCAATATTGTTTGAGTTGATTAATTACGGACGCACGTCCGTAACCCAATTCGTTGTCTTGAACCCCGTAAGTGTACTGAAAATGCACACCTTTGGGGTTCAAGACCGCGAATTGGGCTACTATGCGTCCGCAATATTGTTTGAGTTGATTAATTACGGACGCACGTCCGTAACCCAATTCGTTGTCTTGAACCCCGTAAGTGTACTGAAAATGCACACCTTTGGGGTTCAAGACCGCGAATTGGGCTACTATGCGTCCGCAATATTGTTTGAGTTAAATGATTACGAACGCACGTCTGTAACCCAACACCCTGTATCAATTCCCGCAAGAATACGAACGCGCGTCCGTAACCTTCTGGTTATTGATAGAGGGTGTAGGGTTATAGTGCTTTCGCAATATGTATGCATATAAATGTGATTATTGATTTCTTTTGTGTTTATTTGTTTAGTATTCAGTTGATTTTGGAGTGTTCCAGGGGTTTCTTGGAGGTTACGGACGCACGTCCGTAACCTAGGACGTAGTATTATTTTCGGAGCCTTAAACCCTGACAAGGTTACGGACGCGCGTCCGTAAACCTGACCCTCAACATGACCTCAATTGACAACATGCCAAGGTTCTGGGCGCGCGTCCGTAACCTTGGCATGTTGTCACGTACCTTGGCATGTTGACACGTAAGGTCATGTTCATACAGAAGGTTACGGACGCGCATCCGTAACCTTGGAGGGTTTAAGGGGTTGTCAAGTTACGGACGCGCGTCCGTAACCTGTGGTCTAACTGCTTCCGGAAATTGCGGGGGTGCAAGAACATACCTTTGCTGGTTTTTGGTGGAAACTCCTCTGTTGCACTAAACCTGTACACATAGCAATTGCAACATCGTCAGTCAATGACTATAGCATCTTTATGCAATTGCTATTACAGAATGCTATTCCAAAAAATGAAAAGCTGTTCAGAGAAACAAGTTCACTGCATACAATGACTACATGCAAAGCAGTACATGCAAACAAAGTTGCAAACACTACATGCAAGCACCACATGCAAACTCTAAATGCAAGCAAGGAAATGGAACTAGCAAAAAACAATAATACTAACCTGTTTTGAAAGCGCGTTCCTCACTCTCTTTACTGTAGCACCTGTGTCACAAAATGTAAACTCTCGTGTGAAAAATCGAACTCTATACTGAAAAAAGGCAAACTCTACTGTCTCTACTGCTCTCTCCAATATTCTATCTACTGCTCTCTCTAATATTCTGTCTACTGCTCTCTCTATTGCTCTCACTACTGTACCACCTTTGTCGCAAAATGCCTCTGTTCTGAATAACCTAATTTAATACTGGGAAAAAAAATCTCTCTTCTGAGAAATGTCACTACTGATCTCCCTACTAATGTCACCACTACTCTCTCTCTAATGCGAAACAATGTAAGGACTTCAAAGTGGAGCACCGTAGCGATGCGGTGCAGTAAGGAGCTTGAGCAAAAGTAGAGCAAAACCTGAACTTACCAATGGCAAAAGCAAGAGGAAGAGGAAGAGCGTGAGCAAATGTAAGAGTAAGAGCAAGAGCAAGAGCAAGAGCAAGAGCAAGAGACAGAGTAAGAGCAAAGCGCAAGAGCAGCAGCAAGCGCAAGAGGAGCAGCAAGCGCAAGGGAGAGAGCAAGCGCAACAGTAGGAAGGAGGGGGGAAAAAAAGAGGAGCGGAGAGAAATGAGAGAACAAGCGGGAGAGAGAAAGACAACCCGTTTCGAATGGGCCTAGGGTTACGCACGATGCCGTTTCGTGTCTTGTCTAGCACGACACGTGGGAGTGCTGCATTGGTAGTTGGGGTGGGATGTGATGGGATGGGAAGGGAGAGGGATTATATGGGTAGGGTTAGGGCCACTTCACACATGAGCCAAGAGCCGTGACCTTGTAATGGTGAGGACCCATGACTCTCATCCACAGGCCGTACCATAGGTGTTGGGAAAGCCGTTTTAGGTAGTCACGGGCCCTCAAGCATAGTGTGAAGTGAGAATGGACCATGTTGTGGGACCATTGCATATTTTGTTGGCGGAAAAAGAGGGGAGGATTTGGTTTAATATAATATGTCTCCAAAAAATTTCAATTTAAGAGAATTACTTGGTGGTGTTGGCTGTCCTGGAATGTGTCTTGGAATGTATTCTGGAATCTGCCCTGAAATCTGTCCTGAAATTTGTCCTGTCGGAAAAAATATTAAAAAAGTCATGGTCTCCCGGAATTTTCTTCAGACCCACCTCTTGGAGGTGGGCCAGACGCATATTTCGGTAGACCATGCTCCCTTATCCACAACCTGCCATGTAGGACTCCATTGGGACTTTTCATCCACGAACTTTTCTTTGGGCCTTTAGGCCTTCACCTCCTAGTGTGAAGTGAACTTGGATGGTCTCCGTCTTTTCGACCAATGAGAGCTCTTACATCGCCCAGGTCAGGGCCTTCGGACTTGTGTGTGAAGTGGCCCTTAGGGTTGGGATTTAACATTTAAGTAGTCTCAATTTAGTATTAAATAAAATTATGGAACATATGACTAATTTTCCTCTAGCTCTTAGCTAATATGCTTGTAAAATCTCAAACAACCTCTATTGAACATGAGCACAAAATAATAGAAAACATTGTTCACAACCCTAATTAGCACACCAAGACGGCTCAATGTAAACCCTCAAGGCTAACATTTAGAGGTCTTTAGGAATATGGATCTTTGTTAATGGTTTCCACCAAAATCAATATGACATATCAAAATCATATGACACATCAAATTCCAATATGAGATATCAAAGTCAGTGTTTGATCTTTGATATGATTGGCTAAAAATACATGTTGCATAGTTTTCGGGGAAAACCTAAAAATATTTATGTCGCTAATATTGTTACTTCCCAAAATAATTAACCCCTAAACAAACAAAACATGAAGCATGGTTCCAACCACTGCATGGTCCATATCTTAGACTCATTAATATACACGGGCAGGTCACTCTATATGATTTTTGTGCAGCACGTACGGCGGAGAGGTATTTGTTTAGGGGCTATTTACCTCCAAGGCACGAATTAAGAGCTCCCTATAATTACTTAAATTTCTAAAATGGCATTTTTTTTGCACCCTACCGTTACTTATAATGCCGCATGTCATTGCAATGGGTATGCAATGCAAAAGTGGTGGGAAAAAGCATGGCAACAAAAGGTATAAAGAATACATACCATTGCGAAAAGCAAGTGCAAAATCTTTAGATGGAAACACAACAAGAGTGAGCGTGTGTTCACAAACACAACACCCGCTCCGTAAAAGTCCTTCACCCAAAGTCAATTCACATAAGTCTAGTGAAGACCATAAACATAGTGTACAATACTTACATGATAGTGTGAAACACTTGAAGATGAGCCGGGCTTGGTCATGAACCCTAGTATATTATGATTCGTTTAGGGTCACAAACTTGGACAACCACCAAGCGAAGTCGAGAAGAGAGTTAGGCAAGTTAGGCAAATGATGAGCCATTTTTCATCCATCCCCTGCTTGAGCATGCGGACAAAATTGATGGACCTACTAAACATACAATGTCCTTGGATCCTTATTTTTAGCACCTATATTATTTTTACAAAAAAGGAATGGCCCGACTTTTATACCTATCTACCCTACTTGTAATGGGATTGTCTACTTTAATTGGACCCTTCATTATTTGGAATTCTTTTATAAATTTTATGTCAAATGAATTCAATCTTCCCTATATTATTCCGCATGTCGTTTTTATAATGCACTAAGTGACCTACCTGTGTTGATATAACATTCCATTCGGCTTGCTCTAGATTCAAATCCATGATGGCTTTATAAATTATTGTGTCAAGATGCAAGAAAGAAAAAAAGAAAAGAAATTCAACGAGTATGCCTTCAAAAATATAGATTCTTTGAGAAAGGCTTGCAACCACTTTCAACACCATCAGTCACATCTAATCAAAATATATTTACTAGTTGTGATAAGTTTTGTTTATAAACCTAACATATTAATAAAATAATATCCAAAACTCTTTCTAAAGAGTGTCAAGATTGCGAGAAAATGGTGAAATGGGACCCTAAACCCTAAACCCTAAACTCCAAAGCCTAAACCCTGACCCTAAACCCTAAAAACATTTGGTATATCCAAGGTTGTGTTCACAATATTCGAATTTAGTTATTTATCAGTTCTAAAATTAGAATCATTTAACAATACCTTAGAAGGTGGTGCTTTTACTTTTGTAAGCAATGACATTGTGTGATCACATATTATTATGCAAGCAACTACCAAATTCTTGTTGCATGAGTTCCAAACCGAAAGCGGGCATATTTGTAACTCTCTTAATATAATTATATATTTCACAATCATAAACACTACAACTAAATCGAAGAGATATCAAGCCTCAATTGATACATTGGGCTATAGAAGGGTGTGTAAACCTATTGGAATAGCCTAAATTTGACAATTGACATAATATGCCTGAAACATAAAACTAAACACACACTAAGGTAATGTACAAGCTAACACTTATTTTACAGATGACAAATGATCATGGCTTTATATTCAAGGCTCATTATTACTAATCTCCCCTTAATCGTCAATCAAATTTCTCCTGCAAATCTTTATTATGTCAAGGTGCAAGAAAAAAAACAAGGGAAAAAAAAAATTGTCAATCAAAAATGTATCTTTGAAAGATGTTGTCAACCGTTTTTTGGCTTCTTAGGCATTTAGGGGTTCAATTGTAAGCCCATCCCAAACTTTGGAACTCCCAATCTTGCATTTTGAAGCCAAACAAATCCTAAAATAGGCTTACATTTTATAATTTCCCTCTAGGATGCCCCCACTTCCATTTATTGCGTGGTCATCGTGCAATCATGATAAGCATCAAGCAAACATAGTGCGTATCATGGAAGATACCATGTGCGATGTGGGGTATTTATAGGGGTAGTAGGCGGCGGGAATCGGCTTTAGGGTTGAGTGTTTAAAAATTTATATATAATTTATCTTTGGATGCGGAGTACTACATAAGGGCTGGCCCCCCCACCGAAAGACTCTTTTTGCACTGTCTGGTGGGACGTCGTCCTCGATAGCTCCGAGAGGAGAACCCCCAGTCATAGCGGCAATGGAGAGCGATTTACGCGGTATGTCATGTCGCCAAGCGGCATCACCGCTAATACCGCCGTAAATACCGGAAGGTTACGGACGCGCGTCCGTAACCTTTACGCGTCATCATCTCTAGAGCACTAGTCGCGAGAAACTGAGTAGACCCTATCCGGTTCTTCATTTGTGTCAATGCTAGCACTGTTAGTTTACGGACGCGCGTCCGTAACCTTCCATCTGACAGTTTCCAGTCGGTTCTCAGAGTAGAACTTTGTATCAATTCTAGCTCTGTTAGGTTACGGACGCGCGTCCGTAACCTTCCGTCTTACAGTTTCCAGTGACTTGGTTCCCTGATTAGACCTTTCTGTCAATTCCAGCGCGGTTAGGTTACGGACGCGCGTCCGTAACCATCCCTGTTAACTTCTTCTTGGTTTAGGGGTTTAACAGACCTTTGTATTAATACTATCTCGGTCAGGTTACGTACTCGCGCCCGTTACCTTCCATCTAACAGTTTCCAGTGACTCACTTCCTTGATTAGACCTTTGTGTCAATTCCAGCGCGGTTAGTATACGGACGCGCGTCCGTAACATTTCCTGTGACTACTTCATGTGACTTATTTCTTAGATTATACATTTCTTTCAATGCTATCGAGTTTACGGGCGTGCGTCCGTAAACCTGCGTTGGCCACCTACCTTTTACCATTTTTCTCTTTCACCACTATGGTTTGCTGCAATTCCTTCAGCTTCAAATCAAACTGTTCTTTTGGTTGTCCCTGGCCTGAACTGTACTTTCATTGCAACTTCATACCTCTATTGATGTCACTGGATCTGTGCTGCTGATCATGCTTTACGGACGCGCGTTCGTAACACTACTCTTGCTAACATTGCTTTGTTTGTCGACTGTGTAGGCGATAGCGCATTTGAGTTGTCGTCGGATCCCTCAACCTCTGATGACGAATTTGAAGACGCCATTGGTGATGCATTTCAAACCCCTATCTCCAACATTGTGGATGGAATTGGTCACAATCCCAATCCGTCCATTGAAGCGGTGTTGGATGATGATAACGATGAATATCTTCCACCGTGTCAGGGTTATTCAAGAGATCAATGGATTGGTCTTGACGTTGTCCTTGTCAATGAACATGGCGCTCATGTTGCTGATGGTGTTTGTAGAAATACAAACCCCAAGGATTGTGTTGATGCTCTCCCCCTAGGTGATGATGACGTTGGTGTTTGCATTTTGAATTCTTTGGCACCCGCGGATGTGCCCCCGGGTTGGCGTTTCTCTCTTCGGCGTTGGCCTCACCGTAATGTCATGCACGATGGAGTAAGCTTATGGAATCAAGGACGCCGTCACATACAAATTCAACATGCTTTGTTGGAATCCATGCGTCCTCGAAAAGGTTTCCGAAAATATGACTCTGAGCGTGTACCTCCTGCAATGTCACAACGTCGTCGTGACCATGTATTGGGAGATGGATCTATTAGATCTGTGGCAACGGTGGATTGTTGTCGGAAGAAGTGTTGCCAATTGTTTCCTCGTGATAAAATTAAATCTCTACGGCAAGAAATGTGGCTTGCGGATTTCCGAATGCGAACATCAAAGAAGCTTGAGGTTCATCGCAATATACACATGGATGGTGGAGGTCATAAGATGGTCACATTGGAAAATGTAGAAGTATGTTGTAAGGCATGGTACACCATCCATGCGGTATCGAAGGCCGACTTTTATCGGTTTCGTAATCATTCCTCTCTAGGGCGCCGTTCTTCCTTCCATGGTAACTTCGGCACAAAGAAGCCTAGGGAGGCTACACGTCAGGCTGCTGCAACATTATCATCCCTTATTTTGCCCTTGGCTGATGCCATGCCCCACAAGACAAGAACTCTCCCTTCGGGAGAGAAGGTTGTTCAAATGGTTTTACCGGCTGGAACAAAATGGAAGAACATCTTGGTGGATGTCAATGATGTTGGCCAAAGAGCGGGATGTGGGCCCATTTCTTTGTCCAAGTTGAGTGTCATCAGAAGCCAACAATTTGCGGAGTATGTTACGAAAAGACCGGGTGACAAGTTTGCGCGTTGTACTGCTTGTGAAAAATACAAAGGCCTTCGAGATGCTCATCCCATTGGCACGGAATCGCACAGTAGACATCAAAGGAAGTACATCGAGCATGTCAACAACCAAGATGCACACCGCCAAGATTACTACAAGAATCGTGCACTTTCTATAATGAGGCCGAACGAGGTTTTGACTATCATTCATGACAAGATGGACCATGCCAAAACTGCTTGCCCTTGCTATGCTCGCAAAATCAAAGCCACCGATGGACTTTTCAAGCTCCCAATAGCTTTCACAGGTTCGTAAACCACAACGATGACTTATTCATTTCTGGAAGGTTACGGGCGCGCATCCGTAGCTTTGTCTTTTCTATATGTTGCTAGAAAATTTTCTCTCTCCATGCACTATTTCAAAAAAATCTTGGATGTAGTCCTCACTTCATGTTATCGTTTTTAACGCATTGTTTTATTTCTAGGTATGATCGCACATGGCCATGTGGACGTGAAGTATGCGCATTATGGTTTGGACTTCTACCCTGGAGATGCCAACCATACCGTGGGATCTTTTGCCAAACTTCTACGAGATCTTGAAAAACCACCGACGTCTTCGTCCCGTGCTCTGTTTGAGGGTGCCGGAACAACACCTCTTTATGAGGCCGTACTTGATGGGAAGGAGGTGTGTTTGAATTCATTGGCGGAACCCCCTCAACAACACGTTCCTGGAAAACAACTACCGCCGACTCTGCATGTGCAACTTGATAATTGTGCAAAGGACAACAAATGTCGATACGTTTTTTGCTTTTGGTCATTGCTCGTAGCCAAAGGAATTTTCAAGGAGGTCTTTGTTTCTTTCTTGATGGTTGGTCATACACATGATGACATTGATGCTTCATTTGGACGTTGGAGTATGAAATTGCATGAAGAAGATTTTCCAACAATTCCACTTCTCATGAAATCGTACATGGATTTAGATAATGTACCGGTCATTCCGCATTTGATTGAAGAGGTACCTGATTTCAAGGCATTCATCAAACCATTCATTCTCAAAGGAGGCGACCGCTTAGTTGGCCATACCAAAGCTCAACAATTCCGCTTCTACATGCGCGATGATGGTATGCCGGCAATGCAATTCAAAGTTTTGTGCACGTCACCGAATTGGGGCCCAGATGAAGGAATCCTTGTTTGGCGCCGAGACGAGGATGAGAAATGTATGTTACCGGATGGGGAGCCAAAGCCTTGCAAACCCGACCCCATGAGGAATGGGCCGGAAATCATTAAGGGCATATCGGGATTCATCGAATACTGGAAAGAGTTGTGTGAGGAAGACATCACAAGGGTTGTTCGGGATACACATGAACCACTCATCGAGTATTGGGATCGCATTCGGTCCGCTTTGCAAACGATGGATATTGATACCCGGTCAATTTTGACACAAGGCTTTTGGCCACAAAGTCGAGTGACTGTGTTGGAGTCTGACGCCATGTTCTTCAGCAATGGGGATGTCCGTGAGGAATTCGCTGCAGACGAGCATTACGTAGGCCCTGCTCGCAATCGCCCGGCTCCGTCATTTCGCGTTGGTGTTGATTGCCACGAAGGCTATATGGTCCTCGTACGTGCCGGAGACGAGGAACACCCCAAGCCCATATGGTTGGTAAAAACATTGTCGTCGCCTAATTTTGTTCCAACTAGCCCCAATTTCCGTCAAATTGAGGTGGAGTACTGCCGCCCAAGCACGAGAGACCCAAATGTGTTGCGGACCTATTTAGGTTGGGATACAAAAAAAGGTTTTAAGTGGACAATGGACTCGGCATTTGAACCAGTATGGATAAACACGGATACTATACTTTGTGCTTGGAAGCCGCGAAAAGGGTCCAAATCGGAGACAATGACCATCCCCCAAAAGCATATTGATTTTGCCAAAGACAACTTGGCTCGTATTGCGGCCGCAGAAAATGACATTGAGAATGGAAACGAGGTTGAAGATGAAGATTGTGAATAAGAGCACAAGAGCAAACTAGGTTCATGATTGTGTTAAATAGTATGTAAAGAGCTTTATTATAGGAATTATATGGCACCATTGGGGCCAAAATTGCTTGGATTGGGCTCATTTGTTTGTAGGTTCAAAATTTTAAGAAATCTAACAAGACAAGCTATGTTTTGCATGAAATTTGCAATTGTCTACACATTGTATTGAAACAAACTTTCCCACATTGTGCTATCAAATGTCTTGTAAATGTTGAGTAGCTACATAATACATTGTGCATTTGCCAAAATAATATACTACTCCAAATGTTACATTTGGGAATGTTGTGCATGCTTTGGAATGTACCATCCTATTCAACACAACCCCTATGTTACGGATGCGCATCCAATAGTCCATAATAATAAATCCAATGGTTTTTTTTGGACTCCATAATTCTTCCCAATGTTCCCAATGTTCCCAATGTTCCCAATGTTCCCAACATTCATGGTATTGGCATCCTAAACTATGGGCCACATTTATTTTGAGACTTCCCAAAGTCTCCATTTAACGAATATAGTGTTAATAAATTGATGTCTCACTATATTGAAGAAGTACATGCAAAAAAATGATGCACTAATATTATTTAGATTCCCTACACAATGCACTTAACCATCATCCAACTCCAAAGGCAAAGTCCTCCGGTTTTTGGTCGATGTCCAAGTGTCAAAAGTTCTAGCCTAATCCATATTTTCCATCGGAAGATCGCATAATGACACTTGCATCAATGCATCCAATATTTCAAGTTTCAATTGACCTCTGTGATGACCCTTCACCCAATTCTATTTGAAAAATCCACATTCACATATAGCTATGCTTGCCAAGCCGAAGTTGCAGTCAATGCCGAGTCAAAGTTGCAGAGTCGAAATTGCAAGAGTTATTGAGATTTGGAAGTGTCTACTAGAGTGCCAAGATTGGAGACAAGCTATATTTCTATTTGCAAATTACAGCCACTATATTTTTTGATAGGCAATTTTTGGAGAGACCTTCACTGTGAAGGGTGGACACTTTGTAGAGCACCCAAAGGGCAGCCGGCACCGGCACCCCCCCACGGTAGTCGTGAGTATAATCTCAAGCAATGAAGATGACAGGTTCGGGTCGACTCAGTTCACATAATTGATCCCAAAATCTAACATGTAATACCACGGCACAGCAAACCGCACCAAGAATCCCAAAAAATTAAATTGCCAGCGCGGCTGCCTTGTCTAGCGCTCCACAGGTCGTCCGTCGAATAGAATCTACAGAACATACTTTTCTTCGGCAACATGGGTGCCGGTGCCGGCACCCCTATGATGAGGCTGAGTATGGAGTACACGGAGGCTGACCAAGGATTACGGAGTATCCCCGCCATGACGGGTGCGGGCACCGGCACCCCCCCTTAGCAGTGGTTAGTACAATCTTAAGCGATGGTTTTAGGGTCAAGTCAAGTCAGTTCACAGACTTCACCCCAAAATCTAACATGTAATACCACAACACAACAGGCCACACCAATCACAACAAGCCCCCGTCATTACAGTTTTCAACACATGAGGTCGACTATATCCCAGTGTAGCAATCCCACCTTAGCACGGATGCTGCGTCCAGCACCTTACGATATGACCGTAACCCTCAGCCCCACGAATGCGATATCAAAAACCACGAACTGTGCTGTCCTGAGGGTCTCCTTATCCGACACCTCTAAACCCTAAACCGCAAGCCATTTTTAATGTTACAAGTAAAATTTCGGCTCTTGCACACCTTCACTACTTGAAAAATAAATGGGATTGGCATTGATTACATTACTTTTTATAATGGCTGGCCCTTGTCGATTTGTTTGTGTTTGCTTGAGTTGAACACTTGTTCCATCAGAATAGAAATTTCGAGCCACCGTCTGCATTTCTTCTTCGTCAAGATTTGTCTGAAGCCAACATAGTTTTAGACTACTATAAATTGTTACATGAATGAAATGATTCTGCTTCCGTAAACTTGTGGACGATTTCACATACTACTATTCAACAACTGATAAATATAAAAATTTAGAGAGGTTGAACGACCTGAAGTTTAGGTACACAGTCGACCTCCTCCTCAACATCGTCCTCGCCTACTGACTTAGTGTCGTCCGAACTCGCCGATACAATGCTTGGTTGCTCCTCCACCACCTCTAATCCGTCACCGTCAGAGCTCCTGTCATCGAGCATTAAAACCCTAACCGTGTCCCCCAACTCGGCTTCTCTTCTGCTGCCTCTGCCTCGTGCCATTCTTGCTGCCTTCAACTGTTTTGAACTAGAGAAGAGAAGTTTGCGTCGTCTACGAGTTTGTCTGCGAGGCTGACTCGAATAGGAGAGTTCAAGCAATTCGTCTTCAGGCATGTCTCAGCTAGTCCCCAATGTTAGGTGCGGAAATGTTTGGTCCGTAATGAATGCCGCCTTCTATGAAGAACTTGGATCATTGCCTAAGGTAATGCCTGTAGCAAACTGAGATCCACATTTCACACTACCTCGTATTCGGTTTTTATTCTTGTTTGGTTGCTTCGCTACCTTTAATTTGAATTCAAATGAAGACACTGTCATAATGTCTTTAAAACAATTGATATTTTTCGGTTGCCACACATTCCACACAGCTACTTATGTGCTGACATACCTTCGATCACCCTTGCCCATGAATTTTACAGCTGCTATAATAATTTTAGCAAACAGCCAATTATCCTACAATCCTCTTTCCTATAATCCTCCATGTCTTTTCCCCTTTGGAACCTCTACCTGTTCCCCTAGAAGAATTAACCCCTTGTCTACCCATTGTTTTCCGCAAGTTGTATGGCGTCCCTGAGCTCTCTCTTGATTCTAACCTTTGCCTTCTCTCTATACGCCTCTGTTTTTCAATAGTCCTCCTCAATTCTCGATCTGCTCTCGCTCTCGTCCGAGTGTTCATCTCTAACCATATTGAAGCAAACAAATGTTATATATCATTGTCAAGTCTGTCATAATTAACATCTATGCGCCATCATTATGTTCCTATTATCTTGGATTTAGATAATTAACCTGCAGTTTTTTAAATTATTCCTCGGTTTGTATAGCCATAACTTGACGAGACTCTTCCAAATAAACTTTCCTATTCTCGCTTCGCCATAAAGGTGAATGCTCTACCCTTGCCCATTTCAAGCCTTGACTAAAAAAGAAACACTTTCCTTTAGGTGCCCCTTACATCCACTAAATGGTTCACGTGGTCTTGTGTATTTATAAGTTCGTCAGTCGGCATCCAGCCTCATTGTTTGTTATTGATATATCTAGTTTGGATTGGCATATGATCATGACTAACTTAAGTAAATGCTGCAGTGCATTTTCAATTTTTATTCACATTTCTATAATGAATCGGCTTATTATTCCACTACTAATCCAAGTCTCCGCCGTCATTCATAGATTCCATCTTGCCATGGCCTTCTAATCACAACACTATATACACCTCCCCACTTTGTGGTTTCCTTAAGTCCATTGCCCATTTGGCCACTACCTGCTGTGAACTCGCATTCACAATCCTTCTACAATGGCCACCATCCGAGCACTGCACCATTCCATCCCGCTTATGATCCCTCTAGGAGATGATGGTCTAGCCAAAGTCACAGAGTCGTTCCTTAGTTTGAGGTTTAGATTCCACCCAGCCTCAATTCATGTCGAAGAAGAGGTCTTTGATGCTAACGGTGACTTGAGTCACACTGTCCTTCAGATATCGTTTCGCAATGACGATGGTAGAGTTTGGTTCTTGATCCCTGGAACGTACAAGGCCATAGGCGTCACCGAGTCGGATATGGCCACCACAACTGTGTTGCTAACACCAGGTGTGTCCCTCACGTCCACCACGCAGGTTTCTCTTCTGGCGACGGTCAAGAAGGAGCCCGGCATCGAAGAGGTTACCTTACTCAGTGACTCTGATGATGATCTGCCACGTGCCTCTGACATTACCCCACCTCCATTGCAGGATCAACCCTTCATCAATCCTCTCAGGATTCCACACTCGCCTACTGTAAGTCAACCATCTACTTCCAGACCCCCAGTTCACCCACGTGTGTCTATAGATCGTCCCAGTGTTGTCCACCACTTGAAGTTGCTTGCAACCCGACCAGGGTCCAAGAACATCCTCAAGAGTATTGATTATGAAGCTGTTAGGCATGAGAAGGTTGAGTTCCTCCCTTCTGTTTTTGACGGCGACGTCATCTTTGAGTTCCCTCCTCTAGGAGCTGATGCTCCCCATTCCCATGCTAGACTCATGTTCGGAATGGACAAGCGTTTCGACGGTCATGCTTGGTGCAGGACAAAGACGTCTAATATTACCAATGATCTCGGCTTGACCTTCCGGTTTTCATGTTGTGTTGGCCATCTCCGTTGTAATAACGAGGGCTGTGATTACCTCAACCGCCCCAATCGGGCCACTGACGTCAACGAGACCGAATGGGAAGGCTGTACCGCCTCACCCTTCTCCGCAGGAGCTGATCCCCCAACTGGGTCATCTCTCGTTTGTAAGGTCTGTAAGACACCACCCTACTGTCTTGATACTTGCCAAGCTAAGATGTACTATGTTCTTGGCAAAGGTGACATGACCCGTGCATGCATCCATATGGGTCATCACCATCACCCCGTTTCGCAAGGTGTCTGTAGAGAGTCTAAGGTCGAAATTCATGCTCTCATCGGTAGAGAAGTTGAGAGGACTCCCACCGCCACCAACTCTGCGATTGCCTTGGCTGCAAGTAAAGAGTTCCTAGCCAAGTATCTTCTACGCACGGGATCTGATCCCAATAAAGTTATGGACCTGGAGTCCATGAAGTTTGTCATGGACAGGTACCAACACCTCAGCACCCCGAGTATTCGAAACACAGTCACTTCCTTCAAGCGCATTGGGCGAGGGGGGATCATTGATAGCATCACCGGACTGAGAGGTCATAGCAGTTGGCCCTATGTGCAAGAAAACAAATTCCCAGGCCAGGGAAAGCTGTTGGAGAAAGTCTATGTGTTCAAGATGTCCGAGGTAGGCCCTGGGTCTGGAGTTGACCTTGTCAGGAGAATGCAACCACACGGTGATTTGCAGGATGCTTGGGTCATGTTTGACCATGTCAAGCGTGTCAAGGGGTGGACAACCATGGCTTGCCATGTCTATGACTCGGCCTACTGCCGGGTTATGACTATTGCAGTATGTGATATGCAGTCTGAGGATGTCACGGCGCAACGCCTTCTTTGGCATGGACTCAATGAAGTTATGCACAGACATGGCATTGCTAAAGTTAACTTCAAAGGGTTCATGGCGGACAGTGCACAAGCAAATTGGAATGCAGTTAGGATTATCTATGGCAGTGGTGATCCCAAGGTTCCTATGGAGTCTCGCGAGAGGACATGTCTATTGCATTGGACAGTGTCTATGGAGCGCCACACCGCCGCCCACATCAAGCCCGACCTCCAACAGCAACACAAGTTGTTATGCAAGCAGTACAAGGATGCCAAGACTCCCGAGCAGTCCGAGTCCCGTTATCTTGCCATCCGGGCTTGGTGGCTTTCCTCTGGAGCTGCATCCGAGGAAGGAATCAAGGACCTTGATACATGGCTTGCATTCTGGCATTTTCGTTACCGTCAATGGGGTGGTTTCATGCAACTAGTGAGTACCCACCCACTTTCTATTTCATTTTTTGGTGTCAACTTATTTTTTGGATTTTTTTTGGTTTTTTTTGGTTTTTTGGGTTTTTGGTGTCAGTTTAGGCTTTTAGCCTGTTTTTGTGCAAGGCGTACTCACTACATTTTATTGACTTCTCTCAGAATTTCACAGATTCTGAGTTGGCAGAGATGCCATCTTGCAACCTCTCTGAGACAGTCCATAACAAATGGCTTCAGCAGTCTGGAAACCGTGGCTCTGATCTATATGTTGCGACCGTGGATGATTTCGTGAGGGCGTTCATGCAATGTACGAACTACTACGCCTACTTGAAGGGTGATCGCTCTGGTACTGGCCCAGGAAAAGAAGAACTCCGCCTTCGTGCTGCACAACGATCCGGTGACGCCAAGAGAATTGTTGCAGCACTCGAGCACATGCCTGGAGCAGAGCATTGGTGCACCCGCAAACCCCAACTCGAAGGAGAGGAGGTCTTTGGCACCACAAAGCGCAAACTTGATATGCCCCCTGGTTCTGATCAGGATTCACATAGACCCGACAAGGTCAGCTTCTCTCATCCACGAGTGAGCACTAGGTCAACCAAAGCCCGTACTGATTCCACCACACCATCAACCCTGCCCCTAACACAATCCCCCGAGAAATCGATTCCACAACGGGTCACCCACGTCAATAACATTCAGGAGACCCACTGCGATGTCTCCAAGTGGCACATTTCTAGACTACCCAAGACTTCCGCCAAGGCCTGCTTCGCCATGCAAGCTCGCACAAAGACCAAGTGCACCCAGAAGATCGTTCGGCATGGTAAAAGTACTCCAACTCCTACATACACCGGCTACATACGCGACTACAAGAAGAACGAGGAATTCTTGACACAGTTCTTCTGTAACGACGACATTGAGAGATGTGTCAAAGGCACTAGGAGGAAGTGGGTGCAGCACCGTCTGGATGTCCCGGACGTCTGGCCTGTCCTCACTGGGACAAACCTCACTCTCTAGGAGGTTTTGGCCCTTGAAGAAGGGGGATTCCAACTTCAGCAGCGTCAAGATGTGTCACCCAGAAGACTCTTCGGCGACTCCTCCAATGTTGCTTCATCCATGGCCGAACTCCCTACCCCGGCCCAAGCCGATCAATACCCTACGCTCAGGTTTGGAAAGAAGATCCGACGCAGTAACAACGGACCATGCGTCCAACAACGCAACAAGTGGGAGTCAGCCCTCAACGTCGACGGACAAATCACCTCCGTCACAATGATACCTCACCCAGGGATCGGGTGCATCATTCTCTTCCAGTCCCGAAAGAAGGCTAAGGTTGAAGAGTACCGTATCACTATCAGCACCTTCCCATCGTGCACATGCCCGGATTTCGTGGAGATGTCAGCAAGAGCACTTGGGAAGCGGCGCACTTGGGTAAACTGCAAGCACTTGTACTTCATCTTCCGTGTGACTTGCAACTTGGATCAATACCAAGAAACTTTCATCCATGCTCCGAGCCTTAGTTTCAATGAAGTGAAGCACCTCCTCGAAAGTGGCATCATGAAGCATGTGGGACCTTAGCGTGGATACCTATAGGAGCTAGGCTGCCCCCCCTTATTTATAAGTTCTCGCTAAGTATTTCCTATTGCGTTGAGTATACCATAGTATGAGTGCACGTTTTCCGAAAATATCGCTGATATATCAGACCTATCATTATCTACATGATGTGAATTGTATTCGTTTCTAAATATCTATAAAGGTTTCTAAATATTTATGGGTCTCTTCTTCCAACGGTAGTTTTAGATGTTATTGAACGGTACGAGTTTTGCTACTTTGCTTGAATGCTTGAATTTTTTCACTTAGAATTTTCTCTTACGTTGTGACCATAGCCTATGATTAAGCGGCTCTCACCATAATGTGGACAGTCAAAAGTTCCCTGGTTTAATTAGATCATGTCAACTAGTCTCTCTGAAAGGTATCCTAAAACCAAGTCTCTGTCCTTAAAGCCCTCAAAATTTGCACGGAAATAGGTCCATCGTTTTTACTAAAAAAAGAGGTCCCACGATTTTCCTATTTATATTATCTAAATTTAGAAAGTTTATTACTATAATTGGAAAGCGTTGACTTTTTTCTGCTCACCGCTCACCGCTCGCGTCCCACCGCTCACACGGTAGCGTCGTTGGGGGTCGTCCTGTTGGTGGTGTGGGGGCACGAGGATGGGAGGCCGAAGCGGGGGGGGGGCCCCAAGGGACTTGAAGCTCCGGGGACGCGCCAAAGGCTGGGGTCGTCCACCTGCTGGACGGGAGCGTACGGGCGGGCTTGCGGCTGCAGCATAGGGCCGAAGGTGAAGGACTGCTGCGGTGCGGGCAGCGGGTTGATATTCTGGGGAGGGAAGCCGGCGGGCAAGTGCGGAAATGCACTCGGGGGAGCCATCACCAACCCCTGCGCCAACATGCCCTGAATCACTTGCGTGATCAGGTCCGCGTTGGACGGAGGTTGGGCCATCGCCCTTTGCCGCTCCTGCTCCAAGAGGAGAGCCCTCAACTCCGCGACTTCGTTGCGGACCGAGGGTTCCTCGGCGGCAGCCTTCTCCAGCCGGACGCGCTGCTCCTCGTCCCTCCGCATCTTTTCATTAGCCTCGTCCACAGTGAGGACTTCGGGTTTCACCCTCACCATGCCGGCAAACGCTGTGGGGGAGGGGGGATCCGACCTGAGCCGTTTGGCGAGCTCCATGTCGTCCTCGTCCTCGCTGCTAATGGCGATGGTCTCTTCCACCGCGTAGTCGCCGTAGAGCTTCTTCCCCTTCAGCCTCCTCCTCTCCCTGAACGCGGCGGTCGCGTCCCTGGAGTACATGTCCCTCGCGTCGTCCACAGTGAGGACGGGCACCAGCTTACTTTGCGGAGTTGCCACCCGCATAGCCTTCTTTCGTTGGGGGGCTTCAGATTCCTGCGTGAACCCCGTTGCCCCTTCCTCCACCTCGCCCTCCGCCTTGGGGTCCTCTTCTTCCTCTTCTTCGTCCTCTCCCGCTTCATCACCTGGGCCCCGTGACGAGGTGCCAGGATGCAATTCCACCAGGGGTTCGGGAATTGCGACGGGGGCCTGAGTAACGAACTCCTCCGGGTTGGTCCGCCTCGCCCTATCCAAAGGGTTCTCGCCCCCTTCAACAATCTCCTCGGCGTAGCTTCCGGGGATCCAATCGAGGATGTCCATTTTTCTCGCCAACGCTTTCTGCGTTCTGTAGAAAAGAACATCGGCGTCATCTATGTACGAATAGATGGTCAACCCCAACATCTGCACATTCCCAGATCACTTGCATTAGATTTACACCAAATCTAAAGAAAATGAAAACAAAAACATCGGCATCCATCTCACAAAAACACTGCATAGTTTGGGTCGAGCGACCCAAACTACACACTGACTAGTCTGGATGGAGCAACCCAACCTACACAATGCCTAGTTTGGGTCGCTCGACCCAAAGTTGGCTTTGTGTAGATAGCGTTGCTCCACTCAGGGCAGGCAGTGTGTAGTCCGGGTTGCTCGACCCAGAGTACACAAAGCAACCCAGACTAGACACTGCCTGGTCTGGATGGAGCAACCCAATTTACACAATGCCTAGTTTGGGTCGCTTGACCCAAAGTAGGTTTTGTGTAAATTGGGTTGCTCCACTCAACCCAGGCAGTGTCTAGTTTGGGGGTCGCTCGACCCAGACTACACACTGATTAGTCTGAGTGGAGCAACCCAATTTACACAATGCCTAGTTTGGGTCGCTCGACCCAAAGTAGGCTTTGTGTAGGTTGGGTTGCTCCACTCAACCCAGGCAGTGTCTAGTCTGGGGGTCGCTCGACCCAGACTACACACTGATTAGTCTGAGTGGAGCAACCCAACCTACACAATGCCTAGTTTGGGTCGCTCGACCCAAAGTAGGTTTTGTGTAGATTGCGTTGCTCCACTCAGACCAGTCAGTGTGTAGTCTGGGTTGCTCGACCCAGAGTACACAAAGCAACCCAGACTACACACTGCCTGGTCTGGATGGAGCAACCCAACTTACACAATGCCTAGTTTGGATCGCTCGACCCAAAGTAGGCTTTGTGTAGGTTGGGTTGCTCCACTCACACCAGGCAGTGTCTAGTCTGGGGGTCGGTCGACCCAGACTACACACTCACTAGTCTGGATGGAGCAACCGAACCTACACGAAGCCAAGTTTGGGTCGAGTGACCCAAAGTAGGCTTTGTGTAGGTTGCGTTGCTCCACTCAGACCAGCCAGTGTGGAGTCTGGGTCGACCGACCCAGACTACACAAAGCAACCCAGACTACACACTGCCTGCTCAGAGTGGAGCAACCCAACCTATACAATGCCTGGTTTGGGTCGCTCGACCCAAACTTGGCTTTGTGTAGATTAGGTTGCTCCACTCTGAGCAGGCAGTGTGTAGTTTGGGTCGCTCGACCCAAACTGTCGACAATTTATTTAGAGCTACTTACCATAGCAGAAAAAATTGGTTTGGAGCCCCCAAAGACGTTGAAGATGCAGTCCCCTCTCTTCGTGAGGGTCCTCATCATCCGCAGGTAGAACTCCATCCGCGGGGTAGTTGGCGTACTTCACCTCGTCGTACAAGCTCCTGCTGGTACCCAACCCTTCTGGGACTTGGAAAAGTTTTTCTATCCGGCCTATGGGATGGTTTGGCACCTTCAGCAGCTCAGCTTTGTACACGAAGTACAAGCACAGCACGTTGACGACCTTCGTCTTCTTGTCTTTCAAAGTGTTGTACGTCCCCTCCGCCGGTGCAGCAACGTAGTGCGATTTCGAGACGGCGTACTCTGGCTGCAATTTCCGCACGATCTCGTACACCTGCTCCGCCCTCCTGTCCTCGACAATCCACAACCAGATGTCGACCTCCCGAAATTTGGGGCTGTTGTAGTCCACGAACTTTGACAGGAATGGCTCGTAAAACGGGGTGCTCATTGTCCCCTCGAATGAGCTTCCAGGGATGTTCCTGAAGTCTATCATTCCGAAGGGGAAGCGGTCCCCGGCTTTCGTCCTGATGGCCTTCCTGGCATCAGACCCCGGCCAGCCTTGGATCTTTAGAGGGTCGAGGGTGACCAAGTTGAAATGCGCGTCGCCCTCGAAACTGACGATCTGCTTCTCCTTTACGAAGTTGGAGAAGGCACGCGCGGAGTGCTCGGGAAGCGCCCGGTTCTTCCCCCCCTTCACGAGCTTCGACCTGAGGAAGTCGTCTCCCGCCTCCCTCATGAGTGCCGCCATGGACGCACTGGTGAACTTATACTCGGCTTTGAACGCCCTCCAGTGCGCCTCGTGAACCTCTCCATCCACGATGAGCTTCTTCTCAGGAACTAGCTTGTGCAGCTCCTGGACGATGGTCGTTTTCTTCTTCCTGTTCTCCGTCCATTCCTTCATGGTGTAGCATGAAGGGACGAAGCATTTGGGCTTGCTGAAGACGATCTTCGGGTGGACCCAACATCTCTTCACCGTCGGCTGCATGTGCAGGATGTGGGATGCCGCCTTCCCCATCTCTGCCTCCGACAGCCCTTGAAGAGTTCTGAAGAACTCCTTCACGAGAGGCTTCATCTGCTTGAAGCGCGATGCCTGGTTGAAGAGCATGCCAGTGTCGGGGTCGATTAGCTCACCCGCCTCATGCTTTTCAAATACACTCCTCCATTTCATCCAAACGAAATCGGAAGCTATGATTAAATAAATCTCCCCTCTTAGATCGTTGTATTTCTTCTGCTTTTGACTAGCATTGTCAATTGAGGAGAATTTATTTATCATCTGGTATTTGAAATCCTGCATTTCCCCAAAACAAACCATTTGAATGCGTGTTAGATATGTACATGTGATTTCCAAGACATATCATGAACAATAACTGCAACAAGAGTTTGGGTCGATCGACCCAAACAATACTCACCTCCCACTTTGGATTCTTGTCCTTGGCGTTCTCCCTCTCTTTGGGAGGCCTGCCATAGAACTCCCACACCTCCCGTGAGGCCATGATATTCCTTATCCAGAAAGCTTGGTAGGCCCTCTTCTTGTTCCCCATGTTGAAGTATCGGGAGATGTCGCTGAGCCTGGTCTCGTCGTCGGACCACACCACCAATGCCTTCCAGACCTTCAACTTTTCCTTCTGATGGTTGGGATCATCCCACTCGGTCATCAGTTGGATTTTCTTTGATGCCTCCACACTGTGCTGGCCGTCTATCAGCCAAAAATCGCCTTTCTGAATTGTAGGCCACATTTCAGGGGTAGGCATTTTCTTCTGTCCCTGGGGCATGACTACAATTGTTTGCCTATCGTCTTTGAATTGTTCGCTGACGATCTGCGCGATTATCCAGTCGACGTAGGCGTCTTCTTTTGCCCGGACGCACTTTTCTGGTGGCGCTAGATGGCACTGGCTGATGTTGACATCGAACTTGAAATCTCTACCCATGAAGAAACGGTGGGAGCACTTGGACGTGAAATTGTTCACGATTTTCTGTATCTCCCCCGCATCCACCTCTTGCTCGGGCTTTGGCATGCGCAGCTCAGGTGAAACTGGCTCCTCGGTCATCACAGATGACTCTCTCGCCCTTTTCGATGGTGTTGTTTGGCGGCTGGCAGAAGGCGTAGGCGTCTCGCTATCCACCGGTGTCTCTGAGGGAGTCGTCCGTCTTGAGTCAGACGGTACTGGTCGCGGCTTCCTCACCGTTTGAGGCCTTGACGACCCTGCACCCTCCTCAGTTGTTGCTTTCCGCCTCGCAGGTTGCTGACTTTTTGTTTTGCTCTGCATGGCCTTGTTCAGCACGGTGATTGCATGTTTTAATTTTGTAAACCGGCTAGAGACCTTGGTGTTCGATATACTGCTATCGATAAATATCGACTCCGGTTTGATGACGTCTGGCTCAACACAAGACTCCTTTACGTAGATTGCGTCGAACGGCTCGGAGAACTGGTGCATGAACATATGGACATTCTGCACCGCGGAGTTCTCTAGGATGACGTCCACGTAGTCACCAAGCGACTGAACCGATGCCACCTCCCACCCCGTGACTGTGGCCCATGTATGGTTCTCCATGGTGCCAACTTTCAATACAAATATCATTTTGTATTGCGAGGCTTTGACCACTTGAATTGACCAAGCGAGGATAAGATTGTCCTTTGGAACATAGGAGTCATCCTGCGGTGTTTCGTGCTCCTGCCATAACATGTCTGGCGCAAGCATGAACCACCTTTCACCGGGTCTTTTCTTTGGGGCCATCTGTAAGGAAAGAATAAACCATGTTAGTTTCGGTCGTTCGACCCAAACTTCTTCAAGCTTAATGGATAGTTTAAACTTCTTCAAGCTTAATGTTAGTTTCGGTCGTTCGACCCAAACTTCTTTCAATTGATTTAAGGGAAATTTAATGGATTGGCGCATATATTTTGGTGGATTGTGCACTGTTATATGTGAACATCATTTGTATGGTGATATGTTATTTTGTTATTTTTTGGGTGGATTTTCATTTTATATTGTGTTTAACATCATGGATTTATTGATAAAATAATAATTTAGAGGTTGGGTTTGGGTCGAGCGACCCAATCATCATGACGGGTTTGGGTCGAGCGACCCAAACATTAGGCTGGGTTTGGGTCGAGCGACCCAAACATGAGGATGTTTTTGGGCCGAGCGTTCCAAATAGGAGGCTGGGTTTAGGTCGACCGACCCAAACAGCAGGACGTGTTTGGGTCGTCTCCCCAAACTGTTCTATTTAATATATATTTTAAAGGTTGGCACAGAGCATATACAATGCTTATGCGTTGTGTATGCTACAGCACCATGAATTAATTAATACATGTTGGGTATAACAAAAGATATTACCTTTTAAAGGTGTTGTTGCAAAAACTGTGGAGTAGAGCTGGTGTTCTTCGTCCAGTAACACACAAACAGCTGAATGTGATTCGGACACACGCTAAACTCCCAAACAACTACTAAAGCTTTCAAATAATTCTTACTTCTCTCAAATAAAGCCTGAATCTCTCATACAACTCCTTAGGCTTTCAACGCACTTTTGAATCTCTCAAAACAACAACTGAATCTCTCAAAACAACAGCTGAATCTCTCAAAACAACAGCTGAATCTCTCAAACAACAACTAAATCACTCCAACAACAACTGAAGCTCTCAAATCACTTCTATATGTCTCAAACACCTCCTGATTATCTTATAGAACTCCTGAATCTCACAAACACTCCAAATACAATACAAACTCCAAAAGAGAAATAATCTACAAACACATGAACTTCGCAAGCACTCGCTAAAGCTCCCACACAATGCTCGAAAACCCTTCAACAATCTTCGACTAACTTCCTCCGTAGGTTTCTGTTCTATTGGAAACACCTCCTAGCTTCTAAGATTAAGAGCAAGAGAAGGGAGGGAAGGAGAAGAAACACTAGGCGGGAGAGAGAGAAGGAATCAAATGCCGCCCTGAATAGCCACGGCGCTTCGCGAAAGCGGCGCTTCAGGAGAGGCGGCGCTTCCAAGAGACACGCGGAGCGAATGCTTGGCGCGGAGAGAGAGAGAAAGGAGGAGAAACTGTGGCGGCTGGGGTTTTGTTTGCCTCGGGAATTGGGTGCCCACAGGATTAGGGCACCAACGGAAATAGGGTTACGGGGAACCCTAAATCCTAAACCCTAACTCTAACCCCTTAGCGGGCATTAGTTATTTGAAGACACTTTGGAGTACCCTTAGGTGCTACATCAAATGCGGTATTCTACAAGACTAACCATTTATACAACTAATGCATTTTTACAACGTAATTTTATGCTAAAACTAATATTTAACCCCTACTTACATGACACCATGCCCTAAATTTTCCAAACAAGTTGAAGTCATTTGTTTCTCTTTTGTTTGAGCACGTTAGAAAAATAATACAATTGCGTGACATTTAACGATGTAATCATTGACTTTTAGACTTTACCAATGATGCCAACAACTCACACATTATTCAATGAATAAGAAATATAACCCCCACCCCCCAACATGAAATTCGGAAATTTAGAATACTTCAGTGTGGAGCCTAAATGAATGCCTTCCCCAAGTGCATTTTGTAAGGATTTTGAATTGCATGATCCTTAGTTCAAAATGCTAACATGCTCAAGGTTTTTGTAAATCCCTTATATATTCACTTTGATGAATCACATAGTCGCCAATAAACCATTGATGATCATATATTTACTTGGAATGTGATATAAAAGTAAATCGGTCTTGTATTTATTGGTCTTGTATTTATTCAATTGCCATTTCATGTTGTGGATGTTATTAGGGTCCAACTTTGGATGTTTTGCTCACTTTGACGAATCACATAGTCGCCAATAAACCATGGTTCATGATATATTTAATATATGGAATGTGAAATAAAAGTAAATCGGAGAAGCACAACATCAAATGAAGCCATTCACGCAATCATGTTCTTATTCAATGTCCCCTCCACGTATATTACATAATGGCGCAAGATATAATAGATGTTGTTTGTATATGGAGGCATCAGTGAACAACTACGATATTTGGTGTTAAGGGTTTAGGGTTTAGGGGGTAAGGGGTTAGGGTTATAACATATTAATCTATCCAATATTAACGGGTAACATTGTGCATTTTGGTGAGAAGAGTCCAGACCTTGGATAGTTGGCCAACTTGTATCACCATCATGCTAAATAGGTCGGGCCCCTATTTGTCACTTAGCTTTAGCTAGCTAGGTTCACCGAACCTAGGATTCCTACTTAGCTTTAGCTAGCTAAATTTTTCGGAACTCTCATTTTCACTTAGCTTCAACTAGCTAGAAAGTTGTGTGACATGCATATTCATTCTAAACCAAAGAGAAATCCATTCAAACGAAACCCAAACAATATATAGTTGGTTGTATTGCTCGTGGTTGCCTCTCTATTTTCATGTTGGTGCACAAGGAAACTTGAATTTTTTAAATCCACACGTATACATTGGCTTCCTCACTTTCAACTGGCATTGGTGCTACATTGCTCATTATATATATACAAGTGAGCCCAACCATGAGCTTGACTAACCTACCTAGAAGATTGTTCCTAATTATAAGCTTGACTAACTAATCTAGAAGATTGTTCCTAATGAAATGCCCACTTAGGGTGAGCGGCTAACACTAATGATCTTACTAGATTCCTATGTGACTATTGACTATTAGGAACAGTGAAGACCGTGCCATGTGTATTGAGATTTCTACACAAACATCTCAATGTAAAAATTGAGAGTTTCCAAAAGAATTAGCTTGGAAATGGCCTACAGAAAATTGATTGCAGATACCATAATCGAAACCTAAACTGTAGCCATGGGACAACTAACTAAGTGGGTGTCAATTTGGACAACAAGGTTTTTGCTATATGGGATCCCCCCTAATATTAAAAAAATAATGTATGTTTTACATTCCAACTAGCTATTAGCTAGCTTTAGCTAGCTACCTTTCCTCGCCCAGATTATGGCACTTAGTTTTAGCTAGCTATTCTTTTGAGGCACCAAATTCCTACGTAGCTTTAGCTAGTTGGAGCTTTTAGCTAACTAAATAGCTGGCCACTTAGTTAGTTGTCCAAGGTTTGGAAGAGTCTTATAGGAAGGTTATGGTAAAGACAATCTTGATTATGTTAATATGTTATTTGGGACGTTTAAACGTGATACACTGATAGTTCTTGTATTTATTCAAATGCCATTTCATGTTGTGGATGTTATTAGGGTCCAACTTTGGATGTTTTGCTCACTTTGATGAATCACATAGTTGCCAATAAACCATGGTTCATGATATATGTAATATATGGAATGTGATATAAAAGTAAATCGGAGAAGCACAACATCAAATGAAGCCATTCACGCAATCATGTTCTTATTCAATGTCCCCTCCACGTATATTACATAATGGCGCAAGATATAATAGATGTTGTTTGTATATGAAGAAGAGTCTAATAGGAAGGTTAGAGTAAATACAATCTTGATCGTGTTAATATGTTATTTGGGACGTTTAAACATGATATACTAATTGGTCTTGTGTTTATTCAATACACATTTCATGTTGTGGATGTTATAAGGGTTTAGGGTCCAACTTTGGATGTTTTGCTCACACACATTAGTAAACTTGAAGTGAACTTGAGGATATTAGATTCAAATATCATTGAAAGATTGAACTAAAAAGCGACATTGGTGGTTAGTATCCCCTTAACGACGTCCACATACGTTCGTCATTGCCACACTTGCATGCGAGAGAATAGAGCAATGTTGTATGCAATCATTATATAATTCCTCATGCGAGGATCTTAATAACTACTTTAACTATTGTATTTAGTGACTCTTACCATAAGGCGTTACACAATGTTTAGACTTCTTTTGTCTACATATTGGTTAAAATATACCGTAATGTTTGAGATCAAGTAGATTAGTATCATGATTTAATATGTATATGATGCATTAGAGTGACATTCTAGAAGTCTTTAATATAAATCACTTATCCCAAACCTTTTCTCCTCATGACACTTGGAAAAATACATGTGGCCGCCACCCTTCCTTCCAATGGTGCATGTCATATCCACACAAAACAATATGAAACGGATTAAATATCCACATTACTTTCAATAGACATTCTCAACACACACAAAGTCAGATGACGGTTGGGGTATCCAAGAGCTAGGTTAGATTCGCATTTTTTTATAATTAACAAAAGGCGGGGAATTCTGTTAGGAGGTTTGAAAATAACCTCTGCAGGAGAACTAGGCGGGAAAGGCATCCAATGAGGAAGTTGGGGAAGCGGAGGTGGATAGTATAAAGGGGCGCACCCCCCAAAAGTCGGTTCTTTTTGCTCTTCTCCCACTCCTGAAATCGTAGGGAGAACTCTCAGTCGGAGCTGTACTTCACGGTTCGTGCACGCTGCCGTTCACGAGCAGCTATCCACAGCATGCAACCCCACTGTGAACTTCGGAATGAGCTCAAATTCATCCCACCTCGCAATTTCCGCCGCATTATACGCCGGATTCTGCGGTGGGTTTGGGTCGGTCGACCCAAACCCCTACACTAGTGTTGGCGGTTTTTAGTATGACCCTTCTAAAGTTTGGGTCGGTCGACCCAAACACCTGCCCTAGTGTGGGCGGTTTTTAGTTTGACCCTGATAGACCCAAACCCATTTAACCAGTGTGGGCAGGGTTCTGGATGACCATGATCCCATCCCGCCAAAAGGTTTGAGTCGGTCGACTCAAACCCATCCCCACATTGCGGATGGGCTCTGGATGCCCATGAACACATCCCGCCAAAAGGTTTGGGTCGCTCGACTCAAACCCATCCCCACATTGTGGATGGGCTCTGGATGACCATGAACCCGTCCCGCCAAAAGGTTTGGGTCGCTCGACCCAAACCCATCCCCACAGTGTGGGTGCTCTCTGTGATGAGCCTACACCCATCCTGCGCCAACAAGGTTTGGGTCGCTCGACCCAAACCCATCCCCTCATTGTGGATGGGCTCTGGATGACCATGAACCCATCCCCCCAAAAGGTTTGGGTCGCTCGACCCAAGCCCATCCCCACAGTGTGGGTGCTCTCTGTGATGAGCCTACACCCATCCTGCGCCAACAAGGTTTGGGTCGCTCGACCCAAACCCATCCCCACATTGTGGATGGGCTCTGGATGACCATGAACCCATCCCCCCAAAAGGTTTGGGTCGCTCGACCCAAGCCCATCCCCACAGTGTGGGTGCTCTCTGTGATGAGCCTACACCCATCCTGCGCCAACAAGGTTTGGGTCGCTCGACCCAAACCCATCCCCACATTGTGAATGGGCTCTGGATGACCATGAACCCATCCCCCCAAAAGGTTTGGGTCGCTCGACCCAAGCCCATCCCCACATTGTGGATGGGCTCTGGAAGACCATGAACCCATCCTGCCACAAGGTTTGGGCCGCTCGACCCAAAGCCTTCCCCACAGTGTGGATGGGCTCTGGATGACAGTGTGTCCGCTGGACAACCCAAACCTTTGCAAACCCAATGGCATAGCTGTCATATGAACATGTATGAGCATTGAGTATTTGCAATTTTGATTATATAAGCTGGTTTTTGTATTCTTCGTTTGGAATCTACAATTTTTGTGATTTTTTTGACAAGGTGGTATGTTCATGTGTGTAGGCACAATGGATGGGTTTAGTGAAAGAGGGGATTGGTCATCTGAAGACATGGCCACTTGGCCATCTGCATCTGAGGATGAGCTAGACATTGTCGGGGAGGCTACTATGGATGACAGTCCAGATGAAGATCATTTGGATTTACCTTCGCCTTCCATACCGCACTGTCCCATTGTTGAATGTTCGGGACTTTCAAGGGCCTCGTGGCTGAATTTGGAGGTGGTACTCGTTAATGATAGTGGAGTTGCTGTGGCGGATGGTATTTGTCGTAACACCCATCCACAAGATTGCATTGATGAGAACCCACTTGGCACAGAGGACGTTGGGGTTGTCATATTGGAGTCACTCATTCATTCCGAGGTGGATCCCACTCATAGGTTCTCCCTCCGCAGGTGGCCATTGAGGAATGTCACGATTGATGGAGTTAGCTTGCGTGACCATGAACGACAATACATGCAAAACCAAATGGAGCTCCAAGCAAACATTCGGCCCCGCAAAGGCTTACGAAAGTACGAGACATTGGCACGTCCTACTCCCTCTGCAACTGATTGTAAACGCCAAAGGTTGCTCGGCGAGGAGTCCATTAGAGAAGTTGCCACAAAGGATTGTTGTGTACATCGTTGTTGCCAATTGTTTCCAAGGGATAAATTGAAGGCCATCCGCGAAGAAATGTGGCTTGGAGATTTCCGTCTAAGATCCACCAAAAAACTTGATGTCCATAGGGCGATACATGTGAATGGGACGGGTCGCAAGGTCATCACCATTGAAAGCATAGACGTGTGTTGTAAGGCATGGTACACCATTCACGGTGTGTCAAAAGCGGACTTTTATAGACAAGCTGCTTATGCCAAGGAAGGCCGCCGTTCCCGTCACCATGGGAACGTGGGTTTAAATAAACCCAGGGAAGCAACAAGGCAAGCAACGGCCACTCTGGCGACCATCATCGTCCCCCTTGCCGATGCAATGCCACACAAAACACGCACACTCACAACCGGGGAAAAGGTTGTGGAGAAAGTTCTTCCCACAGGCACAAAATGGAAAGACATATTGTTGGACGTGAATGCAGTTGGCGAGAAGGTCGGTTTGGAGCCTATTTCATTGTCAAAATTGAGTGCAATCAAGAAAGCAAACTTTAGCGAATACATTACAAAAAGACGAGGGGACAAATTTGCCCGTTGCTCTAATTGCGAGAAGTTGAAGCGCCTTCGCGATGCACACACGATGGGCACCGAGTCATATGCGGCACATCAATTGAACTATTTCAAGCATGTAAACATGCAAGAGGCACACCGTAATGATTACTACACAAATAGAGCTTTGTCCATCTCCAGACCCTTGGAGGTTCTTACGGTCATCCATGACAAAATGGATCATGCCAAAACAACCTCCCCATGTTTTGCAAATCGAATCAAGGCCACGGATGGACTTTTTAAGCTGCCTGTATCGGTTACAGGTGAATTTGGAAACAATGTCATCGCATACCCTAAATGTTGTGGTGTTTTATTACGTGATGTGCTTGAGAACATGGATTCCCTCAAATTGGTTTATTTATTCATAGATACTAATCACATTGGGTTGGCATTGCAGGAATGATTGCACATGGACATGGGGATGTCAAGTTTGCTCATTATGCTCTTGATTTGTATCCAGCGGATTCAAACCACACGATAGGGTCATTCGCAAGGCTTTTACGTGATTTGGAGAAACCGCCGGCCTATTCTTCAGGATTGTTATTTGAAAATACGGGTTCAACACCTTTATATGAAGCGGTGTTGGATGGAAAAGATGTATGCTTGCATTCGTTGCCAGAGCCACCCAGTGAACCCGTGATTGCCAAGAAGTTGCCCCCCACTTTGCGTGTCCAATTGGACAATTGTGCCAAGGACAATAAAAGTAGATATGTATTTGCATATTGGTCGTTGTTGGTTGCGAAAGGCATTTTCAAGGAGGTTTTTGTGTCCTTCCTACTGGTAGGCCACACGCACGATGATATTGATGCATCTTTTGGGCGGTGGAGCATGAAGTTGAGGGAGGAGGATTTTCCAACAATCCCCTTATTGATGAAGTCGTACATGGATTTGGAGAACGTTCCCGTCATCCCCCATATGATTGAGGAGGTGCCTGACTTTAAGGCATTTATAGAACCATTTATTCGAAGCGGAGCTCACCGATTGATCGGGCATACGAAGGCACAACAATTCCGCTTCTACATGCGTGACGATGGTGTACCCGCCATGCAATACAAGTTGTTGTGCACGACACAAGACTGGAGCCCGCCGGAAGGTCTCCTTGTGTGGCGCGTGGATGCGGATGGAAAGACGATGTTACCGGATGGAGAGCCCAGGCCTTGCAAGCCAATACCCATGAAGAATTTGGAGGATATTTTGAAAGGTATATCAGGCTTCATACAATATTGGGAGAGTTTGAAGATAGCGGATGTTGGTGGATCATGTTGGCATCGTTACGGGAGTTGGATACATTATTGGACACGTGTTCGTGCCGCCTTGTCAGACCTACACCAAGATAACCCTCATACATTGAGGCACGGGTTTTGGCCACAAACTCGTGTCGAAGTACAAGCTTCGGAGGCTTGCCTTTTGGAAAATGGAGAGGTTCGTGAGGAGTTTGATGTGGACGACCATTACGTTGGGCCTGCTAGTCAACGTCCCCCACCTTCATTCCGCATTGCGGTGGATTGTCATGAAGGCTATATGCTCATTTTGCGTCCTGGAGATGAGACATATGCGAAGCTAGTGTGGGTGGCAAGAGCTTTGTCTAAACCAAATTTTGCAACTTCCAGCCCTCATTTTCGACAAATACAAGTGGAGTACTACAGACCGACAGCACGGAACGAAGATGTGATTCGGCATTATACAGGCTGGGATACAAACCATAATTTTCGGTGGAAGGTGGATTCTGAGCACGGTCCATCTTGGGTGGATACAGATTCCATATTCATAGCATGGAAACCACGGAAAAATCATAGTGGATCAGTGTCCATCCCTCAAAAGTACATAACTTTTGCAAAAGACAACCTTGCTCGGATCACACAAGAAGCAACCCACGTTGAATGAGAGAGTTGGTAGGATTGTGTAAGCATGATTATAGTTTCATATGTAATTCTAGCAATATATATTACTCATATGTGTGTTCTTCAAAATTGGGGTAGAGTTTGGGTTGAACTTACGAATGCTATATTGTTTGGGGATGGATGAATATCCATTTACTATATTTCAAAACAAATGTGAAGTTCATCTTATTATTAAGTTTGGGACTAAATTGTCCATTGAAGAAATATGCATTTATTACATGCACTTCGTATGTTGCAATGTCTATATTTTATTGACCATGCTAATAATAGAAATCATTTTATATGTTTTTTGGGTGAATTTTGTTTGGAGTGCTCTACCCAATGTGTTTTTGTTGATGAAGTTGGTGTCGAGTGCTCTACCATATGTGCTTATGTCCGCACATCATAGATTTGGGGTATTAGAACATATAATATATTTGAGATTGTTGACAATATAGTTTCGGGCATCTTCATGTTGTTTGATCCATATATTAATTTGAGACTAGAGAAAGTCTCAATTTAACGAATATAGTGTTATGGGTCCTAACAAACTGCTCGGATGTTCATGTGATATATCGTATATGCACGTGATACAGGCCTCATAAAATTATGCGTTCTATAAATAGACGCCTAAAACGCATAAAATAATTTGAGCGGCGCGCATAAATTAAGAAAAAAAAATCAAAGATGCCCAGAGGTTGTGTAGTCCGACGTGCAATTTAGGGTTTAGGGTTGGTCGTCTACATTGATCAAAACCTTCTATCCCGCCATATAGATGGGACCGTGTCAACACAATAAAACATGCCACACACAACGCCATACGAAACACACTCCAGTTGTCCAATTCCTAGCATTTTCCAATCATTTCTTGAAAAATGGTTATTTTATGCGCCTCGGATGCACGGCGCGCATAAATTAAGCTAATTTATTTAATTTATGCGAACGCCTAATTTTATGAGGCCTGACGTGATATAAAGAGTTGGGTCATTGACATGAGGATGTTCAACAACCAGCAAAGCCATATTTGCATCATTGTCGCTATTCCCAGTCAAATATGGCAACATGAAACTCTCAAACTCCATATATAATAATACAGAAGTAAAAAGAATTAAACTACGTAGTTTAACAACTTGGAATATTCTATTATTATAATGTATGCATTTGATTCTTTCAAATAAGCACAGACATTTCAACCAGAATGCACGTCGATCATCATTGTAGAGCTATTCTATAAATATAATAAATGAACTAAACTAAAACACGGCTATGAAACCCCACTAGTATCATTACACACCAGAGAAGCAGGTTGCTTAAACTTCCATCCATGCCATCATCTCAAAACCCGCTCGACAAAGACTCTTGCAGTTAGTGACTTTGGATTAAATTACATTCTTGTGTATCTGTGAGGTAAAGCAACTCATGATTGTCCATATTCAAGCTGATGCAGATAGAACTCTAAGAGATAAGATTCTCTGACTCCGAAATGTTGGTTGATGTTTAATAGAACCCAACAGAACTTACCAGGCATGTAGTATGTTCTATATCATACTGTACTACATACTCTACTACAAGTCACAGTCCCAATTCTTCTTGATTTGGTTTACAAGAATGTGCACGAGAAATTCGCACGGATGTGAAAGCTCTTTAAAATGGAGGAAGCAGCTTCAATGTTCTCAACGAATGTGTACATCTGTTTCACCACAAAAGTTGAAGAACTTGTCTGTACTAGACATCCGTATTACAATGCGGAAGAAGGCTTGGGGTTTGTGGCATCTATGTAAACTTATCCATCGTGAATGAAGGTGCTCTAGTAAAAACAAGTCCCCTATAGGGATGAGGTATGACTCATTCCAGTTATACTTCATTGCACTGATTTGGGGTCTTTGATGTTATTTTCATAGTCAACTCATCTAAAAGTAGTCATCTATAGGTTATAATATAATTTACTACATTTTCATATACGCGCAATGGATGAGTTTACATAGACAACACGAATCCCTAGCTGCAGGGGAATAAGATGTACTATGAGAGTCAAGACTTTCCATCAATGTTACAAGATATGATAAAAGGTATTAAAGTTTACAACAATGTTTGTGGTATTTAGTGTCACCTACTTGTCAGAGTCACGATATGCTTTAAAATCTCATTTCAAATGCAAGTTTTAACCAAATAAAGTCATTAATGTTCTTATAATGTCCAAACAACCTATTTCATCTTTGTTGGTAAAATGAAATATATTCCAAGGATACATGGCATTGCATATTTCCAATAATTAAGTGACACTGAAAATCATAAATGGTGTACATATAATATCACATAAGTACCTAACTCACCATCAAACCAGAATGTAATGAAAGTCAATGTTCAAGTCAAAGATTTACCAACTGATGATCACCGAAATAACCATCCATGAAATTTAACCACATCAAATCCAACAAGACTCGAATCAGATTGTAGAGTCACATGGAAACTTCATATATAATTGAATATTTAATTTGCACATGTAATTACAATCGCGGAAGGTTAATCAATGCTATAATTCTTTGCACTAACAAGTGCAAACACAAAAATTGCCTTTCACAGGACTTTGAAGCAACCTCCTTCAAAAGCAATCTACTGTATCTTACAATAACTCTACTCATATCGGTTTGCTCTGTCCAGTGCATCATAAGTGCTCTTAGCTGCGTCCTGAATCTTTTGGCCAGCCTGACACACACCATAAAAGTATTGTCAATAACCTCCGTGATAAATGATATGGGGTCAATTTTTAAGTATACAACAATCTCGCAGATATGGACAACTTAACTAAATTATGCAAGCACATTGTGGTGCTTTCAAAGTAAAGATTTCTCTTTCTTTTCAAACAGTCACATACAACCTTCTAATAATTATGTTATTCAGAATTCCTGATTAACCATCCCAAAAAATTATGGTGCGAGGCAAACTTGTTTTGGCCATTATCATACATAATTTCCATGCATTTTTTATGGGTGACAGATTGTGCACATCATTTCACATGAACTTTGTCAATGGTCTCTTAAGCCATGTGACAATTTTCAAAAGAATATGGGTCTGTTTAGCAAGTGTACTTAGAACAACCAAAGACTTACAGATTAAGCTGCATATTATATACCATCAACGTAAACTTGTATAAAATCATTCTCTTGATGAATCTTACTACAATAGCTTTTCATTCCTCATCTATGGGTAGCCCTATAAGGGGCAGGCTATACAATGGAAATTAATGCCAGCTCAGCGGTGATCGGTTTGGTTACCTGCTGCAGCAAGTTGGCGCTCTCATCTTTAGCCTGGCCGGCCTTGTCCTTCACAGCCTCCGCACCATCAGCGGTCCCCTGCTTCGTCGACTCCCAGGCATTTCCGGTCGCCTCCTTCGTTTTACCGGCCGCTTCGGTCGCGCCTTCCTTGGCGGACTCCATGCCAGATTGAGTATTATCCTTGGTGGCCTGCCACGTGGACCCGGCGGTGTCCTTCGTCTTGTCGGCCGCGTCCGCCGTGCCTTGCTTGGTGGACTCCCAGGCGGATCCGGTGCTCTCTTTCTTTTTCTCGGCAGCATTCTTCGTCCCTTCCTTGGCGGATCCGCTCGTTTCCTTCGTTTTCTGGGCTGCGTCTCCGCTCCCTTCCTTCGCAGAGTCCACAGCGGAGGACGTCTTGTCCTTGGTCTTGTCTGTGGCTTCGGCGGTTCCCTGCTTGATCGAGTCCCAAGTAGATTGCGCTTTCTCGCCTATCGAAGACGGGTCGGAATCTCCGCCCTTCGTCGATTTGTCGTATGTTGTGCCGGAGAGGGCTTCGTCCGCCTTCTTGTCGGCCGACCCCGTCAAGTTCTGCACAGAGAAGTTGGGCAATGTTATTGATATGACTCAACCGTAACTGTCAGTTCAATGCCATCGTAGATTTTGTTGCAGAAATTGTGACACATGATCGCATCACCTTATCGAGTAGCTTAATTTTTCTGTAAGGTAGAGCATGCTAGAAACCACCAAACCCCAGCAACCTACACAGTTATATGATCTTGCGGTTTTGAATCATCCACCAATATAATTCTGAACTGTCAATATTACTTTTGCATGCGAAATTTAATCAAGGCAAATTTTAGTGCGTTGGAACCCCCTTTCTATCTCTGAATGAGAGGATTTAATAAATCTTCAGTCTAGTAACACGTTGTAGCTAGACTCGGTTAACGCTTGAAGTGATTGTTATAGCATTATCGACGTAATTGGGTCGCATTGCAATATTTACGGGTGCAAAACCAATCACTGATTTTAGGAAAAATTCATAGCATAATATCATCCAGCGACAGGGGTGAACCGATGTGATTTACATCTAAAAAAATCAGCACATCATAATTATAATCTATTTAGAAATCGGTAAGACCCGTTGATTACATGTTTTTTTTTGTGACATTCATGGCCACATGCATCATTTTCTCAACCATACATAGTAAGCTGAAGTCAATACCTCAACATCCTTGTGAGCACTCTCCTTGGCACCTTCGTAGTCAGCCATTTTATAGTTACTTTCGAATGTATTCGAAGATTCACACAAGGTCGAATTAAGCCTGCGAGGTCCAAAGCGTCAAGTTAAAATCAACCTCTCGTCACAATCAAAAAGGAAATTTTCGCACCCACCTGTTGATGGTCTCTTCTAATCTGATAGCATCTATTACAAGTCGCAAACATTCACCGGCAAATTCATCTTGAAACAGAACAGGACTTGACCATCTCAGATCCACCGACATTAACAACCTCAAACATAAACGACCATTTGAACCTCACAATTTCCATCTGGACAATTTGACTTGATTAGTGAAGTTCAAATCTATCTTCTACAACAATATAATTTTAAATTTCAAGTTCGGACCCCCTAAGACAGTACCCACTCTCCCAGCTCGAAATTCCAACTACAACAAATTCTAAACCTACTAACACATGAATATCAGTCTCAAAACGAAAACCTGAATCACAAACATTCAACTGGCACTCAACAAAACCGTGTTCCCAGATTAAATTCAAGTTCTTCAAAACTACCCACTCCTCACTCTCCAGCTCGAAAAACAAGACTTACAAGTGGGCTCAGAAGTACTAACCTGGAGTTTATTCGTAGCTTAGCAACTCAAGAACCCAAAAATTCTCAAACACCGAAGACGAAGATGAGATGGAAGAATGAAAGATGTGAATTAGATGGCTTGCAAAGTTAATGCGAAGAGGTGAGATATTTGCAGTGAAGGCATCGAGTGACCAGCTGCTGAAGAGTGAAGGGAAGGAGTGCGAGCATGTGGGGCACGGTGACGTGGGTGCTTATAAATGTTACACGTGGTTGGTTCTGCCAGGTGGGCAGGTGGCCTTATTACATGGGTCAGGCGGTGAGTCAGATGGTGTGCCACGTGGTCTGGTGCCAACTGGACCACGTCTCGATGACATGGACGCTGAATCAGGATGCCAATTAGTCACAGGCGTGATCCTATTTTATTCATTTGTTCAATATTGCTATGACCGTGTAGTTATTGTAAATAATACCCAACTGTAAAGAAGGAAATGCATGTATTAAATATTGTATTTAGTGTCACCAATTCTATTCGTCTTGCTCAATACTAATTGTAAACCACCCATGTAGTGTCACACACACTAAATGTAAACCTAACATTATTTGTCATTCTTTGTAAACAAAAATTGCACATCATAGATTTACAATGCTGCAAGTATTGTCACTTACTAAAACACAATATTCAAAATTTTGAGAGAGTGGGATCCTCTCAAAATCATATTGTCCATTTGGACACCTAAAAGTCATGTTAGGTTGATAAATACTAGATTATACTTTGGGCATGTAGTTTCCATTAAAATGAGAGTATGTTGAGCTGGGGAATCGACTCATTTAGGTTGAGTCGACCTAAATGAGGACAATATGTTAGTCAATTTAGGTTGAGTCGACCTAAATGGTCAATTTTAGGCAACACATCACTTCGCAATTTACAGTGGGAAATCAAATGTTATTTTTTTTTCTTGAACTCTACAACTCTCCAGTGATTTTCACTTCATTCTTGGATTAATAGTTTGCTTTACGTACTCCCAATTCACTGGAAAATTCTCAAAATTTTGAATATTGTGTTCTAAGTGATTTTCATCCAATGACAATATTTCAATCATCAATGACAATATTCCATTACAATAATGTTAGGATGCAGAATACATTAAATTTTGTTTTCAATAATCGGAATTTTGATGAACTAAAAGTAAGTTGGCATGACAATAAGAAGTTTCATTAGAAAAGTTACCACAGTGACATAAAATACCATATGACACTAAATACAAGATTTAGTGTATTCATTCATTGGGGATGAAGGGACTCTATGCACATTCATATTATGTGCAATTAGGTTGCTTGCATGAATAGGTTGCCTCTTTACCCATGCAAATTATCTTGGGACGACACCATATAACAAAAATTATAATTTTGTTTATTTATCCATATAACAAGCACATTGACAAAAAAATCATTATATTTTGTTCATTGTGATAGTAAATATTCAATCAATGTGATAGTAAATATTCTATCAATCTAAAATTTCAATAATGATATTAGTGTGGCGCAACCTAATTGCACATATTAGTGTAGTAAATCCTTGCCTTTTGATAGAATTGTGGTTACTTCAATCCCCAGGGGGTTGACTCTTCATTGGAAACCTAAATGACATGCATGGGTCACTATGAAATTAAACCCCATGTATAAGAGAAGTTTATAGAGAAAAACAAATGTACACGTACTAATGGCATGCTAGAAAATGGGCTCATGTGATTATACCGAGATTTTCAATTTAATGTGATAATTGCCTCCACTACATATACAAAATATAAATCATGAATTAAAATTACCTTATTACATGTAAAATGCATGTTCACTTTCTAATGAGAAAATCGTTGAACCATTTTTTTCATTCATGATATGTAACTCAATGATTGCATCAAACAAACAAAGACAAGAGCACAATAACAATATGAAGAGCAAGACTCAAAGAAGCACTCCAAGAGCCTCCAGCTTGTCCTAGAACCCAAATGCAAACCCTAATAAGAATAGTCAAGGGAGTCATTGAGGACTATTACCATATAACAACAATGGATGAATATGAATTGGATGAAACTAACACATGTATCTATTGTCAAAAAAACTCTCTAAACCTTAGGGCCCTCTTTTGTACCTCGGGAGGTCACCCCCTCATGTGTTATGTAACCACGTGCGTACAAAGGGTATTTTTATGGGGGCTATTTACCTCCTCATTTGGATTTTAGGGAACCCTTTAAGTAGAAAAAAAAACAACTTCACCAAATATTCAGCATCCTATAGGTAATTATAAAAGAAAACCTAGACTATTTCAAATGATGCTAAATTACTTATAAAATTTTGATTTACGCATTTTGTACGAAGGCAAACATAAGACTCCAATATGGCATGGCATATATCCACATTGCTATATATTGGTGAAAGAAGAGTGTACACAATATAACCTAGTCGTTTAATTTTTCATCCATTGTGCATGTATTATATGTGAATATACTCATCCTATTTAATTTTTAATTCCTTTATAATTATTTTTGTCATACTAATTTCTTCCTACCTCAAACCTAAAATGGGGGCTTTCCCCTTATGCTAAATTATATATAATCACATGTTTCGCAATTTAAGTAGGCTATGATAGATCCAAAGTTTCTATAATTTTTCTTGCCAATGAATTAAAAGCACCCCATAGTTGTTCTGACGTGGTTTCTACTTTTCGGCTAGTCACCCCCCCCCCCCAAGTTTTATACATCTACGTTTACTTCAACAACAAAAAATAGCCTTTTTAAATGTACACACAAGAAAAAATTAATACCTTTACGTTATGTATACTATGTACGCTACTGCTTCAAAAAATACCCCTATTTACATTCACGTTAGTTTGTAGGTGGACCTATATTCGTTAATTTGAAACTTTCTCTTGTCTCAAATTAATATATGAACCACAACAACATGGTCTAATGTTTGGGTCGTCCTACCTAAACCATCTTGATATGAGTTCTTAATTGAGTTCTTGATATGAACACCCGCTTCAAAGTATTTGCACCTTACAACATTCTCCAATATCTGTGTGATTTTATCCATGTTTTTATATTTGTAACTGTCTCAAAATGCCGAAAAAGTCCCAAATTAACGAATATAGTGATTGGTATGAAGAGTCCACCCCCCAAGTCAGCCACTATGTAAGAGCCACGTTACTCTTGAATTTGCCCTCATTTTGACTTCATGTGAGAGTTCAATTTGATGAGTTTGGTTATTTTCTTGGTATTATAAGTTCAACATGTACATTATCTCATTTTGACTTCATCATTGTCGTCATTATTTACAAAGAATCCATATTTGCGGTGATGTGTTTTGATGATTTGTAACTCATATGCCATCATAGCCATTGGTTGGATTAAGAATTTTATGAGATTGTAGGGGTAGAAAATGTGGATGGAAGGTGAACACCCTAGTGGTCACCAAGGGTAAAGGGGAAGGGGTACACCCCTTGCAGTTGCCTTGGGGGGGGGGGGAGGGAGCTTATTAAAACAAAACAAAAAACCTCACTCTTGAGGGTCTATAAGGTAGAGATACCCAAACCGGTTAACCACCCTCTACCCATGCAGTAGACCTCCCTCAGAATAGTGAAGTGCCATTTCTGAAACCGATCATGGCGAGGCTGCCCACTTCAATGCGTGTACACTTAGTTTAGCCAAATTTAGTCATGTTTAATGTACTCATGAGTTAACCGGTTTAGGTGATGTTCTGTATGAAAATGCGGATTACCGTGTTTGGTGTGAGCAGAATCTAGTGAACGAGTAGGAGTTTGACAAACTTTCCACTTTGAAAAATTGAAGAATTTTTTGTACATGGAAGAAAAACATGAAACAACTTGCATTCTTCATGAATCCTTGTCGTCTATCTTGGAAAATTATCTCATGATTGTAAGACCATATCTTCAATGCGAATCACCTTGTTTTCACGGTTTATGGTATCTCTACCTTAGTTTTACTATTCACAACCTGATTTTTGGCAAAAAGACAAAAGCAAGGAAACCATCAACTACACCCTGCTACTATCATCTAGGTCTAAACAAGCATTTGCATTATATATCACTCCGTCATACTTTCGGAGACTTACTTGCTGAAGGCTTTGTTGGTGGACCACTGGACCCTACACTAAGACCTTGAGTGTCAATTGAAGGCGTGCTCATTTAAAGATTTGTTTCATTACTAAGGGTTGTTGGCTTAGCTTTTGAGCCACTCAAAAGTCGACCTAATACAAATATCAAATTACTTAAGCTTAAATCAAGGCACTTTGATGGTTTGGTGCATCCTTCTTGTTCAAGAACAACACAAGAAATGTCCACCTTAGGTTGATCCTAAAGCCATGGGCAATGATCGGGGAGAACCGGCAGTTAGTTACAAATGAACTGGTTGAGTTTGAGAAATAACCGGTTGAAGTTCAAGACTGCAGGAGAATTACCGGTCATTTTAGAGGAATTTATAGAATATACCCCAATTTAATAAAGGAAAACCGGAGGATGTCAACATGTAACCGGTTGGACTTGCAAACACTAGGATCTCAACCGATTATGCCCAAAAATCTCCCCGATCACTGGCCATGGGATACATAACTCACTGCTTGGTTTAGTTGGCACCCAATAACTCAATGTGCAACATGTACATTCTCAACCTCTTGTGATGATAAATATTTATGCAAAAGATTATTCTACTTTGAATTTTCGATGTGAGAATGTCCCATATGTTGCATGCATCCGTCATAACGTATATCTCACCCTCCACGGAAAAACCAAACTGGTTAAAAATAGAAGCTGGGTTGACTTTGCTAAAAATCGTGTTTTATTGGTTGTTGCATTCTTGACGCCCTTTTGGACGCATGGCTATGTTTAGCCAGTTTACTTATTCCTTTGTTAGAAATCGAGTTTTATTGTTTTACTACATTCTTGATGCCCTTTTGGACGCATGCTATTTTTAACCAGTTTGGTTTTTCCGTGGAGGGTGAGATATGCCCCCATAAATGCGCCCGTAAATGCCCCAACTATGAATGACTTGAATGCTCACAAGCCATGTCCGGGGAGAACCGGCGGTTAGTTACAGATGAACCGGTTGAGTTTGAGAAATAACCGGTTGAAATTGGAGACTTCAGGAGAATTACCGATCATTCTAGAGGAATCTATAGAATATACCTCAAATGAATAAAGCAAAACCGGAAGATGTCAACATGTAACCGGCTGGATTTAGAATCATGAGGATCTTGACCGACTTTGCCCAAAAACTTCCCGGGCATTGCTCACAAGAACCTCTTCAAGACACCCAAAAGGCCACACCCTAGGGGATGGACTCTTCATACCATGTACAAAACTAACATGAGAGTAGAAAGGGGTATTATTTGCAGCATTAGTGTACATAATACACATAAGGGAGTATTTTTTTTTCTCTAGTGTGCACATCCAAAATGCTATTAAGAATTTTAGATTAAAGATAGATGTACAAGAAGGGGTCCTGAGGTTTAGAGAAAAATTGAGAATTGATGTGCTAGGTTCATCTAATTTATGTTTTCATTCATTGTTGTTAGTGGTGGTCATCGTCCCCAATGGCTTGTATATGAAGTGTAGGCCTATTTATTTCATGATTTATATTATGTGTATGTAGTGGAGGCATTTATCACATCAAACCTGTATAAATACATGAGCCCATTTTCTAGCCTACCGTTAGTACATAGGCATATGGTTTTCTGTATAATATTCTCGCATGTAGGAGGCTTTGTTTCATATTCACCCACGCCCATCATTTAGGTTTCCAATGAAGAGTTCACACTGTGTTGAAGAGTAGGGGTTACTGGATCAATTCCTAAAGATTTTGTAGGCAACTTGAACAAAACTGAGTAATTGTATATAGACTCTCATTTAGCTTTGCAGCATACTTTCATGCTATTAATGTAATGTAAAATTTTGCATAGATGTGCACAAGTTTGTGTAGTATCATATATCCAAATTTTAAATTTGAAAAAGAACTTATGAATTGTTCATGGTTGTCTATTGAAGATGAGTTTGTTCAAAGTGTACTCAATATTGTTCGTTAGTGTATGATGATCGCCCATGTCAATAACTTATCAATAAATTAGCAATGTAATTTTAGATTATTTTATCAAACACATGTACAATGATATTAGATTAACTATAAAAGCTTAGAAATTTAATTTATGCTTTTGAGTGTCACAATATTATTCATTAGTAGAATGTAACATAGACCTAGGGTTCAATTCAATTGCATTGTGGTGCATTACTCATTCGTTGTATGACAATTTATTTGCATTCAAACTTATTGGTAAACAAAGTTTTTTGTACAAAAACCCATGTATTTCAAAGAATGCATGCACGGCATGGGTTGTTCCCCATGCACTTCAAAATAGTCCCAAATTTGTCTTAGAGTCCTGAAATGTTAATATAGTGTTGGTAGCCATTGAGGATTATGACCATATGACAACCATGGATGAAAACATGAATTGAGTGAAACTAACACATCTAGTGTCAATGTTTTCTCTAAACCTTAGGGCCCCCTTTATGTACACCTACCTTTACATCAAAAAAATAATAGCCTTTGTAGATGTACACACTAGAGAAAAATAATGCCTCTCCCTTAATATGTATATTATGTACACTAATGCCTCACATAATACCCCTTCTTACACTCACATTACTTCTTAAGCAGTATGAAGAGTCCACCCCCCAGGCCTTATTGGTTGTGTGAATCTCCTTTGTAATGGCAAATTTAAAACCCACCAATGTTTGCATCTCCCACCGAGTGACTTTGTTCCAACTACTGCACACATATATCCAATGCCATCGTGTATGTTATGGACCTACAATTATTCTTTATTTTTTGTGGTTGAGGCAAAAAGAAATTTTGGACAACCCTCCCCATTTTTGTTGGGACCCCTATAGTCGATGTTGCCAACCAAGATTATCAAGATTAGCAAAATACATGTATTTTGCATTTCATGTATTTGTAAATGTACTCACTCATATGTCATATACTCCAAATACACATGAATATTTACGTGGGAATTGTTGAAGAGGAATTCACTGTACACCAATTTGAATGTGAATATGAACATCCTTGGGTACACAACTCCCGTATTATATGGCCCTGATTATAATCACTTATAATGCATTGTAGTCCAATCACGAGTGATATAATTTGTTGTAATGTAGGAAATTCTTGTAGCCCTTCTAATAAGGAATCCAAAAATGTAATTATATATAGGAAATGAATATTCTTTGAAACATACATTTGCATTAGAAACCTAAATATATGAGTTTTAAAAATACAGGTACTATAGGCCAAACTACCCAACTTTTTGGGTTTTTTTAATAAAAATTTAATATTTTTTATTATAAATAAAACATTGCCAATGACATTCAATTTTAATTGGAGGCAACTACTCGTGTGGATCTTCTAGAATTAGGCACTCTACAAGGTTTAAAAAATAGGTGTTTCAATTCTTTATATATGTTGTGGTATTTTTTATAATAAATATGCAACCCAATTTTTTCTACATCTCATTTTATTAAATTCGATCTTCATCCAACTTTTTGATCCTTTTATTTTTTATAATTTGATATAATATTTATAAAATCTGTCTTCTAAGCTGTTTTAATGCCGATGCCCCCTGCGTATAATATGGAAGTTGCATGCCTAAGTGAAGAACACTTTCTCATTCAACTATGATGATTTGTACATTGGAAATAATCTCTAAAAGGCTTTGTATATGGTTTGTACTCCATATAATGAAGTCATAACATTATTTAGCGTCCTCGGATTGACCTTTTCAAAAGAGCATCAAACCGGCGCGCGCTGATTTGATGTTTTTTTGGGAACTAAGGTAGCACTATATTTAAATTGTTATTTAGCCTATTTTTTATCAATTTAGGTAGCTATTTTCATTATTTAGCATTTATTATAAAGGTGTGAAAGACAAAACTAACTCTGAAATGCGAAAAATATATTCATCTAGACTAGGTTAAAATAAAAACAAATCTAGAAAATAATAAAACCCGGGTACGCAACTCCCGTATTATATGGCCCTGATTATAATCACTTATAATGCATTTTAGTCCAATCTCAAGTGATATAATTTGTTTTCATGTAGAAAACTCTTGTAGCCTTTTTAACAAGGAATCCAAAAATGTAATTATATATAGGAAATGAATATTCCTTGAAGCATAAAATTGCATTAAAACCTAATTATATGAGTTTTTTAATACAAGTACCATAGGTCAAACTACCCAACTTTTTGGGCTTTTTAATAAAAATCTAAGATTTATTTATTATGAATAAAACATTGCCAATGACTTTTAATTTTAATTGGAGGCAACTACTCGTGAGGATCCTTTAAAATTATGCATAAGCATAGGTTAAAAAATAGGTGTTTCAATTCTTTATATATGTTGTGGAGTTTTTAATAAATTAATTAATATGCAATCCAACTTTTTCTACATCTCATTTTGATTTAATTTGGTCTTCACCCAACTTTTTGGTCATTTTATTTTTTTATAATTTGATATAATTTTTACAAAAGTTATCCTCTAACCCATTTTTATTACGATGCCCCCCGCGTATAATATGAGAGTTGCGTACCCGGGTAATAAAATAATTTAAAAAATGCAAGTCAATAAAGTGATTTCACTTTTCAAAAAAATATTCCGGTATTGATCTAAGTTGGGTACTAGTCTAAATTTGCAAACAACTTTTTATTAATTGATTGCATTTTGTGTAAGACATTAAATTTGTGCATTTCACCTTTGCTTAGCCTAGTCTTTACCTACATTAAGGAGTAACTTTTTTACTTTATGTACATTTACCTTGTACTCGCTTACGGATCCAAAGGGTACCCCGGTAGCATTGCTACTTAATGTTATGGTGCAAGCTTTGTATATGGTTTGCATTCTTATCAGCAAATGTATGATGAAACATAAACAAAAATCAGACCTCCCTTTTTTTTGGTTATGGTTATCAAAAGTGCATGTTTGTTGATTCCTTAGCTGAATCCATAGGTCCTCCAATTGTGTTCACTATTGGGTGCGAGTGGTTAATAGGAATTGAAAACATGTTAGTTCAATCTCTTTTAAACATGTGTTTATACTGTTTGTTCTTTGATCCTCGCTCAACCTCACACCGATTAAGTATAGGCACGTCCAATTAAGATAAGTAACTGAATAACATTTGCATACCTTAAACCAACCTTCACCTAAGGCTTCTCTCACCCAAGTAACCAAGCTCGAGGAATTATGATAAAATTGGTGTCGTGGGAAGGAATGTCAATAGATCCACTTTTCAGGTTTCTAAGTTTTTGATTTGAGACAAAATGCAACAACTTTAGTCCATTGCAAAAAACAAACTGGTCATCATGACTTGGAACAAAAAGAGGGGCAACCCTTTTCAAATTGGGTTGCACATGGTGGTACCAAACAATCCCAAACTGTGATCAACTAAGCCAACATGAGGTGACTTGATAGTTTTAAAGATTATAGAAACTGACTAGTGGTAGCGCACATTGTGGACTCCCCACAATGCATCAAAGTTGTCGAGAACATCATACATAGCTAAAGACCTCAATAAACGAGCATATTTGACCAGTCCCATATTTGGTTGGTGCATCTTCTCATCCCACTAATTATAGTTACAGGTCAAGTCGTTCCTTTCAATCTAAGCTAGATGGGTCTTAAGTGGATCGTTTTCTTAATCAAACCCTACATCTGATTGGTATGTGGATTAGTGAGGATCAAAAACCAAACATCATAAAGACACATGGTTGAAAGAGATTCAACGACTACATCTTTGAATTTTAATAACTATTCTACACTCAATAGTGACACACAATTGGGAAGATCTATATATCCAATTAATAAATTAACAAATATGCACTTCCTATAACCATAACTAAATCAGGGGAGTTTTGATTTTCAATTCGGTTTTTGCATATGTTTCATCATAGATTTGCTAATACAACACAACTTTTGTTGTGTAAATCTAATCAATAGAACTTGGAAAACATGAATTACGAACCAAATACCTACATACCTTAGAGGGTCCACAAGCTGATGGCCCTAAGGAAGAGCCATGTTCTGAAAATGGTTACCAAGAGGAAAAAATATTCTTCCCAAGGATTTGTAGGCAACTTGCACTCAGAAGCTTAGAAGTTGCGTTCCAATCTTTCAATCCAGTATCACCTGTACTCCTCACCATCATGGAAGTCTCAAACCCACCTCAGAACTACTAGTTGATGTCCGTTGTTATCTTAGGTGGAATTAATGATATCATAATTCCACTTCATACAATATGAAGCGTAAATCTATACGATTACAAGTCCATCCACTCGTGCTCGATAAATTGCTTTGTTCATACGTTGTCATGATTAAACTGAGAATTGAACACCCCATAATGAAGTTTCTGCACTCAAATATTCGGAAGATGCTTCAATTCAATATTGTGGTGTGGAAGGAACATGATTTATAAACCTTGTGAGCTCAGAAAAACCCAATGGTATTAAAGAAACCCAGTGAACTTCAGGAATTAATGCGAAAAAATCGGGCTCACCTCCCAAATCAAACGCAAGGTTGAAGTGTACCACTTTCACCATGTTGCACTATTACAGAACAGATAGTGTATAATTTTTACTTTTAATTACAGTGCAAGAAATTACAACATATTGTAGTTTGTTATAGACATTATGGAGAATTGCATATACGTTTCATAGCCATGTCATTGAGTGCTTTGTATACAACAACAATCTCACTCTACTTTTAACACAAGAAGCATGGCCCGATATGTACAAACAGGGTAAGTAGTGAACCAGTTGAAATTTCCTTCATGAAATCAGCTGATGTGATCATCACACTGAAGTACTCCAGGAATTTGAGTAACAACATCCATAGATGGTGGGCCTACAGTAACTGCTGGTGATCAAACATTGATATCATCCTTGTAATACAAAATCTATTTACATGATTGCAAAGATCAAATACAACCGAACCGAATGAATTGATTCGGCTCAGAACAGATCAACAGGATCTGATCGTCTGTCATCAGATTGTGGCACACCCACACACACCTCTGAAGAAAATTTACACTGCAATTACTACACAATGAGCTGCACCTTGCTGACTCAACAGCACTCTGTAGACCACCATTAATGCGACTTGGAGCCTTTTCTCTTCTGCTCTCATGCTGGATTCATTGACCAAAAAAAAATGTTGAAACCAAGTGCCGCCCAAAATGTTACGAGTGCTTGGATCTGTGCCTGAAGCAGGAGCTGGATCAACTGCAGACCACTACATCATGTTGCTGTGGGCATAATTACATTATAATTAAGAAATTATAAGTGTGTACGAAAGAGTTGCCAGATTTTGATTTTCAACACTGTCAAGTCCACTTCGACCAGAATCTTGTGCATTGTTGCTCCAAAAGCCCGGGAGTGGCAGCTACCTGGAGCAGATTCAACAGCAGGGGTCAGCTATATAAACATTTTACCGTCTTTTTTTGAAGTAACACAGTGACACACCATCCATTCCTTAGATTCAGTGTTCAAATTGATTAAAAAAACAACTGTGCTAACGCTGGGGAGGGCGCGGGGAAGGTTATCGCCTGGGTTCAAAAGATTAGAAATCAGTTCCCTTTGGTCTGGTGATCAGTGACTATTGGCCCTGTCACCGCAGAGCACAACTCTTCCTTGGTTTTCTGGTCTCCTCGTGGTAAGGGTATGTGAGCCTTATGTGGTCACTCTACTGAATTGGACGCCTATAGTTTAGTGGTATTGGCAAGGCTCTTGTAGGTATGAACGGACACCAAAAAGACTCATGTTTCAATGAGACTGGCATAACATTATTCAATTGCTATCAGCCATTCCATTTTAATAATATCAGTGCATTGCTTCACCCAAGTTTTATCAGCCTAAATATGTCAATGCAGTGTTCTATTGTGAGAATAAACAAAGTAAAATTCCAAATAGAATCTAGCTTATTCCCGATCCCATTCAATGTACAAACTCAGTTGAATAATGTTATGGGACTTTGTGCTCAAAATACAAAAAAAACTATTGAAGGTTCAATAGTGATCACAATAATTGGGAGGAGGGCCTATACGATCGCTTCAAGAGGAAGAGAATCTTCAGTTTCACTCTTATAGCTTTTGTATCTCAACTCAATTTTGAAAATTGAAATGATAACCTCCTCAACTGGGTGAGCCAATTCCTACTTGCCTATCAAATGTCTCGAATTGTTCGCGGAGTTGGAAGTTCCCACATTAGGGCCACATATCTTGGTCCTTATATGTGCATTTCATTGAAATGGAAACCAGAAATATAGGGTTTGGAAGGAACTCTTCCTTGGTGTTCCAGTCTCCTGGTTCTGATTGCATTTTTCAATACCATGGAAACCAAGAAATTTAGGGTTTGGAAGAAACTATTTTTTGCTGATGTCACATTATCCTAGTTGTAGTGGGTCAGTGCTAGCGTTTATGTTGAAAAATCTAGATTCTTGATTGGATGCGAGATGATACATTATCATCTGTTGTAAGGCTGAGGCATCTATAGCCGATAAAATAAGAGAGTTTGCATCATTTAGGAGGAGTAATAGCAGGAAAAAAAAATTCCTTGCAAAGAGAAACAAATTCTAAGTAGAACGCATTTTTTTTTTTTTTTTTCATAAATATGAAAATTACTACAAATTTTGAAGCAGTAAAATTAGGGTAACACAATCGATCTATAGATTAATCCACAACTGCTCATCTAAATGCTAATCCTTGGCCACGATAGTTGTCAAAACTCTCATGAGGGGTAATCAATCACAAGCCACCACCACATAAACCAAGTTAACTCCGTTCGCCTAAAAACATGACCCTAGTGAACGGTTAAATGGACATGATTGACTATGAATGCCTTAACTATGGATGCCTTGACCTGAATTGATGACACTACCATATCTTGACCATTACATTCAATAATGGACACATGTCATCTTGTCATTGACTGTAGTAGGCACCCAATACCTATTTTGATGCTACGGTGGCTCGGTACATTGAATAGTTTCAGATGAATCGGTTGAGTTTGAGAAATAACCGGTTGAAGTTCAAGACTTCACCGGTCATTTTAGAGGAATCTATAGAATATAACTCAAATCCATAAAGAACAACCGAAAGATCACAACATGTACTTCGAAACAGCTAAATTTTGACCCGGCTGGACTTCGAAACAGCTGGACTTCGAAACACTAAATTTTGACCGATTATGCCCAAAAATCTCCCCGGACACTGGCTCGGGACGTTGGGCGCCAACTACGACCTAAGTAGCAATTGCGTTCTTCAATACCACATAAAACCCAAGGAAAAGGGTAAATTGGAAGAAACTTGTCCTTGGTGCTGCTCCGGTCTCGTGGTTATAATTGCATTCTTCGATGCCAATCCAGACCGAGAAATCAGGGTTTAGGAAGAGAAGGGTTTAGCAGCACTCACATGTCGACGACAATGTCGGATCAGAAAACAGGGCAGCCGTCCTTGATGATCCCGGCCGCCGTGGGGCATCCGGCGAGGGGGCAGTCATCCAGGTTGGCGCCCCACCAGTTGAGGCTTTTGCTCTCGAGCTGCAGCACAAAGTAGAGCAGGACGCCCATGAAGGCGAGCCCGGCGTCGAGGGATGCCGATAAGATGTAGTTGTAGCGAGTCCACCACGCTTTACGGTAGCGGAAAATGACGAAGTTGAAGATGAAACCGACGGCGAACCACGAGGTGTAGTTGATGGCGGACGCCGGGGGCATCATGCCGGTGGCGCCGATGAGGATGGGCATGTTGATGTACCTGATCCATGTTTGCTTCGGGAACACCTTGTGCGCGATGTAGACGGGGATCGGCGCGACCGCCCCGATTAAGAAGAACCAGTTCACGTTCTTGTAGATGGCCTCCGGGCCGAACATGCGCTTGGGCCCGATGAGGCCCCAGATGACGGACGCGTCGTAGAAGACCGTGTCGCCCGGGCACGTCCAGGGGCTGTTGGCGGGGAGGAGGTCAGGGTTGCAGATGTTGGGTATGCTCTCCAACAGCCACCATGCTGTGGACAGGTTCACAAATGCTGCCACGACCGTCCCGATCACCTGGCGGAGCGACCACACAACAGGTTTGCAAAACGAAACAGAATCAGTGTCCGGGGTGATTCTTGAGCTTAATCGGTTGAGATCCTAGTGTTTCCAAGTCCAACCGGTTACATGGTATGATCTTTCGGTTTTTCCTTTATTAATTTGAGGTATATTTTATGAATTCCTCTAAAATCATCGGTACTTCAACAGGCACAGTACTAAGATATAATGTGGAGAATTACACTACCTGACAATGGAACATTGCGCGAGGTGGGATCTTCATGTAGTGGCCCAATTTGAAATCAGACAAGAAGGAGACAGCCTGAGTCATACTGATGTAACCGTAAGTCTTGAAGCACACATTTGCAACAGGACGACCTGGGTAAACAATTCCAATGATGTACTCCGTGATGATGTTCAAGCCAGGCAGCTGCAAGTTACACAGAAGAATATAAATTTACACTAATTCATCAAAATCTAGATCTTGCCCAGAGATGCGATTGTGACCACGTACTAGCTGAGCAATACATCAAACTGAGCTCCAACTCAACGTTGCAATTTATATGTCAGATACATTATTAGATCAGCCCCAAATGGTACAATACCAATCGAGGAGCTGAACATCATATTCACAGGTATATGTTAGCTACTGTATGGACTCACTTTATGCATCAAATTTCTTGGAAAACAACAACGAAAACTAATGACTCAGAACCGAGATTTCCCTGACAGTTTATATGGTGGCCGTGCAATGATCGTCTAGACATCATGTACTTATAACTATAACTAGGCAATATATCAAAGTTATCTGCACCTCAACATTGCAAACTAGCTGATACATTACCAAACTGCATAATTAGTTGAGGAGCTGAACATTTCAACATATTGGTACATGTTAACCTATAATTTACATGTCGGATTCCTTGGAAAAAGTTAAAATGATCAAACTTAATTCATCAGATCCTAGATCCCCCAGATATTCTATGGTGGCCATATAGACATCATGTACTTAGAACTAAGCAAGGTATCAAACTTAGCTGCATCATGACCTCAATACTGCAAATTATCTGTCAGAAACACTTCTAATTCACCCTCAAAACAGAAATTTTAAATTATTAATTGAAGAATTGAACATGATGTTCAATGGTAGATGTTAACCTATACTTTATACATCAGATGTCCTTCGGAAATCTGCGCAAGAGGTAGGTTGAAGGTAAAGAATATAAAACTACCTGGTTGGTAGTGGCTGCAATGACTCCCAGCGGGAGGGTGAAGAACAAGGCGATGGCGCATGCGAAGAGCACACCCCACCACCGAAGTTGCAGTTGGTCGTTGTAATACTCACAGGCTAAGATGGCCAACCCAATCATGAAGCCGAGGAAAGCAAGAAACCAGTACTGAGGAACCTCCTTGTATGCCTTCATCAACTTTGTGTGCACATCTGGTTTCTCATTCAACGGATTCCTTATACGATGCCATATCTCACTGCCATCGATCACAACACCATGGCAACGCTTGGACAACTTATCCATGTCACGCATCACAAAGTTGACAATCAGACTTTTTTGCTGCTCAAAATATGAACAGGTCTACTGTTCATCTTGGTAACCACTTAAATCACTTGTCCAAATTCGGTAACAATTTCAAGTACTTCTCTCACCGACGTAAGGCATCAACAAGTGGAATTCCCCAAAATTATTAAAAGCTATATAATAAAGCCATTGAAGAGAATGACATGCGAGAGAGGGTGGCCGAGCCCGACGCCCAAAGGTATAGGGCCTTTTCTGGGACTTCCATCTCCACAGACAATTTCGGCCGTTGGATTGGATTGAGAACTGTTTCATCCCATTAGCAATTACAAATCATGAAGATTTTCATTCAAGTTTCAAAATCTGTGGCGAAATGCAAAAGTGATGAGAGGTCAAACTGAAGACTGTCTTCCCCTTAAACTATCATACAGACGCTACCAATTGTGTTAGGTGTTGAACTGAGATTGGACTGTGCGCTCAGATTAAAAAAAACACAATTCCAACAAATTCTAACACATGTCTTCACTACAAGCTCTGCCTTAAACCGCTCAAATATGGGTGTCTAATTAAGAAGAGTGACCACATAAGGCCGACAATGTACCCTAAATGTAGAACAAAATTATGTAACACCATGACGTTCGCTAAACAAAGAACCAGAGTGAGAATGATCTTGAGAGCGATGCCGACATTGCATAGGGAAGTTTAATAATTTATGTTACCGAGAGATTTACATTCCATTGAAGAGGATGACATGCGAGAGGGTGGCGGTGAGAGCAGCGAAGCCGACGCCATACGTGACCGCGAAGAAGGTACTCAGATGCAACTTGCCGTAATTGTTGTACGCCGTGGTGTTGAAGTGGAAATTCTCATCAATCAAGCCCAACACATCGTACTTGTCCCCAGTGCTCGTGAAAAACTGGCTGGAGAAGATGGGGAAAGTCTTGGCGTTGTAGACGTTGCCCCAGTAGAAGAGCGGGGTGAGCACGTACATGATGAACAGAAAGCCCACAAACACGTTGAGGATGGCGAAGAAGGGTGTCCCGAGGGGGGATCCAAGGAAGGAGGCGGCTGCGGACCAGTCCAGTGCGAATGCCCCCACTCCCAGGCCTTGTAGGCCAGATCCCACCTGGTTCGCGGTCACGGAGTGTGGCCACGCCCAGCACACCCATGAGAGCGAGGATAGCATGGCGAAGAGGTAGCCCGGGAGGGCGTAGTAGCAGAAGCTGCAGGTGAGCGCGATCATGAAGAATTGGATGCGGGTCAGCCCTCCCTTGGCTCGAACATCCTTCTCGTGCAGTGTCCTGTAAGTTGATCACACAAAGATTGATGTCCATTACAACAATTCTAAAGTTATCCCTTTAAGGCAAGTGGACTTTTGGTTGGGAGTTCTTTGTATTGCATACGATACTCTCCATGTTCGGTAAGTTTTCCGTGCATGCTTAGTGTTGGTTAGTGTGGAGTATTGAGAAAAAACATTCTATATCGCTTAGTTGAAGGTCAAACTGAGCATAATGAAGCGAATAATGAAGCGATATAAAATATTCTTCGTTTCAATTCTCCACACCAACACCAAGCATGCACCGAAAACTTACCGATCATGGAAGTATTGTATGCAAAATAACCAACTCCCGACCAAAAGTCCGGCTGTATGGGATGGAGCCCACCCAGATGTAAGGGATCAGGAACCTGCGGGCAAAGAGGCTCTTCATTCATCAATTATATCTATGCATTTATCCATCTAAAGGACAAAAGTTGTGCAACATTATTTGGTTAACAGTGTATGAGTTGATGGTGCGTAGGATAGAGCCCATCTGACGAAAAGGACCAGTATCCTGCGAAGGAGGCTCTTCATTCATACTTGCTGGCTCGGGATTTACATCTTTCTACCTATATCGTATATCTAAAGGAAGAAAATTGTGCAAAGCTCCCTTCTCTCTGTTTCGGGTCCCGGTGGCCTTGTATGTTTTCCTGGCAGTGATATAAAGCTCTTTTCATTTGTCTCCGAATAAATAAATAAAAATAAATAAGTTGTGCGAAGCATCATTACTGAAGAAGGCCATTAAGTACCTGAAAAGAGAAACTTGCACCAAGTTGGAAGGCCACCACATGAAGGCAGGCTTCACCAAGTAGTCACGAAAGATGCCGGCCCAGCCATAGCCAATCATCTGGGTGGTGGTGGTGATCAGAAGCGCAATGAAGAAGGTGAGCTTCCTCTTGTAAAAGGCCTTCACAATAGTGACAATGTTGATGGCATAAGCTCCTCCAGCTCCGGCATTGGCAAAGATTGTAATAAGCACATGCTCCTTGATGTTGAAGGGGCCGGGGTTCATCGACCACTCCCACGTGGTGAAAGGTACCCTGAACTTCCTTGTGGGCAACACAACCGCCATGAGGCGGCCGAGAGGGAGGCTGGCAATCTGGGCAGACACAGCACTGATGCCCAGGGGCTCTGTCCGGTAGGAGAAAAATTGGTTAAGGAATGCGAGAATGATGCAAGAGAGCAAACCGAGTGTCCACATGCGGAAGGTGAAGACAGGCATGTTGGGGTCATCGGTCGTGGGCACTGTGAGTGCCACCTCCTCCACTGGGGAGTTCTCCATGGGATCCACCTCATCGTTGTCATACTTCTTGCTGTGATTCTTGGCTGGGAGGTCTGCAGGATTATAATTTGTACATGGCATTGTTAAACCGCAAACGGACTTCATTTCAGAATGCAAATTTGTATCATAATTTACATTCTATCACCATGAATTAGGGTAGAGCTTATGCAGAGAGTGCAATGTTTCTTGCAAGCAAACTTCACCAAACTTCACCAAAGAAGCGTCTACAGGAATATACATTGCACCGCCAACAGACTTTCAGAATGCAAAAAATTATCATTCCATTCTATCACCAGGAATTAGGGTAGAGCTGATCCAGAGAGTGCAAAGTGTATTGCAACCAACCTTCACTAAAGTTCGCCAAAGAAAAGTCTACAGGAATGTACATTGCACCGCAAACAGACTTTCTGAATGCAAATCTGTATCATTACATTCTTCAGGGTCGATCAGCAATCTTATGACATCTAATTCTGAAGTTAAATCTGGCTGAGTTCGACTCAGGAGTGAAAAAGTGTTTCGAAAGAAATAAGAAATACTTGTCTGCGGGAATACACATAGAATTATACCGCAAACCTCCAGTATGCGAATTATCGGAGATGGTAATCTGCAGGAATTAATAAAGCATTGTAGCATTGCAAACAAACTTTCAGGATGCAGATTCATATCATTACATTCTACCGTCAGAGATGGCGGTAGCAATATTTGGTCATCTAATGCATGTCAAGCTTTTGGCTGAGTTCCTTATACTGCAAAGTATTTCGAAAGATAACTTAGTTCACCAAATCAAAGCTATCTGCAGGAATATACATAGCAATACACCGGAAACTTCCAGAATGCACATTATCAGAGATGGTAGTCTAACATGCTTTGGACGTCTGATGCAGAAGTTTATGCCCTTTCTGGCGTCCATCTTTCAAACTGTCAACAGTTTCTTACTCTTTCACGACCTTTTTCCTAAGAATTTGCAGACAGGAATTAGTGCACACCTAGGTCACAGTACTTGAATCACCAACACTTCCAAACCTTTTCTCCCAGATTCTTGTCACACTCTATTACTCAGACTCAATCGCAAGTTCACCAAAAGCAAGTCTGGGATAATACAGAGCATTACATCGTAAACTTCCAAAATGCAAATTATCATTATATTCTATTACTAGAGATGCAGGTACAACACTCGTTGGAAAACATAAAAAGTTCCTGGCCGAGTTTTCGAGGGTGCAAAGCGTTTCGAAAGCAAAAACCACCAAAGTTCACCAAAGCAAAGTCTGTAGGATACAGAGTATTACACCGCTGGGAGTGCAACCTATTTCCAAAGTCAGGTTCACAAAAGTTCACCAAAGCAAATTAGGCTTCTGCAGCATAGTACATAGCCTTACACCGCAAAATTCCACATTCATGCAAGTTATCGTTACATTCTATCATTACATCAGAGATAGTATTCCAGCAATCTTTGGACATCTAAGAAACTTCCGGCTGAGTTCCCGAAAGCGGAAAGCATTTCGAAAGCACAAAAAAGAAGAAAAAAAGAGAAAAACACCAGATGAAAACCACCATCATATCACGACGGGATGCTATGGCTAACACCCCTAATTGAACTTGTGATGTAACCTGCACATCAAATGCTCTTGCGGTGCATCCCGTGAAAAAGAAAAAGTACATAACATGGGATGGATCTGTAACCCAAGAAAACCAAAAGCATCACATACCTTGCAGCTCGACGGTTTCCTGAACGTAACTCATTTTCAGCCACCTTTTTGCTGCAGAAGACTTCAAGGCAGCCTGAGGGAAATTAATGAGTGGCGCTCAGGGATCGATGAAGTCAAGCGACACCTGAAGGAGCAATAAAACTTCCTTATTCTCGCTACTTCATGAAAGGGTACTTGGCCATCCTACTCCAAGAATCCTACTACTGAATACAGGCCAGAAACCTACCGGGAACCCACTCAAGATGGATGGTTGCAAATCCTAGCATTGCGTATCCAAGCATTACTGGCTAGCAAGCACATGTTCACGGGTTTTCTAACGTGATTATGAAAGTTCAAGGTAGTTCCAAATATCTCAAGGCGTACTAACAGTTTAGTTCTGCTTTAGTCTCACAACTTCGTCTTTATTATTAATGATGTAGTGGTTTAGTAACATTGGTTCTAACGTTTGGTTACCAAATTTGTGACAGAAGTTAAGTGGCAGTTCGGACTTAGCAGGCACATGGATGTCTTCGTCCACGTCACCTGGCCGTCGATTTTTGGTTTTTGTGTTATGTTTGTGTTGCAGCCTGTTCGAACATTGCTCCCAAGCTTTCTGGCGGGAAGCCTGTGGGCTTCGCGGCGAATTGCTTCGTCAGGAGCGCCATATCCAGGTTTGAAGCGTTAGTATGGGAGGACCGGAGAGAAGATTGACAAGAGTGATCGAGTGAATCAGAGGAGTGTCATGTGTAATTGCAATCAAGAGGTTCAGGGCTTAAGTTGGAGGATTTTGGGAAGGGATGGCGAGCGGGGGAACTGAGAGCGGGAAGACGTTTGGACTTAAGAGGATATCCCGACGACGTGGAGGTGCCGAAACGCGCATGGCGCAATGAGAAAGCTGCGCCTGAAATATTAGGGTATGAGACTTTGCTCGTTGGACGAGTCCGAGCTCAGCTCACACTCGTTGGTACAAAATTCCATTCCGGTAGTTTCTTCAAGGAGATATATATGTATCAGGACAAGCAAGTTATCGAGAGATGGATTTTTTAAAGGATTGGGACGTACATACACCCCGCCAGAAGCCTTGGACGTAATTGTTTTGCAAAGTACTCAATGGATTTTATGCATTGAATGATTGCTGGATAAGATATATAAATGTCAACAATACAATACAACACAAATACAATGTAAATATCTATGAAATATTTTTATTAGAAGCATCATGAAGGAAGATTTGTCTTCGATCTCTTAATCTGAAGCCGGCATTCTCGGTTCATAACCATGTCCTAAGCGCGTCTATGAAGCAGCGCTGCTCCAATGGCCTCTCTTTGCCGGATTGTGCGAAGAGTGCAGTGGAGCATTGCCATAAGGTCTGTGATTCTGAATCCTTGAGGATGCTAGTACGAAATCGTCGCGACTCATCAGGGTCGTTAACTGTTTTTGGGGCTATTGGAGATTACGTCACCTCAATGTGGTGGCGACTGGAGGATAGTATTGGTTTGGCTGGTAGAGGAATTAATGAAATGTCTCCGTGTCAGAGGCTACTGTCGGAGGAATGTCCCCATGTCCATGATCACATATATTAGTGCAGTCATAGAAGTAAGAGAGATGTTATTACAACCTTCTAGAGTGTTTCCCGAGATCGGACTACTTTCTGTAACGATATAACAGCATACACGACGTTTGAACGTTAACACCGGGTGTGTCTTTCCTTGGTACATTTTGGAAGTGAATGTTTGGTGGGGATAGTGCGGCAAAAGAAATGAAGGAATAATGAACCAAAACATTGCCCTTTGGAAAGTAAGGATGAGCCACATCGACCTGTTCTTGAAAACACAAGATTGACAGCAGTAGATTCCATTCAATGCGTCAACAATTTGCTCACGCAGTTGCATTACTGGTTCACGAGGGATACAATATACTCGAGCAAATGGAGTCTGGAAGTTCAAATCAGATTCTAATAATTTCGTGGAGAGAGAATGCAGACGTGCATCGTTGGCTGCACGCAGTTGGTGAGTATAGTGCTAATCACCTGTTTAGATAACAGAAGGGATTCGTAGTCTCAGCACGTCCAAAATTAGTTCTTGACTTCTGTTAGACTTCGTGGCTTCTATATGCAAGTGCAGTCATGGAATCCCAGGTACGCAACTCCCATATTATACACAAGGGCATCGGCATTAAAACAGTTTAAAGGACGGCTTTTGTAAAAATTATATCAAATTATACAAAAATAAAAGGACCAAAAAGTTGGGTGAAGACCAAATTAAATAAAATGAGATGTAGAAAAAGTTGGGTTGCATATTTATTTTAAATATACATTAAATTTAAAAAATAAAAAATAAACTTCACAACATATATAAAGAATTGAAACACCTTTTTTTTAAAACCTTGTAGAGCATCTAATTTAAAAGATCTACACGAGTAGTTGCCTCCAATTATAATTAAAAGTCATTGGCAATGTTTTATTTATAATAATAAAAAAATTAAATTTTATTTAAAACCCAAAAAGTTGGGTAGTTTGGCATGTGGTACCTCTATTAAAAAAATCATATAATTAGGTTATTAATGCAATTATATACTTCAAGGAATATTCATTTCCTATATATAATTACATTTTTGGATTCCTTGTTAGAAGGGCTACAAGAGTTTCCTACATTAAAAAAAATTATATCACTCAAGATTGGACTAAAAGCATTATAAGTGATTATAATCAAGGTCATATAGTATGGGAGTTCCGTAAGCAAGCACGGAATGTATCTTGTCGAATTGACATGTTCGATAGATATCATCACTTTTGATGCTTAAAGATGTATGTCTAGAGAGCAGACTTGAAAGGTTGCCTCTTCGATACCGAATAGTAGATTGCATATACCCAGAAGATGGCCATGATGACCCATAATGGCTACACCGATAGCAGGTACATGCTTGTCACATGTGAAAATGGAACAGATTGCATCAAGGTCGGTCTATTTAAAAACAAATTGCGTTATGTAACCTTGTGTTCCTGCAACTTGGCTGATTTCTATTTCCCTGTGACTGTCATTGTTCGAAAAATAGCTTCAATGAGATGCAAGAGATTTAACTGCTGGCAATAGGGCTGGTGATATAGATCATAACATTTTACCACTAGTTTGCTTAGCTCAGTTAAATGGCTCCTTTGAGCGGGTGGTGGATAAGTACCCCTACACAAATTTTATGCGGACTCTTAAAAGCATACAAGCTCGGGACTTGATGAATATTGGAGGAGCTCTACAACGAGTTTTTAGTTTCCTGCATGTACAACGTCTGGCACTTGATATTGATCGTTATGGTGAAGTGACTCTTTGATTTTTCTATTTTAGTAGTTATAACATGCCGTATTCATACACCGTCACTAAAAGACAACCTTCTTAAGTCAATGAGGCAGACACTCAAATAGAAGAGATGAACTAAACTCCTGTAACCACCCTATCCACTCTTAGGAAAGGTTGACGTCATTTGCGATTTCACTACCGATCTGCAGCTGATTATTGAGGGTTCACATTGCCACCTTGCACTGCTTGAGGGGAGGGTAGAGTAATTTTGAAAATCAAGGAGATCAATGCTTGCAAAATCAAAATTAAAAAATGAAAGCTTCTTGATGCTCTGTGAGAAACTACAGAATTCTTTTTTTTAACTCGAGCAACGAACAGATACACGAAGAGAGACTGTCTCTGAGATCTTTGTAAGCAAGATCATGCAGTATGGATCACCTAGTCAATGTTTTGGAAGACAAGTGAATGAATAATCAAGGATATTTTACCAGTAGAAGCTGCCGAAGTGCATGAAAAGTGGGACCAGTTCACCCTGCACTTGTCATACACCGTTCAAGTGCAGGGTGAACTGGTCCCACTTTTCATGCACTTCGGCAGCTTCTACTGGTAAAATATCCTTGATTATTCATTTCAAAATACTGGAATTTGCAGACTCTTATGTTGGTATACATGTAACCGAGACCAGAGAACTTGTCTTACTCCAAAGTCCAGGCGGGAATGTGTTCCAGGCAATGTGCAATAGTTTTCACATATCATATGTAGAAATTCTTATACTTGCAGGCCAGGGGTGTAATCCTTGTGTTAATGACTTGACTACAATTTTGCTCCTGACGGATGGCACGGAGCTTACTTCTTTGGTATGCAATTTAACTGCAGGGTAATCTAATAATCATTAGATGGTTTATGAGATATATAGCGCTCAGCATGTTTATCTTTCTCAAATATGAAGATTTTCATGTGTTGCAGCACGTTGTGAGTAACAGCTTACAAGCCTTCAGACCTGTTCCAGTGGGAGCTGATCTTGCAGTAGAGTATTTCGCTGGGATCGACGTGTGTTTGCAACTGTTCTAAGGTTATTCTATATAACACCGATTTGCTTAGTCGCCCTCCGGTCCTGTATGGAAGAGGTTTGTTCTTGCATGTGCTTTCACTGGCTCATCCTAAAGTTTATCACAATTGTGTGCTCTTGAAATTCAGTACCTTTACCTTATTTTTAGAGGAGAAACCTGTCTGACACTGCTCACACTGCTCAAAGGAATATGACCATTTCCTCCCCTCTTAAGTTGGGCAATTTATGGAGCAATCTTAATCTGCTGACAGGAATTTATGTAGTTGAATGGCCAGTAGGAGCTTTACAGCCTAGCAATGAGTAGAAATTCTTCTCTTAGAGGCAGGTTCCAAAATGTAGTCGCATATAATGAATAATTGTAAGTATAAGGCAAGTGGATCAAGGGGCCATTATCTGCGGAATAAGGATCACAGGTGAAATTCCAAGAGTGGCTCTGTTTGACTCAGCCTGTCCTGCTGCATCTTAACTATTTGAGCCAAACAATTTTACAAGGACTAGAACTCCCATTTCTGCAAGGATTTAAGCTGCATGGTACATGGTAGCAAGGAAAGAGCAAGATGAATGAGAAGAGAAGACAAGAATTGCAGTTGACCTCGGGTATTTGACCCTATTGTGGGCATTTCCAGCTCCTCATACAATTTCGACCGTCAAATTTAATCAGAATTGTGTTCTAGTTAGCAATTGTGAATCATGCATACTGTTACTTCAAGTTCCAGAATCGAAGTTGAGATGCAAAAGTTATAGGAGGTCAATATGAAGATTATCTTTCCCATTGAATAAGATTCACAAAGATGCTCTGAATTGTGTTAAACTATTGAACCTAGAATGGTGTCTTTTATTTTGAGCACATACTCCAATCTCATAGTAACACATGTCTTTCTAAGGTATGTATACCCGAATCCAACAAACGAACCTAAAACCAACACTATGTAGTATGTACCACAATCATACTGTAAGAATATGATAGATAGTGTTAGTTTTGTACCATATACAACCCAAATATTGGTGCCGAATTAAGAAGAGTGACCACATAAGCCCTCACACACCTTACAGTTAACTAATCACGAGCGATGACTCAATGGATGTGCAACACACACACACACACACTTACTACATCAAATCCATAAACTTTTATCAGAAAATATGTGATACAAATTTCCAGTATTTAGCTCCTAGACTACAAGTGGCTTAGTTAAACAGAAGAGTCACCTCCGGCACAGCCAAAGAAATTTTTGGGGTCAAGAGTCGGATTGGGTGTAGACTCGAACAGTCCAGCAATCAGAGGAATCATTGGGCCTGCGGTGTAGGTCAATTGTACAATTGCTTGGTCGACAGATAGTTGTTTCAAATCCAGATTCATTACATTCTGGAGGCAAACCTTTCGGCTTCGGTTTGCACGTGGGATCGGTTGATCTCTTTCACTGTCGTGCAGCCAGCCAGCGCCATGGACAACTCAAACTCGTCCCGAAGCATTTGCAAAACCTTCTTTACTCCATTCTCCCCTTCACAAGCAAGCCCGAAGACAACGGGCCTCCCAATCTGCAACACAAGTCATTTGTTCGGTCAGCAGAATGTGGAGAATTCACTACTACTACTAACTTCTTTGCAAATTATATTTGCTGCAGAATTGCAGACAGTGCAAAATGGAGGTCAAGGAGATAGATATAGCTTCACTTTGGAGCTTCATTGAGATCTGAAAACATTAGTGGTTTTAGTAACATGTTTTGAGATTAATGCACTTGCAAAGACTCCAGATGCAAAAGCACTTTTTCAATCAGGAGAATTTGGATAATTCACTACTTAGAACTTAATATTTGCAGATGATGTTTACTGTAGAATTGCATATCTAGTGCACAATGGATATCAAGTAGCTTCATGGAGACTGAATCGTGCGAGGTTTTGGTGACAATGTGCTGTGAGAGCAGTATTGCAAGTCTTCCAAAAGACTCCAGATGTCAAAGAACTTGTTAGTCAGGAGAATGTGGAGAATTTCACTATCAATAACTATTCTTATCAGATTAGGTTTTCTGCAGAATTGCATCACTGTGCAAAATGGAGGTTCAAGGAAAGATATGACTTTAGTTTTGAGCTTCATCGAAACTGAAATCGCTTGAGGTTTTGATAAAATGTTGTGAGGATAATGCACTTCCGACTTCAGATGCAGAGGCACTTGTTCAATCAGTAGAATTTGGATAATTCGCCACTTAGAACAACTGTTTTGCAGATTATATTTGCTGCAGAATTGCATGTCAGTGCAAAACGGATATCGAGGAGCTTCATGGAGACTGATACATCATTCGAGGTTTTAGTGACAATGTGCTGTGAGAGTAGTATTGCAAGTCTTTCAAAAGTCTCCAGATGCCATTAAAACTTGTTAGTCAGGAAAATGTGGAGAATTTCACTATCAATAACTAGGTTATTTCAGATTAGGTTTTCTGTAGAATTACATCACTGTGCAAAATGGAGCTTAAGGGAGAGATATGACTTAAGTTTTGAGCTTCATCGAGACTGAAATCATTCGAGGGTTAGTAACATGCTGGGAGGGTGGTAGTGCACTTACAAAGACTCCAGATGCTCCAAGAGCTAAAGCCTTGAGCACATCGGTACCACGGCGGACACCACCGTCGAGGAACACTGGCACTCGACCGGCTGCAGCTTGAACGACCTGAGGATATGGTGAACAGAAATATATCATTTGTAGTCTGTGACCACGTTTCAGGAAGAGATAGAGTTCAATGAAGCCACGGAGCAAGAAAGTACTGAAACCAACTAAAGAAAATTTGCATTGATGCAACGATCCACAGTATGCACCGTGCAGGAGCTCAGTTAGGTTAAGTTGGGGAACGTACCTCCTCAAGGGCGGAGATGGTTGCGGAGACGTAGTCAAGTTGACGTGCGCCATGGTTTGACACAATAATGCCGGCTGCTCCACATTGAAGAGCAAGCTTGGCTGTCACAAAATAATTTTACACATGTTAGGCAATCTGTTTCGAGCCAACATTGTGATACACGCAAAAAAGAAATGCACAATGAATGACCAGGTGGAAAACAGATTTGTAGTTGATGAATGAGAGATGGGGAGGTGGTTTGGGGAGGGGGAACTGCTTCTGCTTACTGTCTTCAGCAGTGATGACTCCCTTAACAAGGATTGGGAGTTTGGTGATTGTCTGCAACCACTTGACGTCCTGCAAACAATAAGTTCGACAAGCAACGTAGAAACCGAGTTAGTTCCTCCTGGAATTTCTTGTTGAGGACGATGTAATGAAGAGGCGATCTCTTTGCAATCGTCGAGTCATTAGAAGGAACATGAATGAATTCTTTGTATTGCATTGCATCCTACCTTCCAGCTGAGGGACCTGTCAATCTGGCCTGCGACGTAGGAAGCCAACCCGGAGTCTTCGGTCTGCATTCAGATTCATAGTACACATGATAATCGTAAGTTTCTCGGCGCCTGCTGTTGCAAGATATCAAATCAAACCGACGAAGAAGATAAAGAATAAGAAGACATACCTTATCCATCTTCCCGAGGTCCAAACCTTCGAAGTTCTTTAGGGTTAGGTGCGGTGGCAGGGCAAATCTGCAAGTATACAAAAGAGAGTCAATTTCTTATTCATCCTTTATCTCAATGGGACTGTTGGTGGAGAGTTCGTCCCCTATGATATTCTATTGGTTGCTCTGCATACAATATCAATAATTTCTTTCCACTTGTAGTGCATGCTCGGAGGAAGTATTCGACTTTGAATGAAGTAGAGCAACCTAGTTCGGTTCATTGACGGCCAAACTCATTCTAGCACCCCTTGGCATGCCAAAATGAGCTTGACCCTCAATGAACCGATACAGAATGTTTATTCCTTCAAAGTTTCGCACTACCTCTAAGCATGCCCTGCAAACTTACCGAACATGGATAGTGTTGTATGCAAAACAACGAACTCCCAACCAAAAGTCATCTTGAGTTAGAGAATAATTCTAACTCAATTGAAGTATTGCAGTCTGAGACCACGAGCCAATTTGTGATGAAATTTGGAACCAAACCTGTTCTTGATATCCGACTCTCGGCGCCCAAGGCGAGGAGTATCCACAGTCAGTGCAATGGCCTTGAATCCCGCTCTCTCGGCTCGACGCACGAGTTGCGCAACCACATTCCTGTCTTTGTACACCTGTTAAATACAAGAAAGAAATAAATAAATCAACGAAAAAAAAATAAAAAAATAAGTGACACTCAGATACATTACTAGAAATGAGGATGGACTTGCATGTCAATTTCTTGTGATTGGCGTGCAAACACTTGTTGCTGAACATACTGACCAATGACAAATTTCATCGCCCTTCGACATTGACGCTCTAATCATCCTTCTCTAAGTCTTCTTCTACAATGTGCATAGCTTGGACACGTTTTTTTAAGGTCAATGCTCCTTCCATATGGCCTTACTCTCGTAAAGAATAAAATTATCTCCAACATTGAGCATTGCTGCCAAGGTGTGCTCATCACCAGCAACATCCCATGTTGAAGCATGGCATCAGTTATCACCCATGGCATCAGTTGATGAAGGAGGTTTTGGAATGACAAAGAGATCAGTCATCTTCAAAGCTTTTAAAAAGAGAGGTCCAGTATAGGCAGATTCTTCTTACGTAGAGCTGGAAGAATCTGATGCCGGGTCCGACCGACGAAACCTCTTCAACGCTGCTGGTGGCCCAGGAAGAAAGGGTCTGCAATCGTTGCACACTACATAATTTTAAGAAGCTCCCTAAATTCCTCACAGGAAAGTCAAGAATACTCAATTCCCATCCCTGAAGATAGGACACTCAGCAAGAACACGAGAACGTGCTAGTAATCATTGTATACGAGTCCTTGCTTGTAATCGAAATCCACCAACCTACTAGCTGCCATGCTTGATATGAGATTACGACAAATGCACATAACGTTTGATGGAAGCCTAGAATCGTGTATTCTATAATGTTGAAACGCATACCATGATTGTGCCTGCAGCGGAGACGGCCCTCGCAGTAGCCAACTCGCCTGCAAGCAAGCAGCAAACGAACAAGGTGCCAACATCTTAAATTCTGTCAGAGAAAGAGGCATCGGACATATGATGATCATAGCAAAAGAAAATGGGAGATGACGAATTATCATATGACTCATTCCGGGATTCCTTGCCCTGCGGATGCGCCAGCTGCATGGCCGTGGGGGCAACCATGATGAGCATGGAAGCCTTGAATCCCATGAACAAGGAAATGGACATGGACATATGATAAATCTTGGACATCTCCAAAAAAATGACAAATAACGAATTAGCAGATGACTCATTCCAATTCCTTACCCTCCGGATGCGCCATTAGCTCCATGGCCATGGGGGCAACCATGATGGGCATGGAAACCTTAAATCCCATGGCCATGGACCTATCATACATCATATCGGAAACAAATGACAAATAACAAAATAGCAGATGACGGATTTGAGGATTCCTTACCCTCTGGATGCGCCATTCGCTGCATGGCCGTTGGGGCGACCATGATGGGCATGGAAATCTTGAACCCCAGCACTGTGGTGCTCAGGTCAACGCTAGTGACGTCCACGAGAATGCGGGGGCGGAACCTGCAGGTGGTGGAGAAATCCACCAAAAGGATTAAGTTTCAGGAAATTAGCCAGGATTGCACTACAATCGTTGTGGTCGAATGCAAAAAGAGAGTGAGATGAAGCCAGCCGTAAGTTGGTGTGAACGAGAGACACGAGAGACGCTTCGTGCTTCGTTCGCCCTTGGTCACAGCCGCAAATTCAGATGCAAAGTCGACTTCGTCAGGTTCACGGAGCGTGGCTAAGCGTGTCTTTTGTCTCCTCTCGGAGGTGGTCTCATTTGGGAAAAGCCAGAGGGTCCTCTCGGATCTTGAGTTCTAAAATGTTGTTCGATGTTTGTAGGTGTTTGAGATACAATCAGGGAGATCTGACCGCTAGTTACAGATGTCAGAGCCGGTTGAGTTTGAGGAATAACCGGTTCAAGTTCAAGACTTTAGGCAGATCGTCGATCATTTTAGAGGAATCTATGAAATATACTTTAAATTAAAGAAAAACCGGAAGGTATCAATATGTACAACCGGTTGGACTTGAAAACACTAGAATCTCGACCGATTTTGTCCATATTCTCTCCATTCTCATGTCTCAGGTGGTGGTAGGTGTTTTGAGTGGCCAGATTGATGGGAGATTGTCATCTTGAGGTTGAGTAGGATGGCTGATTGACAATCCACCACCACCTTACTTAAGGTTGGGTTAGTGGGAGATTATCATCTTGAGGTTGAGATGGATGGATGGTTCTGGTTTGTTGAGCATGTCTGTCCAGGGTTAAACGCGAGCGGCCCCCGGAGAGGTTAATTGTGAGAGATTCGCTAGCCCTCGAATGAGAGACAACTGGCTTTCGGATTTTGTTAGAGTCTTGGGGTATAGGTGCGCGGGTCTGGTGGGCTGTGAATGCTACTACAACAACTACAACTACAACTACAACTACCACTACTACGATGATGAAGCAAAAGTAAAGAGGCGCCAAAATCATGTGTTCTTGAGTGACCACCACACCTGATGCGCTCAAATGCGCTTCGATTCTCCTTCAAGGTCCATTGATCCTCCGCACCAGAAGCGTAGTAGTCGTACACCATCTTTGGGAGCTTCTGCCTCGCGAGCTCCTCATACTCCGCCACGTTCACAACTTCGTTGTTCGCCATGCCTACTTGATGGGAGCTTCCTTGACTTACTCAACTCTGCACAATGGAGGAAGGAAGACCACCAAGTTCAATTAGCGCAGTTACCGAACCCAAGAACTTGGCAATCCCACTTAAAACTTATTTAGCAACAGCACAATCAATCCCACAAGAGAGCCGCAGGTGCTTGGAATTCCCCAACTTAAAGTGCCGCTCACAAAAGCAAAGTTACAAGTCAACGACAAAGGATATTCAATACTCTGCAAACCTCCCTCGATTGAATTGGATCACAGAATACTGCAACCAAAGCTTATAACACACTACCGACACACAAATAAAAATCCGTCATCATTGATGATACCGGCACACAAATTTCGTCCCGCATTGCAGATTGATTATTCTCGCGCAGCATACTCACTTACCCCAAGAAGTTATCAAAGTCTGCCCACCAACAAACCCAATAATCGGTAGTACCGAACACAAACAAACGCATGCAAAACATTCTCGCACAAATGCAGCCCAACCACAAGCACTTACACAAGCACAACCCAAACTACTTAACCCTGAGTTTGCACCTCCAGTTCACTATTCTACACAAATTTCCAACCAGAGTCCGCTACACAATCCCACAGGGGTTGCCTCGCACAACTTCAGCTCAAGCTCAAGCTCAAGCTCAAGCTTGCAAATTTGTTAAGCCACGGTAAAAGACTTTAGCCCTTACATGTGCCTAAGATGGTGGAACTTTGTCCCAAGCTTGGTCGCCGGTTAATTTGGATAGATTTTCAAGTTCAAGCCGTAGGAACTTGAAAGTGTAATCATGTCAAGTCCGACGACTACTTACAAGTTCAAGTCCCGGCTTGAACTTGAAAATCAATCCAAAATAAGAAGGAACCAAGCTCCACCATCTTAGGCACACATAAAGCCTCTTATTCTTTTACCACCAAACGTGCAAGCTCTGTGATCCCACTCATTTCTCAGTAGTTCCACCATCGCCGCAGGTCACCTCTGAATTCCGAGTGTAGTCGGGAAAGCAAACTTACTTACGTGACTCTTCTCCGAAACCAAGAGACGTCAAACACACAGGACCTTCAGTACTGTGCAAATCACTTACAAACAACACAACTCCCCATAGACAAACTTCACAAATTCAGTCCCGCATTGCAGATTCTTCATTCCCCCCAAGAAATGGACTTTGTGCACCACCCAATTCTCGCTACCGGTCGAATACAAACACATGCAAAACTCCTCACAAAATGCAACCAATGTGCATGTCTCCCGAAAATTTACAGCAAGGACTCCACCAGAATGTGACACCAATTCCAACCAATCTCCGCTTATTTATGTGCATTCTTCCGGCCATGAGGACCCCTAGAAGCTGAAACTCGGGAGTAAACCTGCACAGTACCTGAGGTGAGGAGGAGCGGGGAGGCAATTCTTCTCAACTTGTCTAAGTTAAGCTCATAATCTGCCCATGGCAGCAACAGCAACCGCAGCTGGATTGATGGAGGAGACCCAGGAGATTCGCCGTCCTTCTTTGATGAGTCTGGATTTTGGGTGGTTTCCAAATTCCAATCTGATTTTTCTTTTTTCTTTTTCTTTTCTTTTCCTATTTTCTTATGTATTTCCCCCACCTCATCTTCAATGATCATCATCGTTCACCACCACTTTTGTCTCTTCCATAAACTTTCATTGAATGTGGACTCCTGGTGTTCAGCCTGCATCGGCATTCATCCGTGAACCATTCGCGTACTAGCTCCGACCCTCACTTGAGCAGATAAGATTTTTGCTTTGAATGATGCACACAAATTTAAGTTCACCAGCAGTCCATGTGAATTTGCAAATCGTCCCCTTGTTTAAGAAATTCATCACTCAACCTCTTTCTTCGGATCAAGTCACAAGATTGCACTTAGGGGCGCTTTAGATGGGGTCCACAGTCCAAGAACATAGGGACCAACTTGAAGCAATTTGAGGCAAATTGAGCCCTTCAACCAGGCCCTCCCTTGGACCCTTACCTTCCAAAATGGTTCTCAAATCTATACACGAAATCTCATTTCTTGGTTTGGATCATTATTGTTTTCCTCTGAAATGATGCCATGTACGAGACACCACACTATACCCCTTCTTGGTCTTGGACCCTCATCCAAAGGCCTTCAACCCAATTTACACCTATCAGCCAATAACATTGCTCCATTTTGTTGGACCGTCCCCCCTAGATCCCCATCTAAAGCACCCCTTAGTACATGCAGATTTGGTGTCTTAGCCAACACTACACTAAATCTTGATTTAGTGTAGCATTAAAATTGGTGTGCGGCGTGAATAAGAGTGGCGTTCATGACTTATCAAACAACACCAAAAAATTCATATAACACCCTCTCTAGTAGCCAACCAGTAGTGCAATACTATTGATGTGGTCCTTGATGATTAGTGTGAGCCACATTAAATCATACATTTAGGATAGTTACAATGATTTTGAAGGTACATAGTTATTTTTGGGAGTAGCATGAAATGAGATCTTTCCTTTAATAAGATTCAAATACACCTCACATGACACCTCCAGGACACAAACCCGGGCTTAGGACAAACCATTAACTATATATACAAGGAGACCCAAAGAAGGGAGAAAAAACCCCACGCTTTTATAACCACAAACCAAGGGCCATAAGCCAATATGACCATAACCAATACCTCATAGCTACCGCACAACGATGTTGCGGCGAGATGTTTTCCCCCAACATTTCATGATGTGTATGATGTAGTAAAGTTCAAATTCTAATCGAGAATATCTATAATAAATTAGTGGAGAATAAGCTTGATAAAGACAGATGCTTACTTACTAAGACTCAACAACAAACTAGATGTATTCCTATGTCATGTTCAATGCCATAATGGGAAAGTCTCCCCATCATTTGTTTCAATTAGTGTGGATTACTATCAGAATTAAAGCAATGTTATAACTTCTCACGAATAATGTAACTTATTATCTTCAGACTTTTGTTGTTGTGGGGCTTAGATAAAGTGCATAGTTTCTATTTATGTGGGACTTGCACAAAATTGTATTCTCAGTTGAACCTTATAGCAAATTTGTGTAACTCCAAGTGGTAAATGCACACAAATGCCATTTTAAACCATATTGATATTACAGTGATTTTGCCGATGTATGAAAGTCTTTACACAATATATGGACCCAAATGGTATAAAAAATAAACACCATCAAATACCCATACTTTACTAATATCATAGCATATCTATATATCTATATCTATCTATCTATCTATATCTATAGGTGTCTATATATATCTCTCTATATATATCTATATATCTATATATAGATAGGTAATCCTCATAATAGATGGGTTGAGTGCTATGAAAAGAGTAGACAAACATTGGTTGATACTATCTCTGATAATTAGATTATGAACATTAGTGTCCAAGGAGATTTTTGGCCATAACCAGTCAAGATCCAAGTGTTTCGAAGTCCAACCGGTTACATGTTATGTGATCTTTCAGTTTTTCTTTATTAATTTGAGATATATTCCTTAAATTCCTCTAAAATGATTGAAAATTTTCCCCGAAGTCTTGAACTTCAATCGGTTATTTCTCAAACTCAACCGGTTCATCTGCAACTAGAGGTCGGTTCTTCCCGTATATTGGCGATTATGCAAGTCAATAAATCGAGAGCTTTATAGTAGCTCTGGCAACAATTCTAGGACAATTCTCGTGAGTTGAGTTGATACATGTGCACATCATTCAATCACACGAGTCACAAGTGAAAGGGAACCGTTGGATCTGTGCTCCTATCTACAACCAAGGGCCACGATGCTACCCTGTACTATGCTCACCCTCGGTGGTGGGAATTTAAAGTATCGGAGATCCCTTCAATCTCCCTCGTCTGGCAACTTGTGATTGGCTGACAAGTTGACAAGTTCAGGCGCACAACTTTAAAGCTGCACAGTCCTCGCTTTCTCTTCTTTTTGAGCCTCGTTATGTAAATTACTGTATATGTACTAAAACAAGGCTATACGAAAAGAAAAAGGAATGGAAAACGTCGGTGTTCTTGTACCAATGTGAATGTGAGCAGTGTTCAAGATTGCAGCCCTCATATGAGTTTCATTTTGAAGGGCTCTCAAATTTCAGCCCTTTAGTTGAAGGGCTAGTTCAAATCCAAAACCTCAATCCAAGAATATAGAAATTAAATACAAAACTCATATTAAACTTGTACATGAATTATATGGTACATGTTTCCAGTACAATGTGAAGAATTAAGAATCAACCATCTAACTCCACTTCTTGTAGTGACAATGCTCTATGCTTGTTGGTTATTGTGACAGGCAGATTATATTGAGGACTTCAAGTGACGTCTTCATTTTCAATTTGGGGTTGCATTTTGAAGGGTTGTTTGAGAGAGGTATATTTTGAAGGGCCAAACCGCGTTTGAAGGGCATTGAAGACTTCAATCTTGAACACTGAATGTGAGGGCCACTTCACACACGAGCCAAGAGCCGTGACCATGAAATTGTGAGAGCTCAAAAGAAAGTGTTCAAAGGCCGTCCCATGTGGTCACGGACCCTCAAGTGTAGTGTGAAGTCATATGTGACCATGTTCCAAACCAAATGCTATTTCAATGAATTTCTATTCATGCGGGTCCTCACACATGATAGAATAGAATAAATCAACAGTTGTGAGCGTTTGGAGTGCCATGGTCTCCCGGTGTTGTGTTAGGCCTACCTCCAAGAGGTGGTTTTTGAAAATAGTCCAAGTGACAATGAAACATGATCCATTCAATGCCATGTAGGAATCCATGTAGACTTTACATCCATCTTGCATTCACGTTGCTCCGTTGGTCCCTCAAGCGTAGTGTGAAGCGAACTTGGACCGGCTCCGCCTTTTCCACCAATGAGAGTGCTTGAAGTGTATTGGTCGTGGGCTCTCAGTCTCGTGTGTGAAGTGGACCTGAGTGTGTTCTCTTTATACTAATCATGATTAATCGTGATGCAAGATAAGGTGTATTGCCTTCCTTTCGGAGGGTGGGCTATGAGTTCAGGGGGGAAGGGGGTTAGGATGGGGGTGTAACATGTGTTTGTCGTTTGTCAAGCTTTCTTTATTGGTTGTGCCATGAGGGAAGAGACCTACACTATAAGTGACATTTAGTGTCACCAATGTTAATTGTCTTGCCCAATACTAATTGTAAACCCTGGTGCAGTGTCACCAACACTGAATGTTAACCTAACATTATTTGTCACTCCTTGTAAAGTTTTTGGGGATTATATATTTACAATGTTGCAGTTATCATCACTTACTATGTGATTTCTCATCCAAATTTCAATCATCCATGAACAATATTTCATTACATAAATGTTAGGGTGCACAATATACCAACTTTGTTTCAATGAGTGGCATGGTTTTCACAATTTATGGCTCTCACAATTTGATGTACTAACCTATTTGGTTCTGAGTTCACAATTTTTTTAGTTCATAGAGATGAGTTGTGAATAAAAGAATATATTTCGGATATAAGTTATGAATCCTTATGATAGTAGATACCCCCTCCATGATTATGAATCACAATCAGATCATAGGTGGCACAATCACTAAAATTTGTCTTACAGCCCATTACAAGGAGCTTTAAGATCTACATGCACTATTGATGATCATGCATTGATAAAATATGGAGTTCTTTGAACCAGATTCACAAAAAAAAATATAAATTATAGCTAGACCAACTGCCATTGCAATCCATACATTTAAAGAACAACAAGGTTGTTGGAGCCAGCGTCCGAAAAGTTTTTGAAGTTATTAAGGTTAATTGCCTACCTTTTTAAAAGGCATAGGCTATTTCCCTCATGGCATAGGTTGCATCCTACAATATCAAATTTTTGTAAGTTGAAAACCTTTTGAGTTTTTAAGTTACCCGCCAATTGCCTTCAAAACTAATTTTTAGTAGGTTAAAATCCTTCATATTTTTTAATGTTGTAGGTTTTAAATTCAAAATTTGAGTACTAAGTGGTATCCTTGGCAGGAATTGAACCTGGCTAAGCCCTTCACCACATTTGAAGGCCAAGGATTAACCAACTCTTTTTTAAAGAGTTGATTATAAGTTATGAAAGGTTGCTAAAATTCAAATGAGTTTAAGGGTGAAAGTCCTCACCATCTTCTGATTCAACCTCTACTCTTCCTGCAAGATATTTCTCAGGATTAGTAAACAAGAATCGAAACTTTCTTGAATCCTTCCACAAAGATATAGCTTCCTGCAAAATAAACTCAAAATTTTTGGTTGGTCCTTCAATCGCCACCCGCATCACACTATCCAAGTGTGTTGTTGTCATTCGATTCCTATTCTTCTGCTTGATGTTATTCTGCACAGAGAAAGCTCTCTCACAAGTAGCAGTACTAACACATTGGCATCTTGCAATGTCGGCAAGCGTTAGTAGGTTAGGAAATTTCAGTTTCAAAGAAGGACTCCAACTTATAGATGTCCACAAATCCTCAAAGGTACGATCACTCCATTCACAACTACCTTGCACTTTGAAAGCAAAGAATTCTTGCTTACAAGCTGCAGCATTTACCAATGGAGGATATGTTGTGCCCCCAATACGCTTTTCTTCTCCATACTGTTTCAGAAGCAAATCCAACTGCACAACTCCATAAGAACTCAAGCCAACTTGTCTTTGAGGCAAATTAGTAGGGCTCAAAATCTTAAAACAATCAATAAGATCATTGTCAACAAATCTATTTTCTAATGCATCACAAACTGCTTGAGCATACAACCTTTGAAAAGACAGAGCAATTTCTAAATCAGCCCCACTAGGATCCCGAATCATGGCTTGGGCTGTGGTATTTGTAAAGATCGGCGGGGAGGGAGTCAAGGCTATTATTGATATCCGCCTATGTGCCACCCAAGAGCCCCGAGTATTAGCCTAAAGATATGTACTTAGGCCAACTAATTTCCCAATTTGAAGAAGGATGAATGGCTAAAATCCTCTCTTTAAAAAAATTTGTAGGCAAAATTTCCTACATGTTTTTTATCACATAGGTTGATATCCTATGTTTTAAAATTGTCCATAGGCTCTTTGTCCTACACTTTCAAAATTTTATAGGCTAAGTCACAAATTTTGTAGGCTGCATTTGTATTAGCCTTAGGCTCTTGCCGGACCCTGGTTGGAGCATTGATCCAAGTGAAGAATATATTCATGAGATCCAGATTCTCATGACGAGGAGGTGCACCTAAGTTAGGGGAATTACCAGTTGCTTGGGATTCGACACAATCCAAGATTCAAAGTCAAAGATTCAAGGGGCCCAATGCTAGCGCCAACTTCAACTTAGTCAAAGGTTGCATAGGTTTCATTTCGACAGGAAGAAGAATCTTAGTTTGTTGTATGGACTTTGCAAATGCTTGAAGGTTCAGAATAAGAAACTGGTAGAACCATGAGGCTCTGTCCTTTCTCATGAAAGACTACAACGGTAGGTGTCCATTTTGCTCGTGCCAATTCATGGCTATTTACTATATCTATAACCAAATCTTTCTTGGATTTTGTGCACCTTTTTCTCAAATGCCGGTCAATGACTGAAGCCATTCATTTATCATCCGAAATTTTAAAAATAATTAATTCTATATATAATCAATATTATGCATACATTGACAAAAATTGCTTTCATTCAAAGCCATTTTGCACACATTACCAAGTGTGCTTGCTTACACTATATGACCATCCAACTAATTCTAAGGCAATATTTTCAAGATGCCTTTACCATAAAAAATGGGATACAAGTATGGGGCATCTGAATTAATTTAAATAAAATTATAAAAAGGTTGAGAGAATAACATTTGGACTGAGTGGACGTATATAGACGTATAATAAAATATAATGGACACTTAATCCTAAACCCTAAAATTAACTTCTATTTGATTCCCTCACGATTATACCCAGTTGATAGAGTATTTTTCAAATCCAAACTTAAAGATAAAACAGAAGTTTTGGAAATTAGACTAAAGTCTACTAGAATAAATTGAGACCGAAAATCTACACTCGAATTCAAAATAATATATTTTTTCCAATCACATATAACGTAAAGTAAACACTCTTTGAATTTCCAAGCCAAGGGTTGGTTTGCACTTATTTTTAGTTCACAAATAAATCATTCTAAGATTCGGAAGTCTTTATGAGTGAAAATGTCCTAGTTAATGTTACTAAACATCTAATTAATCCAACACAAGTTTAGTTGTTATGGAGTAGGTAATTTAGACCCTTATAATATAGTTTTTTTACTATAATTCAATACAAGGTGGCCTAAAAATTAATATTCTTCTTTTAAATTTCTAATTATTCTAAATAAAAGATAAAGATAGAAAGTTTTGTAAGTTGCCTCATAAAAATGTCTATAATTTCATGTAATTTTTTAATAATTGATCAAGACTAATTAAACTGGATAGATAATATTCATATCTATCTAAGGATATACAACTCATAGAAAATGAACACGTAACCAAGTTGGGGTGAAGCTACAAAACCAGCAGTACCAAAACAAAGGTTGTATCACATAAATACTAATAATTTTTAGATAGAATTGTAAAGTTATATAAGGCTAATATTTTTTAAATATTTTAATAACTATATATGCACATAAAATATATTAGAATTGGACTTAATAAACTTATAAAGTTATTATTCTTTTAAGTCCAAGATCACTAACTGATGTGATAATTTATAGAAACTTATTATAATTCACTAATAAAACAAAAATATTAGAATGTAACTTTAATATGAGAAAAAATAATTAAATGATCTATAAAAATATTAAATAATAATAACAATTTCACTCCCTCTTAAAAAGTACTATTAGTCAAAATTACTAAGTAATTAAGTAACGGATCCTTCGACTAAGGGTGGGTTGATCAAGGTCGAAAGCAGTTGGAATTGAAAGAAATAAAAATTAGAAATGAAGGAGTTTGGACCTCCGGATGTCCGAGACCGAGAAGATAATTAAAATCGAAGAATAAGATATGATTTATTGGAAATTTAATACCCTCTTAAATAGGATTGCCTTATGCGGTGAAGAGTTAGTCATTTTGACTAAGTATTTCATTCAATTTTAACTAAGTATTTCATTTCTTTTATACTAAATATTTGATTTTAACTTAATAGTATTAAAAGATCATTGTAAAAATAGATCATACATTGTCGAGGCGAATAGGCTAAGTTAAAAGACGTATTCAATAATTAACAACGTTCGCTCCACTCGTGTAATTACCATGGATCCTTAAGAAAATTTAAGTTTTTATCATTTTCAACTACTTATTGTTAGATTTTAGCTTAGTCAATCCTAAAAAATTCATCTACTAATTTTTTTGACGCTTATTATCTTAGAATTTTATTTACTAAGTTATTCTCTAGATTCAAATTCCTCAAACCGATCTAATTTTTTATTATCTAACTCCTATTAACCACGACTACTAGGTTCATTGAAAAAAAATCAATTTAACCCTTCATATCACTTTGCTTATCAAAATAATATTTTTGATATCCAACTAAGTATGATATCAAGTAAATTTACCGTGAAGGCGAAGTTAAGAAAGAACTTTAATCTAGTTAAGAAAGAGGTTCAGAAAAGATTATTTTACAAGCATACAAAATAGAACAAATAAATACTTCTTTTCTATAGACACTTGAACATCTCATGCATTTGTTGTAAGAATTTTATCTTTAATAAAAGATAATAATTCAACTAATTGGTTGCATTCATTTTTTTGCAATAATATATACCAATAGATACCAAAATCACATTTCCTACTCTGTAAGTTACACATATACACTTGAATGAGGAAAAAATTTGATTTAAAACCGATAAATAACCTTCAATTTGTAATATAAACATTCATTTAGTTAATATATATAATATAATATAATATACTACCATTTAAATATAATTATAATATTATAATATACAAGCCAAATATAAAATAATATTATATATAACAATATAATATACATATATTAACGAATAATATAATATAAATAAATAGAATATAATAGAATATCACATAAATTTAATAATTTATAATTATAAAATATAAAATATACTTATTATATAATATAAATAATAATACAAATAATAATATTAAAATTAATTATTTCTCTGCAATCTACTTGATTACAATTATAAATTCTTGAGTAATTGTCAAATAACCTTTTGCATATTTTTTTTCGTCAACCACTAAAATAACAATGACAAATGCGTCCGTCTTAAAAAAATTGATTATATTTTGAAATAGTGGTTATGTTATTAAATATTATTAATATATTTTCATTAATTCAAATATTTTTTATTTTTATGTAGTCATCAAAAAATATCGTAAAAATCTAACAATATCATGATTTTTTTCTATAATACCATCTGCAACAATCACTTAACAAAAGTCCCTATTGTTTGCATTTTTATAATGATTTCTAACTTTAACCACTACTGCACTAAATGTAGCCATTTGAAAGTGACGTGCATATTTTATTATATTAATATTGCATAAGGCTTATCAAACTTTTGAAATCCACCAGCATGTTTGCGTTTGATACCAAAAATTTCTATTCTTATATAAGTTTTTGCACAAATATTGTCTTCGTAATGATGTATCACATAACCGACAATTGTCATTGTGATAGTTGTCAGACGCTTCCGATCTATCAAATCACAATACAAATAAGAAAAAAAACTTGAATTTGATGTTCTTTTGAATTTTCAGAACGGATATAAAAAAAATACCCTTCTAAAATCCACCAGCATATTTGTGTTTGACACCAATTTTTTTTTTCTTATATAGAAATATTATCTTCGTGATGATATATCACGCCACCAGCAATTGTCATTGTAATAGTGGTTAGACACTCCCGATCTATCAAATCACAGTACGAATAAGAAAAAAAACCTGAACATGATCATTTAAAAAAACAATTAGAACATATATAATATAAAATATCATACATGTTCAAAAGTTCACCCTCAAACCAAACATTTCTACAATTCTCATCTATGTCAGTTACACACATGACAACTTTGGAAGGTTTGGTGATACTAGGAGTGGCCATGACAATGCTGGAATTATGGACAGGAGAAAAAACACTTATAAGCACCAAGCAAAAAACAAAAAGCTCAAACACAGTAAATGCAAGATCAAAAAATGTGAAGGTGGTTTTACAACTACATAGACCATCTCCGAATATACAAGCTTTTACCATCCACGTTAAATGAAAATCATCCATGAAATTATCAATGAAAACCTAATGAAGACCTAATTAGCCATCACCTAACAGTTTGTGAAAACCTAGGCAACCACCAAACAATTAATTAGCCACCAAGCAGCAACCACATAATTAATGAGAATCTAATCAACCACCAAGCAGTTAATGAAATTCTTATCAGCCAACAAACAATTAATAAACATCTATTAAACCACCAAAAATCTATACTATGGAATCTTTAGTGCCTCATCTTTTACACATGTTCAAACAACAAATAATTAATGAAATCCAATTAATCACCATTAAATTATTCCTACTTTATATAATGTGCTAAATTTTTGGATGTATATTGGATGTAGTAAAGACAAAATCTTGAAAAAAACCAAATCTGAATTATTATCATGTTGTGCCCTTCTAGTTAACTACATCTACAAATTTTGCGCAATATATATTACATTAGTATTATATTGACTCAACTTAAGCTAGACATGTAGCCTTTTCAAGCCTCTAGTTACATAGATGTCAATTTGAGATGAGGTGGCATGATGTCAAGTTCACGCTACAATCAACATAAGTAATCCATCTATGCAATCATCTTTTTGTACACCAATGTAACCATTCATTTCCAACTCAGGAGCCCATGATGACGATTTTTCACTTGTAGAGTCACCCAACAAAAACACATTGAAGAACCTACCATAGGGGTCTAGTCCACATAGATTAGACTGGCTCTAGAACCACCAGATGGCATATCATATAGTGCATCAATCTGAACATCCAACTCCACATGATTTTTGATGGTTTGGTCATTTTGGTGTTAAGGATGGGTGTTGCACATGGATGTGGGTTGTTTCTATCAAAATTATGTTAAAGCATTTATACAATCTCAACGCTTGCTTATATAAATTGAAGGAATATGCAATGGCATATTCAAGTGTGCGTATAAGGCTGACAGTAGCTTATCCCAGTATAGAAATCATTGATAAGGGTCAAGAATGCTTATTTGTGCAAAACATCTCCAAAAAATTAGTTACAAAAGCACAAAAGGGGGCTTGACAACTCTACCGCCCTTTAAAGACAGATGCATCACATTGTCACTATAGATTTACTCATAATGGTATGTCAATGCCATATACAAGGAGAAAAAGGTCACATGGCTTTTAGAAGCACACAAATCATCATCCCAAATGCAACAAAACAAACATACCCCGGACACAATCCCACCTTGCAAATGCCTGATAGGGTGGTTCATAAAAAAAACAAATGACAGCTTCCTCACAGATGAGGTAAACATAAAACTCATCAACATAAAAGAATATAAATAAAAGTTCAAGATTAAAATACACATAAACGGGAGGAGAAGAAACAAACAAACAAAACAAAACAACCATAAAAGGCACGACTTATAGGTTAGTACAAAGGCCACTACACTTATAGGTCAGTATGTAATAGAAGCCATATCAGCTGCAATATAGACTTGTAGAAGTACAAAGAGGACTCCACAAAACACAAGGTCTACCTTTCATATCATGCTTCGTCTTTGTTTCCTCAAAAACTTATGAAATTGAAGAACAAACCCACACCATCAGTCCTACCACATCTCACCCTTCCAAACTCAACCAGATAAAGGCATAATATAAGTTAATGCACAATTGTCTAAGGTTGTGAGGTATTTGCATTACTTGATGTTTGTACGTCTGCAAAAAGACCAGTAAAGGCTCCATAACAGTAGCTCCAACTTCATACACTGTTTTTATGGCTTCGTGGTAAAGTAAATCTTGTTGCTCTTCGTAATCTTTTTATCAAGCACCTCATTTGTTTGCCACAAGAAAAAATCTCACTTACTTTGAAAAAGCATCCATGCCCACAACTTCAATCAATCAATGACAAAGGTTTCCACATACTGGCTAATGAACTGAAAGTATTCATCGGACATAATCTCTCTGAAAGTGTGAGGCCAAACCCCCCACCCTTAAGCGTCCGTAGTCCGAGTAGTGGGTTTGGGCTCACATTCCTCCGCGGTATTGGATTTGGACTTGGATGAGTCCATAGTGCAAGGTTCACCCTTCAAGTGGTCTTGGATTTAACTGGAATTTCACTTTTAACAACTCAATGTACGATTTCAATACGTATGTGGAGAATGCACAAGTTAACTATGTTATTTTAACCTCCTTATGCTCGGGTGCTATTTTGTCTTTGTTTGCTTCTAACGTCCATCCGGCCGCTTTAGCTACACAAGCCCTTAAGGATATCCCTCTCCTAAATGGAGTCCGTGCCGTTGACTCTATACTACCACTTGAACTATCACTTGTGTATTCCGTATCGCTACTATAAGAGGTCTCACTTGGTGTCTCCATACCGTACATAAGCCTTTAAGTATTAAGAAATACTTATGTGACTTATGTCAATCTCTCCCTCGCACCTTTGGTCTTTGCTTCCTTTGTCTTGCCATCGCGAGAGTGCTCCACATTCTCCATTAATTTGTGCACGTGGTTTATTTTTAAAGAGAGGATGCAAGTGTTAAAAAACACTATTCTCTATAGTCAATCTCAAATACATTTACTTGTGAAAGCCACACATAGCACTAACTAGCATAATGTAACTAACTACTTGTCTATGAGCTAATTAAGTAGGCTATCTACTAAGCTCCTTCATGAACCCATCTCTTTACTTTCTAATTACATAAACCTAGCTCCTTCATAAACCCAACTCCTTCATGAACCCAACTCCTTAGCTTCTAACTAAATAAACCCAGCTCCTTTATAAACCCAGCTCCTTCATAAACCCAGCTCCTTCATGAACCCAGCTCCTTAGCTTCTAACTAAACAAACCCAGGTCCTTCATAAACCCAGCTCTTTACTTTCTAACTAAACAAACCCAGCTCCTTCATGAACCCACAACTTTGTAGTTGTAATCCCCAACTACCTCACTAATTATTCAAGCCCTTAACTAATCTTCCTACCTAATTTTCCTAATTCTACTAACAACCCCTTTCTAATCACACAATTCTTCTCTAATCCTAAAATCCTAAAATCCTAGAGAGGAGAGGGGGAGAGAGAATTTCCTAACTTCACTAAGACTAACTAATCCACACAAGTATATTTTTGCACTCATCACAACCTCAAGTGCTCAACTCTTAAACATGGAACTTGCAACCACGTGTATTCAAAACATGAACTTTAAGTACCACAAATTGGAATCATGAATTAACTTTAAAATCCTTCACGTCAACACTAATTCTACCAAGAGGTCAAACCCTCTTCAAGGCTAACAAGCCTTGGCTCTCAAACTAAAAACTAAGCACACACATGTGCTCCAATATGGCTTCCCACACCCACACTTATAACTCGTGGGGTGCCTTGGAGCACAAAGGAAAGAGAGGATGAGTGAGGGAAGAATGAGGGATTATATAGTAAGCTTGAGGGGGTGAGCACCCTCAAGGCTCACGATAAGCCCTTGAGATTTCCTCCTACTTAGTAGGCGCCAATCCTATCTTCTAAGCCTTCCTCCCTCAAATGATCAACAAGGATCCTAATTCGAACATTTAACTAGCCTTGGCTTTCTACCTACCACACTTTACCAAACTTGGGATGCTTCAACCCAAACTTAGCCTCCTTCGCTTTCCGCCGCCATAACTTTCTCCCCTTACTTTCCCAAATCGTTGCTCACCACTTAATTCAAACCACGATGCTTAACTCGTGATTTGATTGGTGCTTTGAGAATTTGCTTATCCTCCACCTTGCATTCTTCCTTGGACCTTCCCCATTAAATGGCCATGATGAGGTGGTCCACTTGTGCGCTCCATGTGATCCTCCATTCATCCCAATTCGAATGCACTTGCCTCTTGAGTCACTTTGGTTGTCTCCATCCATTTGTACTAGCCTACTCACTAACTACTCAATCCAAGTTCTCCTTACCTATCCTCATTCACTCAAATCCTTCCGAAGGTAAAAACACAATAACAACTCACATCCTAGCCTCTTACAACATGGTACTCCTAAGACTAACATTTCACTCTTTTTATATTTTTGTGAAGTAACATGCTACTTCAAAGTGCATCAACTAACGTTTCAAGGGTCTAAGACTAAATGTGGGCACCCTTTTGGGCTCACATAATTGGCGACCATCGGGGGATGAATCCAAACATCTCTTGCTCCAAGGGTAAGTTGCCTAGTCAAGCTCGGTACTCCTTACATCTACTTCCCGATGTACGGGTAGGAAAGAGCTCACCATTCAACGTTTCCAATTGAATTGAATTATTAGGAAAGACCTCATAGACAAGGTAAGGTCCTAACCATACCGCATCGAATTTCGCCGGAAATTCAAGCTTTCGTGCGTCTTGAATCATGACCATCATTCCCGGTGTTAGGGCCCTTCTCTTATGTCGTTTGTCGAAAGTAATCTTTCTCCTTCTTTGGATTGCCTCAATATGTTGAGCCGCCATTCTCCTCCCTTCGTCAAGTGCTTCCAAATCGGTTAGTCGATTTCGTAAGGATTGACTTTCGGTAAGTCTCGTACTCACGGCCACCCTAAGTGACTCGACTTCATATTCGATTGGTAGTGTCGCTTCAAGACCATAGACTAAGGAAAATGGTGTAGCACGCGTAGTTACCTTATAGGTTGTACGGTATGCCCAAAGTGCCGCCGTTAGTTTCGTATCCCAATCCCGCTTCGAGTCTATAACCGTCTTGCGTAGTATACTCACCAAAATTCCGTTAACCCTTTCCGTTTGTCCATTGGTTTGTGGGTGGTAGGGAGTAGTCTTCCGGTGATCAATTTAAATTTCTCTGTCATCTCTCGAATCAAGTCATTCAAAAAGTGAGTACCCCTATCGCTTACTAGGATCTTCGGCACCCCGAACCGCGAAATTATGTTTTCGTACATAAATGTTGCCGCGTGTTCCGCCGTGTCGGTCTTCACCGCTTTGGCTTCCGCCCACTTGGTGAGGTACTCGGTTGCCACCACAATATATTTCATTCCTTTTGAAGATTGGGGATGGACCTCACCCACATAGTCGATGCCCCATTTTTCGAAAGGAATTAAGGGTAATGATACATGTAAAGGCATCTCCATTCTAAGGTCGTTTCGGGCATACCGTTGGCAAGCGTCGCATTTCCTTACATAGTCATGGGCGTCCTTAAATAGTGTAGGCCAAAAGTAGCCCGCTCTAAGTATTTTTTTGCCCGGTGAGTTGACCCGAGAAGTGACCGCCGCAAGCGCTATCGTGGCAAGCGATTAAAATCGCTTCAACCTCCGTTTTTGACACGCATCGTCGTAAAATACCATCGGACCCCCTTCTAAACAACCTATGGCCCACTACAACAAATTGCCTACTATTTACCCTCACCTTCCTTCTCTCTTCTTTTGTCCACTCTTTGGGCAACTTGTGGGTTGTTAGAAATTCCACTATGCCCGCATACCACTCCGGTGTAGAAGTGACCACAAAGAGGCTATCATCTACTAACATATCATTTACCGGATTTTTTCCTATCTCCTCCGACAACCTAGACAAGTGGTCCGCTTGTAAATGCATACGACCCGGTTTATATTCCACCGTGTAGTCGAATTCTTCTAATAACAAAACCCACCTAGCTAACCTACCACTTAACTCCGCCTTGTTAACTAGATACTTGATAGCCATGTGGTCAACAAAAAATACAACCGGGTTGCACATGAGGTAATGCCTAAACTTTTTAACGGAAAACACCATGGCTAGGCACTCCCTCTCCGTTGTAGAGTAGTTTCTTTCGGCGGGGGTCAATTGCTTACTCGCATAAGCTATAGGTTGATCCTTCTCTTTTTCTCCCGTTGCTTGACAAAGCGCACTCCCTATTGCCACATTACTAGCATCACAATAGACGTGAAAAGGTTTACCCCAATTGGGTGGTATCAACACCGGATAGGTGCTCAACCTATCCCGCAATTCCTCAAAGGCTTTTTGACAAGCATCCGTCCACTCGAATTTGACATCCTTTTTGAGCAAATGGGTAATGGACACCGCTATCTTTGAAAAATTAGGAATAAGTTCCCGGTACCATCCCACATGTCCTAACAACTTAGAGATCCCCTTGGAATTGGTTGGAGTTGCCAAGTCGCTTATGGCCGCAATCTTATCCGGATCGGGTTCTCTACCTTTCTCACTAACAACATAACCCAACAACACTCCCTTATTCACTCCCAAAAATGTCTTATCCGGGTTCAATGCTAACCTCATCTTCCTACACCTAACCAATGCCTCCCTAACACAATGTAGGTGATCGTCCACATTACTTTGTGTGCTAAAATCGTCCACAAAGACGGTCATGGATTTGAACAACAAGTCGGTGAAGATATACATTACTAATCGTTGGAAAGTAGCCGGGGCATTACATAACCCAAATGGCATCACTACCCACACAAAAGTACCCCAAGGTGTAGTAAAAGCCGTTTTATGGATATCTTGGAGGGCTATGGAAATTTGATTATAACCCGCATACCCATCCATAAAGGTATATCGCGAATGACCTCCAACCTCCTCAAGCAACAAGGTGATAAAAGGTAAGGGGAAGTGATCCTTTTGTGTGCACGAATTCAATTTCCTATAGTCGACACAAACCCTTAATTTCCCATTTTTTTTCTTTACTAAGACCATAGGAGAAACCCAATCCGTGATTTCCACCGGCTTGATAAACCCGGCCTTCAATAACCTTTCCAATTCCGCTTTCACCAACAATTGCAATTGAGGATTCATCCTCCTCTCCTTTTGTCTAATTGGCCTCGCCCCCGGAATTAAAGGAATCCGGTGCTCTACCATTTCCCTAGGAATTCCCTTAAGCTCATCGTAGGACCATGCAAAAGTATCACTAAACTCATCCACCAAATTGCTATACTCCCTAACCTCTTTCTCCCCCAATTTGGAACCCATCTTCATTTGTCGGGTTTTTCCATTCTTTAATTTCACATCCACGTACCGCCAATCCGCTTCCGACACATGTGCTTGTTCCTCTTTGTTCCGATACCAATCGGAAGGCACATTGGGGTAATCTTTCACATCTTGACCTACAACTATCCCCGTAGACGTGGTCTTGAAATGTAAAGGCTCCTCCAATTTCGATGACTCAATAATCACATCCTCCTCTTGAGTCCCATCTACATGAATTAAACTAACCTCACCCTCTTCCACGTCATCTACCCAAGGTGTTAACCCACCGCTAACCCACTCTTCCTCGGTGAGCACCTCACATGGCTCCAACAATGAGCCCTCTCCTAAACTAACACTAGGAAATTCACTCCCTAAGCCTACTTGGTGAAATGTAACCATTACATCAACCTCGGACTCGGGGTACTCCCTTAGCCATTGGGCATAATCCCCATTATCCCCATAATTGTAAAAATTAGGACCTAGACTTCCCGAGCCCGAATCTATAACAACCCTTTGACCTTCGGGATGGACGACTCCCACCAATGCCTTGCCAATCTCATTCTCGTTTAAGTCATCAATTCCCTTCTCCAATGGCAAATACATCTCCTTCTTCATCCATCCTTCTAATGAACCAATGGACACTATGACCCTATTACCCTCCGGACCATAAGTGATGGATGGTTTAGGTCCACCCCAATTGACCATAGCATTCGCCATCCGCAACCAAGGCCTACCTAGCAAAATGGGGAAGGTGTCCTTGTTGGAGTGCATTTTAATGACATGGAAGGTGACCAAGTACTCCTCGCCTCCCGTAGTCATTCTACAATCCTTGATCATCCCCAAAGGCGTAGTCGAACTTTGATTTGCCATATTTATGACCAAAGGTGAAGGCCCCGTGAGTCCAAGTCCCAATTTTTTCATAGTATCCTCCGGTAGTATATTTAGACTACTCCCTCCGTCGACTAGCACATTAGGAACCACCTTATCTACTATAACAACTTCTATTTCTATAGCTTTCACGTCTCTTCCACCTTGTGATTGGATCCTAGCGGCTATTTTAGCTTTCACCTTCCTCATCCTCTTGTGTACCGGCATTCCCTCCTTTAATGTTTTCCTTGCCGTGGGTGAAATTTCTAATAGTTGGCCGAAAGTAATATCCGCCTTGAGTGTACTAAGGTCCGCCCACAAGTCGTACCCGGTAGATCTTTCCACCTTAGAATTACCCACTACGTCGAATTCGTCTACGGGAACCCCCGGTCCTTCCCATTCACCCACATCGCTATTATCCAAGTCATGTACCGCATTAGTCCTCTCCCTATCTTGTAAAATTATATTTTCCCTCTCCACATCCTTAGTAGCTCTTCTAGCTACCCTATCCAACTCGGAGAGATTAATCTCTTCATCCGAAGAGTAATTTCCTTGCTCTCCTATTCCTACCTCCAACGGGGCATCCCCTCTCCTAGCCCTAGTAGTTACCGCTAGTGCAGGTGCTTCTTCAACCACACCCTTACCCTTCACTAACTCATATGTAATAGCATTGGTGTGAGGAGGCCATTGACTTTGCTCCTCTCCAATTCTCGTTGGGAGAGGAAGCATGTCATCACATGTGGCCTCCAACACTCCATCCATGAACCTAACATCTTGGGAGTTAGATGGTCCCGGATCCGTTGGAGGCGCTTGTCTCCCGTTACTACCATTAGGTGGAACTCCTTGTCTATTTTGTATTGGAATGTAACCGGTTGTAGTTTGCAAGCCCGCCGGTGGATGAAAAGTTTGCCTAGCATTACTATGGTCATAGTATAAGTTAGGTGGCCTAAGTTCATTGGCCGGTACTCCTTGTGGCCTAGCACCTCGCATATTATCCCTTGCTTGTTGTTGTGGATTAGCCACCGGGTAAGGGACATTAATTATTTTGTCCGGTTGGCGACACGTATCCGAGGGATGACTTCCTCCACAATTGCTACAATTAAACTCTTGACCTTCGGACCAACATTGTCCTTGAGCGTGCCACCTTCCACAAAAGGGATGAAATTCCTTCTTCTCTAAATTTTGGCCACCTTGCCCTCTAGGTTGTGGTCCTCTATTGCTTCCATTTCCATAGTGAGGTGGCGCTTGACCTCGTTGATTTTGTTGAGGTGGGTTACCGTTTCCTCTTTGGTCACGGTTTTGTCCACTTCTACAAAATTGACGCATGTGGCCCGGTTGGCCACATTGGACACACCATAATCCGGAAGAATGCCTACCCGACTCAACCGGGGGTGGAGGCCCCGGTTGTTGACTCCGGATCATTAATGACATTTGATCCGTGAGGCTTTGCATTTGTTTTATCATAGCCTCTTGGAATCCTAGTTGGCTAGCACCTAGTCTTCTCTCAACCTCCTCCAAGTGTGGATCCGTTCTAGGGGCCGGTAGTGCCAAAAGAGGTGCCGGTTCCCTAACCGCTAAAGGTCGGGGGCCGGTGTCCACAATGGCATATGGAATTTGGTTCTCATACTTAGCGGGTTCTACCGCTACCACCCTAGGGCGTATGGGGATGAATTGTGGGATCAATTCATCCTCCCTTCTCCATAGCCTTTCGTGATCTTTATCCAAGTTTTCAATATCTCTAGCCGCACGCTTGGCATCCGCCAAGGTCAAGGGATTCCTTTCTAGAACACCCCTAATAGTTCCGGACTTAAAAAACCCTTGAATGAAAAATTGCTTTAGCGTGTCGTCGTTGAGCATGGTACCCACAAATCTAGTGCACACTAAATCAAACCTCCTAATGTAAGCCGAAATTTCTTCCTCCCTTCCTTGCTTCAATGACGACAATGCCCTTAATGCGGTACTTTGACCCACTTCTGGCCTAAATTCGTTAAGAAACTCCCTTTGTAATTGTTCCCATCCCCTAAAATGTCCCTCGGCATGATCCCGATACCATTCATAGGCTTCCCCCTCTAGAGTGGTAGGAAACCACACTAACCAATAACCCGGGTCGGTTATGAGGAAGCTAGCCAACCGTTCGATATACCGTTCCATGTGCCGAGAGGGGTCCTCATCCTTGGTCCCATAAAATTTAGGGAGATGAGATGGCATATCCATCGCCGCTAAATTTTGTGGAACCACAATTGGTAGGCCTCTTGGCCTAACCAATGGGTCTATTGGAGGTATAGGAGGTATGGGCGGAATTGGGGGTATGGGTGGTGGATCCATCCCCCGTTCCTCGGCCATGGTGACCGGTGAACTATTCAACAATCCCCTATCAACTTCTACCGGGAATTCTTCTCTAAGTGTGTAATTTTCCGAAGAAGTTTCACCACTCAATTTGGAGGGAGTGATCTCCTCTTCAAGTTGAGCCCCAAGTTCTAAGGTGTCTAGAATTGACCTAGTCCTAGGTTCGACGTTCAAACAACTCTCTATTCTAACATTATCTTGTTCTAATCTATCACTGATTTTAGAGGACCGCCTCTTTCGAGTAGATTTCTCTAGTCCTACTATCAAACTTGGTTTTTGTGAGCGAGTCCTACCTTGCATTCCATAAGAATCGATCGACTCTCACTTGACCACACATAATCCTAGCAATTCCCCTCTTAATATTTTCACTTGTCTTGGTGTGGTTATAATTTTTTTAGGAGGTGAGGAAAAGAACCTGCAAGCCCACTTAGGTGAAAGAATCCCAATAGGGGATAGGCATGTTCATGTTAATTTTTTGGTTAAGTCGGAGCATCACCTCCGCACCTTCCCGCAAATTAACACTCACCACAATACCGATTGTGAGGGGGTGACCTTCCGAGTAGATTATGTTAAAAGTCGAGGCTTCACCCTTCAACTTCTCACACCATCCACAATTCGGGAATTACCCTCTACAACGGATAACAACAATCACGAGTACAAAAGACATTCCTTAATTAGTTAATGAGTTCACTTTGAAGAAATAAACATACCTTGAGCAATCGCATCCCCCTGTGAGTTAGCACTCCCCTCAATCGTGACTCAATGTAACAACACCATAAACTTTGTGAAATATTAATTTAATCTAGAGCATGAAATGACAACTCCCAAAACTTTGAGACTCACCCCGAGGTGAGTGTCAAAGTTCAATGTCCTAAGGTGAATTTACCCTCTAATGTTTTAATGAGCTACTCGGTTATAGGTTCCTTTTAAGTTCTTAGCAAATCCCCAAAAAGGTTGAGGATGTACCTTCGCCGCGTTCCTTCCTCAAAAATGAATTTGCGTAATTGACAATGCAATTCATTCCAAGGAATAGTTGAAATACAATGAATTCAAATGTAACCCAAAGAGAGAATACTTACCGAGTTTCGGGTGCTCCTTCCCTTCTCTCAAGTTTGTGTCTCCAATTTTTCCTAGTTGCCTCCAAGTCTCCTAGTCGCCTCCAAGTCTTGTAACTACCTTCCGCTTCGCTCCCGGCGGACGCACCAATTATGTGAGGCCAAACCCCCCACCCTTAAGCGTCCGTAGTCCGAGTAGTGGGTTTGGGCTCACATTCCTCCGCGGTATTGGATTTGGACTTGGATGAGTCCATAGTGCAAGGTTCACCCTTCAAGTGGTCTTGGATTTAACTGGAATTTCACTTTTAACAACTCAATGTACGATTTCAATACGTATGTGGAGAATGCACAAGTTAACTATGTTATTTTAACCTCCTTATGCTCGGGTGCTATTTTGTCTTTGTTTGCTTCTAACGTCCATCCGGCCGCTTTAGCTACACAAGCCCTTAAGGATATCCCTCTCCTAAATGGAGTCCGTGCCGTTGACTCTATACTACCACTTGAACTATCACTTGTGTATTCCGTATCGCTACTATAAGAGGTCTCACTTGGTGTCTCCATACCGTACATAAGCCTTTAAGTATTAAGAAATACTTATGTGACTTATGTCAATCTCTCCCTCGCACCTTTGGTCTTTGCTTCCTTTGTCTTGCCATCGCGAGAGTGCTCCACATTCTCCATTAATTTGTGCACGTGGTTTATTTTTAAAGAGAGGATGCAAGTGTTAAAAAACACTATTCTCTATAGTCAATCTCAAATACATTTACTTGTGAAAGCCACACATAGCACTAACTAGCATAATGTAACTAACTACTTGTCTATGAGCTAATTAAGTAGGCTATCTACTAAGCTCCTTCATGAACCCATCTCTTTACTTTCTAATTACATAAACCTAGCTCCTTCATAAACCCAACTCCTTCATGAACCCAACTCCTTAGCTTCTAACTAAATAAACCCAGCTCCTTTATAAACCCAGCTCCTTCATAAACCCAGCTCCTTCATGAACCCAGCTCCTTAGCTTCTAACTAAACAAACCCAGGTCCTTCATAAACCCAGCTCTTTACTTTCTAACTAAACAAACCCAGCTCCTTCATGAACCCACAACTTTGTAGTTGTAATCCCCAACTACCTCACTAATTATTCAAGCCCTTAACTAATCTTCCTACCTAATTTTCCTAATTCTACTAACAACCCCTTTCTAATCACACAATTCTTCTCTAATCCTAAAATCCTAAAATCCTAGAGAGGAGAGGGGGAGAGAGAATTTCCTAACTTCACTAAGACTAACTAATCCACACAAGTATATTTTTGCACTCATCACAACCTCAAGTGCTCAACTCTTAAACATGGAACTTGCAACCACGTGTATTCAAAACATGAACTTTAAGTACCACAAATTGGAATCATGAATTAACTTTAAAATCCTTCACGTCAACACTAATTCTACCAAGAGGTCAAACCCTCTTCAAGGCTAACAAGCCTTGGCTCTCAAACTAAAAACTAAGCACACACATGTGCTCCAATATGGCTTCCCACACCCACACTTATAACTCGTGGGGTGCCTTGGAGCACAAAGGAAAGAGAGGATGAGTGAGGGAAGAATGAGGGATTATATAGTAAGCTTGAGGGGGTGAGCACCCTCAAGGCTCACGATAAGCCCTTGAGATTTCCTCCTACTTAGTAGGCGCCAATCCTATCTTCTAAGCCTTCCTCCCTCAAATGATCAACAAGGATCCTAATTCGAACATTTAACTAGCCTTGGCTTTCTACCTACCACACTTTACCAAACTTGGGATGCTTCAACCCAAACTTAGCCTCCTTCGCTTTCCGCCGCCATAACTTTCTCCCCTTACTTTCCCAAATCGTTGCTCACCACTTAATTCAAACCACGATGCTTAACTCGTGATTTGATTGGTGCTTTGAGAATTTGCTTATCCTCCACCTTGCATTCTTCCTTGGACCTTCCCCATTAAATGGCCATGATGAGGTGGTCCACTTGTGCGCTCCATGTGATCCTCCATTCATCCCAATTCGAATGCACTTGCCTCTTGAGTCACTTTGGTTGTCTCCATCCATTTGTACTAGCCTACTCACTAACTACTCAATCCAAGTTCTCCTTACCTATCCTCATTCACTCAAATCCTTCCGAAGGTAAAAACACAATAACAACTCACATCCTAGCCTCTTACAACATGGTACTCCTAAGACTAACATTTCACTCTTTTTATATTTTTGTGAAGTAACATGCTACTTCAAAGTGCATCAACTAACGTTTCAAGGGTCTAAGACTAAATGTGGGCACCCTTTTGGGCTCACAGAAAGTCTGCCAATTTTGTAAGCAGCACAACATGAAGAGCATTCTTCCCTCCACATCCTGCCAAGTTTCAATTTTGTGGTACAATTATGAAACCAAGGCATGAAAGGCGTCACCCACCTAATTAATATCTTGAATGAATTTGTCGATATCATCAATAAGAAGGATCAATGGCCAGTTTGTGAGCTTGGAGGCCTCGATAAGAGAAGTGGGTGCAAAAGATTATATAAACAAAGGTCGTTTGTTCCACTCCTTTGATAAATACTTCCTTTTGTAACCATGCTTCAACAATGTCTCAACAAAGATGTCTTCATGTTTTCTACTCCCAGACCATTTGACCTATGTGAGTCCAAATTGATGCCCACATGTGTTGTTAACACTTGTAAAACATTACAAGTAGTATTTTGTTGATTTATGATTATTCACAAAAATATAAAAAGAGTGAAGCTTGAAGAAAGCTAAGTTTGAAGCATTAGGCTTGTGTGGAGTGGATTTAAGTAGTATGAGGACATACCTTGGTAAAGTGTGGTAGGTAGAAAGCCAAGGTTAGTTGAATGTTTGAATTAGGATCTTTGTTGATCATTTGAGGGAGGAAGGCTTAGGAGATTAGATGAGAGCCTACAAAGTAGGAGGAGATTTCGAAGGCTTATCGAGAGCCTTGTGGATGGGATGAGTCCCTACTTAGAAGGAGAAGGTTAAGGGGTTGTGATTGGAGGCTCTAATCCTCTCACCCTATCCTTACCTCATGCCCTCTCTCCCTCTCAACTCAATATATAATCCCTCATTCTTCCCTCACTCATCTTCTCTTTTCTTCGTGCTCCTTAAGCACCCCACGGGTTATAAGTGTGGGTATGTGGGAAGCAAGATAGGAGTACATGTGTGTGCTTAGTTCTTAGGAGAAGAGCCAAGGCTATTTAGCCTTGAAGAGGGATTGACCTCTTGTTAGAAGTAGATTGGGTTTAAGGAATTTGGAGTTTGATTGTAAACTTCAACTTGTTGCATTGAGATTCATATTGAAGTGAGAGAGTTCAAACTTGTTTAAACTTGTGGCATTTAGAGTGACTAGATTGTACTAGGTGCATTACTTGTAGTGTTTTATTAGTTATGAACTTGAGCAGAACTTTATAGTGAGAGATTTATCAATTATGGATGATCAGAGTGTTCAATGGGTATGAAAATTTGAGGGATTGTTTATTATAAAGTATGGGAGTTGTGGTAAAAATTTGAGAGCTTCAGTCATTGGGATGAAAGAGTTATTAAAAGTTGAAGGGGAGGGTGTCTAGGAACAAAGCAACAAGGTTTGAAAATATGTATCTCTTAGAGGGTTATAGATATGGATACCAAAATTTGACACTACCTTCTGAACTTATATATCTATTTTGTGTCAAAATTTTAGATTGATTGGACGTAGGAGTTGGAAGTTATTAGAGTTTTAATGACCAAATGCTTTATCACAGCATTCATACTAAAGTAGTTAGAGTTAGAATTTCATGCATAACTTTTGCATATGAACTCTGTTTGTGCTAAAATTTGGTGTGGAGATTTTTGATAAGGTACTTAACAAGTGTACCAAATTTCACTTGAAGAACATAAGTTGGGTGGGAGTTATACTATTCTGAAGTTTAGTAGGAAGACATTGATAGAGATTTACATCAAGAAGAACTTAGAGAAGGAAGGGCAAAAATAAGTATATAAGTATTTTTTAATACTTGTATTTAAAGCCTATGTGCTCATGGAATCCACAAGCAAAGTGTCATGTACCAATACGGAATCAACCACGATGACATGTGATAGCACGGAATCAATAAACGAGAACTCATGTAGTAGTGTGGAGTCGACGGCAAGGACTCGATTCATAAGAGGGATATCTTTGAAGGCATGCGTGGCCAAAGCGGCCGGGTGGACATTAGAAAATGCTAAGGATATAACCTTGCCCGACATTAAGGAATGTAAAACTACATAGTGTGGTGTTAATCAAGTTGTGTATATTCCAAGGGTAGATTGGAATTATATATTGGGTTACAAAGAGAGAAGTCTCTACATGTCATTATAAACTTTTCCACTCGGGCTAGGACGAAATCGAAGGGTGGAGGATTTTTGGTGACATAAATGGTGCGTCCGCCGGGAGTTTCGAGTTTGGAGCTTGGAGCTTGGAGAGCGGGCGACATAAGTCTTGGAAGGCGGTAGGAGAGCGAGGCGTGAAGATCAACTAAGGACGGAGCGCTCGTGAAAGGTTAGTTTTCATTTAGTTATTTAAAGTTATGCAATTTCAATTAAGGAAGGAGCGCGGCAAAGGTGTGACTAGTCAACCTTCCTTGGGATGGCATAAATTAAGATCACATTAATAGGATCCGCACTTGTACACTAAGAGGTAGAGGGTTAATTAAAAATTAGGAATTTCAACTTTAAACACTCACTTGGGTGTGAGCGTTTAAAGTTCTCAACTAGGGGGTTTATTGTTTTTCAATTGCAATTATTGAAGTGTCGTTGTGTTTAGCAATCACGGTCGAGAGAAGAGACTAACAAGCAGGAGGTAGCGAATTGCTTCAGGTAAGCAAACTTCTTCCAAGTGAAAAAAATTAAATAATTAAAAAAGGATTTTTGTATACGTCTTTGTCGTTGACTAACGGAGAGGGTAATTCCGGACTTATAGTATAATGTGAGGAATCGAAGGGTGAAGCCTCGATTCCAAACATGGTACATAAGAATGGTCAGCCCCTCACGTGAGGTCTTGTTGCAAATGTTACGCGGAAAGGGGGTATGACGAGGTGATTCTCTCATTAACCTTGATGCTAACACGAGCTTGCCATCCCCTGATTGGGATTGTTCATTGAAAATTGTATGTCTCTATTTCCTCACCTCCAAAACAATGATCACACGAACTAAGCGGAAATATTAAAGAGAGAACTTGTGAAGCTTTGATTGGTCAAAGTAGGGGTTGATCGCTACATTATGGATGCAAAGAAATACTAGATCTCAAAAGCCTAAGTTAGCATTAGGGTTAAAAAAGAATGTTATTAAGCGTAGGTTGTCTAATATTGAGGAAGTAGTAGAGGGAGTAGATGATAGTATAGAAGTTAGTTCAAATGTTGAACCATTAATTAGTCCATTAATTGAAGTATTACCAATATCTACTCAAAGTGAGGAAGGTAATCTTCCTTCCGAATTGAGTAAGAAAATAATTAACAAGTCTAATAGAATTAGACAAGAAAACTTTGTGAGTACTAGTGGATCTAGCGAGAGAGGGTCACCTAGCACCATGGATCCTCTAGGGGGAGGTGGAATTCCACCTCCCATACCTCCCTTGCCTCCATTTCCTCCCATCGATCCATTGGTAAGGCCGAGAGGCCTACCAATAATCGTACCCCAAGGATTGGTTTCGGTAGATATACCGTCTAACCTCCCAAAATTCTATGGGACCAAGGATGAGGATCCGTCTAGGCACATGGAGAGATTCGTTGAGAGGGTAATTAGTTCATTAATTACCAACCAACAATATTGGTTAGTGTGGTTTCCTACGACCTTAGACGGGGAAGCTTACGAGTGGTATAGAGATCACGACGAGGGACACTTTCAAACTTGGGATCAATTACAACGAGAGTTTCTAAATGAATTTCGACCCGAAGTCGGTCAAAGTATGGCTTTTAGAGCCTTAATGACTATGAGGCAAGGGAGGGATGAAGAGATTTCCGCCTATATTAGGAGATTTGACTTAGTGTGCGCAAGATACGTAGGTACTTTGCTCAACGATGATACCCTAATGCAATTCTTTATGAGAGGGTTTGTCAAAGCAAATACTATTAGGGGTGTGTTAGAAAGAAACCCTCGCACCCTAGCCGAGGCTAAGGTAGCCGCTAGAGACATGGAACATATCGAGAGAGATTATGAGCGGTTATGGAGGAAAGAGGATGAGTTAATCCCTCAATTCATCCCTCTCCTACCTAAATCGGGAGTGGATCCAACTAGGCCATTTAACCGTCCTCCATATGTCTCCATTGAAGCGGTCTCGCTTCCCTTAGCGGTGAAGGCTCCCCCACCCATGTTAGCATTGCCGGCCCCTAGAACAGACCCTCAAATTGAAGAAGTAGAGCAACGGTTAGGTGCTACTCAACTAGGGTTTCAAGAGGCGATGTTGAAACAATTCCAAAATCTCACGGACCAAATGGCCTTGTTAATTAAAAATCAACAACCCGGTCCTCCACCTCAAATCGAGTCGGGTAATCACTCATCGGGATTTTGGTGTACTCAATGTCAACAACACGGTCATACGCCTCAGTTTTGTAGAAATGGGCCAAATCGCAATCAAAGAATGAACAATAACGGTCCGCAACAAAACCAAAGAGGTTCAAATCAAAATCAAAACCAAGGAAACAACCGGGGTCCGCCTCCTCGAGGTCAAAATAACCAAAATACCGAGAAGAAAGAATTTCACCATCTTTGCGGGAGGTATCATGTTGTAGGACAATGTTGGTCGGAAAACCAAGGTCAAGGGTGTAGTAATTGTGGAGGTCCACATCCGTCTAACCAATGTCGTCATCCGGATAAGGTAGGTGGAGCACCAAACCCTCCAACCAACACACAACAATCGGGTCAAGATGTCATGAGAGGTTTCCATCCACAAAGTGAAGGTACTAATAACCTTAAACCTTCCAACCTCTACTATGATGGATATACAAACCTTCCGGGGCAAGGAGGTCAAGTCACACAATCACCTAGACAAATGGGACCATCCACGTCTCAAGATGTCCGATTTATGAATACCTCCACCATTCCGGTAAATTTAGAGGTGCCTACTAATGGCCAGGGTCCATGTCCTCCACATGCTAACTCTATATCATATGAGTTGAGGGGTCTTAAAGAGGAAGTTGTGCATAAGGCCCCGGCATTAGCCGTTACCACTAGAGCAATGAGAGGTAATGCACCATTAGAAGTAGAGGAGGAGGAAGAAGAGGAAAATCCCTTAGGAGAAATTCCTTATTTTTCGGATTTGGAGAATGTAACTAGAGAAGCTAGGAAGGCCACTAAGGCATTAGAGAGAGAAAATGAAATTGTCCATGAGAGGGAAAGGTCTAATGTCATCCATGATTTAGATGGTAGTGATGTAGGAGAGTGGGAAGGTCCGGGCATTCCCGTAGAGGAGTTTGATAGTGTTAGAAGGCCTAAGGCCGATAGAGTAGATGGATACGACCTTTGGGCCGACTTAAGCTCACTAAAGGCCGATATCACATTTGGTCAATTATTAGAAATTTCACCGGTAGCTAGGAAGACTTTGAAGGACGGAATGCCTGTGAATAGGAGGGCTAAGAGGCCAAAGACTAGAGTGTCGGCGAGGGTCCAAATGCAAGGGAGAACTCGGGAAGTCAAGGCGGTGGAGATTGAAGTAACGATGGTGGAAGTAGTCTCAATATTCTACCCGAGCACACTATGAGGAAATTGGGATTAAGTTTGACCGGTCCGTCGCCATTCGTCATCAATATGGCTAACCAAAGTCCGGTGGTTCCGGTGGGGATTATTAAGGATTGTCGACTTAGCACGGGAGGTGAAGAATACATTGTGACCTTTCAAGTGATTAAGATGCACGACAATAAGGATGCATTTCCCATCTTGTTAGGACGACCTTGGTTAAGGATGTCTAACGCCGTAGTAGATTGGGGAGGACAAAAACCTTCTATCACTTATGGTCCCGTAGATAATAGGGTCAAGGTCTCAATAGCACCTTTAAGTGGTTGGGTTAGGGAGGAGATTGATCCAATGTCGGATGAAGAGGAGAATGGTGGAAGTAATGAGAAATTTGAGGATACATTGGTGGGGGTTGTTCAAAACAAGGAGAAGGCTAAAATGTATTCCTCTAACGGGTTCTTAGGTCCTAGCTTTTACAATCAAGATGTTGATGGAGATTTTACACATTGGCTAAGACAATACCCGGAGTCCATTAGCGATGTCATGATGATGACTCATAGTTGTATCCTCCAAGATGATGTGTCTAGAAAAGATTATTTGTCCTTAGAGCCATGTGAGGTTCTCACGGAGGAGGAATGGGTGAAGGGAGGACTCACTCCATGGTTAGATGATATTGAGTTAAGTGATGTGAGTTTGGTACATGTAAATGGGACTCAAGATGAGGAGGCCATGTTAGAACTCTCAAAATTAGAGCCCGCTTTGCATTTTAAAACTACTTCTACGGGCATTATAGCGGGTCATGATATCAAGGATTATCCTAATGTCCCCAACGATTGGTATAGAGATACCGAGGAGCAAACACGAGTGGTCGAAGAAGATTGGAAGTTTGTGGATGTCAAAATGAAGAATGGCAAGGTTAGACCAATGAAGATGGGTTCTAAACTCAATGACGAGGAGATCAAAGAGTATAGCGATTTGATAGATGAGTTTAGTGATACCTTTGCATGGTCATACGATGAACTCAAGGGGATTCCTAGAGAGATGGTTGAGCATCGTATTCCGTTAGTTCCGGGCTCTAAACCGGTGAGACAAAAAGAGAGAAGGATGAATCCTAGATTGCAATTATTAGTCAAAGCAGAATTAGAGAGGTTGTTGCAGGCTAGGTTTATAAAGCCGGTAGAGATTACGGATTGGGTTTCTCCCATGGTGTTAGTGAAAAAGAAAAATGGGAAGCTTAGAGTTTGTGTAGACTATAGGAAGCTCAATGATTGTACGCAAAAGGATCACTTTCCTTTGCCATTCATTACCTTGTTGTTAGAGGAGGTAGGGGGTCATGAGCGGTATACATTCATGGATGGATACGCCGGCTACAACCAAGTAGCCATAGCATTAGCGGATTTACACAAGACGGCATTTACAACACCTTGGGGGACTTTCATATGGGTGGTGATGCCATTTGGTTTATGCAACACACCGGCTACATTTCAACGACTAGTCATGTATATCTTCAGCGACTTGCTCTTCAAATCCATGACAGTTTATATTGATGATTTTAGTACCCAATCTAGCACTAAGGAGCATGTGCATTGTGTGAGGGAGGCCTTAGTTAGGTGTAGGCAAATGCGGTTGGCATTAAATCCGGACAAGACATTCCTAGGGGTACAAAGGGGAGTTTTGTTGGGTTATGTTGTGAGCCAAAAGGGAAGAGAACCGGATCCCGACAAGATAGCGGTTATTGACGGGTTAGAAACTCCGAAAAATGCCAAGGGGATCTCTAAGTTGTTAGGACATGTGGGGTGGTATAGAGAGTTGATTCCGGATTTTGCAAAGATAGCGGTCCCTATCACTCAATTGCTCAAGAAGGATGTCAGATTTGTTTGGACGGATGAGTGCCAAAAAGCCTTTGTAGAGTTGAGATCAAAATTGAGCACTTATCCCGTCTTAAGGCCACCGGATTGGGAAAAGCCTTTTCATGTGTATTGTGATGCTAGCAACGTAGCGGTGGGTAGTGCCTTGTGTCAATCCACGGGAGAGAAGGGGAAGGATCTACCCGTAGCTTATGCTAGTAAGCAATTGACTTCCGCGGAGAGGAATTACTCCACTACGGAGAGAGAGTGTCTAGCCATGGTATTTTCGGTCAAGAAGTTTAGGCACTATCTTATTTGTAATCCGGTAGTGTTTTTTGTGGATCACATGGCCATTAAATATTTGGTCAACAAGCCGGAGTTGAGTGGAAGGTTGGCTAGGTGGGTCTTGTTACTCGAAGAGTTTGATTACATGGTGGAATATAAACCGGGCCGCATGCATTTACAAGCCGACCATTTGTCTAGATTGTCGGAGGAGATGGGCACTACGCCAATAGATGATAGCCTCATGGATGATAGATTGTTTGTAGTCACGTCCACACCGGATTGGTATGCCGGAATTGTAGAGTTCTTGACCACTCAACAATTACCAACCGAATGGACGAAAGAGAAGAAAAGAAAGGTTAGAGTCAATAGTAGGCACTTTGCAGTGATAGGCAATAGATTGTTCAGGAGAGGAGCGGACACCATCTTGAGAAGATGTGTATCGCAAGTAGAGGTTCCGGATATTCTAGAGGCTTGTCATGATAGTGCTTGTGGAGGGCATTTTTCTGGTCAACTTACCGGCCAAAAAATCCTTAGAGCAGGTTACTTTTGGCCTACATTGTTTTAGGATTCACACGACTATGTTAGAAGGTGTGATGCTTGCCAAAGGTACGCTCGAAATGACCTTAGGATGGAGATGCCATTGCACATTTCATTACCACTAGTTCCCTTTGAGAAATGGGGAATAAATTATGTAGGGGAGGTCCATCCCCACTCTTCAAGAGGGATGGCATACATTGTTGTAGCTACCGAGTACTTGACTAAATGGGCGGAAGCCAAGGCGGTAAAAACCGACACGGCCGCACATGCCGCCACATTCATGTATGAAAATATCATTACTAGGTTTGGAGTCCCAAAGATTCTAGTTAGTGATAGAGGTACACATTTTCTTAATGACCTCATTTCAGAGATGACTTAGAGGTTTAAGATCGACCATAGGAAGACTACTCCCTATCACCCTCAAACTAATGGTCAAACGGAGCGGGTGAACGGGATTCTAGTGGGCATTTTACGCAAGACGGTCATCGACTCAAAGAGAGATTGGGACGTCAAGTTAAACGCGGCTTTGTGGGCTTATCGGACGACTTACAAAGTGACAACACAAGCTACTCCGTTTTCTTTGGTTTACGGTATTGAGGCTACACTCCCTATTGAATTTGAGGTGGAGTCATTGAGGGTTGCAATAGGGACACGCCTCAACGACAATGAGTCTTTGAAAAATAGGCTCGGGGATCTAGAGGAGTTGGATGAGAAGAGGCGGAGGGCCGCTCAACACATGGAAGCAATTCAAAGGCGAAGGAAGGTTATCTTTGACAAGCATCACAAGAAGAGGGCATTAGAACGAGGAATGTTGGTTATGCTCCAAGATGGGAAGAAAAAGGATTTTCCGGGCAAATTTGATGCGGTTTGGTTAGGTCCTTACATTGTGGCGAATACATTTCCTAACAACTCGGTACAATTGGAGACACTCAATGGACAAAGCTTCCCGACACGAACGGCCGGAAGTAGGTGCAAGCAATTCCACATATGAAGACACTTGACTTCAAGCAAGACATTCTAGGAGCCAGTTCCAGATGGTCGCCAATAATGTGAGCCCAAATTGATGCCCACATGTGTTGTTAACACTTGTAAAACATTACAAGTAGTATTTTGTTGATTTATGATTATTCACAAAAATATAAAAAGAGTGAAGCTTGAAGAAAGCTAAGTTTGAAGCATTAGGCTTGTGTGGAGTGGATTTAAGTAGTATGAGGACATACCTTGGTAAAGTGTGGTAGGTAGAAAGCCAAGGTTAGTTGAATGTTTGAATTAGGATCTTTGTTGATCATTTGAGGGAGGAAGGCTTAGGAGATTAGATGAGAGCCTACAAAGTAGGAGGAGATTTCGAAGGCTTATCGAGAGCCTTGTGGATGGGATGAGTCCCTACTTAGAAGGAGAAGGTTAAGGGGTTGTGATTGGAGGCTCTAATCCTCTCACCCTATCCTTACCTCATGCCCTCTCTCCCTCTCAACTCAATATATAATCCCTCATTCTTCCCTCACTCATCTTTTCTTTTCTTCGTGCTCCTTAAGCACCCCACGGGTTATAAGTGTGGGTATGTGGGAAGCAAGATAGGAGTACATGTGTGTGCTTAGTTCTTAGGAGAAGAGCCAAGGCTATTTAGCCTTGAAGAGGGATTGACCTCTTGTTAGAAGTAGATTGGGTTTAAGGAATTTGGAGTTTGATTGTAAACTTCAACTTGTTGCATTGAGATTCATATTGAAGTGAGAGAGTTCAAACTTGTTTAAACTTGTGGCATTTAGAGTGACTAGATTGTACTAGGTGCATTACTTGTAGTGTTTTATTAGTTATGAACTTGAGCAGAACTTTATAGTGAGAGATTTGTCAATTATGGATGATCAGAGTGTTCAATGGGTATGAAAATTTGAGGGATTGTTTATTATAAAGTATGGGAGTTGTGGTAAAAATTTGAGAGCTTCAGTCATTGGGATGAAAGAGTTATTAAAAGTTGAAGGGGAGGGTGTCTAGGAACAAAGCAACAAGGTTTGAAAATATGTATCTCTTAGAGGGTTATAGATATAGATACCAAAATTTGACACTACCTTCTGAACTTATATATCTATCTTGTGTCAAAATTTTAGATTGATTGGACGTAGGAGTTGGAAGTTATTAGAGTTTTAATGACCGGATGTTTTATCACAGCATTCATACTAAGTAGTTAGAGTTAGAATTTCATGCATAACTTTTGCATATGAACTCTGTTTGTGCCAAAATTTGGTGTGGAGATTTTTGATAAAGACTTAACAAGTGTACCAAATTTCACTTGAAGAACATAAGTTGGGTGGGAGTTATACTATTCTGAAGTTTAGTAGGAAGACATTGATAGAGATTTACATCAAGAAGAACTTAGAGAAGGAAGGGCAAGGATAAGTATATAAGTATTTTTTAATACTTGTATTTAAAGCCTATGTGCTCATGGAATCCACAAGCGAAGTGTCATGTACCAATACGGAATCAACCACGATGACATGTGATAGCACGGAATCAATAAGCGAGAACTCATATAGTAGTGTGGAGTCGACGGCAAGGACTCGATTCACAAGAGGGATATCTTTGAAGGCATGCGTGGCCAAAGCGGCCGGGTGGACATTAGAAAATGCTAAGGATATAACCTTGCCCGACATTAAGGAATGTAAAACTACATAGTGTGGTGTTAATCAAGTTGTGTATATTCCAAGGGTAGATTGGAATTATATATTGGGTTACAAAGAGAGAAGTCTCTACATGTCATTATAAACTTTTCCACTCGGGCTAGGACGAAATCGAAGGGTGGAGGATTTTTGGTGACAACCTACCATAAGGGAAGGACAATCAATGCATGGTTTTGGTCAAAATGCAAATAATGTATCTTCAACATCCTGCTTTATTAACCCAAATAGTAGATTCCCTCACTTGCACCATGTTACTGCATATAATGTAAGACTACAACATTCTACTTCTTGGCCATAGGTTTGTGATTTATTAAAACCCAAATGAAGCATGAAAACTACCCTGATTTCTAGCGCAAAATATTTCTCGGTAATGCAAGACTGTGAAAAATGGAGAATCCCAACTTCTCCAAAAGATTGAGAAAGAGCATATTTGCATGTGCACCAGATGCACATTTATTGTGGACACAGACAACACACTAGGTGGTGCACATAGAAATGAAGGAAAGACCTGTATCTGTTGAACAACTCCTTTGTTTCCAAAATGAACCATTGGCAGAAACCAATCCACCAACCACATTTTTGAAGGCAACCCCCTATTCACAAATAAGCAACTCCACAAAACTAGGCAGCTCCTGCACTTCATAGCTTACATGAAGATATAATTTTTTTTCAGCTCCACTGTGAGCTGTGGATGGAGCCTATCTTCCCATCCAAAGCCCACGTCAGCTAGGGTTTAGTGCAATTCATCTCACAGTTTGTAGAGACAACTGTGAGCACAATTTGGTGCCCACATGTGTGTTTAATTTCAAAAGAGCATTAAATCTTGACTTTGACAATTATTCAATTACTCAAAAATGTAAGCAAAGGAAACTCTTAGGTTTAGATTAATGTTAAGATTAAAGGCTGGTGTGGGTATGACTTTTGGTGTGAGGATGGAATGACTAGTAGTGTGTTGATTAGTGTTAGGGGTAGCTAGCGTCGGGGTTAGTTATGAATTAAGGTGTAATGGATTTTTAGTGAGGCTTAGGCCTTGTTTGATTGTTCGTTTTAGAGTGTATGACATTTTCTTTGGGGGGGGGGGAATCTGTGAACATCGGGATTAGCCGGCATTGTAGGAGAGAGAGCTCGGCAAGGGGGCTGCGGCAGCTGCTGGAATGTGAGGCTGCGGCCAAGGGATGTGGATTTTCCAAAGTTTGAAAAGGAGCGGCAGCTGCTGGCCAATGTGAGGCTGCAGCCAGGAGATTCTGAAGCTTCAGAGTTCGGCGAGAGGCTGCGGCCCAGGGGATGTGGATTTCCCAAAGTTCAGTAAGGGTTGCGGCAGATGGCCGAATGCTAGGCCACATCCAGTAGATTTCGCAGCTTCAGAGTTCGGCGAGGGGCTGCGGCCCAGGGGATGTGGATTTTCCAAAGTTCAATAAGGGCTACGGCAGATGGCCGAATGCTAGGCCACAACCAGTAGATTTTGCAGCTTCAGAGTTTGGCGAGGGGCTGCAGCCCAGGGGAGGTGGATTTCTCAAAGTTCGAGAAGGAGTTGTGGCAGCTGGCCAATGTGAGGTTGTGGCCAGGAGAGTTGAAGCTTCAGAGTTCGGGAGAGGCTGCTTAGTTGAGGAACTCAGTCATAAAATTTTATGGTGAGATCAGGGGCCCCTAGCCATGTGGCAAGGTGGGGAAAGAGGTTAGAGAGTGATAGGCTAATGGGATTTTAATTAATCTCTAATGAGTAAGGAGGTACCTTAGGGTACTAGTAGTTGGATTAGTTGGGTGAGTAGGATATGCATTAGGTAGGAGATTAGGAGAGGAAGAAGATATTAGTGTAGTTGTGTGTGACGATCATCATAGGTGCATAAGTGTTTTTCAATACTTATGCCCTGTGGGTTTTAAAAAAAAAGTGTTTCATATTTTAAGTCATTGGAGCATGAGCATGGGGGTCCAAGGGTAAGGTTCAACAAAAGCATGTGAGCCATAGACTTCCACCTGGACCACAGACGCAAAAGGGTGGGGGTTTATGGCTGACATAAATGGTGCGTCCGCCGGGAGTGAAGCGGGATTAGGAGATTAAGACTTGGAGGCGCGAACTTGAGGGAGAGGAAGGAGCACATGGTGCATGGTAAGCATCTCACTTGGTTTTGATTTTTGTCATTTAGTTAGGTTAGTTGAATTCCATTTCTTTTCCTTAGAATGAATTGCATTTCCACTTATGCATTTTGTTTTGAGGAAGGAGCGCGGCTTAAGGTGATGTCCTAAACCTTCTTGGGATGGCATAAGGACATAATATTAATAACGCGATCATTAGCTCATTAAATCTTAGAAGGATAATTAATTTTAGGAAGAGTCAACTTGGACACTCACCTTGGGGTGAGTTTCCAAGTTAGGGTGTTTTGAATTCCAGGTTGCTAGAGTTAGAAATTGTTAGTTGAGAATTGTTAGGGTTGAAGTCAAATTGAGTCACGGTCGAGTGTGAGTGCTAACTTGCAGGGAGAGAATGAATTGCTTGAGGTATGACATTCTTCAAAGTGAATTCATTAATTAATTAATGAAGGATTTTAGTACCTGTTTTTGTTGTTATCCGTTGTAGAGGGTAATTCCCTAGTCATTGCATTGTGTTGGAGACGAGAGGGTGATGCCTCGGTCTTCAATGTGGTGTATGGCGAAGGTCAGCCCCTCACTCTCGGTATTGTGGTGAGTGTCAATTTGAGGGAAGAGTTTGGAGGTGATTCTCCGGTTTAACTAAGAATTGACATGAGCATGCCTATCCCCTGTTTGGGATTTTTCACCTAAGTTGGCCTGCAGGTTCTCTTTCTTCAACTCCTCAATTTTAAATACACATCCAGAAAAGTGAAAACATTAAAGGAGTGAAGGTAGCAAGGGGTATGTTTGGTCAAGTGAGGGTTGATCGAATGTGCATTAATGCAAGGTAAGACTCAATCTCACAAACCTAAATTGGAGTTAGGATTAGGAAAGAGTGCACGTAGGAAGAGATTATCTAAGATTAGTGAAGTTGTGGAGAAGGTAGAAGTTGGAATAGAGAGTTGCTTGAATGTGGATCCTATTGTTAGTTCAGTGTTAAAAATTTAGAAATAGATGCTCAACTTGAGAAGGAAGCTACTCCCTTCAAGTTGAGTGGCGAGGCATCAACAGAGACTGATACAATTAGGGAAAAAAATTCTGTAGAAGTTGATAGGGGAATAGGAAGGGACACACTTGTCACCATGGCTCAGACGGGAGGAGGTCCACCTCCTATTCCACCCATTGATCCATTGGTTAGGCCGAGAGGTTTACCCATTTTGGTCCTACAAAACTTGGCGGCGGTGGACATGCCATCCCACCTCCCTAAGTTTTATGGAACTAAAGATGAGGATCCCTCTAGGCATATGGAGAGATACATAGAGAGGTTGGCTAGTTCTCTTGTCACCAATCTGGGATATTGGTTGGTGTGGTTTCCTACCACTCTAGAAGGTGAAGCCTATGAGTGGTATAGAGATCATGCAGAGGGTCATTTCATAGGATGGGAGCAGATGCAGAGGGAGTTTTTAAATGAGTTTAGGCCAGAGGTTGGTCAGAGTCTCGGGGAGATCACTCCATTGTAGAGTTGAACAACCACGTGCGATCATTTTAGATGTAAAAAATGTAAAAAATGTAAAAATCATCACCAAAATGGGTCACAATTTTATCAATTTTTTTTCATGAATAAATATAAATGGTACATGTTACATAGTAAAAAATGGTGACTAAATTTGATGATTTGGTTTTTTAATAAAACATACCGTTTCTAACTAGAATGACGCAGAATTGAACTAAAAAAATTGCTACAATTAATGAATATGACTAAAAATTTCAAAAAAATATACAAAAGATACCATCAATGGTTGTGTATATGTAGAAAAAATATCGTAAAATTTAAAATTATTTATGACATGTAATATAGGGGTAGCAAACTTTGTTCGCACGTGGTGTTCAACTCTACAATGGAGTGATCTCCCCGAGGTCAGAGTACTGCTTTGAGGGCGTTAGCATCATTGAAGCAAGGAAGGGAAGAGGAGATTTCGGCATACATTAGAAGGTTTGATTTGGTGTGTACACGCTTTGTGGGTACGATGCTTAACGATGACACCCTTAAACAATTCTTCATTCAAAGATTTTTTAAGACGGGTACCCTTAGAGGCGTGTTGGAGAGGAATCCTCAGACATTGGCGGATGCTAAGGTGGCGGCTAGAGAGATGGAGCACATAGATAGAGATTATGAGAGGTTGTGGCGAAGGGAGGACGAATCCATACCTCAATTCATCCCCATTCGCCCGAGGGTAGCGGAAGGAGAGTCAGGTAGACAGGGAGGTCAGGTTCCGTATGCTCTCATTGACACAAACCCACGTCCGCTAGCGGTTAGGGAACCTGTACCACTCTTAGCATTGCCAGCTCCTAGAGTTGATTCTAACCTCGAAGAGGTGGAGAGAAGATTGGATGCTAGTCAATTGGGATTTCAGGAGGCCATGATAAAACAAATGCAGAGTCTTACGGATCAAATGTCATTGATAATTAGAAGTCAGCAGCATGGTCCTCCTCCTCTAGTCGAGTCGGGTAAACATGCTTCGGGATTGTGGTGTGTCCAGTGTGGCCAACCTGGACATACTAGGCAGTTTTGTCGAGTTGGGCAGAATCGTGATCAAAGGAACAATGGTGGCCCACCTCCACAAAACCATAGAGGCCAAGGTCAGAATCAGTATGGTCATGGCAATTATAGGGGACCTCCCCCTAGAGGACAAGGCGGTCAAAATGTGGAGAGAAGAGAGCTTCACCCTTTTTGTGGGAGATGGCACGCACCGGGTCAGTGCTGGTCTGAAGGACAAGTTTATGGATGTAGTAATTGTGGGGGAAATCATCCTTCGGACGAGTGTCGTCAACCTGATAAAGTCACTAGCATGCCCAACCCGGTGGTCAACCCACAACAACAAGCTAGAGACAACATGAGAGGGGCTAGGCCACAGGGTGGGCCTCCTAATGAGCTTAAGCCACCAAATTTGTATTACGACCATGGGAACGCGAGACAGACATTCCACCCTCCGACGGGATTGCAGACGATGAATGGATACATTCTCATTCAGAATAGGCCAGGGGGTCCACAACATTTTGACAATAGGAGGCAAGCCCCTCCTACCGATCCGGGTCCGTCTAATTCTCAGGATGTCAGATTCATGGATGGTGTTGTGGAGCTGCATCAGGAGGAGTCTATTATTTTCCAAGTGGGTGTTGGAGATGAGCAAGGTCAATGGCCTCCACATACCAATGCCATCACCTATGAGTTGAGGAGTTTGGACGATGAGGTCATTCACGAGGCCCCGACGTTGGCAGTCACCACTAGGGCTATGCGGGGAAACATTCAAGCGGAGAAGGATGTAGACGGTCAGGAGGAGTACTCCTCGGATGAGGGTCCTAACCTTTCAAATTTAGATAGGGTAGCTAGAGTAGCTAGGAGAGCCACTAGGGAATTAGAGAAGGAGAATGAGATGGTTCAGGATAGGGAGAGACCAAATGTCATTCATGATTTACAGGGTAGTGAGATGGGAGAATGGGAAGGACCTAACATTTCTTTGGATGAGTTTGATAGAGTAGGAAAAACAAAGATTGGGAAGCCGGAAGGATATGATTTGTGGACCGATCTTAGCTCACTCAAGGCGGATATTATTTTCGGTCAATTATTGGAAATATCACCCATGGCTCATAAGACTCTCAAGGAAGGAATGCCGGTGACTAGGAGAACTAGGAAGGTAAAGACTCGAGTTGCCGCTAGGGTCCAATTGCAAGGAAGAGGGTGTGATGTCAAGGCAATAGCGATAGAAGTTATGGTGGTGGACAAGGTGGTTCCCAATGTGCTAGTCGATGGGGGTATTGGGCTAAACATCTTGCCGGAGCACTGTGAGCCCAAAATGGTACCCACAATTATTCTTACCATTAATTTCCGTCGGGTTTGGGTTTTTAATTTCATCATGCAATTAAAAGCATTAAAAAGAGTGAAGTGTGGTGTGGGGTTATGTTTTGAGCTTAGGCTTGTGGGTGTGTGTGAGGTGAAAAATTAGCGGAATTAGCATGTGGATTAATTTAGTTAAGCGTGGTGTGTTAGGTTGAGGGAAGAAGGCCAGAGTTTGGTGTCCTAATTAGAACCTTCTCGTGTTGGTTTAAGGGTTAGGGGGCTTAATGGATAAGCCTCGGCTTTCCATTTTGCATGGGATTTTCGGAGGTAGGGGTGTGTGTGATTTTTGGGGAAGACAGTAGTGACTGAGAGGCTCCTGAATGCGGCACCGAGAGGCTCCAGACTGCGGCACCGAGAGGCCCCTGAATGCGGCACCGAGAGGCTCCTGAATCGGCAGTTTAGCTTGAAGCCTTGAGCCGGCAGTTGAGGCCCTGGGCTAGTGGCTTGAGGCTCCTGGGCCAGTGGCTTGAAGCTCTGAAATCTGACGGGCAATGACGGGCACTGCCCGGAGCCGAACAACGCAGTATCGTGAAGTGGTCACCGACACTGAGACTTGGTTAGGGGCAACATTAGTTAGTACTACGGCCATACTACTTGGGAAATTAGTTAATTGAGCAAAAGGTAGAGGGATTAAACTAGGGGTTAGCTCATTAGGAAGTTAGTGAGCTACTAAGTGGGCGGAAGATGATATTAGGGGTTAGCCTTAAGGGAGGTTTGGAGTGTTGGGGTGTGCTATAGTGTAAGGGAGAGGGGAATAATTAGAGAAGAGCATTTCTCAATGCTTGTACCATCATTAGGAAATAAACCGGTGTGCCAATATTGATGTGGAAGGCGGTGGAAGTTGACAATATCTAGGGGATGGAATTCTGTGAACGATGAATGCGAGCCCCATGCCCCCACCCGGACTATGACGCTTAAGGGTGGGTGGTTTGGCCTCACATAAATGGTGCGTCCGCCGGGAGTGAAGCGGGATTAGGGGAATCAAGACTTGGAGGCAAAAATTTGGGAGAAAGGAAGGAGCACTTGGTGCGGGGTAAGTATCTTACTTAGAGTTTTTGATTTTTGTTATTGATTTTATTTCCTTTATTCCCTTGGGATGAATTGCATATTTCCTTTATGCATTTTTGTTTTGAGGAGGGAGCGCGGCTAAGGTATGTCCTCAACCTTTTTGGGGATTGTGAGCCAAATTTTTGGTCATTTAGTGAAACTATGGGCAAATAGTGAAATACTAGATGAAAGAACATCCAAATGGATGAATATAGTGAAACCATAGGCTAGGAAGTTAGTTATAACTATAGGCACGGCCGTAGGCGGCCTAAGTTGGTTACTGTAACCATCGTCTTCTTCCCCGCCGAGCTAAGAGGGTTGGCAAGGGGGAAGAAGGTAGACATTTCTTAGATAATTTTGAGCGCATTGTGAAACTAATAGTCTTGTCTCCCTCGACACAGATTGTGTGAGGTCAATAGTTGAACTATTTTCTTAAGTAAACACCGCAGTGATTGCGGGTTACTGTTTTTTGTGAAAGAGCATTGTTATTGTGAATGGAATTTGTTAAGTGACCGAGAGCGAGTCGAACCATGTCCTGACTTCAGAGAGTGCATGTGTATTGTAACACGATAATCTGGGAGTGTAACCCTGTTCAATGCGAGTGCAATTGGGTGAACACAGAGTCGTGATCGTAATTCAGTGAGTGAGAATGTGAGTGTAGTCGAGTAAGTTAGAGTGAGAATCTGAATGGAAATGTGAGAGATAAGGAATTATTGCCTATTGTTGGGAGTGTAAGCATCAGAGTTCGAGATTGTGGGAGGAACAGAGTAAATCAAAATTGTAAGAAGAGCATTCGGAAGTTAAGGGGAATGAAATCAATAAGAGCAGAGAATTGAATAACCTGCGAGAAGATAAGCGATTCTAGAAGTGTGAGGAAGAAGTCGTAAGTGAGGGAATAAGAGCCGAATGTCAGAGTGAAAACTATTGTCGATGGTTGTAATTGCCACTGAGGAAGTTTGAGATTGTGAGAGATTGTGAACAAGATTGAGCATTGTGAGTAAGTGAGGAGGAGAAATTGAGTATGATTGAGCGAATCATAGCATAAAACAGAGTTGAGGAAGTGGTATGTGAAACTATTGTCTGTGTCAAGGACGCAGTAAAGTGAGAGCGAACTCTTGAAGATAGTTGAGCGAAATGGAATCGAGAACCAGGCGCATGAAGAGTGTTGCATAAGAAAACTATGAACCGAGTGAGAAGTTTCCGTAGTTCGAGAGACAGGAGTCACATGATAAGCACGTCAATGAGGAGGATTTGAGTTGAACTATGGACAGACAGAGAGAGAGTCCAGTTGAACGATGAGCGTATGTAAAAACCTTGGCCGAAGCACGCGAGAGTGAGCGAGAGAGTGAACTATTGTCCGATGAGACAGAGCGTAGAATCAAGCGTATCATTGAGTGCCAGTGTGAGCGAACCCTGAGAGAGGGAAGGCCGAGAGTTACACTATTGACAATAGGTTAGGGCTGTGATAGGCAGAGTGAGAAGTAGGTGATGGGCCAAGTGTCAGCCTACGAGTGAAAACTATGGACTATTGTTAACCTGTGTCAGACAGCGTGAGGAAGCCGAGGAGTCCAGAGTCTATGAGTGGAACAATGGACTATTGTTAAGACCTGTGAGAGGCAGTGAGGAAGAAGAAAGAGCATATTGTTCAGCCATATGAGATTATAGTTGAATCCTGATTTTAGGCTGATAGATTTATAATTGGGAAGAATGGAATTTATGAGAGAATTTCAATCAATTGATTTGATGAGGGAAAAATTCTGATCAATTGATTAATGAAGGGATTAAGGAATATAAGTTAGGATAAACTTTGGATTATCAAGGAGATCTAGGCATAAGTTATCCTAGACTTGATTGGAGTTTATATGATTATGTAGTCTAGAGAATTTGATCTTTGAGTATGAGATGCAAGCTAACCAGATCAACTATTGTCTTGTGTGTTACCCTGATTGTTGTTGTTGCAGGTTGTGCAGGGTCACTAAGACTATAGCTTGACTTTGCCGGTTGTTGTTAGTTGCATAAGTTGTGAGTAATGATTAAATCTTGGAATTAATAAATGAACAATTTGTTTTGCATTGAAATTAACATTGACCAATTAATGAAGGAGTTGTTGTGATTTGAAGATGCATTGGCCAATGGTTACCAAAGACAATTGTGATACTCAAAGACTATTGTTCTCGAAAGACTATTGTTATACAATCTCATGACGAGATGGTTACTACTGTGACAGACACACATACCCCACTGAATGAGAAACAGTGAGAGGAAACCCTGTGAGAAAAGAGAGAAGAAGATAGATAAGAGATGTTTTGGAGATAGCATCCCTATTGTCTGATTAATGAACTATAATGTGACAGATGCCTGTAATAGACACTAGTTAAGCCTTCCTTGAGAGTCTTTACCCTGGGTTTTTGTTTATTCAGTCATAGCAAAAAACTAACTACATGGATTTGCTAAAAACATAAAAAAAATCTCATGATCGTTAGTTCACTAAAATCTTAGAGGGATAATTAAATTTAGGAAGATTAAACTTTGACACTCATCTCCGGGTGAGTCTCCAAGTCTTGGGGTTTGAAATTTGAGGCTTTAGATTAGAATTGTTAGTTTAGAATTGTTGTGGTTGATGTCACATTCAGTCACGGTCGAGGGGAGTGCTAACTTGCAAGGGGAAGCGAATTGCTTGAGGTATGACATTTCTTCAAAGTGAATTTGCTAATTAATTAAAGAATGATTTTAATACTTGTCTTTGTCGTTATCCGTTGTAGAGGGTAATTCCCTAGTCATCACATCGTGTTGGAGAGTAGAGGGTGATGCCTCGGTTTTCAATGTGGTGTATGGCGAAGGTCAGCCCCTCACTCTCGGTATTGTGGTGAGTGCCAATTTGAGGAAAAGTGCGGAGGTGATGCTCCGGCTTGACTAAGAATTGGTATGAACATGCCTATCCCCTGTTTGGGATTTTTCACCTAAGTGGGCTTGCAGGTTCTCTTTCCTCACCTCCTCAATTTTTAAGTCACACCAAGACAAGTGATAACATTAAGGAGTGAAGGTAGTGAGGAGCATGTTGGTCAAGTGAGGGTTGATCGATTATTTGGAGAATGCAAGGTAAGACTCGATCCCAAAAATCGAGCTTGATATTAGGATTAGATAAATCTATACGCATGAGGAGATTATCTAGGATTAGTGAGGTTGGGGAAGAAGTTGATGTTAGATTAGAAAGTTGTTTGAACGTTGAGCCTAGTGTTAGTCCATTGCTAGAGACATTAGAAGTAGAGGCTCAACTTGAGAAAGAGGCAACTCTTTCTGAGTTGAGTGGTGAGACATCATCGGAGACTTTCACATTTAGGGAGGAGATCCCCGTGGGCATTGATAGAGAAGTAGGAGAGGACACACCGGTCATCATGGCCGAGGAGCATGGGATGGATCCGCCACCCATACCTCCTATGCCACCCATTGATCCATTGGTTAGGCCGAGAGGTCTACCAATCGTGGTTCCACAAAACCTACCGGCGGTGGACATGCCATCCCACCTCCCTAAGTTTTATGGAACTAAGGATGAGGATCCTTCTAGGCATATGGAGAGGTACATTGAGAGGTTGGCTAGTTCTCTTGTGACTAATCCGGGATATTGGTTGGTATGGTTTCCTACCACTTTAGAGGGTGAGGCTTATGAGTGGTATAGAGACCATGCCGAGGGACATTTTAGAGGATGGGAGCAATTGCAAAGGGAGTTCTTGAATGAGTTTCGGCCGGAGGTCGGTCAAAGCACGGCTTTGAGGGCATTGGCTTCATTGAAACAAGGTAGGGAAAAGGAGATTTTGGCCTACATTAGGAGGTTTGATTTGGTGTGTACACGATTTGTGGGTACCATGCTCAATGATGACACACTAAAGCAATTCTTCATTCAAGGATTCTTTAAGTCGGGAACAATTAGGGGTGTTCTCGAGAGGAATCCTCATATATTGGCGGATGCCAAAAAGACGGCTAGAGATATGGAGAGCTTAGATAGGGATCATGAGAGATTGTGGAGAAGGAAAGATGAATTGATACCACAATTCATTCCCATTCGACCTAGAGTAGTGGCGGGAGAGCCGGTCAAGTATGAGAGTCAAGTCCCAAATGCTCTTGTAGACACGGGTCCACGTCCTTTATCGGTCAGAGAACCGGCACCACTTCTAGCATTACCGGTCCATAGAGCGGATCCTCACCTTGAGGAAGTGGAGAGAAGATTGGGTGCTAGTCAATTGGGATTTCAAGAGGCCATGATTAAGCAAATGCAAAGTCTTACGGATCAAATGTCTTTGATGATTAAGAGTCAACAACCGGGTCCTCCTCCTCTGGTTGAATCGGGTAAACATGCATCGGGATTGTGGTGTGTTCAATATGGCCAACCGGGCCACACACGTCAGTTTTGTAGGAGTGGACAAAACCGTGACCAAAGAGGAAGCGGTGGTCTACCTCCACAAAACCAAAGAGGTCAAGGACAACCTCAATATGGTCAGGGTAACAATAGGGGACCTCCTCCTAGAGGTCTGTGAGCCCAAATTGATGTCCACATGTGTTGTTAACACTTGTAAAATATTACAAGTAGTATTTTGTTGATTTATGATTATTCACAAAAATATAAAAAGAGTGAAGCTTGAAGAAAGCTAAGTTTGAAGCATTAGGCTTGTGTGGAGTGGATTTAAGTAGTATGAGGACATACCTTGGTAAAGTGTGGTAGGTAGAAAGCCAAGGTTAGTTAAATGTTTGAATTAGGATCTTTGTTGATCATTTGAGGGAGGAAGGCTTAGGAGATTAGATGAGAGCCTACAAAGTAGGAGGAGATTTCGAAGGCTTATCGAGAGCCTTGTGGATGGGATGAGTCCCTACTTAGAAGGAGAAGGTTAAGGGGTTGTGATTGGAGGCTTTAATCCTCTCACCCTATCCTTATCTCATGCCCTCTCTCCCTCTCAACTCAATATATAATCCCTCATTCTTCCCTCACTCATCTTCTCTTTCCTTCGTGCTCCTTAAGCACCCCACGGGTTATAAGTGTGGGTATGTGGGAAGCAAGATAGGAGTACATGTGTGTGCTTAGTTCTTAGGAGAAGAGCCAAGGCTATTTAGCCTTGAAGAGGGATTGACCTCTTGTTAGAAGTAGATTGGGTTTAAGGAATTTGGAGTTTGATTGTAAACTTCAACTTGTTGCATTGAGATTCATATTGAAGTGAGAGAGTTCAAACTTGTTTAAACTTGTGGCATTTAGAGTGACTAGATTGTACTAGGTGCATTACTTGTAGTGTTTTATTAGTTATGAACTTGAGCAGAACTTTATAGTGAGAGATTTGTCAATTATGGATGATCAGAGTGTTCAATGGGTATGAAAATTTGAGGGATTGTTTATTATAAAGTATGGGAGTTGTGGTAAAAATTTGAGAGCTTCAGTCATTGGGATGAAAGAGTTATTAAAAGTTGAAGGGGAGGGTGTCTAGGAACAAAGCAACAAGGTTTGAAAATATGTATCTCTTAGAGGGTTATAGATATAGATACCAAAATTTGACACTACCTTCTGAACTTATATATCTATCTTGTGTCAAAATTTTAGATTGATTGGACGTAGGAGTTGGAAGTTATTAGAGTTTTAATGACCGGATGTTTTATCACAGCATTCATACTAAGTAGTTAGAGTTAGAATTTCATGCATAACTTTTGCATATGAACTCTGTTTGTGCCAAAATTTGGTGTGGAGATTTTTGATAAAGACTTAACAAGTGTACCAAATTTCACTTGAAGAACATAAGTTGGGTGGGAGTTATACTATTCTGAAGTTTAGTAGGAAGACATTGATAGAGATTTACATCAAGAAGAACTTAGAGAAGGAAGGGCAAGGATAAGTATATAAGTATTTTTTAATACTTGTATTTAAAGCCTATGTGCTCATGGAATCCACAAGCGAAGTGTCATGTACCAATACGGAATCAACCACGATGACATGTGATAGCACGGAATCAATAAGCGAGAACTCATATAGTAGTGTGGAGTCGACGGCAAGGACTCGATTCACAAGAGGGATATCTTTGAAGGCATGCGTGGCCAAAGCGGCCGGGTGGACATTAGAAAATGCTAAGGATATAACCTTGCCCGACATTAAGGAATGTAAAACTACATAGTGTGGTGTTAATCAAGTTGTGTATATTCCAAGGGTAGATTGGAATTATATATTGGGTTACAAAGAGAGAAGTCTCTACATGTCATTATAAACTTTTCCACTCGGGCTAGGACGAAATCGAAGGGTGGAGGATTTTTGGTGACACTTTGAGGGCATGCGTGGCAAAGGCGGTGGGGTGGACTCTTGAGAAAGCCAAGGATGTACCTATGCAAGAGAGTCACACTAATAAAATGTCATGACTTGAAGTAAGTTGTAAGTCCATCAAGGTAGAACGTACATTCCATGTTACTACAAGTTTTTATGTTATACATGTGATCTTCAAACCCATGACCCGGACTAGGACGCTTAAGGGTGGTGGGTTTGGCCTCACAAAGCCAATCATTGAAGAATCGGTTGACCGGCTTGGAGGAGCTTGATGAGAGAAGGCGGATGGCCGCTGAACACATCGAGGCAATTCAACGTCGAAGAAAGATCATTTTCGACAAACGGCAAAAGAAAAGAGCATTACGACCGGGAATGATGGTCATGATTCAAGATGCACGAAAGCTTGACTTCCCGGGTAAGTTCGATGCGGTTTGGTTAGGTCCCTACCTTGTTCGTGAAGTGTTTCCTAACAATTCAATGCAATTGGAGACCTTGAATGGTGAGTGTTTCCCAACACGCACATCGGGAAGTCGGTGCAAGGAGTACAGGGCATAGGTCGACAACTTGCCTCCGAAGCAAGAGTCCGTGGGATCCATCCCCCGATGGTCGCCAATTATGTGAGCCCAAAATGGTGCCCACAATTATTCTTACCATTAATTTCCGTCGGGTTTGGGTTTTTAATTTCATCATGCAATTAAAAAGCATTAAAAAGAGTGAAGTGTGGTGTGGGGTTATGTTTTGAGCTTATTCTTGTGTGTGTGTGTGTGAGGTGAAGAATTAGCGGAATTAGCGTGTGGATTAATTTAGTTAAGCGTGGTGTGTTAGGTTGAGGGAAGAAGGCCAGAGTTTGGTGTCCTAATTAGAACCTTCTCGTGTTGGTTTAAGGGTTAGGGGCTTAATGGATAAGCCTCGGCTTTCCATTTTGAATGGGATTTTCGGAGGTAGGGGTATGTGTGATTTTTGGGGGAAGATAGTAGTGACCGAGAGGCTCCTAAATGCAGCACCGAGAGGCTCCAGACTGCGGCACCGAGAGGCTCTTGAATGCGGCACCGAGAGGCTCCAGACTGCGGCACCGAGAGGCTCCAGACTGCGGCACCGAGAGGCTCCAGACTGCGGCACCGAGAGGCTCCAGACTGCGGCACCGAGAGGCTCCTGAATGCGGCACCGAGAGGCTCCAGACTGCGGCACCGAGAGGCTCCTGAATGCGGCACCGAGAGGCTCCAGACTGCGGCACCGAGAGGCTCCTGAATCGGCAGTTTAGCTTGAAGCCTTGAGCTGGCAGTTGAGGCCCTGGGCTAGTGGCTTGAGGCTCCTGGGCTGGTGGCTTGAAGCTTTGAAATCTGACGGGCAATGACGGGCACTGCCCGGAGCCGAACAACGCAGTATCGTGAAGTGGTCGCCGACACTGAGACTTGGTTAGGGGCAACATTAGTTAGTACTACGGCCATACTACTTGGGAAATTAATTAATTGAGCAAAAGGTAGAGGGATTAAACTAGGGGTTAGCTCATTAGGAAGTTAGTGAGCTACTAAGTGGGCGGAAGATGTGTGGTACCATTTTTTGGACAGAATGCCTAGATTTTAGTCTTGAAATGTAAATGAAGGATAAATTTCACTCAAGACTAGTAAAATAGTGAAGCATTAGGCATTTAGTAGCTTTGAAATGGAAACATGCAAGTAAGTCAGAATTTTCATTGCTGCCCATAGTCTAGAGGATATCAGGAGGCATGGAATTCACATGTGACAATTAGAAGTAGCACTTGGTATCCTAGCTACAGTTAGTCACCACTTTTTGGGGACAGGAAGATAAGAAGGAGGAGGAAGAGGACAGAAGAGAGTGCATTGTAATTTTGATCTTCCTCTCGTGAAGAGAGTGAATTCTAAAAAACTCCCTGGTCTTGTAATTTTTTGAGTGATTTTTGCTTGGGTGTGAAGCCCTTTTGAATGTACATTTTACTCTACAGAATATAATATAATAGCGTGAAGCTATTTTATTACTTGTGTGTGTGAGGATTGAATGTGTTGTGTGGGTGTTTGTTGTGAATCAATTGAGTTAAGTTGTGCTTTCCTGGTTCGGGAAGAATCCGGAGAGAAGTGGTGTTACTTTGCTCCTGTGAATGGAGTAAATTGTTTGATGTGTGACTGCAATTTCTATAGGCCTATAAGTGACCGAGTTGTGTGTGAAGGTCTGGAAAGAGATGTCTTATCGCGAATTACTGCAGTCTCAATTTCTTAATTGTGACTTATTGTTGTAAGTATGTATTAGGAGGGACACTGGGTGAAACAGTTGTAGTGTCTCCATTCCAACCTTCTTACTCTTGGCCATAACTTATAACCGGAATGGGAGATTACACTGGGAGTAATTGCCTCCTTCATTTGTGTGAATTTGATAAGGGAAGTATAGTGATCCTCTCGGGAAAAGATATCAAGAATCATACTTATACTGAAATATTATTGGAGAATGATTATAAAAGAACTTGAAGGTGTGAAACCCGTAGTTAATCTGTAAGTCCGAATTGAGAACTTGTCAGGTCATAATCGGGTGAATGTGAAGTTCATTCTGTCTGTGTGCTTTCGGCCATGTGAATTGGCTGGATTAGTCCTAATCTATCTGATGTGAATTCAGGATAGACGTCGGAGAAACAACTCGTCATATCTTTGGAAATTCTTATAAAGGTGCAAGTTGAAAGTAACAACCCATGAAAGGAGTTATGCCAAAACTGTTGGGAGTGTCAATCTGTTTCGACACTAAATCTTATCAATACAGGGTGTGAAGCCCGTCGCTCCTCATATTTCACTGAAAGTGGAATGCAAAAGAATTAGGAGTCTTTACTTTATAATCAAACTGTAGAAGAAGTTCAATCCGGCTACTCCCCTCAGAATAACTTTCTCCCTTGATTGTTCAATCTCAAGTCTCCAGGGCTGGGAACGGAATTAAGAGAAGATGTCTGGTGAGAAGCTAATTATTAATTCATTTACGAATGTGCTACAGAGTCCGTGTAATTGATGAGTGGAACCGAGTTGTAGTTTGGGAGAACATGAAATTAACCCACCAGACAAGAAATACTAACGAAGCTCTCACTGAACTGAATTCCATTATTAGAATTAGAACCATCCCTGTTGGAAAGATTGAAATCAGGAGTGATTCTCGCAAAAACGAATAGTTTAAGAGAATTCCATCAATTTCAGAGTTGATTGCTGTAACCATAATACCTGGAGGATGCGAGAAGGCCGGGAAGGCAGAGTCGCGCGTGAAGAGAAGGAGCTGGGAAGAAAGAGGGCGCGCATTTAACCCATATCGATTGCGGGAGTAACCAAGGGCAGGTATAAAGGCTAACCCTTCTCAGTGGCTAATGTGTCAAGGCGCTTCTCATGGCACAAGACTGTCCACTGGGTACGGGTTACTTGGCTCTGGTTACTAGACTCACTACTCAGACTCGTTACTTGGAACTGGTGACTAGACTGTCTACTTGACCGGCTACTTGAGACTCTGGTTCTGGACTCTAGACTCTTAGCACTAGACTCGTGACACTTAGGCCGATTAAGACGCTTAGACTCGTTCGCTTAGACTCGGTTCTCGTCACTCGTTACTAGACTTTTGCTAAACCTAAAAGGATGATAATTTATTTATGAGCACTTAGAGTCTTTTTCAGTCTTCATGAGATATAAAATTGTGGCTGAGTAATTTACTCTTTATGAGGTAATTAATCCTAATAAGTACCAATGGGAAAGTAAATCCTAAGTTAATTGATTGTCAAAAGCACTTCATAAACGTTTTAATCTATCAATTAATCTTATCATGACACACTAAAGATACATCTGACACTCATTTGGTCTTCCCTGGGGTTTTTGAGAGTTTGAACCCAATTCTAAAAAACTAACTACATTTTGGCGCCGCTGCCGGGGAAGGCTACGGTTGTCAGAATTTAGTGATAAGGTATTGATAGAGGTCACTGAATTAAACCTACAAATCATGCCAAGTCATGTTGTGCGCATATAAACGGTAGACACAATAATTTGGGAATAAGTCATAAGACCATTCTTACAATTTATTTGTGTGTCACCATGATAAAAGAACGCATAATAGACATGCGTTGAAAATTTGGGGGATAAATTTAATGTGGCCTTGGGACCCTGAAGTAGAGGGGTCATGGATGTGTGCAGTTGGCCTCTTCACTTTAATCGTGGAATTGAGTGATAAGGTTCAACCTGCTAAGAAACCAGTCACAGAAACGTTAAACGCACGTTTTACTCATTGTAGACCTAAAGAAACCAATCTTCACAAATGGAGTAGATTTCCTAGGGAGAAGTTTCTAACACAAACAGTGTTTGCCTGATCCCCGTTAGAAAACAGAATTAAAACCCTTCCATTAGAAATACAACAAATTATTGTGACAAAAGTTTGGCAGAACCGAACCATCATTGAAGGTACTGAAGAGATAAAAGATTTTAGTAACTATGTAGAAAGGGACTACCTTTTAAGTCAGTATCTTGAACACATGTTGTTAGCCGTTGGTGGGGAACAACTAATGAAAGACGCTAAAGATGCGGTAAAGAGACTTGAAAATGTGGCCTTGGGAATCTGTTCCACCCAAGTCAGAAACGTCTGACGACTGGCTTTACCAAGGCTCTCATTTATTTACCGCACTCTATCGTTTTTACAAAGCTTCTTTTTGGGGTGTAGGAATTCATATAGGACCAAATCACCCTATATATCCTAAAGGATTTCGAGACAATTTCCTTAACTTACCTATTCACCTCCAATCAAAGATTTTTGAGAAAGTTTGGAATAATGGAGAAGGATTTAATGAAATTATAATAAATAAGGGTTATCCAAGGTTGAGGGTAGATCTTCGGTTTATGTTTTTGGTTTATAACCAACATAAAGCCGAAACTTTTCCTGTTAATGAATTCGGATATGGTTGTTGGAATGGTGGAACATTTACTAAAAACGAGGCTCGTTTCTATTATGGCCCTTTTGATCCTTGTACTAGTGTGAACATTCCGGATTTCTCCGATTCTTCCCTTAAAGGCAAAGATTTTGTCGATTTTAAGAAATTGTGCTTGAATGGGAGAAAATGGTTTGTGAAATCTAGTAGATAAAGTAAATAATGTGCTTTTGTGACCATATGCAATTTCCATACTGGAACCTGCACATGCAAAATCGCATGCACAGATAGCCTCAGTAAGGAAGGCTGCTAATGACAAAGCCAGGGAGGATAGGATTTTAGCTAGGGAATATAGGAAACAAAAAGCTGAACGAAAAAGGAGTTGGTTGAAATCCGTTCTTAAATTATCACAAAAACAACCAGAAGATCAACGTGAATTAGAAGAATTAGAATTTCAACCCACTCATGAAAGTTTTGATGAAATATCACCTGTATCACCTACAAAATCCCTTCAAATTAATTTCGATGCATCTTCGTCTCGAATTCCATTAGGAGTTCAAAATCTAGTAACACCATTACAAGTATCACAAGCACCAGTGTTTTTAAACCCACCTCCATCACCTTCATCCAATCCTCCACCACCACCACCACCACCACCACCAAATCCACCAAACCAAGTGATGGCGCAGCCACCACCGCCTAACCCAAATCCTCGTATAACTAATGTGGTTCACATCCCTTATTTTCTCGGACGGCCGGGTGCTGATCCTGACATGCATGTTGCCAAATTTGAGCTCACCTGTGGTGCGAATAGTATTCCTCTCGTTAAATTCCCAGAGGTTTTTGCTGCCTCTTTGCAGGAAGAGGCCTTCGCATGGTACTTAAGGCAACCTGCATTTGCCAATTGGAATGCATTAAAGACTGCCTTCCTTGATCATTTTAGACCTTTGGGATTTGCCAATAGTCTAAAAGAAAAACTACGGACCATAAGGATGGGTATAAATGAACGGGTGGACAGTTATTACGGGTGGATGCAAGATATCCTGCAACGTATGGGAGTTCATCAAATACCTGATAATTTCCTTATGAGTATCTTTATTGGAGGTTTATATCCAATTGAGCTAAAAACATATGTCAAGGAAGGTGGCACGGTGACCTATGCACAAGCTTACGCCCGTGCCAAAATTTGGGAGGAGTGTCGTGTAGAAGATGATTTGGTCGTCTATACTGACAACACTTACTCAAATAATCCTATACCATCTCATATGGGAACTTTTCATGTAACAAATCAAAATCAACATTATATAATAGATGCCCACCCTTCTAGTACATTCACCACTCCTGTCTTTCCTAATCCTGTAGTGACAAAGTCCTCAGCTCATGATCCTACCATAGCCAAACATGAGGACGCCATCATGAACTTAACAAAACAATTGACAGAATTGTCAGTTAAGGTCATGAAAGGAGCACCAAAACGTGCTCAAACTACTAATGAGCGAACTAATGTGTGGTGTATGAATTGTAAGGGACATGGACATACAACTACCGAATGCCCTACCCCCCAAGGTATTCGAATTCGCTGCACCTATTGTGGGGGTAAGCACTCTGTAAATGAATGTTGGAATTTGAGAACTCAACTGCCTGTTAATCAAATAGAAGATAACAGGAATCGTCCTTGGCAAGAGGAAAGATCGGGACCAGGACCTAACTCTAATTACAATCCGAGGAGAAATTTTAATAAACGACCAATGCCCATTGATTTTCCAAACCGACCTAGTTGGGGTAAGACCAATGGACCCCCCAACTGGAACGGACCACCGTATAACCCCAATGCGAGGAATTATAATCCGAATTCTAATGACAAAAGGAAAATACATGTTTGTTATAGATGCCAAGAATTAGGACATTATGCAAATGAGTGTCCTAATCCGAGGAAATCTCAAGATTATGTACCCTTGTGTGGAAATTGTAAAATAGCTGGTCATCTTACAGACGAGTGTCCTAATCCAAAAAAGGACTACCAATCTAATGAAAAAGATTGGAAGAAAGGGAAACACGTTAGGATTCAAGAAGAGAATGAGGATGGTGGCTCAAGGAATGTAAATCATATTCAACATGTGATCCAACCACTTACCTCATCCCCTGAATCCAAAGTAAGTGCGGTCACTACTCGTTCTAAAAGACGAGCTGAACCTCTACCTGTTCCGGATGACAATAGCGATGATAAGAGTCTTTCTTATGAGTCTCAAACCAATTTAGATCCAAATGATGCAACTGTTTTGGACCCTCTTGTACAAACAAAATCATCACAACCTAATATCCCGGTAGCGGGTGCACCACCTGTGACGGTAGTCCAACCTATACCGGTAATGACACCAATCCCTTCCCCATTTCCAATCAAAACTCCGCACCCTGTCAAACGAACAGAGATACCCACTGTTTCATTAATTCCTGCTCAAGGGAAAACTAAGTTTCCTATTCGTAAGGTATTGAATCCTGGAAATATGACTAAGAAATTTGTGTCCCGACGAACCCGAGTGATGGAATTAGCTAACGGGTTACAACACTATGATATTATACATGACTTGGATAATATAAGGCCTCATATCACTATGAGACAATTGCTGGCCATAGCCCCACATTGTAGGAGTCGCTTAAGTTCATCTATGATTAGGAAGAAACCCAAAACTGTGGAGATATATGATGTCACCCTGAGTAAAGACCCAGGAGCCCCAACTGTAGATGTTATTATTGACGGTGTGTTAATACCTGGTTTTCAGGTGGACACAGGGTCGAGCGTTAACCTAATGAGTGTGGAAACATTAAATGAATTAGGTATAACAAAAATGAACCCTACCCCTATTATTCTTAAAATGGCGGATCATACCCGCACTAAACCATTAGGGGAACTAACCCAAGTCTCAGTAATCATTGCTGGGAAAGAATATAAAATTGATTTTATTATTTTCCGAACTTCGGATGCAGTTCAACCCATACCTGGCATCCTAGGACGCCCATGGTTAATCCTTGCCCAAGCTAAGGAAGATTGGGGTAAAGGAACTTTGACCTTAGGGAGGGGGTCAGAGAAAATGGTTTTACCATTGTTCCCTACCCATTATCAAGGGGAAACCCAAGATGATGGTACAGAATTCTCTTCAGACGGTTCAGGATCTGACACCGATGACGAACCAAGTGAGTTTATACATCATGTTAAAAGTCATCATGATCAACCTGTCTCCTTAGGATTAGGAGAATATTATTTTCCGTTGGACCAGGGGGATTCGGACGATGCAATCCTTCAGCGGCAAAAATCTGTTTGTAACATTGTTACCACCGTTGCCCCTGACATGGATCATCAACCCCAACCCCTTGGACCAGAAAATATCTTGACAGAGAAAAAGGCTGAATTAGCTCCAGCTTTTGAAGAAGACTGGGAGGATGCTATGTTCTCATCCCAAACTCCAATCAAGAGCTATGTAGCTAAGGATGTATGTAAGGAGATGAATTTAGGAACAGAGGAAGTTCCTAAAATTATTAAAATTTATGAGAAAATTTCTAACACCGAATGGCAATATTGGTATAACTTCTTTAAAAGAAATATACAAGTATTTGCATGGACTTATAAGGACTTATGAGGTGTACCACCGGAGGTTTGTGAACACAAAATTGTGTTAGAAGAGGGTGTTCTACCCGTAAGACAGAGGCAATACCGAATGAATCCCAAATACTCTTTATTAGTTAAAGAGGAAATTGATAAATTATTAGAAGCTGGATTCATTTATAAAGTACCATTCAGTGAATGGGTTTCACCGATTGTGGTAGTACCTAAGAAGAATGGTAAACTGAGAATTTGCCAAGACTTCCGCAAACTAAATAGTGTCACGAGAAAGGATTGTTTTCCACTTCCTTTTACGGACACTATGTTGGATGCGGTGGCAGGTCATAAGAGATATTCTTTTATGGATGGTTTCTCGGGTTATAACCAAATTCAAATTTATAAACCCCATCGTTGGTACACTACTGACTGGGGAACTTTTGCTTATATTGTTATGCCTTTTGGATTATGTAATGCCCCCGCAACTTTTTAGAGAGTTATGACAGAAGCCTTTCAAGAATACTTGCGTAAATTCATGGAAATATTCTTGGATGATTTTGCAGTGTTTGGAACTGCTGAACACCATGCCGATTACTTGCAAAAATGTTTCGATAAATGTATGGAATTCGGTATTTCCATAAACGCCGCTAAATCGGCATTCCTAGTACCCTTTGGAAAACTTGTAGGTCATATTGTATCAGAGAGGGGAATAGCTACAGACCCGGACAAAGTCTCAGCGATTGCTGCCTTACCCATCCCTACTACTGTCACGGAGGTGAAGGGCTTTCTAGGTCATACTAGCTACTATCGAAGATTCATTTTCAGGTATGCCACCATAGCCATGCCTTTAACTGAATTGCTGAAGAAAACAGATTCACCACCTGTATGGACCTCAGCTTGTACTAATGCTTTTAATACTTTAAAACGAAAATTAGTAACAGCTCCCGTCCTAATTACCCCAAATTGGGAAAAAAAATTCCATATATATGTGGATGCTTCTAATGTGGCAATAGGGTCAGTCCTTAGTCAAAAGGATGATAAAGGACATGATCACCCCATATATTTTGCTAGCCGTCAGTTAGTTCAAGCCGAGAAGAATTATTCGGTGACGGAGCGCGAAGGACTAGGTATGATATTTTCTGTCCAAAAATTTAGGCATTACTTATTGGGAAATAAAGTGACTTTCCATGTTGATCACGATGCACTAAAATATATGCTAGGCAATGTGATATGTGCCAACGCATCGGTAAGCCTACCTCTTCATCCGCAATGCCTTTAACTCCAATTCTAGCATTAGCACCTTTTGAGAAATGGGGTATAGATTTTGTGGGACCCATTAATCCCCCTAGCCGTCATGGGCATCATCGTTATATTTTGGTAGCCACGGATTATGCCACTAAGTGGGCAGAAGCTGAGGCCACTAAAACTAACGATAAAACGATTGTTGCTAAATTCTTACGTGAAAATATCATGTCTCGTTTTGGATGTCCCAAGGAACTAGTGAGTGATAGAGGTACACATTTTGTCAATGATGTTATTGACGAGTTAACTAAGAAATTTAAAATTAAACATCGATTGACTACCCCTTATCACCCGAGAGCTAATGGTCAAACCGAAAAGACCAATGGAATTCTTTGTAAAATCATAACCAAGACCGTACAAGGATCTATGACTGATTGGGATACTAAATTGATTGATGCATTATGGGCATATCGTACGGCCTATAAAGTCACAACTAAATTTACGCCATTCCAATTAGTATATGGTCAAGAAGCAATTCTGCCCATTGAATTGGAATTACCTTCATTAAGGATTGCCATCAATGAGCGATTGGGGCCGGTAGAGTCTTTAGAGGCTCGTATTAATATGCTTGAAAAATTAGATGAAACTCGGACACAAGCCTATTTAAACACGGCTGCTATCCAAAAATGGCGAAAATCTTACTATGATAGTAAGATGAAGGATAAAAAGATTACACTTGAAGATCTCGTATTATTGTACGATAGCCGTTTTCAAAAATTTCCCGGAAAATTTAGATTACATTGGTTAGGCCCTTATAAAGTACGGGTCATCCATGCTAATGGCTCTTTTGATTTGGAAGATTTTGCGGGCAATGTCCTACCTACCCGACTTAATGGTAATCGTCTGAAGCTATATCATAAGTAACTGAGGACAGTTCCTTAATTTAAGAGGGAGGGAGGATATATTAGGTTACTAACATAACATTATCTAATTATTATTAATTAATTGTTCGTGAAGTTTTAAAATTTTCAACTTTTATTGACAATATAACACATAAGCCTATTAAATCAACTCTAAGGGCTGTTAAAATAAAGACACTTTTAGAAGTAAAGAAAGACATTTTTTGAAGTAGACAGTCTAAAGAAGTGGGCTGAACCTCAACTCGAATAATAAGTGACATGGAGTAGTCATTATGAGAGGAATAGGGACAAAACAACCCTAGTGTGAAAGAAGTCACTTTGAGGGAAGATTGACGGTTGGGCTGCGAGCCGTCAGTGTGTCACTTGACTACGGCCATAGCCAAAGCGTTTCAATCACCCTCAAGCTGGTGAAAGAGTGCAATTGGGAGAGGAAGCGACATTGGAGTCACAACACATACTCGCATTGGAAAGGAAGCAGGGCAAGGCTCAGCATTGATCCAAGTGATCGCTGTAGTGAAGTGAATGAGAGAAAGAGAAAAATTGGAGCAGAACGGAGTTTGAAGGAGTGTGGAGCGCGGAAGCGATCCCAGCATCAAGAAATTGTCGGAGGAGGAGACGAATTGTGGAGTGAGGAGTAAAGGAGGGAGCGGAAGAAGCAACCCTTACTTGTCCAGGTAAAACTCTCCTCATGTGCAGTGCATTACTCTAATAAAAATGATAATAGTTATAGAGCAAGGAATTAACACATCGAGTTGAAAGAATTTCATTACTTTCCAATGCAAGCTGCCGAGCAATTTCATACTCCAAATCAAGCTTTAGTTCCAGTTTCAAGCTCTTCTGAACTGTGTGATAAATCTGTCCACACCATTGATCATGTAACCTAAAGAGTTGAGTGTTTGGCCGTTCACATTCTATGGACATCATAAGGTTGCAAGAGCTTCTCTTAATATAAATATTCATGAACCCTAATGAACCTAATGGGTGATTGAAGTGTGCAACAGGTTGTAACTCATGAAAAATATAAAGTAGAATTGCCAGAGAGAAAAGAGGAACTTTTGAGTGATTAAGGATGCTAGAGAGGAATCAGGAGAGATAAGTACGGAATGTGGATTTCCCAAAGTTCAATAAGGGCTACGGCAGATGGCCGAATGCTAGGCCACAGCCAGTAGATTTTGCAGCTTCAGAGTTCGGCGAGGGGCTGCGGCCTAGGGGAGGTGGATTTCTCAGAGTTCGAGAAGGAGTTGTGGCAGCTGGCCAATGTGAGGTTGTGGCCAGGAGAGTTGAAGCTTCAGAGTTCGGGAGAGGATGCTTAGTTGAGGAACTCAGTCATAAAATTTTATGGTGAGATCAGGGGCCCCTAGCCATGTGGCAAGGTGGGGAAAGAGGTTAGAGAGTGATAGGCTAATGGGATTTTAATTAATCTCTAATGAGTAAGGAGGTACCTTAGGGTACTAGTAGTTGGATTAGTTGGGTGAGTAGGATATGCATTAGGTAGGAGATTAGGAGAGGAAGAAGATATTAGTGTAGTTGTGTGTGATGATCATCATAGGTGCATAAGTTTTTTTCAATACTTATGCCCTGTGGGTTTAAAAAAAAATGTGTGTTTCATATTTTAAGTCATTGGAGCATGAGCATGGGGGTCCAAGGGTAAGGTTCAACAAAAGCATGTGAGCCATAGACTTCCACCTGGACCACAAACGCAAAAGGGTGGGGGTTTATGGCTGACAACAACTCATTCACGGATTTCTATCACAGATTACCCAAGTAGCGTAGGTGAATTCCTGAATGCAAGATGAGAAACCAACATCAAATGTTGTATGAGCTAGAGACAATTCAACTCCAACCAGAAACTATAGATATGCTAACACAACATCCCACAAAAGTTGCACATATAAGCAAGTGATAATTTCTAATAAGATCCATAGTGTATATGTATGCTTCACATACAAGTCCAACGCATGCATGCAAAGTTAAGAGATGACAAAAAAACCTTGTCAAAAAATACCTTGCCTCCCTTACATTCCATTGATTGAGCATGGAGGCCTAGACTCAGAGATCCCAGAGAGACCTAAAGAACTCAAAGAATATGAGTGCATTGTAGAGTGCACAAGTGAGGGAAAGAGAGGAACTGCATAAGGGACAAATCTAATGTCATGCACCTAGAGCTATTCATGATACAAGGACCAAAAATAAAGCACAAAGGCCATTCTTACAGCCTTGAAGGTGGTGACAAAATTTGGTCAGACTCTTCCAACCTAACATAATTGTGGCCAAGACTCTTGATAATAGGATACTGACTACATCAAATATACTCTACAACAAAGCCAACGTTGGGCAAGCAAGCCAGATAGTGTTGTTTTGCAGCAGACTGGCATGCTTGCAGACAAGGGCCTCTCTTGCTTGCTCTTCATTTTCAAGTAGTACAAGGTCATGCTTCTTGCCATTGGATTCAAAAATCTTGGCATTGATGATGCTTCCATGAGGGGAGAGGTATGCCAAGAAAAAAAAACATTGGCTAAACAACCTTGACAAAAAACAAAAAGCACTCAAAAAAATTAACAATCCCTCTATTATGAGGAGGGGAGAAAACGGATCCTACATTGCAACAGAGGTAGAATAAAGTTGTACATGCTAAGAGAGTGGAGGGGAGCCTCCTGACTGCTCAAATCCACCTCCTCACATGTGGTTGCATGGAAGTCACAAACTAAATACCAGGTTTTTGGCACGCAACATGACTACTTTTTGCACCACCCCAAAGGACTGAGCAAGCTAAAAAAATCATGCTGGAAGAAACATAGCAATGCTGAGTAACTAAAATATCTTCAAACTTTCAAGATTACAGAGAAAGAAATAATGAAGGAAAGAAAGAAAGAAACCCTAGCCACAACTCACTTTGTGAAAGATCTAAATCAAAACTTATAACTTACAACAGATGTTGAAATTGTAGGAGCTGAACAAATCATGTGCAGAGAGAGGGACATATTACTGCAAATACTAACAATAGATATGCAAATACTAACAACAGATCTTCATATACTAACATTATTAACATGATTAGAGGACAAATCTGTCACACATCAATTACATCATGGTGGATCCATGTGGATCTCAACCTTGGAACTTTATGGATCCAACACATAACTTACTTCCACACATCTCTTAGGACAACTATCCACCCTAAGCCTAAGATCTTGATATGAAATTTTGGAGATATGTTCTTGGTGAGGTATATTATTTGTATGCAAATTTGAAGGGTTTGGTTCTTGCTAGAGAAGAAGCATTGGAGTCTTGAAGTAAAGAGATTCAAAAACTAAAACAACCAAATGGCTTAACTTTAAGAGCTTGGTTCTCGGTAAAGACTATGAGTTTGAGGGCAAAACTTGGAAGGTAGCTATTGAAATGCCTTGTCTAGATTGTATCCAAATCTTAAGTGCATAGGCTTTATAGATTGGGAAGCAATATTGAAACTACAAAGTCAATTTGAGATAAACACTCACCACAAGTTGTTTCTAGCCATGAAATTTCATATGTAAGGTTTTGGTAAGATATAAAGCTACTATGTAAAATTTTATGAAGAAATAGTGAATAATTTAGGAGCTACATGATCAAAAATTGACTAGGTTAGACCAATGAAGAATATAGGAGTTAAAAAATTAGCATTTGGTGAGTGGTGCTAAAAAGGAGACATTCTTGGGACAAGGTTCTTCCACAACAAAAAATCACATATTTTTTTAGATACACATTCCATACTTCTTGACAGTAGTATATGGCTGATATGATTGCTATATGTATTGTGCCAAACAATGTATGTACAATGTAGCTTTAGAAATATTCTAACTTGGAAGTCTTGGATATAAACACTGAATCTGATATAAATAAGTGATAATAATTTTTGAACTAAGGCTACCATATGAGCATTCATATTCTTCCGTAAATATTTGTAGTTTGGAAAGATGCAATCAAATTGGATGAATTACTAACTATTTGTTTCATAAATATTTCCATCTTGTTTTTAAAAAAATGTCTTTTGTAGTGCTTGAAGATGAATTATGTTATGTATCTTGAATACTATGATGTTTATCATCTTCTTGAATGCTTGCATGTTCTCCATTTCATATATCCATCTCCTCATAATATTGACATTCACGTGTATCATAACTTAAAATTTTTAAATACTTGTTATTTTTGTATTTCATTGGAATAACCTCGTATTTTTCTTGCAAGGAAATAGAGTTTTCCAAAATTAACACTATATTCATTAAATTGAGACTTTTTGGGCATTTTGAGACATTCACATAAATAAGAACAAGGATAAATGGAACACATATTGGAGAAAGTTGTAAGATTGGAACACTTTGAAGCGGGTGTTCATACCAAGAAGCCCATTAATAACTCATATTTGTGATGGTTTAGGGTGGGCAATCCAAACCTAAGACCATATTGAACGGGTAATCTCAAAACATTCATATTATTACACACAAAATATGAGAGCTTGTATGAATATGGTTTAGGTAGGGCAATCCAAACCGTAGACCATATTGAAGGGGTAATCCCATAACACTTATATTATTGCAAGTACCATATACAATGTATGGCATGAGAAACTGAATAGCATAGTAATGGCACAAATCCATTGGATAGTGCGGCCTAAAATCATCCCGCCTACATGCAATGTCTACGCCCTACAATGGCCTATCTAGGTTGGGAGACCGCATCTTTTTCTTTTGCCGCCGCTTGTTTAGCTCGCATCGCCTCAACATTTCTGAGAATCTCTGGCCCTCGACTATAGCCGAGTTTTGGATGCGGGCCCACCATAACACATTTTGGATTGTGTCGACCGCCCGAATTATAAGATGAGGAATTCGAATACGACGACGTAGACTGTCCGGCATATCGGCGCATGGCGTAGTGACGCTCCAGCTCAATGGACGCATTGGCCCGCGGAGGTTTGGGGCTGGACGCAACCTGGAAGTCATCAAAGAAAACCAAAAAAAACACGGGTTAGTTTGAGGAGAAAGACCCAAACATATATATATTGCACGCCCCACTTAAGGGAAAGGGATTGTAAGGTATTGTGGGCGATCACCTTGGCAGTAGGGGCGCTCGCGTCCGAGTTGGATAGGACGGGGAAAGCGTCGCGCAAAGGGACATGCAGGGGTCCACTCTTTGCAGGCCGAGCGCCCATCGCCAGTCGCCGTCGGGGTGCAACGGCGCCTCCGGGGCGAGAGGGGGACGTCCGGACGCAGCCGCGCTTTGCGCCCTTGAGTGGCGACGGAGACGGAGACTGCCGGAACATTTGCTTGGGCGGGGGGCTATCGACGACGCCGGCGTCAATAGGCTCCTTGGAGTAGTCAATGGTTGAAGCGGCGTCATAAACGGTCTCATAGAAGAAGCTCCCCAAGTTTGAGTCACTGACAATGTCAATCGAGGGCTCCAAACGCTGGCGCCAAAATGGAAACAAAACAAAACAGAACCCAAAGGGAAGAGGGAGAGATAGAGCATATGAAAATCAAGATACATATGAAGAATATATTACACAAAGTGGGGGCGCCCCCACACACAAACACACAAACACACACACACACACACACGTACTCTCTCAAATGAGCTTGTTAAATTTCGCGTGGGAGAACAACTCTCTGTACAAATGGTCTCGTGGATCCAAGTATCTCTCGCCTATGGGATTACTCCTAACAAACAAGTTTACGGGTAGCCCGTTACTGCAGAGCGTCTGCAAGTACTTAACAAGGTCCAACAAAAATCGGTCCCGGACCTTCTCGATCGTCCACGTAGGGCAAACAATGAAGTTGGCCGTCGGGTTCAATAAGTTCTTGGAAGCGTTGTCGTCCACCATGAGCGTGTTCTCGCGGGTGGGACGGACGTCGTAGGGGACGCCTATCAAGGACGGACGTTGGTCCCAAAAAATCGGCTTCAAGACCTTGAGATATTGGGGGGACGCGGGGTTGTTTGGTTTTTTGACGACTTTGCCGTCCGGTGTGTACAATATTCTACACGTTTCCTGTGCTAGGACCAAGCAGGGGGGCTCGAAGCCCTTGAAGATGAACTCCACGACTGCATTGGTGTTCTCGGCCGTCATGGAGCTCCACACGACCACCCACCATTTGTTTTGGGCGATCTGCAGGAAGCGCCGAAGCCACGGGCGGAGGTGCACTAGCTTGGTCTTTATGTGCGTGGGCGGCCCGTCGTAGTTCGCGTCCTCGGGCTTGCAGAAGGGCACCGTGGGGACCCTGGGACAATGGACGCACTGGACGAGGACCCCGTTAAGGTCTAACACCAGGAATCGTTCCTTCCGCAGCGCGCGCAGGGCGGGCAGAACCGGGGGCGCCGCCGCGCTGCCCTCTCCGCTCCTGGGAGAAGAGCGTTGGGGAGCCGCTACGCTATGCTCCGAGCCTTGCGGGGACGATCGAGAGAAAACGGGGGGCGACTTATGTCATGCTATGTCCAAACGAAGAATTAAGGAAATTTATTTGCACTCGGTGCATACACAAAACCATTTGATTCATTGGCCGGGGGGGCAACAAGGGATACAAGAGAGGCAAGAGCATACAGTATACATTCAAACGCAAGATACAAATATATGGGAGTAAACAATGGTGATTTTATATTATACAATGCTCCATGTACATTTTGATATTGGGGGAGAGCCGCGTTGAACGATGCGTTCAAACTAGCCTAAGTCTACATCTAACAAAATTTGAATGACGAGCCGCCGTGATGAGGACTTCGTCGCAAGCCGGGGTGGGGGGGCCGAAACGGATGGTCGGGGGGGGGGGGTGTGACGAAAGGGGGGCGAGTGCGGGGACGGGGTGGGGCGAAGAACGGGGGGTGACGGGTGGGTCAGTTCCTCCTAGCTAGGGGACACGACCAAGGCAAGAAGACAAACACCCAGGGAGTTTGGGTCGAGCGACCCAAACTGAGTGGGGTCAGTGCATTACCTCGCCTTGGTCGTGCCTTGACGCCGTTGACGCCGCCAACGCATGCGCTTCCCCACCTGGTCCGGCGACGTCAGCAGCAACCTGCTCCTGCAAAGGCTGACTGTCAGGCCTTTGTCCCAACACAACCTCCGCATGCGCATCATGCATTGGTTCATCGACTGGGTTAGGAGTAGAGGTATCACCAGGCCCTTGCGGGCCTTCAACATCTAGCATGGGCTCGTCCACCGGGGCCGTCGCTGAGACGGGGTTTGGGTCGGCTGACCCAAACCCTCCTGCTTCGAGCGGGTCTCTGGCTGGCGGTGCAAGGGCGGCAGTGTTTGGGTCGGACGACCCAAACATGTGGGGGTCGTCCTGCTGGTGGTGTGGGGGCACGAGGATGGGAGGCCGAAGCGGGGGGGGGGGGCGCCAAGGGACTGGAAGCTCCGGGGACGCGCCAAAGGCTGGGGTCGTCCACCTGCTGGACGGGCGCGTACGGGCGGGCTTGCGGCTGCAGCATAGGGCCGAAGCTGAAGGATTGCTGCGGTGCGGGCGGCGGGTTGATATTCTGGGGAGGGAAGCCGGCGGGCAAGTGCGGAAATGCACTTGGGGGAGCCATCACCAACCCCTGCGCCAACATGCCCTGAATCACTTGCGTGATCAGGTCCGCGCTGGACGGAGGTTGGGCCATCACCCTTTGCCGCTCCTGCTCCAAGAGGAGAGCCCTCAACTCCGCAACTTCGTTGCGGACCGAGGGTTCCTCGGCGGCAGCCTTCTCCAGCCGGACGCGCTGCTCCTCGTCCCTCCGCATCTTTTCATTAGCCTCATCCACAGTGAGGACTTCGGGTTTCACCCTCACCATGCCGGCAAACGCTGTGGGGGAAGGGGGATCCGACCTGAGCCGTTTAGCGAGCTCCATGTCGTCCTCATCCTCGCTGCTAATGGCGATGGTCTCTTCCACCGCGTAGTCGCCGTAGAGCTTCTTCCCCTTCAGCCTCCTCCTCTCCCTGAACGCGGCGGTCGCGTCCCTGGAGTACATGTCCCTCGCATCGTCCACAGTGAGGACGGGCACCAGCTTACTTTGCGGAGTTGCCACCCGCATAGCCTTCTTTCGTTGGGGGGCTTCAGATTCCTGCATGAACCCCGTTGCCCCTTCCTCGACCTCGCCCACCGCCTTGGGGTCTTCTTCTTCCTCTTCTTCCTCCTCTCCCGCTTCATCACCTGGGCCCCGTGACGAGGTGCCAGGATGCAATTCCACCAGAGGTTCGGGAATTGCGACGGGGGCCTGAGTAACGAACTCCTCCGGGTTGGTCCGCCTCGCCCTATCCAAAGGGTTCTCGCCCCCTTCAACAATCTCCTCGGCGTAGCTTCCGGGGATCCAATCGAGGATGTCCATTTTTCTCGCCAACGCTTTCTGCGTTCTGTAGAAAAGAACATCGGCGTCATCTATGTATGAATAGATGGTCAACCCCAACATCTGCACATTCCCATATCACTTGCATTAGATTTACACCAAATCAAAAGAAAATGGAAACAAAAACATCGACATCCATCTTACAAAAACACTGCATAGTTTGGGTCGAGCGACCCAAACTACACACTGACTAGTCTGTATGGAGCAACCCAACCTACACAATGCCTAATTTGGGTCGCTCGACCCAAAGTAGGTTTTGTGTAGATAGCGTTGCTCCACTCAGACCAGTCAATGTGTAGTCTGGGTCGCTCGACCCAGACTACACAAAGCAACCCAGACTACACACTGCCTGGTCTGGATGGAGCAACCCAACTTACACAATGCCTAGTTTGGGTCGCTCGACCCAAAGTAGGTTTTGTGTAGATAGCGTTGCTCCACTCAGACTAGTCAGTGTGTAGTCTGGGTCGCTCGACCCAGACTACACAAAGCAACCCAGACTACACACTGCCTGGTCTGGATGGAGCAACCCAACTTACACAATGCCTAGTTTGGGTCGCTCGACCCAAAGTAGGCTTTGTGCAGATTGGGTTGCTCCACTCAGACCAGGCAGTGTGTAGTCTGGGGGTCGCTCGACCCAGACTACACACTGACTAGTCTGGGTGGAGCAACCCAAGCTACACAATGCCTAGTTTGGGTCGCTCGACCCAAACTTGGCTTTGTGTAGATTAGGTTGCTCCACTCTGAGCAGGCAGTGTGTAGTTTGGGTCGCTCGACCCAAACTGTCGACAATTTATTTAAAGCTACTTACCATAGCAGAAAAAATTGGTTTGGAGCCCCCGAAGACGTTGAAGATGCAGTCCCCTCTCTTCGTGAGGGTCCTCATCATCCGCAGGTAGAACTCCATCCGCAGCTCATCCGCGGGGTAGTTGGCGTACTTCGCCTCGTCGTACAAGCTCCTGCTGGTACCCAACCCTTCTGGGACTTGGAAAAGTTTTTCCATCCGGGCTATGGGATGGTTTGGCACCTTCAGCAGCTCAGCTTTGTACACGAAGTACAAGCACAGGACGTTGACGACCTTCGTCTTCTTGTCTTTCAAAGTGTTGTACGCCCCCTCCGCCGGTGCAGCAACGTAGTGCGGTTTCGAGACGGCGTACTCTGGCTGCAATTTCCGCACGATCCCGTACACCTGCTCCGCCCTCCTGTCCTCGACAATCCACAACCAGATGTCGACCTCCCGGAATTTGGGGCTGTTGTAGTCCACGAACTTTGACAGGAATGGCTCGTAAAACGGGGTGCTCATTGTCCCCTCGAATGAGCTTCTAGGGATGTTCCTGAAGTCTATCATTCCGAAGGGGAAGCGGTCCCCGGCTTTCGTCCTGATGGCCTTCTTGGCATCAGACCCCGGCCAGCCTTGGATCTTGAGAGGGTCGAGGGTCACCAAGTTGAAATGCGCGTCGCCCTCGAAACTGACGATCTGCTTCTCCTTTACGAAGTTGGAGAAGGCACGCGCGGAGTGCTCGGGAAGCGCCCGGTTCTTCCCCCTTTCACGAGCTTCGACCTGAGGAAGTCGTCTCCCGCCTCCCTCATGAGTGCCGCCATGGACGCACTGGTGAACTTATACTCGGCTTTGAATGCCCTCCAATGCGCCTCGTGAACCTCTCCATCCACGATGAGCTTCTTCTCAGGAACTAGCTTGTGCAGCTCCTGGACGATGGTCGTCTTCTTCTTCCTGTTCTCCGTCCATTCCTTCATGGTGTAGCATGAAGGGACGAAGCATTTGGGCTTGCTGAAGACGATCTTCGGGTGGACCCAACATCTCTTCACCGTCGGCTGCATGTGCAGGATGTGGGATGCCGCCTTCCCCATCTCTGCCTCCGACAGCCCGTGAAGAGTTCTGAAGAACTCCCTCACGAGAGGCTTCATCTGCTTGAAGCGCGATGCCTGGTTGAAGAGCATGCCAGTGTCGGGGTCGATTAGCTCACCCGCCTCATGCTTTTCAAATACACTCCTCCATTTCATCCAAACGAAATCGGAAGCTGTGATTAAATAAATCTCCCCTCTTAGATTGTTGTATTTCTTCTGTTTTTGACTAGCATTGTCAATTGAGGAGAATTTATTTATCATCTGGTATTTGAAATCCTGCATTTCAACAAAACAAACCATTTGAATGCGCGTTAGATATGTACATGTGATTTCCAAGACATATCATGAACAATAACTGCAACAAGAGTTTGGGTCGATCGACCCAAACTAAAAAACGAGGCTGCAAACAAGAGTTTGGGTCGATCGACCCAAACAATACTCACCTCCCACTTTGGATTCTTGTCCTTGGCGTTCTCCCTCTCTTTGGGAGGCCTGCCATAGAACTCCCACACCTCCCGTGAGGCCATGATATTCCTTATCCAGGAAGCTTGGTAGGCCCTCTTCTTATTCCCCATGTTGAAGTATCGGGAGATGTCGCTGAGCCCGGTCTCGTCGTCGGACCACACCACCAATGCCTTCCAGACCTTCAGCTTTTCCTTCTGATGGTTGGGATCATCCCACTCGGTCATCAGTTGGATTTTCTTTGATGCCTCCACACTGTGCTGGCCGTCTATCAGCCAAAAATCGCCTTTCTGAATTGTAGGCCACATTTCAGGGGTAGGCATTTTCTTCTGTCCCTGGGGCATGACTACAATTGTTTGCCTGTCGTCTTTGAATTGTTCGCTGACGATCTGCGCGATTATCCAGTCGACGTAAGCGTCTTCTTTTGCCCGGACGCACTTTTCTGGTGGCGCTAGATGGCACTGGCTGATGTTGACATCGAACTTGAAATCTCTATCCATGAAGAAACAGTGGGAGCACTTGGACGTGAAATTGTTCATGATTTTCTGGATCTCCCCCGCATCCACCTCTTGCCCGGGCTTTGGCATGCGCAGCTCAGGTGAAACTGGCTCCTCGGTCATCACAGATGACTCTCTCGCCCTTTTCGATGGTGTTGTTTGGCGGCTAGCAGAAGGCGTAGGCGTCTCGCTATCCGCCGGTGTCTCTGAGGGAGTTGCCCGTCTTGAGTCAGACGGTACTGGTCGCGGCTTCCTTACCGTTTGAGGCCTTGACGACCCTGCACCCTCCTCAGTGGTTGCTTTCCGCCTCGCAGGTTGCTGACTTTTTGTTTTGCTCTGAATGGCCTTATTCAGCACGGTGATTGCATGTTTTAATTTTGTAAACCGGCTAGAGACCTTGGTGTTCGATATACTGCTATCGATAAATATCGACTCCTGTTTGATGACGTCTGGCTCAACGCAGGACTCCTTTACGTAGATTGTGTCGAACGGCTCGAAGAACTGGTGCATGAACATATGGACATTCTGCACCGCGGAGTTCTCTAGGATGACGTCCACGTAGTCACCAAGCGACTGAACCGATGCCACCTCCCACCCCGTGACTGTGGCCCATGTATGGTTCTCCATGGTGCCAACTTTCAATACAAATATCATTTTGTATTGCGAGGCTTTGACCACTTGAATTGACCAAGCGAGGATAAGGTTGTCCTTTGGAACATAGGAGTCATCCTGCGGTGTTTCGTGCTCCTGCCATAACATGTCTGGCGCAAGCATGAACCACCTTTCACCGGGTCTTTTCTTTGGGGCCATCTGTAAGGAAAGAATAAACAATGTTAGTTTCGGTCATTCGACCCAAACTTCTTCAAGCTTAATGGATAGTTTAAACTTCTTCAAGCTTAATGGATAGTTTAAACTTCTTCAAGCTTAATGTTAGTTTCGGTCGTTCGACCCAAACTTCTTTCAATTGATTTAAGGGAAATTTAATGGATTGGCGCATATATTTTGGTGGATTGTGCACTGTTATATGTGAACATCATTTGTATGGTGATATGGTATTTTGTTATTTTTGGGTGGATTTTCATTTTATATTGTGTTTAACATCATGGATTTATTGATAAGATAATAATTTAGAGGTTGGGTTTGGGTCGACCGACCCAAACATGATGATGTGTTTGGGCCGAGCGTACCAAATATGAAGATTGGTTTAGGTCGAGCGACCCAAACATGATGATGTGTTTTGGCCGAGCGTACCAAATAGGAGGCTGGGTTAAGGTCGACCGACCCAAACATCAGGCTGGGTTTGGGTCGAGCGACCCAATCATCATGACGGGTTTGGGTCGAGCGACCCAAACATCATGCCGTGTTTGGGTCGAGCGACCCAAACATCATGCCGTGTTTGGGTCGAGCGACCCAAACATGAGGATGTTTTTGGGCCGAGCGTTCCAAATAGGAGGCTGGATTTAGGTCGACCGACCCAAACAGCAAGACGTGTTTGGGTCGTCTCCCCAAACTGTTCTATTTAATATATATTTTAAAGGTTGGCACAGAGCATATACAATGCTTATGCGTTGTGTATGCTACAGTACCATGAATTAATTAATACATATGGGGTATAACAAAAGATATTACCTTTTAAAGCTGTTGTTGCAAGAACTGTGGAGTAGAGCTGGTGTTCTTCGTCCAGTAACACACAAACAGCTGAATGTGATTCGGACACACGCTAAACTCCCAAACAACTAGTGAAGCTTTCAAATAATTCTTATTTCTCTCAAATAAAGCCTGAATCTCTCATACAACTCCTGAGGCTTTCAACGCACTTTTGAATCTCTCAAACAACAACTGAATCTCTCAAAACAACAGCTGAATCTCTCAAAACAACAGTTGAATCTCTCAAACAACAACTGAATCACTCCAACAACAACTGAAGCTCTCAAATCACTTCTATATGTCTCAAACACCTCCTGATTATCTTATAGAACTCCTGAATCTCACAAGCACTCCAAATACAATACAAACTCCAAAAGAGAAATAATCTACAAACACATGAACTTCGCAAGCACTCGCTAAAGCTCCCACACAATGCTCGAAAACCCTTCAACAATCTTCGACTAACTTCCTCCGTAGGTTTCTGTTCTATTGGAAACACCTCCTAGCTTCTAAGATTAAGAGCAAGAGAAGGGAGGGAAGGAGAAGAAACACTAGGCGGGAGAGAGAGAAGGAATCAAATGCCGCCCTGAATAGCCACGGCGCTTCGCGAAAGCGGCGCTTCGTGAAAGCGGTGCTTCAGGAGAGGCGGCGCTTCCAAGAGACACGCGGAGCGAATGCTTGGCGCGGAGAGAGAGAGAAAGGAGGAGAAACTGTGGCGGCTGGGGTTTTGTTTGCCTCGGGAATTGGGTGCCCACAGGATTAGGGCACCAACGGAAATAGGGTTACGGGGAACCCTAAATCCTAAACCCTAACTCTAACCCCTTAGCGGGCATTAGTTATTTGAAGACACATTGGAGTACCCTTAGGTGCTACATCAAATGCGGTATTCTATAAGACTAACCATTTATACAACTAATGCATTTTTACAACGTAACTTTATGCTAAAACTAATACTTAACCCCTACTTACATGACACCATGCCCTAAATTTTCCAAACAAGTTGAAGTCATTTGTTTCTCTTTTGTTTGAGCACGTTAGAAAAATAATACAATTGCGTGACATTTAACGATGTAATCATTGACTTTTAGACTTTACCAATGATGCCAACAACTCACACAATATTCAATGAATAAGAAATATAACCCCCACCCCCCAACATGAAATTCGGAAATTTAGAATACTTGAGTGTGGAGCCTAAATGAATGCCTTCCCCAAGTGCATTTTGTAAGGATTTTGAATTGCATGATCCTTATTTCAAAATGCTAACATGCTCAAGTTTTTAGTAAATCCCTTATATATTCACTTTGATGAATCACATAGTCGCCAATAAACCATTGATGACCATATATTTACTTGGAATGTGATATAAAAGTAAATCGGTCTTGTATTTATTGGTCTTGTATTTATTCAAATGCCATTTCATGTTGTGGATGTTATTAGGGTCCAACTTTGGATGTTTTGCTCACTTTGACGAATCACATAGTCGCCAATAAACCATGGTTCATGATATATGGAATGTGAAATAAAAGTAAATCGGAGAAGCACAACATCAAATGAAGCCATTCAAGCAAACATGTTCTTATTCAATGTTCCCTCCACGTATATTGGATAATGGCGCAAGATATAATAGATGTTGTTTGTATATGGAGGCATCAGTGAACAACTACGATATTTGGTGTTCAGGGTTTAGGGTTTAGGGGGTAAGGGGTTAGGGTTATAACATATTAATCTATCCAATATTAACGGGTAACATTGTGCATTTTGGTGAGAAGAGTCCAGACCTTGGATAGTTGGCCAACTTGCATCACCATGCTAAATTTTTCGGGCCCCTATTTGTCACTTAGCTTTAGCTAGCTAGGTTCACCGAACCTAGGATTCCTACTTAGCTTTAGCTAGCTAAATTTTTCGGAACTCTCATTTTCACTTAGCTTCAACTAGCTAGAAAGTTGTGTGACATGCATATTCATTCTAAACCAAAGAGAAATCCATTCAAACGAAACCAAACAATATATATTTGGTTGTATTGCTCGTGGTTGCCTCTCTATTTTCATGTTGGTGCACAAGGAAACTTGAATTTTTTAAATCCACACGTATACATTGGCTTCCTCACTTTCAACTGGCATTGGTGCTACATTGCTCATTATATATATACAAGTGAGCCCAACCATGAGCTTGACTAACCTACCTAGAAGATTGTTCCTAATTATAAGCTTGACTAACTAATCTAGAAGATTGTTCCTAATTAAATGCCCACTTAGGGTGAGCGGCTAACACTAATGATCTTACTAGATTCTCCTATGTGACTATTGACTATTAGGAACAGTGAAGACCGTGCCATGTGTATTGAGATTTCTACACAAACATCTCAATGTAAAAATTGAGAGTTTCCAAAAGAATTAGCTTGGAAATGGCCTACAGAAAATTGATTGCAGATACCATAATCGAAACCTAAACTGTAGCCATGGGACAACTAACTAAGTGGGTGTCAAGTTGGACAACAAGGTTTTTGCTATATGGGATCCCCCCTAATATTACAAAAATAATGTATGTTTTACATTCCAACTAGCTATTAGCTAGCTTTAGCTAGCTACCTTTCCTCGCCCAGATTATGACACTTAGTTTTAGCTAGCTATTCTTTTGAGGCACCAAATTCCTACGTAGCTTTAGCTAGTTGGAGCTTTTAGCTAACTAAATAGCTGGCCACTTAGTTAGTTGTCCAAGGTTTGGAAGAGTCTTATAGGAAGGTTATAGTAAAGACAATCTTGATTATGTTAATATGTTATTTGGGACGTTTAAACGTGATACACTGATAGTTCTTGTATTTATTCAAATGCCATTTCATGTTGTGGATGTTAGTAGGGTCCAACTTTGGATATTTTGCTCACTTTGATGAATCACATAGTTGCCAATAAACCATGGTTCATGATATATCTAATATATGGAATGTGATATAAAAGTAAATCGGAGAAGCACAACATCAAATGAAACCATTCACGCAATCATGTTCTTATTCAATGTCCCCTCCACGTATATTACATAATGGCGCAAGATATAATAGATGTTGTTTGTATATGAAGAAGAGTCTAATAGGAAGGTTAGAGTAAATACAATCTTGATCGTGTTAATATGTTATTTGGGACGTTTAAACATGATATACTAATTGGTCTTGTGTTTATTCAATACACATTTCATGTTGTGGATGTTATAAGGGTTTAGGGTCCAACTTTGGATGTTTTGTTCACACACATTAGTAAACTTGAAGTGAACTTGAGGATACATTCAAATATCATTGAAAGATTGAACTAAAAAGCGACATTGGTGGTTAGTATCCCCTTAACGACGTCCACATACGTTCGTCATTGTCACACTTGCATGCGAGAGAATAGAGCAATGTTGTATGCAATCATTATATAATTCCTCATGCGAGGATTTTAATAACTACTTTAACTATTGTATTTAGTGACTCTTACCATAAGGCGTTACACAATGTTTAGACTTCTTTTGTCTACATATTGGTTAAAATATACCGTAATGTTTGAGATCAAGTAGATTAGTATCATGATTTAATATGTATATGATGCATTAGAGTGACATTCTAGAAGTCTTTGATATAAATCACTTATCCCAAACCTTTTCTCCTCATGACACTTGGAAAAATACATGTGGCCGCCACCCTTCCTTCCAATGCTGCATGTCATATCCACACAAAACAATATGAAACGGATTAAATATCCACATTACTTTCAATAGACATTCTCAACACACACAAAGTCAGATGACGGTTGGGGTATCCAAGAGCTAGGTTAGATTCGCACTTTTTTATAATTAACAAAAGGCAGGGAATTCTGTTAGGAGGTTTGAAAATAACCTCTGCAGGAGAACTAGGCGGGAAAGGCATCCAATGAGGAAGTTGGGGAAGCGGAGGTGGATAGTATAAAGGGGCGCACCCCCCAAAAGTCGGTTCTTTTTGCTCTTCTCCCACTCCTGAAATCGTAGGGAGAACTCTCAGTCGGAGCTGTACTTCAAGGTTCGTGCACGCTGCCGTTCATGAGCAGCTATCCACAGCATGCAACCCCACTGTGAACTTCGGAATGAGCTCAAATTCATCCCACCTCGCAATTTCCGCCGCATTATATGCCGGATTCTGCGGTGGGTTTGGATCGGTCGACCCAAACCCATACCCCATTGTGGGCGGATTTAGTATGACCCTGAGGAGGTTTGGGTCGGTCGACCCAAACCCCTACACTAGTGTTGGCGGTTTTTAGTATGACCCTTCTAAAGTTTGGGTCGGTCGACCCAAACACCTGCCCTAGTGTGGGCGGTTTTTAGTTTGACCCGGATAGACCCAAACCCATCCCCACAGTGTGGGCAGGGTTCTGGATGACCATGATCCCATCTCTGTGATGAGCCTACACCCATCCTGCGCCAACAAGGTTTGGGTCGCTCGACCCAAACCCATCCCCACATTGTGGATGGGCTCTGGATGACCATGAACCCATCCCCCCAAAAGGTTTGGGTCGCTCGACCCAAGCCCATCCCCACAGTGTGGGTGCTCTCTGTGATGAGCCTACACCCATCCTGCGCCAACAAGGTTTGGGTCGCTCGACCCAAACCCATCCCCACATTGTGGATGGGCTCTGGATGACCATGAACCCATCCCCCCAAAAGGTTTGGGTCGCTCGACCCAAGCCCATCCCCACATTGTGGATGGGCTCTGGAAGACCATGAACCCATCCTGCCACAAGGTTTGGGCCGCTCGACCCAAAGCCATCCCCACAGTGTGGATGGGCTCTGGATGACAGTGTGTCCGCTGGACAACCCAAACCTTTGCAAACCCAATGGCATAGCTGTCATATGAACATGTATGAGCACTGAGTATTTGCAATTTTGATTATATAAGCTGGTTTTTGTATTCTTCGTTTGGAATCTACAATTTTTGTGATTTTTTTGACAAGGTGGTATGTTCATGTGTGTAGGCACAATGGATGGGTTTAGTGAAAGAGGGGATTGGTCATCTGAAGACATGGCCACTTGGCCATCTGCATCTGAGGATGAGCTAGACATTGTCGGGGAGGCTACTATGGATGACAGTCCAGATGAAGATCATTTGGATTTACCTTCGCCTTCCGTACCGCACTGTCCCATTGTTGAATGTTCGGGACTTTCAAGGGCTTCGTGGCTGAATTTGGAGGTGGTACTCGTTAATGATAGTGGAGTTGCTGTGGCGGATGGTATTTGTCGTAGCACCCATCCACAAGATTGCATTGATGAGAACCCACTTGGCACAGAGGACGTTGGGGTTGTCATATTGGAGTCACTCATTCATTCCGAGGTGGATCCCACTCATAGGTTCTCCCTCCGCAGGTGGCCATTGAGGAATGTCACGATTGATGGAGTTAGCTTGCGTGACCATGAGCGACAATACATGCAAAACCAAATGGAGCTCCAAGCAAACATTCGGCCCCGCAAAGGCTTACGAAAGTACGAGACATTGGCACGTCCTACTCCCTCTGCAACTGATTGTAAACGCCAAAGGTTGCTCGGCGAGGAGTCCATTAGAGAAGTTGCCACAAAGGATTGTTGTGTGCATCGTTGTTGCCAATTGTTTCCAAGGGATAAATTGAAGGCCATCCGCGAAGAAATGTGGCTTGGAGATTTCCGTCTAAGATCCACCAAAAAACTTGATGTCCATAGGGCGATACATGTGAATGGGACGAGTCGCAAGGTCATCACCATTGAAAGCATAGACGTGTGTTGTAAGGCATGGTACACCATTCACGGTGTGTCAAAAGCGGATTTTTATAGACAAGCTGCTTATGCCAAGGAAGGCCGCCATTTCCGTCACCATGGGAACATGGGTTTAAAGAAACCTAGGGAAGCAACAAGGCAAGCAACGGCCACTCTGGCGACCATCATCGTCCCCCTTGCCGATGCAATGCCACACAAAACACGCACACTCACAACCGGGGAAAAGGTTGTGGAGAAAGTTCTTCCCACATGTACAAAATGGAAAGACATATTGTTGGACATGAATGCAGTTGGCGAGAAGGTCGGTTTGGAGCCAATTTCATTGTCAAAATTGAGTGCAATCAAGAAAACAAACTTTAGCGAATACATTACAAAAAGACGAGGGGACAAATTTGCCCGTTGCTCTAATTGCGAGAAGTTGAAGCGCCTTCGCGATGCACACACGATGGGCACCGAGTCATATGCGGCACATCAATTGAACTATTTCAAGCATGTAAACCTGCAAGAGGCACACCGTAATGATTACTACACAAATAGAGCTTTGTCCATCTCCAGGCCCTTGGAGGTTCTTACGGTCATCCATGACAAAATGGATCATGCCAAAACAGCCTCCCCATGTTTTGCAAATCGAATCAAGGCCACGGATGGATTTTTTAAGCTGCCTGTATCCGTTACAGGTGAATTTGGAAACTATATCATCGCATACCCTAAATGTTGTGGTGTTTTATTACGTGATGTGCTTGAGAACATGGATTCCCTCAAATTGGTTTATTTATTCATAGATACTAATCACATTGGGTTGGCATTGCAGGAATGATTGCACATGGACATGGGGATGTCAAGTTTGCTCATTATGCTCTTGATTTGTATCCAGCGGATTCAAACCACACGATAGGGTCATTCGCAAGGCTTTTACGTGATTTGGAGAAACCGCCGGCCTATTATTCAGGATTGTTATTTGAAAATACGGGTTCAACACCTTTATATGAAGCGGTGTTGGATGGAAAAGATGTATGCTTGCATTCGTTGCCAGAGCCACCCAGTGAACCCGTGATTGCCAAGAAGTTGCCCCCCACTTTGCGTGTCCAATTGGACAATTGTGCCAAGGACAATAAAAGTAGATATGTATTTGCATATTGGTCGTTGTTGGTTGCGAAAGGCATTTTCAAGGAGGTTTTTGTGTCCTTCCTACTGGTAGGCCACACGCACGATGATATTGATGCATCTTTTGGACGGTGGAGCATGAAGTTGCGGGAGGAGGATTTTCCAACAATCCCCTTATTGATGAAGTCGTACATGGATTTGGAAAACGTTCCCGTCATCCCCCATATGATTGAGGAGGTGCCAGACTTTAAGGCATTTATAGAACCTTATATTCGAAGCGGAGCTCACCGATTGATCGGGCATACGAAGGCACAACAATTCCGCTTCTACATGCGTGACGATGGTGTACCCGCCATGCAATACAAGTTGTTGTGCACGTCACAAGACTGGAGCCCGCCGGAAGGTCTCCTTGTGTGGCGCGTGGATGCGGATGGAAAGACGATGTTACCGGATGGAGAGCCCCGGCCTTGCAAGCCAATACCCATGAAGAATTTGGAGGATATTTTGAAAGGTATATCAGGCTTCATACAATATTGGGAGAGTTTGAAGATAGCGGATGTTGGTGGATCATGTTGGCATCGTTACGGGAGTTGGATACATTATTGGACACGTGTTCGTGCCGCCTTGGCAGACCTACACCAAGATAGCCCTCATACTTTGAGGCACGGGTTTTGGCCACAAACTCGTGTCGAAGTACAAGCTTCGGAGGCTTGCCTTTTGGAAAATGGAGAGGTTCGTGAGGAGTTTGATGTGGACGACCATTACGTTGGGCCTGCTAGTCAATGTCCCCCACCTTCATTCCGCATTGCGGTGGATTGTCATGAAGGTTATATGCTCATTTTGCGTCCTGGAGATGAGACATATGCGAAGCCAGTGTGGGTGGCAAGAGCTTTGTCTAAACCAAATTTTGCAACTTCCAGCCCTCATTTTCGACAAATACAAGTGGAGTACTACCGACCGACAACACGGAACGAAGATGTGATTCGGCATTATACAGGCTGGGATACAAACCATAATTTTCGGTGGAAGGTGGATTCTGAGCACGGTCCATCTTGGGTGGATACAGATTCCATATTCATAGCATGGAAACCACGGAAAAATCATAGTGGATCAGTGTCCATCCCTCAAAAGTACATAACTTTTGCAAAAGACAACCTTGCTCGGATCACACAAGAAGCAACCCACGTTGAATGAGAGAGTTGGTAGGATTGTGTAAGCATGATTATAGTTTCATATGTAATTCTAGCAATATATATTACTCATATGTGTGCTCTTCAAAATTGGGGTAGAGTTTGGGTTGAACTTACGAATGCTATATTGTTTGGGGATGGATGAATATCCATTTACTATATTTCAAAACAAATGTGAAGTTCATCTTATTATTAAGTTTGGGACTAAATTGTCCATTGAAGAAATATGCATTTATTACATGCACTTCGTATGTTGCAATGTCTATATTTTATTGACCATGCTAATAATAGAAATCATTTTATATGTTTTTTGGGTGAATTTTGTTTGGAGTGCTCTACCCAATGTGTTTTTGTTGATGAAGTTGGTGTCGAGTGCTCTACCATATGTGCTTATGTCCGCACATCATAGATTTGGGGTATTAGAACATATAATATATTTGAGATTGTTGACAATATAGTTTCGGGCATCTTCATGTTGTTTGATCCATATATTAATTTGAGACTAGAGAAAGTCTCAATTTAACGAATATAGTGTTAATTGCGCAAAGTTGAAACTATATGAGCATAAAATTTAATTTAAATATTTATTTTTTCCACATATATCCACTAGAATTTAGAATAGAGCACCATTGGGTTAAGTACAATATGTCCTAAATTCTATCAATTTGATGGAAACAACTTTGTGGTCCAAAACACCTCTAAGGTGTCGGACAATAACCAAGAGATGTAGAATTTGATTCCCGACACATACACCTACCGCTAAGTCCTCAATGGAGAGAAAGGGGGGTAGGCACCCAGGGCAAGAGGCAAAGGCAAAGGCAAAGGCAAAGGCCTTTCAAAAGGCCCAATTGGCCCAATATGATCTTATGCATTTCAATATCAATTTTTCAATCAAACTATTTCATTTTTTTTTTGGCCGATTTTGAAAATTTTCTTCCATCTTACCATGAATGGCTATGAGGATTTTAATCTCATAATCTTGCTATTTAAATTGGACTTCCTCTTCACCTTCCGAATCTCCCAACTCAATTTCATCAATTTTTGCCTTCGGTGTTCTTTTCGATTTTGAAAGTGATGTCCTACCTATCTTCTTATTATAGTCATCTTGTTTCTTGGTAATCTCTTCTACCTATCCTCTCATAGTCACATCTCTATTACCTTCGACATTTTACGACATTTGTGATCCAATCACTTTTATATCTACATCATTAAACAACTAAAAATGATTAAAATTCATGTTTTCTAATGAGGGTCCGTATAACCCGAATCGTGATTGACTCCATGACATCCAAGGAGAATTTTGGTTCTATTGTTGGGTCTCAGAACCACTGCCTACTTGCAAGAAACCTACCATTGATGAAAAAAAATTGTCAAAATAATCTCAATCCAAAAGACTTGCCTATTTACAATCTTACAATCATACATATAGCAAGCTCCAAAAACTTGGACTTGTAGGCAGTTGGGAGAAACAATCATCTGTCTTTTTTTAACTAATATATCTTGGAAAAGCAATCATTAGAAAAACATTAAAATAACTATGGCAACCATTAACAATTGTTACACTACCATAGTGTTCCGAAATTTGCGTCAGGCCGACCTCTTGGAGGTAGGTCTGACGCAAATTCCTACATACTATGCATCCTTATCCACAACCTGCCATATAGGACTTATATAGACTTTTCATCCACAAATTTTTCTTTGAGCTTTTAGGCCTTCACCTCCTAGTGTAAAGTGAACTTGGACAATCTCCACCTTTTTGACCAATGGGAGCTCTTACATTGGAATGGTCATGGGCCTTCATTCTTGCGTATGAAGTGGCCCTTAAGCAAGGGAAAGCCCTTCATGTTGAGTTTTTTGAAGAAAAAAAAAGAGATTCAAGGAAAAAAGCCCTCTTGTTAAACACAACAAAATCTACCCAAGTGTTATAAGAATATATCTAGGGAATTGTTAAATCGACCACGTAGTTTGTTAAAATGACCATAGAGATGGGTCATGTGACCACCTGACTTGTCAAAATTTGATTTTCCATCGCACACATGAAGAGGAGCAAGGTATCAACTATGTGTCAGAACTAATAAACTTGGCCAACTTGAATGACAAGTCAGAGCCTAGTCCACTCGCATAAGCTTAAGTACAAGTCTTTGTGATCTTTTTAATCAGTGTGTTGCCGATTTAACAATCTATAATTAATTGAACAACTATGAACATTCTTAAAGCATACCTCGGGGTGATCACACCCCCTTACGTTGTGTAACCACGTGCAATAATGGGGTATTTTATGGGGGGGATATTTATGCATCTTTCAATATTTTTTCCCTCCCTATTTGTAGATAAAAAAACTACTTTGACGTATTTTTTTGCACCCTACATTTATTTGTAATTTTTTAGAGAGGCTAATTTTTGGCACAATATTTTTTTATAAATCGTACAAGTACCAAATAATGGACGGAATACTATAGCATTGCAAAACCAATTATGTAAGCAACAAACATTCCATGCCATTCAAATTGTCACTCATTTGGTTTCAATTAGTAATACCAATCCTAAACCATTCAAAGTACCATTCAAAACACAACCAATAGCACTTGGATATTAGTTTTAACAAAATATACAACCTGAAATATTAAAAAATGTAAAACACAAATAGAACAAAACAAGAAATACAATCAGTTGTGACAAAACATGAAATTTTGCACAACTATCTACTCCCAAAAAACAAGGTTGCATTCAAATACAAGAAAAATAAATACAAAAAAATATAAACATTTACTTTAATTATGTTTACAAACACATTCAACTATAGTCTCATTCAAACCTTGTAACAAACATTTACAATGTGAAGGGCTAGGATACAACCCCCTAGGCGCACTCTTAGGTCTGCTAAGGATTCTCCATCCCCCCCCCATCATAGTTCAAATACACTTTGGAGATGTTCCTTCATAAGTGAGTGTATATACCTTGATCTTCTTCATTCCCATGTCAAGCTGAAACCCTAAATTCAGACCTTATGAGACTATACCCAAAACCCCAAAAATAACTCATAATCACAAAACCAACAAAGAAAAGACAAACCATGACAGTTAAACCCTAAACCAAATACACGCAGAAAGCATTGCAAAGGAAGTGGCCACTTTGCACCATCAATTTGCATGAAAGAAACCCTAGAAAATGCTTAGAAAAAACCACGAGCTTGACAATCAAGGATTGAGGTTGTGACAAAACCTTGGGGAGATCACTGGCGAAAATCGTAGAAACAATGTGCGATAAAAAATAGGGTCCAATATATTCATTGTAGGCAAAAAAAATGTACATATAATATAGGGAGTTTTAAAATAGTGAAACATGTTTACATGTAAAATACCATGACATATAATGGCATCTTTTATCTAGTCAGTACATGTAACATAGTGTGGAAACAATTACTAGGGGTAGCAGGTGTAGGGTAGGGTCTGTGCGAGTGGATGAAAAGTGGTGTGTTGTGGTAGTGTGATTGTTACTTAAATGTTTAGAGAGCAATTTAGGGTGGTCTTCAGGTCGTTATGATAGTCAATATCCCATACTTTGATTTTTAGATGTTAATATGTGAATGGCGGTTTTTGGGTGTGTTCAAAATGACATAAAAAGCCAGTTGTTTGGAGAAGCTAATTTATTGCTTTATGACCAAGCTTTTTGTAGATTGCTTGTGGGTATACATTCGAATTGTGGGATACTTACTTGATGGAATGAAAAACAACTTAAGATTACTTCAGGTCATTAAGGAAGTTTGTGCATCCAAAATGCAATGCTTTGGTTTGTTGGTGGTGATATATAAACGTGTGTTGGAATCGTGTGTTGGAAAAATAAAGGTGTAAAAAAAAATACGGTGTAAGGAAAAAATGAACATCAATTGGGCTCTGAGTAAAAAAAATTGGGGTAAAGTCAAAAAAATTGGTTACTTGGGGTACAAGGAAAAAAATGGTAGTATAAGTAAAATAGGGTATTTTTAAATTATTCCTCCAAAAATTTATAATCATTGATAGGGTGTATTAAAGTACAAGCATTTACCTTTATTTTGAAAAATACCATACCTTAAATTCTTTTCTGCAAGGTAAATGGCCCCCCGATAAATAGGTCATGAGCGCACGTGTATGCATCAATTAAAGAGGCAGTGATCTCCCCGAGGACAAAACCAAAACCGATCGCAAAAAACAGTTGAGGTGATGGTAGAGGCTGTCAGGTTTTAAGCATCCAACGAGGTCCCACGTGTTCAATGCCGTTGCAAAACCCAATGGATGTTGAGGAGTGCCAACACATTCCTTCCCCCAAAAAAAGTCCCACGACACTTCCCTCCATACTAACGTGTTTGATTCAAATTTGGACAGAAACTACACACTTTTTCATCCAAGTAGTCAAACCCATAATTATTCTACTAATCCTACTACACGCTTTTAGGGGGATCCTATGTCTATGACCTTATTTTTTTTCTATTGATTATTAAAATGAAGGAATTATCCACCACCTTATTTTACATATAATCATGTAAGGGACATATTTCCAATGCTATGGTAGATCTAACGAAATTATAAATTTTATCCTAAGTGAATTAAAGTGACCCTATTTTTTTATCTCACGTGGTTTTCTAAAATTCCGATAGTCACCTCCCCGAGAAGCAAACTCGAAAATGCCTCTCAGCATCTCCCTAAACAAGAGAAACTCACGTGGCATGGAGCATTCCATGCCACCCACATTGCCCTCATCCCATCGAAATGCCCTAATTTGGAAAAGGGGAATTTCCGGAAAAGAAGGCCCTCTCGTTAACACAACAACATCTACCCGAGTGTTATAAGAATATAATTAAACGGCTATGAACATACTTCAAGCCAGAGAAAATGCCTCTCATCATCTCCCTAACTGAACCTGGATCTATCACACTCAAATCATGGTTGACATCATTTCCGGTGCACATAAGAGACTTAGTGCAACTAACTGGCTTGACGTCCAATTGTTGGTAACAACTAAGTACAAACTAATTTGGATCAGATAAGCATATTAAACGAGTGTGAGAGACACCCACCTTCTGCTCAAGAATCTGCCTTGAATCTCCAAAATTCCACGAAGATGGAGTTGATTTGCATCTGAAAAGTTGGGATTTTGAGTCAAGAAGCTTCTCGCTACGGTTCGCATCTTCTACAAGTGACACGCGACTGGGGTGAGTGTTGCTGTAAATTAATGCTAGGAGAGAAGCTATGAGTCATACAATATACATAGTCATATGACTCGGACTAAGTTGTAGCTTATAATCTATACAAAAATTACCATAAGTTTCATAGCTTCAGAGAGACCTTGATTCAAGTGATTGATCACCTTATTCCCTGACAAGTTGATGCATGCATACCTAGCCTTCCAGTATTCGAAGCGACCAAGTCTAACCATGTCAAGGTGGATCGACTTGTATGATCAGGTGAGCAAGAATGTTGTAACTATGCCTGGGAAATGATACAATGAAATTGAGCTTTGTCACACCACTAATTTCAAGATTGACGTAATAAGGGAGAGTCCGTAGTAGCTGCAAGGGTTGTTCATTGATTGAAGAAATCTACAGCTTCGCACTCTCTGGTAACATATACCAAGATCCTATAACTGGTCGATCGCTCGTGCAAGTGGTGGGCACTTATAACAACTCACTTGCATTTTCTGTCCATGCAGACAACATTTTGTGCACAATCTGTAGTTTACATCCTTGATAATCAGCTCGAGGAGGTGGATGGCTCGCCAATTCCGCGGTTCGTCATCCACTCTCCTCGAGCTCTGTATAGTCCATAATGCACTTTTTGGGTTTCACAAAGTTGTGTTAGTGCATTCTACTGCCCAGAATGTAATGGAACCAGTGCATTCCAGATGCAAGACTCCCGTCGAGAGCTACTTACATGTGAAACGCCAATGCATTTGTGGAGGCCACTGCACTCCGTTACTACAGGGATTTAGCCACTTTGTCATCATAAGCTTTTTGACTTCCTGGACTTTAAAATCAATATCAGTTCATTCCAATACCCTATACACACAGCCTTTCCCTTTACAACATCGCTTCTCGATCGAGAAACCTAGAGGCTGTAGCAGAGAGTTTATATGCACTTACTTATCCGAAACACAAATTTGAGACCTTAAGCAGATTCATAGAGAAAGTGACAAATGCAGAGAATATTTCTGCGGAGTGACAAAGTTTGGCAAAATTCCTTCTGTTCGGACAACCAGCAATGACCAGCATACCCAGGCATCCCAATGATCAGGTCACTTGGTTAGAGGTTCTAATAAGTGACCTGTGTTTACAAAAAAACAAAAAATCAAAAAATAATGAAGCAAATTAGCAACATCCCATGATACTGACTAACACGGACATGACCAAACACTAAGTTCCTTATTTCCTCTTAAAAATCTGACCCAGTTTGTCCTGTGTTATTTCCTGAGTTTTATATAAAAAGAAAAAAGAAAAAAGAATTACAACATTTCAAATGGTGAGGGTATTCTAGGCATTCTGATGACACATGTTGCACATAATTGCACCAATTGACAAGAAAAATAAAGCCTGCTTTTTGAGCAGGAGAAAGCCCTGCAAGTTGGCCTTTACAAAAATCCCGTCCCTACCTCTCAAGCTCCCACCCTCGGGCAAGGCCTCTATTGTTGTAAAGTCCTCCCCTCATGGCTTTACCCTGTACTCAACATTTAACCTGAATGGGTGGTTTAAAATTTCTGCCATATTAAAGTGCTTAAGAGGTCATATTAAAGTACCACAAAACAATGACTACAATGATAGTAGCACCATGAAGGTTGCAAACTTGTCAAGCACCCATGCCTCCCTACGAATTGATAACAGTTGAATCATTGATCCACATCACAGATTTCCAAACATTACTGGGTAGAAACTGGGTAGATGTATATGCCGATGGTGAGGACTATAGATGATTATATTCATGGAAGGCAAACATATACCAAATAACTCACAAATATATACTCAGTGCACGCCGAAACCCTAGCCTACATTATCTAGCATAATTTCCATCAGGAAGACATTATGCACATCATTGAAGAACTTGGTTAACAATGTGTTGGACCCTACTTTATTGCTATGTTTTTTTCCAACAAAGTGGATGTGTTTGAACATTTGGTTCCACCTAAGAAGCTTCAGATGGAGGACATCGTTATCTCTTTTCTGCCGAAATTATGTATAAAAGTATGGCAACCACTTTCCAGTAAGATATCACTGGTCTAAGACCATTGTGGGAGTCCGAAAATCCACGGAAGTACGGATTGGCTTCCGAACCGGGTTAATATCCGGATAATACCCTGAGATTGTTATTAAAGTAGGGTTTCCTAGGGTAGGTTAGTTGTTTTAGAAAATAAGGTTCTAGGCATCCGCCTTACGCGTTAAAATGGTTAAAACGGATACTTTGGCCGGACCGGAAATTAGCCTGAGAAGACCGTTTGGGGAACGGTCCGGTCCGGAGCGTCCGGACCGTTAAACGGTTACAACGGAATCCGAACGGTTACAAGGAGACGGTTGAGGAACCAGACCCGTTGGGAGTGAGGGAAAGTACTTAAACGAGTTTTTCTCCTCCTCCGGGCCATTTGCGCGAGCGGCATTGTTGAGAGAACGAGTGGTGAGTTGCTTTTTCGAGTCACCAGCAGTTGGATTGCTGGGATTCTGTAGTGATTAGCGGGCAGAGTTCCGGAGGGAAGGATCCGGGTATTGTTGAGAGCTTTGTGCCGCGAAGTAAAATGCCGGAAGCAAGAGAGGGAGATGAGAGGGAGCAGGTCCCCATTCCAGTGAAACCCGTATCACCAGCCGTCCCAACGAGAGAATCAGAATTAAACGAGCTGGTAGAAGATCTTAGCCGGATGGGTTGTGAGGGATTGCTCTCCAAGCCCTGGAATCTCAGGGCGGAGGCCACTTTGCGGGAATTCTTGTTCGAGAGGGGCAACCAATGGTTTAGGACAGTTCGGCAGGATCCGGAAAAGTGGACATCAGAGGTATGGGCTGCAGTTTACGGATTTCCGTGAGGAAAGGGTGAGGGCTGGGCTAGCCGCAGGGATAATTTTTATTTAGGGAAATTCCGAACGGAGCCGGACCCAAAAGACGGATTCCATCCTGGGAATTGCCGGAATCACCGAGAGCGGAGAGTCATAGAATTCATCCTGCCCATCCTTAGTCCGGAAAAGCCTAAACGTCTTAGCATCACCATGGCCAATACCATGTTTGGAGCAATGTCAGGGGTCCGAGCTGTAAATTGGGGTCGCTTAATCCAGGAATACGTAGAGAAGTCCATCCCCCACATTGGCCGGAAACCCTCCTATCTCTCTCCCTACATCCTCCATCTCTACCAGCACCAGGGCTGCATCAATGAAGCGGAAGAGGATATGTTGACGATTGCAGAGGACGAGGTGGCATACAGGATCGATCCGGAAGCAGGGGTTGCAGAAGCCGGAACGGAAGATTCCAGTGACACAGCGGTTCCGGAACCGCCTTCCGCTCCGTCCCCTCCAAAAGTCCGGAAGCCAGTCTCACCACCACCACGACAGGAAGCCGGTACCAGCCGGGAAGTGCCCTGGAGAGACATCGACCTCTCCACGTTTGAGTTTCCGGAATCCCCCTTCAAGCGCGTCCGGGGAGAGTTGACGGCACTCCAGGAACAATACTTCCGGATGGAGCACATCATTCGAGGAGTGAACCGGGCCTTGGACCACTGTGGACCCGGAAATATCCTCCGGGAATTGGCCAAGCGGACGGACCGGAAACAGGTGGAGACCCTGGAGACGGAAAAGGCACAGCTCACAGCACAGGTGGCTGCTATGACCCAGGAGCTCACCCAGAAGAGCGAGGAGATCCGGAAGCACCAGGCAGAGCAAGCAGTAGTCCTGAGTCGGGTCCGGGAGTTGGTGGGTCATCCGGGAGAGGTCGTCAACAAGGCGCACCTCTATGACCAATTGATGGAGTCAGCGGATCCGTCTTCTGCCCGTCAAACACTGCAGATCCTGGTAAAGTACTCCCGCTCGATGAAGGACCTACTCAAGGAAATCCAGAAGCTCATGCCCTCAGGTGGGACCCCCAGGCGGGTACTTTATCCGGGCCCACCCGGATCGCCAACGGGAACACTGTATGAGGTAGTAGGGGAGGTGGAGTTAGTTCAGGCCTCTCCAGCAGGCGCAGGACCCAGTCAGCCAGCCGGAACTCTCCAGCCACCGGAATCCGGAAGATTTCCGGATCGGGAGAAGACCCCTGTTCCGCAACGAACACACTCCTCCCAGGTTCGACGGAAGAGCACCGAACGGTCGGCCAGATCAGGACGAGGGCAATCACCAAATCCGGATCGGGGCAGGACATCAGCTCGGTCCAGAACACCGGAGAGGGCCAGGACTCCAGCACAGATGAGGACGCCGGATCGGACGAAGTCTCCGGATCGGGGTAAGGCACCCATGTCGCCGGCCGCTCCATCACCCGCTCCGGAGTGCATGATCGTGGAGCAGTGGGCGCCTGCACCCTCACGAGCAGTGTCCGCCAGAGGTCCACGAGCGACTTCAGTTTCCACCGGCCGAAACAGGGAGAGAACCACCGGAGGCGATCCCTCAGCCGTCCAGCGCCCTCGGAAGGCGAAGAAGGCTTCCAGACCAGCGCGATCCGGATCGGGTGACGGATCGGAGGAGGATCCGTCCACTGCAGGAGACTCCGAGGAAGAGATCGCTCCTTCCCCAAACATGCGAAGGGTATTTACGAGGCTGCAAGAGCGTCGACTTTTGACCCCCGGGGGAGGTTCCTCCGCCATCAGCGGACCCGCGAGTCACACCAAGGAAGAGACGGCTTCAAAGAAGCATCGCACCAGCTAGGGTAGGCTTAGGCAGACAGCTGTAGTTAGATCAGAATTAGGAAAAGCAGGAATAGGCAGATTTTGACTTTCGGCAAACTTGCAATTCAAAATTCTGTCAGCGCAAAAAGCGGATCGAGATCCGGAATTTCCGCAAAGGGCGAAGTTCCGGATTTCTCGCAGTTAGGGGTTTTCTGAGGGCGGCCAACTTCGCCGCCACCTTCAGTTAGGGATTACAGCCTCTACTTAAGGCTGAATAAGGGGCAGGAGAAGGGTTCCCTTCTCCATTGTTGTATTGTGTTGCTTCCCACTCAATAAAGCTCTAGTTCTCAATCTATTCTGACTTGTTTTGTGCACGGACTGTTAGGAGATTGTTGCAGATCTAGAGGGAATGAATGAGTAGGAAGTACGGATAGAACAAAGGAGAAGAAACCCGGATCGGATCCGACTGCAGTACTATGGCTCCTTTCTGAGTGTAGTGGGAAGGAAACCTCATTATTCCGGATGTCTGGGTAACGCCCATGTGAGATAGCCGTTGTTAGGACTGGGTAAGATCAGGGAGGTGCCGGACTTACGCCATCCGATCTTCTGAAGAGGTCTCACTGTCCTTGGGCGGGACAATCCGGAAAGTGGTACGGATCGCCCAGTTATCTCAGATTCAGTAGAGCCTAAGTTCGCTGTAGCCGGATCGATCTGTCGGAAGGAGGAGAGAAACCGGAACGGTTAGGATTCCGGCCCGGAGGATCTCTCCGGCGTGTAGTGGGAAGGAAACCTCATTATTCCGGATGCCTGGGTAACGTCCATGTGAGATAGCCGTCGTTAGGACTGGGTAGGATCCGGAGGTGCCGGACTTACGCCATCCGATCTTCTGAAGAGGTCTCACTACCCTTGGGCGGGGCAATCCGGAAAGTGGCACGGATCGCCCAGTTATCCCGGATTGACAGATCTCCGGACGAATCTTGACCTTTCTGTCGTTGTAGTTCCGGTTCACCATCCGAGTTCTCTGTGTGACCTACCAGGAAAGATTAGGCCGATCCGGACTGGTTGTGAGAGAATCCGGATTATGACCATACAGGGACGTCTTCGCCGGATGAACCCAATCATCATTGGAGGTAGGATATAGGTAGGTAGATATTGAGGAGAGAGTTATGTAGGAGTAAGACTTATTGGTAGAGGTTCAATCCGGAAGGCAAGTCCCGGGATAAGGACTTCCAAAGGGCCATCCGGATCCGGAAAGCAGATCCGGCCGGTGGTCGACTTTCGAGCAGGAAAAGAGGGTCCTTGACATCCTGCACTTCACAGAATCCCTGGACGATACTCGGATCATCCGGACAAACCGGATTAGGCACTGAAAAGCGCCTATCCGGAACTTTTGGTGTCCGTGTGCTCCCACAACCATCAAACACATCTGAGTCTTGAAATAAATTCCACCCTCTAACAAGCAAAAACAATTATACTAACTTTGTCCAGTTGATTGACATTCACTTAGGTTGCTCATCATTGTCAATGCCTCCAGAAGGACGGATAGATTCAAGAAAGGAAAAGTTACCTCAATTTCAAAACAACATAGTTAAATTCTAGCATGATGCTCTACAAAATGTAAATTAATCTACCCCTAATTTGTAGGTCTTGTTAATCTCACAATCGGTTTGGGGATGTATCTCACCTACTTGACGCTCTCTCAATGGCTCCAAGGAGGCCGATTATATGACAACAAGCACTACTTGTTGGCATGTCAGGTAGGTAGGAAGGACGTGACAAGCAATCATTGGTTCAATACAGCCTTGCCACCGATTATGTGTGTTATTGGTCTCTGAGACAGGGAATCAGTGTATAGTGGTGTCCCTCAATAGGCGAGGCCAATAAGCCGAGTCTATTGAGGGACGCCATTATACACTGATATCCGTCCTCAAAAAACCAATACCTAATCCATAAATAATGTTCGAAGCGAAGATAGAGTTAATTTGACCAATTGTTGGAGGCTTGGCGTTGCAACTCAGCCAACCACGCCCAAGTGTCCAAGCACTTGTCTCTAAGTATCTAACTATATGACTCTACCAACAGTAAATGGAAAGAACTGTTTAAAAAATTTGTTGGAGCCTTTAATATTATTTTATGTACAAAGTGGATGTGTTTGAGCGCGTGGTTCTCCCTAAAAAAACTTTGGCTGGAGGGCATACTCATCTCTCCATGACAGAAATATTGTAAAATTTATGCCAACGACTTGTAAGTGAGATTTCACTAAGTCCAAAACCATCAACTACAAGTTTAATCTCCAAGACTTTGCACCCTTTAACAAGCAAGCAAAAAGCAATACGTAATTTGCTAATCAATCACTCATGTGTTTTGACTGTATTAATGTCAACTTATTGAGCACAAGAATGTCACAAATATGACACTTTCTCTCAGTGGAAACTTAGAATGTTACAAAGTTGACAAACGAATATGACATTAAATCCATTGAATTCTAGCACTGAGTCGATTGACACCCATTTAGGCACCTACGCATTGTTCAAGAACCTCCGGCAAGGGGGGCCAATTGGAGGGAGGAAACCCTACCTCACACTCATATTAATATCACAAAGTCACAACATGCTCTATAGAATTAATGTGAAGTGATCCGCATGTTCAGAGCAAATACGGGAACCAGTGGAAAATTTGAAAAGTATCCTAATTGTTACAAACAATTGAAGCCTTGAACAATTTACCATGTCCTTATGCAAGACAACTTGAACATCAAGAAATTATTTTTTCCTAAAATGTGGAAAGAACATTCAAACATTCACAATGTTCCTCTCAATGAATTTGGTCTTGTTGCAAAGAACGCAAGAAGATGAATCCAGTGGTATCTTATTCGACATAGTTGACCTCTGTATTTCCTGCAAACCCTAGATAATAAGAGAAAAATAAGGAAATTCATTATGTGTCTTAAGATACAATAAGCTTTTTCAAAATGTGGTGCTTTTGGGCACCCCCCTCCGAGGGAGCCTAAAAGTACCGCACAAGCCCTTCGGTGAGGGTGGCCTGCCTTAGCAGGTGCCCAAGCCGAACCCGGATGTTATGATTTTTTTTTATGGGTATTTAGATTTGTGGAGGGATTTGTCAATCGCGTCGTGTCCTTTCGGTAGGTTGTGCCTAGATTAATAAGTGCTTAAGTGAATTATCTATTTTTTTCTAACCTAATGCCTAATCTATCCTAGTCTACGCGCAGACGCACCAGCCTTGGAATCAAGGCAACCTAACCCTAATGAATAAAATAACCTTACCTTTTGCCTTGGCCACCTCTAATTCCTTACTTGTTATGAATTAAATTCTCTAAACGGGGGAACCTTGATTAAGTCCCACCCTCTCAATCTTCCTTCTTAGTTTAAGGTTGATTACACAAAGTCTATATTACTAAGTTCATAAATTATGGCATCACCACCTACATGTTTGGTGCACGCCCTAACCCGAACCCTTCAAGGCCCTGTGCGGGTCTCTTGAAGGTTGATTAATACCCTAACCCTCCGATCTTTGCCGCCGGAGGGGTTGGGATCAATCCTCCGAGTTAAGTTCCCGGTTGGTTTTTGCCCACGGGGGTTGTACAAATTATGTTGATTATTAATTAGTTTAAAACGGTTTGACCACGAAAACTCAACTTGATGGGACCGGGGAATAGGGCAACCTGTGTGTTCAACATGTTGCACAATCTTCAAGGGTTGGGGCCATCACCTCCAACCCTTGGGGCCAACAACATGATAATGGATTCGTGGGCCATTAACCCCACCTTTCCATCAACAACATTCAGAGTGGTCGTGTCGGTGATTAACCCGACTTCACCACATACGGGACTTGCTAATAAATGAAGCTACTACCACAAAACATACCAAGGGGCCCCAAAAACAATGGAGTTGGGTACCCCCTTGGCGGTCAAGTGGTCAAACCACTTGACCTTACGAGATAGGTGAGTGGGTTAGAAATGCGTACCTTCGCCGCGCTCCCTCCAACCCTAAATGGAAAACTAAGGTTAGTTAATTTACCTCAATTCTCCTCGGTTGATTTGGGCTCGATGTAGGCCGAGCCGCTACTTCTTTCCTTGCTCCACTTCGAGCGTCGACCTTGCCTCCCTTGTAACTAGTTTGATAGGAAGTGTACCCTAGTTAACAATAAAAATATAAAGTGTTTTTTAGGCCTAAGCATAATATATCTACTTATTGCACTTAATTATCTTTCCAACGATCTAAAAATCACCTTAATCGGATAAAAAATGCAAAAGTTATGAGGGTTGGAAGTGCGAGGTCGATTCAATCGATCCTTCCAACCCACCTATCTAACTTCTAACTTCAAAAATTCATAGCGAATTCATTACGACTTGGATTTAGGCTTTCCTTATACCATTGGAAAGCTATTAAAAAGTTCTAACTAGAAAAATTATGACATCAGTAGGTTAAGCCAATACAAATTCAGCAGACCCTCTGTAATGCAGCAGTCAACCAAGAACTCTCAAACTATGTATCCCGTCTTCAAAAATTCATATCTAATTCAAATCATGCTCAAATCAAATGTTCTATATAACCATGGAAAGATATTGGAAAGATCTATGTGATAAAAATATGAAATTAACAAGTTAAGCCAAGATGAATTCAGCAGACCCTCTGTAATGCAGCAGTCAACCAAGAACTCTCAAACTATGTATCCCGTCTTCAAAAATTCATATCTAATTCAAATCATGCTCAAATCAAACGTTCTAAGCAATTTTGGAAAGCTAAACAAAAATTCTACTTGGGGAAAATATAATTTTTTATAATTTAAATTCTGATTAGGCTGGCAGGTTTGATCTAGCAGCCGCTACCCACATGACCACCTGGTTTTTTGCTGCATCTTTGAAAATCCATAACTAATTGTCATCTTGGCCAAATAACAAATGGGAAACGGCTATAGATAGCTATAGGAAATCTTTCTAAGAGAAAAATGATAAGTATTTTGTTCTAGCTTCTGAACTAAGCCTCCAGGGCATTGGCAGCTGAGGTCTATAATGCCTTCACTCGAAATTCTACAATCCAACCTACCTCTACAAAAGAAAGGAAGAATTTTGTTGGTGTGTTAATAAATACACATTCTAACTAGGAGAGAGAGAGTAGAGGAGTTTCTCAAGCCTTTCTTTTAGGCCATTGAGAATGGATGCTAAAGGATTTTTTCCTAACTATTTTGAAGTAGGGCTTCGCCCGCTAATCAAATTGAGAGGGAGTTTTGTCTAACTATCTTGAACTAGAGCTTCGCCCAAATTCTAAAGGGAAGAGGGGGTTTTCAAGGTGGGAGGAGGGGGTTTTTAAACCCTTTCACAAAAGGGTTGGACCCCTCCGCCACCGGTTTCATTTTTTGATCCCCTCCCGAAATTTTGGCTCGGGGGTCTTCCCGGTCGAGGTTGCCACCCCGTCGCCGAGGTGGCTCCGACGGAAATCTTTCACATTCGTTCTAATTTTTGATAGCAAGTTGGCAAGGGGACAAGTGGCCCCCTTGATATTTTCCTTAAAGTCTTCGCGCTAATTTTTCTTCACGCCGAGCTCCTCCACTTGTCTTGCGTGACCCACACTAAGTACTAAACTAACCCTTGCCTAGTTAGCTCTACTAATTTAGTCCTCTTAGCTAGTTGCTTTCACTAACTACGTTTTTTCCCGCTAACTAGGTCTTGCCTAGATAGCTATTTTTCCTAACTAGCTAATTTCTATCTCTTGTTAGTTTTCATTTTTACTAACTCTACCTAAAACTAGATTTTTCCCTTCACGGGTGAAGGTCCGAAGTGCTCGGTAATTTCCTTCCTTTTTTTGAACTAAACGCTAAATGAACTAATTTTCTCCCTAATTCACTATTAATTCTAACTTTTAATACTAAAAACCTAACTAAAATGACCCCACGGAGTGGTGGACCACTTTGGTGGTTCACACAAAAACATTGTTAAATATGAAACTCCTTGTTGTACCTCATCATACGTTATTAGATTGAATAGTCTTAATATAGAACTTTCATGTTTTATCGCAAACTTGTTAAAAATAATCAAAGCCTTCTTTTGCCGATGACCCCTGCTTATTATATAGGTGTTTGTCACCCAGGCATTTCATGCTAATCAGGTCAACATCCCAGGTGCATTTTACTCCAAATTTCATGTCGATGATGCAGAATGTGACAGAGAGACAATTGATTGAAGATTTAGTGTAGGTTGAGAATGGCAGTCGTCTTCTTGTCAACAACATGGAAAGCAGATCCTCCTGTGACGGCACATTGGTTCCTTGGAGGCAAGGGTTTAGGCATCCAACAAGGAATGAGTGTATGGGTTGGTTCGCCCAAATCTTTTGTGAACTTCTTTGGAAATTTTGATCAAGCTAGAATTGAATTTCCGATCAAACTGGGACTAAATTTTGATCAAGCTGGAACCAATAATGCCATGACACATGTCTTGGTTTGGAGTGCTACATGAGGAGGAACGAGCAGTTCAAATGAGTGGTTATGGCAAACTCTAGACATTGGTAATATGTGCGGGCCAACTTCTGGCTTCAAAAATTCAGTAATTTCAATTCAAGGAGTAAAATTACCAAAAAAATTTGTAGTCCTCCTTATTTTCTATATATCTTCCCACACATGGAAAAAACTGGCACCGCCTTATACTTCTTCAAATTTGACGCCAACTCTCTTAAGTGATCAGTTATGGACGCCTCTACTCTACCTCAAATCAATAAAGAAAAACCGAAAGATGTCAACATGTAACCGGTCGGACTTGGAAACCCTAGGATCTCGACCGACTATGCCCAAAAATCTCCCCGGACAGTGTATATATCCTTCCAAACCCTCTGCAGTCTTCATGATTATGCCTGGCTCCTCTTCTTTGATATTGGTGAGTCAGTATCAAAATTTGACAGCGGATCAAACACGAGTCGTGATCAAACTGTTTTTGGGTGCCAACATTCAAGTGGCCAGCTCTCGAACGCTAGTTAGAACTAAATTTTCTGGGTCATTTGTGATAGAATCTAATCACCACATTCTTAACCCCCTGTATCCCTACTTCATAAGATCAGAGTGTGAAATTTCATTCGAGTACTAAGGCTTGTTGGCATCAATTTTAATATCAAAGGCTACAAACAACGGCGAGACCCAACCTCGAGTTGCAAATGAGCTGGTTGAGTTTGAGAATTAACCAGTTCAAATTCAAGACTTCAGGCAACACGCCGAGCATTTTTAGGGGAATCTATGGAATATACCTTTGAATTGATTAAGGAATAAAACCGCTAGATTTCGACGTGTAACTGGTTGGGACTTGGAAACACTTGAATCTTGACCAGTTTTTACCCAAAACCTCCCCAGATACTGGTCAAAGGTGTTGATTGAGTCTGAGAAATAACCGTTCAAATTCAAGACTCCAGGAAATTTACCGATCCATTTAGAGGAATTTACAGCATATTCCTCGATTCTATATTAAAGGAAAAGTGAAAGATTTCAACATGTATCCGGTTTGTTTGGAAACACTAGGATCTCGACCGATTATGCCCAAATATCCTCCTTGGACACTGAGTTGCAATGGCCTTGTCAGCCATAAACCCCCACCTTTAAGCGTCTGTGGTCCAGATGGAAGTCTATGGCTCACATGTCTTTGTCTACTCTTAACCTTGGACATCTTATACCCATGCCTCAATGAATTCAATTGCAAGTGCACTTTTTATTAAACACACGGAGCATTAGCATTGAGAAATCTTGTGCACCCATGATGTTCTTTACACACCACCATACTACATTTTCTCCCTATTCCAATCTCCTATGCAATGTGTATGCTACCCTACTAATCAATCCAATTCAAGGCTCATTGGAGGCACTCCTTATTACATTTGGAGGTTTATGCAAAATCTACCTAGTTAAACCACTAGCTACCTCCTGCCCCCTAACTTCCTGCCTCACTTAGTCCTTAGCCTTGAGAGTCCAATCTAATCAGAGTGTGCTTTGTCCATTACACTGCCGAGGCCTGCCCTCAAGCTTAGCTCTGATCCCAAAATCAAACTGCTGAGGCCGCCCGAGCTTAGCTCTGATCCAAAAATCAACTGCCGAGGCACCCTCGAGCTTAGCTCTGATCCAAAAATCAACTGCCGAGGCCCCTCGAGCTTAGCTCTGATTCAAAAATCAAACTGCCGAGGCCGCCCTCGAGCTTAGCTCTGATCCAAAATTCTAACTGCCGAGGCCGCCCTCGAGCTTAGCTCTGATCCAAAAATCAACTGCCGAGGCACCCTCGAGCTTAGCTCTAATCCAAAAATCAACCTGCCGAGGCCCCTTGAGCTTAGCTCTGATTCAAAAATCAAACTGCCGAGGCTGCCCTCGAGCTTAGCTCTGATTCAAAAATCAAACTGCCGAGGCCGCCCTCGAGCTTAGCTCTGATCCAAAACTCTAACTGCCGAGGCCCCTTGAGCTTAGCTCTGATTCAAAAATCAAACTGCCGAGGCCGCCCTCGAGCTTAGTTCTGATTCAAAAATCAAACTGCCGAGGCCGCCCTCGAGCTTAGCTCTGATCCAAAACTCGAACTGCCGAGGCCGCCCTCGAGCTTCGCTGCCTCACTGGCTCTCCCCCCTTCTCTCGACTCTCCTCTTGGGGCCCCTTACCCGAACGCCCCTGGAACCTCTCTTGTTGACCGGAAATCAAGCAAGGATCAGGAGGCCTCGAACCGGGCCTCTCTCGGCCTTAACCTTCCCCAGCTCCTATTTAGACTTCCCCCCCTTTTCTAAAACAACCCATGGATTAACCCAAAACAAACACTAACCTCAGCCTAGAGCCACTTAGCCAAAAACCACAACCTAGCCCAAACAATTCACTCATCTTTTATTGTCTTTTTCTTTTCTTTTTGTGATTGCACTCAATCACACACCCGTAACACAACTCAACTTCTCATTTGAAACTTCACAGTTTTCCAGCGTTTAAATCAATTCCAACCATTGTCAACCCCAATGTTTTGCACCCCATAAAGCTTAATCTAAATTGTGGGCATGAATTCGTGCTCATAGGTCTCAAAGCTCAATGGCCTTTGGAAAATTTACAGAATTTCAGATAAATACTGTATTAAAGGAGTTAATTTATTAACCATGTGAGCTAAACTGTCAGTGTGCTCGCAAATGTTGTCATAACCGATTGCTCATCCAAGACTAGTGGAAGGGTTATCAGAAATCGTCGCATTTTTTCATCCATGAAGGCACAATATCATCTATAGTTTCCAAATTATGTCCATAAGATGTTTGGTTATGATTGATGACCAATTCAAGTATCTACATGACAAGTTGGGGGAGCGGCAAGTCATCCACTTTTCTCTCATCGGTCATCTAGTTCATAAATTAGCTCACACCATTTTATAGGTTAGTTGTCATAAGTAATAATAAAATCGTTCTTCTACTACTATATTTTTTCTTTGCTACTATATTAAATGCAGTGTATTTTTTTATATGGTTGCTCTACTAACTCACAAGCACAATCTTTGCATATACTACACTAAACATTTGATTTAGTGTGGCATTCAAGTTGATATGCCAAGTTAATTACAGTGGGTTTTGTGACTTGTCATGGAGCAGCAAGTGTCATGTGATATATTATCTAATCGCCACTTAGTGATTGTTAGACAATGCAATGTGGGCCGATGGTGAATAGCATGGGCCATACTAAATCAAATCTTTAGTGTTGTACCGTAACACCATAGCAGGTTCGCCACCTGGCGAACGAATATTTAATTTTTTTGAAAAAATAAGGTTCGCCTCTCAAAAACTGAATTTCTCAATTTTCGTTTTTTAGCAAAAAATAAGTAAAAATGACCCTAAATAGCTTAGAAATAGCAAAATATTTCAAAAACTAATTTATTCTATTTTCGTTTTTTTGTCTTCGGAATTTTCTAATTTTTACGTTTTTATTTATTTTTAGAATTATTTTAGGACGAACCTGCTATGGTACTACGGTATTGTGCTTGACAAAACCATTTGAACAAGTATTAAGTTATCAAGCACTAAATGATTCCAAACTTGTCAAACTTTTTGTAAATTTTCTCATACCGCATCTTAAATAGGCACACTTACATGAGTCCTATAAGAGCAATTGTCTTTGAACTTCCATGAGAGCAAATAATATGAACAAGATAACCAATGAGAGAAAAGTGGACAATGAGTTGCGGGAGCAACAAATCATCCACATACTCAAGTTGGTTATAAATCATAACCGATCAACTCGTGGACTAAATATGAAGATTGTGGATGATATCATGCCTTCACGGAAGCAAGATTGTGACGAGGTCTAAAAACCATTATGTTCTTGGATGAGTGAACAGTCATCAGATTGTTGAAAGATCAAAAACATGTTTCCCATCTATTTTTCCAAATGCCCGTGAACCAAGTTTTAGTGTTTTAAATCTACCACTAGTATAGAATAGTGTAAGCTCAAAATCTTCCAGCTTTTGTGGACTCGGCATGCTCAAGCCTGCTACATTTTCTAAGGTAGAAAATGGAAAACAGTGAATGACCACTGTCGGTGCACTAGACTAGGAGTAGAAGGATTCTTATGTGGACCCAAAATGGCTAATTGTAAAAGTAGCGCTCTAAAAAGGATGCAGTGATAGGGTGGATGTAGTGATTGGCTAAACAAGTCCTATTTCACAGCACTTGGGATCACCTTTGGGTGCCATTGAGTTGATTGTTTTGTGTGCATTTCATATGCAACGTAGGATCTTTCAATGCTCAAATTAGGGTGACTCGATTCTAAGAAAAGAAAAGAAAAGAAAAAATAACGCCCGTAGCTCGGTACCGGCATGAATGTGAGCCCGTTAGCCTTGTACTGATCACGGTGTTCCGTGATGCAGCATAAGGTGTTTTGCCTCTGTGGGAGGTGGGCTCTGATAGAGTATTAGTAAACCAAGTTCTTTATGGTGGGGGAACCGGGGTTTGTTTATTGTCTAATTTCCTTTTATTTAGGACTAGGTATGTAAGATATTGGATGGTGTTTTGGTGTATGTTTTTCATGAGGGTTTTGATGCTAGTTTTTGGGATTTTTAGCTTGGCTAATTTTTCAATGGAGTGTTCGTGTATGGCTCCTCTAACTCCAGCTGTGATGGTGATGATGGGGTTGGTCTTCCATCCATTGTTGTGTAGGGTGTTGATTAGGGGGTCATATTTCGTGTGTTTTCTCATGAGGGCTTGTTCTGGGAATCTATCATGGCAGTATGTGAATTCGATAAATTGGACTGTGGATGTGGGGGTGGGTGTCATGGGTGTCGGTGCTTGGTTGGGGACTCCGATTATGCATAGGATGTCTGGTTTTAGTCTGGCTTGGCATTTACATGGCGGTTGTTGGCATGAGCATTTGATGAGCCAGTCTGGGATTGTTTGTTCTGGTGTTTTATCATTCAATTTCCCTGCGTTGGTTAGTGTGAAGAACCGCGTGTTTTTGTTGGCTTGGAGTGTCTGGGTAATGAGGTGAACCGCTTTGTTGTGCCGTGCAATTCTTAGGCCTTTTAGGTATGGGTGTTCACATGTTGATAATAGATGAGGCCATGTGTCTCTGTCGTTTTTCTGACATAAGGTGCAGTTGGGATTTTGGTGTGTGAGAGGCCAAAAGATGTTTTTCCTGTGGTTACCCATGTATTGGGCGTATCTGAATTTTAGTGTTTGAGAGATTTGTGCGTTAGTCACTTTATCGCTTTTCCAAAAGTGGTTAGAGAGTTTTTGGTTAATTTGGTCATTCGATAGCCATTTGTCAACATATGGGAATTTGTTTTTGGCTAATGTCATTTCTCAGGTTCCGTGTTCTTTTGTTATGAATGTGCGGAGATTGCGGATGGCTCCGTCGTGTGTGGCTGTTGGGCAGCTCGCTAGCCAGTAGGGGGTTGGGTGGGCTATGTGTATGTGTGGTGTAGTGGATGGTTTTTCTTTGAGGGTTCCCTCGTTGGCGAGTGTGTCAGCTATTTCGTTCCCTATAATCCATGTGTGTGCACGTACTTTGTGTATGTGAATTGTGTGTGGGGTCCAATGGATTTGTCGTACTATGGCTGCTATGAGTAATTTATCGGGGTGGTGGTGTTGTGATGTGGGGTGTTGTATATGATTGTTAATTAGGAATATACTGTTGAGACTGTCTGTAAAGATGTGTGTATCTAATTGGGTAGTTTGTATGTTTTTGATTGCTATGAGTATTGCGTTAAGTTCTGCTCTTAGAATGTTTTGGTACCCTGGTAGTCGTTCAGATATTTGGATGTTATTGTTGGGGCTATATACTCCTGATCCTGCTGTGTTGCCCACTATTTGGCCTTCAGGGTTTGTGGAGGGTGGTATAAATGATCCATCTGTGTATATGCAGTGCAGTGGATGAAACTTAAGTGGGTGTATGTAGCTGTATTTGGTGGGTAGTGGTGTTGTGTTATAGTTTGTATTGAGGGTTGGGGGGGTTGTTTTGGGGGCGTTATTCCATGCATTGGAGAATTTAACATTATAATGTTGTGTGGTTGGGCTTATAGGGTGGGTATCTATGTGTGTGTTGAGTGTTTTCTTTAGGACGTATTGTAGTTCGTGCGGGGTTTGTAGGTTCATTGGTAGGTGTGTTTGGTTGTGTATGCAAATTATTGATGTAATTGATGGTTCCACGTATTGGTAGTATTTTGGCCATTCTGGTGTGGGATCGTAGTGTATAGTGTGTGGGGGGATGGTTGCGATTGTATGTATGTCTGCATTTGTATTAAGTGGTAGGAGTTGGGATGTCCAGTCCTTATGATTAACTATTAGAATGGTTATTGTATGTGCATCCTCCTTGGCTGCCATTCTAGCCCAGTGGATGGCTTCGAGGGTCGTGTTGTGGTCCGTAGGGTATGCTAGGCCTGTGCCTTTCCAGCGGGAGGACTTCACATGGCCCATGGAGCCGAATAGTATGTCTCAATTGTGGGGTGAGTTATAGTGCGTGAGTTGGGTGGGGCAAGTAAGTGGGGATGAGTAGTATGAATGTGTGATTTTAAAGGAGTCTATTAGTAGTTTAGTGATGTCCGGGTGTAGGGTGTGGTGTAGGTTGTTTGGTTGTATGTTCTTTGGCTTCTTCTTGGGGAGTATGGTTATGTATCTTTGTATAAGCCATAGTATTTCAGTTTCGAAGTCTTGTGGTGGGGGTTGTAGGAAGTTGGCTAGATGTGGGAGGTTGTTGCGGGTAAATTGGTTCCATAGCCATTGTAGTCTTTCGGTATTGAGGGTGGCTATGTAGTTTCCGTTTTGGTCGTATATGTTGGACATTAGGGCTTGTATTTGTATGGTTGGTTTATTGGTAAGTATATCTTTGTCTGGATTACGTTCTTGTGTGGATATATGGAGGTTGACGATTTTAAGTGGTGGGTGTATGAATCTTTTGTCTTTTGATTGGGAGTAGTTGGAATAGTGAGCATAACTTTGAGTGTTTTTTTGTTTCATTATTTCTCTATGGTGTTGTGTTATAAGTAGTAGGTTGTGGTTAAGTAGGATGTTGTCTGGATGTAGGAGGTCTTCTTCTGTGCGCCATTGTTGTGTGGTTCCTTGCGTAGATCTCCATTGGCATAAATATGTATTTTTGATAGCTAGTGCCCCCCATTTATCTTTTCTAGTAATGGTTTTTGTTTTAGTTATGGTGTGAATTGCTCGCCCGAGGGTGGGTTGTGTGGGTGTATTTGTATAGAGTGTGGTGTTAGTGGGTGTTAGTTGTTCTAGTGGAGGTAGGGTTCTGCCAAGTGTGGGTGGTGGGGGGGTGGGGAATAATATTTTAGCTTGTTGCAGTGCCGCTTTGATTGTCTTAGGCGTGTGTTTGTATGTGGTCCTGAATTCTTCTGGGGTTAGTATGGCCGTAGTGTCTTTGTTTTGGATTTGTGTTAGTGTTGTGATACCATATGTGTATAGTTTGTCTAGGTATTTCTGGGTTTGTATTTTGGAGTTATCTGGAAGGTTGGCGTAGGTTGGATTATTCTTCCATGCTTGTTCTAGTGGGGTAGTTTTGATGGGGAATGCTCGGTTCGTGGTGGTGACGTGTACTTCGTATTCTCTTTCTAGTAAGAATAATGTTCTAGCTATGGGTGACCTTATGCAGGCTTGTTGTTTGAGCTTAGGGAGGTGTAGTGAGCCTCCGTATTTGGCGGATATATACTTGGCTAATCCTTGGTAGATGTTGCCTAGTTGGCCTGGGTCGTTGAGGGCTTGTATTAGTTGTTGTCCAATACAGTGTATGTAGTCTGGTAGGAGTGAGGTTACATTTATGCCAAAATTTTCGTGGGGGAGTTGTGTGAGGATGTTGGCAGAGCTCTTGGGTATGTTGCATATGTCTTTAGTTAGTTTGCTAATTATTTTGTCTAATTTTTTGATGTCGGGTTTGGAGAATGGGACTGCATAATATGCGTATGCAATGCGCGGCTTGATGACTGTGTTTAGGATTTTAATTTTTTGTTTGAGGCTTGCTGGGGAGAGGGTTAGTAGTTTACTTTGTTGTTTGGTTTTTTGGAGTGTAATTTCTTTTTGAAGGTTCCATTTGAGTGATGGCATTAAGTGGATGCCTAGGTATGTGTATGGTTCATTTTGTGTGAGGGTTGGGAAGTTTTTGGATTTGTAGGTAATGTTTTGTGATTGGATGAATGCTTTGAAGGTATTCGGTTTAGGTTTAGATTTGTTGGGGCAACCTGTGATTGCGCATTTTGAGAGATTTAGGTCCATATGTGACCATTCTGCAAATTTTTGTAGTTTGAGTATTTGTGGTTGGATGTGTTGTATGTTGTCGGTAATAATTGCAAGATCATCCGCGTATGCTGTTGTGGTACATGTGGATGAGGATGTGTTGAAGTGATATCCCATGTTGTCTTTTTCTAGCCATCGCAAGAGTGGTTCTAGGAAAATGATAAATAGGTACGGGCTAAGGGTGTCTCCTTGTATGGTCCCACGGCTAATTTCAATGGGGGGTGTCGTTCCGAAATGGTTTCCGGTGAAGGATGTTGTTGAGTTTGTGTATATATTTCCGACAATTTCGATTGCGTCTAGAGGAAAGCCTAGATCTTCCATGAGGGCTAGGAGTCTAGCATGGTCAATGGATCCAAAGGCGTTTCGGAAGTCTATGTAGGTTAGGAATATGTCTGTGTTGGTAAGTCTCGCATCTTCGAGGGCTGCAATAATCATTTGGATTTGTCTTGAGGTGTTACGTTGTGGTCTGAATCCTTCTTGGCTAAAGTGTAGTATTCTATGTTGTTCCCCGTAGCTTGTGAGTAGTGTTGTTACTGTACTAGTGTAGAGTTTGTATATTGTGTTAGCCAGGGCAATTGGCCTGTAATTGGCTAGGTTTATCGGGTCGTCTTTTTTGTGTAGTAAGATGGTTTTACTGTGTTTCCAATAGGTGGGGATTTCTCTTTGTTTGTAACATTGTTTGAAGAATAGGAATAGTAGGTCATGCCATTGTGGTGGTAGTATTTTAATTATGTCGTTGGGAATGTTGTCTGGTCCAGGGGCTTTTCCACGAATAAGCCGTTTAATGCATGCGTTATATATTTCTCGTGTGAATTGAGTGTATATTTGTGTGGTCGGGGAACCTCTTTTTTCCAAAATAATGCCATTGTGGGTGTGCCATGGGTATTTACGTACTGCGCACATGCATGTGGTTGGGTGGTCAGTGGTGTCTTCACAAAGGGGTGCTTGTCTTTGGAATGATGTTTGCTGCGAGTTATGTATCTCTTTGGCGATATCTGTGGGATTTGTTAGGATGTGACCTTGTGGGTCTTTTAGGCAGTCTAGTGAGTTGGCGGTTGTTGGGTGAAATATCTTTTTGTGGATTGTTTTGGGTTTGATGTTTAGCAAAGCTCTGTATTTTGTAATGGCAGTTTTACAATTGATCGCGGTTTGTTTGGTGGTAATTTTGTGGGCTTCCTCTTTAGCGTTTTTACCGATGTTGGCTATCTCCTCTATCCATTGGTTAAGTTCCGTTGAGTTTGTAGGAAGGGGTGGGATATTGATATTTCTAATAAGTTGCAGGGCTCTTATGGCTGGGTTGATATGGAGGTGTGTGTGGGAGTTTTGGCAAGCGGCATGGATTGCTTTGCGGGCACTATGGTATATTTTTAGTTGGTGTTTCCATAGTTTTTGTTGTTTTCTGGGGAGGAAACCGCCTTGGATTTTGGCTCTGTCGGATAGTGGGGGTGTGGGTTGTGTCATGCATGTTTGTTCGATGCATTTGCTAAGGGAGTTTATGATTTCTTGAAATTTGTTTTGTGCATATTCCCATTGTGTAGGGGTGAGTTGTTCTGTTGTAGTGTAGTTGTGAGGGTAGTTATTGCTAGGTTTTGTGTTTCCATGAAGGTTGTTTGGAGTTGTTGGAGGTTGGTGGGGGGTATGGGGTATGTGATCCTAGGGTTGTTTAAGTGGGGAGTTGTTTCTTTGATGACTATGCTATTCGGGGCTAGTAGTAGTTGGACCGGATAGTGGTCGGAGTTTTGGTTAAGGTTGGATATTGTATGGCATTGTAAATGATTGTGGTTAGGAAGGTTAGTGTAGAAGCCATCTATGTGACTTGTTGAGGTATAGTTGTGTCCACCCTGTCTCGTAAGGCTATTATGGTTGTTAATCGTGTTAAGTCCGATGTTTTTTGTAAAGTGGGCCCAATCGAGGTTGTTTTGGTTGGGGGGGGAGTGTGTTCCATTAGATGATCGTCCTTTGAGTAAGATGTCCCGGTTAAAGTCTCCTGCTAGGATAATTTGGTGATTTGCGTGTTGTGTCACTAGGGTTTGGATTTGTCTTTGGATCTCTTGTATGAGGTGTGTGTCTTGAGGGTGTGTTGGCATATATATATTCATGATTATTAGTGGTGTGAGGGGTTTATTGTTGATTATTATGGTTTGAAGGTATGGCGAGATTTGGTTGGGAGTTGGTATTTTAGTTATGTTTTCATTTGTGTATATGGTTTTGGGAATCATGGCTAGTATTCCTCCTCTAGCTTGTGTGGGTCCTGCGTATCTATTGTGTGTGTGTGTTGTGTTGTTAGAGTTGTTATAGATAATTTTATAGTCTTGGAACCTTTGATCAATGTATGACGTAGATTTAAGTTTGTGGTGTTTGGTTTCTTGGATGAGTATAATGTGTGGGTCAGTGTGTAGTGTGCGTGTGAGTTCCTGGATGCCTGGTAGGCTAGAGCTTATGCATCCGGTGTTCCAAGTGATTATTTGTAGGGTAGTGGCTTGATGATTGACCCCATTTGTGTTGTTAGGCGGGGTGTGGCTAGTGGCTTCGGAGTTTGTGGTGGGGTGGTATCCCCTCACTTTTTGTGTGCACTTGATTAGTTCTTGGGTTATTTTTTGTGGTAGGTGGGGTAGTTCATTTCTTAAGTTAGCTAAGGTTATTAGTTCTCCTTTGGCAATTTTTTCATTAATGTGAGTGTATGCTTGTGTTATGGTTTTTGGTGTTGTGTTGTGAAGGTGGTGCTTGGATATTTGATGTTTTTCTAGGTATGTATTTTTTGGTAGGTGTTGTAGTCTTTGTAGGATGGTAAGGCAACCGGGGTCTATGGTGGCGGCCATCAGTTGGTTACATACTTGTGGGATTGGGCTATAGGCTATTATGAATGCATATACTTGGTAATGTGTGGGGTGTATTGAAAGTAGCGAGCTTTGATTGTGTAAATGGGTTAATTCTCGGTGTCGGGTGTTAGAGGAAGAGTGGTCTAGGTAGGGTTCGAATAGTTCTTCTAAGTGTATGTAGTGGGGTTTGAGGGTTAGTGTGTTCGGTATGAAGTATTGTCTTTGTCGTTGTGTGTATTCATGGGGGAGATTTTCTAGGATATGTGAGATAGGACCCGGATTAGTTTTTATGTCTCCACTTAGGAGGATTAGTGTGGAGTTGTTCCAAGTGTAGTATCGAATGCTTTTTCTTTTTGGGTTTTTAAGGTGGGTGTGTGTTATGTAGTATATGTTGCCTATGTGAATTGAGGTAATTATGGGTGGTATTGGGAGGGATGTATGGTTTTGTGTTTTATGTTGTGTATTGTAATGTATGTTGTGTCTATGGGTATGTGCTTGGTATTGGGAGGTGATGGGGGATTTGTGGTTGAATCTGTGTGTGGGATGTGGGTATAATATGGGTATGGATGTGTTATGTGAGGTTGGGATGTTGGTATGTGTGTGTAGCATTATGGTGATTAAGACGATTGTTATGGTATATTTATGGTAAGTGTTTGTAGATGTTGGTTTGTGTAACTTTGGGTAGTTGTTGGGTGATTGTTTGTTTCGTTTGGGGGGCGACTTTTGTGTGTGTTGGGTGGGTGTGTGTGTGTGTGAGTATTGGTTAGTTTGTGTGAAGGGGCTAGATGATTTGGGGTGGTAACCCAATTGCTTGGGACTTTTGCTTGTAGATGTGTATCTAGCTATTGTAGTCCAATTGGCAAAAACTTTTTGTAGAAAGAAAAAGAAAAAGAAAAAATAAAGCCCGTAGCTAAACACTTTTTGTATAATAGTGTATTGTTTATTTATGAGTAGGTAGATAATACATAATATGTAGTGATAAATCGTCAATGATTGTGCTATTGATATTCTATTCATGTAGATGATAATGGCCTTTGTGGAGACTTGAGGGAGAGCCCCTATAGTGGGTGCTAGGGAATCCCGGTGGCGCAAGGTGGGCCGTGTTGTTGTCGCCTTCGTGTGCGTTGGCCAAGGAGGGGCCCGTTGTGTGAGGTAGGCGTGCGGGGGGGTCCGGTGATGTGGCGGCGAGGGTTTGCATGATGTTGTGGATGCGGTGGTTCGATTGTTGAAACTCCATGGCCATTGCACTCATGATGTTGTGGATGTTTGTCGCATGGGTCTTGAGCGTGTCCGTGGAAGCTTCGATTCTCATATCCGTGTTGAGGTTGATGTTGTTGGTGAGTGTGGTGAGCTTGTTGTCCATGGTCTCGGCAAGGTCTTTCATGGCTTTAGTAAAGGTCTTCTCCGAAACGAGTGGGGAGGTTGCGGCGGTGTTGCTCATGGCTTGGGCTTTTTGAGCGATGACCTCCCGTACGGGTGCGTGCGCAAGCCGGATGGCGGTTTGGTTGGGTTCGGTTCCGTCGATGTTACCTTTGTGCGGGATGAAGTCTACGCGTCTCCCGAGGATGTAGGTGGACTTGTGTAGCCACTCCGTGTAGACCGCCGCGTTAAGGCATTGGATGTGGCACCATCCGGCTTGCCGGTCATCCTCTTGATTGGTGTTGTGTCTAAATGTGATTCCGGAGATGTTGTCCTCCCCGAATAGTCTTTTGAGAGTTTTGGTGATTGTTGATTGTGACTCCCGTTGCGGGAGGTTGTTCGCGACAAGAGTAGTGCTAATCCTTAGCTCCGACGGGTTGCCCGTATCCTTGGCCTTGGTGATGTTGACCTTGAGGCGCTCGGAGTGGAGGTGAGGCCATTGTTGAGGAGATCGTCCCTAGACTCTTCGGTGGTAAGTGTGAGGAATGCAAAGTCCTTCTCGGCATCCGCTTTGGTGAGGGATAAGATTTCAATTTCCCGCCCGTCGTAGTATGAGTCACGCATGAGGGTTCTAAGTATGTCCAAGGCCGTGTTGTTGCGGAGCACTTCGCCTTTAAGATGCAACCTCATGTTTTTGGCTTTGGTGATGAGTTCGAAGCCCTTCTCCACCTTGCCGATGATCCTTTCACCGTCACCCATTGTCATTACAAATGCTCTCTCACCCCGAAGTAATGCCAATCCGTCTCGCTTTGGGTGTTGAAGGTGGATTTTGATGAATCCGGCCCAATCCCTTGTGACCGTATTGATGCCAATATCGATTGGATTAGAGTATGTGGTGCCTAGCGGCATGCTCATTAGGCGGAGCCTTTCCGTGCATGCAATCTTGACTTCCCTTCGGTTGAGCTTCTTGTACTCTCCGTCGAATCGTATAGTCACGTGGAAGCCTTCGGTGAGGCCCGTGTCTTGAGAGATCTTCTCGTACATAGGAATTTGTGTGAAATGTAGGTGTTGGCCGGGCACCGCATCCGGTCGCTCGTTGGGGAAGAGAATTTGTTTGGTTCGTGGGAATGCCCTTCGGAGAGATCGGAATTCGTGGATTTCGCTTGTGGGTGTGCCGACGGCGATGAATTCCTTGTCGGTGCGTCGTTCCTTCAACTCCTTCATGCCTCTTTGTGTTGCAAGGGCCTCTTGCATTTGAAATCCTAGCCACATTTGTCCAATCATGTCTATGCTTAGGGTAGCTATCCGTTTTGCTCTCCCACGGGAAGGTGTTGATGTGGATTTACTCGGTGCGGCGGGCGTGGACGTTTGGGTGTAGTCCTCGGCTTTCCTCCTTTTGGTGGTTTGGCTCTCCGATGCGTCCTCCATTCTTGGGTTGCGGTATTGTGGCGTGCTTTCGGTGGTGTGGATGGGCTTGGAGAGTATTGGTTGTGCGGTTTGTCTCATGTTGTGGTTGTATGAAAGTTGTAGTGAGCTGCTCCCACGTTCCGGAGACACATTCTCAAGCTGGGCATCCATCTCCAGGTCCTCTTCAGCTTCAATGTCATGGGATGGGGGAGTCTGATTGGACGGTTGTGGGTGGAGTGGGGTCGGCGGCTGCGCAAGTACTTGCTGCCGAAATTCGTTGTATTGTGTGATGAGAGCTGGTTGATGTGAAGTTCCTGTGTGAGAAGTGAGGTGATCCATGGAGGTGAGAGGTCTGATCAGGGGTTTACCTGGAGTATTTAATTGTTGGTAGTAGGCTGATTGTGGTGTGGGCAGCGCCGTGGTCTTCTGTTTGTGTTCGTGGAAGTGTGTGGGCGAGTCGGGGTGTGGTCGTTGGTTTGGTGTGGGTGCTGCTGTATGCGGTCGTGTGCTGGTGCTGGGCTGGTCTCGGTGTGGATGGTTGTGTTCAGGGCTCGGGGCTGTGGTGGCTTGTTGTGTGCAGGTCGGGGGTGTTGTCGTGGTTGTGGTGCTGAAGCCTGGGTTGTGTTGTGCAGGTGGTGGTTGAGGAAGGAGTCGCTGGTGGGGTCGTTCGAGGAGGTGTGGCCTTTTTTGTTGGTGCCGCTGGTGTCTCGTAGCTGAGTTGATGTTGGCCGCTGGTTGGTGGTGCGTTGGGGCAGTCTGCTTGCTGGTGCGGCGGTTGGCGTTGGTGCCGGGCGAGGGGGGCTGCAGCTGGGACTTGTCGGCTACCTGACTAGGGGCTCTCTGTGATGCGGTGTGTGGATTGTGTGTGTTCAAGTGCACATTGAGGCTAGTTGTTTTTGTGTTGAGTTGTATGTGTTGAGAGGGTTTATGAGGGGACCGAGTTGTGGGGTCTTTCTGTTTGTTTCTGTGGGTGTGTTTCGTTGTGATTGTGCTTGGGTTAGAGTTTAGGGTGCTTGGGTTAGAGTTTAGGGGCAGGTTTCGTGCTTCTGGGCTTTGTATATGGTGTCGGGGCTGCAGTCTTGTGGGGGCCTGGGGAGCTCCCGGCGTTATGGTGGTACGAGGGGTGTCTTCGTGTGGCTGGCGACATCGAGTCGGGCAGCGGTGACGGGCTACGATATGTGCTCCAACTCTCTGTTTTGTATGATGGTTGTTTTGTTTGGGTTTTGTGTGGTCACCTTGGTTGGTGGGTTATGTATGTGTGTCTGTGTGGTTGACTCGATTGTATAAGTAGGGGGTTTGGCTAACTTGCCGTTATCCATTGACCTCGTGTTATGAGGTCAAACTTCCTGGCATGCTTTAGGGGTAATATCTTGTTTTGGGGGCCCTAAGTTATTTCTTCATTTTTTTTAAAGAAAGTAAGGGGGGTGGAGACATATTTTCCTCTTTCCAACAATTTGTGAAACTCACAGTACTAGCTCATCTAACAAAATTTGAAGTGGTTTTAGTTTATCTTAGAATTTCAATCATTTTTTGAAGGAGAACATTTCTAAAACGATTTGGGGAAGACATATGATGTTTTCTTCCCATTATATGATTCTCCCTTTACAACACTTTCTTGTATGTCAACTCCAAACTGCAACCACTCCAATTTGGTCTAAGCCTCACCAATCTTCATCATTATCAACCCTATTTTGAAAGTGCAATTTTGAACTTATCTTGACTACAATCAAAGTTACAAATACCTCCAATTTTTTTTGTCAATTGCTTTGAAAACGCATTTGTTTCCAAAGTCCTTTCCAAGCAAAGTAGGTTGACATGTTCAAATATTCACCACAAAAGAAGATGGCAGCAAGATTATTTGGAGGGATTGAAGGCCACAATATAAATGAGACTAAAAGTATCATTTAGATTCAATTACCGAATTGAAAGAGAGTTCAACAATGTCTCAATGTATCAACAATAACATGTATCAGTTTTACATATGACTTTTGTTTAGTTATATCAACAACAATCCTCTAAAAGATGTCTAACAAAAGCTTGAAGTTGACCAAATCAGAAGAGTTATTTTCACAATTATGTTAGGTACTTACAAATGAACGCAAGTCATGTGATTGCTCCATGATTGTAATAACACCAAATTATGAGGTAACAAGCATACTAGATGAAGGAATAAATTTGGTACAACACACCAATCAATTCTCAATGCTTAGGAAAATAAAAGGTATAGACTACAAATTTCCATCAACGAGGGTGTTTAAAGGCTCCATATCGTCGGTTGAGAGGCTTGTTGTGCCTTGCGTTGCTTAAATATAGACCCTGACCATGTTGCCAATACAACAAGAAAAATGCCACCGAAAAGAATCCAACTCCAACACCAATTAGAAAGCCCGGCAAGGAGATGATATCTTCATAAGAAACCGCCTCCTTTAAGACATGTGGCTCCGGAGCTTGTGGTGTCGAGTTGCACAATCGATGGATCACCTCTCCGCAAAGCCCATCGTTTCCCGGAAGGTAAGAAGTGTTTGAAAACCCCACAAATTGGCCACCTGTAGGTATTGGTCCGCTTAGATTGTTGAAAGACACATTGAAGATTTGAAGATACGATAGGCTTCTCAAATTGGAAGGAATCTCCCCAGTGAGATTGTTGCAAGAGAAATCCAATCTTTCTAGTTGTGAAAGGTTTCCTAAGCTTGTAGGAATATTGCCAGTGAGTTTGTTGTTGGACAAATATAAGTACAACAGTCCGCTCAATTGCACGATGCTTGGAGGGATGTCACCTGTGAGAGCATTTGAGGACAAATCCATGTATGTGGTAGTTACAAGAATATAGGTATATTTAAGTGTTGTAAGGTTGACAGTTTGAACCAAGGTGAAGTCATTCAAGCCACCTAGATTTGAGGGTAAAGCTTTGTAACCCAACAAAGAATGAAGGTCCGAGGGGATTGAACCCGTGAGGGTATTGAATGACAAATCTAGCACCTGGAGGCTTTTGAGCCTCGTAATCCATAGAGGAATTGGGCCTATCAACTTGTTATGTGCAAGGGTCAAAACACGTAGAGCACTAAGGGTGTGAGCTGCAACTTGCGGCTCTAATCCTAAACGGATGTCCCCAGTAAGTTGGTTATGACTAAGATCAATTAGGACAATGCTAGAATTTTTGGTTCCAAAATCTAGGGGAATAGGTCCTGTGATTTGGTTGCCTGTTGCTGAAAAATACTCTAAAGACTTAAATAAGCTGAAGTCTAGTTGAAGTGGCCCATGAAAAAGGTTCTCCCCTATCCGAAGTGTTTGTAATCCCTCGCTCCAATGTGTGCTGTAAAGATTGGATAGAAACAATGAGACACTATTGTTGAGGTAATTATCTGATATATCCAAGTAAGACAAAGGGTGTGAAGAGCTTGGATTGGAGTAATAATTTTCGGGTGATACCAAGGGAAATTCGCCCGTGAACATGTTACTCGATAGGTCTAGTTCATCTAATTGGTACCATTGAAAAATGAAATCCGGTATTGTTCCTGATAGACGATTTCCACCTAGATTTAAGTGGCTAATAAACATGAGATCGCCAAATTCGTTGGGGATAGGGCCTGTAAGGCGATTGTTTGATAGGATTACCGTTTGGGTAGCTAGTTCACCATAAAATCCAATCCTTGGGTGTCTAGGATATGATAAAGGAGGAATGGGACCGGTTAAGTTGTTGAATGAAAGATCTAAGGTAGTGAATGAAAGGTTTCCAAGGCATGTAGGGATGCTCCCACTCAAGTAAGATTTCGTCAACCTTAATGAGGTAAGATTAGCAAGGTTGCAAAACGATGCAGGGATTGCATTCTTATCAACATTGAAGTTGTTGTTGCTCAAGTCCATATCTGTCAGTTCGTTGAGTGATCCAAGTGTTGTTGGAATAACACCTGTAGGAAAAATGCATGATTATCACATTTGAGTATCAAACTAACTGGAAGAATGTAAAAGGAAGACACGTCATGAGGTGTTAAAATAAGTCTTCCCCCAATGAGCTGATATAGAATGCGTTGTATTTTATGTGTGGAATAAAAATTTGGATGGCTTATAAAATTAATAATATAATTATTCAAATCTAAAATGATAAAATTTTCTACAACTATTAGTATTTTTGGATAATATTGAAATTCTATTTTCAAATTCATGTCCATGTAGAATCCTTTGATTTCATATTTCATAGATTTGAGCAAACAATATTATGGACTCAAAAATGGTTGTGTTAGGATAAGATGCATTGACCATAATTATCATGGTATGTCAATATTGTAGTGGTCCATAGTAATAGGTGTGAAAGGTGCAGCTATATGTACAAATACATCAAGCTTCACAATTCGTTTTCTTTATTGGATTTCAAATCAAATACTGAATAAGTTCGAGTTGATTTTGGACTAGTCCGGAACTTGTATTTCTTATGGACTCTCCTTGCAACTTTGTTTAAACATTTAACGGAAGTTCATGCCTTGTTCAATTTCTTATCCTAATCAAACACCTATATTTGAGCGGTGTGTCGTTAGGTGTGGATTGGACACCAAAAAGACACATGCTCAAAGAGATTGGATTATGTGGTTGAAATTTGCATACCATTCTAGGCTCAACAAACAACAAGATTAGGGGGACCCATGTTATTTTATGGCTTCAACATTTTTTGACTTTGAAAAATCATAACAACATGGAAACTCAGAAAATTCAATAAGTTGATGCTAAAATCGCATATCACATTCATTAATCCAAGAAAAAATTAAATTGAGATGCATGGCAAATATGAAAACTCAACCGTTGAAAACACGTTTACCTGTAAGGTTGTTGGTGGTTAACCATAGTTGTTGAAGATGTGTCAAATTACCCAATGTTGTCGGTATGGGACCCATCAAGTAGTTGTTACCAAGTTGCAAACTGATCAAGTTTTGGAGGTTGCCTAAGCTTGGAGGAATATTCCCTGTCCAATATTTATGCAAACCAATAAATAATAGAATCAACTAGCAAAATGTATAGAACATGCATTCTCCAAAGAAAACATTCAAGATTATGCCAATTATATTCTAAAAATACAATGGAAAAATGAGGCATACTTTGTGTTGGGAATGTCCCATATACAACTTCATGTAAATATCATATTTACCTCATCAATTTTTTTAGAAAAACTTCATGATTTATTTGAGTATTTATTTTCAATTTATCTCAAAAACATAATTTGTGAATGGCACTGCTAAACTTCATGTTCCCTCACCTTGGGTAGGAGAGTATTATGGTCAAGACTCAGAAACACACATGTTGTGATTCTCAAAAAACAACGGCCTAAGTTTTCATGTCACAGCAAGGTCCCCATGGAACACAAAATCTCCTTTATTTTGAATGTTCCTTGAGGGAGCATGTCATTTAGCAATATTATGAATCACAATCATAGCTCTTAATTATATGAAATGCATACAACTTTATCATACATAAGAAAGAATGATTCACAACCTTTGCATCAAATGAAAATAATAATATTGTGGCAATTTTTTAATTTGCAAAATTTTATAAGTGGTATAAAAGATATTCAATCGATATATTCGACTAGAAAGTGTTTTCTTAGTATATATACATGTCAAGATCTTAAAATGTCAACATTTACTTGAGATGTTGTTCAACGCAATAGAAAGATATTGCAATTGAGAACAATTTCCGATGGTTGCAGGAATTGTACCTAGATCACCCCTCAATGTGGTCAAGTCAAATCATTCCCACAAAACTGTTGAATTATACTAGTGTACTTTCTCACTACCATTATGGTTATTGACTCCTTAAATTACAACTTTGTAGCAAGCTCATCAAATGATTGTTACAATTTAATAAGATTCCAACAAAAAATTTGTTTCATGACATTAAATTATTTATTATTTATCAATGTAGACAATGATGTCAATTTGGTCTAGAGAGAAAGATATTAAATATTTTCATTATTACTCATAATTATTTTTATAATCATCAAATTTACTAAAATAATTAGCATAAAATAATATAGTAGGTTCAATGAGCAACTCAAATTCAACACATTATAAAGTTAAGTTTTAGTTACATCTCAATTGTTGCATTAAAACCCTTCATGTTTCAATTTTTTAATTTGTTAAGTTAAATTTGGTTTTTTTTTATATGCATGTGTCTTAATTGATATACTCTTACACAATAATCATCCGTTGCACATCCATATTAAGAAACTTCAAATATTTACAATTTGATTGTGTATTAGTAAAGTTTGATTGACAAGTTGGTTTGACTATCACATAGCTTACCCGTGAGTTGGTTTCCCTCAAGAAAAAATGTTTGAAGTTGCTTCAAACCACCAATACTTGAAGGAATACTACCAGTTAGATTGTTGTAACCAACATCAAAGTTTGTGAGATTTTGGCACCGCCCAAGATTGGGATTAATATTCCATGTGACCAAATTCAATGAATTTCAATTAGATTTTGCTTTATTCGTATGAGTATCAAGTGCTAATAAAAGCTAAGGTAAAAAATATACATTGAGGATCTCTCTCTCTCTCTATGTTAGCTCCAATAAGTAAGCAAGCAAAGTAGAAGTAAAAATACTTGCATGAGAACAAAATTCACATGGTGAGAAGGGTTAATATTGTAGCTAGGCAAAATATTCTATCACGATGGATCATATGAACTTTTCATCAAAATCATTCTCTTGGTTGCATTGAATGTTAACTTATAAAATCTTAAATGAATGATGAGTTTTTAAGTCATGATAACCTTGAACCTTAATTAGAGTTTTTTCCTTATACTATCATTAATGAAGAATTACATGAGAATTTATATGCCTATCTATAAATTCACCCATATTGGGGATATTAAGATGCAATATTTTAAATTTTGGATAATTGTCCCAATGCAAGAGGATTGATACCTATTTACAAATCCAACACCTTTTTAGTAGTCAAGGTTATAAGTATCATACATGAAGACACATTTATATGTTACATGCATCAACCCATTTTCTTTTTGTATTTTGGATTTAATGATGCTAATGCAACAAATTTGTAAATTTAAGTAACACATAATCTGCATAATTACATGTATTTTCCTTTTAAAATATTTGATAAAACTATTAAATAGATTCAAAACAAAGACTTATTTGAACTCCAAAATTTATAGAAGAATTGCGTGCTCCAACATGACTAGACTAACATTAGCTTGTGGTTTAAACATAAGAGCTCATTCCATCTTGCATGAACTTTGGATGAAATTAAAACTTCATGGATGTGATCATTTAATATGGAATTGTGATATCATAACATTAGTCTAGCTATCGGCTATTTACTTCTTTCCTAATTCAAGATAGTTGAGTTAAAAGAATAATTTTTTGTTAAAAAATTCCTTGCAATATTAAAAGAGTTTGAATGTTTATATCACCTGCCTTATTCTAAAACAACTCTTCAACCATTCCGGATTACATATAATGGTTGTGATACCCAACTGGTTTACAATTAATATTGAGCAAGAAAATTTAGTGTAGTTGCTCAGACGTCACTTTGACATCAAACGGCTTACCAGTGAGTCCAACATCTACTAGTATAAGGCTCTGAAGCTGCTTCAATCCACCAAAAGTTGAAGGAATAATCCCATTTAAATAGTTGTAACTTAGATCCAAGTATTGGAGATTTTGACAATTTCCAAGGTCGGGAAGAATGAACCCTAAAATCAAATTGACAACAAAGTTAAGAGAGTATATACATATAATGGGAGACTATGAAGTAATGCGCATATTTCATGAGATCCAAGTTAAATAAAATGCCACCACTTGGTGGGGCTTGCTCATAGAAACTATCACATATACTACATGAATTATGGTACCTTATGATTGGCTCTCTTGCACTAGATGGTTATGGAATTCATGGATATGGATTGAAAATCTACTTCGTAATAGATTTTTTTAATTTATTTTATCATATATCAATCTTATGCGAATTTTTATACTACTCATGAGGAGAGTAAAATTTGAAACCCCATTTTCTCTTTGAATGTTCAGCAAGTGAAAATTGAGCATTTCAAAAGTCAAGGGGCAAATGAAACCTAGCCACTTTCACCAAGTGGCGTTGAAACTTTGTCGCCCATTAATACTTTGAGTGCAGTTATTTCATAACATCAATAAACTATGGCAACATATAGTAGGTATTCCATGTGTATGATGCCAAGGTTATGCCTCAAGGATACTTTTGCCTCCCATATTCAACCTAAATCCAGGTGGTGCTTGAATGTTGAGCATTGGCTCCTTCTACCACCTCCCCATCCCTACATGGTGATGCTATTTCTTTTGTTAAATTGATTTTTCAAATCTTCGCACCCAAAATGGAAATGGGTACAATGTGAAGAGGTTAATTGACGGTATTTTGAATAACATTTTTTTTAGAGTTTCATTTGAAGGTATTATTTTTATGAGGATCCATGTTGTTTAAATCCGCCACATTGAGAGGTACTTGAATAACACTAAAAGTGCCATCAAAGTGCAGGATTCATACAAATGGAAATGATTGGTCACATGTGATATTCCAAAGAATCCCCCATGTGTAAGGAAAACCAAGTTAGTATAAAACTTGTTGAAGGGAACCAATACACTTGGAATGTTGATGAGTCTTACAAATTCAATGTGGGTCAAAGGTTCATGTGACCATAAGTGTTTGCAAGCTCCCATAGAAAATGGCATTCCTTTTGTGTAGTTAGGTATGCGACCTTAGTCAAAGGTAGTCATTTCTTTCATTGCACAACAATGGCATTACGTATTAGTACCTGAAAAATAATTGTATGAGAGGTCGAGTTTTTCGAGAAGAGAACAATTTCGTAAGGAAACCAAGATGTTATTGATTGAGCCTGTGAGAATACCACAACAAGAAAACCAAAATGTTAATGCAACTCTAAAAAAGAATGAGCTTGTAACACAATAAAAAATTCTATGTAGACCAATTCAATCAACATAGATTTTGGACACGGAAACGTTTAATTTTGCAACTTCACAATTTCATGGATGAGGAGTAATCTTATCGAGGAGATGGTATTTTGTGGGTCCTTCCTTAAACTACAGTGTGTTGTGATACTTAACCCAGCCAACAAGAAAGAGCTATATTGATCAACTATTGATGACAATCTCCAAAATATTGGTGCAAGTTGTGGATCTTAAGGAGAAATTTGCAAGAGTCTATAGAGTATAATGTCATGAGATTGGTTAATTCAGAAGCTTCAACGAAACAACCAGTTTTGTCAAAATCAAATTATCAACCATTTATAACCAAACAGCACTTCCCATAGTGCATCCAAGATTACAAACTGTAATTGTTGCCTACGGAAATGAGAATATGTGATACGGGATAAATCGCACACAAAATGCAAACTTTATCACAAAACCTTCATTTTTGCTCACCTGTGAAACCATTATTGCTGAGAATTAGCTGCTGGAGTGAGGGCCAATTTATTGATGAAGTTGGAATTGAACCTGATGTGCAAAGAAACAACAATGTTAGCATCTTCCAATAGGTGATCTAAGGTATCACTATTTGGACTCTCATACTTTTGTAATATTTTCGCTGCTCCAGGATTCAAATGTTTACTGGTACATACATAACGCAAATAGATAGAAAATCTGTGCTATAAAAGAAACCCTTTATAATAATGGTAGAGTTCTTATTCTTTTGTAAGAAGTTATACCACTCAGGTGTACTACTACTTCCAAATTGTGATGCATATTAAATTGAAATCAATGTGCTTGAAAGGCGACAATCTTTCATTTTATTAGTACACTAATGTGTTTTGACTGCGTTAATGTCAACTTATTGAGCACAATAATGTCAAAAATATGACACTCTCTCAATGGAAATTTAGGATGTCACAAAGTTGACAAACGAATTCATGACATTAAATCCATTGGATCCCACTACATCATTTATGGTATTTAGTGTCACTTGCGTAATAGTCTCACTCACCCTATTTTGAGGTGTATGCAATGATGATTATCAACTTCATCTTAAGTGTCAACTCATGACACTTGGCGTTCAAGTGCGCTTACTAATATCTTGGCACGAGTATTCTCAATAGTGTTATGAGATGCATGCCTATGTTACACAACAGTCTTCAAGTTGACTAAAGTATACACAAATGACACTTGCCATTAGTATGCTCAAGAATATCGTCCTCTTGCATACTAAAATGTAATCACACAATAGTACGCTCAAAAATATCTCCCCCTTGCATACTAAATCACAAGACTATCATCTAAAGTATCCCAATGTGCTACTATAAACGTCATAATGTAGAATTTTTTATACATAAATTTATGTTGACAAATGGAATGATATTGGCAATTAGCGGACATGGCATTTTGAGATCTCTAGGCATCTTGTTTAGGCCCTTCGCAAAATAATGTATGTGACACTAAATACCATAAACAATGTAATGCTAGTTGCTTGTTTTCTAAGTTGATCATCTACACATGGGCCTTCGACAAATTGGGTTAGATAAGCTACTCACCTGAAAACCTATTATTGTCGAGGTCGAGTGATTGGAGAGATGTACAATTTCCTAGTGAAGTTGGAATTGAACCTAATGAAATACATGGAGCAACTTGTGTCAGTATCTTACTATGCAAGCTTATGATCAAAATATAACTTATGGGAAGGTGAAAGTTTACAAGGGTGCAAGCACGGTAAAGTGGACAGCTCTTGATCCTTGCTCAGGTTTAAGTGAAAGTGATCCAAAACAATATACTAACTTTGAATTTTATGTAATAAAAATTCATATGTAATAAAAATTCATAAACATTTAGAAAACGTATGAATCTACAAAGCCAAGCAATTTATGTTCACAAAAAACAATTTCAAACAACGTATATGTATTTTAGAAGACGATGCAAGTGGTGGTGCAAGTGGGTGTCATTGAAAAGATAATTGTCAAAAACTTGTTTAAAATACAATTACATTACATTAAATTGATGAATTTTGAAAAAAAAAATTACAATGACCTCAAGTTTATACTGAATTCAATGAATATGAAAAGAAATTCCAAGTTCAAAATATTTAAGGTCATGAAAGTTACGTTCAAAACTATATTTAATCAGTTGCTTTTACGCATCACTTTTGATGATAGGTTTTGAAGATCTCATATTGATATTCTATATTTGAGTACCTAACTTAACAATAGAGGTCATCATGAAAAATAATCTATTTTAAACAACATTTTGCTACTACTTATAGGCATTTGACCAAGAAAATCATGACTGTCATATACTGGAGCACTTTTTTGGTCCACTTTACTATGCTTGCACCCACAAAATATTATATCAATGTACTCTACCTTATGATAGTGATAAATGTTTGTGTATTAGATCAATGACCTACACATATGGTCTTGGGCTTTGAAAGTAACTTTGCCTCTTGGCCACTGCTTTTAACTATAATCATGGGTATCCCTTGTGTTGATTAGTAGTAGCATGTGTTTTATATTCATTTGATATTTCATTGGTTTTTGCATGCTTCTATTTTTTCTTAGAACATAGTCAAGAATTTGGAAGTTTCTACAATGGTTCAATAAACACAAATATAATTTGGTTTATTAGACCATATGTTGCTATCCTTCAAATGATGTGGGCAATAGCATTTCTCTAGAGTTTTTGTTCCATTTACATTTATAGAATATATTGAAGGTTGGTGCATTGTTAAAAATAAAGGTGAATATGGTATGATGTATGTAGAGTTGTGTAACCTTGCTCCCCTACCAATTCAAAGTTTCACCAACAATTAACACATCACACATGACTTGTGAAGCATGTGTGGATCTTATATGGTCACTCTTCTTAATTGGTCACCTATGTTACAGTAGTATATATGGCAAGGATGGACACCAACAAGACATGTGTTACGTGACCCCTTAAAGGAAACGAAGAATCTCCGCTTTGGACTCTTACAACTTTTACATCTCTATAACTTCAATGCAAACACTTGACATGACAACCTACTCCATGATTTGCTACCACTAATTGGATGAAACAGTTCATGATTTAATGCAACAGTCAACATTGGCATTGAAGTGCCTGCAATGAAATGAAAGTGATTCCGGAAGTTGAGGAAGCTATAAAGATTACGAGACCAAGAATACATGAAGATGATGTCAAACATGCTGATTCCTAGAGTAACGGAGTGCATTAGGCTCCGCGAAATAGAGGCTACTCAAGATCATCAACTGGATGGTCCAGTTGAAAGAGAGACAGAGCTGGGCATAGAAGAGACCGACACACAAACAGGGACTCAACATTCATCGGCACTCAGAAAGCTTGGACATTCTTACCATTAAGACCATTGTTGAAAAGCCAGAGCACCTGCAACCGAGGTAGCTCCCCAAGCTCACTGGGGATGCCTCCTTCAAGAGAATTGTCGCTCAGGTCCAACACCACCAACTGCTTCAGGCTCCCGAAAACGGGTGAAATCGTGCCCCCTAATGGACCCTGCATCCCACCGGTGAGATTAATCCCGACCACCTGCTGCAAGGAGTTGCATGTCAGTCCCACCCACGTGCGGCAATGGCTGAAACTTGAATTTTTATTTTTATTTCCCGAATTACTTGTCCAGCTGGCTAGGATACCGGAGTCGTCAACAAAGCTCTTCTTGATGGCGAGGAGTGCATTGAGCTCATCAGGTCCACTATTAAATGCTGCTGCTGCTGCTGCTGCTGACGCGGTGAATTTATAACCGCGAGCCATGTTTGTCATCATCAAGAGCCTCGATGGTGATCTTCTGCGACTTATAAGATCATCACGTTTGCCAGGTGACGTGGACTCTTGGGAGCGCGTGATTTCATCAAATAATGAGACTTCCTCCTCCTTACCCCGACTTAAAATCCTTGGTCGACTTCCACTGCTCCACTGGACTCTCAGAGGTTGATCATCTCCAGCAGTAATATCAACACCATCGGAAATTTGCGCGGACAGGACTGAGGAAGCGCGAAGGAGGATGATGAAGAGCACCGAAATTAACGTGTTCGGCGCTATAAACTGCTGATGAACGGGTTTCTGAGTCGTTCCAGAAAGCAACAGCCGGCTGTTGGTAGGCTTTCTGCCGATCATCTTGGTCACTTGAAGCGATTTGGTACGTCTATCGCACACCTTCTCATCACACAACAGCAAAGACTTGACACCCATGATAATTTCTACCCGTCAAATACCCGTAGTACCTAGCTGGTAACAAAAACTGTGAAATCTTCTCTATCGATGCCCGAATGTTATTAAGGAAAAAGACGATAGCGGACCAACACTGGTACGTGCCCGGCCAGCAAATTCATTCTAGTTGCTCAGATATAATTAACCAGAGAGCAATGAACGGGAAGAACCGACCGCTAGTTACAGATGAGCCGGTTGAGTGTGAGAAACAAGCGGTTGAAGTTCAAGACTTAAGGAAAAACTACAGATCATTTTTGAGGAATACCTCAAATTCATAGAGAAAAACCTGAAAGATCACAACACGTAGCCAGTTGGACTTGGAAACACTAGGATTTTGACCGACTGTAACCAAAATTCTACCCGGACGCTGGCGGAGAGTAGGCAGTCTCGCCCATACATTTGGTCCTGCTGCTGCCCGCAGAAGATGGCTCTTAAGTGATGGCGATATGGGTGCATCGCCGGGGGGCCGGGTGCCGCGGATCTAGTTCAAAGAAGGCGGGCTGCAAAATTCAAACCCCCAAGCGCAGCATGCCACAAATACAAAGCTGCACACTTAAGTACTTACATCCTGTGAATTGCGAGCATGATTCACTCACTAGATTTAGAATGGTTGTGATATATAGTACTGAACTGGGAATAAGCGCTGAGCATAGTTGCTATGATATCTATTGTGTAAACTATATACCTTCGTGTTTGCAACTTGAAGCCTGCCACAGCATAATTCTAGGACTTGTGTTTTTTTGGCGTCTATAATCCAGGGGGCATCACAAAATAGAGTGGACCATTTGTGGTGAATGTCGGTATTGGATAACCATTTGTTGACGTTATGGTAGTGTATTTTTGGTTTGGGAGATGAGTGCACTAAGCATGTTCTCTTTTGATGTTTTCTTTTTAGGTTGCGGATTGATCCATCATGTTGTGTGGAAGTCCAAGGGATTGATGGCCAGTATGGTGTTTGGTGTCCTATGGGGTGGAATGGGGTGTCTAATATATGTTGTTCTCCTGATCCTTTTTTGGCTAATTTGTCGGCTCCTTCATTGTTGAGACTATTTGTGTGTGCTCTAACTTTGTGGATGGTGATGTTATGTGGGGAGTGTTTAATTGTGTATATGATATGTGTGTCAAGGAATTTGTTAGGGTAATTGTATTGGGAGGAAGGGTTGTGAAAATGGTTGAGGGATAGGTACATATTGTTTAAGATCTTTGTGGTGAGCATTTTGGTACGTTCTACAACAAGTAAAAGTGCATGTAGTTCGGTTCTTAGTATGTTGGGGTAGCCCAGTAGTCGGGCTGCAATGTGGGTTTCTAGTGGGTTGTTGAAGACTCTTGAATCTACAATGTTTCCATTTCCCTCACCATCTAGGGGTGTGAATGATCCATTGGCGTAGTACGATTGACTGAGTGGAAATCTCAACAAATGGATGTTGTAATGAATAGTGGGAGGGATATGGTGGTAATAGCATGCATGGGTAGGGTTGATGGCAAATGGGCTTCGTGCCATGCTTTTGATGGGTGGTATGGTGATTTGTAGTGGAGGGTTGGTGGAGTATGTGGTGCACGAGGAGAGGAAGTTGGGGGGGGGGGAGGTAGTGTTTGTAGGAAGTTGGATATTTGTGTTGGATTGGTGTTGTGGGAATTATCAAGAGGGATCATGTGAGTAGTGGTTCTTTGTTATTGTAGTATGTTGGGAAGATTAGTGTGTGTCATATAGCATGGAGAGGGCCTGGGATAGTTAGTATACAAATGGTGTCATTTTGCTGGAGCGGTTTAATTTCATTGTGTGTCTAGTTGTGATGGTTAATAATGATTATTGTAGTGGAGATTTGGTGTGTGTGCGTTGTGAGCCGCGCCCATTTGATGACTTTGGGGAGGATGTTCAAGTCTGTTATATGGGCGTAGCCCTCGCCTACCCATTGGGTTGAGAAAGTAGGTCCTAGAGAGCCAAAGATTATGTCCTTTTCATGTGGTGAGTGATATTGTGAGAGGTTTGTGGGGCATGTGAGTGGATTGAAAAGTAGGATCGCGTGAGTTGGAAGGTTTGGGTAAGGAAGAAGAAGAAGAAGAAGAACTCCGGTCTCCGGAGAAGGCCGGAGTGAATAGAGTGTCTATTCGTAGGACATCCTAGGCCACGCCCTAGGGCGATGGCGTTAGATGTAAAATTACTTCACCCTTTGCAGGGAGTAGACACTATATTTAATAACTAATGATCATTACCGGTAACCGGTAACATGTAACCGTCTTCAGCCATAAGACATTCAGTAGTCATGACACTGCTTTAGGGGGCAAGGCAAAGCGGGTTATAAGTTTGCTTGATTGTTTATGGTAATTCTTGGAGGCCTATGATGGGTTGTCGGTTCTCTAGTCTACGTTTATGAACTAGTATTGAGTGTGCATATTGTGTGGCAATTATGTTAATTTGTTTAAATGTACTTTTAATTTTCATGGCAGGAAGTTTAAGTGTTGTTTCTAGTTTATTCATTGATGGGATGTGTGTTGTGGCCCTTGCACCTGTGACTAATACCATGAGTGGGGCTACATTCCACCCCCTTGTTTTGGGTAAGGTTATTCATTATGCTTGTTGGGAGGGTATGATGGTTGAGCAGTAGGGGTATGTTAGATGGTTCTTTTTTTGGTAATGGTTTTATGTAGCAGTTAATTAAAAAAGTAATTATGCTGCAAAGTTTTGGGTGTGGGGGGTAGATGTAAATATCAAGTATTTTTTCCATAGTCATGTTAGTCTATCAATTGTGATGGAGGTTTAGAAATTGCCCTCTTGGTCATGTATTTGGGCGAGGGGTGGGTGTACTTGGATTGTTGGTGATGTGGCAATAATGTCTTTGTATGGGTTACATTCTTGGAGTTTCAAGGGTAATTTGTGGGACGTCCATGTTGGGGCAGATAGTTTGTCTATCCCATGATTGTGGGGCTTTTTTAAGTTTCAAGGAATTTAATTGTAATGGCTTGTTGGCGTGTGTGTTGTGCAAATTTCGTGGTGAGAAGTAGGTTGCGTTCATAATGGATGTTGTTGGAGTTGGGAAGGTGGTCTTGTGTGACCCATTGGACTAATTAATTTGTGGGGATTGCCAATGACAATAAAATTTGTAGGTATGTTTTTGGGCGCCCGGTGGTCTCTTCTATCAACGGCTTTGAAGGAAGAGATGTATGATATGGGTATGCCTAGTGGTTGTGCATGGCAATTTTGTCTAGGGTGTTGGTTATGAATTATGGGTGAGTGGGGTGGTGTGGATTGGGGCATGGGGATTTGGGCGTGTTGTGTAATGAATGATGTGTAGTGGATGATCAGTGGGAAGACGGCAGAGGCTTGGAGGAGTCTGTTTTTTTATGATCCTAGATTTGGTGTTAAATTTGGCGTGATGCAAATGCCTTGACCTTGTTGATGTGATCCAACAAGTCATCACCTTTTTGCATTGTGCACGTGAAGAATTTGTGGTGAATGAAGAAAATATTCAACAAGCTCCTCATCTTATGGATGTTACAAAGGGCCTTCCATACCTCCATTGGTCTTTTGCAACTCCTAATATGCACAAATTGGTTGTCTGCCAAGTTAAACACAATTATGGATATTGCATTCTTGACATGCCTTTGGTATTTTTTCTTCACTTTGGGATCAATGTTGGAAGGTGGAGTTTCATTGGATTCGAAGTGGTGGGGAGTCTAGAGAAAGTGTTAATCATGGAAGGCTTGTAAATAGTTATTGCATTGGCTAAATGACTTTCATGGTAGGAACCAAATTGTAGCATACATCCAATGGAGGAATTTTTTTGCCACCACTATATTAAGCAATAATGATGTACTTGATCCTACAAATACCGGAGGCCTCAATATTCCAAGTTTAAAATTTTTGGCCCACATATGGTATGGTATTATTTTATTGTGGTACACATACATCATGTTATTTCATTGCTATGACTTTATAAAAAAAATTCCATGTTACCGAGAATTCATATAGAGGGATGTGAAGAATGTATGCCCTTGGATTTCAAAGATAAATTTTTGGTTTAAAAATCCTTGCAATATTATTCAACTTTGAGAAATATATGAATTTGAATGTCTATATTGTCACGTTTAATTTGGAACACTTCTTCAAAAGTTATGAATCCACATACCACGTTATGATCAAAGATGAACATGACGTGGTTAGATCAGCCCTGCTCGCACAGAAGGTAGAAGAGATTATGAAACTGAGATTTTGAAATTGGCCAATGATGACGCTCTTAGCGTTGAGTTAGCTCATATCGTTGCAGAATCTGAAGCAAGCCTAGGCGTCGATACACATCCGCTATTGGCCAAGTATAACATTGCGTCTACAAATCTGAGTGTTTTGGAAGATTTCAATGAAATCATCCAGTCTTCTCAAGCATAATTTTAAAATAAATAAATAAAATTAAAATTAAAATTTAAAAAAAATCCATGGTAGCAAACAAGGGTCTTATAATTCCGATCAAACCATTCAATTGTGTAGAATTGATGGTAGCGGATTTCCAATATAAAACTTCATGGTAGTAAGCAAGGGTCCTATAGTTCCAATTAAACCATCCAGATGTGTAGAATTGATGATAGCAGATTTCCAACATATAACTCCATGGTAGAAAGCAAGGGTCTTATAGTTCCAATCAAACCATCCAGATGTGTAGAATTAATGGTAGCAGATTTTCAACATAGAATATAAAAAATAGACAATACTAATCTGATGGCACCCATTTCAATCTCAATGTGGAAGACATGGGCATGTTTTTCATATCAAGAGATTGAATGTTGCAAGAAACATGCATTAAAAAATGTTGAAATTGTTTGATCCATGTATTGATAGGTTGTAAAAAATGATACATGCATTTTCAAGGATGAAAGGTTTAGGGGTGGAGATAATTAACATTGTTGAAAGGTGGAGCATTACTAATCTACTAGGACGTCACCTTGCACTATATTAATCTTGTGCATATTTGTATACTACTCATAATGAGTGTAAAACTTGGAACTATATTTTCTCTTTGAATGTTCAACGATTGAAACAATTGAGCGTTTGAAAATAAAAGAAAATTAAACCTAGGCCCTTTCATCACGTAGGGTTAAAAAAAATATTATCAAATATCCATATCCTATTGGTATCAAAAAAAATGGTATGAAAAAAGACAATATCAATTCGACATTGGTTTAAATTTTGTCACCCATTAAAACCAATAGTGAACTTAACTAAATAGCACTTCAAAACAATAGAATATATTTTTCAAAGGCATCATCTATATGAGATCCATATTTATGCGAATCCACCACAATTTCAGGCACTTGAATACCATCCAAAATGCCATTAAAGTGTAGGATTCACAAAAATTAAAACATTTGGTCACATGTAATATTCCAAAAACTCCGTATATAAGAAAATTTACCAAATTAGCTTAAAACCTCTTGAAAAATTCGACCTACTTAGAATCATTCACTGGCCTTTATGAGACTTATAGTCTAACATAATAAGAATTCATTGCACATCAATATTAAGAAAGTTCAAATGTTTGCAACCTGATTGTGTATTAATAAAGTTTGATTCGACAATTTAATTTGACCATCACATAGCTTACCCGTGAATTGGTTTCTCTGAAAATAAAGGATTTGGAGTTGCTCCAAATCACCAATACTCAACGATGACGATATTCGTTATATCGAGACATTTCATAGTCTCATTTTATCCTCGACTCAAAGATAAACCGCTTTATCTCTTTACTAGATTTTTTTAATAAATAGGTAAGAACACCAACTTTTAGAATTGTATTTGCATATCACTATTTGAGCATTATTTATTTTTTTATTTCAATTACTATTTTTTAAATGAATTTCCAATAACTAGCATTTTGTCTCAAAATCGCTGAAAAGTCTCGATATAACGAATATCGTCATAACGGAATACTATCAATTAGCTTGTTGTTACTAACATCTAAGTATGTGAGATTTGGCACCACCCAATATTGGAGAATATTCCTTGTGACCAAATTCAATGAGTTTAAAATTAGATTTTGCTTCATTTGTATGAGTATCAAGTGCTAATAAAAGCTAAGATAAAATGTGTACATTAAGGATCACTCTCTCCCTGTCTCTCCATGTTAGTTTCAATAAGCAAGCAAGTAAAGTGGAAGTAGAAACACTTGAATTGAATAATAATATTAATAATAATAAATCATATTATGAAAAGGAAAAATATTGTAGTTAGGCAAAATATTTAAGTCATGAGAACTTTGAACCCTAATCAAAAAAATTCTTGTACTATCATTAATGCAAAATTACATAAGAATTTATATGTTTATCTATAAGTTGATCCATATTGAGGAGATCAAGATACAATATTTTACATTTGGATAACTGTCCCAATGCAAGAGGAATAATACCTATTTACAAATTCAACACCTTTGCAATAGTCAAGTTTATAAGTATCGTCATGGGGGGGTCACTCCATTGTCGAGTGAATACCACGTGCGAGACAATTTTGCTACCCTATATTATATGCCATAGACAATTTTAAATTTTATGATTTTTTTTCTACATATACATAACCATTGATAATATATTTTTATATTTTTTTTGAAATTTTTAGTCATCTTCATTTTTGTAGTAATTGTTTTAGTTCAATTCTGCGTCATTCTAGTTAGAAACGGTATGTTTTATTAAAAAAACATATCATCAAATTTGGTTACCATTTTTTACTATGTAATAGATACCGTGTATATCTACAGATGAAAAAAAATTGATAAAATTTTGACCCATTTTGGTGATGTTTTTAAGAAAAAATAGATTTTTTTGTCTCGCACGTGGTATTCTACTTGACAATGGAGTGACCCCCCCGTGAGTATCGTACATGAAGACACACTTACACGTTACGTGCATCAATCCATTTACTTGGAGTATTCTAGAATTAGTGATGGCAACACAACAAATATATAAATTTAGGTAACATATAATCCACATAATTATATGTACTTGCTTTCAAAATGTTTAATATTAATATTTAAAAAATATATTCTACCCTATACTAATTTTATGCAATTTTTTATACAATTCATGAGGAGAGTAAACTTTGCAACCCTCTCTTTGAATGTTCAACAAGTGACAATTGAGCATTTGGAAAGTCAAGAAGGCAATGAAACATAGTCACTTTCACCAAGTGGGGTTGAAACTTTATCGCTCATTAATACTTTAAGTGAAGTTATTTCATAACATCAATAAAGAATGATTCACAACCCTTGCATGAAATAAAAATAGTAATATTGTAGCAATTTTTGAATTTGCAAACTTTTATAAGTGGTATAAAAGATATTCAATTGATATATTCGCCTAGGAAGTGTTTTCTTAGTATATATATACATGTCAAGATCTAAAAATGTCAATATTTACGTGAGATGTTGTTCAACGCAATAGAAAGATATTGCAATTTCGGAACAATTTCCGATGGTTGTAGGAATGGTACCTAGATCGCCCCTCAATGGTGGTTAAAGTGGCCAAGTCAAATCATTCCTACAAAGCAATGTCGAATAATATTAGTGTACTTTCTCACTCCATTATGGTTATTGACTCCTTAAATTACAACTTTGGTGAGAAGCTATGGTTCCCGTACACCTCTCATTCGGATAGTATGACGACCTATCCATCCCCCCTTGTAAGCCGTATCTACCCCCTGAGCTCATCAAATGATTGGTACAAATTTACTAAGATTCCAACAAGAAATTTGTTTCATGACATTAAATTATTCATTGTTTATCAATGTAGAGAATGAATATAATATGTTGTCAATTTGGTCTCGAGTACTAGATATTAAACATTTTCAATTTTATTCATGATTTTTTTATATAAACATCAAATTTTCAATTCTATACTAATTTTTTTAAGAATAAGCAACTTTTTTTAGTCTAGATAATAGTATAGTAAGTTCTACGAGCAAATCAAATTCAACACATCATATACTCAATTTTTACTTAGATCTCAATTACGACTAATTATTTACATGGAATAAAATTATGAAACAACTTGCATTCCTCATCGTTTCCTCTACTCCATCTTTGGAAAAATATTGCACAAATTTCAAGCCACTCTTTCTAGCCGAATCAGCTTATTCTCACCATTTTTCCCATGTTTCCACCTCAATCCTTGAATCTACCCATAGTGGACATCTAGGAAGACCTATTGGCATGTGGCAACTGGATAAAGAATTTAAGACCCCAGCCTTAAATAGCTTCAAAGCAGATGCTCCAAAATTCGGAAGAGCTTTAAAGAGCATTTTCGGAGCTAGATAATCCTAAAAAATTCACACACGTGCCATTGTTTGACGAGGGTGGACTGTGTGGGCAAAAGGAGTCCACTCAAGGCCGAGTGTTTTTGGGCCCAACTCGAAATGCCCGGGGTTTGTTAGTATATATGTAGTATTGATTCTCGGCATTATTTTGTCGTTGCCCAAGTACATTCGTTAATGTGCTTTACGTCCCACAGTATTTACCCCGACACAATTTGTAGGTGGCATCTCATACCCTGGTCACACCAAAATTTCCGTCTAGTTCCAGCCGTGAAATTACTGGGGATTATGTTGAGAAATAGGTGATGGCCCACCACTTTACACACTATTACTGCCAGAGATGTCGACCGGATGGTGTCAAAACTGGCATGTGTGATCAACCTCTCGATCCTCTATGTAACTTACATGTGTGCAGATAGAAAGTCTTATGACTTTTGAAAAAAGTTCAAAAAAATTTGATGACTTGTAACTAAGGTATGTGGGTATGTGGTCACTCTTCTTAATTAGACACATGTAATAAAGTGGTATGTGACTATTTGTAGATAATAATACTAATAAAAAAATTCAAGTAGTGTATTCTTTCTCACAAGTTTTATTTTTACTCATAATTCACACGCTTGAAAAAGTCTTCATTCTAATTGATGAATTAATTTAAAATTGATGCAGTTTCTGTTTAGGATAAGTATTAGTTATCCACATTTCTGATGTGCATTAGCCTTGATTTTGTGCATTGATTTATAAACGAGGATGAAGATTTTTCAAATGTGTGGACTATGAGTAGAAATAATACTTGTAAGAAGAATGCATTATTATTTTTTAAATGATTGATATCTCATAGTAATTTACAATATGAATTATTCTTAATTACAAAGATTGCTTCAGATTGTAAGTCACAAAATAGCACCTCATTAATAATGAGGTCTTTTAATTCATATTTCTACTTCGGAATCAATTACATGCCTTATTGACGGTTTCATTCGCAGGATGAAATCCCATTCAATTGCTTATTGCAAAGTGGCAGTGTACATATTATATATTGGTGTTTGAGCCCACAAGATGAAGTGCACTCCACATGAGTTTTGTGGGCAAGGCGGGCAACGTTTTATGTCCATGCAAAAAAATTCACATGAGTTGCCCAAAGGTAGCAGGTCGTGGGCCCCGGCGTTTACCCATCAATAGAAGCCCCCTCCCACCCACACGAAAAGCTCATATGGGGGGGGGGTTAACATTCGCCCTACTTGGTCACTTAAGAAAGAACAAGAAACTCTTCTTTTGCATGCCAACTCCAATTCCAAAACTTGACATAACAATCTTCATGATTCATAACTGCTAACAACCCACATTGTTCATGGAGTTTGGGAAGTGCCCAAAATACAACCACATACCCTTACACAAATTCTAACAAGCTTGCAAGAAAATGCCCAACCGATTGCTTGTGCTTGTTTGATGAATTGCAAGGTTTGTGATGAGAAGTTCATATAAAGGACCATTGTTTCAGTAATACATTATTATATATTCCCCAAAATTATAGATCTACTTATGTTACATCTTCTAGTGCTCGCGATTTTACACGCTTATATCATGCCAAATCCATATAACTACGCCATTTATTCCAATTAGTGTGAATGACCAAGTAGAATCACATGGTGTTGTACACACCCATAAATATCAATTTAGATTTTAATTTTGACACTCGGAAAGGAACGCGTAGAAATTGTTTGTATTTAGATCATGCATTGAGCCCCTTCACTTAGACCTCTAGCAAGTGTTGGAAACTATGTGATTGATGATTTGTGCCTTTTATCATTTCAAGTTCACAATTCCATGTACTTTGGGGAGGAGATTTGTAATGGAGAGAAACGTGCACTCATGAAGCCAATCCTTTATGTCAGTCATAGCCCAACGGCCAATGAAAGCAAGAAAGCTATCCGCATGTACCAATGCGGTACATACGAGACCTATTCCATCGCAAAGGAATGTTCATTTCAACATCTAAGGAAAAGGTCAACGTACTTGTACGTTGAATCTATGAATTGGAAGAATAAATGAGAGTCACATGTACAATTATGACCATGATCAATTGTGTGAATAATAGTTGAGATCATGAAGTTTTCCCTTATTAACTCAACCCTTAAATGCCCCTTTGAGGACTAAAAGCTTACGGGGCCCGGGGGTAAAGCATTTCCTAAAATGTGCTATTAAATAAGAGGTTCAAGTGTCTTTTGATTATTAAGTATTATGAAAGAGAAGTTGTAAGGCGTCGTAGTTAACTCCCAAGTGTCTAAGAGATCCAGATTGGGTCTCTCCAAGCAAAAAAAATAGTCTATTTGAGCTACATGCTTTCATTTTTAGCTAATCATGTCCAAAGTGACCCTATCTATTTATCCTTCAAGTGTATTATTCTGATAAGTTCAACACTTTGATGTTATTGAAGATGTAAGTTCAAATATGCATCATGGATGGCTTTGGATGCAAATGCATGCAATGCATTTTGATAATCAATGTCTAGTATGAGTATATGTTTTTTTTCTCTCTCTTTGACATAAGACAATGTATATAGTAAGATTTGAAGCACATAAATATATAGTCTATGATTTATGAACTTGGTGAAGCATGTGTAAATTGTGTATATGGCCATCATATAGAGACCCCACATCCTTTAAGAGTTAAAGAATCACCTCCATAAGATTGGAAATTCATATATTTATTCTAGGTCTTACATGCTCATAATTGAATGTAGAAATTGAATTTTAAAATTTCATCATAAACACAATTTGAGATATACGAGGTCATGATTATGAGAAACTTCATATGTTTGGTTGAAGAAATTACAAATACTGCATGTTGGTGGATCTCGAAGTAGCGAGATTGCCAAATAGCTCTTGAGATGTGAACACTCGATGGGTTAGGTGTAGAGGATACATGTAGTTCTATAAAAACAAGCTATTGGAGGTGATACTTGGACAATTTCAATAGCTACGGTTTTTTTTGTTGAATGGAAAAGAAACTTCCATCATCATTCTCCGTATCTAAATCACATGACATCAAAATCCCATGAACTTGAACGCATTAACCTACTTGTGGATTTGCTAATTCTTTGGGATTTTATGTGAATTGTTTTTGGCACATTGAGGATCTCGAGTGCCGAAAAGTCCATTAACTTATGAACGCTTGTAAGTTAATGAGGATCACTACATTTTGTACATATAATTTATAGGCCCCTATAGATTATAAGGATCACTGCATTTTTGTTCTATCACTTAAGGTGGGTTTGCACTAGGGTTCAAGACCAAAGAAACTCCGAAATCAAGAGATCTTATTGGGCGAGAGCAAAATTTTGGATCCAAAGAGTTTACACTAGGATCTAGGTCTAAGATTTGAAAAAATGGAAGTGGTGTATTGTGACATCAGTAATGCCAAATCTCCTATGGTCCCTACTCAACAAAATACTCCTCTAGTTTGAAAACCACTCTTCAAAGTTGGGTCCAATCTTAAAATCCATTAAAAGGGTTTTTTATACCCAAGTTTCTTGGACCCGGGCCCTAATGTAAACCCACCATTATATGATTATGTGACATTATGTACCAACTAGAATATTGGGACTACAAATATACGAGTCTTAGACAATCAACATGTGTCACTAAGAAACTGTCCTACGTCACTAGAAAATCAACAGTTCTACCCCACTGCTAGATTTTCATGCTTCTCTCACCGACGCATGATGATTGCGTAGGCCTCATATGTTGGTAGTGTGGGTGGGTGGAGTGTGAACAAGACAAAAGTAAAGCGACAAACCTTGGCATCCAAGCGACGGGTGCTTTCAAGAATAATTTCACGTCAACTTCAAGTGAGTGGCAAGGCTCGCATCAACCACAAAAGTAAAGAACAATCAAGGGAGAATGCTCGTCAAACTTTAGCAAGACTTGTCGTAGGGTCCAATCTAAATTGCCGCCCTTAGTAAAAAAACAACATTAATTTTAACTTGTGGTCCATGATGCATGGATCGGTCTTAGGCCCGGTCAATAAAACACCTTTAGAGCTCACCCCCTCTTTCAAGAGGATGAATTCCAAAGCGGCTATGTGTCTTTTTTGGCACTTAAATAACACTATCAACACATGAGTCCTCGACAACCGTCCTGCGCCATTGAAGAAGATATGCAAATCTATCATTGTGATAGATATGCAAAGTTTTTTTTAATGACGTAGGGCAATTTTTTAGTGACGCACATCAATTACCGAGGATTTCTATACTTGTACAAGTGTAAGCTTTTTTGACTATGTGGTTTATCACCATATTCCACCATGACAAAAGTTGGACCATGAGCCATGATAGGGGCACTTTGTTGGGTTGTGACCGGCCCAAGACCAACCAAAATGTAAGTGGGTGCACTAGATATTTTATTTAGTGCCACCAATTCTAATCACCAACACTAAGTTTAAACCTAACATTATTTGTCATTCCTTGTTAAAATAAAAGGGGGGGGAGGCATTATAGATTTACAACATTGCAAATAATGTCACCTACTAAGTGTTTTTTCCCATCCAAATGTGAATCATCCATAACATATTTCCTCACAAAAATGTTAGGATGCATAATATACCAAACTTTGTTTCAATTATTGGCAGGGACGTTCATCCAAATTTCAATCATCCATGACAAATATTTGTAAACCTATTCATAAGAAGTGTCATTAGAAAAGTTACCACAGTGATATGTTGTAGCTCTCTAGTAGCTTGGGCAAAAAATAATTAATTTTAATGGTGCCTAAATTTTTGGGAAATTGATTTCGTCGAGTGTCCAAAAAAGAGAAATAACATACAAAAGAGTGCCTAAAATTACAATAATGCAAGGGACATTCACTGGATAGTCTCTCACAAAGACCACTCTGTATAACTCTCACACAAAGCAAAATTGGTTGCCGAGCAAAACCTTGACATATAAGTAAAAGACAAACTTTTGGGTAAGGAACGTTGATTAAGGGAAGTGTTTAGGTTAATCGAAGCCACCATAGATGAAATTAGGAAAACTATCCATGAATTATAGAAATGACTCGGATGAATGTCCGACTTATTTTAGATTACTTTTGAATCTGCCCAATTTTAGAATATTATTTTATGGGCTGCCTAATTTACTTTATACTTTAATTAATTATTAGGTAGAAAGGTGCCCAAGCTGCTAGAGAGTTGTGAAATAATATTATATGACACTAAATACAATATTTAGTGTAGTGATCCTTTTGTCTTTCTAAACTGTAAACTCGAAGCGACCATAGTGGGGTCCATATACGTTTATTTATGTTTAGTCTCGATAGTTGTGAAATTCGCCCACAATCATATACCTAGATAAAGTGGTGAACAATCTTAGGTATATGGCATCCACGGATGTGGTTCATTAAAGAGCTCCAAAGCAAAGCACATGCATGACACTAACATGAATTCCCACTACAAATTTGATATAGTCCACACTAATTATCATAAAACTATGTAGATTATAACATCATTTTTTACACATACATATCCTTACATCTTCTTTTAATGAACATGTGTAGCCCGCCACATTCAACATGGTCAAAATATCTCCAAAATCTTCTTGATATATCTACATAATTCATCACTCTACAAAGATTTAGTTCTAGGAATAACATCTACGGAATTAGTGTACTTGTCCCTTTGGCAATGGATATTCCAAAGTGTACCTCGCATAAAGGTATCCCTCTGCAAAAGAGGCCACCTATATTGTGTCATTCACAAAGGCCAAAGGCCAAAGAGACGTGAGGTTTCCTCCACTTAGTATAAAACCGTTCGCCCTTTATAAAGGGAGTTGAGTAAAAACTCACCCCCAACATGTTTACCGCTTATCCCAAGTGGACCTCGCTACACTAATTTAAGAACTTTGGTGCTACTACCGTAGAGGGCTCTCTATTTCGATATAAATAAGTTACTTTGTTCTCAAATTTGTTTGCCATGTGTCAATCTTACATTAGTTGAGATCCTCTCGAATCCCACTTGGAAACTACATTCCAACACTATTAAAGATGAAATAGAGAGCCTTTTACGGTATTGGGTTCAAACCAATCCATGAGGAGGTCATTCCCTCTTTAATTAATGCATACACGTGCGCTTAGGACCTATTTATCAGGGGGCTATTTACCTTGCAAAAGAGATTATAAGGTATGGTATTTTTCAAAATAAAGGTAAATGCTTGTATTTAATACACCCTATCAGTAATTTTTTCTTGGGGGGGGGGGGAATCATTTAAAAATACCCTATTTTACTTATACTACATTTTTTTCCTTCCCAGCACATGGGTAGAGACCATTAACTCCACATTGGAACCGTTGGTTCAGTAACGTTCAAGCAAGCTAGCCTGCGAAGTCATCCATCCAAGCATTTTCAACAGAAATTTCCTCTTTTCATCCACTAGCACAGACCCTACCCTAGACCCACTACCCCTAGTAATTGTTTCTACGCTATTTTACATGTACTGACTAGATAAAAAAAGGCCATTATATGTGATGGTATTTTACATGTAAACATGTTTCACTATTTTAAAACCCCCTATATTAAATGTACGTTTTTTTGCAAAATTTACCTACAATGAATATATTAGACCCTATTTTTTATCGCACGTTGTTTTTACGATTTTCGCCAGTGACCTCCCTGTGAACCAATCAAATGTAATACTATAAAATGCTATTCATTAGTTTCACCTTTTGGATGCAGCCGTTTGGCTATGGATTTGAGGCATGCATGTGAATTCACCCTATTGTGAAGAATGGCATGCACTTAATTAGAAACATGTCCCTATAAGTTTGTGAGTACTTGATTCAATTCAATTGGCTCCCACTATATTGATTGAGGGTATCTTATGTTATTTGTGGATTAAAACAATGTTTAACAAACCAATTGCATGTTATAAAATACTTCACTTCATGTTTTCACATGTTGGATGGATGAGTTTAACCTTGAAACTTCTAAGAACCCCTACCTGGACCACAACATGTACAATAATAACTCATGAGTGTCTAAGAGGCCCTGTCCATGCCTCTCTCTCCATGCACAAAATGCGTATTTGAGCTAAATACTTTCATTTTTAATCAATTACGTCAGAAATGACTCTACAGTCTAACCTTGATAATGTCACCCTTGTTTATAGAACACCTTGATATTGTCACCCAAAACTTCGAAACCAAAATTTATAGTGTAAAACTCCCTCGTTATTATCCCTATCACCCTTGATAATGTCACTATATTTGTCCAAAATCTATAGTGTAAGTGTGATAATAACAAGTAATATGGATGAAAAAAGGCCGGATGGACAACAACTTTTGAATTTTATGGCTAGTCAAGGTTCTCAAATTTTCAACACTATGGAGTTGTTAGGAATGGAAAAAATCCATGACAAGCTCATTAGAATTGGTGTTGCACATTTAACATCAATGTCAACAAAACAATGTGATATTAGGAGCTTCTTTGTCTCTAGTGAGAGGTCTTTACCTAATCTCAATGACACATTATGATGTGCTATCTTTGTTATTCAAGCTTTTTAATTTTGATTTTATATTTTAAAACATTGAATTCTCATCTTTGTTATTTTCTTTTGAACATTGTAATTTTTATTTGTTTTTCTACCTATTTCTTTGATAATATCACATTATGCATAAATCTTCCAAATGTGACATTATCAAATATGTCACACCTTGTTTATATCACACTTTTTGGTGAAACGGATGGTGTGACATTATCGAGGTTAGACTATATTTAGAATGAGCTTATCAACTCGACTGAACACCTTGATGTTATCAAAGACTTGGGTTCATATACACAACAATTTTGATCATTCATGCCTTGCTAGAGTTGGGAAAATAACCAAGATATTTAAGGGGAGCTAGCAAGGGTTGCGATAGAACAAGAGAACCAATTGATAGTTACAAATGAACTAGTCGAGTTTGAGAGATAACTGGTTGAAGTTCAAGACTTTAGGTAAAATCATTGATCTTTTCAAAGGACTTTAGGGAATATACCTCAAATCAATAAAGAAAATTGAAAGATGTCAACTTGTAACTGGTTGGAATTGGAAACTCTAGGATCTCGACCGATTATGTCCAAAAATCTTCCCGGACATTGATGTTGCAAAGCCATGGGTGGTTGTGGCTTTGGCTCCAAGGCTCCACCTTTGGTGTAGAGGCACCCATAAAATAACCGATCACTTAAGAGAATATGTGCCAAATCCGGAGAAGTGTAAGGTGGTGCAAATATTTCCCATGCAGGAAGATAGAAATTATGAAAGATTGCAAATTTGTTGGTAATTTTATTCCTTGAATTAAAATTACTATGAATTTATGAAGCCAAAAGTTGGCCTGAACATATTACCAATGTCTAGAGTTTGCCATACCGCTCATTTTAACCACTCGTTTCTCCTCACTTTAGCACTCAAAACCGGGACATGTGCCATGGCACTATTGGTTCCGACACGATCGAAATTCAGTCCCAATTTGATCAAAATTTAGTCCCAACCTCATTGAAATTCCGGTTCTCTATAGATTGGCCATGGGTTCCTGATTGGATATAGGCGCCTCTACTCTACATGCCCCAGGTTCCCACCCCCACTCACCAAGCCTTTATTGCACGCAGAGAGCAGGATGACCGGGAGGTGACCGGTCCAGGAACTGGGATGACAGGTGACCATCGTCCCCCCTCCGCCAGTAAGTACAGCCTTCCCTGGGTTGCCCTTTGCCCTTCGCAATGCTGATGTTGTACGATGAGTGGCAGCAGCAACACCAACGCACAGAGAAGAGAGAGAGAGACACAGAAAAGGAATCGAAAGGGAAGGAAGTGCTGCAAGTTCGCTTTTCTAACATCATTTGCATCGAGTCGGCTCACCACGCTTCCCGGCCCGGTTGTCCGCGCGATTGATCTGGTGCCACTTTGTCCTTATTTTTTACACCAACGTTTTTGGTCCGGACAACAACTTGCGTGACCTGAGGTCATCGGTCGGCCTTTTACCGCTCTGCGGTGGTCCTCTATGAGAAATGAGACTGTAGCTTTTCCAGGTGTTAGCTTCCCTGTGGTTAAGGAGCCGGTGCGGTGCGGTTTTTGTTGTTAAGTTATGTCGGTTTCTCTCCTGGCTCTCAGCAGGGCTTGAAGTTTCATCGTGTAGATTCCTTTTGGTGCGTGCATTATTGAGAGACCTCCTCGGCTAAGTTAGGTCGGTTGAGAGCGTTGGGAATGGGAGGGAGGTGCAAGAGACGCTTAACTTAGTTCTGCATTTGTGGAAGAGCAATAGTGGCGGTGTTTGATGTTCCGATGCTCGGAGTTTCTCGCTGGTGACCTGCTTGTCTAAATTAGTCTTCATATTTGTGTTTCTCTGCTTTTTTGTTCTCCTCTTAAGCCTCCATAGATAGGGAAGAAGTGAGCAGGAGCGAGAGATGTGATTGCATTCAAACTTGTTACGTGACTCTATCCTTATTGGAGTCACATGGAAGAGCATTAGCGGTTTTTGGATTCCGATGCTCGGAGTTTCGGACTAAGAGCTTGCTTAAATTAGTGCATATTTATGTTATTTGCTTTTCTTTATTCCTCTTAAGTCTCCTTAGGAGCAGGAGCGGGAGATTTGATTGCCTCTTAAACTCGTTATGTGAATTTATCCTTATTGGAGTCACATGGAAGAGCAATAGCGGTGTTTGAATTTTGAATTCCAATGCTCGGAATTTCGGGACTAAGACGCTCGCTGGCGGTCTGGTTTGTCTAAATTAGTGTGCTTATTTTTTTTTCTCTGTTTTACTTTTTCTCCTCTTAAGCCTCCATAGATAGGCGAGGAGTGAGCAGGAGCGGGAGATGTGATTGCCTCTTAAACTCGTCATGTGACTTGTATCCTTATTGGAATCACATTGTGGTTTTCTTAGTGCTGGTCAATATATGGAAGGACAGTTAGAGTGTCATTCTCAATATCGAAATGAACTATCCATCTGTGCAGAGCCTTCCCGTCGTTTGAGTCTCTCCTTATTATCTTCCTATTCAAGTCTATAGCCTTGCTTTTCGAAGCTATTTCCTATTGAGGGATTGGTGAAAGGCTTAGGTTTCCTCTCTTACATTTCGAAGCTTTCGGAGCCTCGCTCGAGTTGAATAACTGCGGGAGGACTAATAGTCCCTCGACCTTCAGCGTTGCGTACAGATTGATCAAGTTTGTCATACGATTACACTTGAAACTGCGAAATCAGGTGTAAATCAATATTTGAGATTGATTAATCTTGTCTAGTTTCTGTTACCATCTTAAAGTAGCCCCTGTATTTTCCTGCTTTTGGCTTCTTCAACTTGTCTTACTTGCATTCATAATTTGCACATAATTTGCACATTTTTACGATTCCTTGCGGCCAATATTATGTGGCTCGATTTGCAGCACCACACTCCTAAACGAGGGAATGATATCTGCTTTTGTTCGACAGCACCATATGTTGCCACCTTCCTTTCATCCATATTTAGTTACCTGCTGACTTTCCCCCTGGATCTCGCCATTTTTAAAGAATGAGAACTTTGAGCCATTAAACGACTCGCCGATATTCTACGAGATAATTTTGAATTATCGACACAGACAAACTTGTTTATAAGTAGCAAGAGATTCATTCTCATGTGGAGTCAAGCAGCGGTCTATTGTCACGAATTGCCTTCCAATCATCAGGACTCCTTGGATGTTTACTTCGAGATTCAATCCAGACTGGGAGAGGTATACAGAATCGTTATCATTTCAGCACTCATAGCATGTAATTGCTTATTTATCTATCACAGTTTTGGGTTGCGTAACTCTCCAAGTGGACCAAGCCGTCTAGTACACCGTATAAACCTTTTTGTCCAGATATGGCACTCCATTGACATTACAAAGGTCGGTCTTCAAAGTCTTGTGCAAATTGATTGATTGATGTGCAGAATTGTGGCATGATTGCTGTCGAATTTCCAATTATCATGTTATACCTACGGCACTGTATTCTATCGCAGTAGGAGATCACGAACATGCCAATTTATGTGTGCTGGTTCGGACCTATACATGATTTATATTTACTCGTCATGTGAATTGTGATGTAGGTGGAGACAATGATGTGTGGGTCTTCTCACGTTAAACGACTTGGCTGTCACTTATGATGAAGGCTATCGATGCTGTCTAGGCTGAAGTGAGGTAGAAACAAACCTAAAAATCTGGATGACATGATTACAATGTCACACAGGTTGTTAAGAACCTGCAACAAGTGCTGGTTATCAACCTTACTGTGGTCACTGGCTGGCTGGCTTGTATTTCTTCAAATTTACCATACGCTGTTCCCCTCTAGCACACACCTTCCAGAGCCTCAGGACGTATGGCAGAAGGAATCACTTAATCTCTTTCCTGATGTCTACCCTGATATGATGGTGGATCGACCAGAGATGGTTACCAGCCAGGGGAAGGTTGACCATCCAATGAAGAAAGTCCCAACAAAATTAGATGCAAATGTTTCTGGAGTGGTTGCTACACTCAGGAATAAAACAAGGGAGAGGGCTGAGGAAGAAGCTAAAGAGAAAGCAGCCCTTAAAAAGCTAGCTTTATTATTTCCAGGTTCAGAGTTATCCATGGATGGATCAAAGAACAATATCAGTGAGAAGGGGCTTTATTACCCAGGTAGAGTGTGGCGGGATGTTGATGGTAAGCCTATTCAAGCACACGGTGGAGGCGTATTATATGTTGCAGAAACCAGAACATTTTACTGGTATGGGGAAAACAAAGGTGGACCTACGTATCATCTAAACAAGCGTGGAACAGCTCGAGTAAGTTGCTTTAGAAGTCATTAATTCTATTGCAAATCATTGCACAATTGTGGTGTTTGTGAGAATTTATTGTCTTGTATAGTTCTGGGAGGAAAGTATTGCAAGTGGTTTTGCATTCTTCTTTCCTGGACTAGCTATCTCTTGATACTTATTTTTTTGTTTACTGGTTACCTATATATTTGTAAGTGTTGTCTGAAACACAATGCTTACAAGGATATTCCTAACAAGTTTCTTGGACCTCCTCTTCTTGTCCAATTGTAGGTGGATGTGTTGGGCATAAGCTGCTACTCATCCAAGGATCTCTGGACATGGAAATTTGAAGGCCTTGCCCTAAAGCCTGAAAAGAAGGACAAGAGCAGTGATCTGTACCTTACAAATGTGGTGGAGCGACCAAAGGTCATATACAACGAGCGGACAAAGCACTATGTAATGTGGATGCACATTGATAATGCAAACTATTCTAAGGCTGCAGTTGGTGTGGCTATCAGCACACAGCCAGAAGGCCCCTTTGATTACCTTGGAAGTAAAAGACCTCATAGCTGTGATAGTCGGGACATGACAATCTTCAAAGACGATAATGGAGATGCATACATTATATATTCCTCACAAACCAACAGTGAGTTGCATATAGGTATGCACCAAATGTATGCAAATATCTATGGCAGATATGCTCTTGTGTTGCACTTTCTGATCTGTAACTAGGTGTTATGTACAAGAGTCCATTTGTGCAATGTTTAGACTATGATTAATCACCTCTTTGCTCAAACTTCAAAGCAGAACTCTTGTTGTGAAGGTACCAGAGTGCAGATTGCAGCTAATATGAATGTTACAAGTGGATGATATTTTGAACACGGTAGTAAGAGTGAAAGTGTTTGGGATATAGCTCTGAAGTAGTCCACTTCCTACTTTCTGTTCAGGATCAATATCTGTGCTAGTCTTTTTCTTTTGACTCGACTTATTGCTGCTCACACAAGTCATTCTATACAGGGACGCTGACAGAGGACTACATGGATGTGGTTGAGAGGGGAATGAAAAGGATATTAATCAAGCAACATCGAGAAGCTCCAGCAGTATTCAAGCACCAGAATATTTATTACATGGTGACTTCTGGATGTACTGGTTGGAACCCAAATAGTGCTGAAGTACATGCTGCTGAGTCAATGATGGGATCATGGGAAACATTGGGAGATCCTTGTGTGGGAGGAGATGAGGAATTCCGGGCATTCACCTTTTTCTCACAAGGATCGTTTGTGCTGCCTCTACCTGGCTTACCAAACATTTTCATATTTCTTGCGGACAGGTGTGTTTCACTATCTATTCTCCTCTTCTATAGCTGCTGGAACTTCCATAACAATATAGTTGGTGTTGTGTGTTGCCTTCTGATTTGTGGAATTCGATTATAAATAATGCTTTATAGGTGTCAGTGTCTGCACTCATCCAAGTAACCCAGGTGCACCAGATCCTTGGAGGCATTCTGTTCAATTCCAATAACTTTAGCATGGGACAATCCTGTGTCAAATGCATTCTATTCTAGTCATATGGATATACTTGGTACTGAATTCCTGAAGGCCTGCCCACTGGTGCTTGATACTTTGAAGACACGTAGTAAAGTTCAGATTGCTGACGTGAAAAATCACATTTGCATGCAGATGGCGGCCAGCAAATCTCAGAGACTCAAGGTATATCTGGTTACCATTGACAATGGATGGACCAGTTGACCAGCCCTTAGATAAATCCTTCAAATTCCCACCATGGCAACGGGTGTCCATTCACTGGCAAAACCAATGGAAGCTTCCCCCAGGCTGGGATATTCCTCAGCGTCGGCGACTTCTCTGAATGTGGGCCATTTCGCCAACAGTGTACTATACTTGGAACTTAATTTATGGGCAAGGATCCCATTTTTTGGATCTGGTGATCAAATTTCTAATACTGATCTCTAGGTTACCTGAATCTTTGGCAATACGCCAACATCCGAGGCACACATTCCCATTCATTTGCAGACAGGAAGCCAGGATGGGGGCAAGATATAGATTGAGCAGGACAAATTGGTTGCCTCTTGCAACTGATGTCCAGCTGAAGCAAGAGCTGGTGAAAATTTGCATAAGAACAGCACCTTGAAATACAAGTATTGAGAACTGCTGCTGTTCAAGCAACATTGCACATTGTACATTACTCGTTCTCCACATGGACTTTCTTCTGATGTGCAGTGTCATCTCAAAGACCCCTCATAGGTACGCTCCAAGTAATCCATTCTGAACTTGGTTTCCCGTTAAGAATTCATTGCACCTTCTATCACAATGTTGCAATATTCGATAGGATTAGTTCACGCCAAGGTGGGATGTCCTTTGTTGCAACACTGATAGAAGGTGTAAAGGATTCTTAACTAAAATTAAGTGCTTCAGGATGTGGAGGGGGAGTTGTCTGTGTGTGGCAGTTCTATCTCATCTGTCTCATGCAGGTGGTTAAGGATTTGAAAGGGCAAACACTGAGTGCTCCTCATCTCCCAAGGTTTCGCTCCTACTCTCCTGCTTTGCACGGAACTCACCAAATTAGTAGTGCACATTTCGCTGAAAAGTGTCCATTAGTGCATGGACCTCTTCAAGAGGAGCCTTGGGGAACTGTAAGAGAAATCGCATGTCTATCATAGTAATTCAGTTTGATTCAAGCCAGGCGAATGCACACATAACTTGCCAAATTGCCAGTGCACGATCTGCTGAAAAGGTGTCCAGTGGTGACATCTTTAAGGCAACTACTAGACTGGAAGAGGAAATTGGAAGTTGAGGACCATGGAAGGAAGAGCCTTGGGGTATTGTAAAGACATAGTTTCTCTATCATTGCAATTTAGTTTGACACAAGCCAGGCGAAAGTGCACTAAACTTGCCAATTAGCAGTGCACGATTTGCTGAAAGTGTCCCATTATTGCATATGTGGTGCAGTGGACATCTATCTTCAAGACTGGAACAGGAAGTTGGAAACTGGGAAACATGGAAAGAGGAGCCTTGGGGAAAAGTAAGAGCCAAATCTCTATCATAACAATTAAGTTTGATACATGGAAGGCGAAAGAACATAGGATTTGCCAAATAGCCAGTGCACAATTTGCAAAAAGTGTCCATTATTGCATGAGGTGCAGTGGACACCTTTCAAACGGGAACAAGTTGGAAGCTGAGAAACAGGGAACCAGGAAGCTTTCGGCAATTGTAGAGACATTCCTCAATCATAACCATTCCATTTGATAAAAGCCAGGCAAAGAGCGCACATAACTTACTAAATTACCAGTGCACGATTTGCAGTAAGTGTCCATTAGTGCATCTGATGCAGTGGACATCTTTCAGGCCACTTGTAAGACTGGCATGGCAACTTGGAAGCTGAGAACCAGGGAAAGACGAGACAGGTCTCTCATATTCCAATCGAGTTCAATACAACCTAGGTGGAAAATGCTTAAAAATTAGCCATGGACATCTCCAAGATCACTCCAAGATTGGAATATGAAGCTGGAAAGTGAGAAACATGGAAAGAGGAGCATCAAGGAATTGTAGGAAACATTTCTCTATCATGACAATAGAGTTTGATGCAAGAACTCGCCAAATTACCCATGCCCAGTTTGTTGGAAATGTCCAGTACGGCACATGGTGCAGAGGACATCTCTAGGATCACATCTGCGACTTGGACATGAAGTTGGAGATTGACAAACATGGAAAGAAGAGCCTTGGGGAATTCTAGAGACATTTGTGCATTGTGACAATTCAGTCTGATACAAGCAAGAGGCAGCTGTGCTTTGGCCAATGACATGAAAAGGAAGCATGTACATCGCAATATAGTGTTCAGAGGACCTGGAAAGAAAGAGAAGATGTGACTATGATTGACAAACAATTGAAGTGGGTGGTTGAGAAGCAAGGAAAGGAGAGCCGTTGGGGATCGTGGAGACGTTTCTCTATCATAACAATTGAGTTTGATACAAGCCAGGCAGAAGCGCTTTGGCGAATTAAATGGAAAATGAAGCATGAGCCATACATTTAACGAAAGTGCTGAGAAGACTTTTGAAAAGAAGAGGAAAACGTGTGACTATGATTGATTATGGAAACAATAGTGTGCTTGGGGGAGTTGAGGCAACACTCAAAAATCCCAAAATGTAAACCGGAAACACTTGAGGTTGTCAAACAGCTGTAAAGGACGACCTCTGGATGTGGCTATCGTACACTCTTGATGGGAAAATGTATCAACTATAAGCCCTCTTTCTAAAGGGGGTGGGGGTGGGGGGGGGGGGGTTTCTCAAGTGAAAAACTGGAAAAATCGAACTGTAGGAATTACAGTAGGCACAAGCAAAATCAAGTTGGGAAACGGAAGGAAGGGGGGGGAATTTTTTCATAATCTTTTTACAGCAGAAGCCTCCGAGTGAGTGAACCCGTCGTCATCTTCAAGTTAGCAGCCGCCCTGGATTTAACGAAGTGCCGTTCAGCGAAGCGCATGTTGGATTCCAGAAGAGCTCCGAAGGACTGCTGGTATCCATGTGCCAGATGCTATTGGCAAAAGCACTGCCACTCTCAACCTGAGCCAACAAAACCATATCCTCATCAAACTTCAGTATGGTCAAACTGGGGCGCTTTCTTTTCATAAAATACTGAAATCAATCCATGATTCTTAACATTTTTCTTGAGTTTAGTAGGTACAAAACAATCACCAAAACCACTATGTGAATCCTGAATTTGCAATAGAAGGAATGGAAGATGCCATGCACTGTTTCTACTACACTGATTATCCCAATTAGTGCATGCTACTGTTCCAGATTATGCAGTGCTATAACTGTTTATTGAGAATGTAATATTTTACCAGGCAAAGTCATTGATGTGCTGTAATGTCTGCACAACCTATTGAACTTTCGTTACTAAAATTTGAAATCCTAAGACGTTATTGCACTGCGTAACTCTGAATAGTAACATGCACTAATCGGGATAATCAGCATAGCTAAGGGTCGGTCTCCATTATTCCAATGCCACCCACTTAAATGCTGGGGGTTTTCGTGTGAGAAGTGACCCGTTATTCTAGTGTGGTCACCCACTATTCCAAGGGTGCCCCCCACCCTCTAGACTTGGAGGTTCCCATTAAAGTCAATGAACAGGCAGACCCAATCGCTAGTTACAGATGAACCGGTTGAGTTTGAGAAATAACTGGTTGAAGTTCATCAAGACTTCAGACAATTACCCATCACTTTAGAGGAATCTATGGAACATACCTGACATGAATGAAGAATGACCAAAAGATCTCAACATGTAACCCAGTTGGACTTGGAAACGCTAGGATTTTGACCGATTATGCCCAAAAATCTCCTCAAACACTGATTGGAGTTACATGTGGCACTTTTCCGCCCTCTATAATGAAGTAAACTCTTCATCGTCGCTTAAAGGTGGGTTGTGAATTCTTAGGGGCATGGACCAGCATTGGCATCCGAACCCGCTTTAGGAGGCAGGGCAGCTCACTCTGGTGAGGGTTGCCATAATATTCCCCTTGACGTTGAACTAAGAGCGGGTTACCCACTCTCTTAATAACAGTCGCCTTCATTAAGTGGTCTTGTGACTCTCACTCTTACTATCACATGTGGGAGAGTTTGAATGGTTAAGAACAATGAACGGGGAGAACCAACCGCCAGTTACAGAAGAACCAGTCGAAGTTCAAGACTTCAGGAAAATTACCCATCATTTTAGAGGAATCTGTAGAATATGCCTCAAATTAGGTAAGAAAACCGAAAGATCACAATATGTAACCCATTGGATTTGGAAATACTAGGATCTTGACCGATTATGCCCAGAAACCTCCCTGCACACTGGTTAAGAATGTAATCAGGGCAATACAACCACACTAGTTCTTTTACTTTACTATGTGATTTCTAATCCATGTTCACATGCTCTCTTTATCAATTATAGGCAGAATAAAAGACTACGAACGTTTTCTGAAGATGAAAGGTTTGACTTGCTAGGAAAGTGGGTGTGCATATGAGGGTCGCCCACTCTTCGTTTTCCCGAATAGTGACCCACTCTTGAAGAGTGGGTTGGGTAGAGCATGGGGAGAGCCCCTTATTGCCATCTGAAGGTCACTTCATTCATTAGATTCTCTAACATCATGAATTGTTTGTGAAGGCCATAGAAATGCTTTCCCATTAATTTGACTTTATTGATGACGTTTGATTAATGGGTGAGAGCGGAGGACATGGAAAGTAACCCTACGGAAAAACTCATGGTTCCCATCAGAATGCTGTTACTTGACTGTTTTGAAGGTTGGTCTGTGAAATGCAATACAGCCCACTTGACGACCATTTGTATCACTAGTTAAGACCAATTTAGACGGTTGCATAATTTCTCAGACGTTTTGAATACTGAACTGAGAACAGCAGCATTTAAGATTCTGAGAAACGGGTAGTAAAGACCAAGATTCAGGATCCCTCGGATACGGTCAGCGGGAAATGGAGAGTTTTAGCCCACAAATAGTACCTGGTTAGCCTCCACTTCCTTCTTGCTCTTAGCCCAGACAGGCTGCTGGATAAGGTCAGTGTCCTGAAACGGCATCATGTGTGTCGGAATATTGAAGAGTAAATCCGCCTCTGTTTCATCCGATCCTGGAGAATGAAGATCGGGCAAGTCGTCCTTTGAGCCAATACCACATACACGATCTGTAGGAAGTAGACTATTACCATCGTAACAGCTTCCACCTGCATCGAACCCGAAACCTGTGTCGTTTGAAGAGCTCCCTGTATCCAAATTTACAGCCTCGGATGCTGCTTTACCAGGCATCCCGACTCCAAACGAGGAGAAGAAATTGGTCGGACCTCCACCTTGTTTGAAAACTCCCATATTGCTATTAATATCTTCATGTACACCTGCCCCAAACTGACCAGATGATTTGCCAGGGGATTGTTTGTGGCTAGGGGATGCACTCCTCGTATATGGCAGACTATACCCCTTCAGCCTCTCCTTGTTTAGTTCCTTAGTCTGCACAACCAAGAAGCTTGTGAGTTATATGCAGGAAGCAACTTTTCCACATTCATGCAAACTTTGTACTTTCAGTGATGAATCTAAGACATGTAAGGTAAACAGGCCTAATTCAGTTACTTATCTTAATCGGACACCTATATTTGAGTGGTGTGCGGTTAGGTATGGATCTAACAAAGGACACCAAAAAGACAGGCACACAAGTGATTGGACTTTGTGCTCAAAAAATTTCAACTCTCAGAATTTGTATTTAGCGTCGTTGTAGGAACCTATGTGATCATTAAACCCAAATAATTTGATTATTTTTTTAAAAAACATTCACTTTGATTAATGAGAATTATGAGGAAAATGGCTACGGACTTGATTTGGATTTGCTAACCATCTCGTACTAATATCCCAGGAGAAGCGGGTGCAGAGCTAAAACTGTCTGTTTTAGGTCCACTTATCTTACCAGAAAAGTTTTGACCAAGTACAATTAGCCCCTCAAGAATGAACCAAAATGCCAGCACAAAGTAGCCACCTTTCAGTGGTAGGTGGGTGTAGTCAGGGTTGAGTTTTGTACCCGTCACAAACCCCAAATGTCTGAATTCCCAACCTCAAATGTATACATGATGCACATTTGACAGGGTGTGACTGGCATCTGACAGGAATCTGATGCATGTAAAACTCAACAATGGGTGTAGTACAACTTTTTTTAATCGAGTACTTTAGTAGGAAAGGCACCAACAGATCAGACATGGCATTAGATTTTGGAGTGGAGAAAATGCAAAACAAATATGGTTACAAAGCAAGTGGCAGAACTCTCGTCTTTGGTTTTGAGGTAACTGTACGTCTATTAGAATGTCTCTGCCTACATTTGCACAATTCACGTGTGATGATATTAGACATAGTGGCAGTTCAATCAAGATTTTACCTTACTGAAATCGGCTGATCCACCTCTCCGCCTATTGCGACTGTGAAACTGCAAGCACTGTTCCATCCAGCCAGAGCTAGTAAGGTCGGTGAGAGTCTGTAACTGCTGATAGTGCTGAAGAACATGCGCATTTACTCCCACAGCTGATGGCTCAAACATACTTTCTGAGAGCAAATGTTGGAAATTGGCCAGCGACCCCTCAAACTGCGCACTACTAAACATCTCCTTCAAACTGCATATCCCACACCAATTGATAGATTTTGTGCACCAGTTAGGTACTTGTCACCCTCCCATACTTGCACAAACATCAATACTTCTCAAGACCCCTTTCAGGGGACTCATGTAGTTTGAAAGTCCAACTTGGACCCTAGAAAACTACCAGATTATTATTTTGATGATTTTTAAGTAACGTCTAAGGAGCCAGTAAACAGCAACATTGTTTTCTATCTGCCAGAATGAACTGTGGAAACACGTATCAAAAAACTTGCATTGCTCTGAGTAGATAGTGAACTACTTCAGCAGCACCCTGGTTTGATATACTTGCTGATATTAAATTATATCTACCATATTCAAACCACTTGTCACCCTTCTCTTCATCCACCGAGTTCTTTGACTGACATCTTCAATTATCTCTAAATCTCGAAAATGCCACCTTTACACTTCCAAGTGGCTGCCACTTCTAATCTCGGGGTTGGTTCAGAGAATGTGAACAGGTTTCAACATTACTAACAAACTCAAAGTGAATGAGCAAAGGTGCCCAATGACAGTTGAGAGCCGTAACCAAATGTCCAATGACTGAAGTCTGAAGAATTCATAGTTCCACTGATTCAAATCCTTCTTTGTGATCCATTCTCCTGATCTGTGTTTCCTGATTTTAATCTAACCTTGGTAGAATTGATTTTCACCATATGCATGAATGCTCTCAGTGTACAGCATATGAGAACAATACATGTGTCTATTATCTACATGAGGGAAATGTCACGTAATTGTGATTCTCCAAGACCAGTCACTTACCTTTCTGAATTATTCACAGCATCCTCTGACGATAGAAACTTTAATAGCTGTCCTTGCTCTTGCTCCGTCAAAAGCCCAGTAAATGTGTCAAAGTTGATTACATCCTGTAGACACCGTACCCCAAATATCAATATTAGCTTGCAGCTAGAAATGCCACTACTTACATTAAGTCAAAGCTCTAGAACATAGTAGACCACATGGAATCGCCATGATCTTCAAACTAGATTTGAAGAAAGAATAAAAGTTACAACTAAAGATTGGTTCTTGAGACAGTAACTCCCAAGCTGGATGGAATTTTTGTACCTTCAATTCAAGTAAAACTAGTGGAGACTGGCAGCTTTGGAGAACATCCCGCTTGTTGTAAGGGAAATTCTCTCTGCGCACAAGTTCGTTCTTTCAGAATACAAAAGCGGTTGTGAACTGAGATTAGAGTTTGAAGAATAACAGGCACTCTTTAGTAGAGTATGGGTCTCACAACCACAGCTGGTAGAGCTGGTGCTGTGAACATCCCTTGCCCTAATTTTCACACTTTCTGACAAAGCCTAATCTCAATGTGAACACGAGACCCACCACAAAATCGTCTTGAACACTTACAATAAAGCACTTTTTGGACTTATGTGCCGATCGTCGAGCATCCAGCCTCCACCATCCAACTTCTTGCCCTGTTTTGCCTTCTCCTTACCACGAATTGAAGTCAAGTATTCAGCACCATTGGGAAGCTGTGTCAAGGGGCCACCAATCTGTCTAAGTATAAAATCTGAAGGAAGAATGTCCGTGGAATTGGGCTCCCCTGAATCAATATACATCTCACCCCTGTGCTCCTGAATCATAGGTTGTCGAATGAAAATACTGCCAAGCCCTATTTCGTCAGCCATTATTGAAGGTTTGCTGTCCACCAATATATCCTCTGGAGATTCACTGGTAAGTGAAGAGCGGCCTGCTGAATCCTCACATAGAAGCTCCTGGAACTGCCTAATGAGCTTATCAACCGAGGTGCAAGACCTGACCATAGATGTGCGCTTCCTTGACGGAACTCGGCCCTCCCATGGTGAACTTGAGGCTGCAGCCAATGCATTGAGCTATATAAAAAAAAGACTATAGTTTGTGCACATGATTAAGAAAATTGAAATTCGTCTCTACTCAGTTCAATTACTTTGCATGGAAGTTGTTAAAACACCGTTGCTCAGGCCATGAAGTGCAAGACATTACTGTTCCATTGCTAACCTGCAAAATCGCTTTGAACGGGTGAACTGATGACCAGAGTTCCATCTTCAGACCCTGATACATAAGAACTCAAACTAGAAGTTGAGATGGAATCATCTGCTGCTGGCTTCAAAAACGGAAGGTGCGACCGAAGTGGACCCCTCTCTTGGTGCCCACCAGAAGGCTCCTTCCTCTTGTGAGGACGAGGCTCAGAATGTGATTTGTGGCTGGTCTTCCTCCCACGCCCAACAACAGACCCTTCAGGACTCACAGACCCTCCGAATCCACCAGAATGCATGGGCATGTAATTCTGAAGGGTTCCCTTTGTGCGCCATCGGGAGCCACAAGCATTGCAGAGGACTGGCTTCTCTGGGGGTCCATTGCGCCAGAGAGGAGTTGCTGCAGCAGAAATCCACCACCTTTTTGAGTGACAACTCTGTGAAGTATCAATAGAGTACAAATGGTGGTAGCACATGGACTTCACTAAATAATGTGAGCTGACACAAATAATACATGAGACAGGACAGAAGAGACATACTGGCAATGCCACAGTGGCCACAAGGTCCTTGCTTCCCCATACGCCTTGAGGGACTAAACTGGGGAGTGCCTAGATGTAGAGCCCTGGGGCGTTCCTTGTGATGTCAACCACCATGCGGTCTCCTCATTCGCTGCTGCCAGTTTCGGAATCTAATGCTGAATTGCTTCTTTGAAGACAAGCAGGTATAGTACCTAGACTGAACAGAGTGACACAAACAGCAAAAGAATTGGAACAAATCTTGAAGCATGAATGTGGATAGTACCACAGACTGCAAAGGCCTCACAGCATGGCATTTATGTTTTTAATACGAGCATAAGACATAAAGCCCTGCAAGGAGACATCCATGAGGGCAAAAGCACAACGTTTGAGAAAATGCCACGAATCTACTTTCATATATCCTGAAACCCTGAAACATCAAAGTCCCCAGAGAGGGTTCCAAAACCCTTCCAAATTCCTCAAAATGGAATGTGAACGTGCAATTGGATGTTCTCTAAGTCCCCTTTCAAATGGTCCATAATGGAATGCACTGACAATAGTGAAATAGATTAGGTGAGACATTCATGGGAATTTAGACGACCATACACACAATAGTAATGCATTATTGGTTCAAATTTCTTTCTTAAATTGCATAATTTCCACGTCCAAAGCCATAACCACCCTCTGGTAATATATGTATGCACCAAGATGCTGCATAAAAAGGCAGGTTGGAAAGGAAGCTGAACAACATGTAGAGGAGTCAAAGAGAACTAAACTATGTGACACAAGCAACATGATCATGTCATAAAGAGGTATAAAGACTGTAGAGATTGAGATGAAGAGAGCTGTCAAGCATTCATTTGAGTATTGTGAAAGTACAGAGCTCCTGGAACTACCTTCCTACTAAACAGAAACCATGAGGGTTTAGGTGCACAAGGACAACACGACATGTATTAACTCCACAATAGCAAAAGCTACCAACTAAATGGTACATGTCGGATGCTTATGGCATATGCAAAATTGCACAATGAACTAGGTAGAGGTTTAAGTGAATCTGATTGCATACGCTTTCCATCTCCAGGAATATTGGAAAAGTGTTGACAAAGTGAAACTGGCTGCATGTGCTCAGCCAGATAACATCAGCCAAAGCTGACCCAAATTGAAAGATGTCCAGACATGACAGAGGTCCAAACAAATGTTCAAAGTGTCAGATTACATATAATGCCACGACCTGATATATATATCTTAGGTCATTCCAACTATTACTTGAGTAAAGTAAGTCACACATAATCTACAACATGATAAGCAGAGAGATTATACGTGTAGAGCCTTCTTGAGCTAGACAGAGACTGAGGGTGACTCTGATTAAGAATAAAAAGGCTAGACCATAGATTCTTAGATAACACATTGCAGCCAAAAATAGCAGAAGCACAGAAGCATTAAGAAATGTGCAAGCCTAAAGATGATGCAAGTGAGTACACAGGTTTACATGGAAGAAAATCCATAAGAAAATTTACAACAATACAAACATATACATCTGCACTCAAACATTTGACCAAAATTGAGGAAAGATGCTAATGCCACAGAAATCAAAATTAGGTAGGGATCAACAAGCTGACTTAAATGAGAAATATATGGACTAAAGAAGAGGTGGAAATTATGCGGTCTAGACCTAAATTGAAGCAGCTGTTTCCATGAGGTATTATATGTCAATGACATGGTTTTGCAACACATAGTTGGCTGACATAAAACCATCATCATGTGACGTACACTGACATAAACAGGAACCAATACATACTACGACGACAATGATGAGTCCCGAGTTACTGTAGCAGAAAAAAAGCATATACCAAGAAAATTCGAAGTTACAGAAACATTCTAAACATGCGCAGATAATGAACGACACATGATGAATTCTCCAATAAGAAATGTCATGTTCCTAAGACATAAAGGAAGCTCATAAAATAAAGTCCCGAAATCAAACAGCAATAATGGAGTTCATGATGGGGTCACTCCCTTACCATCATCAGCAGAGCAAGCTGCTTAGAACTTGCAGGCCTCAAAAAGGCAAGCATACAAAGATCATCAAAATAGTGACCTGCATTGCACATACAATGAGTTGGACATGGTCCTCGTAACAAGGCTCAAAGTTCTTGCTGTGGAAAAGCGCTGCCAGAAGCAGTCCAACGAGCCTCTCTCTCTCTCTTGAAACAAAACATCATTCCATCACATACATACAGAGCATAATAACAATCATAAGTCTAATAACACCATAGAGTCAAGCCACATGATGATGTTCACATGTCTACACACATAAGCAGAAACAGAGGACTCAAAGATGACACCACACCACATCACGTCACATCGACAAAAAAAACCCCACCGAAGAACAAGAAACCCTCACATCATCAGTCAATCATCATCAACACATACTAGTGACACAGTCAAGGAAGGAATAATAGCAACAGTCAATAACTTACAAGTTCAATTGGTGTCGAGAGGTAAACAGAGTGGCTCTCTCCTCGACCTTTCAGTCCTCTTGATGAAATTTTTTTAAGACCTCACCTACTCCCTGCTCCGCTTCTTCTTCACTTCCAAGAAGTGGAGAAACCTCGCCACACTTGCTATCCAAGCTTGTTATCGACGTTACGACTAAGTCTCTCCCGTGACCAAATTTCGAGTTAGCCTCGAGAGTAGCCTTCTTCTTCACAGAGCGAGCTCAACGTGAAATTAATTCTCTCCAAAAAAATGTTGCCGCGGCCGTAATTCTTACTCCCTGCGATGCTCCCGAGCTCGGGGAAAAACACACCAGGGGTTTCCAGGCGGTGTTAGGAGCCGACGGGACGGGGGAGGGGAGAAATTTTGGACATGCATGGGGTCCAAAATTCACCCCGGACGCTATACTTGGCCTAAAACCACCAAACTCGGGGCGCTACGAACCGGGAAGGCGGTGAGTGCGAGGAAAAAATGGCGAAGCGAATGGTGCACCAGGGCGACCAGGACGCGGTTCCGAAAGCTCCAGGGTTCGCTGGCTATGGCGTGGCTATGGCGGGTCTTCCCTTTCCATTCCCTTCCTTCCCTTCCTTCCTTCCTTCCCTCACTCCAGGCTGCTCTCCTGCCTTCGTTTTCGCTTTCTTTTCCTTCTCATCTGCGGATGAGAAGGTCTCCGTTCATCCTACTCGCATCCAAATATAGCGCATCCCATCCATTACCCGACACCAACCGTTCACCTTCGAATGACAGCAGCACCAGTCCGGATGTACAGATGTCGACTGGATGGATGGATGAACTCAAGTCTCTCCCACCCACCTAGTTCCCATTTAGCTTCAAACCCACAGTACGTGTGCCACATCCTGCATAATATATGGTATTGCAAAAATCCAATACGCCCGGCTCCAATAGCAAACTAGTCGGGGCCCGGCGGGTCCCGGATGAGGAAATTCAATTGCCTGTGGATTCATTAATACGGTTGAAGTTAAAAGTATGTGGATGGATGAAAAGAAGCAGTCTGGATGTACGTATGTTGACTGCATGGATGAACTGAAGTCTCTCCACCAACCTTCTTCCCATTTAGTTTCAAACCCACAGTACGTGTGCCACATCATCCATAATCTAGGTGGCACAAAAATTCCAAGCCGCCCGGCTCGATAGCTAGGTAGTCAGGGCCCCCGGGGGGGGGGGGGGTCCCGGATGAGGAAATTCAGTTGCCTGCGGGCATTATTACAGTTTAACTTGGAATTATGTGGATGGATGAAAAGAAGCAGTCCGGATGTACATATGTCGGCTTGACGGATGAACTCAAGTCTCTCCCACCAACCTTCTTCCCAGTTAGCTTCAAAATCCACAGTGTGTGTGACACATCATCCATAACTTAATAGGTATTGTGAAATTCCAGTTGGCCTCGCTACACTAAATATTGTAAACTGCCCATATGGTGTCATCAACATTAAATGTAAACATACTCTCATTCCATGTAATTTTTGGGGGGCATTATAGATTTCCATGTTACAAAAACTGTTACTTATGAAGTGGTTTTTCATCCAAACTTTCATCATTCATGACAACATCTCATTACAGATTTGATAAATGCAAAAGATAGCAAACTTTGTTCCCATAATTTTTTATAATTTGTAAACTTATTTCATGAGAAGTGTCATGAGAAAAATGACCACAATGACATAAAATATCATATGACACCAAATACAGTATTCATGACATTACTTAACGATGTGGACCCTTAGAATATAACAGTGAGATGTTGGAGTTCAAACTGAATTTGAATCTCTCTACGCAGCTTTTCAAACATCTCATTGTTACATTTTGAGGACCCACATAACGAGATTTGTGTGTTGAATAATGTTATGTTTAGTGTAGCCAGGCAGGTAAGTTTAGTAGGGAGGTCCTGGATGAGGAAGTTCAGTTTGCCTGGTGGTATTATTACAATTTAAGTTAGAATCATGTGGATGGATGAAAAAGAAGCAGGTTTGGATGTACATATGTTGACTGGATGGATGGAACTGGAGTCTCTCCCACCAACCTTCTTCCCATTTAGCTTCAAACCCACAGTACGTGTGCCACGTCATCCATTTACATGTATTGTGGACATTCCAATTCACCCGCCTAGCACAGAGCTACAGTGTCCTAGTCAGTCGGGCCTTGGATGAGAAAGCTCAGTTGCCCATGGGCATTATTACGGTCTTAAAGCTGAAATTGTGTGGATGAATGATAAACGTTGATGAGACTAGCGATGAGTACGACAACCATAGCTAACCTTCCTATTAGCTTCAAACCCACACGGCATGCATATTAAGGTATGTGGGCCTTAAACGGACACTTTTAGCTTCACTCCTACTTCTCATACAATATGAAACAAGCAATTGGTGGGAGATGATTAGCAAATCCAAAGTGTGTATGAAGCATATGAATATCTTATTCTTTGTCAAATGATCATACATCTCTTCCCTAATTATGTTGACTATTGAACCTGGAACAGTTAACAATTTGTGAACACATAGTCCAATCTCCTTGAAACACGTGTCTTTTTGTGTTCATTCTTAGATCCACATATAACTAAATAAGTAAATGAATTAGGCTTGCTTACTTTAGGTATCTTGGCCTTGCTAGTTACAATAGCCACTCAGGTAATGGATAAGGATTTTGTCCATGGGCATTATTATTGTGGTCTGAGTTGAAACAACGTGAATGAAAAGAGAAGTAAGATGAGACTGACATTGAATAAATCTTGGTCAAGAACTTCACCATTAGTGTACGCCCAAATCATGCATTGGGAACTTCAATTGGCCACGCTAGCTACAAAATTATTTGATTTAGTGTGACATTAAAATTAATGAGCAATGTTCATTAGAATAATCTTCGCTTCTTGTCATGTAGCACCAAGAGTCATATGACACCCTCTCTAGTTGCCACCCTATAATTATTAGGCCATTAGTGTGGATTGGTGGTGATCACTCCCTTGTAAAGTTGAACAACCACGTGCGAACTTTTTACATCTAAAAAATCCTACTTTTTACATAAAGCATCACCAAAATGGGTCAAAATTTTATCAAATTTTTTTCATGAGTAGATATATACGGTATCTATTATATAGTAAAAAATGGTAACTAAATTTGATGATTTGATTTTTTATAAAACATACCGTTTCTAACTAGAATAACGCAGAATTGAGCTGAAAAAATTACTACAAAAAATGACGATGACTAAAAATTTCAAAAAAATATACAAAAGATACTATCAATGGTTATGTATATGCAAAAAAAATATCATAAATTTTAAAATTATCTATGGCATGTAATATAGGGGTAGCAAACTTTGTTCGCACGTGGTGTTCAACTTGACAATGGAGTGATCTCCCCGAGGCCACACTATATCAAATGTTTAGTGTAGTCGGATCCCGAACAAGGAGATTGCCCATGGGCATTATTGTGATCTAAGTTGAGACTGTGTGGATGGATGAAAAGGTGGATGAGACTTAACGGTGAGTACAACCATAGTTAACTTCACCTTCGAAGCACACCCAAATCATGCATACTTTTTAGTTATTGCAAAATTCCAATTGGCCCCTCACTAGCTAGCTACTGTAGTTGGGTCTCGGATGAGGAAGTTGCCCATGTGCATTATATTACGATCTAATTTTGAACCATGTGGATGAATGGAAAAAAGTGGATACGACTAACTATGAGTACAACCATAATTAACTTGGTGATTAGAACGGTGCGCCCAAATCATTCACATTGGGGTTCTCCAATTGGTCGTGCTAGCAGTTGGGTTGGATGAGAAAGTTGCCCGTGGATGTTAATAGAACTTAAGTTTCAATTGTATGGATGAATGAGAAGTTGGATGAGACCAATGGAATGTACAACCATAGCTAATCTCACCATTAGAGTACGCTCACAACATGCGTACCAGGAAATTTCAATTGGCTACGCTAATTACAGGGAGAATTGACAACTAATGTATGATAGTTATAAGCCAGCCGGTTGACATTTAGGTTTATGTTTATTGTTAAGTACTACACTAAATATGATATTTAGTGTCATATGGTATTTTATATCACTATGGTAACTTTTTGGATGACACTTCTTATGGATAAGTGAGCAAATATTGTCATGGATAATGGATGAGTTCATCCATTGGCTAAAACCCTACCTTCTCTTGTCGGCAACTTGTGATGAAATATTGTCATGGATGATTGAGATTTGGATGAAACATCACTTGATAAGTGACAGTAATTGCAACACTGTAAAACTATATTGCCCCCGAAAAAACTATAAGGAATGATAAACAATGTTGGGTTAAACATTTAGTGTTGGTGGCGCTACACCGCGGTTTACAATTAGTATTGAGCAAGACAATTAGAATTGGTGACACTAAATATCATATTCGGTGTAGTAGTCATTAGTCACGTCAAGTATTTTAAAGACTCAACAATTGTAGATTAGTACAATGATCATCCCAATTAGTGCGTGTTACTATTCAGAGTTACACATTGCCATAAACATCTTACTCATGAGTTCAGTTTTTACTAACGAAAGTTCAATAGGTTGTTCAGACATTATATTAGAACATAAATGACTTTGCTCATTCAAATCTTACATTCTCATTGGATAGTCACAACACTATGTAACTCCAAATAGTCACATGCACTAATTGGGATAATCAATGTAGCTTTCTTGAGGCACAATCAAAACTAATAGCTGATAGCATGAGCATTGGTGAGACTCATAACTAATTGCTCATCCAAGAGCAAATGGATGACCATAACTCATCGCAACAATTCATCCTTGTAGACCAATATCATCTACATTTCACAAGTCATGTTCATGAATTGGTCACTTATGATTGATAACCAGCTCAAGTAGGTGGATGGCTCGCCATGGGTCATCTAGTCCATGTCAAATCGTGTGGATGGATGAAAAGCTTGATGAGACCAACTATGAGTGTAACCTCCTCACCATTAGACTATGCCCACGTTGTGCATATCAAGAAATTCCAATCGAACCTGCTAAGGTCGAGGCATCCACAGTCGACCAGGTCATTTAACCGCTCACAAGGGTCATGCAATGCCAACATGGATGAGATCTATATGTTTTAGGCAAACAAAGTTGAGGTTTATGTGGTGGCGGCTTGTGATTGGTTACCCTCATAAAAGTTTTGACAATTGTTGTAGCCAAGCATTAGCATTTAGATGATTGGTTATGGGTTGACCTATAAATTGACTATGTGTTACCGTAACTTTACTGTTTCGAAATTTGTAGCAATTTCCACATTCATGAAAAATGTTTAAAAAAAATTACATTCTTGTTAGAATTTGTTTCTTCTTTGCAAGACAAACAATACCCCGCTATTACTCCTCCTAAACATGGGTATTAGTGGGGACCCTATGTTCAAACTCCATGGGTGAATGGCAAGTTGGATGAGACCCAAAATAGGATAACCATTGTTATTTTCACCAATTGATGATGCCCCAGATCGTGCACATTGGGATATTCCAATTGGCCACACTAATTGGGTTTGGATGAGAAAGTTGTCCATGGGCCATATTACTAGCACTTAAGTTGAGAACCATGTGGATGAATGAAATGTTAATAAAACAAACGGTGAATACAATCAAAGTTTACGTCACCGTTGGAGCACACCCACATCATGCATATCAAGAAATCCCAATTGCTCACACGATCTAACGTAGGTGGGTATAGTTAGGATCAAAGTTTCTATTACGTGGATAAAAAGTTAAATGAAACCAACAACAATACTTACACCATAGTTAACTTCACCATTAGGCCCCAGCTAGATCACATCTTCATTTGGCTGGGCCCCGCCCCTCCCACACCTCTTTCACTGCCCGGTCTTCCTGCCCGCACTTGCATGGGAACTCTTCCTCGTTGGGAACCAATGTGACAATACATGGTCAAAATTACAAATATTCAAGTTGACGTCACTTTCACCATTCCCAAGTTAATTGATGGAGTTCCTTCACATGCCAAAGGAGCTTAATGGCTTAAGTGACCAGGTATTGTCACATCGGTTCCCAACAAGGAAGAGTTCCCACGCAGGTGCGGCCAGGAAGACCAGGCATTGAAGGAGCCATGGGAAGGGCGGGGCCCAACCGAATGAAGATGTGATCTAGCCCGGGCCCACCACAATGTACACCCATATCGTGCATATAGGATATTTTCCAAATTGGCCACACTAAGATAGATGTGCCTAAATCCAACACAACAATAATGTGGACACGTATATTTGGTGGTATGTGGTCAAGTGTGGATCTAAGAGCACGTGGTTAAAAAGAGATTGGACGACATTCTCAAAATATACTAACCATTCTAGGTTCGATAGCCAACATGATTGGGGGGGAGGAGGACCTATATGACCACTTAATGAGCACGAGATTCTTCACTTTGATAATCAATGAGATATTAATATGAGCTCCAAAAATTATGAGGAAAGTGGCTATGGCTTGATTTGGACTTGCTAGCCATCTCGTACTAACTACTCCCGTGTATCATATCCCAATGAGAAGACTCATGAGAAATGTGTTGTTGAATACTCTTTTTTTGTGTTGTTAAGTCCACTACAACATAGACAACACAAAAATTGGAGCTTTAGCAACATGCCTATTGTGACTTTGTCATTTGGGAGGTCCTCCCCCCCCCCCCTTTTCCTTTGGTTGAACTTTGCCTAAAACCACATGGGCAAATGAAGAAGAGATGGATGAGAACAACGGTAACTACATCCATAGTGAACTTCACCATTGAATCATGGATGTCGGAATTTCCGATTGGTCGTGAGCTGGATGAGAAATTTGGCCATGCACATTATTAGGATCTATGGTTCAAACCGATTGGACCAACGGTGAGTACAACCGTAGTTTACTTCACCGTCACTTAACTTAGAGTACACGCAAATCATGCAAATTGCATCACATCGTGAGAATGGAGAATTCCAATTGTGGAAGGAGGGGGACAAGAAAGTCGGCAATCGGGAAGTATAATGAATCAACTTGGACGTAATTAAGTAGAAGAAAAACATGGAGTTGAAGTACCGTACTACGCTTGATAGGGTTGTGGATTAGATATCAAACACCCTAAATCTACTTGGTTTACTTCATTAATCATTATATGTGTTTGTCCTTATACCCCCCCCCCCTCCGTCCTCCCCAAAAAATGGTGCCCTTTGGTAGTACCACAAGCTCCACCCCTTAACATTTTTAGCATGTTCATACTTATTTTGTATTCTTTCTTCATACTAGATGATGTGAAATCTTTATCAAATTGTTTCATATTATTTTGTGTCCATGTGTCCAGAGCAATAAGCTTGCGAGACAACAATCTATCACTATCTACTTAAAACTCACATCAAATTCTACATTCATGTTGTATCATTTTCAAATATTGTATGTATGAGAGGTACAAATCGGGTTCCAAAGATATGTAAGGGGTTGATAGGTTTGAACATGGGGGTGATGGGTCAATGATAACCAACTATGACTTATGGTGTTTATACCGACGTTGGATTGTTGTATAGATGAATGCATTGTATAAAAATCAACATCGATAATGAATTTTAAAGAACTTTCCCGTGGGCATACCAATCAAATATCAATATTGGTGCGTATCTCAAGATGAGAGAATCTTTGTATACTCAGGTAATTGTTTGAGCCAGTACCATTTTAACGCCCCAGGCTAGATCACATCTTCATTCGGCTGGGGCCTGCCCCTCCCATGCCTCCTTCACTACCCAGTCTTCCAGCCCTCACTTGTGTGGGAACTCTTCCTCGTTGGGAACCAATGTGACAATACCCGGTCATTATTACTTTCATTATTCCAATATGATGAAAATGACACCAAAGATGACTTACAACGTTTATACCTATAAATAGTCATTTAACTCGTATGGGTGTATATTCCACAATAAGATTGACTTAGTATTTTGGCATATAATTGGTAAATGTAGAGGATTCCAACACCATTCGTAGCATATAGATCGTAGGCACCATATGAGTAAATTATAGATTACCAAAGTGTTGATTATAAGCATGTCGGTAGCTACACTTATTGTCTAATTAGTGTGGGTTTCCATTTGAAGTTACGCATTGCTATAACATCGTGCTGAGAGTGTCAATTTTTAGCCAAGTAACATAAGTAATTTGTATGCATACCAAAGAATATGATATAACTTAGTTGGTAAAAACCCAATAATGTTGGTGAAAAGCTATAGCAACATGCAACTCCGAATGGTAACCCACACTAATAGGACAATTTGGTGTAGTCCTTGACTTTCTAAAAACGTTCATTTTAGGTAAGAATCTATAGGGGTTGTTTTGGGTAAGGGTCACAATTCCATGTCATTACCAAAGATGGTGTATGGTATCGATACCGATAAAACACCCTTTAAACATTTGGTTGTATTTATTGTTATTAGATTGACTTAAATTTTTTTTTGGGTCTTGTTGATAATTGAAGAGAATTTCAACACCATCACTACTTAGCATATAGTTTTTAGGCACCGTATGAATCATCAAAGTGTTGAGTGGTATAAAGTGGGCCCATAACTGACCCTAAGCTCTCACATTTGAAACACTCTCATCTTAAAATGGAAATCTATAGGGATCGGCTTTGTGTTAAGGGTCAAAATTACGCTTCCATTGCCAAAGATGACTTAGTGTACTTGGGGTTACGAACATGCCACGACCAAGAAAAGAGGAAAAAATAAATTCAAGAGTAACTACCAATAAAGTATTTGTGTGAGTGTTGGCATCACGATGTTGGTCTTATGTATGTTGAGAACTTATGCCCCTCATTATGTACACAAGTTAAGGGCCGGTTCAAACATGGTTTCAAGTCCTAAGTCACTTGAGGTCAATCCATGCAATCTCAACGGTTGAAAACATGGAAGTTGGGACTTACCACTTCACACGGGGTCCCAAGTCTGAAGTCCCAAGTATGACATGGATGCTTACACGGTAACACTTTTTGGAGATGAGACTTGGGACTTGTGTTGAGAGTTGGGTCGAGCCAAAAGCTAGATCCAACTGTCAACACAAGTCCTTCGAATACTTTTACATAAAATAATCAAGATCCAACTTCAATGAAAATTAACCATATATCAATGGTTCCTCGAGGCTCAAAAGTTGGGACTTTGCCCTCCGTGTTGGGACTCGCTACCTTACCATGAGTGGGACTTGGGACCCGGGACCCCATGTGAACCGGCCCTTAGGGCCACTTCACACTATGGCCAAAGGTTGAGAGGTTGTCAATTTCCACCAATCAAATTGTAAGAAACCAAGAATTCGGCCTCTCGACCCTTCACACTAGAGGCCAAAGTCCAAAGGCCGTCACAATTTAGAATGCCTACATGGTAGTGCTTTTTGACCAAGGCGCCGGACTCTCGAAGGAATTTTGGGTCAGACATGAATGGAAACCCAAACTGTGGTCGACATGCCGTCGATTTTTTTTCATACAGAAATAAAAAACTTACAAGATCTTGGCCGTTAGATTGCAGAGGTTGTTTCGGGCAAGGAATAAAGTGGGATGCTCCGGACAAATGATATGGGTTTGGACTTTGGGCTTGGCCTTTAGAGGCTTCACACTATGGCCATCCAAGTCGAGAGGCCGTGGGAGTTCATGGCCAAAGGTTTGGACTTTAGGCTTGGCATGTGGAGGCTTCACAATATGCCCGGCCGAAGGCTCCAATTCCTATATTTTATTGGCTATTTTCAACCCATTTCTTTGGACTCTCAACAAAATTTGGCCATTCAATCCCACGGCCTCTCGACTTGGACAACCATAGCGTGAAGCGGCCCTTAGGGCCGCTTTACACTAGGAGTCAAGGCCATGAAATCTTGGGGCCAACTTAACCAATCTTTGAGTTCTTTTGAAGCTCGAGCCGACTTCGAGTTTTGAAGCTCGTTGGCCCCCAATCCATGAGGGTTCCTTTTGTGCCTTGGGGGCCGTCTTAAGGCCAACATTTTATAAATTGAAATATTCAATTAATTGTTGGCCTTGACTCCTAGTCTAAAGCGCTTTAGGTTGGCCTTAAGCTCTCAACCAATAGGATCGCAAGATTTCCCTCAGCCCTTGGCCTCGACTCCTAGTGTAAAGTGGGCCTTAAGTTAGTCACCTTCCCAAATTCAATTCAAACTTGTGATGACCACGGTGTTGAGGAATGGTCTAATAATAATAGTACTACCCAACTTGTTGCTCGCCTATCATCTTTTAACATTCGTTGGATTCTAGAGAAATGTGTAGTATAATTCCTCATATTTGTGGTCCGGGCACTAGGGGACATGGCTCATAAAAGGGTTGAGTGTTACCATGTCTCACCTCAAAAAAACAAAAGTCTTGGTGGCTTTAAGACGGCCATGGATCTTGGTGTCGACATAAATTCATCCATTTCGGAGGTGAAAATGTAATGGATGATAATATAACATGTAGATGATATTTTTTAGGTTATTTGACTCCGGAAATGGCATAAGAGATCCCGAGGTTCGACTATTGTAAATCAGTTGGAATGAATCGACCCCTCAACCCTGTGGAAACTTGTTTTTACTAGAGCTCCTTCGTCCACAATGAACGAATTTACATAGATGCCACGAAATCCGAGCCCTTCACTAAAATGTTGAAGGGCGCCTCGAATGATGGGGCATTTTGACATGGGTGCAAGAATTTGGGGATCATTGGTAAGATAAAGCGGATAAAGTGCTTGTTTGTTATCTTATTCCGACCTTGGCGAGTCACTCCGCCCTAAAAATATCCACAAATGGGTACGTGCTCACAATCCACTCCTCGAGTCCTCCTTGCATGCCAAACTTAGTAGTAAAGAATCCGTTGTGTGTTAGTAGTATTCATATTACCGCAAGTGTTTCATTTATATACACATTTGTGCTAAAGAGTCAAGACGTGACATGATTCGTGCTCTTGACCGCTTCAAAAACTCTATAACATTTGGGACACATATATAAGCCACGTCAAAAATTACTACTATCATTTTGTCGTTTGTGGGCACTCGATCCCATAGACTCGATGATTTATTGAGTCCTAGTACCAAAGATATACTTGAATTCAATTTTGGATGCTACGGCTTGAAGATTGGTGGCCGAGTCAAATCAAGAGCCACCTCCCAATCTATTGTGTAAGGGAATTTACATTCTAAGAGTCAAAATGATTGCAAGTCCTACTAGCTAGGAGTAGGAAGCCCAACATTCAAAAATTCTTCATGTTGAGTTGATAAGTTGACTCACTACAAGTTTAAAATGTTGCGTTTGCGGAAATCAAGGATTTTGTGTCACAGTCATCTTGAATTTAGTCTAAGTAATCCACGCCAAAGTGCCAATGAAAGTGTCATTATTGCTATTAACTTGATTTCACGAGGCATTGAATGTGGGGGGCTACGTTAAATAGTGTGTGTCTTTGAGGCAATACCAAAATGCATTCCCACCCATCACCTTTATAAGGGTCTTCCCCCCCCCCTCATGCTATCTTGGGCTCGGCCCACCCTTGAGTAGAAATCCAAATCATCGTCTATACACAAACCCCAAAACACCCAAGAGTTTAATCATAATGGTTAATGCCACACTTTTAATTCAATCGGGATGGTTTATCACTTGCATAACATTACACATGTGCTTGGTTGCATTCATGAGCATAATTCTCTTTCAATTCTCAAATTTCATGTTTACAAGGAGCACTCAAATTGTGTACTATGAACCAGTCGAGAAGTAGTTGTAGATTATTGTAGTGTTTTAATTGCATCCTCTTTCTTTAGAAAGAGATCATCATGTAGCTGCTTACTAATGATATGAGTAGATAGTTCCAATGATGCAAATTCTTATGAGCATATTAAAAAATGAATAACATGCACTTTACAAAACATTAAATGAAACAATGTTGAAAATTTGAAAATGTGCATTCTTTTTTTTGGGTAAGAAGTTATAGTACACCAAACATATGCTTTGATGTGACCCACACTATTCATCCCCAATTTCTAATCACAAGGCGGCAACTAAAGGAGGTGCCGTATGAAACTTGCTACTGCATGACCACCCACAAAAGAACACCCTATCTAACAAGGTAGATCGATTCTTATGCAATTCTAAATGATATAATTGGTGCAACACTTTGTATTCTCAAATGGTTTTGTGCACCGCTATTTCAAACGATGCATTTGAAATATTGGTGCGCATATTAGCGTTGCCGTTTCAAAGAACTGACGGGGTTGCCTCTCCTTATACGACTTGGAAGTTGTTGACTTTCATAACATCACACAACTCCTTGGTTGTGTGCCATGGTACCAAGTATCACATGAGCTAGTTCTCCTGTGACTATAGGACTCCTCGATTATGGGGAGCACTCATACTGTAAACTGTGAACTTTTCAACAAGCATTTATAAACCATCAGGGTATTTTATTCACAACCTCTTTCTTTAGAAAGGAACATCATGCAACTACTTCGTAATGCTATCCCTTCATCTCCAACCCTTGAAGGTTAAAACAAGTGGATCTAGTTCAAATGATCGAAGCTCGTGTCGTGATGAAAAGTGGTGAACATGTGAGGTATAGTATACAATGCAAGACTTTGAAGAGTATATGTAGTTTTTTTAATTCGACGCTTGAAGAGGTGATGGTGTATTAAAAAAATGTGAAAATACAACACAAACACTTGTGGAGGTATGATTCAATTTTAGTGTGAGCACACTAAATTGATTAGTAGAGCTTAGTGTAGGTAGCTTGGACTTTGGTGGAAGATGGGGTTCGGAGTGAATTCACTTGGTTTACTTCAAGAGTGGTACCTTGAAGAAGCCTTCACCGATGATGGGCACCTAATAGGTGCAAATATTTGGCAATCATAGTCGTTGGAGGAACCGTTTTGCAGGCGGGTACAACCCTATTATTCATGCATGCCCCCCTTTATTCTCGCCCCCACTATCTATTATATGTATTGGTGCAGTGAATGTACCTTCTCACCACGGCTAGGGTTTTGTGGTGTCTACGTAAACTCATACGTTGCGAAGGTGAAAACGCAGTGAATTGGATTATCATATGTCAGAGACCCCAAATTGTTGTAGTGGAGTTTAGTTGAAATGAATTGGTCCTCAACTTTACAAGGGAGTTGTTTATACTAGAGCCCCTTCATCCACGATGGATGAATTTGCATATACACCACAAATTCCAAGCCGCCACCGCCACCACCACCCACCGTGTCATTTCAACATTGTGGTGTCTACGTAAACTCATACATTGCGAAGGTGAAAACGCATTGAATTGGATTATAGCTTGTATATAATTATTTTTAGATAATTTGACTCTAGAAATGACATCAGAGAGCCCAAATTATTGTAGCGGGGTTGAGTTGAAATGAATTGGCCCTCAACTTTACACGGGAGTTGTTTATACTAGGGCCCCTTCATCCACGATGGATGAATTTACACAAACACCACAAATTCCAAGCCACCACCACCACCCGATGTGTCATTTCAACACCATATAAGGTGGACATGTGTTGTTCGCATAGTGTTCTGTCTGCACCCACTTCACAAAATTTGCAACATGCAGTTGGTGCAAAGTGATCAACAAATCCAAATTGTGCCCATAGCCATTTGCCCTATGAGATTTGGAGCTCGTATGAACACCTCATTCATTACCAAAAGTGAAGATTCTTATGCTCATTGATTAAGCGGTTGTACAAGTCTCACCAATCATGTTGACTACAAATTTGAGAATGGTTAGCATATATTGAGCCAGCGAGAAAATTTGAAGGGTTACTCGTATTTCATGGGGAAGGGTTACTTAAAATTTTGCCTTTCAAAATGAAGGGTTACTTCAAAAATTGCCCTTCACATATTTACAATTTTTTTTTCAAAAATGCACAATGTAATGTTTGAATCTTAGGTTATATTGTAAATTGAAGTGACTGGTCTGAGAATTTTTAGAATCAAAAGAGCATAATGTAGTCACCAGTTAGACCAATTATACTACACACTGTACTACTACAGCCCTGCCATGCAAATTATAGATCTACTAAAAAGCCTTCCCACTTGATCCAGAGCCCCAGAAATGGCAGTGACAAATAGACTGGAGTCTTTGCAAAGTCCCCTATTATTGAAGCCGGGGCCCCAAGGGACCGGTTGTTTTAAAAATGCCCTTCCCTTTGAAGGTTTCCTAGAATTTCTGCCGGTCCCTTTTGAACGGCTGCCCCAGCTGTTGAAGGGAAAGTGAACGGCTGCACCCCAGAATAACGGGTACAACCCTTCAATTTTATTCACTGTATTGAGCACACAATACACTCTTTATAAAAACATGTGTCCTTTTGGTGCCGCTTTTTAAATTCACACGTAACCAACACACCATGCAAATAGAGGTGTCTATATAATTACCGTGTTGAATTTAGGCACATCTACCTTATAGGCACACCTTCCCGAAATATCTCATTTGGGGTTCCCATGCTATTTCTAGGTTGGCCATGTAGTAACATACATAATCCAACGTCTCGATGAATCTTGGAGTATGTTGATTGTTTTTCTATCACGCACAATGAAGTTGTTACATATATGTGGACCAAACTTTTTTTTGTATGGATCCAACAACTCATATGTGGGTGTTATTTGGTTACTTTTATTAATTGAACCCTATATTCGATTGGTGTGTGGTTAGGTCAGGATCACATAACAAACATCATACAAACACATGTTTAAAAGATTTGGACTATGTCTTTAGAATTTATGAACTACTTCACATTCAACAGTGAACACAATTGGGAGGACCTATGTATTTAGGGCCGGTTTACACCATGGACCATGAAGTGGGACCATGGAAGATGGCCTTTTTCCATGGTCTGACTTCATGGTCCAACTTCCATGGTCCGATTTCTTACATTTTCAAATTTAAAAAGCCCTTGAGCTCCTCACTAGGTGTAAACCGAATGTGGACCAAGAGGAATGACCATGCACCAAAAGTGAATGTGTGTTTTTTTTTAATATATGCGGGAAAGGGCAATTTTGAAAAAAATTCGAGTTTGTTGTCTTCTCTTGTCTTCATCTTCTCTTCGCTGAAATACATCTCACTAAAAAAATATTATCACATCATTTCTTTGCCATGGGCCCTTGTCTTTTTCTACTAATGCACTTCGTTTGCCTCTCCCACTGCAAAATCTGTTGGACCATGTCAGTGGATAATGTAGGCCTTAAAATATGTCTTTTGGGGATCTCAAACTCCACAATCACTTTGAATCTTTTTTTTCCTTGGTGTAAACTGAAGTGGTCCCGAGATGAGTTCAACAACCAATCATAGATTTTACAGGGCCTTGGGACGACTTCATGGTCCATGGTGTAAACAACCCCTTAGTTAAGGAATCAACAAACATGTAGTTTGGAGATCCGTAAGTAATGAAGGGGAGGTTCATTTTTTGATATGATTTTTTGTCGATGCTTCATCATAGATTTGCTAATGCAACACAAGTTTTGTATGTTTAAATCTAGTCTGTAGAAGTTGTAGAACATGAAAAATGAATAGAATGACACCCACACACCTTGATCATTCATGTAAGGTAAACAAGCCTATTATGGTTACTTCCACGAGGTTAGGGCTCTTATGATGTGTAATGTGTCCATGAAAATGATCCAATTGGTTAGCAAATCATGTGCAAACCCAATGCCATGAGAAAGGGGTTCGAGTTTCATTGAGGTGGTTAAACCTCAATTTGTGACAAAATTCCAAACAACATATATGCGATCTTCTTGAGTGGTTATATAGGTGTGCTTGTTGATGTTAACTTTGAGTGGATGTTGAGCATTAACTTTTTGCCTCTTCCAACCAATGAGCCAACATATGAAACTTGATAATCGCGTTAAAAGTGTTTGTTTTAAGGGATTGTTCAAACATTTTGCACCTAAAAGAGGGTGTTTGATTAAAAACATGTCTACGTTACAAACATATGCGTACCACTGCGCATTGTGGCTCAAGGAACATACAATGGCTCCGTGAAGACGAAATAGGAGGACAACTGAGTTTATTCTATGACCTTTAACCCTAAAAGATACCAGTTATATGGTAAGGCTCATAACATTATTCAGACCCATGCAGTGTTCTATGGGACTGACAGTATTGTGGAGAATATTCCCCAGAATACTGTCAGTCCCACAGAACACTGCATGGGTCTGAATAATGTTAGGCTTGCAAAAAAATGTATATAAAACCCCAACAAACATTCAAACTCAAAATTTAGGAACTAAAAATTATCATTTATGTATATACAACCTTGTAGGGTTTGAACATAGAAACACGAGGGTCACATGATAAGTTTAAGATTATTATCCTTGGCTCTCAAGATTAAAAGTCAAAGTTGCATCAATTTTTTTTGACCAAGGTGCCCAAGGTACAACTAAATCAAGAAGTGCAATTTTGAGGTTGCCTTTGCGAATAGGTTGTTTCTTTGCACGTGCAAATTACCTTGGGTCAAAATCAAATCACAAAACTCGTAACTTTATTCAATCATCCATGTAGCCAATGATTGGAAGGAATAATTTCGAGTGGTTTTGTTACTGTGGTAGTAAATATCTAGAATAGTGTGGAATGTCGGAGAACCTAATTGCACATATCGATGTAAAAGCTTTGAGGGCTTCTCACTGCATGTGTTGCCATACTTTGTGTCAGGCATACGTGCTTAATTTGGTTATATATCTCAATCAAACGCCTATGCTCGAGTGGCATGTGTTTAGGTATGGCTCCAATAACATATACAAGAAAGACGTGTGTTTAAAAGAGATTGAACAACATGCTAAGAATAAGATGAGTCTTCTAGGCTAAATGGTCTACATAATTGGGAGGACCTATATGACCCATTTCATGCACATGAGAATCTTCACTTTGATAATGAATAAGGCATTCCTATGAGCTCCAAAAATTATGGGAATAGTGGCTACGGCCTTGACTTGGATCTGCTAACTACACTAAATACGATAGTTAGTGTCATATGGTATTTAATGTCACTAAGGCAACTTTTTGGATGACACTTCTTATGAATAAGTGAACAAATATTGTCATGGATGATGGATGAGTTCATCCATTGGCCAAAACCCTACCTCCTATTGTCAACAACTTGTGATGAAATATTGTCATGGATGATTGAAATTTGGATGAATAATCACTTGGTAAGTGATAGTAATTGCAAGAATGTAAATCTATAATCCCCCCCAAAAATTACAAGGTATGACAAAATAATGTTGGGTTAACATTTAGTGTTGGTGACACTATACCGTGGTTTACAATTAGTATTGAGCAAGACAATTAGAATTGGTGACACTAAATATCATACTTAGTGTTCCATGCCCTAAGAGAAGTGGGCTAGTCAAAAAGAGTAACCATTCAGGACCCGCCTACCTTATAATGTCAGTGGCCCTTGAAAGCACCCCTATCGTAAGTCTTCTTCCGTGGTGGGCCAAATCAAAAAGTGTTAGATAATCCCTTAAAGACCTCACTCATAACATTACTCAGCCATATGGGTTATCTTCATCCCTAAGCTACCACCTCTCACCCAATTTATCACACACCCCAATGCATTGGACCCACCAACTCCCTTTGTGAGTCGTGTGGCAAAACATCCATCGAGGCCCATCTTGCAATGATTGAGGTCAACTTGAAATAGCATGACCTCTATTCCATCTTTCTAAATTATAAAACATATTCAGCTCGAAATTCCAAAAAGTTTATATAGGCTTTATCTATGTGCAAACCCAAATTTGAACCCCATCCATATATATATATATATATATATATATAGAGAGAGAGAGAGAGAGAGAGAGAGATGATTTGCGTGGCCTTCAAGGAGTTTAAGCCTTAGGAGTTAAGCATTGCTATATCATTTTATTGTTAAGGTAAATTTTTACCAAGTAAAGATAGTAATGTTCTAAAATGTTCTAGCAATTGATTTTACCTTGTTGGTTACAAAATGAGATCTATAATGAAAAGCTATAGCACATTGTAGATCCGAATAGTAAGCGACAATAAATACCATAAATAGTGTAGCAAATATGTTGTGGAAAAACCTCAGTCATGATTGGACATCCTATCATAATTATTATTTCTTTCTTTCTTTTTTGGAACATAGGAGGCGTTTTTGACCACCTAGCTAGCTTTCTGTCAAGTAGAGAGACGATTTCACGGCCGGGAATCGAACCGCCAACCACTCCGTTTAGTTTGGGTACGTCTCCAATATCATCCGGTAGTTTAGGGTCATCTCGGACATCATAATTATATTTTCGTGTAATTACTTACATTGATTTGCAATTTCATATCCCACGAGAATTGGTAATTCCCCCGCTTTGGAGAATTTTCATGTGCACTACAATACTTGTACATGGCACCCAACCATACATGTGTTAGGGCCTAGTTGTTGGTAACCTACAAGAATACAATTGAGGGTGCTTTATTTCTTCTTTACAAGTGCTAGAATGTAGTTTCCACTGTGGAAACGAGTGGGTCTTAGCCAATGTGAGCATGACATGTGGCAAATTTGGATGAAGAACATTTTCTTTTCTTGTTTTGGTCGGAACAGAGAACCCTCCACAATAGATTGAACCATTGAGGAGTGCACATAAGTGAGATTGTACTGAAGATTGATCGGTGATCATGGAGTTTTGCAAAATACAGAGGGCTTTCAATTGAGAAAGTGATGGACCGAATACATTGATAATCCCAATTAGCAAGTGTTACTATTTGGAGTTACGCAGTGCTATAACTATTTAATGAGAATGTAATATTTTACCAAGCAAAGTCATTTATGTTGTATAATATCTGAACAACATGTTCAACTTTTGCTAGTTAAAATTGAAACTCTTGAGTAAGACGTTATTGCACTACGTAACTCCAAATAGTAACATATACTAATTGAGATAATCAACGTAGCGATGTGTTATATCTACAATCAAGCTTTACTATTTGTCAAGAAACATGACCCTTACCAATCAACGAGTTAATTAAATTGGGAACACTAACCTTGAAATAGGGTACAAGGATGTCCCGATTAAAAATGACCCATAAAGTGTTGGATGCGAGCCAAAGGATATTTTTTTATGTTGGCAACACGTGAAGTTAGAGACATTGGTTGTCGGTTTATTTAGTCGTATGACCACGGGGAGGAAGTGTCACATGCATGTTCACTTGAACCGACATTTAGATGGTTGCCGATAGTGAATAGAGTAGATGACTCTCAAGTAAGTTAGTCACTTAGATGCTTGGGACTTAGGAAAGAGGATCCTTGTATATTGACTTCTCGTTTGTACTTCACCATTTATGGTATTTAGTGTCACGTACACCATTTGTGAAGGGCCTAAACTAGATGCCTAGAGGTCTCAATGTCATGTCTATTAATTTCCAATATGATACTATTTGTCGATATAAATAAAATTTTAAGATGAAAATTTAATTATATCATAACATTTAGCACAACATATTGGGGTTGAGATGATAGTTTTGCGTTTTAGTATGCGAGGGGGAGATGTTGTTGGGCATGCTAATGGCAAGTGTAATGTGTTTACATTTTAGTTTGCAGGAGGAAGATATTCTTGAGCATATTATTAATGGAAAGTATCATTTGTGTACACTTTAGTCAACTTGTAGACCATTGTGTAACATAAGCATACACCTCATAACACTATTGAACATAGAACCCTGTGGTCGGGGAAGAGAGATTGAGATTTATCTATTCTTCTCTATTTTTAATTTTTTATTTACATTTTTGGTATGATTTGTTTTCCATCCAAAAATTCCATGCAAAAATGCCTTCCTTTCAGTAATTACTTGTCATCAATTTTCATTTTCATTTTTATTTGATTTTACATGTCAAGCCTTCACACCTTCTTCTTTTTTTTTACTTTTCATTTAGATTATTTTTGTATGACTTTAATCCAAAAATTCCATGCAAAAATGCCCTCCTTTCATCAATTACTTTTCATCAAAATTATTTTATTTACTTTTCACAAGGAGTTTGTACATATAAAATTTATTTGATTACTTAAGGGTTAAGCTCCAATGATTTCATAGTTTGGTCTCCCATATTCTCCACATATATTTATAATTTGAAACCTGAATAATCCATATCTTATAACATTTTTCATTTTACTAAGACTAGCAATTTGAAAGACTAACCTTTCATATCTTCCATACCGTGTTGACCTTTCAAACATGTCCTCTTGCATCCATTGGCATTGCCATGCATGCACACATGAATTATGTATGGAACTGTTATGTATAGTACAGTGCATGCATTACATGAGATTTTCTGTTGACAACTAGAACCCCATGGAAATTTTATTTTATTTTATTTTACATGTGCAAGAATTTAGTTTCCATGTGGGATACAAGTGGATCATGGTGAATGTCAACATGACATGCGGCAAAGTTTGAGGAAAATTTTATTATTTTGTGTTAGAATTGAGAGCCCTCTATGGTAGTAGAATGGTTGGAGGTGCATATAGTATAAGGTTGCTTGCCTTATAAGTAGGTTCCTATATAGGTAGGTTAAGAAAGTGGACATACCGATGGCCTTATTCAACACTTCTTTCGGGATGTCAAGATTGGAAACATTTTGTTCCAATAGAGTTATTTGTAAATTAAAGCAGATGAAAGCATGGGTTTAGTCTCCAAACCATGAGTTTATGAGAATCAACACAAAATTATCCATCGTTTCTTAATGCTAAAATTATCATACACAAAGAGTGGTGTTGAGCTATTAAAACCCAATTTTTTAGCTTGTTGTACTAGTATGGGTGGACCAAGTTAGCCTTACATAGGCCGATCCGGGATTTAGGACAACGGATCCCATACGCATACCCTATTTTAGATTTAAAAATTGTCTCAAAGTTTGAGAGGTGGGAGAAGGAGGTCCCAAAAGTTTCACCCAACTTGCAAAATTGGCTCCAATATATGGTTGGGGCGAAACAACATGTACACTGGTTCCTTGGAGGCAAGGGTTTAGGCATCCAACAAGGAACGAGTGTATGGGTTGGGTCGCCCAAATCCCAATACACGACAAGCCAACGAGCTTTCAATAGAAAGTATTCTCAAAGAAGGATCAAACCCACAATTTCATCCCTCATTGTGGGACTTTACGGATGATTCTAGTGGATGGTGCTATATTTGTATAAGGTAAGCGGACATGCTTTTACCTCTCCACTCACATCTCCTAGGATACAAACATGCACTTAGTGTGAGACGATTAGCAAATCCAAATTGAAACCGTAGTCATTTTCCTCTTAATTTTTGAAGCTCATATGAACATATTATTTAGAATCAATGTGAAGACTATCTTTCTCATTAAACGATCACATAAGTTTCTCCTCCCCCCTCCTAATGTTGAATAGTCTATCTACAGTGGTTGGAATTCTGAGCACACAATCTGGTTTCTTTCAGACACATGTCTTTTTGGTGTATGTTCTTCTTAGGTCCACAACAAACCACACATCACTTAATTACTATAAATGTCCAATTAAGATAAATAATCAAATAAGATTCACTTACTTCAAATGTGTCATGTATACATGTCATACTGACATTGGTGAAGACTATCTTATATAATGTGTGGATATCCTTTTTTTGGACACTCAAAGCGTTGAACCAAAAAACATACCACTACACTTTTTTTTCTAATTCCATCAACAACCTAAAGTCAGAGATGACCTTATGCCCATTGTGATGAATTCCAAAGTGCGCAACCACTAAAGTTCAACCACTGTTGTTGCACATGCTCTATACACATACATTTTAAAATTTAGATTTATGACACTAGGGTTAAATTGAACACGTTCTTCACATTTGCAATAGTTGTGGTGAAATAGGCGGAGGTGCATGGATAGAAAGAGGACATATAAAGTGAAGAGGAGGAGATAAAAATTCTTGTCTACACATGGAGTGGGTTGCCGATATAAGTTGTTTTTGTTTTTGTTTTTGTGGCACAAATTGAATGCTGATGTAAGTTGTCTCCAACGTCAAGCATCCTTTCCCATTGCTTAAGTAGTGGGTTGATAACATGTACCGGTGATGCACCCTCGGATAACCCAAACCATGCTACTCTCATTGAGCTCCTTTGGATCAACATCCTCCACAAGTCCATTCCGGGATTTAAGTGAAGCGACTCTACCTAATTCATTTGATGCCATGATTGTCCTCCTCTATGATGGTAGGAGTTTCAAGCAATTCGTTGAAGAGCTCATACGTGTCCTTTCACCATCACATCATTATTGAGGAAGACAAGCATCTTGCTTTTATTGAAACCATCGAAGAGGTAGCACATTGTAGCTTAAAATTGTTGATCTCTCTTACAATTTTATCAATGGATGTATCTTAAGGGAAATTATTTTTAAATCACATAATTTTTAACAATGTAGTGCTCTAAATTTAATTAGTATGTTCAGTTGAAGGAGAAGCTGAAAAAATATGATTCAGAGTCCCAGAAGCTAGTTTATATGCCAAACCAACAATTTGTAGCTCTTAGAAGGTAGGTTCCTAAAGTTGCCAATATTGTTGATCCTGGTTCACTGTAAGAAGTGCACAAATCCTCATCCATTTATGAGATTTTTCTTCTTCTCATTACTAAGATAAATTTCATGTCAATTCCTTAAACAATAACGAGCAAGGGAGCAAGTACCATAGTACTTTTACCACTTTGGCTATTTATAGGATAACAATATCGTAATTTTAATTCACATTTGGCAATTCCGGATTTAAAGGAAAAACCGTTTTTTCCATAAAAAATGGTTTTTCCCAAAATTAGTGCCCAAGTAGTAGAGGTACTATGGTATTTCAATGCGAGGTTCAACTTCAAGTAACATACACCCTAAACTCCGTAATATTAACCTCCATAATGTCACTCACTCTCTTATATCCCAAAACCCTAGGGAATGGATGTGCATAGTTCAAATCTCACTCCTTATTGTCACCTTTCTCTTCATTATATCACGAATTTTGTCATTAATGCAAACCGCCAAAGAAGTCAACCCACACCCTTGCATTGCGCCATGTGTCAATATTGGACTGTCACCTTCTTATTCTTATTCTTCTTCTTCTTATGCCACATGTTGAATGTTGGTGCATGCATCCGCCACATCGCCCGGGAAGGCAAAGCGGAGTGGACCACACCACGCCATTTAAAATGTTGCACTTTGGATTATTCCATAGTGTCACATGCTACACTAACTCGCTAGTATCACGCATCCATGTTAACACTATAGAACTCCGTAATATCACGTGCACTCACATGTGTGATACTACAGAGTTTAGAGTGTATCTTGACGGTCAAAATATTGCCATTGGAAGGGACTCTTTGAATTCTATTCCGCATTGAGAATAGGTGTGTATGTAGCTTGGATATGCTTCAAACATCTATTCCAAGTCCTTGCCTGAAACAATGATTCACAATAAAGTTATCCTTAAAGTCTCAGGATGCCGGGTGAAAGTCAGGCTGCAGTCCCGAGTTGAGAGATCTATTCTATATTTACAAGGTTTGTTTTCTTGTGTCAGTAGACTAAAAATAATGACAGGGTCAATCTTTGGGAACCTTGAGTTGGGACCCTCGGGAGCTTTTGATCATGACTCCTTTGTTTCTAGAGGCACCCTAACCCCTTCTGCTTTCCACTTGCATCCTCATTTCCTTCTTGAGCCAAATGTAGGCAGGCAGCCGCGCTGGCAGGCTACACCGGGCTAATTAAAGCTCCGGCAAAATGGGGCAGGCAAGCTCCTTAAGTTTATGTTAATCCACCTAAACTCAAGGTATAGGTCTAAAGTCAGGTCTCCCAAGGTTGAGATTTTAAGGATAACTTTAATGTCCTGGATGGATTATCTCAATACTTCACTTCGAACGTGAAATATACAAGGATCCGTAAATCAAATGCTCTTCATCTTAGATGCCCTTAGTGGTTGAACTGTTTCTTAACGCTGTTGATTGACCTCTTAGATAATATTCTCATGGTAGCATAGCTTCCAATTTTGTTCACTTATGAAATGTTCATTTTCTTTTGTAGCGGTGTGTAGAAGGCGGAGCTGGATGTATTGAGAAGCCTTTAATTAGAGTGGGCTGTAGTGCATCGGTCCACCTATGAAAATAGGTACTAAGGGCTACTTCACACACGAGTCAAGCGCCGTGACCATGAAATTGTGAGAGCCCAAAAGAAAGTGTCCAAAGGCCGTCCCAAGACACCTCCAAAATCATGTAGTGTGGTCACGGATCCTCAAGTGTAGTGTGAAGCCATATGTGACCGGGCCCTCAACCAAATGTTGATTCAATGAATTTCTATTCATGTGGGTAAATTCTATTCATGATGAGATAGAATAAATCAATGGTTGTGAGCATTTGGAGTGCCATGGTCTCCAGGTTTTGTGTTAAGCCTACCTCCAAGAGGTGGTTTTTGAAAACAGTCCAAGTGACCATGAAACATGATCCATTCGATGCCATGTAGGAATCCATGTAGACTTTACATCCTACTTGCATTCACATACGTTGTTGGTCCCTTGAGCGTAGTGTGAAGCGAACTTGGACTAGCTCCACCATTTCCACCAATGAGAGTGCTTGAAGTGTAATGGTCATGGGCTCTCAATCTCGTGTGTGAAGTGGCCCTAGGTCATCTATGCCCTCCATGATAAATAAGGTTCGTTAGCTAAAAATATAATTTTTGAAATCTCGTCTCTCTCCTAATAGTTGGGGTTAGGTAGTCGTTTTCCCGAAGCCACTCATGATAGGACCGCTGTTGCCAGCGCTGAAGCGAATCGGGTCGGGACGGGAGTGTTGTTGTCAACATTGAAGCGGGTTGGGTCGAGAGCATTGTTGCCATCGCTGAAGCAGGTTCAGTCGGCAAAGCCGCCTCCACATGTATATTTTTCACTTATTCGTTTGATTGGGCTCATAATTTCCGATTTTTTACGGATTTTTTTTTAAATTATTTTTGCACAAACCAGGTATGGTGCTACGGTACTTGTTATTGACTTCAATGAAAATTGGGTAACTTGCATCATTTGTCTATGACACTAATCAACCAATATAGTGTTTTTAAGTGCTCGAGTGATAGCACATAAGGCACATGGGCACATCACACGAATGACCTGCACTTTGTACACCGAGGCCCACATCATGCTCGGGATTTTGAGGCATGGTTAAAGCATGATGAAGAGAATGAAAAGTGTACCTTGACAATTTGAGGGGTCAAGTACTTGTTCTCCCTCTTTAATAAGACACGTTTGCTTGTGCAAGAAAGTGTCGTATTATCCGAATGTTATATTCTTGATAACATGATGTTTTGGTCTCAAATGTCATATTATCGAGCTTTTTCAAAAAATTGGTCTATTTTAATGTAAAATGTATTTTGTATTCATAATGAAGATAGATAAGTATGAAAGAACATTTGTATTGAAGAAATATGTCCACAACATTTCCCCCCAACGTTCCTCAAATAGTGATGGAAACTTATGTCTAATATAGGAGACATTCCAACACAAAAGTGTGCCTCGTTTTCAGCTGCATTATAAGAGCAAAAGTGGTATAGTTTATTATCTCTAGAGATAGGGATAGTTGACCACCGTATAGTTCCAATTGCATATGCGTATTTGAGAAAACCCTTGAGGTAAAGGTAACCTAGTTTCATCCTTTCAAAGATGGAAAAAAACTCCACTCTTTGGCAAGAAGAACCTCGATATCATCCAACATATATTGAAGCCATAACAACTTTTCGAACCTTCAACTTTCCGATTTGTAAATCCTATGAGTTAAGTATATACAAAGGTGGAATGGGTGGAACATCTATCCACAATTGTATACTGTAGGTTGATAGCAGGTTGGGCATATTTGCCCAATAATTAATAATTTTCAAAAAGAGAGCTTAGGCAACCCATAAAACATTTATAAAGAATTAGGCAAATAGGCACATATTTATTTATATAGGCACATAGCATATTCTACATACATATCCACGTGCTCTAACTTAATTTTCATTCATTCATGACTTTGAATTGAGCTTTCCAACACACCAAATTTCTTAAAAACTTAGGATCTTGATGATAATTATTTCTTTCATTTAGGCCATCTAGCCCAATAATATTCAAAAAATTAGGCTTAGTTATTTTAAATTATTTTCCGCCCAACTTGCTATGAACCTAGCCCCGGCTAGATCACACCGTCATTCAGTTGGGCCCCGCCCCTCCCACGCCTCCACTGCCTGGTCTTCCTGCCCACACCAAAGTGGGAACTCTTCCTCATTGGTAACCAATGTGACAATACCTGGTCAAAATTACAAATATTCAAGTTGACATCACTTTCATTATTCTCAAGTTAATTAATGGAGTTCCTTCACATGTCAAAGGAGCTTAATGGCTTAAGTGACCGGGTATTGTCACATCGGTTCCCAATAAGGAAGAGTCCCACGCATGTGCGGGCAGGAAGACCGCATGGGAGGGGTGGGGCCCAACCGACTGAAGATGTTGATCTAGCCCAGGGCATGAAGCCCCGGTATGCAATGATCGGGGAGAACTGACAATTAGTTATAGATGAACCGGTTGAGTTTGAGAAATAACCGGTTGAAGTTCAAGACTTCAAGAGAATTACCAATCACTTTAGAGGAATTTATGGAATATACCTCAAATTAATATAGAAAACTGAAGGATGTCAACATGTGACCTGTTGGACTTGCAAACACTAGGATCTCAACCGATTATGCCCAAATCCTCCCCGATCACTGCCGGTATGTGAAGAAGTTGTGCTATAGATTAACGATGACATCGGCATTCCCTTGATTTGTGGTATGATTCCCTTGATTTATACTACATAATATGTGGATGCTTGGGATGGCTAATTGTGGGAGGCTTAAGTTTAGTATAAACTCACCCAAAGTGGATATGCTCAAGCATGATCAAAATATGGTTTGGATCAAGTTAGTTGTTGACTTAACTAACTTTACTATAATGAACAGCCTGCCACTAAATATGACTAGCGAGGCAACAGATTTGTGATAAAATTTGGAGGACACCCGATCCAGTTTCTGGAGAAATTTTTGGGCATAAACATTCAATGTCCTTGTGTTTCTATTGGCCGCTTCACACACGAGACTGAAGGCTGTGACCACTGCATTCTAAGATCTCTCATTGGTTGAAAAGCCGGAGACCGTCCAAGTTCACTTCACACTAGGAGGTGAAGGTCTAAGGGCCCAAAGAAATGACCATGGATGAAAAGCCTCCATGGATTTCTACGTGGTAGATTATGGATAATGTTTCTTGGTCTGTTGGAAATTGCATTTGACCTACCTCTTGGAAGTGAACTTGATGCAATTTCCCGCAGACCATGAAACATTATCCATAATCTACCACGTAGAAATCCGTGTAGGCTTTTCATTCATGGCCATTTCTTTGGGTCCTTAAACCTTCGCCTTCTAGTGTGAAGTGAACTTGACGGTCTCTGGCTTTTCGACCAATGAGAGATCTTAGAATGCAGTGGTCACGGCCTTCGGTCTCGTGTGTGAAGTGGCCAAAAGAAACACAAGGATAGTGAATGTTTATGCCCATAAATCTTTCCAGACACTGGATCAGGTGTCCTCCAAATTTTGTCACAAATTTGTGGTCTAGACCATGTTAGTGGTATGGCCTTTGGATGAGAATCAAGGACCCTCACAGTTACAAAGCGACGGTTTTGGCTTGTGTGAGAAGGTCCCTAAATCCAACTGGTTACATGTTGACATCTTTCGGTTTTTCTTTATTAATGTGAAGTATATTCTATAGATTCATCTTAAATGATGGTAATTTGCATGATGTCTTGAACTTCAACCGGTTAGTTCTCAAACTCAACCGGTTCGTCTATAACTAGCGGTCGGTTCTCCCCATTCATTGAACCCATTGTAGAGGTTCATGAGATTTTCTATGTGGTGGATATTATATATATCATTCGTGGTTGATGATTTATATTGAGACATGTGGAGACTTTTAGTCCGTAATTGCCTTCAATAACTGGGTTGAGAACTGGCCACAACATGAAGAACTAACCATAATTGGTACATGTCTACATTAGCACATTCATAACTCCTATTGATTTGGTGGTGGTGGTGGGGGGGGGGGTGAAAACGCTATTTATTAGTGTAGAGCCCAACTTTTATTTTTAGACAAATTAACTCCTAACACATGATCATAGACTCCAAATTATTCTAATGATCTTGAATTAGGATGAATGTCAAACTTATAGGGAGCATGTTTTTATGATCTTCCTCGGTAGGTGTAATGAAACAAAATCCCATGCGTACAGATAAGGTGATGTTTTGGGACAAAGGGAATCATCACATATGAGTATACCTCACATTCATCAAACATTAAATGCACCTGAAATAATATGTAGCTCGGAGGTTACACACATTCGAAAACGCCAATTTTGAAATGAGGCTTGGTGGGCCAAGGTAAAGTAGTTTTGGCCTTGACATGTGCCTAATCATTTGGAGGGGGGGAGTAGGGGTTAAAATAGTCGTTTTCAACTCCGATCGAGAACGGAGGTTTAAAGCCTTACAAAATTGTCGTTTGGGATCGGAGTAAAGAACAAACATGTTTAGGCCCAAGAAAAGAGGTACCAGCATGGAAACCAACCTCCTCAAGGTTAGGCACATGTCAAGGCCAAAATTCTTTTACCTTGGCCCACCAAACTCCGTTTCGAAACATGCATTTTCGAACGTGTGTGGCCTCCACATGGGAGGTACGCTCATATACTATTATATCCTCTCTCTGACGTTTCATATCACCTACCAAATGAAGGGTAAAAATGTTGATTACCATGTAGAGCCCGTGTGTTTTCATTTCATCCATATTAACACCTAAATTGAGGTAAAAAAAATACCTAAATTGGGGCACGGCATTCATGGTAAACCTTTATTCATGTAAAATTTAGATGAATCAACAACAACCCTGGAGGGGGCAAGGTATTTTTTTGCACACTCCCCATGGTAGGTGTTGAGAAATGGAATACCAAGTGATCACCTAGGGTTAGAGGAACATGGAGTTTTACACCTCGAGCAGATGGGTAACTTGCGACACAATGAGGGGTTGTTTACAACATGGACCATGAAGTCATCCCAAGGCCCTGTAAAATTTGTGATTGGTTGTTGAACTCGTCCTGAGACCACTTCGGTTTACACCAAGGGGAAAAATGCCCGAGTGATCATGGAGTTCGAGGTTCCCAAAAGGCATACTTCAAGGTCTACATTATCCACTGACATGGTCTAACAGGTTTTGCGGTGGGAGAGGCAAAAGAGGTGCTTTGGTAGGAAAAAATAGGGCCCATGGCAAAGAAATATTGTTATGATAAAAAAAATTAATGATATTTAATTTGGGAAGAAGAGAAGACAAGAGAATGGTCAAACTTGATTTATTTTTTCAAAACTGCCCTTTTTGGGCATATATTGAAAAAAATCAGCACATTCACTTTTTGGTTCATGGGCATTCCTCTTGGTCCACATTCGGTTTACACCTAGTGAGGGCCCAAAGATGTATATAGATTTTTTAAGAGATCAGGCCATGGAAGTTGGACCATCAAGTCGGACCATGGAAAAGGCCATCTTCCATGGTCCGACTTCATGGTCCATGGTGTAAATGGGGCCCGACGAGAAGGAAGATTGGATGATATGAAGCAAGATGCTCCAAGTTCCAACTTGATATAAGATGATTAAGCAATGCCTGCCCTGATGATGGCTCAACAAATATGAAAGGTGAACAATCGCTCATAAGTTACAGTTGTTCCATATCTTGAATTTGTTTTTTTGATAAGCCGCCTGATGAAGAACGACAATGGGTATCAGTGCCCAAGAGATTCTAGAGCAACTTATTTATATTACCTGAAGGCCTACTTATGCAATGTGGTGCAATATATTAACCCTTAAAAGGACACAGGGTCTTAATATAAGGCCAAATACACGATTTCTACAGGCCTCATCGACTTCAAAAATCGTATGTTATATATGTTTACGGCCGGGGATTCGTGGCACTCAAGTAAAATCATCCATGCAGATGAAAAAAACGCAGTAATCATCTAAATGACTATTTTTAGGAAATTTGATTCCGGAAATAGAGTCAAAGGCCCCGAATTAGTCTAGTGATGTCACATTCAAATGAATCGGCCCTCAACCCCATAGGGGGGCTTTTTTTATTGGAGCCACTTCATCCACGATATCTTGGATGGATGTTCCTTAGTGAGTGCCACGAATCCCCAGCCTATGTTTACGGCTTTGAACCTTATATTACACATTGACTTATGTCAAGAAGAAAATATAAAAATTATTCATACTTGACATCGGTGGTCAACATACAACTTGTGTATTTGTATTCAAGAAAATCTAGGCTGCATATTTTGACTGAAATCTTCAATAACATCAAGGCATTTGACCAATTTGAAAAGGGTACTTGAAGAACGAGTATATTAAAGTCACTTTTGAACAAATTAGATTAAGTTGAAAGCATGTAGCTCAAATATGCTATTCTGTGTATGGAGAGGCTCAGTCTTGCCCTTTGAGACACTTATGGATTAAGGTGAACGGATCTTAAATGGACACTCCCCCCTCCCCCAATCAGTACACCCCTCCTAAGTTATGAAACACATGATTAGTACAGGATGATTAGCAAATCCAAATTCAGGCCATTTTCACTTCCTTATAATATTTTGGAGATCATATGCATATCTTATCCATTACCAAAGTGAAGATTATCTTTCTTATAATTGATCAGAAAGGTTCTTCCAATTATGTCGTCTATCGAGCCTAGAGGATATAACAATGTTTGAACACGCGCTCCAACCTCGTTCAAACACGTGTCTTTTTGGTCTCCATTCTTCATTTCCACTCCTAATTGAACATCACTCAAATATAGGTGTCCGTTTAAGACAAGTAACCAAATTAAGCATGCTAACCTTATGTTACCTTGGAAAAGGCCATTGAATGGGGATTGAATGCCAGTGGGTCTAATGTTCACGTGCAATCAATACCAGTCTAGGGGACCACTAAGTTGGAGGAATGGTCCACCCTACCAACCGGCGTTGGTGGAGATTCAAGAGATTAGGTATCCAAGATGTGCAATTGTAATTGTTGCCTAAGGGATCTAAGTTACCCACTCCATTGTCTTGTGGTGTCCATTCTTATTGAAACTTGAGTCATTGGCACTACCATATGCGGTCTTATTGTGGGCACTTCCAATTTTGATTCTTGGATCGGATAAGGAATTGTCTCATCTAGTTACTTGCAAATACAAATCACTTAGATCAACGTTTCAAGTTTCAGAAATAAGAGTTGAGATGCAAAATCTATAAGGCGTCAAAATGAACTCTCTCTCTCTCTCTCTCTCTCTCTCTCTCTCTCTCTCTCTCTCTCTCTCTCAATCGTTGGTCTAAATATTCTCTCACGGGCTGCCCGGGGAGAAAAATATGAGGAAGGAGAAACAAAACAATATGGACACCGGTGTAGTCTGTGGGACTTCCGGCAGCACAATCTAGCTCTGAAAACACCCACGCAAAATCTCTAGCTACGAAGTGAGGGTTCTGAGTTGAGCAGATGGCTCACAATATCTGAGGCTCTTAGGCAGCGTGATTTTATTCCTTCATACTCAGACCACTCTCAACGTGCGAAATCTTCCGGCAGTATAGTCCGGTTCTACCAGCTCAGAAGGTTCTTGGAAGTCTGTTGCTGAGATTTACAAAATTCAAGAACTTATAGTAGCAACAAGATGAGCAAATCAAGCACTGATGATTTCAAGGTGTAGATCTAAGTCTAGTATATGGACAGACTTCACTTGAAATGTGACTACAAACTTGAGCTAGTACAAGGCTTGCTTGAGTTGGATGTTTATTTGTCAATCTTTTTAAACTGTGTGCAACAGTGTATGTAGAGATGGTGTACGTTACCTACCTCTAAGGAAGTGGTAAAGCCTTGTTGACATCGATAACAAGTAAGAGGTCTGCTAACACCTGATGTACGCTCTACTTACATACTTTGTGGTATTCTTGGGGAGCATGGGCACAGGTGAGGACCTCTTCTACAAGTGCTACATGCCTTCCGAAGATCTGTCCACTCAATTTAATTTCCAAGGACAACATGCTTTGTGTCCGGAGTATTGAAATTGAGTATATCTTTCTTGTTTTACACCAATATTTTCTCTCTACTCTTTGATTGACTCTTGACTTGGGCTTTACGCATATTCTGTTGATAAAGCAGTCGGGTTAGGAAAAACATACTAAAAATATAACAACCAGTGTAGTCATTGGGCTATACAGGAAGAATCAGTTGGTTCTGTGACTCTTGATTTTTCTGAAGTAAATAAGTACATAGTCGGGGTAACTCTGTAGACAGTTACTATTGCCTGATATTCGGCACACAACTATAACTTCTTGATACTGTGAATTGCCTGTACTCTGAGCTTCATCAGAGTTTGGCCATGAACATTTTTGACCCCTCGTAACTGTGTTTGAGTAAGTTGCCGAGGTAATTCTGTCTGCAGTTACAGACTAATGAAATAATTAAACCATGTGGTCAACCGGATTTTTGGTTTGGATCAGTGTTAGAAAATGTCATGTAATTAAGTTCTTGACCCTACCCCATACTGACCAGATGAACGACTGATGTAACTCTATACACAGAAATAAGAACTCGGAAAACAGATGTGACTATACCATGTGTTCATCTGAATTTTCTACATGATCAACTTGAGGTGAACTACAAGTATTAACATAATCTCAACAATTATTACCTCAAGAGGTTGAAATAACATGTTGATGGACGAATATTAATTGATGGCTTGATTATCAAGACCCTTCCATGCAAGGGATGTATGTTGTCATTACTTAACATGACTCTACCATTATAGCGATGACATATCCTATCCGGACAAGAGTTTGGTCAAGACAAGATTAGTCAGCTCTCTCTCTCTCTCTCAATGCCATGCCACTGAAATTTTGATTTTAAACTCTTACATTAATCTACCTAGAAATTGTCCTCTTTATAAATAGACGACTATATGCTCAAGAGATTCTAAGTCTACATACATGGAAAGAAGTCATACTTACCATGAAATGAATGTAACAAGGATGTAGATGTATAGAGCAAAATAACCATAGTTACAATCGTGACCCACGTCTCTAACCCATGGTAAAAATAGGGTTTGCAAAAACTTACCATAGGTAAGAACTCCAATATAAACCCTTAACCCTAAAAATAGCCTCCTTTTTACCATTCACACAAGTGAGAGGTGTGGTTGGCTTTGTGTATACTCACTGGGGTAGTATCTAATACGTGCTAAAAGTGATAGAAACTAGGGCTAATCACCAAGAGGAGTATTCTACTTGGAGTAACCCAATCATGGCCAAGGAACAGGTTTGAACACCCATATGTCGGTTTGCAATGAGTGTTTTAATTTGAAATACTACAATGCATTTGAAATGGATTAAGTATGTGCGACATGGATGACAACTAGGACCTGCTGTTATTTACCTCGTGTACGTAACTAATCCTCAAATGTTTGTTGGTTGGTTGCATGGGCACAGTTGAGGCATGCCCTTCACACCTTCAATACAATGATGTATTGTGATTATGACATTTTATGCATCTCTATTGGTTGAAGTTACTAGGAACATTTCCCTTGTAAGTCCTCCATACATGTGGTGGATTAGCTATGTGTACTTTGAGGTGAAGCAAGAAGATAGTTGATTGAACTTCCAAGGTATGGGACAGTCAAAATCAAACCTTTGTTGTTGGATATCATTTGATAGTAGACAACCTAAGTAAGGTACATATTCTTGCAAAGCAACTTAATCTATGACACAACTTGTCTATATTGTACAACACATCTAGTTAGGCATAATTGCAAACAACTCTATTATGCAAGCTATCATTGTGTTACCAAATAGGAAGATGCAAAAGAAATAGAAAGAGTCTTGTGAAAATTCCCACCCACCCACCCACCCTTGTATTGCAATGAAGAGAGGTTGAAGGATTTGGCCTCTGAAAAGAGGAAGTTAAAACTTTGTAATTTTTTTTAAAATTCAGCTATCTTTGGATTATCCTTTAGTGACGCGGAACCCACTACCTAATCCTTCACATCCTTTTGAAATTGGTTTACACACTCCGTGAATGACTAACATCGCAAAACACTAACAAGGAACCAACATGGAATGGAGAACTGATAGCTATGGGATACGGCCCACCATTACCTACACCCCATCCCTGCTGTTCGAACGACTCTATCAGCCATTGATCTACCGGAGCTGCATAAGTTTATCCAAGACTGCGACACGACAATATTTGCAGAATGCGACGATGAAGGTGTGCATTTGCCACTTTTGCTTGATTCACTCAACCTCACCCTCTGGATTTCACTGCTTGTCACAACCACAACAGACCCCAGCCGAACCCTCGCCAATATCAAATCTGCTCATGCCAGACTAAGTGACCTACTCATGCAAGATGAGCAGGAAACCACGAAATCGATTGGCATCTGCTCAATGATCGAGGAGGCATTGAATCTGGCAAACAATGATGCGTTGGAGTCTAACTCCACACGATCCCTCGCCGAACCAGTTAAAGACATCACCAATGCTGCCAACACCACACACCCTCTCTTGGCGAATCTCAAAATCTCTTCACTAGAGATGTCGGCACTCGAGGATTTCATTAATAACATCAACTCCTCGCAGGCTGAAAATGATAAGCAAGCGATGGTGTTGACACCAACACCAACAACAACACCGACAACAACACCAACAACAAAGTTAGTTATAATAATCTTCTATGTGTTTTAGGTATGGTTGTAACATGTCGGTTGGCGATCGTTTTACGGTCTATGAGGTCTAGATTTTGTATTCTCTTTTATCTGTCATGCTATGTGAATCTCCAGAGTGGTCCACCACTCCGCAAGATCACTTTTAGTTAGCATTTTAGATTAAAAAGTTATAATGGATAGGGAATTAGAAAAAAAATTAGTTCATTTAGCATTTAATCCCAAAAAGGGCAAGGTGAATCACCGAAGACTTTGGGCCTTCACCCCTGAAGGGAAATAAATTAGTTAAGGCAGGCTTAGTAAAATAGATAACTAGCTAGTAGTAGAAATTAGCTAAATTAGAAAAAAAATCGCTAATTAGGAAATAAACTACCTCTACATGAAGAAATATTAGCTAGTGAAATAAACTAGCTAAGAGGTTAAGTTAGTACATGCTACCTAAGCAAAAAATAGTTTATTGGTTAGTATGGGCCATGCAAGACAAGTGGAGGTGTTCAGCGTAAGAGGGCGAAATTGGCGTGAAGACTTTTGAAGAAGAAGGAAAAAACAAGGGGGCCACTTGCTTCTTTGCCAACTAGGTGGCAAAAGATTAGCAAAAATTTGAAGGACTCCCGTCGGAGCCACCTCAGCAAGAAGATGACAACTTTAGTCGGAAAACCCCCGAGTACAAATTTGATTTATTTTGGAGGTGGGTTCGTAAAAACGGAACCGGTGACGGGAGGGGTCCAACACTTTCGTCAGAGGGTTTAAAAATCCCTCCCCACATATTTCATTCTCTCTCTTCCCCTTGATACTTGGGTGGAATCTTACTTCTGTGTAGTTAGGCAAAAAAATATTTTTTTGTTTGTCATTTTTTTGTATTAAGGCTTGAAAAAACATTTTTCCTACCTTCTCCTAAATAGTGTGTGTGTTTGTTAACATACAAAATCTCTCTCTCATTTCCCTTTAAAGGTACGTTAGAATAATTTTTTTTAAAGTTGAGGTATTGTAGACCTTAGTGGCTGATGGTATAAATGCTTATTTTACTATCTTAAATCAAATACTTATTTTTTTAATAGAGTTCTTTTATATTTTTATTTATTTATTTTTATTTTGTGATCTGATTGAAGAAACAATGAATTATGAATTTCCAAAGTTTAAATGTAAAATAGGGTATTCATTTAGGCAACGGCTGCTGGATTAAACATGCTGGCCTTTGAAAAGCTTTTATATCTAATATTATATATTTTCTCTCCAAATAAAGCTCTTATCTAACTTTGAAGTCTACTTAAAACATGTCATTTGATCAAGTAATCAATTTCCAAAGATTGAGTATATAGTTTGAACACTACTACTGTCTAGGTGTATAAAATCAATACTGCCATGTTGAGGTGGATGTGCAAATCTAGTTGATATTTTTTCCTTATAATTAATTTTATGGTTTTTCTAGATTTATATTTCATGATAGATTTGAGTGGGATATGAGTTAAGAGAGTTTATTTTTTTCAAGTTAAATGTAGTTTAGACTTTTAGTTGACTGTTTGCGTTAAAGTGATGCTGCTAGATCCATCTCTGTTTACCTTTCTAAGCTCAAATCCTTCTCTAATAGATCTCATTGTTAGCTTTCCAAAGGTGTATGATAAGCTCCAATCTGAGTAATAATGAATTAGTTATGGATTCTTCAAGTTAGAAGTTAAATAAGTGGAGGTGGAAGGAGTGGTTGATAGAACATTGTCCTTCCAAGCCATATAATTCTTGTAATTCTGATCCGGTTGTAGTGGATTTTAGGTTTTTAAAAAGCTAATGACTTATACTAATAAATTAATTATGATAAAACCAAAATTCTAGTGTATAAAAGTGATGTTTTCACCATTGAATAATCTAATGTTGTACAACTAAGTTAGCTACAAAAAAACGGAATAAGAACTGAAAGAGTCCGTTGAAGGGTCGAGGAAAAACACTTGGAGCACATTTTGAGGATTGAAAGCATGACAAGAAGGTAGCGGCTCGACCTACATCAAGACAAAATCAAACAAGAAATACTCAGGTAAGTTCACTAATTCTAGCCTTTAATTTAAGATTGAAAGGAGTGCGACTAAGATATACATTCTTGAAACCTACTTACCTATCTCGTAAGGTCAAATGATTCAACTACTTGACCGTCAAGGGGGATACGCAACTTCGTTGTTCTCGGGGCTCTTGGTACGTTTCGTGATAGTATCTTTGATTATTAGAAATTTTTTGTATATGATGAAGTTTGATTAATCACTGGCACGACCACTTTGCATGTTGTTGGTGGAAAGGTAGGATTAATGACCCAAATCCATTATTATATCGTTGGCCTCATGGATTGGGTGTTATGGCCCCAATCTATGAAGATTGTACAATATGTTGAACCAATAGGTCATTTATCATCCTAGTTCCATTAAGTTGAGTTTTGTGGTCCATCCAGTGTAACATACTTAACGATAAAACCACCAAACATATTGTGAATCCTTGTTGACATGAAAATCCGAATTGAGAATTTAATTTGGTAGGGTAACATTATCCTTCAGATCGTTGAAGTCCGAAAGGTTTGAACTGTCATTTGACCTTCAAGGAACCTGTACAAGGTTCTAGAAGATTCCAAGCTAAAGGATGTACCAATCAGGTAAGGGGTGATGCCTAATGTATGAATGTACTAAGATGTGATGTATGGAAAAAATTAACTAAGTAAGAAGGAAATTGTGTAAAGGGTGGAATTTAAGCCAAGTCCCCTTGCTTAGAAAATCTAAACACAACTACATAAGGAAGTAAGAAGGGATTGATGGATCAGTGAAACCGTTGTTATTCCGTCCATTGAGCCAGGGTGGTATGAGTCACACCCGGTTGGTATGTACCATTGTCATCTCAATTCATAATTTAGAATTGTATTGGTTCCAAGGCTTGTGCGTCTGTGTTTAGACTAGGTCGTAGGTCTATGTTAGAACTAGGTATGAAAATGATTAGTGGATTTTAGAGCCACAATAGTCAAAATTGAGGCCCAACCTCTAGAGGTGCTACAACACAAATTCAATCCCCTTCTATAATCTAAGCACTCACCTTATCTCGGGGAGATCACTCCCTCTTTAATTGATGCATACACGTGCACTCATGACCTATTTATCGGGGGGCTATTTACCTTACAATTTTTTTTAAGGCACGGTTATTTTCAAAATAAAGGTAAATACTTATATTTTAATACATCCTATTAGTAATTATAAATTTTTGGGATAATCATTTAAAATATCTTATTTTACTTATACTGCATTTTTTCCCCTTATATCCCAAGTAACCAATTTTTTTTTACTTTACCCCAATTTTTTTTTCTCGAAGTCCAACTGTTGTCCATTTTTTTTACACCCCTAGTAGTTGTTTCCACACTATTTTGCATGTACTGACTAGATAAAAGAGGCCATTATATGTCATGGTATTCTACATGTAAACATGTTTCACTATTTTAGAACCCCCTATATTATATGTACGTTTTTTGCGAAATTTACCTACAATGAATATATTGGACCCTATTTTTGATCGCACGTTGTTTCTACAATTTTCGCTAGTGATCTCCCCAAGCACCTTATACACCTACCATCCAGGTTCGACTTGGGCACCTACAAGTGCAGGCCACCCTCATCGAAGGGCTTGTGTGGCACTTTTAGGCTCCCTCAGAGTGGGGTGGCTCAAAAGCTCCACATGCTACGAGCATGTGGTTTTTCATTGTGTAAATGCATAGAAGTCCATGTTCAAAGTCAGAATATTCAAATGCTATCCACTTGCGTAGGTTCTTGGTGTTGCAATCTTTGATGTCCACAAAAATTATCAAAACATTTCTTCCATGCTTTTGCATTATGGTTATTCTTGCATGCTTTAGGTGTATTTTGTTGTTTTCATCCACTCATCAAAGAGGACACTCCTCTACGGTGATGTGTGTTGTGGTCATATTTGTGGGAGTTTTTGGTACAGTTTGCCCTTACATTATGTTAATGGTGTTACGGGTGTGGAGAAAAACCCACAAGCACAGAGGGTTTTTTTGCACTTGGTCAACGTTGCTTTGAAGTTCCGTAATATGGAGCAATCCTGTGGGGACGATGATGTCATCTATTTTGTGAATTGAGACTCCATTCATTGGGTTGAACAACATGTTTAGAGAAGGGTATACATTTTAGTCTCATCCTCAATCCATTCTTCAATATTTTCCAACATTCTTCAACATTCTAATCATTCACAATGACAGTCTAATCATGTACATTTTAACGATTCTAATCATATGAACACACAATATTTTAATTATGTACATTTACAATGTTACAACATGTTACAACGCATTCTAGTTTTAAGGTTTCGGATTAAATTCTACATTTAGGTCGTCATACCCTGAAACCCTGCACCTCAATACACATGGCTATGACCGATATACTTTCGTTCCTACATGAAAATAATCATAGGTGTCCATAGGCATGTTACAAGGATAGTAGGTATGTTCTAAACTCTCTATGTTACAATTTGAATGTGTCACTTCCAAGCTAGAGAGGATGTTATGGTAGATGTGAAGCACTCCATGACGACTTTTTTTACAAGGAGTCCATAATCAGAGCACAATGTCCATGGAGATAACGACTTTGACGCTGTCGTGAAACAAACTCTTATACGATATAAAAAAAATAGTATTGTTATTTTTATTAGTTTTCATTGACTTTTGTACATAATAAAGTAATAGAGAAGGTTTGGAAAAATTGTGATTATTTTCACGGCTTTTGTTGACTTTGAAGACCTTGTGACATTAGAGTTAGTTTTTATTTGATTTCAAATTAGTTGTTGTTGAAAAGAAATGTGAAGATTGTTTCATCTTTATTAACGTTTGTGGTTTATATTTAAAAAATATGGATAGATATTATTAAGGGGATGATGTAGATTATCCAATGATTATGTGGGTGTCCATTAGACCCATCATGGGCGGAGGTGTTCTCCATGTGGCTTGAATAAGGAGGGCGGTCTTTCTCTCCCTAGGGGACTCTCTCCAATTTTAAAACTTAGAGTTTGAGTTTCCGGAACTTTAAGGAGGAAACATATATTTTGTATAACATTGATTTCAATAAAAATTGATGAGCATGTTCATTTTGCTTTAGTAATTTCAATGATGTGTAGACTACTTCATTTGGAGTTGTTATGAAAAAATTATGGGTTTAGAGTGAAGGCAATTTTATTGCCATCGGAAGCTAAGAGTAGGTGTTTTGAACACATGTGAAAATGTGACACATTTTGTGTTTGTTTTCAAATTTTTAGAGTACTCGAATCATGTTTTAAACTTTTCAAAAAGTTATTAAACTCTCAATTTGAACATAGAATGTAAAAGTTATGATCATAGAAACGTGAAGGTATAGATTTGTCACTGAATTTAGGAAGTCTGTATTTAAGAAGCCATAGAAGATGGACAAAGTTAAATTTTAAGTTTAACATTTTAGGTAGCATAGATAATAAATTTGGATTTTCAAATAATCATGGCTCACATCATTTGGAGTTTTTATGAAGAAGCTATGGATTCTTAAGTGGAGAAATGTATATCTGTCATAAAAAACTAAAGCCTCAACTTTAGCATGCCATATTTGTGAAACAATAAACCACTTTCTTTTGAATTTTTTTGGTATGTGTGTTTTTGTGTTGGCTTTCCAAAAAGCTATTGTACATATTATTTGGATTAGTAATGCACCTATGACACTCATTTGAATGCTAGTAGTAACTTTGAAGGGTTCAAACCTCTACACGGCTTGTTTTTTTTGCATTGTGCACATAAATTTGTCGTTTTCAAATGTCATAAGCAACCATGTACATTATGATTTTCACCATATGTTGGACATAGACTAGTTGCAACTAAGAACCCTGTGTTTTCCCATAGCAAAACCCTCTCACCACAACAACGGTGTTTTTGAAGAACCTCTTTGCTCAAAGGTTGGCATTGCGCAGTCGGTCATAGCGAGAACAAAGACAATTGGAGAAGGTGCAAGTTTCCATCAAACAAGATGTATGTGAAGAACCTCTTCGCTTAGAGGTAGGTATTGTGTAGTCAGGCATAATGGGAGCTACAATTGGAAAAAATGCGAATTTCCATCGAACAAACTATGAAGGACTTTTATAGATGCCAATATCCAACACAAGTAGGGTTGGCACCCATTATACCACTCTTTCATTTTGAATCCCTTGGCAAGTTTGCAATTTCAGTTGGAGCACACAAAATCAGAGGCCCTCCTCCTACATGCTAACCTCATCAAACATATTCATGTGCCACGAGTTGTTCCAGTTTCTTGGAGTGTTTTTCTTTTGAAATGTTACTTGAAATTCTCCTCCAAAGGCTTCAATGAGGAGAAGGTCTCACGTTGGCTGGTAATGGTAGGTGAACCCGCTAGAGTAGGTTATTTGTCTTGGTACCACGTTGTGAGCCAAAATAAGGTGTCCACATGTGGTTTTAACCTCAAAAGTTCATTAGGACTTGAAGGTGACATTTCTTTAGATACCCAAAATTATAAAAAAAGTGAAACTGTGAGTTTGAATTGGAATTAAGCTTTAGGCTGGAAGGTTAGTATTTTAAGTGCTAGATAGGCGAGTGAAGTAAGTAGAGGTTGGCTTGTTGGGTTAGTGGGATCTAAAACTTAGGCTTGTGGAGTTGGTTTTATTGACCGAAAAGGGGATCAGGAGTGTCCAACATGGGAGAGGTGCCACTGCACCCTAGAGAATTCCGGGAGGCAGGAAAGGGCGGAAGGGGGTCCAGGCAGTTGGGCCTCTCGCGCATTTTCTCTCTCGCTCTCTCTCACAGCAAGAACAGAGCCTGCCGGAATAGGGCAGAGCCCTGCCGAGCTCTGGGGTTTTCGGCCAGGTACAAGCACATCAATCTAGGGGGAATGCAGCGGGGCGAGCTGGGTTCAGGGCAACCGAAGTCGAGGAGCAACAGGGAGATTGGCTGGAGGTTGTGGGGGGAGCTGGGAAGCAGGGAGCTGCGGGAAGAACTGGCCAGGAAGAAATTCGGCTACAGATTTGTGGGCCAGCAGGCTTCGGACTGAATTTAGGCCATGGATTCAGCAGCGCAGCTGGCTGCAAGGAATGCAGTACAGGTTGGCGAGTGAGATCAGAGCCTCAGGATGAGAGCCGGTTCTAGATCTGGAGTCAAGGCCAAGGGCCTCGGCCAAAGTCTGGCGACAGAGTGTTCTGCGAGCCTGATGAGACAACTACATTTAGTTACAGTATTTTGTTGACGGGCCTAGCATCGAAGAAATTCAGCTACAGATGGGTGGCAAGGTTAGGAACTGCGGAGGCAAGTTGGTTACAACTTTTTCTGTTGGGCTAAAATGTGAAACATTTGGCCACAGCTTTTGAGGGCAGAACCCTGGACCGAAATTAGGCTGCAGATCTTGAAGCTCGGCTGCCTGCACTGAAATGCAGATTACAGGGTGAGGGGCAATGCAGGGTCCCTTCCCAGAGTTCGGCTACTGGTTACTACAAGGCCAGGGACCGAGGAAAGAGAATTGGCCCACAGGTTGGGAGCGAAGGGCAGGGCCTTGGGCCGAGTTCAATTACAGACATTTAAACTAAGAGGGGCCACAACCGAAAATTGTGACAGGTTGAGAGTAAGGCTAGAAGCATTGCAACGTGGCCAGGAAGGATGAGAACTGGCGAAGGGTACATCAAGTTGAATCTTAAGGGACCTATAATGGGAGGAGAGGTGCATTTAGGTTGTTAGAAATTAGAGTAGTTGATAGGACAAGTGCACAAGTTGTGTGGGAGGTTAGAAGAGAAAGGAGATGTGAGTGTGATTGCATGTAATGATCATCACAAGTGCATAAGTATTCTTTAATACTAATGTCCTGTGGAGGTTTAATAAAAAGAGTGTGTTTTGTATTTAAATTTACTGGAGCATGAATGTGGAGTTCCCTAGAAGGAGAGTCAACAACGACATGTGAGCCATAGACTTCCACTCGGACTTCAGACGCAAAGGGGTGGGGGTTTATGGCTGACACACACTCACAAATACCTCAATACAAGGGTTACATAGTGTATGCTGCCTCAAGACCACGGCTCCTCCATGAAAAGTGGGTACTACAATTAGATGCAGCGTGGGCCGACCTTTTGAAACCGAATGTGCAGTGGTGGGCCCGCCTCACATTATGGTGCCAAGTCGTACAAATGAGGCTTTCATAAATATGGCGAGGGAAGAGAAATATAAATTCATGGGGGTTTAGGTTGTCACATCAACCATAGACATCCACAATGTGGCTACTCAGACATATGAGAAATTCCTTTAGAACATGGAGGAATTCGATGTGGGATGCATTCTCGCCCTTCCATGTAACCATCCACACCCTTTCACATGGTTGCAACATGCATGTTTTGTAACATGTAATTTACTTGCAATTTAGTAATATTTTTGCATGCCTTGCAAGACCGGTGTTCCCACTAGCCCCTTTGCACAATCTCTTTGTAAATATTGCAAAATCGTCCTCCAATGTGTTCAACATCATAGAATCCTCTGCCAAGCATCCCAGTGGAGATGATGAATGACCGGTTGGTACAGAAGAAAAGCCCACCATCATCAACCTCTCGGAAAACAACGTAGATGAAGCGGGTTGTGTTCATGCTGCTCTTCACTGTCCACAAATTGGCAATGTTGAGAGCATTATTGTAAGTCGACATGATGATGCCATGAGCGGCAAAACCAACATCTTTGCGGACAACACAGAGTTGAAGATGCCGCATGAAAGCAATTGCAATGGGGACCACATCTTCAGCCACGTCCGAAGGCCACAAAGTGAGGTCCACATTATGCCCTCGTAGTCGCCCTCATCACATGTAGAGCCCTAGCTTGGCCTATTCTCCCACATTCCATTGACGCAAATGTAGTCGTTGGAGGAAATCCCACGTTGGCTAAATTTCTCATGGCATGTTATGTCGTCTCAACCCGACACCCCACCCTCTGCATGTAAGGGCCAATGTGAATAATCCAACACACCACATGCCTTTTCCCCGAGGGCATAATTCTTCCATGCCCATTGTGAAAGAAATGGTACTCGTCATGTCAAATTTGGTTGTACCACGTCTAAACGATGTTGAAGGAACTATGGACACATATGCATTTGAAGATATGTACACCATAGCCATACAAACAAGTGAGGATGTTGTAGAGAGGCACGATGTTACGACTGCCCATGAAGTTACAACAAGCGAAGTCATTTCACATGCAAATGTTGGCAAATGAGTACGTGGAGGTGGTCATGGGGGTGGAATCTTGGGGTAATTGTCATTTCCGTCATTGCATAGACACATTATTACTTTGATGCCCGTCGGTCTCTACTTATTGTGGATGACATGTGCACATTGCATTTTGACTCCATCAAGCATTTTTATTTGGGCGATATGCTACACACATTTGCTACAGTAGTTCGAAGAAGCTGGGCATGGAGGTGGGGCTTACGCAAAACCAACGACCAATACTGGGCATTCGTAGGCCAAAAAACATATGGTGGTTAATAGCCATGATGTAATTAAAAATAGAATAAAGGTTCTCAACATTGTACTGAATACATAGCATTTAACATGGTAATAGGCACATTTCATGCTTGAAAAAAAGAGTTTGAAATGACCATATCATAATATAAAAATAACCAAAATAAAATAACTTTCTTACTTGGATGCCTATAACCATGTTTCTTTTTGTTTCCACCGATCGCTCACAAAAATTGCTTAGTGCTCACATGGTAATGCTCACTAGTCACTAGTCATTGCTCACTGCTCACATCGTAGCTTCCTCCCTACAAGTGCCAAGAGTCCTTGAGGGTGGAATGTCCAGACTTGGAATGACATTGTTCATCATACTAACACTGCAAGATGCCAAGTCACATAACCTCAAAATATAATTCTTAAAACATAAAAATAAAACGTGAATTTAGAAATGTGAAATCCGACTCTATAGAGCACTAATAATATAACTTGTTCACCTAAATACCTAGTAAACTTGAATTGAATTTGTCAACATGTGGGGGTGAGCTAAGGTAGCATTTCCATTCAATTTCGGCCACCTTGAACTAAGAGTCTAATGAAACTACTAAACTATTTAAAAGATCGGATGAGCCGCAACACATTTATTGATGAGAATGTTGTGGCTCCACTTGCTCAAAATGTCTCATTACTTAGACCCATTCTTTGCATGGCCCACACCCACGTTGTATTTTAGAGTATGCAATTCGAGATATTTTTTAGATCGTGGTGCATACTACCAACCGGAGGGCCCTCCAAAATATGTCAACGGGGCCGCCGTGTCGTAGTAGAAATGAAGAGCCTTACATTTTGGTTGAATAGGATATGGAAATTCGATGTAAGCTCATTCCGATAAGAAAGTTAAGGAATTGACAAATCGTTTGGTCCAAAAACAACAAAATATCAATTTCTTCTTCCCTCTTTGAAACTAAGTGGACGTTTTCAAGTATGTTAGAGTTTTGTTGGATGGATATGTATGAAATAGTGGTGTGTCCGACAAAATGGAAATGGTGTGTTGTGTGGGCAAGAAATGGTTAGTGATGATTAGGCAATGGCCCCATGAGGTGGCCCATGTTAGGTCCACCATGAAGTCACCTTTGCCAACTATGACTCACAAGCCTTGTCCAAAATTTATAACTTGTAAGATGTATTGAGAGGACCTTTTAGAAGAACCAATGACTTCAACGTATGGCCATATATGCAATTTCTACAAGGTTTGTCAAGTCTAAAGTTCATATTTTATATTTGTAGGTATGAAACTTTAGTTTATACATTCTCTTATGTCAAGGAGAAAGAAGAAGAAAATTTGTGCTCATATGTGATATTAATGATCAAAATACTAATATACATGTGGCCAAGGGTACCTTGGATGCACACTGAAACCCAAATCTTTTATAACGGTAAGGTATTCAACTGACTTCAAAATGCGCTTGGGTGCAAGCATAGTAAAGTGGACCAAAAAAGTGCTCCGGTATATGAAAGCCATGATTTTCTTGGTCAAACGCCTATAAGTAGTAGCAAAATGTTGTTTAAAATAGATTATTTTTCATGATGACCTCTATTGTTAAGTTAGGTACTCAAATATAGAATATCAATATGAGATCTTCAAAACCTATCATCAAAAGTGACGCGTAAAAGCAACTGACTAAATATAGTTTTGAACGTAAATTTCATGACCTTAAATATTTTGAACTTGGAATTTCTTTTCATATTCCTTGAATTCATTATAAACTTGAGGTCATCGTAAATTTTTTTTTCAAAAATTCATCAATTTAATGTAATGTAATTGTATTTTAAACAAGTTTTGGACAATTATCTTTTCAATGACACCCACTTGCACCACCACTTGCACCGTCTTCTAAAATACATATACGTTGTTTGAAATTATTTTTTGTGAACATAAATTGCTTGGCTTTGTAGATTCATATGTTTTCTAAATGTTTATGAATTTTTATTTCATAAAATTCAAAGTTAGTATATTGTTTTGGATCACTTTCACTTAAACCTGAGCAAGGATCAAGAACTGTCCACTTTACCGTGCTTGCACCCGCCTAAAGAATGGGTTAATTTTTGCTAGTGTCACTTTTGGATGCAATTGGTTTAAAATGGAAGCATGTAGCTCACATAGGCATACATTTTGTGCATGGAGTGGTTCATATTGAGCCTCTTCAACACTTAGGGGTCAAGGTTTGTGGAGCTTATGTGCTCACTTTTCTTAACGGCATAGGTACACATACTTCAGTGGTGTATGGCAAGGGCTTGTGCTTGAGAATGAATGTTAAGAAGATCATATGTGTTACGATTCGGATTGGACTATGAACTTGGTTTATAATTATCATTCTAGGTTCAGTTGTTAACATGATTGGGTGGGCCTATGCAATCACTTAATACTACGCCTAGAGTGGCAACTCGCATTCTATATGCAAGGGAATTACATGGCAAATGGGGACCGGTTTTGCAAATTATCAAGATATTCTTATAAATAATTAAACCACATTGAATGTGGGCTTTTGTTTTAAAGATATAAGAAAACACACCTTCAAAACAAGTTGAAATTACAACATTGCACTTGATGTGGGGAAAATATAAGTTATATATAAAAAAATCAAATAATCAACGTCGGGCAATCCGACGTGAATATGAGCCCGTTGGCCCTACCCTGCTCAAGAATCCTCTTGGTGCAGGGTGGGGTTTATTGCCTACCTTGCGGTGGGTGCGCTCTTGGCTTCCTTCATACCTAGCTAGTTTTTTCCGTCAAGTAGAGAGAAGATTTCACAACGGGATCGAACCACCAACTGCTCCGTTCGGAAATGGGTACCTCTCCACTATCACCCGGTAGTTTAGGGTCATCTCGGACCATATATATATATATATGAATACTATGTGTTCATAACACAAAGAGGATGGGGGAAGATTACAACTTTAGCCTCGATTATCATCACATTAGTGTGCTACGAAGTGGTATTGATATTGGATCATGAGGTGTATCGGGAAGTGTACCTTGTAGACTTGCGGCTTGTACATTATCTACCACATAGATCAAAAAATACCATGGATAATAAATATGTTAATATGTCACATAATGTAGCTGAAATGTTAGACCCATAAGCCATGGGCACAAGGCGCAGGCCCGCCTTGGCCTCCGCATGGCGGCTGGCTAGGTGGCCTCCCGCGGTTGGCCAGCGGGGGGCATTTAGACCTCTACTGGAGGTTGATACGCCAGGCAGGCACAAAGTGCCTTGCTGCGCCTGCCTCTGTCTCCCCCCGCCTTTCATTTGCCCTATCTCAGTGTCGTGAGAGAGAAAGGAGAAAGAGGAAATTTGAGTTCCGCAGTAAGAACTTACAAAAAATTACATGGCGGAGGACGGCGAATCCGTGGCTTCCGAGCTGGGGCGGAGGGTCCGCTTTGCCACCCTTGCCGGCGGAGCTAGATGAGATTCATCGCCTCCTCTAGGCGGAGCGGCCGATGGTTGCTCATGTGCACGGCACTATAGAGACTGTTGGTGAAATAATAAACTCAAATATATAATTTCTTTAGGTTTGTAAAGTGCAATAGAATTTAGTCTTCAGGCTTTAGCAAGATGTCCCTTCAACAAGTACTTTAGGGGGTCAAAATTAAAGGATTTTCCTTTACTTCTTTACTTCTCAGTTCCCGAGGAGGCCGGCTGGGGCAAAACAACCCGTACACTTGTTCCTTGGAGGCAAGGGTTTGGGCATCCAACAAGGAACGAGTGTATGGGTTGGTTCACCCAAATCCGAGGAGGCCCTGCCCTTCCTTTCTGTTAGTCAAAGTTGAATTCCACTGTGAAGAGGATTTTTCTGCTAAACACGAGCGTAGTGTGAAATCACCAATGACCAAGTTCTGGATAATTAGGTCTAAAGAGGATTATGTTAGCAAAAGTTTAAGGTGGGCATTGGGAGGCCAGGGACACTACACCATTTATGGTATTTAGTGTCACGTAGACTATTTGCGAACGGCCTAAACTAGACACCTAGAGGTCTCAAAGTGTCACACCCGCTAATTGCCACTATGATTCCATTCGCCAACATAAGTGACTTCTTTAAGTGAAAACATATCTACATCATGATATTTAGAGTAGCACATTGGGATACGTTAGATGATAGTCTTGCATTTTAGTATGCGAGGGGAAGATATTTTTGAGCACACTAATGGCAAGTGTCATGTGTTTACATTTTTAGTATGCAAGAGGAAGATATTCTTGAGCATACTGATGGCACACTTGAATGCCAAGTGTCATGAGTTGACGCTTATGGGGAAGTTGTTAATCATCAATGTAACCTAGCATACGCCTCAAAATAGGGTAAGTGACACTATTATGCATGTGACACTAAATACCGTAAATGGTGTAGTGGGAGCACCATTGTGTCTTGAAGGGATTGGTGACGGTTGTGAGTGGGAACACCTTTCACCAATTACAACCACCATACATCTAGAGATGAATGGTTGAGCTAACACACTAAAAATGGATTGATTGTCGACATGTTTAGAATTGCATCGGATTGCAAAATTAGAGACAACATAGCGCAATGGAAGAGCCGCGTCACTGAGGCGTTGTGAACGCCTCCCGTGTGGTCAGGGGCTAGGAAGATCTCAGCCATCGATTGCGATCTGACAGATCTAAAGGCTATGTTGCCTCGGCTTCTAGCTTCTCTTCCCCTTGGGTAGAGCTTGAAAAACTTCACGTTGGATGAAATCTCCACCTTCATCCATTCACAAATCTTGGATGAAAATTTTCAAACTAAGTCCTTCATTAAAAGGACTTGTAGAGGAGATGATGCCAATGGGGGGGGGTTCAAACTCCTACCTCTTCCATCTGAAAGGTAGAACCAAAGGTACTAGCCATCAGCTCAAGCCCCTTTTGATGACCAACCTTGAAATGAAATGAAATTTAACTATCATATGAGAGCATTTGTGTGGGATTTTGAAGGTTCCCAGAGGGTTCCCTAAGTTCCCAATGGAGTTCTAAAATTATACGGGTCAAGAGAATGGCATCATTCGGCAATTATGTAGTTCTTCGTGGTTGAGGATCCTCAATACGATCCTCAAAGTTGTGTCATTCAAAATCTAGTTTATTAGGTAGTGGTAGTGCAACCTAATCACCATGCTACTAAAAATGCATACAAAATGGAAGTGGTAAACCATCAGCAATAAGAATGTATGGTAAATGAAGTTTATGCAGTAAGATACAAAGCGCCTACCTCACATGCACCTAATGTATAAGATTCAACATCATTTGAAAACGGTTAGTTTATGTATGTGATGTGAATATCAACATAACACAATTGTTATATATGTCATGTATCTCATCAAGTTATTGTAGTTTGTAGTGAAAAACATACTTTAACTTTACATGCATGTCTAACCTAGATCTTTCGCCATTTTAAAAACTGCACCCTACACATGTATGGAGCTTGGTTACACACCAACAAGCTTCAAGTAGTGAAGAGTTCTCACGCCTACTCCCTTGCTAATGAGGTCCCTTAAGCCAACTTCTAACCCTAAAGGATGTGTGGTGTGAGTATATGGTTATATACGTAATTTATATGGGCTTCACCACGTTCACAAAACATATATTATATGTTTATGTGTTTGAAATGTTCTTAGATACGTTGTCTTATGTCAGGGAGAAAATAAAAATATACTCATATTAGACATTGATGATGAGAATACAACATATGTATTTGCATCCAAAAACATCTATGTTGCATATTTAAACTTGAATACTCAATAGCATCGTAGTGTTTAACTTATTCAAATAATGTACCTCAAAAAAATAGATTTTAGATAGGATCACTTTTGACATGGTTAGTTAAAAGTGAAAATTTCTAATTCAAATACGCTACTTTTTGCTTGGAGAGGCCTAGTATGGGCCTTTTAGACGCTTAGTAATTTTTCACCTTGAGTGCTTTGCCCTAATGGTTGGGGTTTGGGTTTGCATTTGTACATGTCACCTCATATGGTTTCCCTTAAGTCCTTTCAAAACCTCCTTGAAGGGTATGTTGTAACCTCTCATGAGCATAATCTTTTGCATGCATGATTACATGTAGCGAGAAATTACGGGCATGTATATTTTACTAGTTACAGTAAAATATTCTAAGTGGTGTGTTTTCAAAACAAATATGTACTTTTTTCTTAGGGTTTAGTAAGCATTTTGAGAGAGAGAGCTGGGCATTTCTTGAGTATATCTATGCTTACTTTCAAGCTTAGTCGTTTCTTAAAACATCCTCTTGTTCAAAGGCCAACCCATTCTGCTACAAATCTATGCACCTTTCAAAACCCAGGAAATGGGTGGGACCGTTGCTCATGACCATATCTTTGCATAACTATCTCTATACTTTTGTAACTGTCTCATCTCGGTATGCATCTAAATAAGTTGAAACCTTAGTCACTCAAACTATTAAGGTTTCATCCTTTGTAACCTTAAGTAAGGTGTTGCATTCTGTATCCAAATTTGACAAAGTCAAGTTCAAAATAGCATATAAGACATGTTCAAAAGTACTTCAAAGTTCTATCACAAATCAAAACTGCTTTGTATTCCAAATCATCTTGTAGAATATCTAAGCAACATACATATATTATTTATGAATGAAGATGATATACAAAACCTAAGGGTGTCGTCAAATTTGTGAAGGGTCTGCCTCACCTGTGCCCATGCCACCAACCAATCCAAAGAGAGGGTTAGTAATGTACACAAGGTGAATAACAACATAACCCAATTGTTATCTATGTCACACAATCATGTATGACATAATCATGCATTTTGTATCATTAAATACACATACTGCCAATGAGTAGTCTACATGTTCCTTAGCCATGTGAACCTTGTGCAACCGAAATTTGCGGCAGGTTACACACACCTCCCACCTTAACTAGTCCACACCACTTACACTAATCCCAAAAGTTACTTAGGGTAAAGTGCCACTGCGGCTTAGCCTTTGAAAGAAGGTTCTCATGTCCTCTTTCACTTAATATAGGATTAGGTAACAATCCTTAGATGCATAGCACCAAATCTATGATGGATATTTGTTAGGTAAAACTTACCTAACCCTAAAGTAATATTCCTTTGGGGTTATATTTTGTTACCGGGTCGATTCATTTATGCTAAAGTAAAAAGAAAGTATATATATATATAGAGAGAGAGAGAGAGAGAGAGAGAGAGAGCAGTCAATTCTTGTCAGGGTTATTCTCTAGTTAGAATAGGATATGTTATCCTTCTAATAGAGTTATGTTATGTCAAGACAACATACATCCCTCATTGAATAGGGTCTTGTTAATCATATGGTTCATTGCAATTCGCTCATCCCTGTATCAGTTCTGTGCGCATAAGTCACTCTTAATGTTAGGTCTACATCACCCCTTAATTGTTAGAGCAACTCTTTACTGGCCGTAACCAAGTGAGTTAACAGATCTCAAGTAGAGGCAGCCCAATTTTATCTTCCCTGTCAGACCAGACTTGAGTCTGCATATCTGTCAACTACTTGTTGCAGTCTCATATTTCTTCATTGAACTCTCAAGGAGATGTTACAAAGATCCAAGGGGTGTTTTCATAAGTCCATTCACTACTGCTGGTTGTCAACTCAACTTTAGTCAATAAGACATCAGTCGTAAGCGCTCCTGTGGCCAAATGGTACTCTCATCGCTATTGTCCTTAACATCAGGTCATGTTACATTCGGTTTTAATATGTCGGCTTCCTCAGCCAATTACCCAAAGCATGTAAATCCTATGAGCATTACCGTAAGTGTTCATGATCATGTCCATAGAAGTTCGTGAAAACAGGATCAATGCGACCAATTATTGCCTTATGAACCAGGCTCTTCGAAAAAGGCCAACGTATATTGCAGCCAATGTAATCCTGATTCTGTTTTATTGTGAAGGGTATTTTATATTGTTGCAACAACACCACTCAATGAGTATTCTCATTCATTTGCTGTTGTAACCCCTTCAGTACTCGTCTCTCATACGGTCACTCTGGACCTCCTTAAGGTGTAGTCTATACATCCTTTATTCTCTTTCTGTTTTAGCTCTACTCTACTTCGTATTGCTACTGACGTGTTTCTGTATTCATCGTGTAATACAATATTATTTCAATGAAATCTCATGATAGTAACCACTGTTTATTGGTATCTTGTGACCATTAGTGAAACACCTCAGACTAGCATCACCATGTTATCCTGGCCATCACAAGTTCTAATAGCAGATCTAAGTATCCACGAAAAAATGTAGAGAGTATGTAGTGTTTTTTTCCTCAAGAAAGCAAAGATTCATGGTCAGGATTTCAAATTTCAATGTGAAATTTCTTGGGAAATCGCCATGAATGGACAATTCTTCAAAAGGTGCTCAGCACTTGTAGAAGAGGTCCTCACCTGTGCCCATGCTCCCCAAGAATACCAAACAGTAAGTTAGTAGAGCGTGCAACAGGTGTTTTCAGACCTCTTACTTGTTATCGATGTCAACAAGTCTTTGCAACCTTCTTGGAACTTCAAAATATACTCAATATTGTCAACATATAGTTGCATAGAATGAAACTGTTCTTGATTACGAATTAGGAGAATATCAGATAGTGGATTGATTGCCCCTGTATCGTTAATCACTCTTTATGTATCATCTGAATTTTCAAGTATACCACCTTGAATTCACTATCTGACGAGCCTTTCTTGCTCATCTTGGTGTAATATTTTCGTGGAGGAACTTGTGTAATCTCCTGTTATCGGAGCTTGCTCAACTAGTCTGTGAAGCAGCTACTTAAATTGCAACGCTACTGCAGTACAACTACTCAGTCTGTATTTTGCTCAATGGTCAGCACTCACACCGCTCATAGAGGTTTGCGGACTTATTTCCCAGACTGTCACTCTTCTTGCTCCAGCGTATTGCTGCAGAGCAGTTTTTACGGCGTACTTCTATCTTGGCTCTCTTGCTGTACTGACGGTGTGTCTGTGGTGGCAGACTACACCCGTCTTTAAGAGCTCCTGTAGCGTGCATTTTATACGGGCAGCCCGTAAACAATTTTTCGTGGCCCGAGTTTCACGGAATTCAGAAACTGGCAATAGAGATAAAAATAGAGATAAGTGTATAGAGAGAGAGAGAGAGAGAGAGATCATTCATGCTTCAACATTGTAACATCAATCAAATGAGCTGGCTTGCTTTCTATGACATAGACTACTCGAATATCACTTGTGGAATATATATGACAACATGAGTTTCCACGCATTATCTCGAAATGTAGCTCTTATGTAACAAATTTATGAGGTGAAAATAAGATCCAATGATGATCATTTGTCAAACATTGTAGCACCAGAATGTTCAGAAACAATCCTAGTTGTACGCCCTAACCTCCATAATATCACCCTCCTTAATGTCACTCCTTCTCTTCTATCCGAAAACCCTAGGGAATGGATGTTCTTAGTGTAATTCTTGCTCCTTATTGTCACATTTCCCTCCCATATATCATGGGTTTGACAATTGAAACGGGCTTATGTCAAAAAAAAAGGTTTACAAAACAAGGGCAACATAGAGTGGAGTCAGACGCCCAACAACATGCTCACAAATTCCATCATTTGTACTAGGATTAAAAATGTTAAAAATGGGAATGAGCAATGGGCTCTTAAAAATGTTATGAAATTGCCCATGTGTAAAGAGTATAGTTGTTTAGTAAGCGGTTCAGATTGTTATGTCGGTCCCAGAAGATAATGCTGAATTTTCAATGGGTCACTATAACAAGATTGGCCATAGTATGATAGCCAGTTAAGTTATGGCACGGGTGCTGAAATTCAGGACAATTACTGTGACTATGGCAACTGGGCAATCAGGATGTGCCACATGTCTTCAAGGAGTTGGTCTTCACCCATAACGTGATATAGTAGCCTTGCCATTGCCACGTCCCCCAACAAAGTGGCCTTCCGTGCAATGAACGGGGACAACCGACTGCTAAGCTTATGGCCGGTTCACACGGGTCCCAAATCCTAAGTCCCAACGCATTTGAGGTCAATCCGAACAATCTCGGCCGTTGAGAGCATGAAAGTTGGGACTTACCACATCATATGGGTCCCAAGTGCTAAGTCCCAAGTATGACATGGATGCCTACATGGCAACGTTTTTTGGAGGTGAGGCTCGGGACTTGTGTCGACAGTTGGGTCGAGCAAAAAGCTAGACCCAACTCTCAACACGAATGCCGAGAATTTTGTCTAATATAATCTAAATCTGACAAGATATCTGAAAAAAACCATTTTTAACCCTAGATTGTAGAGAAGGTGGACTCTCTATCTCTTTCTCTTACACACACTATTGTGTGATTGTATCTTTTGATTTGTCATATAGGCTATATAGATTGGTAAAATATTAGGGTTGTTGTGATCAAAATGGAGGGATTTTCTGAAAACCAAATTTCAAGAAAAGTAGATAAGAGGATTTCATTGCTCTAGAGAGTTTTTTTTTCGTACATTTGTGCACAACTCATATACTGCATTTCATCCATTCAATTTTCAAGGAGAGGATTCTAGTTTTTAAAAGATTGGGGGCACAAATTTTGAAAGTGGAAAGACAAAATGTAGGGTAAATAAAAAATGATGTGATAGTAGTAGGTGAAGAAGAGGATACACAAATTTTGAGCACACCCAAGAAGAAAGCACTTGACACAAAGAAAAAAAATTGTTTCCAAAAACAACAGCCCTCAAAAAAACAACAGTTTCAGAAAACATGTAAGAATGACACTTGAAGGAGAAGACGACGATTAAGCGTTGGGACCAAATTTAGTGGAAGGATAGTGATGTGGACACATCAATTGTTTTGCACAGAGATGGAACCATGCTTTGTGAAGAATGGCAAAATCAAGGTAAGTTGTATTTTTTTTGCAAAATGCCAAATTCAAATTGGGGCTAATTGGACCTTTTGCATGGCCCCCCTTCCCCCTCCCATTAGGAGGGCAAAGCTCTTTTAGGAGGTTGGGATTAGAACCCTAGTTTCCTCCAACATAATATATATCTCTACCATTGAAGCAGTTTTTTATTCCACTTTAGATTCATGTCATTTCTACCATCATGTCCTCACATGTTTATTCATTTCATTGTAAAAATTGATACATAGTTGTCATACAAGAACGATTGCACTAGATCCTAGATTTTCAAGACCTAGTGTAGCTTGCAAGAAGATTTTTTTTTTTGCATTTTTCAAAGAAATACAAAGAAAACAAATTGGCCACTAGGATCTCCGACAATGATAGACATGACTGAAATTTTTATGAATTATGGGCTAGTGGTGGTATCAAGCAGGTTAGTCATAAAGCATATAATTGTATCAACAAATGATGCAGATTTACCATCAAGTCATAGTCAAAGTGATTGTTCTGAAAAGGAGACCAAATCATCTTTCAACCTAAAGAAATAATCAATTTTCTATTAGAAAATCATTGGTATCTCTGTAAAGATGGTAGAAAATCATATTGTCATGATGAAGAATTTTGAAAAAAACAAATGCATTGCTAGAAATAGTATATTATCAAATGGATAAACTCATAAATAAGTTGTAGTGTCTTTCACTACTCAAAATCTAAGAGTCCTTCAAAGAGTCCTTGTATTGTTGATTCTCTAGCCAATTTGGCTTTATAAAAGTTTTTGGTGAATATCCAATGTGCTTGAGTTGTTTCATGTAACAATCTTTTTCTTCTTCTTTTTTGTTCCTTCTTGTTCATATTAATTTCCAATGTTCACCTCCTTAAGGTTTTTCTCTCCTTCAACAAAGTTATCTTGTACAACTCCTCTTTGCAGTGCTTGCATCTTTCTAATTGTTGCATATGCAATATGAAGCATATTTCTTTTCTAGAATTCTCCTAATACATAATATGTTTAAGTTTATGATTTTTGCTTCTCTAACCTATGCCATATCAAATTCATCTCTATAGATAATGCACACATTATGAAGAAGAGATGCATGCAATGACAATTTCGTGAACATTTTGTAAAGGCATATCGATTTTTTTCAACAATATTCTCTAGCTCTCCTTCAATATGCCAAATGTTTGTTTAACTGACATATGTGTGCTTTTTTGAATGAAATTTCAATATATTTTATCACATGACATTCTTTCTTTCTATCATTCGAAAGGTGAGTAAAAACCAGGTCCTAGAGGATAAGCTACATCTCCAATGAACTTATAAGATAGAAATACTCCTCTCATGGTCTTCTTAGTAATTTTATTTATCTATTGTGATTTTTTTGGAATTAAATTCAATCATGTATACTACCAGCCATCCAAAACCATAATCCCAAAACTTGCATCATGCATCTACAATCTCTTTAAAAAAAAATACTAAATAAAATGCCTTCCTATATGTACAATGTAGTCAGATCCCAAGAAGGTGCAATGATGGGGAATACATTGTAACTCCCATCAATTGTTTCCAACACATGTAGAATGTCATCTAGCTCCTCATAATGTTGAAGCAATTATTAATGTTTTTATTTATTTATTTATTTAAAGAGTTAATGTTGGTTTCTAAAAAACCAAAAGCTTCACATGATTTTTAATAGCTTTGCAAAGTTCTCTTACAATTATCAAAGCACCACTATGTGCTATCCCATATAAATCAACACACATTATAAAATATTTCCACTTCCTAATTTGCTAATGTCAGAGAAACCTAATTGTGCTAATGTCAAAGAAACTTTAGTGTGTATGAGAACAAATTTTCCCATGTTTGCATCAAATTTCTCCAAAACATGTCCTAAAATTGTGCACAATTTTCTAAATCCAGGGAGATTCATTTGCATACACTTTTGAACATATTCCTAAAAACTAGCTCAAAAGATTATCCTCTACATATCCACCTACCCTTTCATATTGCCATACAGACCTTGGAGGGTTCATTTGACATGTTTCAAGAATGAAAACGGCCATCAACATCATTTCAACATTTTGATCATACATAACAATTTGTTCAAATGCCAATGAGACGACAATCAAGTGTTATATAATCACGAAAAGAGCAAGGACAACAAAAATGTGTTGTCTTCTTTCATCCATGGCTATAAAATTTGAAAAGATGGTGAACACATGTTTCTATGATGATAGAAGTACTTGAAGACATCCGTCGGGACATTGCATTGGAGATGGGGCTTGGGACTTGTACATGGGACTTTGCACTTTATAGGGGCAAGTCCTAAGTCCAATGTAAATCATATTTTAATGGCCTCTTAAGGCTCAAAAATTGGGTCTTGTTGACATGGGTGGGACTTGGGACCATGTGTGAACCGCCTCATAGTTACATATGCATAAGTTGAGTTTGAACAATAACTGGTTCAAATTCAAGACCCCAAGAAGATCACCGATCCATTTAGAGGGTTTACAAAATTATCATTAATTTAATAAAGAAAAACCGAAAGATGCCAACATGCAACTGATTGATCTTGGAAACACTAGGATCTTGACCAATTATGCCCACAAACCTCCTCAGACACTACTTACGTGGTGAATGAAAGTCGTTCTTCTTGAACTCCTAAATGGTCAAATTGTTTTTACAATTTATAGATTAATTTCCAACTTTGACTTCTTATAACATTATTAAGCTAAGTTTGTATGCTAAGCGGGGCCAAGAATAAGCCGGATTTTATTTGGAATTATACATTGTTTATTCTCACAGTAGAGCACTGCACTGGCAGATTCGAGTTGAAAAACTCAGGTGAAGCACTGTACTGATATTATTAAAATGGAATGGTTGATAGTGGCTAAATAATGTTATCTTGGGTTTCAAAGACATTTTATCTTTGTACAAAGTTTGGATGATTAGTGTTAACCACATCCATACTACTGCAATGTTCAAAATATTCATGGGCTTGATACATTATTTCTAATTTGAAGGATGACTTTAAGAATTCATAAGATAATAGAGTTATGCGCAAAGTCTCTCAACGAGGGACGAAATCGTGGGTTTGATCCTTTTTTGATATACTTTTCCATTAAGAACTTGTTAACTTGTCGTATGTTGGAGTTTGGAAAGATGGGTGAAACTCCCTGGATATCCTCTTATCATTCCCAAATCTTTGAGAGAACTTTAGAATCTTATATAGGGTATGTTCATGGTACCCGCCTCACTAAATCCCGGATTGGCCTAAGCAAAGCTAACTTGGCCCACCCATTCTAGTATTGTTCTCCCTCTTTAGTATGACACATTTGGGAAACACAAAAAAGTCGTATTATTGAGGTGTTGTCTTCTCATTAATATGACAAATGGCGTAAAGTTGTTGTATTATCAAGGGAATACGAAAACATAAGTAATATGAGCTTATATATATATATATATATATATATACACAACGAGTTTAAGCAATATAGATGGTATGAAATAATAACTTATAACTCCAAAAAAATACAAATATTCTCAAGAACTCTTGAAAAATAGGAGTCCAAAGATCTATGGTGTTGCCTATCCAAGTTAGCAACTGTCATCTTATCTAAATTCCCTACTAGCTTTTGAAAACTAATAATTTCATTAACACCAAAATATAAAGAGTTCTCTAATAAGAAACTAGACAACAATGATGCATGACGTTTAGCAACATACTAGGCATGAGGCCACTCTAACCCTAACCATGTCCATTTTGCACTAGTAACCCTAATTCTCATTAAGTTCCCAATGGTAAGTGAAGTTCCCAAGTAGTTCCCAAGTGAAAATGGATGTATTTTAGATGTACATGACATAGATGAAAGGAATTTTAGCATTAACTACCATTTAAAGAAAAGAAAACAAAGATTCTAAATGTCGCATTATCGAGTGTCGTAGTCGTATAAAAGAGGGAGATTTGAATTAAGAAGTTTGGTCGCGCATAAATGTGTCGTAATATTGAGGGTGTCTTATAAACGAGTTTCATATTAACGAGGTTAGACTGTATGACAAGCTACAACGATGTGTGCAATTAGGTTGCCCCAAGCTAACTCGTCGACATCCCACACTATTTTGAAATTTTATTACCATGGTAAAAAAAGATCAAAAAATGTTTCACTATTGTTGCTATGCAAATTAAAAAACAAAATTATAAATTTTTATGTTATGGTTTTGATCCAAGGTAAGTTTGCATGGGTGGAAAGGCAACCTAATTGCACATATTAGTGTAGATGTGTGACATTAACTGATTGTAGGTTTAGAATACTTGATCTTGTGGCCTAGTTCAAGCTGATTTATCTCCAAAGAATATGGGTTACGTATAAGATCAACTAAGCAACTTGAAAGACAATGTCCCTAACATACTTCTTCAGCTCACTCGTACATAGAAGGTGAAATTACGTTCAATAGCCTCCCACTAACAAGTGTCAAGAAATCAAGCAATCCATCACCACACAATGCATGCAACATGAGCATTCCAACAAGTTTGTTTAAGAAGTGGATGATGTCCAAAGAAGAAAATTATCAACGTATTTTTGAATCTCAAGTGAGCATATAAGATTATTATTTTATATACAAGGGGGCGAGGGGGGGGGGGGGCGGGGGTTAAAGGGGTTATAGGGGCGTTATATTAGGGTGGTGTTATATTTTTAGTATTATATGGGTGTGTATTTGTAGTTTAATGTCTGTGTACTATGTTAAGTTGGGGTAGGGGCATGTATATGGGTGAGGGGGTTTTATGGGGGTGTAGTGGGGGTTTGGTGTTCCAGTTTCCATTTGTTGAGGATGAGGTAGGTGAGGTATTTGATAGATATTTTGTTGAGTCTTTATATAGATTGTGTGATGATGGTGGTAGGTAGGTCAAGGTGTCTTAGTTATTTGGCTACGAGTTTGTATGGTGTCGCGGGCACCAGCGGTGAGGACAATGCAGGGGCGTATTGGTCAGTAGTTAGATCACAATTTTTTGAAGAGTGGGTTGTATGTGTCCATTTTGTTTTTGGGTGACTATGTCTATGAATTTGGTTGTGGCAATATGTGAATTTGATGAGTTGTATAGTGATATTGGGGAAGGGGTGGACATGTTGTGGAGGGTCGAACGGTGGGGGGGGGGGTGATGGTGAGGATGTTGTGTACTTAGGGGTGGCATAAGAAGATCTTGTTTGTTTCGTTTCAGTTTCCAAGGTTAAGAACTAATATGGGTTATATATAAATACAAACATGATACAAGGAGGCTACGAGTAAGTACCAACCGCACCTTTGAGTTCACATATCTCACATGCCTTGTAAATGTCACTCTAGTATATACAATTATATGAATGTATGTAGAGATAGGGCTCCCCTTGCCCACGAGTCCTTATTCAAAATGCAGTATTGTAAATTTGCATGATCAAATGCCATTAAACTCTAAGGAACAAGCCAACCAATCAAAATCCATTGAACACTTTTTTATTTATAAAATTGCATTAATTTTATTGTTAAAAAACAATTGAGGTACCTAAAGCCTTTTGGCATACCAATTTGAATTGTTCATTATAGATCCATCAATTATGCTTATCACATACGATAAGGAACTTACCACGATACTATGGATGATTTGCAAAGTTGGATTGTTAGTACGAATCCATGCACTTATTATGCCCACATATGACATGGCTCTTAACCTTAAAGCGTCTGAAAAGTCTTATTCATGCCATGACATGCACCAAAACATGTAAGCTACATCATTTCATTCTAACTCATTACATGTCAAAAACGACCTATCCAAACTTAATTCATTCATCATGTGCACTTTTTAGTTTGTACATGGTATGAAGATTGGACCCCCCCCCAAAAAAAACACTAAAAGTAATACATGCTATATGATGCCATAGCTACTACTGCATAGTTCTATTGATGTGAGTAAGAAATTAGTGTGGGCCCCTCTATTTGTCGAGTAGGGTGGAAATAATGAGAGTCCAAGACCCGGGGTCTTCCCCATCACTTTTCCTTAAGACCGACGACCGACACCGTACATAAGATAAAATTGTCATCGTACACAAAAGTAGCCTAGAATAAGATATCACAACATCAAATTCTTAGAAAGTCAAACGATGTCGTCCCCAAAGGTTTCAAAGTAAAAACTTGACGTGGGTTGAAAATTAACATGGCCCACACCAATAAAGACTATTTGTTGTAGTTGTCATCCACTGCACATCTGTAGAGTATTTAAACTGAATTCACAAAATATGCGGAATCCTCCATGTGTATAGGGCACATAATTTCCATGCAATTCTTGAGCCATTGGAGCTTGCAAAGCAAGCTTGAGGATGTTATGCAAACCCATGAATACAAAAATTATATGATGATTTGGAGACTCAAGCAAGGTTTTCAAGAAATTGTGTATGTGCATAAGGTAGAAATATCATAAACCGTGAAAATAAGGTGATTCGCATTGAAGATATGGTCTTACAATCATGAGATAATTTTCCAAGATAGACGAGAAGGATTCATGAAGAATGCAAGTTGTTTCATATTTTTTTGCCCTGTACAAAAAATTCTATAATTTTTCAAAGTGGAAAGTTGTCAAACCCCCTACTTGTTCACTAGGTTCTGCTCACACTGAACATGGTAATCCGCATTTCCATATAGAACATCACCTAAACCGGTTAACTCATGAATACATTAAATAAGACTAAATTTGGCTAAACTAAGTGTACACACATTGAAGTTGGTAGCCTCGCCATGATCGGTTTCATAAATGGCACTTCACTATTCTGATGGAGGTCTAATGCACAGGTAGAGGGTGGTTAACGGGTTTGGGTATTTCTACATTAGGTCGCATATAGAGCTTGAGCCCCCTTAGAACTTTACGGAAGAAGTAAAACAAATGAGAACCCAACGTCGGAATTGGTGACCCTAAACGAGGTGGGCCAACTTTATGATTCATTTTTCATGCCACATGGCATGTAGCATGAGAGCTTACTTGCCCTTGACCCTCCCCCGTGACAAGGATAAGAATACTTATGTGATCCAATTGATTCCCATTCCCACTTTCTAGGAAACCTTGACTTTGGTAACTTACGTGTGTTCCCAATGGTGTTCCATGGAGCATACCTTTATAGCGGGCTAGTGGAATATTGTTGAGAACTCCCCCCTCCACCCAAAAGACAAAGATCTCAAAGTGAATGTAAGTTTGACTTGGAGGTTGGGGGATGGATGTCGGAATATATGTGAAACTCTAAGTGGTCGTGTGGAGGCCTCACACATTTGAAACTGCCGGTTTCAAAACGGAGCTTGGTAAGCCAAGGTAAAAGGTTTTTGGCCTTGACATGTGCCTAATTTTGAGGAGTTTAGTTTCGAGATTGCTCCCTCTTTTATTGAGTATAAACATATGTTTTCAACTCCGATCCAATTGTGGTGCCTTCTTAGGGCAGCCACCACATGTGATAGTGCAGGCGAGAGGACGAAGCAAGGCAAAAACAAATCAAGCCATGAGGAGGAGCAAATGTGCATGAGTTTTGATGGTTGTTGGCACAAATAGTAGAAGTGACACTCGTCCAAAAATATTGGAGCTTAAATATGAGCTCTGTAGCATATCACTACGGCAAGAAGAAAATGGTTGAAGGTGTTGTGGGGTCGGCTTCAAGCTTGCAGACCAAATGTGGAGATATTTGAAAGGGTATATTGTAGTTGTCTCGCCCTTAATTGGAGTGATTTGACATGCAACCTATGAGAGTGGACATTGGGGTGACACCCAAGTCCCGTGAGGCAACGAGACAATGGCCACCCATATGTGTGTGTGTGGGGGGGGGGGGCTAAGCACCAATGTGGCACGAAAGAGGTGCTAAAGGATCACACCAAACCTTGAGAAGGCTAGTTTGGGGGTTGTCCCAAAGGGAGTTGCATGATGCATGCTAGGGACATCAAGACTCTTTTAATTGCCTATTTTTTAAAAACTTATCCTATCCAAGTGATTGAAATAAAGTTTAGGGAGGTACTTGCCATGGCTTTGGAATGGTGTAAAGAATGTCCCAATTGAATCAGGGATGTGGTTGGTAGAGCCTGTCAAAGTCTATAGGGATGTCAACTCCAAACGTGATAGTTGGTCTCACTTTGGGTGGACTTTCTATTCTTTGATGGTAAGGTACATAGGACCAAAAGATTACATGAGTGGGGACGGGGAATGAAGTCACAAGGTGGTGTCCTGGGATTTTCCCCACTCTTGAGAATAGTGCAGCTAGTCCTAGTGGAGCTATTTGGGCTCCTTAGCGACAAACACCGGTAAGGGCAGATCCCAAACTCCCAATTGAGAGACATGAGGGTAGCGGGTGGTAATGGTAGCTTGTGAGAAGTTCAAAGCATGTCCCTAAGACCAGAAGGTGGGGTGACCCTAACTCTAAACCTTGTTAATACAGGGGTCCGGGGTATCTCATAGTGGGGCATACGCCATGCTTTTTGCACTTAGATTTATTGAAGGAAATGGACTAACTTGTGCGTGACTTTGGTTGTGCATGGTTCATGGCATCACATATCCATTGAGTCCCACTTGGTGGCCACCATTGTTGCACAATGGGCTGCCTTTGAACTAATTGTGGGTTTGAGTTGAGACAACAACATGTGATTGTTGTAATCTTGGGGTGATAGTTTCCCGAATTATAAACTTGTACATATTTTGGTTTAAGACATTTAAAAATAATAATCATAAATGAAAATTTTTATTTTGACATTTTCTTATAGGATTTATTTATAGAGTGTTTCAAAATATAATTACATATTATATTGATACATTTTGCAATTTAGTTACATGCTTTAATAAGTTTTATTTTTCTAAAGTTGGATTACATATATCCTAGGGCAAGCTTCTCCAGTTGTTGATCGTTATGTTAAACTTACAAAACATTTCCTATATACGAAAAAACACAATAATTTATTTTCTTGATTCCATTAGAGGTTAGGGCCCAACCTCCTTAGAAGGTGAAGTAGTTGCTTGTGAGGGCTCATGCTATAAATTTACTGAATCTGGAAAAGCGACCTTGACGAGGACCGAACTTCTTGCTAACCCATGAACCAACCAAGTTTGTACCCTTGATGACGCCTTCATTACATGTGTTGTTGTTAAGGTGTAGTTAGTTTTAAGGGCCACTTCACACACAAGACTTCGAGCCCGTGACCATTATCTTCAGCACTCTCATTGGTGGAAATGGTGGAGCTGTTCCAAGTTCGCTTCACACTATGCTTGAGGGACCAAAGGAATATGTGAATGTAAGATGGATGTAAAGTCTATATGGACTCCTACATGGCATCAAATGGATCATGTTTCACGGTCACTTGGACCGTTTTCAAATACCATCTCTTGGAGGTAGGCCTTACACAAAACCGGGAGACCATGGCACTCCGAGACCGTTGATTTGTTCTATTTTATCATGTGTGAGGATCCGCATGAATAGAAATTCATTGAAATAGTATTTGGTTGAGGGCCCGATCACATATGACTTCACACTACGCTTGAGGGTCTGTGACCACACTACATGATTTGGGAGGTGTGTTGGGATGGCCTTTGGACACTTTCTTTTGGGCTCTCATAATTTCATGGTCACGGCTCTTGGCTTGTGTGTGAAGTGGCCCTAAACCACATGCAACACCTTGTAAAGCTCAGAGCCACAATCGTGGGCGAGACTGTGATGGCCATATAAACTTACAACATCCACATTCACATCCAACAATTTACAACCATTCTATTGAAATCCATTCAAACTACCGTATGATAATGCCATATGCCTCCAAAACACCCTAATTATTTAGTTCTAAGGGCACACATTTTGGTTGGGCAACGTTTGGTCCTTCCCTAGGCACCACATACTACCATAAAACGGGCGTTATCTAGGATTAGGGATGACTCCCAAGCACCCTCTTGTGGCATTGAGGAGAGAGAAGATGGCTCCCTTGCGGAACACCCTAAAACTTTCCGGGCATGGCATGATATCGGGCACCCAAAACTTGTGCCCACAATGGCACACCATGGCTTTGATCCACCCTCCAGTGTGAGTACTCTAAGGGCCGTTTACACCATGGACCATGAAGTCAGACCATGGAAGATGGCCTTTTTCCATGGTTTGATTTCCTTAAAAATCAATTTACAAAGCCTTTGGGCCCCTCACTAGGTGTAAACCGAATGTAGACCAAGAGGAATGACCATGTATTAGAAAGTGGTTGTGCTGATATTTTTAATATATGTCCAAAAAGGGCAGTTTGAAAAAAATTCAAGTATGACTGGTCTCTTGTCTTCACTTGTCTTCATTTGTCTTCATCTCCTCTTCCCTTAAAAAAGGATTCATTAAAATTTTATTATAACAATGTTTCTCTGTCATGGGCCCTACCTTTTTCTACCGGAGCGCCTCTTTTGCCTCTCCCACCGCAAAACCCGTTGGACCATGTCAGTGGATAATGTAGGCCTTAAAATATGTCTTTTGAGGACCTCGAACTCCATGGTCACTTGGACATTTTTTCCTTGGTGTAAACTAAAGTGGTCCGGGGATGAGTTCAACAACCAATCACATGTTTTACGGGGCCTTGGGATGACTTCATGGTCCATGGTGTAAACAACCCCTAAGTAAAATAGGCTCCCACAAACATTCTCTAGGGGAAGCCTTGACATTCATGCATGTTTGGCCAACAAAACATATTTGTCCATCCAAATGATCTTGTACTATGAATTGGTGACAACGTCAACCCCTAAATGCCAAAATAGATTCTCACTTTCATAGATTCTATTCTAGAATGTAAATTTCTTTTGATTTTTTCTAAGGCATATTGTCTTTCTACAAAGTTGTTACAGGTACTTTGAAGAGCTATATGACTATGATGAAAGCATGTGAGTTTATTCATGAAATCCATCTTATTGGTTTAGAAGCATTTTGGCTGTGAACATCCACATTTTGATGAAGCAATTAGTCAATAATTGCATCCAAGTGCTCTATAAAACCATGTGCTATCATGCTATGAAAAGATTCAAAGAACATAACATCATTCAACTGCATGGTTGTGTTCCATTCTATGTTTAACATTCGACATGGGCCTCCACTATCTTACCTTCATGGCAAGAAACTTAGAAAACAAGAAGAGACTGATGCCGATACGAATAGTGAATGCTACCGATATGAATAGTATGAATATTTTGAATAGCGCCAATATTTTTAGTGATAGTGCTGCTATGAGTAGTATTTTCAATGAATAATGCTCGGATGAACAATAATTTATGTGAACAGTACTGGGATGAACAATGATTCATGTGAATAGTACCGGGATGAACAATGATTCATGCGAATAATATCGGGAATATAACTCCACCCAAATTTCCATGTGTCAACTTGAATGTATGAATAGTAAAAAAATATCCTTACATTTTTCAAGGGCCCACAAAATATAATTGACATGTCCCATGATCATGGAACCGACCCACATGGCTGAATAATGTTATGAAAGTGTAATCACATGTAAGAATTAACAAAACTTGCAATATAAAGCAGGGTGTTCAACAAAGGCCAAAGTGTGGTATTTTAGCCATTTTTATTATTTTGGCATTCAGATACTTGACCATATCAAAATAAGACCACTTCCAAGTTCCATGTCAAAGATAACATTTTAAGAGTCCAACAAATGTGATGGCAACTTTCCTAGAAGCTTCCTTTAGGATGAAAAGTGCACACTCAATCATCCATCGACTACTGATGGGCCTTATGGGCACTTTGGGGTTAATGGTAGGACATATTACAATTATCGTAATCTCAAAACCATGTGTTTGATCGTTCTTTGAGGATTCTTTATGTTAAGAGATCGAGGTTTTGTTAGCTCGTTGTGTATCAGAGCTTGTTTTGAAAGTTGAGTGAAACTTTTTGGACCTCGTCTTTTCATCTCTCAAACTCTGAGAGAATTTTAAGATGTAAAATAGGGTATGCATATGGGACTCGCTGTCTTAAATATGGATTTGGCCTATCAAGGCTAGTGTGGCCTACCCATTTTAGTAGGACAAGCTAGAAAGTCAAATTTGAATAGCATGAGATCACTATTAGTGTGTGATAATTTACGCATTAAGAAAACTTGGGCGACTTTGTGTTAATTCTCATAAACTCAAGGTTTGGGACTCTAACCCATGGTTTCATATGCTTTACTTTACAAATAATTCTATTGCGAATCTTGTACTAATGAAGGTCACCCATCTTCAATCCAAGGGACGCGGGCTTGTATTGAAAATTTCCAACTCCACATACGCATTTGGATCTTGGATGGAAACGTGAATTGTCTCATCCGGTTAGTAATTGTGAATTATACGAAGATTGTCTTTTCAAGTGTCAACATATACCTATTTCAATTTAATTTAATTTTTTTCCAATACTTCAATTTATTCTAGTGTCTGTCATGATATTTACTTTGAAACATTGAATGGGACTCTGTCTTTTTTTCTTTTCAAACAACATTTATACCCCCCCCCCGCAATCACAAGGGGATCACAAACACACTTAACACCGGACATGTGATAGACAATTAGTAGATATGTATGCATATATGTAAGTATGTATATGGGTGAGTGGGTAGGGTGGGTAGGTCATTAGGGCAGTTGATAGGTTGTTGGGGGGGTTGTAACATGTCAGTTGTTTGGTCGTCACGTGTTGCTCGCTTAAGCAAGTCCCACACTCATTGTAGAAGTAACTATGGCCTTTGTTGTGCCACCACATGGTGTAATTGCATATGAATTACAAATCAACAATATTTGTAGGTTAACCCTTAAAGGACCAAGGGGCTTAATGCACATCCATACACACAATTTCTACAAGCCTCACCAAGTCTAAGAACCATATTTTAATGCTTTTAGAATTAAAAATATATATTTTATACATTATCTTATGTCAAGCATGAAATAAAAATTACACTCACATGAGACATCAATGATCAAAATACCAAGTACATATATGCATTCAAAGATGCCCATGTTGTGTATTTATACCCAAATCTTTAGTAACATCATGGCATTCTACCACTTTGAAAAGCATGCTAAAAGATGGGATCACTTTTGACACAATTGGTTAAAAACATAAGTATGTGGTTAAAAGACACATTTTTGTGCACGGATTGGCCTAGAACGGGCCTTTCATACGATCACGGGTTAATGGACAACTGATTTTAGCAAGTTTGTAAAGTATAAAGTATCATGTACCTTGCTTCCACGATACCTCTAACTAGATCTTTAGCTTGGCATGTACACACAAAGCACATGCACCCGTGATAGATAGATCGGCATGTAGGTAGGTATGTACGTAGATAGGTGGGTGAATCAATAGGTCAATAGATTGGTCACCACATGTCACTTGCTTAGGTAAGCCCTATGCTCATTTTTAAAAGAGATGGGTATGAGACCAAGAACATCCTTAGCTATTGCCATGAGGGACACCTTTAATCTCATGCCACCAACTTAAAGGTGAAATTTAAAATGCAATCTTGTCATTTACTGGATTTAAGGTTCTCTCTCCCCTTTTAACTCTTCTACCCAATGCGCGACATATAAACAGGAGGGTTACAACTCCTCTACAAAGGTACTCCTCGTCATAGTGAGCGAGGAAAGAAAAGCAACTCAATCATCAATAGTACGACATTGACCAAATAGAATCTCAGCTTCAACTTATTCTATATGGGACATTGTGTATTGTAAGAATTAGTTTTGATCACGGGACTCACAACTTGAAGTGCTCGTATAGAATGGACATGTGAAACATATAGAGGGGCTATTGTCATGTAAACCCAAGTTTTTGATCTTACACCACTTGATGTTGGTGCTTGGTGTACCTAAGTACAACGAGTGTTCATGCCCTAGGGCACTTCTTTTCTTTCAAAAAGATTAATCCTCAATAAAGTGCAGACATGAGTGTTGCTTGAGTGACGGGCCTTGGTACATATATGACCTAGATTCAAATACACACCGAATACATAGCACGTACATAGATGACCCATAATCACTTCTTCTTTGTACTAGGTGATGTTAACTATAGTTTCAATCTCATAGACCAAGTAAATTGAGAGCACATTTCACTGAATGCTTGTTGGGGGGCTTGTATGAACTAACGCATAGGTTATAGAATAATTATAGTTGTTTCACCGCAGCTCAAGTTCACTAGACTAATATGGGATCTTGACATTGATTTTGCGGTGACATCAACCTTACAAATTTTATATATTTTGTGCTAAGGTAGAGCATGCTAAAATCAATACCCCACCCAGAACTAACACCCTAAAATCTTGTGTTTTGTGTACATATTGATTTTGAGAATGTCCACCACCTCAACATCAAGTTTTCGTGTTGGTTTTGGGTCATCTACTGGTAAAACTTTGAACCATTCTAAATTTGTGTACTCAAGAATCCCATGTCAACTGCTAACACACAATTTATAAAAAATTAGTAGTTATGATATTATCTATGCTCGTTGCATAGAATGACAATTTTAGCACCATCTCCCTTAAGGAGTCCCCAACGTTTTCACCTCCAACTTACATGAATGGCAGAAATTCAAGTCTTGGCCGCCTTTAAGGGTCAAGGCATGCAGGTGTTATTCAATTACTTTTCTTATACAAACATCTACATTTCATGGGTTTGTGGTTAGCTGAGGATCAAAGAACAAACACTAAAAAGACAAAATGTTTAGAAGAGACCCGACTACGTCTTCAAGATGTATTAACTACTCCACACTTAATAGTGAACACAATTGGGAAGACCTATGCATCCAGTTTTGAAATCAACAAAGACGCACTTCCGATAACCATAACTAAAGTAGGGGAAGTCCGATTTTCAATCCAGTTTTTGCCGATGCTTCATTGTAGATTTGCTAATGCAACACAAGTATCTAATCGGTGTGTATATCTAATTGGTTCGGTAGAAGTTGTTGGAGACCATGAAAAACGAACCAAATACCCCCCCCCCCCCCCCAAATGCGCATGTGGAAGAGATGACGAGGCCGGTGTAGCTTGATGAGAGCTGACCACCTGGGCAGGCTCGACAAGACCGCCTGTTGGATCCATTCAAAGACATTCTTGGGACTTGAAACTATCTTTGCTGCTGTGCTGGGTCGGTCCAACGCGCCGACTGGACACAGTATTAGGGAGGCTGGCTAGGGTTTAGGGTTTTAGGGTTAATGGAAGCAAATGGGACAGTGGCCCAACCAACGGGGAGAACCGACCACTAACTCTAGTCACAGATGAACTGGTTGAGTTTGAGAAATAACCGGTTGAAGTTGAAGACCTCAGGAAAAATCATAGAGATTGAAGGATGGAAAGACCATTCAAGGAATTGTGAAAGGGTTGGAAGATCTTGTCAAAGAAGGTGATTATTTTTTGAGGAATCTATGGAATATACCTCCAATTAATGAAGTAATGGTCCGAGATGGTCCTAAACTACTGGGTGATAATGGAGAGGTACCCAATTCCGAATGGAGTAGTTGGCGGTTCGATTCCCGCTGTGAAATCTTCTCTCTACTTGACGGAAAAAACTAGCCAGGTGAGCAGGAAACCAAGAGCCCACCCACCGCAAGGTAGGCAGTAAACCCCACCTTGCACCAAGAAAATTCTTGAGCAGGGTAGGGCCAACAGGTTGAAATTCATGTCGGATTGCCCGACGTTGGTTATTTATTTATTTAATGAAGTAAAACCGAAAGATGTCAACGTGTAACCGGTCGGACTTGGAAACACTAGGATCTCAACCAATTATAATGCCCAAAAATCTCCCTGGACGCTGGGACAGCCCAACCTTTGCAGGTCGGTCACACCTTTGGACGAAGGCTGCCACGGCTACCAAACCACTCGAGCTCATGGGGACCCGTACCATTGGGAACATGCGCATTTCGTTTACCAACTCTTGAATGCGGAAACCCTACAAGACAAATGTGGCCTTTTATAAATAGAGAGAGAGCGAGAGAGAGAGAGAGATGTGTTAATTGGATGCTATTCTCCTTGCCTTCTTGTAGGATATGGAAACATTCCACTACACTAAGTAGTCCTATTAGTGTGGGTTAGTGTTTGTAGTTATGCATTGCTATAACAATTTACTGAGAGTATCATTTTTTACCCAATTAACGTCAATAGTTAGTACGCGCATCAAACAACATGATATAACTTACGTGGTAAGATTTGATAATGTCGATAAAGGTTAGAGCAACACGTTAGTCCAAAAGGTAACCCACACTAATAGGACTATTTGGTGGTAGTAGTGTGAGATGATTAGCAAATCCAAACCATGCATGTAGCCTTTTTTGCCTCATGAAGTTTGGAGTTCATATGAGTATCTTCTTCATTAGTACGGTGAACCAATTTCCGTGTTCATTCAGTGGTCATATAGGTCTCTCCCCGCCCTCCCAATCATGTTAACCATTGTGCCTAGAATGGTTGGCATACATTAAGCATGTAGTCCAATCTCTTTTATACACATGTCTTTTTGGTGCCCATTCTTAGATCCACATTTGACCACACACCACTCAAATATAGGTGTCTAGATTAGTGTTGTGTTGGAATTAGGCACGTCTACGTTACAAACGTACTTCTCATTCATGAAACATAAAAGCCCTAAAATGGTATGCAACCTAGAGGGTATTAATTTTAGTTGGTTTGACAATGTAATTAGCTTAGATTAGTTTAGTCCAAGTCATTAGAGATGTTATGGCCACAAGTTTTTATGCTAGATGGATGAGAGGTACGCTCATATGCAATATTGTGTCTCTCTCTATTTAAACCTTTAAAAGGCTTAGGATATTGCGTAACGTAGATGTTGCTAAAACTATCATTTTAACAATGAATATAGATAATATTAGAAATTTAACATGTTATGAATTGATACTCATAACCAATTGACATGGGATTTCAACACACCAAAAGTGTGTCTTCTTTGAATACCGTATGAAAAACTTATAATGGTTCAATTTTTATTGGTACGTAGATGACCCAAAACCAACACGGGATTCATGTTTTGGAATGGGTGTTTCTATTTTAGGGCACATTTCCATGTGTTGGTGAAGTCAAAAACCACTAGATGACAAAATTTGGACCCCCTTTCACATGAGAGAGAGAGAGACAGAGAGAGAGAGAAGTCCCCCTCTTCAAACTTCAAATTTCCCCTAAAATTGTCACAACCGCCAATTCTAGATTTTGGGGGAACATATAGGACACACTTCTATTTGAAAGAGGGTCCAAATTTTGTCATCTAGTAGTTTTTTCCGACTTTTCCAGCACATGGAAGTGTGCCCTTTTACAGTCGAGCATGAGTAAAGAGCTTGGTCTTGCTATTTTTGGGAGTTTGATGCTTGGTTTGATAAGCTTTCATCCAAACTCAAACTATTGAGATTTTGACCAATCATCAAGCTCTCAATAGTTCAAGGAAGTGTAATTTGACCTTGATGCTCAAAGCGAGATAATAAAGGCGATTGATACTTAACAAATGAAAATTCATGACAAGCCAAAGAATGGTTGAAATCTCAGCTTGGAGCTAAGAAAATCGGGAGCTCAAACACTCAACATTTCTAAGTGACCTCCACAAGGTAGGTTAAAATAACGACCGAGAGCTTAATGCAATCAATCCACATGGGAACCATGACAATGTCACCTAAGCATTATATATAAGGCCAATTAAAAAATTCAAGCTCTCAATTTGAAAACTCAAGTGTAAAGTGGAGTTGAGTGAACATGTGTGACTAATAGGCTCCCCACTGATGAGAAGGCTATTTTTTTCAAGCTCTCAAACTCTCTAAGGTTTGTGGACGTTATTTGGTTACTTTTATCAATAAGACACCTTTATTTGACTGGTGTGTGGTTAGATAAGGGAAAAAAAACCACTATAAAGACACACGTTTAAGAGAATTCGGACTACGCCTTCAAACTTTGTTAACTACTCCACACTCAATAGTGAACACAATTGGGAGGACCTATGTATAAATTGTAACTTACACTCCCAATAACCATAACTAAATAAGGGGAGGTCCAATTTTCAACCCTATATTTGCTAATGCTTCATCGCAAATTTGCTAATAACTGATATTTAAGTTAAATTGGACTAAATTAAGTCCATAATTATAACATGTTGAGTTCTATCATAGGATCCTATGATAGGATTCTATGGTAAGATCCTTTGATAGAATATGTAGAGTTGATTATGATAATATTATTGCAATCATTTTGAGTGTATTTCCATTAGTCAACATGTATTTATATTGATTCAACATTAAAGGATAGATATTTTAATTTTCCATCATATCTTAATAACATACATTCAAGTAATCACTAAGTATTCACATATCTTCCATAAAATTTTGATATATTAAAATTATATCAACAAATCTGCCAATAGAAATGAAGCAACCAAGAAGTCTAGATCTTAAAAATATGTTCATATTTACTTAAATACATCATTAATGCAAGACAAGTTTTGTTGTGTAAATCTAATCGGTACAAGTTGGAGAATTCAGAAAATGAATCAATTAACACCCGCACGCCTTAGTGTAAACAGGGGCTTAGAGGAGCACAATTTCATTCAGCTTGTCATTCATGGTTGCAATGGACTGGTTGGATAAATTTGGCTCCAATTTTGGTGTCAACTTACTGTGATCAGTGTTGTGCTCAATGTTTGATTATTTTGCCAATTCCAGGTCATGACATCAGTACAACCATATTAAAAGTTACGCGTAGTCGTGCTGACCTTTAAATTTTACCTCTATAAAATAAGATGTAAATAGTATGTATTCAAGTACAATTGTGTATCAAGCTAATTGTCAAGGTAAGTGGGCCTGACTCAGTCACTTATTTTAAACGGACACCTATATTTGAGTGGTGTGTGGTTGGGTGCAGATCTAAGAACGGACACCAAACATACACACGTGTAAAAGAGATTCATTCAGCAAAGTTAAGGGTCTTCCTAAATCATCTGGTTGACATTGTAGCATGAAGTGTAAAAATTTGCAAGATGTTGTAAGTATACTTCAAGGATTCCATGATCCACCCTACTGAAGATATGGGTTGACTAATGTTATGTTGGACTACATGCTCAAAATTTATTAAACCATTCTAGGTTCAATAGTCAACATAATGGGGGGACCTCTGATCACTAATAAGATAGAAATTCGCTTTCATAATGGATAAGGTTTTTGTAGGAGCTCTGAAAACTATGAGCTACAGACACAATTTAGATTTGCTAATCATTTCGGATGAATTGTCACATGAAGAATCTTACAACAGACAGGCATGTTTGCAAAGTAATTTCCTCAGAACAGATTTCAATGTCAATTCATTAATGCAAAGGTCTAGAATAAAGACCTTTGCATTATGAATTAAAAGCATGTCCACAAATCCAAGGTGTTGCAGATATGATTTTGATTCGACCCAGACTTGTTCAGTGCTATGACAACATTGTAGCAACCACAAAACTCTGCAGTACTCTTGTTGTAGTCAGCAACAACTTGCTGCCAAAAGTGAAACACACATCTTTCCAATTCCTTCGATTGCATCTTGTGGGACCCTAAACCTAAACCCTACACCTGAACCTTCTACAAAATGCTTTCCCTTTCATGTCTCTGTCTGGCTCATATGAAGCTTGAATATACAGGACTTACATAGGAAGGCTTGCCAATTCAAAACGGTGACCAATAGGTTGCTAATAGTTTGTCTCTTTTTGTTTTTGGTCAGAAGGAACTCATTCAATTGTGACCACCTTGAAAATGATCACCATTGGCCAAAAACAAGAAGAGACAAACAACATTTGAGTTACATGTTCATCACCATTTCGAGATGGCTACCTCCCTGCTGAAAACAGTTCCAAGGGAATTTTCAAGATACTTATAATGAAATAAATGCTTATTAAGAAATCTTGAACATAAACATATCATTCTTGAAATATCTATCACTCTAGAAAGTCACCTTCCAGCATTAAGGTTTGTTATTAAGGATCATGTTGACTTCAGATCCATCATACACAGTTGAATGGGCAATGTCAAAGAGCCATAAGCCATTTATATGATAAAACGTTGAAATTGTTGCCACAATTAAGGTCAGTGAAAGATATTACCTATTCCACTGCCTAGTACAGAAACATAAAGTTCAAGAATGCAAGTTGTAAACTAAACAGACTTGTCTAGTACGGAATTGAGAGGTACAGAGAAACACACTTTTCAATCACTCATATGTTGGTCTCCCTCTCATATCTGACATAAATGTGGATGAAGTGCCTCATTAATTTTAAGGTCAGCTTCTAGTGACACCCAAAAATGAATGCTTGGAGCTGATTCAACTGTTTTCCAACTTACATAAGAGCTCCAGCGTGGTTAAAACTCTGATCGACTCCAAATAATCACTAGAATTTTGCAACAAAACATGTAACTTGATAATCTAAATTGTTACCAGTAAATCTGAACTCTTACTCCAACCTGAGTAATGGCTTGCCACATTATTATACCAGCAGCAACTGGTACCATCAAATCCTAGGTGTAGAGATTTCAACACCACAAATTTTGTTGCCACCTTTCACAAATAGGGAATCCTGCACAGAGAAAGCAATAACATTGAAGCCAAAAGCCATGTCCAATCTCTGTATCGGTGATAAACACTACACTAAATATGATATTTAGTGTCACTTACTATTTGGGTTTACACAGTGCTATACCTTTCTATTATTGATGTAAGTTTTTACAGCTGGAGCAAAACAACCCATACACTGGTACCTTGGAGACAGGGCTGCAGTCATCCAACAAGGAACCAGTGTATGCATTGGTTCGCCCTCCTCATTTTTTACCAAGTAAAAATGTTAATGTTCTATAATGTCCAAACTATCAATTTCACATTTGTTGGTAAAATATGAGATATACAGTAAATAGATATAATATTACATAATTTCAAATAGTAAGTGACACTAAATATTATATTTAGTGTAGTAAGGACTCTTGTCCACAAATCAAACAACTACCAAAATTCTTGGTCACAGCCCAAAGAAACCAGAAAAGCATCTGAAGATGGCCAAACTCAAATAGAAGTCCTAGAGAGCATTTCAAGATTCTAGATGAAGTGCTCAAGGGACTGAGGAAACATAAATTTTCCTTCAACATAATATGAGAGGCAGAAAACACAACTTCGGATTCAAAGGCATGAGAGCACTTACATTGTCTAGTTGTGGACAACAATCTCTTCTGGTCATTTCAAAGGGAATCAGTGCCCCTTGCAGTGGTATCAGACTCCTGTTTAAGCAGCCAGCATATAGCTGCTAGATCCTCTTTTGATGTCTCTTGCTATAGAAGTTGTTTGAACAAAACAAGAGCTCTGTTGTCTTCTTTTGTTATAGGATATTTGCAGCTAGACACAGTGTAGTAAGAAGTTGTGTGCCCAGCAGAACATTTGATATTTGCAGTGTTCCTTTAGCTTTGAGGTCCAACACTCACTTCCGGGTTGTTACTAAGCTCTGCCAGCACCAAACTTAAGCCATTCTGGTGAATGATTTAGCAACGAGGAAAGCTACAATCACCACATCATTTAATCTTTCAACTCTTCCAGGAGCATTGCACCTACATTCACATGATTCAGCAGACTCTGCAGTAAGAGGAAGCCATTTCAAGCTTGCTGTAACACCTTGCATCTTTGGTGAATTTTCTGCTTGAGCTCAACCCACAGTCCATTGCCAACCAGTTTTCTTCATACTTGTGAAGAACCTCACTATGAAAAAAAAACTGCATTATCAGTTCAAATTGATTGTTTGACTTCTGTGAGTCTCCCACTGTGCAAGCTACTCACGATTAGTGCCCTCCTTGGATCCAGGCAGGCCATCCTCAGGTAACCACCAGAAATCATTGCATGTGAGATGCTTCTTCTTAGGTGCTTGACTCACCGAGCCTTCCATAGGCCATAATTCATCCCCATCATCATCTTCTTCCGAATCAGAGTCTGGGTTATAAGGCCCAGTATTTGCAGCCCTGTCCCTGCGGAGCTCATAGCCATCTTCGAAGTATTCCTGGTATAACCCATCCTCACTTGACCATTGCCCATGAATCTCATTTGCCCTAGCTAAAGCCATCCCAAATGTGACATCCTGCCAAGAAAATTTCTCATCTGCAAACCTACTGAGAGTTGGAGTGTCACCCACCACTACAGTATATACATGTTTGGATTGTGCCAATTGCAACATTTTGGAGAAGTCTGAATCATCGGATACGAGACAAATGCATTGTACCCCTTCTCGGATGGATCTGTTTATGTGATGCTTCAGGGCTTCATCAGCTGCTTGAGGCTTATCACTGACCATTCTAACATAAACACCTGCCCTTCTTAGGTCACCAGCAAGCCCATATCCTACTTTAGGTGTTAGAACTTCTCGCGCTGCATCTTTATATCTGATAACAGTATACTCACAATTCAGCATCCCATAATTGAGAAACACCGATCTAGGACCTCTCTACACTGTAGATCAAGTTTATAATAGTGAACATTATCCTCCACATAATACTCAGATTCAAAAATACTATGCATTCAGATCAGATGATAACCTTCAATGCTCTTGGCAGGGTACAGTGCCATCATTAAAATGAGAAAATTACAAATAATACATGACTAGAATCAAAAAGATTTGACAGCAAAAATACCTCTCTTCCTTCTCTGTTAACCTTAGCTTATATTTGAGACGCTTGTTCCCTTTCAACGAGTTCATTCGATTCATCCTCTTATTGCGCTCCCTCTCATGTAAATCCCTGAAATGCTTCTTCAGCTTCTCATTTGTCTTGCACTTCCGCCCACAGTAGCCACAAACATATGGCTCTGACGGCTGCATCCACATCATAACACCAAAGATCCATTAACCCATACAGTTTGCAAATAAATCCAATCCTCATCAATTAAAATAAAATGTTTATGTTCAAGCAAAAGTTCAAGTGCAACCACAATCTTCCAACAATTTGTCAAAGTGACAATAATTATAGTATGCCAAAGACATAAACAGACATGCTTCATAGGAAGAAAATGATTCAATGGCCATGGAGGAGAATGTTCTGGAGGTGCTAAAGATGCACATTCTGCCAATGCAGTAATCTCATGTTGCTCAACTTTCTGCAGATATACAATCAGCTGTCTAAGAACCTGTGGACTCTGGAATTCTCACAGGTCTCCTGAATGCCCTAATACCCCTCTTCCATGCCAAAAAGATTTAGCAAAAGGGGAAAAAATGAACAAGGGGTTAGTCATGACAAAAAGTGAAGTATTCCCTTGCCACATGGCTCAAGCGCAAAGTTGCTCAATTATATGTGTGCACACAACCAACCACCTTCCATTTCTCAAGCATCCAAGTCTTCCATAGACTACCCTACTTGGGAATCGTTTCCCCTACCCCAAGCAATTATTCACATTCCAGTTCAAGTTCACCTGCAAGTGGCACTCCCTCCCTTGAGTTCACATGCTTAAATGAACCAACAACCAATAGGTCATTGTAGTTTTCTTCGCTTCTAGTGCCCCCATCTCACTTTGAGACAAAAGTGAAGTATTCCCTTGCCCCATGGCTCAAGTGCAAACATGCAATGATTGCACTAGTGCAAAGGAGAAGTCCTCTTGAAGAAGGTGGATGCTTTCTTATAAGTCAGCACCCAACTCACCACCTTCCATTTCTCACATATTGATATCTTTCATGAGCCAAAAAAAGCCTTCTGCCTGGAAGTGCTCTTTCTGACAATGTTTCCAAAGGGCCAGCTTTTTCCTTTCTTCGGGTGATGCAGGAAGGGCATTTTGGGTAAACTACATGAGTTTCACAGATCCATTATAATAAGGCCACAGATTGTGCTTTTCAAGCCTACTGCAGCCATTTAAAGAGAACCAAACTCGGTCTTTTCGAGCCGAAACAGCAGAACGCAAAACAATGCACACCAATGGTCATGCGCTTTAATGAATCAGTGGCAGAGAGCTTTATGACGGGAAACTGTCACGTATGGTTCGGAGGGCGGTTGACTGTAAGGATCTAAGTCTTTTGGCAACTAACCTACCTGGGATCATTCTCCTACCCACTCTGGGCAATTATCCATACACCAGTTCAGGTTCACCTGCAAGTGGCACTTCCTCACCACGGTCCGCATGGTTAACGCATGGTGAACCCATGACCAACAAGCGTTAGGCGAATTTTTCTTTATTTTTTAACATCTGCTTCTACTCATGCCCCCATCTCACATTAAGACGCCTAATATAACTCACAATGACAAAAGAAGTATTCCCTTGCCACATGGCTAGTGCAAACATGTGACAATTGCACAAGTGCAAAGAAGAAGTCCTCTTGAAGACCATTCCTCTCTTATATGTGTGCACACAACCAACCGCCTTCCATTTCTCAAGCATCTAAGTGTTACAATGATTGACCTACTTGGGAATCATTTCCCCCTACTCGCTTCAGGCATTTATCCACTCATAAATTTCAAGTTCACCTACAAGTGGGTCTTCCTCCCCGTGTTTCTATCACATGCTTAAATGAACCAAAAACCGACTTGCAATTTTTTTTTCGCATTTTTTTCTCGACTTCTAGTACCTCATAGCCCCTTATCACATTGGGAAAAAAGTAAAGTATTCCGTTCCCATTCCCATATGGGCTGAATTGCAAAGGAGTCCTCTTGAAGAACGTTGCTCTCTTATTATATGTGTCCACCCAATCAACCAACTTCCTTTTCTCAACCCTTTCTCAAGCATCTAAATCTTCGGTGATTAACCTGATTTAAAATCATTTCCCCTACCAGCTCCGGGCAATCATCCACATACCGATTCAGATTCACCTGCAATTGGCGCTTCCTCCGCATGGTGTGACTACATGAACCGAAGCGGCGACCTATAGGCGATTGAACCACGCCTAGATGAACTGTACGACGACCAATAGCAGATAGGCAAATGTTTTTTTCTCCGCATCTATTCACTCCATCTCACATTGGGACCCGCTGTAGAATTCTACCACAATGACAACAAAAAAACATGGCAGAAGTGAGACCAAACCTGAACGATCCCTCTGGTCTCCAGCCGATCCAGCTCCCGTCTCTCCCGTCGCTGCTCCTTCACCCAGCGTGGCAAGTAAGAAAACGCAAACCGATTCGCGTAAGCGGCCACATCCACCACCTCGCCAAACGCTGCCGCTATGTCGATCAGACGCAAGGCTGCGTCATACGGGGGCACCTGCTTCGGCGGCTTGTTGTCCAGGTCCCAGAACACCGCCACTTTCCGGGACCCGTCTTTCTCTCGCATCGAATCCTCTTGCGCATGATTTTGTGCAGATTGTGTAGAATCCGCATCGGAAGAAGAAGAGACTCCACCGGAGCTTGAAGAATCTGAATTTAAGGTCGCTGTTGCATCAAAAGCGCTCTGCGACTGCGAGTGTGCAGAGGAGTGGCGGAGGGCGAGAAAGGAGAAGAGGGAGGAAGAGGTGCTAGAGTTTGCGAATGGCCATGGCCGCAGGAGGTTGGCAATCAGGTTGCGCCCATGGCGAGCCATTCCGCAATTCGGAAGCTCTTCTGCGCGCGCGAAGGAGAAGAAGGAGGTTTGAAACTCTTGGATGTGTTCGTTTCAGGGTGTAGGATTTAGGGTTTAAGGGCATCACCACCCCTCACCCTGTATCTCTAAAATGTAACTCTACAATATACCAAGGCAGTTGCAAAACGGTCGGCCGTCGACAGCCGTCGACGTGTTCTTTGGTGCCGGGATGGTTTGGGATATTAATTCATATGCATGGGTGCAACATGTTGGAACGGGATACATTGACGAACAAAACCGAGTACTATGTTGAAGAAGCCAACTTCGACAAGCCATTACAAACAATGTAGATATTCTTTTGCAAAGCTAAAAAGTGAGTTAAAAAACAAATAGAGTTATGTATATATATGTAGAGTTATACATTATATTGAAAACTAGATAATCTTCTACAATTTACAATCACCAACCATATATAAGTACTCAATATTGTTCAATCTACTTCTTTGAACTTCAATAATTAGTCCAATAGCCTCTAGCAGCCAATACAACAACAATCCTTCGCAGCATACTCTCATATAGTGCCATACAATCCTCTTCACTGCATTTAGGAAAAAAACAATGCACACACGCTCCCACAATTCTTCAATTCCTCGTGGAGGTGTAGAAAATTCACTCAAATGTCATTTGAGAAGAGCCCAAAAATGCTCCATGGGATTCAAATTTGGTGATTGAGCATGCCACTAGAGAAGTTGGAATGGCTGCAATTTCAACCATTCTTGCACCCTCTTACTTGTGTGTTTTGGATCATTATCCTGTTGAAACACAACATTGCTTGGAACCAAATTGTAATGCCTGATTGTAAACCACAAGAAGTTTTCCAAAATAAATTTGTACATGTGCTGATCCATTATACCCTGGGGGTGCACTCCATTGTCAAGTTGAATACCACGTGCAATAAAAAAAATCTATTTTTTACATAAAGGATCACCAAAATGGGTCAAAGTTTTATCATATTTGTTTCATGAGTAGACATACACGGTATCTATTACATAGTAAAAAATGGTAACCAAATTTGATGATTTGTTTTTTTATAAAACATACCGTTTCTAACTAGAATGACGCAGAATTGAACTAAAAAATTGCTACAAAAATGAAGATGACTCAAAATTTCAAAAAAATATACAAAAGATATTATCAATGGTTATGTATATGTTAAAAAATTCATAATTTTAAAAATTATATATGGCATATAATTAGGGTACCAATTTTTTTTATCGCACGTGGTTATGAAACGTAAGGGGGTGTGATCCCCCTGAGATTATGCCTTCAATTCTATGCCCAACTCCATGTCCAAAGCTATCATACAACCCCAAATCATGATATGTCCACCACCATGTTTCATTGTTTGTTGGACATGTTGCGGTTGTATAGGCTCTCCATCTGTTATCCAACATCAGGACCTACCATCAGAATTGAACATGTTTATCTTTGTCTCATCATTGAAAATAACGCGTTTCCAATCATGAATGGTCCAATTTGCATACATGCGAGCAAACCTCACTTGTGTTTGAACTTGTCTTCTTGTCAACAACGGCTTCCTCTATTGCACATGTGCAGCGAAACCTTCCCATCGCAAAGCACGTCTTATAGTTACATCGGGCACATTTTTACCTAATTCATTTCGAATCTCTGCTGCCACCTTTGATGCAACTCCCAAACGCCCTTCCGTAAGCAAGGTGACACATCGCTGCCTCTCTCTTGCAGTAAGGTGTCTTGGGCACCCTCCTTTTGCCTCTCAAGCTCCCCCACGATCTCTTTTCTAAGCCTAATTACCCAAGATTGACTCTTCCCAATTGCATCTGCAACTTTTCATGTTGAATTGCCATTATGAAGTTGCTCTAGCACTAGGAGCTTTTGCGACGCAGATGAACGAGGCATATAGAAGCAATTGCATGAATGCTCACTACTACACAATCTCCAATTGCAGAGCGTCACAATGCACTAATGATCTAATGAAATTAAGCACAAATCAATATGCAAATGAAAATTGAAGTTCGGCTGGTGGCTCCAAACAAATATGAGTCTGTGAACCCTAGCTGATATTGTCAAAAACCTTATTATTTTTTGAAATTTTCTTTTTACATACATGAAGAAAACTACTTTGTACATATACTTTACTTAATTACTTCGATGATATCAAATTTCAATCGCCAGAGATTGCTTGCCAAAATTGAAGTTCTCAGTTGAGTACTCAGTTTTGTTCATCACTGTATGTTCAAATTAGTCTAGGTATATTAGATATTTGGTTTTAGTGTGGCTCCCGGCATTCATCAACAACATCCATTATGTCATTTGTCTTGCAAACACTGGATGATATTTGAAGAGGGTGTTAGTTCACACTTGGTGCCACATGACAAGTCACAAAGACCACTCTAATTAATATGACACACCAATTTGAATGCCACTAAATCAAATGTTCATTGAATCAAGGGACTTGGGACATTTTTGTATGAGCGGTAACCCCATCCTATCACCAACTCTAAATTTGGATACTACAAATGAAAAGGTGAATGCCATGCTTCATTTTTGCATTGTGCAACCAACATGCGGTTACTCATAAAACCCAAAAAAATCACTGATGATGGGGGATGAGGAGATGGCCATGGAGATGGGGATGGGGATGGCCATGGGGATGGGGGTGGGGATGGGGATGGTATGGAAGGAAGCCATATCCAATGAGAGATGCTCGGATGGAGAGCCCTATCCAATGCCAACCACACGATGAGCTCACTCACTTAGCCTTTGGTGTCTGTGGATTCCTCTCCTTCGCTGCCTCTTTACTGCCTGTCTTCCAGCTCCGCATTCAGAGTAGTGCTCGTTGCTACTCTTCGCCTCGGGAATTAGGCCTCAAGCAGCTCCCAGAGGAATTAGGCACTCGCCATGGCTTCGTTGCAGCTGGTGCGGGGAGCAGCAGCCGTGGCTGCTGCAACACTCGGCTATGGCAGCAACAGCAAGCAGCAGGTGTCTTCTTCAGCTGGTACGCATTTGCAAATTTGAGCACATTCTCTTTGTCATCAGGGGTCCAATGTGGGAAATTATGTGAAAGGACATGGTGGGGAGGGTTTTGTGAGAATCCGGTGTTCGTGAGGTGTGAGGTACTGTGGCAGCAGGTGTTCTGGGTTTTTGGGTTAGGATTGTGGAAGTGTACTTTTGTTTTTTTGGCGAATGTGAAGATTGAGAGGTATTAAGTTTCTGTGGGCGTGGGTGTTTGAAGGTCCAGGGAGCATGGGCGTTCTGATTATTTGTGAGGTTTATGTGGAAAAGTATGTGAAAGGATGTGGTGGGAGGATTTTATGGAGAATTCGGTGTTTAAGGTGTGGGGTTCTGTGGCAGCAGGTTTTCTGGGTTTTTGGGTTAGGATGGTGGAAGTGTTTTCCTTTTTGGGTGAAACTGTAGTTTGAGGTGTTGAAGGGTACGCAATTGATTTTTGAGAGCATTGTGTTTGTCATCAGGGTTATGTGGAAACTTCATGTGAAAGGATATGGTGGGAAGATTTGTGGAGAATTTGGTGTTGGGGTATTGGGTTTCTGTGGGTGTGGGGTTTTGAAGGTCCAGGGAGCTTGGACATTCTGTTTGTCAGGGTTTCATGGAAAAACAAGTGAAAGGATATCATGGGAAGATTCTTGGAGATCCGGTGTCTGGGGTGGGGGGAGCGGGGGTTTGAGGCAGCAGTTGTTCTGGGTTTTTGAGGTAGGATGGTAGAATTGATCTCTTTTCTTTTGGTGAATTTGAAGTTTGAGGTGTTGGGTTTATGTTGTGGGTCCAGGGAGCGTGGGCATGGGAGGCTTCTTCTTCCAAGGAGGGAGGGTATCCTTGGCTGGGTGCCAAAGAAAGGAGGGCAGAGTATGTGGGCCATTGAGGGTGACCAATGTAGCCACTCCCGTCAAGGTCGAGGAGCAGTCTGCAGAGGTCGGTCATCTTAACCCTTTCCGATGCCTACAATCCAATCATACAAAAACTATCAGTCAATGTGCGAAGTGAATACAATTTGGGAGTTTGATGCTTAGATTTGACAATCTTTCATCCAAAGCTCAAATCATTGAGAGCTTCACGAATCGTCAAGGTCCTAACGATTTGAGCAAGTGTAAAGTGGACATGCTCAAAGTGAGATCATATCAAGGGGGTGAATGGTACTATACAAAGGACAATTCATCCATGACAACCTAAAGAGTGCTTGAAAGCCCATGAGCTTGAGGCCTACAAAACGAGAGCTTCAACTCCCAACATTCCTCTGCGACCTCCATGGGATAGCTCAAGATTCTAACCCAGAGCTTGTCCGTACTTGGTCCACATGATCCATCACGCCACCATCTAAGCCCTATAATCTAAGCATTATAAGCTCGGTAAAAACTTCAATCCCTCAAGTTTAAAGTTACAAGTGTAAAATGGACTTGAGTGAACAAAGATGTGTAACATGAGGCTCCCTCCCACCAATGAGAAGGAATGCTCCTTTCTTCAAGCTCTAAATCTTCGAGACTAAGACCTTATGTTCTGGAATTTATTTCAGCTCCGAAAAAACTAAAATCAGTTGGAATGCAAATTTTGACACAGAGCAAGAAAGCCGCAAAGGAGAAGACTGCAAGGCCAGTGTTCCCATTCACAGCCATTGTAGGGCAAGAGGAGATGAAGCTTTGCTTGCTCCTGAATGTGATTGACCCCAAAATTGGAGGTGTGATGATCATGGGTGACCGAGGAACTGGCAAATCCACAACCGTGAGAGCTCTTGTGGACTTGCTCCCAGACATTAAGGTTGTGACCGGTGACCCTTTCAACTCGGACCCCGAGGACCCCGAACTGATGAGCGAGGAGGTCCGGAAAAAAGTGCAGGCCAACATGGAGCTGTCTGTGCAAACAGCGCGAATCAACATGGTGGATTTGCCTCTGGGAGCCACGGAGGATCGTGTTTGCGGAACCATTGACATTGAGAAGGCTCTCACGGAGGGAGTGAAGGCTTTTGAGCCCGGTCTGTTGGCAAAGGCAAACCGGGGCATTTTGTATGTTGACGAGGTTAATTTGCTTGATGACCACTTGGTTGACGTGTTGTTGGATGCGGCCGCATCTGGATGGAATACTGTGGAGAGGGAGGGTATTTCAATCTCGCATCCTGCACGATTTATCTTGATCGGCTCCGGAAATCCAGAAGAGGGAGAGCTTCGTCCACAATTGCTCGACCGATTTGGCATGCATGCACAGGTGTGTATAAACAATCATTAAGGGTTTTGGAGGGTATTTCAGAGGGGAGCTTGTCAAAGAGTTTCCCTCAGCAAAATGTGGGCGTATTCTCAAATGAATCAAATTTTTTTTTTCTGTTTTTCTTCCTCAGGGATTCTGTCAAAAGCCAAAAGTTTATTTCCGAGCTTCTAAACTTTAAAAGCTTAGCATTACGTATCTCTTTTGATTCTTATTTGTGGTTTACTGGTTACCGTTTTCTGTAAGTGTTGTCTGAACCTTGAGGATATTAGGTTGTGCATATTAAATTAAGTTCTGTGGATTGGACGCATTCAACCTTTTCCTTCCCCTGCAATATTCTTGGTTTCATGAGCTGTGGTTACATAATCATCTGTCACAAGGCTTTTAAGGACTACACCGTTTATGGTATTTGGTGTCATGTACATTAGTTGCAAAGGGCCTAAACTAGATGCCTAGAGGTATAAAGTGTCACGTCAGCTAATTGCCAATATATTACTATTTGTCAACATAAGTAATTTTTTTAAGTGAAACATATCTGCATTATGACATTTAGTGTCACACTTTGAGATACTTGAGATGATAGTTTTCCACTTTAATATGCAAGCGGAAGATGTTTTTGAGGATACCACTGGCAGGTGTCATTTGTATACACTTTAGTCAACTTGGAGACGATTGTAACAAAGACATACACCTCATAACATTATTGAACATACTCATGCCAAGATATTAGAAAGCACACTTGAATGCCAAGTGTAATGAGGTGACACTAATGGACAAGTTGTTGTTCAATACTGAAACCTAGCATACGCCTCAAAACAGGGTAAGTGACACTGAATACCATAAACGGTGTATGACATTAGGGACATGACTATATTCTGACTGAACTTTTTACACACTAATGTTCACAAGGTTTTTCTGCAATGAAGGGCTATGACATTGGGGAACATGACTAGATTTTGACTGAACTTTTACACACTTAATTTTACAAGGTTTTCCTTGTATGTGGGATGCCAAGGTTTTTCTGCAATTGAGAGCAAGGGCCCAGTACAAAGCAAATCATCCTGTCAAACAGTCATCTAGACTGATGGAGTTAATTTACAAAAACTCACAAACCTCATAAACTGACTCTGATATTTGATTCCGCTCTTCTTGAATTTGCAGGTTGGTACAGTAAAGGATGCAGAGCTGAGGGTGAAGATTGTGGAAGAAAGAGGAATGTTTGATTCAAACCCCAAGTCTTTCCGCATAAGCTACGATGAATCGCAGGCTGAGCTTCGGAACCAAATTGACCAGGCAAGAGCCCTTTTGCCTCAAGTTAAAGTCGACCATGATCTTAGGGTGAAAATTTCTCAGGTTTGCTCCGAGCTTGACGTGGATGGTCTTCGAGGTGATATTGTGAGCAACAGGGCATCCAAAGCCTTGGCTGCCTTGAGAGGGAGGACGGAAGTGACACCTGAAGACATCCGCACCGTGATGCCCAACTGCCTCAGGCACCGTTTGAGGAAGGACCCTCTTGAATCCATTGATTCAGGTACCTTGGTCATCGACAAGTTCAACGAGGTTTTTGGATACTCGCAATAGAAAACCTTCAAAAACCTTCAACATGAATTTCAAAAGAGTTAGGGACTTGTAGGTGTAACAGTGACAATACTTTAGGATATGGTGTAAGGAGGTTATTATTTGTGAGGCCTGATATTTTGAGAGAATGAAAGTCACCAGGTTTGCAGTGCGGCGTTATCATCAGGTAGTCGAGAATAGACCAGCTAACAAGATCTCCACGTAAGTCGATTGAAAATGTACATCATGATTCCTGTTCTGTCTTTTTAAAAGCATGATGGTGAATCTTGGGAAGAAGATTCTTCAACTCTTAGGCTGCACGCCTCATTTACTCAATCTTGATTGGTGTAAAATAGCCTTTGGACAGAATTGAGCACCCAAGTCATGGAGTTCTGTGAGGAAGCTTAGTCATCGACAATTTCAACGAGGTTTTTGGATACTTGCAACAGAAAACCTTCAACGTGAATTTTAGAAAGGAATTAGGGGCTTGTAGGTGGAGTGGTGAGAGATTATTTATGATATTGGAAGGAGGTCATTTTGAGAGAATGAATTCGCCAGGTTTGCAGTGTGGTGTTATTTGCTAGGTGGTTGAAAACAGATTCGCTTGTTTGGAGTAACCAGATCATGAGAGCTCCACATAACTCAAGTGAAAGGTGCATCATGGTTCCTGTTCTGTTTTTTCAAAGGAATAATGGTGAAACTTGGGAGGAAGATTCTTCCAACTTAAGGTTACCTATCTCAAATTCCCACTCTCAAATGTCGAAAAATTATTACTTGGACAGACACACATGGTTTGTATGTATGCATTGTCATTGGGGCTTAGAAGTTATTTAGCAATCCACTCATAGCAATTTTGCTTCCATCTATAGAAGAGCCATTTTTTCCTGGTCAGCACCCCATCGGCAACCTATAGGGTACTGGAATTTAGCGGACACTAAGTCCCACCTTCCAAATTAAGGGTTTCATATCTGACAACATCAGGTGTTGCCCATCAGTGATTGGGGAGATTTTTGGGCATAATCGGTCGAGATCCTAGTGTTTGAAAATCCAACCGGTTACATGTTGACATCCTCCGGTTTTCCTTTATCAAATTGAAGTCTATTATATAAATTCCTCTCAAACGATCGGTAATTTTCTTGCAGTCTTGAACTTCCACTGGTTATTTCTCAAACTCAACCGGTTCATCTGTAACTAACTGCCGGTTCTCCCTGATCATAGTTGCCCATGATTCAAAATGTGGAACTGTTTGATGATGATGTCATCCCAGCCGACGAACGGAAAATGCTTTTGTCCATATCACTGTGCCATTTGAATTCGTCCACTGGACGATGTCCTTCGCCTACATCGTGCGACACATCTCACTTAGTTTTGCCTACCATATTACCAAGTTCTAGTTGTACGTGACATGTCATGTAGATCTTGTTCTTCATATTATGTTTCGCAAATCTCGTCCTTCAGAGCTATTTCCCCGAAAATTGCGGATCTAGATCCAGGCTATAAAGCCTACCCCAACGAGCTCCAACGCCTTCTTTTCGCCGTTTTGCGCGCTTTACGGAGTGTTTTTTGCTTCCTCCGCGTCCTTTCATCGTCGTTGCCATTGGTCTTTGGTTCACATGAGATGTGCACTTGTTAGAAACATTTTATTGATGGGTTGTTGTTGCGATCAGTAAAGGGCCAATTTCATGTCATCTCGCATTGGTTTAGAGTTAGGGTTTACTTCCATCTTTCTTTCCATGTCTGTGGGCTCATTTGGACATCATTTAGCAGGCGCCTGCCACCCATCTCATGTCCCATGGAGGGCTCCAATTCACATCTATTTTAGATGATGAACTTGCACAAATAAACCCTGTAGTGTTTTCAACAAAACAAGTTGATTTAATCGTGGCGCTATCTTCCATGTATCATGCACAGAGCGCATGTATTGCTGATGCACCTTCACCTTCATCTCATGTTCTTCATACTACTTCACACGTAACATAGTTGATATTTATAATAACCCATCATTTGTCACCGGTGTAACAAACAAAATATCAATAATAACCCTTTCCTTTTGGTATATCAAATTCATGTGTAACTTTGGACCGGAGGATAAGTCTGCAACCCCTCTTATCCTATTAGTGTCTGCATGTGGACAATAGAAAATCCAGAGAATATGTTCTACTACCAAGAGCATTTTTTAATGGACCTTAATTCACAAGTAGAAGAAGACTCGCCTTCACCTTGTGCATCCAAACTGAATGGCAACATTTGGTAAAAACAACGCTCTATCAGTTGATGCCACATTTGGGACTTCACAAACACGGGTGAGCCATAGTTTTTCTGTCTTTCAATGTCCTGCATGTCCTTTGACGTCCTTCATGTTTGCTCATATCTACAGAAGAACACTCGTCGATGACGGTATCATTGTTCGCGAAGCAGGTACAAAACACGGTGTGGACCGTGTAACTCCAATGTATCTATCCTTCATGAACCTATCCCAACTATCCACTCAGATCCACAATAACCCGGACACTGCCACAACCGCCAACATCGACGATGTTGTACATGACAATGTTCTCCATGTTGGTGCCAACGCAGAATATGGAACATGTGGCCCTACAATTATAATCCCAACACCACAAGACCAACCACGTACATTCTCGCTAGTTTTACTTGGTGATGCCTTCAACCCTATAATCTTCTTCCAAATCAGCTTTCTCAAGCTATGCCTGTCACGACATCGAATGACATATATAAATCTTTTACTAAGAAAGCTACAAAATATCTTGTTCTGCAAGATTATTTGCTCACAGACTTGAAGTACATATGAGGGAAACAAAAACAATTAATAGCACACAGTGTCGTCATGATGCAAGTGAGTTCTACAAAAAAAAATTCCATAAAGAACTAGGGCTAATTCTCTGAAGCGACACCATATTTTCGTAGATTCCTCATTGTCCAAGAAGAAGATATCCAAAAACACCTAATATGCTTGTCCCAAACTACATACTATGTCATTCAATAATTCAATGGTTATCTTTTGCATGTGGTGTCCAAATTACTTATCCGGTTTAGGGGCGCCTTCCATTTGTTTTATGTTGTTGCACATGCTTTTGCACAAAAACATAAAATATGTGCAACAGCATAAAACAAATAGAAGGCAACCCTAAAACTGTTACGGTTATTGCACGAGGTGTCCTCAAAAAGTTTGGCACGTTAGCCCTTAAGATATCTTTGGTGTATTTGCAAGGGAAATGAGTATGGCGTCGTCCCCCTTTAATGAAATCATCCAATCTGTCCTAGAAGATGATGGCAAGCATAGATGTTTTGTACTTCCCCTTACCGCTTGTCACGTGGTTGGCCCGTTCTACGTCCTCCATGTAAGATGGCCCCGAAGGAGAAATTTAGCTCTCTTCTCTCTCTCTCTCGACGCCATAGTTAAATCAGCTTGCTTTGCTCAAAACGCCGTAGGGTTTGTCCGTGCAAGTTCATCATCTAAAATAGATGCGAAGTGGAGCCCTCCATGGGGCATGAAATGGATGGCAGGCGCCCGCTAAATGGCGACCAAATGGGCCCACAGACATGGAAGAAAACCCTAACTCTAAACCAACGGGAGATGACATGAAGTTGGCCCTTTACTGATCGCAACGACAACCCATCAATAAAATGTCCCTAACAAGCGCACATCTCATGTGAACCAAAGGTCGGTGGTGGCGACGGTGGGAGGACGTGGAGGGGGCAAAAAACAATGCAAACACAATACCACTCCGTAAAGCGCGTGGGGTGGCGGAAAAAGGGCGTTGGGGCTCGTTGGGGTAGGTATATAGCCTGGATCTAGATCCGCAATTTTCGGGCAAATAGATTTGAAGGACGAGATTTGCAAAACATTATCTGAAGAACAAGATCTGCATGACATGTCATGTAAAACTAGGACTTAGTAATATGGCAAACAAGGCTAAGTAAGATGTGTTGCGTGACGTAGGTGCGAAGGACGTCGCCCAGTGGAAGAATTCAAATGGCACAGTGATATGGGCAAAAGCATTTTCCGTTTGTTGGCTAGGATGACGTCATCATCAAACGGTTCCACATTTTGAGCCATGGGCAACACCTGACGTCGTCAGATACGAAACCCTTAATTTGGAAGGGGGGACTTAGTGTCCGCTCTCAGATTTCGGTCAAGTTAGGATTGAATTTCGATCAGGCCAGAACCAATAGTGTCATGACACATGTCCTGGTTTTGAGTGCTAAAGTGAGGAGGAATGAGCAGTTAAAATGAGCGATTAAATGAGCAATTAAAATGAGTATTTATGGCAAATTCTAGACATTGGTAATATGTGTGGTTAGGTGTGGCTCCAAGGATGGATACCAAGAAGACATTTGTTGAAGAGAGATTGGATTGCATGCTCAAGATATGTTAACTATTCTAGGTTGAGTCATCAACATAATAGAGGGCACCTTTATGACCATTTAATGAGCCCGAGAATATTTGCTTTGTTAATGATAGGGATTTTCATGTGATCTCTAGTAAAAATTATGAGGAATTCTGCTACAGCCATGATTTGGATGGATTTGCTAGACATCTCGTATTAATCTCATGTTTCATATCCTAGGAGAATTGGTGAGCTGGTCAAAACATATTACCAAAAATTGATAATAATATGTGAATGAAGACATATATGTGGTATTTTTAAGGTTTTTATTCAATTTCAATTTGAATTAATAGGAGACATGAAATTACTTAGTTGATGAGTTGTGTTCATGGTCCCCACAGTAGATTTGAGATTAAAGCCTCCAGATGTTGAACATAGCTCATCAACTGAGTAATGTTATGGACATAGTCCATTGAAGGATATTAGAGCCATAGGAATTTTTAAAATAATTATTAGGTGGAACATTTGATGTTTTATGCCACTATGGGAATTTAGGAAGTACCACTACAAAGCTAAAGCCTTACATGAGAGATATAGGCAAAGTGTACCACACATCTTACCTGGTTTAGAACAATTTTATATAAAAAGGATGTTAGTGGACTTTTAATATGCTTATGTTACAAATTCGATTGAGATTCAAGAGGGACATGCATACGAGTTTTAATTTCCCTAATTTTTTTAATCCCGACCTGAAACTTATAGGAGTAGATCCATGGGGATGCACTAATTTTTATGAACCATAGTACATACATTCAATCGAGGAGGTTGTTCTTTTTTAACCATTTATCAAGTGTATATACACAAAGAAGTTTAAGAAGACATCTCGGGGCGATCTCGGGGAGATCACTCCATTGTAGAGTTGAACAACCACGTGCGATCATTTTAGATGTAAAAAATGTAAAAAATGTAAAAATCATCACCAAAATGGGTCACAATTTTATCAAATTTTTTTCATGAGTAGATATAAATGGTACATGTTACATAGTAAAAAATGGTGACTAAATTTGATGATTTGTTTTTTTAATAAAACATACCGTTTCTAACTAGAATGACGCAGAATTGAACTAAAAAAATTGCTACAATTAATGAATATGACTAAAAATTTCAAAAAATATATACAAAAGATACCATCAATGGTTGTGTATATGTAGAAAAAATATCGTAAAATTTAAAATTATTTATGACATGTAATATAGGGGTAGCAAACTTTGTTCGCACGTGGTGTTCAACTCTACAATGGAGTGATCTCCCCGAGGGGGCGATCACACCCCCTAGGCTTACATTTTGTAACCACGTGTGAACAAAGTTTGCTACCCCTATTTTATATGCCATAGATTATTTTTAAAATTATGATATTTTTTCTACATATACATAACCATTGATAATATCTTTTGTATATATTTTTAATTTTTGAGTCATCTTCATTTTTGTAGCAATTGTTTTAGTTCAATTCTGCGTCATTCTAGTTAGAAACAATATATTTTAATAATTAAAAAAAGATCATCAAATTTGGTTACCCTTTTTTTCTATGTAATAGATACTGTGCATATCTACTCATGAAACAAAATTGATAAAATTTTGACCCATTTTGGTGATGCTTTAGCAAAAAAGTAGATTTTTTTGTTTGCATGTGGTGTTCAACTTGACAATGGAGTGCACCCCCCAGGGAAGACATCCCTTATGTGTTTAAATATATTTGAAGGACAAGCAAGGTTTTGAGCCATTTTTGAGCCCTTGGGAGGGCCTTGAGTCCCCATCCACGGAGATCTCTCCTAGAAGTTGATTGACATGTTGTCTAGTGTAGTGGATTCACATTCCCAAAACTTTGAGCAACCATATCGGACAAATTTCTCCATCAAAATGGGCATATAATAAACCTTTGGAATGCTCTCACAAATACACTCTCAATGGTACATTTAACACACCTTTCATTCAAAAATTGAATACACACAAAGCCCCAAAGTTTGTTGCCATAGATTTGATGGATTTGAGTGAAAGGGCTAGAAACAGACGGTAATGGATGACATGAACAAGCCTAGAACAAGGTTGAGAGAATCCTCCCAAGGGCTCAAATCCCTCATAATAAGTGTTAATGAATTTGCTAAAAAGTTGAATTGAAGCAATATAACTACTATTTTGATTATATATATATATATATATATATATATATATAAAGGTATTCATATTTAATGATCAAGAGTCGTATAATTACAAATACCATATTTCAAAAGCTTAGTATGTATGAATAAATGAATCCATAACAAAATTTGACATGTAAACAAGGGGTTTAATTATCAATCTATGAACACATGTGCTATGCGTGATTTACAAAGAGCACACCCATTGAGGAGTGGATTTATATTGGACTCCCACATGGCCATCGCAAATCCATAGCCACAATGACCTTGGTTGGTAAAATAATAATAATAATAATAATAATAATAATAAAATCATTTGACTGCCCGAACCCCAATGTAAAAGAAAAAGAAAAATCCAAGAAAAGTCTTGAATATGTTGACGCACTTGATAGCAAATGTGGTGATACTCAACAACACAACATTTATAAATGTCTCACCCATATAAGTGATAAACACGCTAAGATAAGCATCCCTAAATTTGTTACATCCATCACATACATCTACATTATTTGTGAATCCAATACGTGGTTACGTGCAAATTTGAGAATAGACACCAAGAAGGTTAGATTATAGATTTACAGGTCCCTAGATTATATTCAATTTTGACCTCTAGATGTATATCAAAATATATACGGATTTATAAAGGATATATAAATATCAAAAAGAGATTGGACTTATAGGTGCTCAACATTTGTTAATCATCTAGGCTCAATAATCAACATACATTCATTCAAGGGACCTATATGATCAATCAATAAGAAAGAGAACCGTCACTTTGAAAACCAATGAAATATTCATACGAGCTCCAAAAATTATGAGGAAAAAGGCTACGGGCACGATTTGGATTTGTTAATCATCTCGCACTAAGGTAGATGAGGCTAATTCGGTTAGCTTCCTTACTTGGACACCTATTTTTGGCTCCTAATCGACTGTATAATCACTTTAATTCGGTGGGTGATTTAGCTCCACCGTGATGATATTTGGGTTAGTCACCGTCACAAAAGTCAAACTACACCCACCATCCTTCATAATTAGGAGTGTTAACTTATCCATTGAGTTATGACATGCTCGATTTTTGTGCCCAAGGTGGCAAATTAGGAGGTGACATGTGAATGTGAGGTGCCAGCCAACTTGTACTGTGGGTGTTCTATAATTAAAAAAAAAACGGCAACATTTCATCTTACATGTGACCACTTAAGAGGCATGACACAATCAATATCGACATTAAACTTGGTGATCATTGGCAAATGACCCATGTACAATCTGGCAATGATGTTGTCCACTTACACAACATTGGACTATAAAAGAGCTCCCCCTTATGACAACACATTGAGAAGTAGAGAATCTTTGATACTGGAGCCTAGATCAACACTTTCCTCAGCTCCGATTTCAACGATTTCAAAATGCTCAAATCTATCGGTTGGATGATTCCACAAAGCTAGAGGTGTCCACATTAGCCTCATGTACCTTTTGTGCATGTTTCCATATCCTAACTTACAAGAACTGACTGCAGAGCTAAATAGTGTCCATTCAACACCCACTTACCTTATCGGTGGCCCAATAGAGGTGGTGCTTGTTATCCCACCTCACAAAAGTGTTCAAACTACCCTTTTGCCCACGTGTCACCCTCACATACCTGCTAACCTACTTTCAGTCCACCTGGCAGCAGAAGAGGCACCCTACAGGCAAAAAGCCTGCCTTCACTCCCCCACAACATCATCATAAGAAACCACGCTATAAAATAATATTTAGCAAATCCATCAACAATCACAAGGAAATACCCACATTTCCGAACTTCAATTGCAAACGAAATCTACATTTTGCCGGCGGAATTAGGATGATTTCTGCCACACTTAGCAGTATCCCCAGCAGCACCCATTCCCGCGTATGTAATTCAGTTGTAATCTCTCCATCTTCTCTCCGACAATCCCCACCTGCAACAAGTTCTTCGAGGAAGCAACAATCGTCGTCTCCTGCATTACCGAAGTTGCATTCTTCGTCTTCGTTGAACCTGAGAAGTCCCTGGGATCCGAGACCGCCCTTGCGCTTGGGGTTCCCGGGAGCAGCGGTAATAGGGTTCTCGGCTCTTGCCATTTTCTTGGTTTCGGCAGCAACCCCAAGCGTTCTTCGAATGGCATCCTCGGATGGTGGTAACAAGGGTGGGGATGACGAGAAGCAGCCGGAAGATTTCCGGTATTACCAGATTTATGCTTCGGAGGATGGTACCACCCATTTCAAGGAGTGCAGGATGCATGGATTCGACCTGAAGGCTTACGCCTCATCACCCCAGTTTGTTCGGTCAGATTTTGGGGGTGAGCCTACCAAGATTGTGTTCACGGAGCTGGCTCCTGGGTTGGAGCAGTCACTCCATAGTTGCCCGCAGGTTCAATTCGTCGTCACGCTCTCCGGGTCCTGGTATGTGTGCCACTGGAATTACCAACCATCCTTAAACCCTCATTCTGTGAAGATTTGTTTTTCCAAATCTTTAGAATTGATGAGATTGACTTGCTTATTCCGTATAGAATTCTGCATAAGTTAGTGGATGACACTATGTGACATTTGTGTTGATGAGGTGGTTCTCCTCATGTGTGTTGACCTAAATTTGCAACATGCAATGAGCTGTAGTTCCACTAGAATCATCAACCATACTCAACCCTGATTCTGTGAAGATTAGTTTTTCCATATTTTGGGAACTGATGAGATTGGCTTTCGTATCCCACACGAAATTCTGTGTAAGTGAGTTCATGACACTATGTGACATCAATGCTGATGAGGTGGTTCTCCGCATGTATGACCAAACATTTGCAACATGCAATGAGCTGTAGTGACTTCGGGGTTACCTCAACATCATCAACATAAGAGTTGTCGAGTTCGTTCCAAATCTTCTTTCAAAATCTTGAAAATTGATGAAATTGGCTTTCTTATCCCGCATTAAATTCTGCATAAGTGAGTTGACACTAAGGAACATAAGTGGTGAGGTGGTTCTCCTCATCATGTATGTTGATCAAACATTTGTTGCAACATGCAATGAGCTTCAGTGGCATTTACAGTAACCTCAACATCTTCAACATTGGATTTCTGTAAGAATTGTCTAGTTCATTCCGAATTTTCTCCACGGATTGCATAAACGACCTGTCTCTATGTTTCATTTAAAAAAGGGCTTCTCATTGACCACGGTACCTGGATGCCAATGGAATCCAAAATTTTAAAGAAATGATGAAATTGACTTGCTTACTCTGCAATTTTGCATAAGTGAGTAACTTGACTATTGTGGATGATTGCTGGAACTGTAGAGCGATGTGATGCAAAAAACCAGATCAGAAAATGAAATTAAATCTGTCTCTCAGAGTAGCATTAGTGTTGAGGTGGCTCTCCTCATGCATGCTGACCAAACAATTTCAATATGCAATGAGCAGTATTGACACTTATGGTTACATTAAACATCATCGACATTGTAATTTCATATGAATTTGTGGAGTTTGTTCTATGCGAACTCACTCTACAGATTGTGTAAATGACCTGTCTTTATGAAAAAAAATTGAGCTTCCCATTAAGCATGTCACTCTTTGAATGGTTGGATTTCAGGTATGTGAAGACTAGTGATGGAACGAGGCACGATTTCAAGGCTGGAGATGTGTTGTTTCAGGACAACACCAAGGACTCCCCTGCGCAGAATCAGCCACAGCATTACTCAGGAGTGGTTGGAAACAAGCCCTGCCAACAACTAATTGTGCAGTTGTCAAGGGCACCTGAAGTGAACAACCCTGACCCTTTTAAATGATGTATGTATGTAACACATCTATCTTGAAATCTCAAGTTTCTAAGGCTCTTCAATTTCAGGAATGCCAAGAGGAGCTATTAGACATAGAAAGTGCTCGCTGTAACAATGTGAATTTGTACTATAAGTCTCACATGTCAAGATGAGGTGCCACATTTTTCTGGGTTGCTGCACTGAGTATCAATAAAAGTGTCTTGGGATTTGAGGTATTTGATGAAATACAATGAGGTTATTGTTTTTCAAATTTATTCTAGTGGTTGTTCATTGGTAATTGCTCCAGTGCCAGGAAGTTTAAGTGTTTACTTACATCAACAAGTTGGCAAGTTGTTTAGAGCTACTCGTATTTTCACTTTGAAATAAATTTTTCAATAATTTGGCTTTTGCAAAACAATTGGGATCAATGCCACTTATTCTAGAGGTGGTCAAAGTTTATTGACCAGATAAAGAGTGTTTCTCACAATGAGCTCAAATGTCCATTTTGGAAATATTTTTGGTTCAGGTGTTGTCCACACTACTAAAGATAGGTAATCCTTGCAATTGGCAACACCTGAGACATAAAAGTTTGCTTCTTTTTCAAGTCTCAGTGACCTACCTTCTTCAATAAAACTTTGGAGCATTGTTCTCCAAATCAAAACGAGATTGAATGAGACTCGCACCTATTTATTCTTGAAACATTAAAGAATTTCCATGTTGAGTGGGGCGGTTGGAAGAAGAAATGATGTGCTCCATAGGGGCTTCTCTTTTTGAGTGAGGCTCTTGGGGCCAATAAGGGTTAAATAACAACCAGACAACCACCTACATAACATTATTAAGCAGTGTGCGAATGCTCATGTGGCCTTGAGAATATAACCATGGGATTCCCCAACCTAGTGCAAGGTGACTCATGAAGTTTGAATCTACACTAGGTTGTGACATCCCATGGTTATGTTCTTAGGGCCCACATGAACAAACACAATCTGCTTAATAATGTTATGTACTTTCATGTGGCATCAAACAATCTTAGAATAAGTGTCTTGTACACAATGACATCATTTTAGAAGGGGGATTTTTCTGTGTAAACACATTTCAGTTGTCGGATGCAACTGAATCGACAGTGGGTTGAATGGAGGAACAAGGTGTAGGTAATCAGTGACATTTGGTACTAAACACCACAAGGAAAGAAAGACAAAAAGACTAACAAATTCTCAAGTCATTTGACAGCAATCTAAATATACCCACATTAGTTCAACTCTTTATTACAATGAAATTGTTAAATCTAGTTTCTGTGCTGTCAAACAGCATGCAATGTTACATATCACTGCATGTAGCAATGAATTCTTTATTGAAAGAGGTTAAAATCAGAGGATACTGAATTGTGGGAGTCTAACATCATCTGCCAGCATAAGGGCAAGCTCCAGTAATATGGACTATGACAGCCAATTGCTCTTTGAAAAAGTTATACATGAGTTCGGTGTTACTCGCAACTACACGCACCACTAAACCTTCATCTTGTAGCCCTATGGTACTACAGGATATAAATATCAAAGGCTCGACGTTGGTTGTCGCACTCTTTGATGAACAGGTTGAATAATCTCTCAACCGAGATGTCAATTCGACCGATTTTCGTCGCGTGAATGCTCCTTGTGTAAGCTCTTGCACTTTCTTCTGAACACTGCCTCGCAACGCTGCCAATTTTGGTCCATAAATCACCATTGTCGCCACCACATGGAAACCTTGCATTCGGTCTGCGACCGATGTTCCAACACCTTGCTCTAAACAGACAGAGTCTAAGAAGACAGGTTTTGACTTGCTGAAGTCGCCATCAACTTCTTGTTCGTTGACGTAAATGTGGTTTGTGCTTCTGTACATCTCAAATTCCCAACTCTCCCCATTGTCAATGCGGCCACTTGTCATCCAATCTATGAGCACTAAATTGGCGCCTGCTGAGAGATAAAACTCTTGCACCTGTCATTACAACAGGTATTATGATAGAATAAGGAATCCTCCTAACCAATGTGAGATGGGATCTGTTAGATGGAGACACTAGTAGCAGAAAGAAAGACAATCTCCTACTGGTCGTTGGTGCATTTAACCATGTGAAAAACGGGGAGGATGCACGACTTGTATGTGGCCTTCAACTGACATATGGATACTTGCCCAAATCGAGTAAGGGAAATGACTCCCAGGTTAGTCACCGCAACACATAGATGCATGAGGAAAGGAAGGCGGTTGTGTGCACATTTTTAAGAGAGCCTCAACCACCTTCAAGAGGAATTCGTCTTTGCACTAGTGCAATCATCATATGTTTGCACTTGCAAAAAGGAAGGCAATTAGTTCTGTGCACACATATAAGAGCATCAACCTTCTTCAAGAGGACTTCTCCTTTGCTATAGTGCAATGACACATTTGCACTTGAGCCATGTGGGTGAGGAGTACTTCATTTTTGTCGTGACGTGGATCCCATATTTTTTCTTTCATTTTTCTAGAACTTTTTGGCATGGAAAAGGTGTACTAGTGCTGATGAATCAATTTTTCTTTCCTTGTGCTAATTCTTTGGACACTTCGTGCTATTGAATCGCGTTCAAAGGACCCGGCAAACAAAGCAACAAAACTCTTATTCTATCAAGATTCAGGATGGTGCACTCGAGATCTTACCTGAATGTACTTAGAATTTGCAAAGCAGGTGATGGGGTCGGGCAAAACAGCGAGAAAGCCTTCCGGGCCAACTTGAGCCTGGAGGATCTGCTCACAGAATTGTCCATTCATAGACTTGTAGATCTTGGTGGACGCTTGCGTGGTGATGACAGCGGAGCAGGAGGCTCCAATATCCACGTTCTGACTGATGGAATCGTTGGAAACGATTCCCCCGCCATATGAAATGGCAAATATCCACACCGCATCCACACCCCGAGAAACGATCTTCCTCGGTAACAGAAACTTGAGGGGGTACTTTGCAAATGTCCGAGTTGCGGCAGACCTCCCTGCGATCCTCTCCACCTTGAGGATTCCTGTGAGCGCTTTCTCCTTGAAACTAGCGCCTAATAATTTCTTAAACCCTAATTGGACACCGGGATCATCCATGTGTGCATAAACCAAAAATTACGTTGCGTCAAAAATTTCGGCAATAACAACGTAAGCTCACTTTATCCATTGTAGAAGAGCAAACTGCTCTCAAGTGTATGTCGTCCACAGACTCCATCGCATCGGAAGAGTTGTTCAAGCACCAAATTCAGAGCGCCAAAATGCAATTACTGCATGGAAAGATGGAGATCATGTTGGTTGAAACCCCCAGTCACAAATGAAGTTTCAGTTCACATCAAAAATCTACAAACTCTATTTAATTCCTCACTTGGAAATCTACCCAGCAACAAAAAACAAACCCTAATTCTATCTTAGTCGGAGCTACTTGTAGATCCTGTGTCTGCCAGCTTGACCATTCGATGTTATGAAATTGAGAGCGTCAAATTGCAATTGCTGGATTAGGTGTACTGAATGCAATCTGAGTGCCAAAATGCAATTGGTGTATGGAAAGATGGAGATCATGTAATTTGGAACCCCAGTCACACTTGAAGATTCAATTCACATCAAAACTCTACAAACTCTAATAATTTCTCACCTGAAACTCTATTCAGCAACAAAGAGGAAATCCTAATCCCATCTGAATCAGAGCTACTGCGGATCCTGGGCTGCCAGCTCGACCATTCCATGTTATGTGATTGAGAGCATCAAGATGCAATTGCTGCATTGGGTGTTAGTACTGGCAACATAGAGATCATGTCGTTTGGGACCCCAAATCTCACACTTGAAGATTCAGTTCACATCAAAAAGTTTACAAACTCTAAGTAATTCCTCACTTGACAAAACCCTAATTCCATCTTAAGAATAGCTGCTGTAGATCCTGTGTTTGCCAACTTGACCAATCTAACTTATGTTATGAAATTGGGGGACGCCTTGTAAATATTGTTCTCATTGCGAGTGTCTTTAGACTCATTCTATCAATCTCGCTAACGTACATGGGTCTTAAATGGTTACTTTTTCCGACTAGTCCACTTCTCCTAGGATATGAAACACACCATTTAGTGCGAGATGGTTAGCAAATACAAACCGAGGCCATAGCCACGTTCCTGATCATTTTGTGGAGAACCATCTGAATGTCTTATTCATTATCAGAGTGAAGACTCCCATGCTCATTAAATGATCATATACGTTTCCAATTATGTTCATTATTGAGCCTAAAATGGTTATCGTATTTTGAGTACGTAGTCCAATCTCTTTTGAACACATGTCTTTTTGGTATCCGTTCTTGGAGCCGCATCAAACCACATGCCACTTAAATAAATATAGGTGTCCGATTAAGATAAATAATCAAATTATGCACTTCTACCTTGAAGCTAAGGTGAATGGGTGTTAAATGGTCACTTTAAGCTTTGCACCCACTTCTCTCATGTTGCAAAACATGCGGTTCGTTTAAGATGATTGCCAATTTCAAATCATGTCGTGTCCAAGCCAATTTGCCTCATGATTTTCAGAATTCATTTGATTATCTTACTCATTGTCAAAGTGAAGATTCTTGGTGTGATTAAATGGTCATATAGGTCCTCCTCAATAATGTTGACTATTGAGGGTAGAATGGTTACCATATTTTGAGCACATAGTCCAATATCTTTTAAACACATGTCTTTCTGGTGTGCATTCTTCCATCCACGCCTAACCACAAACCACACAAATGTAGCTATTTGATTTAGAACTATAGTAATCATGAAAGGCCCACTTATCCTTAAAACTTTAGGGTTCTTCATAATAGTCTTAAAGTGTTGGTGTTTGTCTAAGTACAATCTCAAAACTTTCACATTAGATATTGGGTCAATTTTTCCTTTTAACCAATGTGAATTTACTTGTGATTTTATTTTTTACCAAAAAAATTGTTTTAAATTCAGCACCTACATGTATATCTAATACACAGTGAAAGACATGCACATATGTCAAGGCCACACCTCACCTATCCCCATTGTTATCATCGGAAAGGTTGGGGACAATGGGCCAGGACAACATGGGCCCATACTAGTTACATGGGCCAGGACAACATGGGCCCAAAATAATAATAATAATAATGGTGGATTTGTTCTTCATATCCATCATACCCCTTGCAGCAATGGTAAGACCGACAACTTTTGATCCAATAGGCTTGTTAAAGTTCTACTTACCTATCTGCCTTTGAGTTATGTAGGCATTATGTGGTCACTCTTCTTGATTAGACACCTACTATTTAAGTAGTATATGGCAAGGATCGTACTACTTAAGAATGGATGCCCATAAAGACACGTGTTACGATGTGATTGGACTAGGTATGCGCTCAAAATATAGTCATGATTCTAGATTCAGCAATTACGTCACATTCTTTGGTACCTAACAAGACAATGTAACTTCACTTGCTTTTTTGGGGGGCCTAGCTTTAGTGGGAGTGAGACAAATGTATGCACTATGTACTAAATAAATAAAATTTTGACCATTCCTATCTCAAATTCAGACTAAGAAATTCTAATCATCATATATTGCTTGATGTTGGAATCTTGAGGATTGGGTGCCGGCCCCATTGCACGCAACCCCCTAGCTAAAGAATGTTATGACATAATTAGAAAAATTCTCTATGATAATTGAAAGGGAAAGATAATCCTCACTTTGAACTCCTATAACTTTTGCATCTCTACTCTAATTATGGAACTCAAAACGACACTCTCCACGTTTCGGAATTGCTACTTAACCCCTAAAGGACCAAGCGTCCAATTTTGGACGTTTTCGGTATTTTTGTGTAGGCCAGAACTCAGAGATCTGCACCGATGTGAATGAAAATAATTGCAATGGATGCGCAATGGACAGAGAAATGCAGCCCATAAAAAATTCAAAAAAATGATATTTTGGTGTGTTGTAAATGTGATGTAAATGTTCAAAATGCACTATTTGGTACTGTACAACCGCCCGAAACTGTTCAAAGTATCCAATGAACTTGCGGCATGGTCGAATCTTGGGCAGCCTTTATGTGGCCCCATTTTTTATTATGTAAAGGGTGCGATGTATGGGGGGAGGGGGGCACGTACATAGAGGGGGTATATAATGACACCATAGCCATGAAAGAGGGTGGTATGGGGCATGCAATATTGAGAATGAAATATATAAATGGTTGTGGGCCACGGTACAAAAGGGTGGGATAAGAATCTCCATTGTCCACACCCTTTTTCCTTGTGTGCCCGCCATCCACAACTTCCCAAGTAGTTTAAATTGCATTTAAATTCAAGAATGACATCATAAATTTGCAAAAAATTATGCATACCCTTATTGGTTTTTGTTGCATACATCCACCGTACGGATTTCAGTGCAGTTTTATACATGTATATTATTTAAACAATCGCAATATTTTCATTATTTTGTAGTTGTATATAAAGCAAGGCCCATATAGCCAGCAAATTAGATTGAAATGACGGTTTGTCAGCACTAATAGTTGCCCAAGTCCGCGACTTTTAGTGTCGTTGCAAAATGTTGCCTAAAAAATGAATATAATAATGGCAAGACATGTTCAAAGTGGTCAGGCAATGTTCGGGCAACTCAAGAATACCATCGAAAGACATATCAATCCTAATGGACGGAATTTACATAAAGGGATGGATATTTTTCCCTATCGTACTTGATAAAGCTAACAACCATTCCATAAGGTTGGAAACCATCAAATGTTTGCCACGCTCTATGCACCATCCCATACATGACAGTGGCTCGAATTTCCTTCAGGTCCGTTCAAATCATGCTTGGTCCTTTAGGGGTTAAGGTAGATGGATCGTATTTGGTTAATTTATATGACTAGCCCACTTCTCCTAGGATACAAAACATGTGATTGGTACAAGATGATTAGCAAGTCCAAATGAAGGCTATAACCACTTTCCTCATACTTGTTGGAGCTCATATGAATATCTTATTTGTTATCAAATGTGAAGATTCTCGTGCTCATTAAATGGTCATGTATGCCCCCCTCATTATGTTGACTATTAGGATTAGAATGATTCATATCTTGAGCATGCAATCCAATCCTTTTTAGACACATGATGTCTTTTTGGTATTTGTTTTTAAAGTCACACCAAACCACATATCACTCAAATATAGGTGTCTTAGTAAGAAAATAGCCAACAAGGGTTGTTTACTACCATGCCCATACTAGGATCAACAACTAGTCCAAAGCAGTGGGAGATTTTCCATCTTGATAGGAGTTTTTATCTTGTATGCAGTGAAGTGAACAAGTGAAATTGTAGTACATTACATCCAACGAGGTTATTGTGAGTAGGACAAAAATTCCTTATTAGTAGCAGTTAATTTTAGAAAGAGATGAACTTTCCTATCAAGAAAGACTCCTCTTACTGCCAAGGAGCAGTGACTGACTCTGGTGTGGATGTGGTATACCTTCAAAGAACCATGGAATTATGCATCTGCATCTGGGAATGGAAAGTGGCCCCCATCCAAAATGTAGATGTAGATGTAGATGCAAATGACTCCTGCCACTCATCCTACACCTCAATTGATTGTTTTACCTAATCAAGTCACCCAAAAGGTGACGAATAGTAGTACAAATTAACAATTTAGTCACATTGCAAATTTATGTTCACATGGTATCTAGGCTATGTAGATTCACGGCTGGGGCGAACCAACCCCTATATTCGTACCTTACCGGGGAGGGCGAACGGCTAGGGATTCGTGGCACTCACTTAAAATCAACCATCCTACATATCGTGGATGAAGTGGCTCCAATACAAAAAGACCCCCTATGAGGTTGAGGGCCGATTCATTCAAATGTGACATCACTAGACATCCAGTAAGGTACCAATGTATGTGTCACGTACCTCAATGCAAAACAATTATACTCCCAAAACAACTGTGAACTTTCAATGTATTACAAAAGTTTTCTTGTTGCAATTATAATTGTGCTTCTTACAAGCTCGAACCACCCGACCATAGGAGGGAGACAAAAGATAGATCCCCTCTCCTCCCCCGAGCTCTTTCTTATGTGCCAAAGGCACTACTTTTACTTCTATTTCCACATATAGTAAAAGTACTCTATTCATAGCTTTATCTTTAGTTCTACTATGAATCTTCTATCTTTGGTTCCTCTAGAACCTTCTTTCATCTTCTAGCTCAATCACATTCCTCCAGTTGGAACTGTCTCATCCAACTGGATTCGTCCATCCCTTCTTCTAGTTGGAACTGTCTAATTCCAACTTGATTCATCCATCCTTTCTTCTAGTTGGAGTTGTCTAACTCCAACTTAATTCATCCCTCCTTTCTTCTAGTTGGAGTTGTCTAACTCCAACGCAAAGATCTTCCACAGGGAGAGGTCTAACTCCCAATTGGAGTTGTCTAACTCCAATGCAAAGATCTTCCATCGGGAGTTGTCTAACTCCCGTACATACTATGTCCATGGGTTGTCTAGCCCATTTCTTCCTCTGGAGTTGTCTGACTCCAGTCCCCATCTGCTCACATGCTAAATACAACAAAGCATGGTAAGTTATCATTTTTTTTTCTTTCCAATCAATAAATCTCTTAATCAAAGTACCACTAGGGTATGTCACAGTATGGGTCGGTTCGCCCTCCCCTAGATTCACTAACTTATTGTACTTTAAGTGAGCCTTTCTTACATGGGGCAAATCCCATCAATAAATGATCTTGTCCCTTCTCATATGAACTCCCGTGCATAATCGAGAGATATGCAAGGAGGGAAGCCAAAGTACATCTACTTTTCATCTGCATTTGATATTTACAGATGAGTGGGACACTCTCTTGCATATGCACATGCATTGCGGATGAAAAAGTCCAGATGCAAATGTAGGATGAGTAGGCATGCCCTAACCCAACAAGACAACTCTTAAGCCAATCCACCAGTTAAAGAAAAACACATGTTGTGGAGTTGGAAATGCCACCCAAAAGAATAGGACCACACGTACACATTCCTTTAAGAACCTTTTTAAATCTTTGACGTGGCAGCCCACCCAAGCACGGAAACAGGTCCTTTTCCGGACATGTGTACAACACGTGGCACTGCTGGGAGCAGGAAGGTATACCCCATCTACCTCGGAGATATGACGCCCCATATTATACGATGAAATATACGTATTTTTAGACCGCTCCACATCACCATACGTATGTGTCTCGCTCTCTCTCTCTCTGCATGTTGCACTGTGCAGAAATGCACACATCAAAGAACCACCTGAGTCACCGGCTTCTGAGTCCCGAAGCGAACACTAACTCATTTGCATGTATGTAGTTTTTCGAGTTGAGTCAAAGCCTGCCATAGCCACTTAGGTTACACCTCTCTAAGCAACTTTCAGCTCTAGCACTGCACCTGAAGGGAAGTCTTGGAGTGCAGAGTTGGGTACTTTGAAATTTGTTTTGAGCTCAAGATTGGAGTGAGACAGAAATTTCCATTGGCGGAGGAGCTCTGTGTTGTGGCTGTGTGGGGGATCTTGTAGTGCTTCATAAATCAAGTGTTAAGTATTTGGGAGGCTGTAGCAACTGTTGGCCAGGTGAGTATGACTTAATCGGAGTTTTGGGTATTGGGAGTATTATTGCTCTGTTGCAAATTCAAAGGGTCGTCAGAAAGCTTGAAGATCCTTCTTGCTTTGGTGCCCCCTCTGTTTTTTTTGGTTTGGGGGGGGGGGAGAGGATTTTGGGTTACTCCTTTTAGAGCTCCAGAGGAATTTGCAAGATGTGTTTGTTCACCTCTCATGTCAGTTATTGGTGTCTACCAATTTCTACCTCTCGAATTTGAATGCATTTGTGAGTCATTCATTCAAATTCGAGTGGTTGAAATTGGTAGAAACCTGTTCAGAAGGTTTCGGATTGGAGAAAAGCAGTAGAAGGTTATCAGCATCACGATTTTGAGGGATTAGGGTAGTGCATGCGTGAAAACTGTTTGTTATTGGGGCTTCCATGAGAAACTTGACGTCTTAGGTAGTGGACATTGTTCGTTTCTTTTCTCGGTGTAGTAAGCGTGATAATTACTCTTTCATCATTTTTTGATGAAAGAATGGTCGATGTATGATGAACCTAAATTGATGGTAGATTGTGCATAATGCATACATGCATTCATCATTGAATCTCAACGTGAGAATGATGTGGAGCTTGGAAAATAGGTATTTGTCTCTTGGCAGAGCCAATTCAAAAATAGAGAGCGATTGACCTACTCTCGGTATTCTAAAGTCATGACAAACTTTAAATTCTAAAGTATGTGGTTACTAGCACCCAATTTTGTCGTGTCGTTTGCCGTAAATTTTTTTTTTTTTCAATCTGTTGAACGCTGGTGTAGGTTCCAGAAACTTTAGTATGATATGAAGCACAACAGAGGCATGTATATTCATTTGGGTTAAGCGTTATGAGTTGCTGACGTTGTGCAATGCACCTCCTTTTGTTTTTACAGCATACAATCTATGACAAAATGAAAGAGGGAAGGAGGCCCCATGCGAGGTGGGAATCCAGCAGGAGCTAACAGGCAGTTGCAACCACAAAAATTGCAACGAAAATTTGGTTCGTGAAGCGGTGGGGCAGAAATATTTCATTTGAAAATTCACAGCATGGCAAACATTGGGATACACTATGTGATCATGGGAAGGGGGGCATGGCAAAAGGCGGCCGATCCGGAAGCCTTGGAGACTTTTATCTTAAAGATGGGGACCTTCACCTTGCTTACATGGGCACTGATAATCTCGGCCGCATTTGTGCTGTTTGGGCTCTCACTTTCATTGTATCTACTGTTTGACCACCTCTCAGGCTACAATAAACCTGAGGTAGGAATTGATTTTCTCTCAATTAAACTGACTGTTTATTTCCGTGCGTGTCAATACCATGTTCATTATATTCATGATATGTTGCAAGGACAGCTGAAGAAAATCTTCTTGTCGGATATTAAATGTAAGATTCGTGGCGCGGTGTGTACAGGTGTTGAGTGACATTGCAACATTTAGGTTTTAGTCTCTGATTCTGTAATTCTCTTCAAAACCTGTGAGTAGGGTTTTGGAGCAAAGCCGCTGATGCCTGAGCTGTGGTCTTGCAGGAGCAAAAGTGGCTGATAGGCATCATTGTCATGGTTCCCGTGTATACTATCACATCGGTAATTGTCCCAGCCGTCATTATTATGAGTGAGATTGTGTGTTTTACATGTATGTTTTTCCATATAGGGGTGAATCAGCTAGGGTTATGGGAGAATCCCTCATCAAACAGGGTTTGGAATGGTTCTGATTTGGAGTTCTTTTGCATAGCCCTCAGTTTTTGTCTTTATGGAAGCCAACATTTGCGATCTACTTCAACATAATAGGGAACTGCTACGAGGCGTTTGCGTTATACTCCTTTGGCCGATATCTCATTGCGTGTTTAGGTATGTAACATTCTGAACATTTATCTTGGTCTACCTAAATTTCAGACTTTCAGGTTTTTCAAGGCTCCTTTACAAGATCTGTTGTGGCAATGAAAACTTGGGGTATGGAAACTTGTTGCTTCTTGCATGCTTCAAAAACAGAGTCATTTATTTGATGATCAAATTTCCGCCTCCAAAGAATGAATTGTTTTTTATACCTTGATTGGATGTTCTGTGAATGAGGGTTGGCAAGAGTAATGTTTAATACAATGCTTTTATTCATTGAAGCTTCCTGCATGCTTTGTAAACAGAGTCATGTATGTGATGGTCAAGATTCCGCCTCCAAAGAGTGAATTATTTTAAATACTTCAATTGGATGTTCCATGAATGAGGTTGGCAAGGTTGAAGCAAAATATATTTTTCATTGAATTCTACAGGAGGAGAGGAATTGGCAGTACAAAAGCTGGCAAAGCAAGGCTCTGTGGGAGCACAAACACCATTGCTCGATAAAGAAACTGATGCCCCTCAAGTGGTGCATCCACTTCCTTTGAGATGGTTCGTGGAACCATGGACACTCGGCCGCTCATTCTACGACACCACCAAGTTTGGGATTGTGCAATATGTAAGTTTTCAAACATGTTTCAAGGACCAAAATAGATTCCATTGCTCAAAGTGGGTTGTTGAAATTGTAAACCATACAACAGAATTAGATCATCAAGCTAGAGTAGGTGAATCAAGGTGAGCTTATACACAAGAGCCGTTTTCATGGTTGGTGGTTGTAGCTTATTTTCTTTGGCTCTAGTTTTTGAGGGATAAGGGGTGATAAAATGCATTGATGACGACGATAACCACAACTACTCAACCTCGCCCGGCTACAGTACAAGGTATAGTTGGGGAGTAGTTGCGATGATTGTAGTTAACTTTCTTTGGTCCTATTTTGATTGTAGTTACTATGTGTCAACGGGAGAGCGAACTTCAAGGCCAAAAGCATGGGAGTGGATTTGTAGGAGCAATTACTCTTGGACAAACTTTCCACAAAAATTTATAAATTGTTTGTCTCCACTCCACGGATTGCACTAATAGGAGGGAAGATCATTGAGAGTAGTTTATGTGTAAACAAATAACAAATCCTGAGCATCACAGTTCCATATGTGCATTTTGCACAGATGATTATCAAGGTGGGCTGCTCTTGGGCAGCGCTGATTCTAAGCATCTTCGACATGTATGGCGAAGGTGATTTTGATTTCACCATGGGGTGAGCTGCCTCCTTATTCTCGATTATTTGGCGTTAGGAAATTATCTTTCAGCTTGGAGCTTGGTTTCAGGGATGTATGGACTTTGTATCTCCATGAGCTCTTAATATCTGCAAGTAATGCAAACAACTCTATGATGCCTAAACAATGACAACCTTTGTAAGCGCATGCAAGTAATGCTGCCTGTGAGCAAAGTACTCGATGTTTGAACCAGTTTTGATCTGGTATCGTCTTTTTTTGATACCAGTAGCGTATGGGTATTTGATAATATTTTTGCTTTCAATATTATTCAGGTCTATATACCATGCAAGAACCCTCATACCTAGGCAATATCCCCCTAGTATCAATATGGTTTAGAATGGTATTGACCCAAATTATAACTCAGGTATACAAAAGTTCTCTCACCTTCACATATGCACCAACTATCAATATTTGACTGGCATTACAATTTTGATACCCAAGGGTAGGTTCTGTGATACCATTGTTGGTGTTGATCATTGACACCATGCATTCACCTATATACCAGACCAACACTGGTTTGAACCTAAAGCTGCTATTTTAGATTTTCCTTTGAATGATCGATTTCCATTGAATACCTAGTGTGTATTGAGCTTGTTCGTTTTTCTGTCAAATCTTACGCAGTTATTCTTGCCCTGCATGGTATGATGATCACAGGTATCCATACGTTACACTTGTGCAAAATTTCAGCCAGATGTGGGCTCTCTACTGTCTAGTCCAGTTTTATTACGAAACCAAGGAGGAGCTCCATGAGATCAATCCATTGGCCAAGTTCTTGTGTTTCAAGGCAGTTGTCTTTGTAACATGGTGGCAAGGAGTGGTTATTGCCCTCCTCTTTGCAACGGGAATTGCAACAAAGGGGTTACCATTCCATCCTACGGAAGAGCAAGCTGATATGCTTCAGACAAATCTCCAGGACTTCATCATCTGTATTGAGGTATGTTTTCTTCATATCATTTTGTCCGAGAAGAGAATTAAATAAAGAGAGTCCGTGAGCTGGTTCTTTTACTTTATGTGGCACTATTACATGGCTGTTGGTTCTTCTTTTTGAAGCTCTACACTATGGCCAATGGCTGTGACTGAAATTGTGAGGGCCCTTTACACTCATTGAAAGGTCGTACCATGGAAAAATGAATTTGTATGGTCATGGGCCTTTAAGTGCAGTGTAAAGGTATACAATTGAATGCTATTTCATTGCCATCCTACTCATGTGGGCTCTTCTACACAATAAGCTATGATTAATCAAGAGTCATGAGATTTTGAAGTGTCATGGTCTCCCGGGTTTGTATGAGATCCACTTCTTTGAGGTGGGCTTGACACAATTTCCGGTAGCCCATGGAACGTTATCCATTTCATTCCATGTAGGAATCCATGCAGTTTTTCATCCATTCAAACTTCCTTTGGTCCCTTCATTGATTTCAATGATCACGGGCCCTCAAGCTCTAAGGTGTGTGGGTTTTATTCGGTTCATATTTCATATTCTCCAACTTCTACCGTTTAGATGCACACAATGAAACTTGTGTTGCATTGGCAAATCTATGAAGCATCAACAAAAATCGGATTGAATGTCAGTCCTCCCCTGATTTATTTATGGTTATCAAAAGGGCATGTATGTTGATTCCTTAACTGAATACATAGGTTCTACCGTTTGCATCACTATCAAGTGTGGAGTAGTTGATAAAATTTCAAGGCGTAATCGAATGTCTTTTAAACATGTGTCTTTATGGTTTTTGTTCTTTGACCTCACCTAACCACAAACATAAATATGCAATTAAAAACGCCCACATACCTTAGTGTAAAGTGCCCTTAGTGCGGAAATCAATCCTTAAAAGAATTGGTGCCTTCATTGTTTAGAGGGCAACATACACACCACTTGGGATGATGGTCCATAGGAATAGCTGGCACCCAAACTTTGGCTTTAATCAATCCCGAGTGTTGTAAATATCTATTTTCTGACCTGGGGTCATTTTGTGACCTTCGTTTGTCACCTAATTAGAATTTTGTGTGTTGCACATAGATGGCAATAGCTGCAGTGGCTCATATCTATGTATACCCAGCAACTCCGTATCGGCGTCCAAGCAAATACAATCTGAACCAGATTGATAGTATTGCTGGTGAGGTTGAAGAAGATATCGAAATTGCTGCGACAAGTGTGAAGGAGAGCTTAAAAGATGTGGTTATGGGAGGTGGTGAACATGTAAGCATTATTTTCTCCTTGACCCTTAAAGGTCAGAGAGGCCCATTTTTGACCTCCAGGTTCATACGGAGGGGTTTAAAATCACTTCTTGATATGTTTAGGTAAAAGTGTCAAAAGTGACTCTGTTTAAAGTTAGCCCACTTACCGTACATACATGTAGAATGAATTATAGGGAGATTTGAGCTCGCATAAGTAATCTAGACTCAAATACATGACATGTAGATCTAAATCGCCTTCGCACATATGACTTTGTTTTCACTTCCTCTTTTCAATAGGTTGTGCTAAATATGAATTCAATACCATAGACCAAATAGAATATTATTTCAATACTTGTTGAGATCCTTTGACCTCAGTATCTTCAATTGATGCGTATCAGGTCCATAGTAATTTGAGTAATTTGTGTGTTGTTTGGTTGTCTTTGTGGGAAAAGGTTGTGGAGGATGTGAAGCTGACTGTGGCACAGGCAGTGGAGCCCGTAGAGTCTGGTATTTCCGACTTCAATGAAGTCTTCCAAGAAAATGTTAGTAAAATGAACGACAAACTACAAGACAACGTCTCAAAATTGAACGAAAACTTTCATGAGAAGGTCCAAAGTTGGGGTGGTAAGAAATCTGAGGAAGTCTCGAAAGAAAGCACTTACCGTGTAAACCATGACGACAATGACAGCGAAGATGACGAGATCGTGGAGACGCAAGAACGTGTCCGTGTCGAGTCCCAAGAATTTCCTGAGTCGTCTACTTCTTCGCGTTCGCAACGGCGTAGTGGTGGTGGCGATGATTCCTCAAAAACGGTGAAGGAGGAAGTTTCGGGCACTAGTACAAGCCGCAGTGCCAACGAGGATGTTCAAGGTAAAGAGACGATTAGTTTCACACAACAAAAAGAGAAGACGCCTTTGTCCGAGAAGAAAGAGACAATTAGCACAACGAAAGAGACAAACGACGACGGGAAAATTGAGAGGGATGAAAGCATGAGCGTGAGCGAGAAATTCAGGCTGAACAGCAAGGGCGATGTCACGACGAAAGAGACGACTGCACGAAGGCTGGAGAAGAACAGCCAAGGCGAGGTGGTGAATGAAGAAGTTACAAAAGAACTGAAACAGCAAGATGAAAATGGGAAGCTGCTTGTTACCAAGTAGTTTGTCCAAAGTGAGATCTCATATGCGAACCGGGAGTTTTGCAATTCATTCACAGTAATTCACTCAAAATTCACTAGATTTATGGATCAGGAAAAATGACCCAACATGGCAGCGTGTCTCGTCAGAGTGGAAAGGGCTCCTTCAATTGAGAAAATTCAGTGGGTCAATATCCTTTTGTTAGGTCTGCTAGATAGACTTGATTGATCACCAGAATATTGGAGAATTGTGATCTGTTGTCACACGGTCATTCTGTCAGTGCGATTGGTGTTTCCCAAAACCTTATTGGGATTGGGATTGTCTCAGGATTTTGGCATGGGATTGTATCAGTGGTAATACTCTGGCTGCGCAACCGAGTGACAAAAGTGGAGGCTCCAATCTCCAATTTTCAGTACATCTGTAGGTACATATGTAGATGATAATTTTAGGTCTGTAGTTTCATTTGCTCTTTAGGTTTTTGTAGATTATGTTAGTCATAAGGCATGCAGCGTAAGTGGCATTAGCACTTGTACACACACCACAAATATTTTGCAATTTGTATACAAACTTCTTTAAAGGATTGGTGTGAGGTTTATGTCACAATCACCTCTTGAGTTGCTGAAGCTGAGAGTGACTCAAGGAACCCTCACAAAAGACACAAAGGAATCAGCAGAGGTACTGAAACAGATCTGAAGCTCAGTTATCTTCAAGTAAAATTTAACCAGTTCCAACAAATCTAAATTTACTAGCTGTGTTCAAGGCGTTAAAGGTGTAGTCAAGGTATTATTAAAAGTGGAATCAAGAGGTAGGATTTCCACGAGGTAGGAGCCCAATAAAACAACTAATTATCGAATTGGCTTCGAAAGTAAACCCATTCACCTTCAGGGATATGTTTTAGAATAGAGGCGTCCAAAACCAATCACTTAATAGATTCTATGCCAAATTTGGAGAAGCATAAAGCAGTGCAAATTTATCCCTTGTAGGAAGATAGAAATTAGGAATATTGTAAAAGTTTTGGTAATTTTATTCCTTAAATTGAAGATACTGTGAATTTTTGAAGCCAAAAGTCATCTGCCCGATGAACCTTTTGCAAACATGAAGCTCGCTTCAGAGGATCCCGTTGTCGTTGTGTCAGTCTAATCTCGTAATTCTTGTTCTGTGGGAAGAATTAGGGCGGTGATCATCCAATGTCGATTCACTGCTTATCGAAACTCACAGGCTTGTCGAAACCATACGTCAAGCTTGGTTTGCTTGCTGGCAAAGACAGCGTCAATGCTTCACCCACCAGGACCTGGTGAGAAACACACGTCTTGGGTCTAATTTAAGTTCCTTGTGGACGCCCAATTCAATCTGCCGATGAACCTGTTGCAAATATGAAGCTGGCTTCAGAGGATCCCGTTGTGGTTGTGCCGGCCTGACCTCGCGATCCTTGTCTGTGGGAAGAATTAGAGCGGTCATCATCCAATGTAGATTCACTGCTATCGAAACTCACAGGCTTGTCGAAACCAAACATCAAACTCGGCTTGCATCCTGGCAAAGACGGCATCAATGCCTCGCCCGCCAGGACCTGGTGAGCGACACGCATCTTGGGTCTTGCATCGGGATCCGGGTGGCAGCACAACAACCCAAGCTGCAACAAACACGTCATTTGCTCCACGTCAAACATTGATTCCAACCTAGGGTCTGCAACACGGAGGAGACGACCATCCTCGTGGGCACACCACACATAGTCGACCAGCGTCGTAAATTCTTCCTCCTCCTCTTCCTGCTCTTCAGACAGGGTGAAGTCGTTCAGCGCAGGTCTTCCGCATGCCACTACCAGTGCGAGAACTCCAAAGCTGAAGACATCGGATTTTTCCGTTGCTCTCCCTGTGTGCGCCATCTCGGGTGCAATGTAGCCGAATGTGCCTGCCAGGCGGGTTTGTTTGGAGGTAACGCTGTGGTTCATGAACCGTGCCAACCCAAAATCACCGAGGTGCGCATTGAATTCCTCGTCCAGCAAGACGTTACTATCTTTTAGGTCTCTGTGCAGGACACGCTTCTTCCATCCATCGTGTAGGTAAGTGACCGCGGCGGCCACTCCCATCATGATGTGGTGGCGCTTCTCCCACGTGAGCACTGGCTTTGACTCATGAGACGGCAAAATCCATTTGTCAAGGCTGTTGTTGGGCATGTACTCGAACACAAGCAACAGGTGTTCGTTTTCCCAACACCAGCCGTAGAGCTGAACTAGGTTTCGGTGACGAATCTGGCTGATGACGGAAACCTCCGCAAGGAAATTGCCTGCAACAGGAGCTTCAGCGGATCTTTGCAGCATGTGTTTCACAGCTACATCGATAGTATTCATGGATCTCGTGTCCCTCACAGCGCCCTTGAATACCTGACCAAACCCCCCCTTGCCCAACACATGGTCCTCGCTGAAGCCATTGGTGGCGCTGCTAAGCTCCTCGTATGTGAACTGCCGTAACCACATGTGCTGCTGCTCAAACTGCATCTTGATATTCAAAGCATCCGTGTCCGCTCCTTCATCAAGTTGCCCCTGCGCTTGTTTCGCACGCACAATAGCACGACGACGCATGAGTAGAAGACATGCTACAAGGCCAATAAGAAGAATCAAGGCCACCCCTGTGGCGAGTCCGGCGTTTAGGGCAACCCGAGAATCACTTTCTCCCGCGGGTTGCACTATCAAATTACTGGAGCTTTGGAAGCTCCACGACTTGATTTGGTGAACCTCCGGAGCATTGCCAACGGAGCCACTGAATCCGACGTGCATGTAGTCGTCAACCACGTCGCTTAGGTCAAGGTTCTTCACGGTTATGATCGGGGTTGCAGGCCTTGCCACACCTTGAAGGGTTGATCCGTTTGTGAAACGAACTTGTAGGGTTTGGTTTCCCCCATCGTAGTCAATCCAGGAAGTGAAGTCGTCGCCTGTAATGAGGTGCAAGCAATAGTTTATTGAACTACATAGATCATAGAAAGCTGTTGAGTTCATGCTGTTGACATTGACACCAATGTGATTGGCACTAGGATCATTGAACTCGGGGTTTTTCCAGGTATCAAATTCCACTGCAAACACGTGGTTGTTTGCGTCCCCGTTGTGTGTCTTATTCAAAATGCACATAGAAGCACCCGCGCCTGCCACTGAAAAATTGTAGTGGTTATAACTAGAAAGCATGAAGGCAAACCCGGCGGAACCATTCCCCATAATTGAAAAAGTGAAGGAAGTATTGAACGAGGCTACCCTTTTTGGCGCAGTTGTATTAGAAGACGTCCGCATTTGGACGAGCTGTGAATACAGCACCTGTCCACAAGTATAGTTACGAAAGGGGTTGGCGCTGGAAGCCTCCGCATTGAGCAAGACGGAAGAACTGTTTACTCGTGAATCGTTCACAAATGTGAGCAATGAAATGTCACTGGAGCTGGAATTGAAGGTATTAAAGGCAAAAGTGGTGGTGTTCAGGCTAAGACCTTGACATGTGGACAGAGTTGTAATTGCCAGGTAGCCTAGAAGAAGCACTCGGCAGACTAAGAGGCGCCAACTTGAGGCTGCAAGTGAACTGCCCAAAATCGTTGCAAGCAGCAGCATTTTGTCACCTCACTTAATAAAATCGGGCTAGCCCTACCCCATCCTCCCTGAAAAATTGCAGGTATAGCTGTTCAACCCCCATTTATGGATCTGAAGGAGGTCTCACTTCTCTTGAACATCTTCGGTAAACGAAATCCAAGTTTCGTTGACAAGATGCACCTGAGAAACAAATCACTGGTGTACTTACATCGCAAAATCTTAGAAATATGTCACCCCCGGTGCGCGCACTCGCTTCACAACTGCGCCGCAGTAGGCATCGAGTGGACGACAATTTTTCCTGCTAAGTCCTCCGTAGCCAATCCAAAACAGCTGCATTGTGAAGCCATTGTAACTGCGTAAGGCCTTCAACATTGGTGAAGAAACACGCAAACTATCATACATTGACTTCCATATCACAGTTCAAGAGCAAGCGATCCTCAGTTTCTTTTCCTCTTCGATGCAGCAGATATCTGCACAAACTGTCGGTAAGAATCCAGCATGGTGAGTCCTGCAGATGAGAAACCATCATCAGCCATGACATAGCCAATTGAGCAGCATTTAATCTACACAGATGATGCGAAGCTACTGCAACAGGTAGACTCACAGGGAGGGCGCCGGTTGTCTGCCTGCAGCGCAAAGGGGGAAGACGTCCAAACTCACACGATTCCATAGTCTTCGAGATTATTGCCCATGGTCGATCACTTCCAGAGATTTTCACAACTTGTTAGACCATGTCGGCAAGAAATACTATCATGCATAGAAGCGACCTTGAAATCACTAACAATTTGTACTCACTGTCTTCCGAGACCACAAATGTGAACGATTTTTTGTCTGTAGGAGTCCTCTGAAAACCAAAGATTGTGTCAAAACCTGCAGAGCAAAGGAGCCATTTAGTATGTAGCCAAATATAGATACTGTATACTACGAGAATGCATATCTGTATTAAGGCACACAGGCCTAATTTTGGTTGTGTACGTATCTTGATTGAACACCTACATGTAATTCCAGTGGAATGTACACTAAATATACCAATTAGGGAGGGTGGGCCGGGGATTCGCGGCACTCATGTATTCTCATTAGTGAGAGTTCATTCATCTTTACGGATGAGATGAACTACTTTAGACACTACCTTACGTCATCCGCTCCTTGTCTCAAGGGTTTTGCAAATACCAAGCTTTAGTAATTTTAAATGATTCTAGTCTAATCTAATAGTTAAGGCAATAATATAAAGGGGGTTAGACATAATAAGTAATGCCTTATATGGGAACAAGTGGGTGCATCATGGGTTGCCAACCCATCATTACTAATTCTGTTATTTTTAAGAGATTGGCATGGGCGGACCAAAAATTGTTGCCCGCCCCGCCCGATTTCGAAAAAAATATTGCCCTTGCATTCTTGAAGGCCGCTTGATTACAAATCACATATTGAGTGCACTTCACCTTCAAGGTCTAAAATCCAATATATATGTGCACTTCCAATTAGTAAATAAGCAATTGATTGGGATTTCATTCCGGAAGTGAAACCATCAATGAAGCACTTAATTAACTTGGAGATCAAAAACATTACAAAATCCTCATTAACATTGAAGTTATAAATTTTGTAACTTTCCATTTAAAATTATCTTGGTCATTTTCATGATAGATTAGTGCAAGTGTTCATAAGATGACCAAAGTGAAATAATGAAGATAAAATATATAATATATAATAAAAAAAATTATGTTTTAGGAAATATAATGTGAGGTATAAACAAATGATATATTATTTGGAAATTTGATTCTTGGGACAACGTTATGGATGGCGTATACTCATAAAATCATAAGTTTCTGACTATATCCTATATGAGTTATTGTAATATTTTATCATCATCACATATTTTATTATCTTTAAAATCACATGGTGCATATTAGTTAATTTTAAATATATTTCATTATCTATAATATTATAATAATAATAATAGTCATTATATTGAATTGATGTTTTGAGTTCACCAATTTATCATAAGGTGACATATATTATTTTGACATATTACAAATGTTTGAGCAATCACACCCGTGCAAAATATATGAGTTGTAAACATAAAAAAAATTATGACGACATGTCATAACCACATGTTGTACATATTGGCAACTTGCATTATTTATTAAAATAACCACGTGGAATCCAAAGCCACATCATGGGAGGTTAGAAAATAGGCTTAGAGCATCCAAAACCACATCATGGCCCCTTGCTAACTAATTGATATTTACAAAATAAATAGTAGTTCACAATAGCTATGAGGAAAAAATGGGGTCTTACATGCCAACTCGGAGGCGTTTCACTAAAATAAGCTCCATCCGAGCTTCTTGATGGATTCATCCGATTTTTGTTACCGGATGACTTAACTTGAGTGCCAGGAATCCCCGGCCGGGAGGGTGGTACTAATTCAAGTCACACGCACAATTTAGTCAAATCTCAAAATTACCAAGGCTAAATTTTTTACTGAGTTGTTAAAGAAGGTTAGTAGACAGTAATTTTTAGCAATATCAGGTTGAAGTGGCTTTTAAGCTACTTTTGGTAGTAGTATCAGAAATAGCAATTAGGGATAAGATTGTGCCGTAGTTGCAGATAAGGAGTAGAAGAGTAGTGGATAGGGTAGTCCCAGTGAGTGGTTAGTATGGATTTAAAGAGATGAGGAGAAAGTACTTAAGGAGAGAGTTCTCTCTCTCTCTCTCTCATTCTTAAGGAATGTGTACTAGGATTCATATATATAGAGTATTGGATTGCTTGAGTAAGATACTGTTGAATCTGATGTAAGGAACTTGTGGTTTTCTTATAATGGTAGTTGTCTTACCTCTGGTAATTGTTTGTTGTATGAAAGAGAAGTTGGCAATGGACTACTTATGTTGGCAAAAGAGTCGTGTACAAGTAGCTAACGCATGGATAGGGGTATCTTCAGAGAAGTCTTGTGGGACAGTAGTACCAGATGTATATACTGAATGAAGGGAATGGTATTCTCTCAACCGAGTTTTCATACTACAACATTGAGTCCTGGTAGAAGAATGGATTGTACACTGACTATGAGAGTGGTAGTATAAAAGGGAAACAATTCAGGAGTGTTAATAAGGAGTTCGGTAGGATGTATAATCCATCCTAGTAATAGAGCAAGTAATACTCTAACAGTAATACGGGTATAAAAACCGGTTAAACCCATATGTGAAGTGGGGTAAAGGGAAAAACTCGTGGTAGGATGTTAGAACTCATGTAACCACGTTATTGGAGGTAGTACGGCTAAACCGGTAGATTTCAGGGAACCCGGTTAGGAACCCGGTAGTGAAACCGGTAGATTCCCATGGAACCTGGTTAGGGACCCGGTAGTGAAACCGGTAGATCCCCAAGGAATCTGGTTACGAATCCGGTAGAGAAACCGGTAGATCCCTAGGAAACCCGGTTGAGAACCAGGTAGGAAACTTGGTAGATCTCCCGAGAATTCGGTAGGAGAAACCGGTAGGGGTACTGGTCGACTCGACTGGCATAAGGGGTGTACCAACCGTAAGACCAGTAGAAGCATGGTATACCCCAAGAGAGGCAGGGAGAGAAAGAAGGATGTATGGAGTGAGACTTCCAACAAAAGCGGTAGCGGGCAGGACCTTAGGATGCCGGTAAGGAAAACTGGACTAAGTCTGTTCGCGTACCGGTAAGGTACTACCGGAAGTAGGGTGGTACCGATGGAAAGGAGAGAGGAAATCCTTTAACATTTGGCGACCATGCAGTGGTTTGACAATGGACCACGGACTGGGTTCCGGTAATCTTTCCTCAACATGACACAGGGCGATCTGTTCTCACTTACAAAGATCCTTCTGGACCGACACCAACCTGCAGCTCTTATATCATTCATCCCCATTATCGCCATCGTAGATAACGGTTGCCGCTGGGTATTGGCAAATACCTCTTATACCAGCTGGGTTCGGTACTCTGTGAGTAAACCCTTCATAGAAGGAAAACTTTGCAGTTAACAACTGGCACTCCACGGCTACGATCAGCGATCAAATGGCGGTGATGACAAGGGGGCTACGGCAGCGTTTGGCTACGGTCTTGGAAACTGATCTCGTATCTGAAACAGAACAAACTCATCCGCACGCGGGACAACCGGACAAAGAAACATACTGGCGTTACGTTGACGGACCCACTCCCTCAACAGACGGCGATCGGAATTCTACACACCCCTGGAAGGAATGGAACTTCAACGCACCTATCCCAGCGGCAACAACAACGGACTCTCCTCTGCTGTACATGCTTGACAAATCAAGCCACATGGAGAAGAGACGCATCAGGAAGGAGAAGAACATAAATGACATCCACGATAACGACGAGGTCAACATCGTCAATTCTCTTGGAGGCAACATCGGTCAGGGTCGACCAGTCGATTCCGCTCACCCCGACCAAGTGATGCATGCTACAACACCCTTCATCACAATTTCATCAACATACGACCATACCAGCATGTCAGCCATAAACCCCCACCCTTTTGCGTCTGTAGTCCAAGTGGAGGTTCATGGCTCACATTCCTTTGTTGATCCTTTAATGTTGGAAACCCCTTGCAAATACTCCAATAACCCAAAAATCAAACACTATCTTTTTGGTCAACTTCACAGAGTGTTAGTATTGATAAAATACTCCCAACTGTATTTTGGTGTTGCCCACGGGTGAACACCCGTGGGGTCTTCCCACTGCAGCACACACCCAGTCACTCAAATGGCCATAACTTCCACTCACGATGTCCGATTGAGATAATTTTTAGTGATCTAGAAAGCTAACAACTAGGCCTATGATTCATCTAAATATCAGAATAACTGAAAATTTCCTCATCTATATATGAGCTTTCAAAGTCAGCTCTTTTTGAGTTACGCGGCAGCTAGGGTACTTCCTTCAAACACCTATAACTTTTGTTCGCTAACTCCGATTCCAACAAGCTTAGGCTTTTTGGAAAGCTAATAATGAGGGCTACACTCACTTCAAATCTTCTCCCACGGGTGAACACCCGTGGGGGTTCCCCTAAGGCAGCAACACTTCCCAACTTAAACTGCCACAACTTTCTCTCACAAGTTCCGATCAAAATAATTTTTAGTGATTCAAAAAGCTCATCACAAGATCTATGAATCATTCAAATCTCAAAATAAATTCAGGTGTTGCAATTTTTATGCGCTCTCACAAAGTCAGCGTTTGAAAGTTTGAAGGCAGCTTGAGACACTTTCATTCAAAGTTTCATAACTTTTTTTTACTAACTCTGATTCTAACAAGCTTAGGCTCTCTGGAAAGCTAACAAAGAGGACTACATCTCCTCAAAATCTGAAGTCTTAATCATAACTTAAGAGTCCACTACCCTGGATTGAATGTGGCCCAACTATTTAAGAGTGTGTTAAAAAACACACTACCTTCTCTCAAGAACTCTAACTCTAAGGATTCTAAATCATGTCTACATGAATACTTGCTGATCTTCCTAACAAAATGAAGAGAAGAAGAAAGAAAGAAAGTTTCCTAACTAAAATTTGCAAGGGCTTCGCCGTGCGAACAAAAAAATTGAGAGAGACATGAAAAGAGAAGAGGGGGCTTTTATACCCTCTCTATGAAGGGTCGGACCCCTTCTTCCTTCCTTCGACCGAGGGGCCTATCCCTTGATTGATGGCACTTAAGCCGTCGGTAGTAAATGGGGGAGGACAACCGTTACCTCCTTTGGCGGTAATTAAGCCCTCGGTGATAAATGGGGGAGGGCAACCGTCACCTCCTTTGGTGGTCATTAAGCCCTCGGTGATAAATGAGGGGAGGCAACCGTCACTTCCTTTGTTTTTCTTGGCCGTTTCCGGATTTAAATTTCTCCGCCGCCGCTTGACTTTTGCTTGCTTGGTTGATTGATCCAACTTAACCCACCTACTTACTAACCTACCACCTTAACATTTCCGATTCGGTTAAAGGGCATTTTCCTTTTACCCCTTCGGCTCTAATTTCCATTTTGTCCAAGGTTCTTACCCCAAGGATAACACACCCCTAGCTTTTGCAACCCGGACTATCCTAATCCCAAAACAACACTGAATCTAATTTCTAACTTCTTTCCTTAAACCTCAATTCAACCCTTTAAATCTACTTAAATCTAAACTCGAACTTTACTCCCAACAAAGCATTCAACTAACTCAGTCATCACTAATTTTTATGTTTTTAATGTTTTTGAAATGTTAAACGAATTGTGAGCACGAATTTGGGCTCACACAGCACTCCCGAGGTCAGTATGAGTTTTAGTAGTGAAGAGGATGATAATCAGCTAGCTTCACAGTATTCCGGTCAACAAACTATACACCCTACACGGCATCCTCCACCACCATGGTTTACTATGGAAGACCTGTCTACTCAGGAACCCTCTCGTGGCGTTTCTTCCAGAGTTCAACAACTTCGGCAACTTCACGAATTCCAAACGATGGTGCCGCCTACGGCGACCATTCCTACAGAGCAACGCCATGTAAGATTTTCTACTCTTCCAAATCTATGGGACGATGAATTTGGTTCTCACCATGCCCCCCATATTGCACATACTGCAATCTTCCGGGTCATAGAGATACTGAGTGTTATTTTGTCAGATCCCTCATAAATGATCATCATCTAGGTACCAAGTCGTTTCCTCACAACGACTCTTCAACAATCCCTACTACAATTGTTCCAACTACCTCCATTATTCCAAACCCACCGATCATTCATTTCTCTAATCCTTATTATACACCCCCTGTGATCCCATACAGTTCCCCACATTCTCTCCCAGGTGGTAGATACGGTTTTCAAGGGGGGATGGATAGGTCGTCATACTATCCGAATGAGAGGTATATGGGAACCATAGCTTCTCACCAAAGGGAAGAATACAATGTCCAAGGGGACAATCCAGAAGTAGCACGAAAAACGGAAAAAGGGAAGAACACGTATGGTAAGGACACCGTGCCATCACAATCACAGGGATATGAATCGATGGGCGTAGAAGGAGTGAAACATTATCCAAACAGGGGACAAAACGAGGATCAGCGAAGTTTTCCAGGATTGGAGAGGATCATGGAACAACAATATACAAGAAACAAAACGGTAGCAGACACAGGAGGCGGTAGAAGAGGACCACCTATCGAACCACCAGGAAAAATACCACCAGAAGGAGGATCGGATGATGATCAAAAGGATATGGGAAGAAAAGGAGCCCAACGGAAGGAGAAGGGGACTTCGCGAGATCGAGAGGACGAATTCAGACGAGGCAAAGGAAGACCACCTGCTGGACCACCGGGAGGAGAACCACCGGACAGAGGACCGGGAGGTGATGACGGGGAAGAAGATGACGACAACAAGAATGACACACCACCTTGGATGCGAACCGGTTACTTTCCACCATGGTACACCACAATGCCGCCACCTGTTCCGGTAACACCTACGCCCTTACCATCTCGTAAATCATTGCCATATCCACTGTATCAGTCGGGTGCAGATCCAGACGCTCATATTAGAGTGTTTAGGAAAGCTATCAAAGCGAATCGTGAAACAGAGGATGAAAAGATGATAAATCTGTTCTGTTATACATTGAGGGACAAAGAGTCAGAATGGGGAGAGAATTTTTTGAACAATTACCCAGATAGTAATTTCGAATTATTGACAAAAGCGTTTTGTAAACGCTATAGGAAAGTGCAAACAAATGAACAAGTCTATATGGCTCTCCGAAACATTAAACAAGGGGAGACAGAAACAGTAGAGTCTTATTTTGAAAGGTTAGTCAAATTGGCAAACTGTTTGCAAGATCCGCCACAGGACGCATTCCTAACTACCTTTTTCAGAACAGGGTTGAAATCATACTTACGGCTACTTACAGCTAGGGAAAATGGCTCGTTAGTAACCTTGAAAGAAGCGGCAGTATTATGCGAAGAAAATACTGCAGATTCGGATGGGCATAAAATCATTAGTGCCTTTCAACCGGAGGAGAAGAGAAAACAAATCTTAAAACCCAATGAGGAGGTGTGTGCTTGCTGCAAACGGAAGGGACACACCATGGAAAAATGTTTTTTCAATCCAGAGAATCCGTTAAATAGACTAAAGGAAAAAAAACACGATAGCGGTTAATGAGGTAGCGGCACAGTATAATCGAGGGATACCGGCAAGACCTCCCTTTAGGCAGAACGACATGCCTTTACCTTGCTACATTTGTGGTAGGACAGAACATAAGGCGTATTTTTGCCCTTACAAGGACGAGGCTCAGGCCATGTTCAGAAATAGGCAAACCCAACCACCGCAGCAGGAACCTAGGAATCCGCCTAGAGTGGAAGAGGCAAATGTCAACATGGTTCTAGCGGTAACCACTCGAAGCAAAGTGAACGAGGAGGTAGCATTCAAGGAGAAGGAACCCTTGAAGACAAAATCCCCGGAAGATTGGAAAAATGAAGAGCAATTGAAGAATGATTTCATTCAAACCATTCATCAACTTCAGGACACACCAGTAGTCAGCCAATCCACGGAATGGATAGGGCTCCCTAAGATGGAATCACCAAAGGTAATCTTGCAAGCCCCGTCTACTGAACTGAAGGATGTATTGATGGATTTGGGATCCCAGGTCTTGGATAGTAAGTATACGCTGACATTGAAGCAATTGATGCAATTAGCTCCCGCACTGCGTGAATACTTAACAGCCCCAGGTACGTCACGTCAATAAAATGCAGACCGACTTCCTGAAAGTATTGTAGCTGCGGTAGCCATTGATCATCAAATGGCAATCATACCGGTTCAAGTCGGGAGAAACATTGTGGAGGATGTTCTTCTGGATGGAGGATCAGGTGTGAACATTATCACGGAGGATTTACGAAAACGGTTGGGATTACCAGCCCCAAAACCTGCACCTTACAATTTAAGAATGGCAGATCAAACTACCACTAAACCGGTAGGGTTGATCAGAGATGTTCGCATAGGTATCCATGGCATACCTTACACGGTGACATTTACCGTCATGAATAGTAGTGTGGTGGATAATTCCTATTCAATGTTGTTAGGAAGGCCATGGCTACGGAATGCTAAGGTTTTCCATGATTGGGGTAACAACATGGTGACCATTGAAGGGAATGGCACTACTCGGGTGATCCCAATAACCAAGAAATTAGGATTTAATACCAGGAGACCGGAGGTGCTCATTTGCTATGACTTCCAGGAAGGGGTGACGGACGAGGAAGAAGATACCCTGTTTGAAACCGAACCTCAATTGTTTTCGATTGGCACTGTTACTCTACCCTGCTTACTGGATCAGGAATCAACGAAAAACTACCCAAGCCATTTTTCACAACCAATCCTAGGGGACATTGATGTGGATGATACACCAACACACGAAAGGGTTAAAAACCTGAAGATTGCCGGATGGACGTTACCGGAAACAGAGCAGATTCGGCAAATCAACTTGGGAACAGAAGAAGAGCCCAAGTGTGTCAAATTGAATGCAGCTCTGGAACCAAGGTACACCAATGAGGCTGAGAAATTATTAAGAGAATTCAAGGACGTTTTTGCATGGTCTTATCAGGAACTCAAGGGCATTCCATCTTACATTGCAGAACATAGGATCGAGTTGGATACCTCGATGCCACCAGCTCATCAAGCGCGCTACATAATGAACCCCAATTATGCAGCCATAGTCAAACAGGACATTGACAAACTATTGGCAGCAGGATTCATTGAGCCAATAAAGGAAGCCACGTGGTTGTCCCCCATTGTGGTAGTTCCAAAGAAGAATAGGAAACTACGAATATGTGTGGATTTCCGGAAATTGAACGCCGCGACTAAGAAGGATCCGTATCCTCTTCCGTTTACCGATGAAGTCTTGGACCAGGTAGTTGGACACGATGCAATTTCCATTTGCGATGGATACTCGGGATACTACCAGATCAAAATCAGGAAGCAAGATCGTCGCCATACAGCGTTCATAACCGAATGGGGAGCCTTTTCGTGGATCAATATGCCATTTGGCTTAACTGGAGCACCATCAACATACCAACGCGCTGTGGACACCGTCTTCAACGTACTTAGCTACTGGAGAGTACCCACCTCATTTATCAGAAGAGCAAAAGCGTCGATTAACACTTCAAAGTTTCCGTTTCTTTCTAAAGGACGGGGTTTTGTTTAAACAAGGGCAAGATCTGATACCAAGGCGAGTTCTTGATCCAAGGGAAGCTAGAGCGGTACTGGAACTGCTACACAAGGGGGTAGGTGGCGGACATTTGGCATCCCACATCTCGATACGCAAAATTTTGGATGCCGGCTACTGGTGGCCTACCTTACACAAAGATACTATTGAGTACTGCCGTAGCTGTGACGAATGTCAAAAAACGGGAGGCCTGAATACTCGATCGATGGCACAGTTAATTACGAACTTGCCAGTGGAACCATTCATGAAATGGGGTTTGGATTTTGTGGGACCAATTAAACCGGTAGGCAGATATACCGGCAATAAGTATATCCTGGTAGCAACAGATTACGCGACCAAGTGGGTTGAGGCCAAGGCATTACGAACAAACACGGCGGTGGTCACCGCCCGCTTCATATACGAAAACATTCTGACCCGTTTCGGTTGTCCTCTGTATCTGGTAAGTGATCAAGGGACTCATTTCATCAACGAGGCAATTCATTACCTCACGGACCATTACCTGATAAAACACCGTACATCCACAACTTACTATCCTCAAGGTAATGGCCAAGCAGAATCTTCCAACAAGTTTATTGGCACATTGCTCACTAAACTTATTAGTGACCTTCGCAACGACTGGGACGAACACTTGTCCACGGTACTGTTTGCATACCGAACTTCTTTCAAGGTAGCTACCGGTTTCTCACCCTTCCAGCTGGTCTATGGGATGACTCCGTTAATGCCTACCGAGTACATTCTGCCTACAGTGGATAGGAATCGGGAGGAACAACCAGCATGAATCATACAAGCAAGGCACCGACAATTGGAACTGCTGGACGAATCAAGAGAACAAGCTCGACAAACTCAGACTCATCGACAGTGGGAGCGAGCACTTTGGAGTCAGGATCACTACCGGCCTAAACAATTTCAACTCGAAGATAGAGTCATGTGGTTCCCCAAAGGCGCGAAGGACCATCCCGGTAAGTTTAAACAACGGTGGCATGGTCCATTTCGTGTGCAGTATGTCTTACCAAATAATACTGTACTGCTGGTGAATGAAGAGACTTTTGACCCTAAACCGGTGCTGGTAAACATTAACAAACTGAAACCCTATAGGGTCTTGGAGACATCATCCAACGGAGTGGATGAGCAGTACCCGGTAGACAAAGGAGGTACCGGTAATCTAAGTGAAACCAGTAGCAAAACCAGTAGCAAAGTTAACCTCGATCCGGTTACCCGGGACCTAGAAAGAGGTAGTAGGGGTAGCAATGGTAATAATGACGACACCATTACCCTAGACCTAGCAAGAGGTAGTGGGGGTAACAATCATAACAAAGACGGCTTCCCAGACGTGGCCAGCATGGGTGATAGGTAAGAAAAAATAGATAATATACACGTCAGAAACCTAAAAAACTTTAGCCGTCATAATAGCATGGAATATGAAGAGGCAACCCACAACGGCGGCGGAACTAATTCTGTTGAAGCGACGTCAGTTAGTTGTCTCATTATCACGGCAGTTATGACGAGATATGAGGGGGAAAGACCCTCAGACAATCTATTTAAACCGTTCATTTTTGCAAGCACACAACGCAAGAAGTGTAAGGAAAGGGCGAAGCGCTGCAAAAATTTCAAACGCCATTCAAACCTTCAGATTTTAGCAACAGAAGCAGCAAGAAAAATGGCAGGAGAGGATGAGAGAATTATAGTCAGCGGGAGTGAGCAGAGCGGAGAGGAAGTAGTGTTGGATAGGCGGTTGAGAAGGCCGCAGAGGCAAACCAACACACCGCCGCAACCGCTACAGATGATAAGGCCAGCAACGCCGAAGAACTACGTTATTCTTGAGGAGTTCGAGATAAGGATGATGCGGAAGTTTCATCAGTGGGTAGCGATGGCAGAGGAGGATGAGTGGGCCAAGAAGGTAGGATTAGATGGGTTCAAGCATATCAGGTGGGGAAACCTGAGGAGGGATTTGGTTATAGATTTTATTAAAGGATTAGACTTATCGTTCGATAAGAAATCCATTACGTCAATAGTGAAGGGGAAGATAATCACGATCAACCAGGAGTTGATAGTAGAATTTTTGGGATTACCGTACAATTTTAGCAGCACGCAGATTCCAGGGTTTGCAGCAGATGAATGGGGCGAACATGTATCGCACATTTCGGGAGCAAACTCACTGACCAGGGAGGGATGGTCAGTTATCAAGTTCGCGGGACCTTACATTCCGAGGATCTACGCTATTTTACAGGCGATAGTGTTCAAGAAGAAGCTCACATATGCAGCTCATAATTTAGTGAAGTGCGTATGTTTAGCAGAAGGGATGGGTAGGGAATTCAATTGGGCGGCGATTCTCTACCGGAATTTAGTGAAGGAATTAGAAAGGTTGTGCACACCGGTAAGAGTTAGGACCGGAGCGGAAACAGGACAACCCGTATTGGTGGCCGCCCAGGTGATTGATGTGCTCCTGCGGAAATGGTTTCCGGTTACCATTTCAACACCACCCTTGTCAATCAGTGGACCAGGGCAGAGTTCGAGAGCCATCCAGGCCACGGAAGGACCGGCAGACGATGATGAAGAAACGGAGGAGGAATCGGAAGGTGAGAAACAAAGAAGGAGAGAAACTGCCAGGATAGCATTACGGGGGAAGAGGAAGACATCCGAAGGCGAGAGTTCGAGGGGGCAGAGGAAGAAGAAGAAAGCAAGCCCCGCTCCCATCGCGCAGATGCCACCCTCAACCACTCCGGTGAAGGAAAGCCCGGGGAAAGGGAAGCAGATGGTGGTTCACAAGACACCACCTTCGGGGACGAGGAAACCGCTATTCGAATCACCGGGATCGAATAGAGCAGCATTCCATTTGGAGCCGCCAAGCGAGTTGATACCGGAAGCAGCCCTAGAACAACTGGACAAGGTCTTAGGGTCGTTAAACCAGTATCAGAAGGTGGTCCAAAATGTGAGCACGGCCACAAGGGAACTTAGGGAGAAGCTGGAATTGGAGACAGCCCTAAGAATGTCGGCCGAAGAAGCTCGGGATCGTTTTCGCAACGATCAGAAGGAAGCAATCGACAATGCCTGCCAAGATATCAAGAAAAGGGCGGATCGGAATATGGCAGGGATGAGTAAGGAGGTCGTGAAGCTGCAGCAACAATTGGCCCATCGAGATAGGTTGCTGGAACAAGCTCGAGGATCCGAAGAGCAACTCAAAAGGATCATCAATGCACGAGAAGCGGAGAAGAGGACGCTGGTAGGGCAAATGGCTGCATTAAACAGGGATGCAGACCTTGCAAAAGCAACAAGGTTGGCGGTGGAAAGGGAGAAGGATTATTGGAGGTCGCAAACAGAAAGTCTCCAAACAGCGTTGCAGGCGGCGAATCAGCAAGCTGCAACTCGGGAGGCTCAATTAGGCAACCTCGAAACCGCCAATCAGAACCAGCAACGGGCAATTCAACTGTTGAACACTCGATTGACGGAGAGTGAAGCTGCATTAGCGGAAGCGGTGGGCAATACAGATGGATTTCGAGCGCGTATCGCGAAGCTGGAGGAAGAATTACGAGCAAGCGCGAGGCGACGTTCGAAATCGCCAGCGGAAGGGCAGACCCAGCTCGAGATGCAAAGGGAGATCGACTGTCTGCGGGATAGGATTAGGCAGTTAGAGGAACTTGAGAGCGTGAGGGTATTGTGCAAAAACCGCTTAGAGGAATTCCACGAAGTAGTTCAGAATTATACTACTTTGTTGGCCAGGCAATTAGCGGTAGAAATGACTGGGGAAAGGAAGAAGAAAGCTCGGGAGATTGAAGATAGTTACACTGAAATCTACCGGGAGCTTTTTGATTCCTTTAAAAGGGATGAAGCGGAGTATGTTCGTCAGCTAAGAGAGTACCGCTTAGCATTTCCGGGGTTCGAAATGCCTGAAGCACCTCTTTCCGACCAGGAAGAATCAGATGACGAAGAAGCAGGTGACGGAGCTGGTCCATCGAATTCCGCACCAACCGCCCCAACTAACCCCACACCTTCCTAACCACCGGTTCGACCTCGAAGCAGAAGTCGAAGTCAACCGAGGAGCTCTCCTCGTTCTTCTAGAGCAGACCGTCGCAGTCGGAGCAAGACAAAATCTCCTCCTCCTCGACCAACAGAAACTCGGAGCCCCAGCCAGCCCCGAAGCCCGAGACCACCTTCTCAAGGTAGAAGTCAAGAGCGGCAATCAAGTCCAGTAGCAGCCACGGAAGAAGACAATTCACTCGATCCGGAAGAAGACCCAGCAATTCGACCTCCGGTGGGTGATAGGACGTCACGATCACGATCAGGGACGCCGGGACCTCGACATGGGTCACCATCCCACTATAGCAGGGGACCCACCGTGGTATCAACCGTAGATCAGGGCACATGGACAATTCCCAGACAATGAGAGGGTTGCCGAGTCTTCAGGAGCGCCTCCAAGCCGGTCTTCCCAGCATAGGCATTAGGTAACCGGTAGCAAGAACTTAGAAATTTCGAGGGCGGAATTTAGATTAGAAGGGGGGCAATGTTAAAGAAGGTTAGTAGACAGTAATTTTTAGCAATATCAGGTTGAAGTGGCTTTTAAGTTACTTTTGGTAGTAGTATCAGAAATAGCAATTAGGGATAAGATTGTGCCGTAGTTGCAGATAAGGAGTAGAAGAGTAGTGGATAGGGTAGTCCCAGTGAGTGGTTAGTATGGATTTAAAGAGATGAGGAGAAAGTACTTAAGGAGAGAGTTCTCTCTCTCTCTCTCTCTCTCATTCTTAAGGAATGTGTACTAGGATTCATATATATAGAGTATTGGATTGCTTGAGTAAGATACTGTTGAATCTGATGTAAGGAACTTGTGGTTTTCTTATAATGGTAGTTGCCTTACCTCTGGTAATTGTTTGTTGTATGAAAGAGAAGTTGGCAATGGACTACTTATGTTGGCAAAAGAGTCGTGTACAAGTAGCTAACGCATGGATAGGGGTATCTTCAGAGAAGTCTTGTGGGACAGTAGTACCAGATGTATATACTGAATGAAGGGAATGGTATTCTCTCAGCCGAGTTTTCATACTACAACATTGAGTCCTGGTAGAAGAATGGATTGTACACTGACTATGAGAGTGGTAGTATAAAAGGAAAACAGTTCAGGAGTGCTAATAAGGAGTTCGGTAGGATGTATAATCCATCCTAGTAATAGAGCAAGTAATACTCTAACAGTAATACGGGTATAAAAACCGGTTAAACCCATATGTGAAGTGGGGTAAAGGGGAAAACTCGTGGTAGGATGTTAGAACTCATGTAACCACGTTATTGGAGGTAGTACGGCTAAACCGGTAGATTTCAGGGGACCCGGTTAGGAACCCAGTAGTGAAACCGGTAGATTCCCAAGGAACCTGGTTACGAATCCGGTAGAGAAACCGGTAGATCCCCAAGGAACCTGGTTACGAATCCGGTAGAGAAACCGGTAGATCCCTAGGAAACCCGGTTGAGAACCAAGTAGGAAACTTGGTAGATCTCCCGAGAATTCGGTAGGAGAAACCGGTAGGGGTACTGGTCGCCTCGACTGGCATAAGGGGTGTACCAACCGTAAGACCAGTAGAAGCATGGTATACCCCAAGAGAGGCAGGGAGAGAAAGAAGGATGTATGGAGTGAGACTTCCAACAAAAGCGGTAGCGGGCAGGACCTTAGGATGCCGGTAAGGAAAACTGGACTAAGTCTGTTCGCGTACCGGTAAGGTACTACCGGAAGTAGGGTGGTACCGATGGAAAGGAGAGAGGAAATCCTTTAACATGAGTGACACCATATTCATGAACACATGTTCATTTACTATAGATTTCAAGAAAATTAGTGTGTGAGCCTGTGATTTGTGCATGCCACATGCTTGTTAGTGAATAATGCCAAGTGCCACGATGAACAATGCCTCCTAGATCTTTTGGTGCCACTAATTAGATAGCATAAAGGAATTTAGTATCACCTTCACTAATTTCCCACCCTTATTAATTTCCCACACTCACTAATCGGTATATTTAGTGTAGTTATATGTGGCTCTAAAAATATTATCATATTCATGCATGTGTTTAAAAGAGATTGGACTATATGATCGCTACATGCTTCAAATTTATAACTATTGTAGGCTCAATAGTCAACATAATGGAGGGATGTTGGGCATGTATGATCATTCAACTTTGATAATGAATAAGGAAATCATTACAAGCTCCGAAAAATGATGAGGACATCGGCTAAGGCCTATTTGGATGCAATACAATTGATCACATATTTAGTATTCTAGAAGAAGTGAGCTCAGTCCATTTTAGGCCCACTTACATCATCTAGGAGCTATGGATGGGAATGCATATAAAGTATGATGGGTGCAAACTTCATAGTCACTTCATACTACAGAGGCACTTCCACAAGGAGGTCATTGTCGAAATTTTATTAAATATTTAAATTTAATATAATAAAAAGATAGGGCACTTTAAATTTAATGCACCAAATATTTATACAAATTTTGTATTTATTATAGCTTGGATGAAATGACCCATAAAATATTATATCTAAAATAGGGTAGGTGAAAAGTATAGTTAGTATTTAAAATTTATTAATAAAGTAAGGTTTGTAATATTTGAAGGAACAAAGAATTTATGTGCGGTTCAATGAATGTCTTTGGATTGGATGAGAAATTTTCTAATTGACTAAAACTCATCAAATTTAGATGTTGGCAGGCTTGGGGTGATCATTGAGAGTTTCAAGATAGTGTTGGATTGCTTCAAGATAATGTTGCAACTAGTATCATTCAATTTTATTTGCATGTATCATAAATGTATTGTTGTCATTTTGATATGGATTGACGTCAATTTATGTTAAAATTTGGAGGTTTTGATAAATGGTGTAGTTTACAAACAAAATAGAGTTTGTGAAGTAAGTTCATGGTGTAAATTAGATTTATCTATAGGGTCTTGAAAATAACCTCAGAGTACCATTTTATGTACTAATAGGGTGCCAATTATTTAATTAATTTAGATAAATGGCACATCTTTAATTAACCCCTTATCACACATGGTTTACAAAAAGTATATAGGTTGTGATCTCCCCTGGGTCACTTCATAACATTATTCAACTTTGCAGTTGAGCTCCTTCGTCCGGGAATATTTTCTATTTGTTGCTCACATAATTCCTTAAGATGCTCCTCTTTACCAAATTCAAGCTAAAATAACAACCAATGACAGCCAAATGAGGGGCCCACATTTTGGTGCAAGAAATTTGCAAAAATTGTAGCCATTGTGGACGACTCACTCAAAACAATTCACTAATTGTTGCACAACTAAACCACATCCTTGGAAGTGTCTTGTTTGTAGACCTTGTGCAAGTGCTAGCCAATCCTAATTGTAAGTACCACGTAGGTGCCAACATAACATTATTCAACCGTGTGGGTCAGTTCCATGACCTTGGAATAAGTCAATTATATTTTGTGGGCCCATTGAACAAATTGGGAATAACCGTTTACTATTCACACATTTAAGCTCAACTTGGAAATTTGGGTGGAGTTATACTCCCAATACATTGTGCAAGAATTATTGTTCATTGCAAGAATATTCGTAGGAAACATTGTTCATCCCAATATTGTCCCTTGTAATTATTATTAATAGCAACACTATCATTGAAAATACCAACACTATTCACAATATTCTCACTATTCAAACTGGCATTATTTATTATTTGTACCGGCGTATGTTTGTTCCTATTTTCTAAGTTTCTTCTCATGAAGGTAAGATAGTGGAGGCCCATGTCATATGCTAACAATACAATGGAATGTAATCATGCACTTGAAGTACGTTATGAAATGCAATGAGTATTCCAAGTCAATTAAAGGTGTTATCTCTACAATGCACATTTGACTTTGCGCTTGAAATTCTGCCAAAATATGAAGCAAGGTTGATCATCAAAGGTAGTTGGGTGCAAGCACGGTAAAGTGGACAACTCCTTATCCTTGCCTAATGTTAAGTGAAAGTGATTCCATTTTATATACTAACTTTGAATTTTGTGAAGAAAAAAAATCATAGACATTTTAAAAACAAATTGATCTACAAAGCCAAGCAATTTATGATGACAAAAAAATTCTAAAAAAAGTCTACATATTTTAGAAGATGTTGGAAGTGGTGTGCAAGTAGCTGATATTGAACAATTGATTGTCTAAAATTTGTTTTAAACATGATAAAATTACATTAAACTAATAGTTTTCTCTCGGGGGGGACACTTAGGAAAATTAGTAAACATGGTGCGTTAAAATATAGGGTGTGTTTTATTCATGAGCAATAAAATTTAGAAAATTATTGGATATAACTATGGACTACTTAAATTGAAAATCCATATTATAAATAATATTGGTGTATACTAAGTATTGAAATTTATCAAGATTTTAGATATAATATAGCATAGGGATTTTGATAGAATGATAGTTTGTTTATGAAGTTCTTCCTTCCACTTGTGTGCAACAGACTAAAGTGTTGATTTTGGAAAACAACAATGTTGTTTAGACTCTGTTTTCTTAGCAATAGATTGTAGCCAACTTCGTTCACCCTAAACCTTGGACCCTAAAGTTCTAAATTTGTTGGTCTGCTTGTGACTGCAGTGCACAAACTTGTGTTTCTAAACACAAACATTGTTGTAGTTCATGCTAGTAATTCAAGTTCATAGTTCATTGATTCTCATGGTGGTGATGATTGTTTGCATTGTTATTGATTTGTGGTGATGCTTGTTCATGCTAGTTCTCATTGCATGTCAAATGAATTTTGTAATGAACATAGGCAATCCTTAAACACAAATTAGGGTGAGCTAATTTTTTATAATGAAACATAGGGTTGAAAAAAAAATCTTATGTGAGTTATAACTATAGTAAGGCATCATAATAGTACACCATATTAGGGAATTATATAATTAAACGGTGTGTTCAAATCTAACATCTAGACATAATACCCCTACATTAAATACCCCTTTAACGCACGTGTTCACACAAAGTATAGAGAAGTGTCCCCCCCGAGAGTTTTCTACAAAGTTTTGTGGTGATGCCCTCAAGTACATAATGAATTCAAGGAATATGAAAAAAAATCCAACTTCAAAATAGTTAAGGTCATGAAATCTACATTCAAAACCAGACTCAACCATTTGCTTTTGAGCATCACTTTTAATGATAAGTATTGAAAATCTCAACTTGATATTCTACATTTGAGTACTTAACACAACAATAAAGGTCATCATGAAGAAATCCAATTTAAACAACACTTTGCTATTACTTTTAGGCCTTTGACCAAAAACATTATGGTTTTAGTATACCATAGCACTATTTTGGTCCACTTTACCATGCTTGCACCCAATTGCAAGTCCCAAACATCAACATGCAACTACCTCCCTCCAATGCGACCTCCCTCAGAGGGCTTCTTTGCAGCCTCGGTCATACCTAGTACCTTGACACTTGACACCAACACGTAAACCCAAATTTCTTTCTTAGCATGTGAGTGAACAACAAAAGTGGTGTGCCCTTCCATTGTGATACAATTTTCATACACAATAAAGGAAGTAGGCTCAATTCTATACAAAATGTCATTTCAAGATTGTGGAGCCTTCTAATAGGTTTGAACCAAACAGAGTGATACTAATTCATGAGCATGTTCACATGAGTGTGCTCATGTGAGTAGACCCTCCAATTCTATATTTGTGGATTTATAGGTCTATACATAGGCCTACCCTCATTTTGGGGGAAACCCAAAAAATACTTCAAGATTACCTTAAAAAAATCCTATTTTGGGGTTTCCCTCAAAAGATTTTACTTTTGGGGCTGCCTGCAAATTCTTTAGGGTGGCTCCAATATTTATCTAATACTCCTTCATAATGATAAATAAAAAGCTTCATTTGAACTTGCTCAAGAATGTTGTGTCAATTCTGTAAATCAACTAGCCTTAAAGTTAGCAAAATATGCTTGCCAATAGAGAGGCAAATCCCTTATGTTCACAAAATAGGCATTGGCTATCGTAGAACATAAAGAAGAACTTGTGGACTTGGTACATGTGCATATGCATGTCTTGAATCAAACTTGAATTTTTTAGGTGTATTATTAAATGAATAAATAAACTTCAATTGATTGATGAATATGGTAATCACTAAGAGAGTGCATGAAGATGTACATTTGTAATACTAAGTGGAGATGTAAAATCTTAAGCTTTGTAGAATTGAGAGTGGAATAGTGAGACTTGTGTATCTCATGGACCACAATGAAACTAGAAAATCTCTATTGCTAGAATATTATTGAAAACTTCTAAAATTATTAAAAATTGCATGCAAAAATGGTGAGCATTCCTGGAATTTCCAGTGATTGAATCTATAATTTCATATTGCATGTTCATAGGTTCACAAAAATCAAAATTTTCTTCATAAACATTTTAGACCTTAAATGATTATTGCGGCCCATAAAGGTAGTGAATGTGGTTGCAATGTTGTCAAATGAATATATGTTGGGTCAAACTATAGCCATTTCTTCATGCTTGATTTGTATTAGTATATGTAGCTCTAAAAGGTGGTGGTAGAGTATTAATGAACGAATTGAACAAGATTAAACCTCAAGCTTAAACTTGAAATTTCAAATTAAAATTAATCAAAAAAACATTTAGTGTTTTCACACCTTTCCATGGGACCTGGAATGCCATATCGGGCCCCCAAAATAGTTTTTCCGGTAATGGCACTCCCATTTTGGCCTCCCTTTCATGCTCCCCATCCCACCTTCCTACTCTTATAAATAATTGTATCGTTTTCTTGCCTTTCCAGGGCCTTGGAGTGTCAATTTGGGCCCCACAATGGGACAATTGGGTATGACATCCCATTTTGGCCTCCCTTTGATGCTCCCCATCCCACCTTCCCATGCCCTTGGCCTCCCTCTCTCCCCTTGCAAATCAGGCTTTGCATGTCACATCAGTAGTAACCATGTAAACAATTCTATAGCTTTAAAAAAATCTAATTTTATATTTGATATGCACATTTTGAAGTGCTCATTGTTACAATCACCTAGAAAAAATTTCAAAAATTTCAAAAATTAAATTATTTGTAGCATTTTGTGGCCTTCGAGTGTCAAGTCAGGCCCCAAAATGGGACTATTGGGGGTGGCAGTCCCAATTTGGCCTCCTATTCATGCTCCCTATCCCACATTCCTGCTCCCTTGGCCTCCCCTTTCCCCTTGCAAATTAGGCTTTCAACCCCATGTGAGCAGTGACTATGTAAACAATTCTAAGAGATAGTCTAAATATATCAATTATTGAGTGTGGGAAATTAGTGAGGGTGGGAAATTAGTGAAGGTGATACTAAATTCCTTTCTGCTATGAAATTAGTGCCACCAAAAGATAAAGGAAGTAATAACTATATTCGTTAATTTGGGACTTTTTCGGCATGTTGAGACAGTTACAAATATAAGAACATGGGATAAATCACACAGATATTGGAGAATGTTGTAAGATGCAAATACTTTGAAGCGGTGTTCATATCAAGAGCCCAATTAAGAACTCATATCAAGACGGTTTAGGTAGGACGACCCAAAGACCATGTTGTTGTGGTCCATATATTAATTTGAGACAAGAGAAAGTCTCAAATTAACGAATATAGTGATAGTATTGTTCATCCCAACACTTGGCGCTATTCATTGAAAGTATCAGCATTGGCACGAAAGTACCAGCACTTGGCACTATTCACCGACAAGCATGTGGCACACACTAATCACAAGCATGCACTAATTTTCTTTGAAATATATGATAAATGAGCATGTATTCATGAATTTAGTGTCACTTAGTAAAAAAATTCAACCCCCGGTAAATTTGAGATTTGGCTAGATTGTGTGTGTGACCTAAATTAGTACCACCCTTAGTAATTGGTATATTTCATGTAAGGTAGAAATACCATAAACCATGAAAATAAGGTGATTCGCATTGAAGATATGGTCTTACAATCATGAGATAATTTCCCAAGATAGAAGAGAAGGATTCATGAAGAATGCAAGTTGTTTCATATTTTTATTCGCTGTAAAAAAAATTCTACAATTTTTCAAAGGGTGAATGCATGGTTGAGTGGACCACTTTTCATGTCACAGCCATTTTTCAAGATACCTCTTTGTATTGTAAGTTGAATTAAAAAAAATCTACCTGATAAATCCTTTTGAAACTTTGGGCATAGCTTGTTAACTTAAGTGTCTTCACAAATAAACTTTTGTCTTTAAATTTTGTTCTATAAATATGGAATATGGGACTTTTAAAGTAAAAGTATGGACTATGGTCACCAGTAAATATTTTTATGAATGTAGTTTTTTCAATAAGTATATGATTACATTATTATGGTAGTGACTCACTATGTGTTGTAGTATAGATAGAATAGTTTGGAGCTAAAGCATTTTTTAATAATATTTCTTTTAAAATGATAGTTATGGACTTTTGAAGAGGCTGAATGTGGTCATATTTTTGGAAGTCCATAATAGGTCCATAATAGAAGTTTGCGGAGGCAAGTTTTTTTATGAGTGTTAAGATCTATAAGCTTTAGGTGGGCTTCTATTTAGAAATACTTAATTGTCTTTAGAATTATTTATATATTTAAAGAAAATTTTGATCAATTTTTCAAAATATTATAACTAAATATAAAATGAAGGTATTACAATTTTTCTTTTCATTTGAGTTTTATATGCTTCAAAGAATGTGTGTAAAATAAATTTAAAAATAATCAATTGCATATACAAAAAATGGATATGGACTTCAAGAAATGGATATGGTCCGGTATTGGTCCACTCAACCATGCATCCACCCCAAAGTGGAAAGTTTGTCAAACCCCCTACTCGTTCACTAGATTCTCCTTAAACCAAACACGGTAATGTTCATTTCCACACAAAACATCACCTAAACCGGTTAACTCATGAGTACATTAAACTATGATTGATGGGAGTGAAGCTAGGACATGAGCATGAGCATGAGCAAGCCCTATCACCAACTTTTTCGGACTTGCCCATGATTTATTGGAATTATTTTAAGGGGCATACACACCCCTATGACCAAGTTTGCAAGGTAGCTACCCATAGTAAATTTTGTGATGCCCAAACTACATTTATAGGTGCCCGTTCAAAACCCCAAGACACATGACTTCTGAGGTTGGTGTTTTGCTGAGGGTCAATATTCTAGAATAGGGTTCACTTTTCGTTAGACAGTAAGAATTTTCAAAGGATGTACAAATTTGGATATGATGTAATATTGTTTTGGTAGGGGTGAGTCAATGTGCTCAAAACATTACACTTTAAAGCAACAAATAACATGCTCAAATTGTTAAATTATAGGGTTAGGGATTTTTTGGTTGAGGGCTTATAGGTGTGATTGATGTCATTGCAGACATTATGTCCTCAAGATTGTGATTAGAAATAAACAACACACATTTGATGCGAACAATGTCAAGCAATGTCCATAATGCCACAAAATGTTGTTTAAACATAGTGCTTCAATGAGATGAAATGGCACACTATATTCAAATAAGATGCATGACGGGAATGCCTCAAAACTATGGGCATTTCAAAACGTCTTACAACTATCAACCTCACTGAAGTTGTGAGCCCAAATTGATGCTCACATATGTTGTTAACACTTGTAAAACATTACAAGTAGTGTTTTGTTGATTTATGATTATTCACAAAAATATAAAAATAGTGAAGCTTGAAGAAAGCTAAGTTTGAAGCATTAGGCTTGTGTGGAGTGGATTTAAGTAGTATGAGGACATACCTTGGTAAAGTGTGGTAGGTAAAAAGCCAAGGTTAGTTAAATGTTTGAATTAGGATCTTTGTTGATCATTTGAGGGAGGAAGGCTTAGGAGATAAGATGAGAGCCTACAAAGTAGGAGAAGAGTTCGAGGGCTTATCGTGAGCCTTGTGAATGGGATGAGTCCCTACTTAGAAGGAGAAGGTTAAGGGGTTGTGATTGGAGGCTCTAATCCTCTCACCCTATCCTTACCTCATGCCCTCTCTCCCTCTCAACTCACTATATAATCCCTCATTCTTCCCTCACTCATCTTCTCTTTCCTTCGTGCTCCTTAAGCACCCCACGGGTTATAAGTGTGGGTGTGTGGGAAGCAAGATAGGAGCACATGTGTGTGCTTAGTTCTTAGATGAAGAGCCAAGGCTATTTAGCCTTGAAGAGGGATTGACCTCTTGTTAGAAGTAGATTGGGTTTAAGGAATTTGGAATTTGATTGTAAACTTCAACTTGTTGCATTGAGATTCATATTGAAGTGAGAGAGTTCAAACTTGTGGCATTTAGAGTGACTAGATTATACTAGGTGCATTACTTGTAGTGTTTTATTAGTTATGAACTTGAGCAGAACTTTATAGTGAGAGATTTGTCAATTATGGATGATTAGAGTGTTCAATGGGTATGAAAATTTGAGGGATTGTTTATTATAAAGTATGGGAGTTGTGGTAAAAATTTGAGAGCTTCAGTCATCGGGATGAAAGAGTTATTAAAAGTTGAAGGGGAGGGTGTCTAGGAACAAAGCAGCAAGGTTTGAAAATATGTATCTCTTAGAGGGTTATAGATATGGGTACCAAAATTTGACACTACCTTTTGAACTTATATATCTATTTTGTGTCAAAATTTTAGATTGATTGGACGTAGGAGTTGGAAGTTATTAGAGTTTTAATGACCGGATGTTTTATCACAGCATTCATACTAAGTAGTTAGAGTTAGAATTTCATGCATAACTTTTGCATATGAACTCTGTTTGTGCCAAAATTTGGTGTGGAGATTTTTGATAAGGTACTTAACAAGTGTCCCAAATTTCACTTGAAGAACATAAGTTGGGTGGGAGTTATACTATTCTGAAGTTTAGTAGGAAGACATTGATAGAGATTTACATCAAGAAGAACTTAGAGAAGGAAGGGCAAGGATAAGTATATAAGTATTTTTTAATACTTGTATTTAAAGCCTATGTGCTCATGGAATCCACAAGCGAAGTGTCATGTACCAATACGGAATCAACCACGATGACATGTGATAGCACGGAATCAATAAGCGAGAACTCATGTAGTAGTGTGGAGTCGACGGCAAGGACTCGATTCACAAGAGGGATATCTTTGAAGGCATGCGTGGCCAAAGCGGCCGGGTGGACATTAGAAAAAGCTAAGGATATAACCTTGCCCGACATTAAGGAATGTAAAACTACATAGTGTGGTGTTAATCAAGTTGTGTATATTCCAAGGGTAGATTGGAATTATATATTGGGTTACAAAGAGAGAAATCTCTACATGTCATTATAAACTTTTCCACTCGGGCTAGGACGAAATCGAAGGGTGGAGGATTTTTGGTGACAGAAGTACTAGATGTTTGCAACAACAAAGCATGTGTTCTCTCAACATCCCCAACCCTTTGGTTCAAAACTCAACCCTTACATTGATCTCTAATATTCAACCCTAAGTTCAAGCCATGGTCCTCTAGAATGGTCTCCAAAAATAGGGCAATGCATGGCCCGCACATATATGTAGGATGTGACATGGACATGAAGACATATGCCTTGGTATTTATCATCTATCATCCATCAAATGGGTCATTGTGGAGAAGTTTGGCCACTTTATATCGCTCCAAGTTGCGTTGTGGATACACACATTCACTACAGGGTTAGCTTGCAAAACAACCAAGAACACATAATATTGATGCTTGCAAAGGATGTACTTCCATTTCTTCCCAATATTGGAGAAAAATACCCTACAAAAATCAAGGCCATTACATCTTGGGAACTTGTCAACTGTCACAGTCCACTCCATGGTAGGATTTGTGCTATTTTGGTGTGTTAAGAGGTACAATCTGCCTCCAGGGAGAGGCATCTTCCTCTTTATTGTCGGAACCATAAAGCGTCCAAAATCCATTTTTGTAAAATAGTCTATTGTGGGTTGCATTCGACGAAGTGCTTTGTTGTCACACATTGTGGGATATGTATCATCCAACTTAGAGTGGGTATGCTGGCCAGAGACCTCCTCCATAGGGGACAATGAAGCCTTGTCACCTAATGTTTCCAATAAGAAACCGCCATAATTAAGCATAAGTACTTCGGTAGTTGTCAAATTGGTTCCCCTTTTCACAAGCCAAACAAGAGGGATTGCTCGCTTATAGAGTACAACATCACGTATTGTGCCCATCACACACATCCCAATATCACCTACAAAAAACCAATGGAGTTTTGGATTTGATTCTTTGAATGAAGGCAGTTTATAAGGGCCTTCATAACATGGTGTTGGAGTATCACCACCAATGAGATTCTTGCACTTCTCATAATTTATTGCTCTGATGGCAGAGCACTTCACATTAGAGCCCTTGTTAGTACGTGAAATATGTCATTGTGCAATGGACAACTAAGTTTCTATTACTTTCTATGCAAGAGAGGAAGGGTTGAGGTGTGCAAAGGTTTTGGGTATTTTTTACATACTGAAGATAACCCTATTTGGTCAATGTGAATCATTAGCACCACCCAGTTCATTTGAGAGGCTCCGCTTTGCAATTCCAAACTCCATCTCCCCTTCCAAATGATGCACTCGATCATGGAGCTCTAGCACGTGTTTGTCAACAACCCTTGCTATGGAAATTGGATCGTGGTGATGATGTGTGGCACGCCACAACAATTCCATTTGATTGGTACCTCTATTCTGTGACTTGCTAGAGTCCAAGAAATTGGAGTACCAGGACATCTGGATAATTGCTCATGCCAAATCATCCACTGTTACCTCAAACAAGTCAATGTCTTTTCTCCCCAAATGCAGCATGCCAAGAGTGATGGATAGTGGTCTGAACAAGGAACCATGAATACAATGTCCTCCATTTCCAATCTCAATAGGGAGGGCCTAGAAGTAGGAGCATCGTGAGTTTCTCTGTACAAATGGGAGTGCTTCGAGTGGCTGTGAGCTACAACTTTTCGGTCGACCTTCGAAATTTGCAAGGTGAAATGAAATTCAAAATTGTATTAAAACCAAAGCATACCCAAACATTTCCAGTGAGTTATTCATTTATGACTGGAGCAAGGAAGCTCTGGAAGAACTCAAAGTAGAAAATGTTCATTCTATAGTGACCTATTCACCTATTCAAAGGGATGCTTTCAGAGCCACCCAACACATGTCATTATATGACATTTAGAACGTCTAGAAATTCACGTAGATTGTTAAATGGTTCTTTTTTTGAGTCGTCTACTCCTCATAGCTTCAATGTGTCATATCCTTGTTCCCATAAGCCTTTTAAGCATATCGGGGGGTCATGGTAAATAATTTAACCAAGCTAGATGATAAACAAAGTAGTCAAAAATCTTGCCATGAAGATTTTTGGCACTTGTTTAGAACTAGCTTACTAGTACTATGTAGTACTAGTGTCGAGGTCAGTTGTTTGACTTGTTGCTTTCCGTTTGCGATGTCAATGTGTGACGGGTTTTTGTGTTTGGATGTGTGAAATTTTGGCTTCAAGATCTTGCATTTTGCCTCATGAAAGGTTGCCTTTCAAATGAACATAGAGCTTGCATTGTGGCTTTTAGTAAAGGAACTTGATTTTTTTGGATATGACTGCCAGTCCAAGTGGCCAGGGAGGCACCTCGACACTAGTACTGTGTAGTACTAATGTCAAGGTCAGTTGTTTGACTTCTTGCTCTCCATTTGTGATGTCAATGTATGAGGGGTTTTTGCGTTTGGATGTGTGAAATTTTGGCTTCAAGATCATGCACTTTGCCTCATGAAAGGTTGCCTTTCAAATGAACATAGAACTTGCATTGTGGCTTTTAGTACCCACATGACGTTGGAGTTGGCCCATCCACTATGGAGACAAGGGATACCAATGATGAAGAAGACTGGATAATTGGGGTCGACAACCTTGACATCTCTTATGACCAACATGTGTATAGGGTTGCAAAATTAACTTGTGTTGATTGCAACACTGTTCTTAAACCCCTAAAAGTCAACAAGGACCCTCTTTAGATTCCATTATGTCATATGGTTGCCATGGAGGAGGTCAAACTTGAATTTAAAAACCAATATTGAGATGTTGGAGTAGAAATATGAGATCTTGTATGGTTACGTTAGAGGTATGGATGACTCTATATATGTGGCAATTGCAATATCAAGGGAATTAAAATGTTATTATCAGAGGAGATGAGAGCATTTTGGGATCCTTACTAACAACACTTGAATGACAACTTTGAGGAAGTATTCCTATGTTTTGAGCACCTTAAAGGTTTTACAACAAGATGTTTCATGTGTACGACGGTAACCACAAACTCCACAATTGGAGTCGAGTTATTTCACATCGCTTTATTGATGACATGTCAAAGTATGCTTGCCCAAATATAAACATTATGAACTCCAAGGGCAAGGAGACATTTGTTTCTCGAATTCTTGCTAAGACAAATAGGTGCGTGTATTGTCCTTGAACTCATATCATTTATTTTCAATTCCATTCTGTAAATTTCCTAACTATTAATTTTTCAGATGAATGGAGAAAGCCCATATTGTCACCAATTTGGTCCATGACCTTTACAATGTACGAAAGTATGGTCAACTTCCTGTGCAATATTATGAAGCTCTATTGTCATATACTCTGTATTAAATCTTTCTAAAGTATGAGAAATCATACGGAAAGTGATACACTCTTACCAGAAATGCTCTATTTTATTACGTTCACTATGTGAGTTACCTAATCTCTCAACATTTGTTTGTACTTTTCTAGCAAGTCATTGGGTGAAATTATGTTCTCTTTTGAGTTTGATAGTTGTTCCTCATTGGTGATTTAGAATGATTTCGCAAAGGTTGTTAGGCGTGCAAAGAAAAATTACGAGTTCAAGTACTCTAGACTAGCTGACCATTCTCCTCAAGGTATTAGCCTCACAATCGAGGAGGAGTACAAGGCGGAGAGGAAAAAAATATAATAGTGCCTTCTGCAAGCTCTTGCCAATTGCCAATCCTCAACTTGATGAGGAGTGGTATGAGGAGATCAAGAAACATTGGGACAATAATGAGGTTCCCGAAATGCAGTTGGAGAAATTGCATAAATTGGTGTTGGCACAAGTCCATGATCGTCAAAAAAAAGTGTGAGGACATTCTCCATAATTTGTTATTAGCCTTCACGTTTCAACCAAGAATTTTAATTTTTGGTGTTGATTATTGTAAGCTCCATGTAATAACATGCAATATTTTGTGTTCTTCTCATTCATGATGTCTTTGGTGTCTCCTTTGATTTTTGCCTATTATGCTTCAAATTGCTCGTAAAGCCAATTTTTGAACACCAAAATTTGCACGCATAATTTTTTTGTTTAGGGTTGCTAAATTGTTTTTGGTGGGCCCCTTTGCCCGTGGATCCTTAGGTCCCTATAATCGAGGGTCAAAACCCTATAACCGAGGGGCTTGACATGAGCATGTTCAAGTCATGATGCTTATGAAATAGCAACCCCTGATTGATGGTAGTCAAACATTACTAAATTTGGCCAAACTGATTGTACACGTATTTCAAGCTGCCAGCCTCGCAATTATCGGTTTCAGAAATGGCACTTCACTATTCTGATGGAAGTCTACTGCACGGATAGAGGGTAGTTCACCGATGACACTTGCGACTTTGAGTCAGTGAACAAAAGGAACGACAAACTGATCATGCAACACTAGCTTTATCAAATTTGGAAAGTAACTTAAACTGAGAAAACCAATAAACAATGCCAAGCTCTAGGAGGCTACCATGAAACAATATCGTATCTGGACTGGATCCCTAGTGAGGACAACCACTCAGAAACCCAAAACCATACACCACAGTACTAAAGTACTAGTTCATAAGGATACTAACCCCACTGCATGCAGTGTAGACTGATTTTGAGATGAAATTTTTTATGAGTACAGACACGGGAGATGACATAGAGTCTGCGGGAATGCTGGGCCTCCTCCTCCAACACTATGTACAGCCTAAAAATATGATATCTATGCACATAGTTAATTACTCCACATGTGCAATGAGAGGTTGTTTAAGAACGTTCCCACTAGACTGGGCACACGCCAAATAGAGCATATAATTTTATACCTTTGGGGATCAGTGTATATGTTTGACAAAGTTTTTGCAAGTTTTTGGCATTTGACACGCAAAAACTTGCACAAAAATAAAATGCACGTCAATTGACACGCACAATTTAGATTTTGACATGTAGTGTGACTTGTCAAGAAAAAAACCACATGTCAATTGACATTTTAGAAATTTGAAATGACACATATTACTAGGCATGTGACATTGAACTGACATTTTAGAAGAAAATGTAGATGTCAATCGACATTCATTTTTGTTTTTGAAAACGTCATGTGACACTTTGGATTTGAAGTTGAACGTCAAATGAAATTTGTCAAACATACACACTGTTGGGGATCCCTCCATCTTGGGCGGGGCAGCTCGATCGTCATGATTCAAAGCCCACCAAAGCCTAGGCATGCCCCTGCCAAAATTAGGAAGAAATCAATAAGACAACGACACTTATTATATGACACGGGATAAAGTAGGATATCGGAGTATCTGATATTAAAGTAATCTTTTTCGTTTCTTTTCTTTTTCCTTTTTTGAGAGAGAAGGCCAACAAAGCCAACGCCAAATGCATTAAGAACCAAGAAGACGCGCCCACATCGAGGGGAGGTGGGGCCTCTATGGACGCGAAACACCGCCAAGTAAAAAATAACAACAACCGACTCCCAATAAGGACAACCCACCGGACCCACCAAGCCAAGGACCAATCCCCACCCCACCTGCCAAGGACAACCCCCATGCAGTGTGTATGTTTGACAAATTTCATTTGACGTTCAACTTCAAATCCAAAGTGTCACGTAACATTTTCAAAAACAAAAACGAATGTCAATTGAAATATACATTTAATTCTAAAATGTCGCCTCAATTTTGGGTTACACAATATTTTAGAAAAACTAATATTTTGAATAATCAAAATACAATCTTGATTTGTAACCCCAAAAAAAACTATCAATCAAGTGTAAGTATCTTGCGGTCTCCTATGTTTCTCCAAATGTTGAAGATGGTAGCCCAATCCATTGCATCCACTTGAAGGCCCACAAACATAGACCTGCATAAAAGCATCAAGGGTTTTCAAGTTCAACCTATTGCGCAAGTGGCTTTTGATTGCATCTTGTTTGGAAAATCCTCTCTCAAAAATAGCTATACTTGATGGAATGAGTATAATTTTCTGCCAAAGTTATATAAGTTTAGGCCAATTTGTGTGCCATTCCAAATTGCTACCACATATGCGCCAAGCCTCAAATATTGTTTTGTTCTCACACTCATGTGGAAGTGTTTCCCTAAATTCCAAGAGTTCTCCCTTACACATGTCACTCTCTTCTTCAATGTATTGAAACTTCAACGATATCCTTTTGAGCCACAATTTAGTATTTGTGATTCGGTCACTACCATCGCTTGGATAATTACGAGGGCTGAAAAGTTTGGCTGCATTGAACACTGGAAGGTCTGGTAAACGATCATTCAAAGCATGAACAACTCTTTGCACATAAGATGCACCCAATAATATGCATTGTTGTAGGTCATTGGGCCCATTAGTTGCCAATGCATGAATAAATCACCATATTCGTTAATCGGAGACTTTGAAAAGTCTCAAAATAAATGCAAATGGTTTAATATCTGGTCCAATTTCTTATTGTGATGACATGTGTTTGTGCCAAATTGGTTAGTGCAGCCCACGCAAATCGCTTTATTAAGTCACATTGAATATATATTTGTGTTTTCCTTGTTCTTTATTTGAAAACCATGTCCTTAAGTAGTCTCAAAATCATGAAAAAATCTCCAATTACCGAATGTAGTGATATAATACAATCCCTTGTATTGTTTTCATAACTCAACTGAAGATTTCTTGCAAATCCCCTCAGGAATTTTCCCAGTTTTTTGCTTGTACGACCAAACATAGGTCCATTCTCGGATTGAAAAGATGGCGTGATAAATTGAAATAGTAATATCGATGGTTCTCGGGGAGGTCACTCCCTCTTTAATTAATGCATACACATGTGCTCAGGACCTATTTATCGGGGGGCTATTTGCCTTGCAAAAAAGATTATAAGGTATGGTATTTTTCAAAATAAAGGTAAATGCTTGTATTTTAATACACCCTATCAGTAATTATAATTTTTTGGGGAATCACTTATAAATTCCCTATTTTACTTATATTGCTAAGGAAAATTGGAAAGAAGATTGCATTCAAACAACGTGTTGAAATTTTCCCTCCCGGCACGTAGGTAGAGAACATTAACTTCACATTGGATATGTTGGTTCAGTAACGTTTAAGCCAGCCAACCTGCAAAGTCATCCATCCAAGCTTTTTCAACAAAAAATTACCTCTTTACATCTACTAGCACATACCCTACCCTACACCGCTACCCCTAGTAATTATTTTCACGCTATTTTACATGTACTGACTAGGTAAAAGAGGCCATCATATGTGATGGTATTTTACATGTAAACATGTTTCACTATTTTAAAACCCCCTATATTATATGTATGTTTTTTGCAAAATTTATCTACAATGAATATATTAGACCCTATTTTTTATCGCACGTTGTTTCTATGATTTTCACTAGTGACCTCCCCAAGCGATGGTGGCACTAATAGTTGTGATATCAACCATATCATATTGAAATTTGATATTCAATTTATTTAACTCTTGTAAAACATTTACAAGCAAGTTCAAGTAAAATGGAATTTAAAAGAGCACATGATCTCATACCAATGCGGCTCTTCATCTCTGAATAATTTCAATAACACTAACATGCACTGTAGTAAGCGGGTCATGACATTATTTCGAGAAAGCCACCATACTACATGGATTTGTAAAACCACTACATAATTTCCTTCAAATACATCTGTGAGCCAATTTTTTGGTCATTTAGTGAAACTATGGACAAATAGTTAAAACTTGGATGAAAGAGCATCCAAATGGATGAACATAGTTGAACCATAGGCTAGGAAGTTAGTTATAACCATAGGCATGGGCTTAGGTGCCCTAAGTTGGTTACTGTAACCATCGTCCTCTTCCCCGCCGAGCTAAGAGGGCTGGCGAGGGGGAAGAAGGTAGACATTTCGTGATTATTGTTGAGCGCAAAGTGAAACTATAGACTTGTCTCCCTCATCACAGGGTCGTGTGAGGTTCATTGTTAAACAATCTTCTGAGTAAAACTTAGTGATCACTGCAGTGATTGCGGGACACTGGTTTCTGTTGAAGCTTATTGTTATTTTCGATTTTGAGTTATTGAATGGCCGAAATGAGTCGAACTATTTTCTGGTTTCGAAGAAGTGATGTGGATTGTGAACTATTGTCCATTGTTGATATTGTAATTGGCAGAGTGAGAATCTGCGAGCGTAGTTGAGTGAATCAAAGTATGAAGCTGAAGTAATCGAGTGAATGGGAGATAATAAACTATTGTCAGTGTTGTGATTGCAATTGATAGAGTACGAGTCTGTGAGTGGAATCAAGTAAATTTTGATTGCGGATAGCAACGTGGTATCGAGAGGGAGTGAGTCGGTTCGTCTCCGAATAAGTGAGTAGCAAACCCGAAAGAGGAATGGGATATGGAGAAATGTATGTGAGTCGAGCGACCAGGAATGTATGAGAAATTTGAGAATGTTTTAGAGAGACAGAGACTGTGGTCGGAAAGAGATTGAGTTTTGTGAAACTATCGTCCATGGAATAGGAACCTCTCCAAGTTCCGAGTCTGAGAGAGGTAGATACAGAGAGAGGTAGCCGAAACAGAGAGATAAAAGCCATTACCGCAGCGAGTGGTGTAATAACCTGTACGCGGAAAGAGAATATAGTGGAACTATTTTCTATCAGCGCTTTAAGAGGAGTAACCCCGAGCGACAGAGAGTGAGGAAGTAGAACTATCGTCGGGTGAGATCATTGTTGAACAAAGAGCATGGTTGAACGATAGTCTAAGCAACCCTGTAGAGGAAGGCAGAGCGTAGAACCCAGCGCGTTGTTGAGTGCCAGCGTGAGTGAACCCTGAGAGAGGGAAGGCTGAGAGTTACACTCTTGACAAGGGTTTAGGGATGTGATAGGCATTGTGAGCAGTAGGCGATTGGCCAAGTGTCAGCATGTGAGTAAACCATTGACGATTGTTATCCTGTGTCAAACAGAGTGAGGAAGCCGAATGGTCCAGGGGTTGTGAATGGCACAATAGCCTATTGTTGACCTGTGAGAGGCAGTGAGGAAGAAGAAAAAGCATATTGTTCAGCCATATGAGATTATAGTTGGATCATGATTTTAGGTTGATAGATGTATAATTGAGAAGAATGGAATTTATGAGAGAATCTCAATCAATTGATATGATGAGGGAAAGATTCTGATCAATTGATTGATGAAGAGATTAAGGAATATAAGTTAGGATAACCTTTGGATTATCAATGAGGTTTAGGCATAAGTTATTCTAGACTTAAAGAGAAGTTTTATACTGATGTGTATAGTTTAGAGACGAGATCTTTGAGTATAAAGTGCAAGCTAACCCGATCAACTATTGTCTTGTGTGTTACCCTGGTTGTTGTTGGTGTAGGTTGTGCAGGGCAACTAAGACTATAGCTTGACTGTGCCGATTGTTGTTAGTTGCATAAGTTGTGAGTAATGATTAAATATTGGAATTAATAAATAAACAATTTGTCTTGTATTGAAATTAACATTGACCAATTAATGAAGGAGTTGTTGTGATTTGAAGATGCATTGGCCAATGGTTACCAAAGACAATTGTGATACTCAAAGACTATTGTTCTCGAAAGACTATTGTTATACAATCTCATGACGAGATGGTTACTACTGTGACAGACACACATACCCCACTGAATGAAATACAGTGAGAGGAAACCCTGTGAGAAAGGAGAGTAAAAGATGGATAAGAGATGTTTTAGAGTGAAGATAGCAGCCCCATTATCTGATTAATGAACTATAATGTGACAATTGCCTGTAATAGACACTAGTTAAGCCTTCCTTGAGAGTTTGTACCCTGGGTTTTTGTTTGTTCAGTCATAGCAAAAAACTAACTACAACATCCTTCAATAATTGTTTCAACTTGTTACGTCAATTTGTACTACGGCCCACCCACTCTTAGATACCGTACTCGGCCGTCAGGGTCAACATCTCATGCCGAATAATTAATTAAAGTGGAGAAAGTGGGTTAGGCATGGTAAAAATAAATTAATAAAAATTTCAACAATTTCAAAAAATATTTGTAAAAGATTCAACGCTTTAATTCAAGGCTAGTCCACAACAATGAAAGATTTCTTTTTTCTCACCCTTTTGTGGTGGCCTTGGTGTATTTAACCTATTTGAATGCCCTAATCTCAATTAGTGGTCCTTTATATGTGTTACTTGCCACTGCAACCTCTGGGTTTGCCATGATTTTGGCCACAAGCTTTTTAGGGGTAAATTCAATTTGCTCTGCAAATAACAACAAATTCAAGCTCATAACGTCCGGTTTTTTTAAAAAAAAATTTGCACGAACTAGTTATGATGCTACGGTATGCAATAATTTGGGATTTTACTACATGAAGTTGGCTCAATTTTGTAATATTGGGCATGCTCTTCAATGAATAACTTTTCTTTTCAACTCTCTTCTCCAATAATTTCCGATTTTTTTCAACTTCTATTTTTTTATTTAATTTTTGCCGACCATGACGGCCGAGTACGGTAGTGGGATAGACTTAGGGGATGAACTTCAGGGCCTTGTGACACATTGATAGCATTTCACTTAGAGACTCAACAACACTATTGATTCGAATCTAACGTCAACTCAGGCATTGCATTAAATCAATGAGAATTTCACGCTATATATTAAATTCAATTGAAGGGATCTCTGCCCAATGGAAGACCTCAAAATTCAAATCATTATGAGTTGAGATGGCTACTTTCCCCAATTTTTAATCAAACAAAACACTCTAGATCTCCTCCCATTTTTAAGACTTCAAATCAAGTGACTTAGGGATGACCATGCAAAAGTATCTATCACAGATGTAGGTTGTGCCACTGGTGTGGTAAATTTTTTTGGTTTTCCCCAGTCTCAACAGGAAGTAAATCTGAAAATGACTCTTTTTGAACCATAAAAGCTTAAGTAATCAGGTCTGAATGAGGCTATCGACTGAGATATCAAAAAGCAGGAATTGAAAAGCTATAGCTTGATTGCAAGGGATGGGAGTACCCTAGAGTTTTTTCTCTGGAATAAAGAGGGAGAGAGGAAAAGGAAATAGTTAGTTATCGCTGGGAGAGAGAGAGAACTCGGTGGTGTGAGGACTGGGAGTTTTTTTTAATTCGGTGATTAGAAATAAAGTATGTGGATTGTGTGAAATTGTGGAGTGTAAGAAAACTGATCTATCTCTACATGATGTTGCCTGGTGATTTATTAATTAACTGCTTCCAGGGATTATGTATTGGATTGTGAAGTATTTTGATTATCCTCAAACTCCTTCTATCAAGTGCTTTGTAGAGATAACATAACCAAGCTATGTCCTTAAAGTCTTCAAGGGAGCTCTTTGAAGGAAACATCAGTCGTGAGATAATGCATGTACTTGTTTTGATCATAATCTATGGTAGAAATTAAAGACTATAGCCTGTGAATTTACTTGCATCGGATAGCAAGACGATGAGATGTCTTCATATGATTACAATATGTTGAGTCTATCGTCTTCATAATAAATAAGGAAAACTTTCATAGAGACTCGAGAAGTGTTTGGGATATCTCAGGGAGGTTTGACCAGTAATTGAATGAATTGATGATACCTAATCCTGAAATCATTGGAGTAAAGATATTTACATGTTGAAATGCATTATCCCTATAGCATAAACATACATGTTTAAAGTAATGAATCACCTTTGGAATGATATCATCAATGAGTGATGGGGCAGTAAGAATCCGATTAAGGTTTTGTTGGTGATGAAGAATAATTTGTGTGACAATGAGAATGAAGAATTAATAAAGGAAATTGATGCTATAATCTACGGCCTGGGAATTTTGAGAATCCAAGGAATTACATTGGGATAGGGTAGTGGTGATATGTGATGAGTTGCAACTTGCATGATGGTCGTGAGGGTGAAAATAATTATGTTCAACCTAGAAGAAATTGAAACGACAATAGCTGGACTAGAAGAGGAAAAGTTATTGCATGAAGGCTATAGTCAATGAACCGGTGAACTGGACAGAGTTGAAAGGACGGAGTGGTTCTTGGTCAGGTAAGTTACCATTGAGATCATCCCGGCAAGACTTTGTTTGGGAGTAAGAGTAATCAAGCTCTCATAATACGGTCAGATGGTAATAAAAAGCGGGTAACTCATGGAGATCGCATGTGTTGAATTTAAATTCATCAAGACAATAGCCATGCCCCTTAAATAAGAAGTATTGAGCCAAGTCATCATTTGATATAAAAAGATAACTTTGTTTTGTATGCAACGGGACTCAAGACCATGGCCCGTATCAAAGTGCCCTCAGCTTTGATAGGAAAGACTTAAATGGGATACTTCTTGCAAGACCATTGACTATGGTTGTGCCTATGCTTGTGCACCGCACCTGGTCCAATTAAAATGAACTCACTGCCAAACTATTGCCCGGGTAATGAGAGTGAGGTGAGAGACCGTCACAATTACATGTACTGACATGGAGAGATTTCTTACTTTTTATCCCTATCTCATAATTCAATTGTCAGTCCTAATCCGATATAAAGTGAAATAACCCTATGTTTTCCTTAATAAACTTATCTGAGACACCTAGATGATGTACAAGTCACCTTTTAAGTTTTCCTTGAGTTTCCCTGGGTTTGTTTGTAACCAAAAACTAAACTACAACTGGTGAGAGTGGATTATCTACCACTGGCCTAGAGTATGTGACGAATTTTAGGGACTTGTGAATGTTGATGGCATTCAAATCACAGACCCAACAACAATATTCCTTCCAATCTAGGTTCAATTCAGGCATTGTGAATTGTACATTGTACATTAACTTCAATTTGAAGGGGGATCTCTGCACTATGCAAAGTCTACTTCAAATCATCCCAGTGTCAAGCTAAGATGCCTCAGAATTAATCCAATATTTAACTAGCCAAAACATCACTCCTTGAGATATGTTGGAGCAAATTGTTCATTCACATGCTTGCACAATATAGTCGTGGAAATACATCCACAAGAGACTAGGAACAATGGTCATGTTGGCCTTGTACTTAGCCTCCACCACCTCTCTGATCACCATCTCAGTTGTAGAGCCTTCCTAGTTACAAAGGAAATTACAAGAACAAGGCTAAAGTTAAGTATGTAAGTGAGCATAGGAAGTTCTCATATTGTTATGGGTTATGTTTTCCGGATACTTGAACTGCAGTTTTATAGTATTCAAGCTGCATAGTAATACGTGTCATTTCAATTTCCAACGTGTCAATTGAGGTGTGTTTTTTTTTCTTCACAAGTCATGGTACATGTCAACTTCTAAATTGTGCGTGTCAATTGACATGCATTTTTTTGTGCGAGTTTTTGCGTGTCAAAAGTGAAAAACATGCAAAAACTTTGTCAAACATACACACTACATGTGACCCCTCCAACTTTGAGGGTGACAAACTTCATCTCTCAAAAATCCCCAAATTTTTTGGAGTAGCTCATTTGTCATCCACATGACATATTATGGAAAAATTCAACTTTCTAATTTGTGGCATGACCGAAATGGTCATGACACAAGAAATTTTAGAGATTTCTCTAGCTGTCCCCCGGATGAAGGCCATGTTCATATCTTAACCTGACCTAGAAAATGTGGTCCGATTGACTAAAAATTTCTCAACAAGAATATATGGTAATTATGTTCACATCTGTATGGTTGGATTTGAAGAAAACAAATTCCATTTTGCTACTTAACATAATTGTTCAACTATGGTGTTGGAGGTGCCCAAAAATGGAATGTGAAGGCTTGAGCGTTTGGGGGTTAATGCAAATCCCCATGTTATCGAGGCGATGTGAACGCCTCCCATGTGGTTGGGGGCTAGGAAGATCTTAGCCAGCGATTACGACCTAACAGATCTAAAGGCTCCTATGCTGCCCCAACTTCTGGCTTCTTTTCCCCTCGGGTAGAGCTTGAAAAGCTTCAAGTTGGATGAATCTCCACCTTCATCCACTCATGAATCTTGGATGAAAATTTTCAAACTAAGTCTTTCATTAAAAAGACTTGCGGAGGAGATGATGCCAATAGGGGGTTCGAACTTCTACCTCTTCCTTCTTAAAGGCAGAGCAAGGGTACTAGCCATCAACTCCAAGCCCCTTTTGATGACCAACCTTGAAATGAAATGAAATTTAACTAGTTATATGAGAGCATTTGTGTGGGATTTTGAAGGTTCCTAGAGGGTTCCCTAAGTTACCAATGGAGTTTCCCTATGGGGATTTTGAAGGTTCCTAAAAAGAAACTCCATTGGTAACTTAGGGAACCTCCTAGGAACCTTCATAATCCCACACAAATGCTCTCATACAATGGGATGAACAATCAATCCCTTCATCTTGCAAACATTGATTTTTCATCTGCCAAAATTTCATCCATTGGAAGTTTTTTTGGGTTGCCCGAGCAGTTTCGTAGACCATAGGATGGGGCTTTGTGAATGGATGGCTTGGATGTGATTTGTCCACAACCACACACCCGCCATTCACATCGCCTCAATGACATGGATGTAAACCCTAACAAAAATGAAAAAGGTAGTCATTGAGGACTATCACCATATGACAAAAATAGATGAAAACATGAAATGGATGAAACTAACACATCTACTATCAATTTAATTCTCAAAACCTCAATGCCTTTTTTTTTGTACATCTACATTTACTTCAAAATTCTTAGCAACCTATTTAAATGTACATGTCACTAGAGAAAATAATACCACTTGCTTATGTATACTTTGTATGCTAATGCCTCAAATAATACTCCTTCTTACACTCACGTTAGTCTATACATGGTATGATGAGTTCACCCCCGTGCGACTCAAGAAGGTCAATTGCTACTATAAAAATTGATTAGAGGGCCGATTGCTTATGTGTAGTTGACTACTATTGTGAGTAGCTGACTAGAACATCTGATCATAGGCCAATTGCATATGTGTAGTCAATTGTTACGGTGGTAGCTTTTCAGAGGCCAACTGCTTATGTGCAATCAATTGATGCGTCAATTGTTGCCATAGGCAATTGACTTTGTTGTGATGTTGTAAAGAAAACCATGTGGTAAATAAAATTATTGCCACTATGAATGTCCTTTGAGCATCAAGCCCATATGTGATGTGATGGCCAGAGGCCGCATTGCATCTATTTGCACATCCCTAAGTGTTACAAAATGGCCTACAAGTTGATAAAGTGTACACAAATAACATTTGATTTTTGTATGCTCAAGAACGTTTTCCTCTTGAATGTTAAAATCCTTGTACCATCATCTCAAATATCCCAATGTGCTATGCTAAATGTTCTAATGTAAATATTTTCTCACTTAAATTAGCTACCTATGTTGACAAATAGTATGTTGGCAATTAGCAGATGTGACACTTTGAGACCGCTAGGCATCTAATTTAGACCCTTTGCAAATAGTGTACGTGACACCAAATACCATAAACCTTGTAGTCATGGTGGAATAAGTGGAGGTCTAGGAATAGAAAGAGGAGAGATAAAGTGAAGAGGACATAAACTCCTCATTTGCACATTCCTTATGCCCTTTGTGATGAACTCTCAAATACTCAACCAGTAAAGTTTCAACAACCATTTTTTGGCATTTCCTAGACACATGCATTCTCAAAGTTCAAAATGATTAAACTATATTCTTAATATATATTCGATTTGACTTGAAAACCCTGACACTTTTAAGCTTTTAAGTGATCATTTTACTGCTAAATTCTTTCATTTGAGTTCATATAGGATAAGATCATGAACATTTTATAATAGGAGGGAATACAAGGGGTTAGGATGTCATCCTATCAGTGTTCAAGATTGAAGCCCTCATATGAGTTTCGAAGAGCTCTCAAATTTCAGCCCTTTAGTTGAAGGGCTCGTTCGAATCCAAGACGTCAATCTAAGAATATAGAAATGAAATACAAAACTCATATTAAACTTGTGCATGAATTATATGGTACGTGTTTCTAGTACAATATGAAGAATTAAGAATCAACCATCTAACTGCACTTCTTGTAGTGACAATGCCCTACGCTTGTCGGTTCTTGTGGTGGGCAATTTATATTGAGGACTTCAAGTGACATCTTCATTTTCAATTTGGGGTTGCGTTTTAAAGGGTTGCTTTGAGAGGGCCAAATCGCGTTTGAAGGGCATTGAAGACTTCAATCTTGAACACTGCATCCTATGCCATCAGAAGCTCCAATACCAATTTGGTACAAGGTTGTTTTTGTCTGTCGATTGAGCATAGGCCCCCTCTTTAGAACCGGTTAGCCCACCTATGCACTCTACCCCTTGCTGATTTGCATGCCATGCACTTGGACAATCTTTAACTTCATGTGTAGCAATATCCATCTCAACATGAAAACAATCGTCTTCCCCTCCATTCTTTGAGTTTGCAACCACTTGGGGTCATGTTTGTGTACCCCCTCATGTGGTTAGGAGCACATGTTCCCCCTTCTTATTTGTGCATGAGATGTCTCCATCACATACCATTATTCAGATCCATAACAGTGTTCTGTGGGACTGACAATATTCCACAAAATATTCCTTATATTCAAATTGAATGTGGAGAATATTTTGTGGAATACTGTCATTCCCACATAACACTGTTATGAATCTTAATAATGTTATGCACTGTTGTGCTCAAAGTTGTCTCCAAAGTAATGACCCTTGTGGGCGACCTAGTAGGGGCATCCACATTGTGCTTAAGGGAGATGAACATGTCCCAACTGAGTTTCATGAGTATGGAAATAACACCATCTATGTACCATGTCATGACTGGAATTGAGCTCATAAATATTGCATGAGCAATGTGTGGTGAGACATAAAATATGAGTACTTGGGGGTTGGGATCAAAAGCGTTCATGTTTGCGCAATGGCATAGCCGATATCTATGTCCTCCTTGTTAGAAGGAATTCTCATCCACGGAATGATGGCTATAGGATTCTTTCACAAGTTGTGTCCAAGCCACAATGAAGTTCTCACGTCATGTGTGGCCATATAGAGGACAACTCATCTTTGCACATTTGCACACCTCATTGGCCTAGTGAGAGTCCAAGAATTATAAAAGAGACCACGATTTGTCCATCCCAATCGTCATCGTCATCTTCAACCATTTCGCATGCACCAATATACATGATGTATCCATCATGCTTGAGGAACTTATGCACCAAAAACCATGTTATGTTGTAATGAGGCTTGGCGGTAGTTCTCATCTAATCCACGAGGTGTAATTTCTTTAAATCCAAGACTAGGTGGAAAAAGGGAAAACATGTGGTGGCGAAGAAGCATGCTATGAATTGCCTCACAAAGAGGACCGACCAAGGGATAGAGTATATAATTGGTGGTGGGCGAATTGCTTGCAATTTGTCCAAGACTTCTTGTGCCTTGTGTGAGTTAACGGGATTGGAGGTACAAACCCTTCATATAGTGGGTTGTCAACAAAGAGAAGAGAAAAAAACGTGCCATCCCCAATATTATTATATTACCTAAAGTTATTGGGATATTGCTCACGTCTAAAAGCCATTAATTTGGCATCCATGAGTTGCTGCACAACCTTTTGGTGGTCCATGTCCCACTGCGTCCTAATGTGCTCCTTCGCATAGGATTTATGACAATGTTAGCATAATGGCAAAGACTTTGAAGTTGTGCATGTTGGATGTCAAGGTCTTGTATATCCACAACAAACTTTGTAATGACATTGATGATGGCATCACTATCGCATTTTCCTATGAGCATAAATAAACATACATAGATAAAAATGAGAGCAATATGGCTGGGGGGCAAGATACATGCATGATTGCAAAAGGACAACAATATGTAATATGCACCAAGCATGTCAATGGATCAAGTGTGCAACTCATGTAGTCCAAGTGGGTACCATTAATCCAAAATATGAGAATACAATGAAACAATATTTGTTGACATATGTTCTAGGGTTTGAGCATTAAAAAGGAGTGAAGGACTACATAATTGGTTCTCTCTCAATGTGAAGGTTCCATAGTCGACCATTGGGTGGTTCTAGAATGTGGTTCCAGAGGTCTAATTTGCTTGCACTTGTGTTTTTGAATCCCTACTAGGTTAACCTTATGGAGGTCATAAAGGATTAGGCCCATGGGACAAACATGCCAAAGGCCCAGAGGATTAGAGATGGGAACGCATGAGGGGTTTGGGGTAATTTGATTGTGCTTCAGTGCAAGCTTTTATCTCTATCTCTTGTCAATACTAGTGTTGTTTTTGTTCTAGTTCACTTTGCATAAGTTGCTAGATATCTTTGCTTGTGGCATTTGGTAGGCAATTGGGAAAGCCTGGGATGGGGGGGCACATGCATATGCATGGATGGAGGTGTAGTACTTCAAAACATAACAACATTTGCAAGTCGAATGCAACCTACAAGACAAACTATGTGATCAACCTCAAATTAGCCTCCATAATCTATTTTCTCGAGTACTCAAGTACTCAAGAAAAACTAACACGGGATCGGGCCATTCCTTAGTACAATATTAGTCACTTCTCTTTGTCATTTGCCAAATGACATGATTGAGTGTCATGTGGAGCTGAATAATTCCTTTTAATTGCTTCTATCTACCATGATTGCCTTGGAGGTAGGGTAGCAGTCCCTTAAAGTAACACCTTCGTTTTGGCGACACCTATTTTTCATCTATAAGTTTTTTTATTTTTTATAAATTTTTATATGAGACAGAAGGCCGAAAGGCCAACGCCAAAGCATAGGAGGCAGTTGACCACCTGGAAAGTTTTCCGTCAGGTAGATAGGAGATTTCACAGCCGGGATTCGAACCGCCAACCTCTTCCTTGAGATTTGGGTATCCCTCCACCATCATCCGGTAGTTTAGGGTCATCTCGGACCATTCATCTATAAGTTGTCAACAAGTACGTGCAACAATGCCATCAAGTAAGTCATCATTAAATTTTTTTAATCATATGCGGCATTAAGTACAAAATAACACCGCTTTGGGCATTCATAGTAGCGGTGTAAGAAGGATGCAAGAACGCTTTAAAAAGAGCACCAACTTTAGCCAATTGGGGATCTATCTACTCAATGAGGTGGGTAAGAAGTGATCCACAAAAGGGGGACAACACCTTCATTTAATAAATGACTATCACCTGTAATAAGGCCAATTTTGTGGTAATTCGCACCTAACAATTGAACATCCATAGAACCCCCTTGGTGGAGAGTACAAGGCTCATATCTTATAAAGACTTTGCAAACTTATGTAGGTTGCATATGAATTTATGATTTCATCTTTACATGTGTCAGAATATAGTTTCCACATGGGATACAAGTGGGACTTAGTGAAGGTGAGCACAATATGTGAAAAACTTTTAAGGAGGAAATAATTATTATTTTGTGTTAAAATAGAGAGCCCTCAATAGACAGTAGTACGAGATAGTTAGAAAATCCTAATTGAGGTCATAATTCATTTCCACATATTTTTTGGAGCTCGTATGAATATCTTATTCATTGTTAAAGTGAAGATTCTTGAGCTCATTGAATAGCCATTTAGGTTCCCCCAATCATGTTTGTTATTGAGCTTAGAATGGTTATCATATTTTGAACATGCAATCCAATCTCTTCTTTAAGCACACATTGTCTTTATGGAATCTATCTATTTGATATCTTTTTGGAGCCGCACCAAACCACGTGCCACTCAAATTTAGATGTCCGATTAAGATACGTAACTCTATTAGACATGTCTACCTTAGGGCCGCTTCACACTATGGCCGAAGGTTGAGAGGCTGTCGATTTCCACCAATCAGATTGCAAGAAACCAAGAATACAGCCTCTTGACCCTTCACACTACAGGCCAAAGTCCAAAGGTCGTCACTCTCCAAAATGCCTACGTGGTAGTATTTTTTGACCAAGGCGACGGACTCTCGAAGGAAGTTCGGGTGGACAAGAATGGAAACCCAAGCTATGGTCGAGAGGCCATCGAATTTTTTTTTTTAAAAAAAAAAAAAAAACTGACAAGTTCTTGGCCGTTAGATTGGAGGGGTTGTTTTGGGTAGGGAATAAAGTGGACTTTGGGCTTGGCTTTTGGAGGCTTTGCACTATGGCCATCCAAGTTGAGAGGCCATGGGAGTTCATGGCCAAAGGTTTGGATTTTGGGCTTTAGAGGCTTCACACTATGCCCAGTGGAAGGCTCCAATTCCTATATTTTATTGGCTATTTTCAGCCCATTTCTTTGGACTCCCAACAAAGTTTGGCCATTCAATCCCACGGCCTCTTGACTTGGACGGCCATAATGTGAAGCAACCCTTAAGAATTGTCATTTCAATTGCCACCAAATCCAAATATAAATAGTTTCAAATATATACAGTTGGCACACATGTGTCCTTCAATTTATGCATCCTCCCCGCTTGAGATTCAATCTTGAATTTAATTATGGAAGAATCATGAAGGAATTTGTCTAGGTGCAAAGATCAAATTATACATGGACTCATGAAACTCATGGAGAGGTTTGAATGATATTATGTAGCTTTTAAGGGTTAAAGATTTAACTTGCTCTTATCAATTGTTGGAAGCGGTTGTTCTCTATATGTGTTAGCACAAGGAAAAATTTGGTGGTCTAATACTGTCCCAAATGACTTAGTCCAGGATGTGTGGTAGTCATTTTCTACTAAATGAGTATGTGATTCCAATTGGCTATAGTCACTGCAAGAAATCATGTCCAAATGAACCCTGGCCTCTGATAGTAGTTGCCTTTTAGTTCACTGCCGTTTTGACTGGTATTGCCATTGTCACTACTGTTTAGACTACACAAAGGGTGAAATTGGGTTAAATCTACTTTCGTAATAAATTTTATGAATTTTGGCACCGATGGTATCCGTGGACGGTTGTTGTCACCACTTTAGTAGCCATTGGATAGCTATTTCTATGTTATGGATATACATGGTAGGGTGATCACTACATTGTTTTTTTGGAACGCAATCACTGTGGGATGGTAGGAGTCATTGGTAAGGGTAGCAATTACATGAAGCACAACGCTTATGAAACTCTAAACCCCAAACTTAAATGGCTTTGACGTCATTCATCTTCCTCCTCTCTATTCTTGTTTTCTCCCTCCCTCCCCTCTTCCCCTTGATGCTACACATGGTGTTGGTGTTTTTGTGTTGGTGTTTTTGTGTTGGTGTTAGTCAATGTATTTGTGTTTTTATTCGTAGTGTTACTTGTGGTGGCCATCTTTAAGGTAACTTATATTCTTTCTTTTTTATTTGTATATGTTTGGTTCTTTGGATTTGATTTTGGAGGTCAAATATGTATTGATGTTCAATTTTTGATCCATATTTTGAAGCCCATGTGCTATTTTTTGTGGGTTATACATTGTCAAAAGTGTAGGAGGTCAAATATGTTGATGTTCAAATTTTGATGCATATTTTGAGATCCAAGAGCTTTATTTTTGTGGGTTTTGATTTTTTGAAGGTGTAGGAGATCAAATGTATGTTGATGTTGAATATTTATGCATGTTTTGAAGCCCAAGTGCTAGGTTTGGTGGGTTATTGGTTTTTCCAAAGGTGTAGGAGATCAAATGTGTGTTGATGTTCAATATTTGATGCATATTTTAAAGCCCAAGTGATGTGTTTTGTGGATTTTGGTTTTTTTGAGGCATAGGACATTAAATGTATGCCGATGTTGAATGTTTGATGCATATTTTGAAGTCTAAGTGTTATGTTTTAGGTTTTTAGGTTTTTGAAGGTGTAAGAGGTCAAATGTGTGGTGATGTTGAATGTTTGATGTATATTTTGAAGTCCAAGTGTTATGCTTTTGTAGGTTTTTTAAAGGCTAACATAGGCACATAATTTCATGGCCATTAATGAAAATGAGGCCACACAAACTCATTCTTACATGTTGAAGGTTGTCACATGAATATTTTCTAATTGAAAGCACATTTCTTTTTCATTTTACAGTCTATGTATAAACTAATAATTAATTATCATGATGTGTCACCCAACAACACCCTACACCCAACATTTTTTGTTTCTGGCTATGCGATGGTTTTTTGCTACGTGTCCAAGCCTCCGAGCTTTTAACGAAGAAGGGGTTCAATTTTTTTTAAGGTGGGAAACCCAAAAACATCATGCTCGTTGCCTAAAGTAGCATGCCTGCCTAAATGGTGGAGGCGTTGGCGGCCACCACATGGCCAAATCACCACCATTGGGGTGGCCTCATAATCAAATGGCTCAAGATTGGGGAGCCCATCAAATTGCCCGAAACCCTAATTGGAGCCAATTCTCCTCCCTCGGCAACCCCAAGTTAGTTGTTAATTGTGGAGATAGCCCCCTACCCCAGCTTTTCTGTTCCTCCATTCATTTGGTTGTTGTCACCTCCTTGCCACTCTCTACGCCACATAGCCAATGTTCTCTTATCCTTGCTCACATCCACCGCTCCAGCTTGATGCCTTCCGTTGCTACTGCCATCTCATGTGCCCATTGATGTGTTCACAATTGTCCTGCTCCTTTTTGTTGGAGCACCACTTGCGTTTAGTCTTCTTGGTCTTCGTCCTATTGGTCATCCTTGTGATCGTGTCCTTGTCGCTCGTCTTCATTGTTGCACTTTTTTTGTTGTTACTCATCCTCCCGTTTGGCATGCTCTTGCTCCTGTTTGGCCTACTACGTATTCTAAGCGTTCTTGGTCATCTTGTTGCCAATCTCATTTGTCCTGCTCATTTCCTTGACGCTCCTTTTCATCTTGCTCATGATCTCGGTGGTTTTAGTTTTCTTCTCAACGTTCCTAGTCGTGCTCCTTCTCTATACGACGCTCTTGGTCGTTTGCAATTTCCTTATTTGCTTGCCTTGCTCCCCCATCACTATGGTTGCTCGCCTTCATCGTGGCCATCTTTGTCGTGATCTCGATTGTTGCATTCCTCTTTGCCATGTGTGCCTACCATGTTCTCCATTGTTGTGGTTGCTCGCCTTCATCGTGGCCGTCTTTGTCGTGATCTCGATTGTTGCATTCCTCTTTGCCATGTGTGCCTACCATGTTCTCCATTGTTGTGGTTGCTCGCCTTCGTCGTGGCCATCTTGCTTGTGATTTCAACCATCCTGGTTTTCTTCGCCATGTTCGCCTATCCTACTCCCCCATCGCCTCCCTGGTCGCCATCCTAGTGTTGGTCTCCTTTGTTGTGATGGTCCTTGTCTTTGTCTTTGGTTGCTTAATTTGCTTGGTTTGTCATGGCCATAGCCAGCCCCATCGGTTCGCTGTCCTAGCCAATGCAAGGTGCCTTTCTCATGTTCATCCATCTTGGCCATGTTTGTCAACCCTTCTTGTTTGTACCATCACCTCATCGGGGAGGTAAGATTGGGGAATCTGAAAGACAGTGTGGTGGTTTGGCGGCACATTGCATGGCAACGCAATCTCTTCCCCAATCACGTTCCTAATTCTAAATTGAAGGCAAGTATGCACCCTTTTTGTTTTGTGTTTGAATTTTGGTCTCATTTCTTTGTTTTTTTTCAATGTTTGTGTCTTAATGTATTTGAGGTTATGTTTATAATGTTGGTCTTCTCTTCCTCATAGGTGGTAGCAGTATATGTTGCTTCTTGTGGCAATCTTGAGTCACCCACAAAGAGTTTGACACCCTCCTCTTTTTTTACTCTTTGTTTTCATAGTCTTAGGTATTTATGGCCAAGTATTTCTACCATGAGTGTGAAATCTAGGGTAGGAAACCTCATCCATAGGTAGTCGCCATTCTTGCACTTGTTCTTGCACTTCACAACCCTTTCTTTGTGGTTTTGGGGCCTCTCACTCTTTTCATGTTGTCGGGCATATTTGTAAGCTTTTCTACAACATTTAAGTGCCCAAAACCCTTGTTGGTGTGTGGTTTTTGTTTTGTAAATCTTGTTGGTCTCTTCCAAGTGTAGGCAAAATTGTTGCTGCCTAGTTTTTTGTAAGTCCCAATCCTTGCTAGTAAGCATTTTGTGGTTTTGCATTGGAGCAAACCCTTGTTTGTGTTTGTAGTGTTGATTGCATGTGTTTTTGTGAAAATTTGACTCATCTTGTGGCTAGATCTGTAGCCATAGCCAAGGGTTTCAAAATTTGTAGGTTTTTCTCTATAATCAATCCAAACACTGCCAACACAAGCCAAGTCCTTCCCTCTGGTATTTTTATTCTAACAAGTCTTGAGGGTGGTGACCAACCATCAATTCCTATTGCTGAGAATACCCTTAAACAAATCTTATGATAAAATCGTCAATTCCAACTCCTCTGGTTGCCTTTTTTCCTTGGGTGGAGCCTATCTACAAGGAAGAGGGAGTAACCAAAGTCATTTGCAAAGTCAATAGTGTTGGGGCCAAGAGTGACAATTTATGGAAACATTAGGGGAGGAAAACCGCCAAGAAACTAGGTCATGAGGCAACCATTGGGGATAAATACATGAATCAAAACTTTACCACAACCAAAATGAGAGATTGTTTGCTGCCATTCCCACATATAGTATTCACAAGTGGAAGTGTCTACAATGAGAGATACGAAGAAGAAGTGGATTCTATTTGCCATCCTTCTTCACTTGCTAATATAGGGTAGGCCTATAACAAATTATGAACAATCTATGTGCTCTTTGAACCTTAAAGTTAAAGAATAATCCACATTGTCATTGGAACAATAATAGTTGGTGGGGAATGGCAGAGGCTTTAGAGCGTGTGGTGTTGAACAAAACCAAAGAGCCTCAGGTCATGCACAGTGCAATTTTCTTTAGCTTGTCTTGTGATGAGGGTAACTTCAATGGACTGTCAATCATGGATTAGTGTCCATGGTTACACAATGAGAGATTGGATGCAAATAATCTTACTGCCCTTACTTTAGAGGAAGTTGTTGAAGGTGGTACAACAAATAATCTTACTACTATCATTATGAACGTTGCTTGTGCGTACGGAAGTCTATTTGACCAAAAGATTGGGGAAGGGTTGATATAGTCAGGGCAGATGGGGTTTCTACCTTCCAAGGTGCAAAATTGGTGTTACTGTATAGTTGATCAACAAACACACACTTTCTATGGTGGGCTAAGCTGTGGATACTTGTGGATGTTGAGACCAAAGATGTTGAGGAGTGGGTGCCTCCACCCCTTGATTTTCACAACCTTGAGCTTCAAAGCTCCTTTTTCAAAATCACCATGATATCGAACGCTCAAGTTGTCATGTCCTTACCCATGACCAAAAACCTGATGTCATGGCTTTGATGCAAGCTTTCTAGCAATGCCCTCATTCTAGCAAAGCTCTCGAAGTTTATGAAAGTTGCTAAAATTGTTGACATCCAAGTGTTGGGTAGTGTGGAAAATGAGAGAACATTAAGCTCCTCGTCATTTTTGAAGAGCAAGTTGAGGAACCAACTTACAACTCATCTAGACTTGGTGTTCTGCATATTTGCACAAGACTTGTATACCTTGAACACATGCCCTTACGAAGTAGGGATATGAGATTGGAAAGCTTAGAGGGTTTGCTATGGAGGGAAAGAATAGATGAGTTTTAATGGATGTTGCTACAACTAGTTCCTAAATGGAGTGGTAGTAGATGTATGCACAAGTAAGGGGTAGCTAGCAACAACTAAGTAATGGCTTGGAAAACGGAGGACTAGTGCAGTTCCAGTTCTTCAAGAGGTACCCAATGTACTGAACTTGCACTCAATTTTTGGAACATGATGTGGGAAGGCATGAATTTATACCTCAAGAGTGTGGTGTCAAACTTTGAACCATCTGTGGCATGGTTCAGGGTGTAGGTCCTTTCTAACTATTAGTGTAAGGTGTAGTGCTTATATTTGGATGGTGCCATTGGAGGAAGATGTCAACGCATGCCAGGTCTTTAGATTACTAATTTTGTTTGGGTGGTGGATATGGATTGTGCAAAATGTGTGGTTTTGCAAGCCATTCCGTGCTGCGTAGGGTAGGGTTGACAAATTGGGGGTCAATTCCCCCCTGGAACATGTTTTTGAACACACTAATTCTTACATGTAGCCAATCTTTTTATGATTTTTTCATTTTGTTAGCCATACTTTCGTCAACAATTTAGGAGTTGGAGGCCATATGCTCATTCTACATCGCCATAAGATAGCCACATACATGTGCCACAATTTTTTTTATGTATAGCCACATACGTATACCTAGTAGGACCTCTTGTTGCATTTGCAATATACTAAGACATCCCACATTGCTAGTTGAGTTTCCTTCAACCTCACTCAAAGTGTCTCAAAAACTAGCCAATGGATGAGCCAAAGGGCCAATGAATAGATCCATTTTTATATATTTTAAAACACTACCTATAACATGATTCCCACCGATACCCAACCCAATAACTACCAAACACCAACCCAGTAGCACCCACAATCTACCCATTACCAACCCAACAACAACCATGATGCACTAAACATCCACCAAGCAACACCCAACACCAACGCGGTAGCACCCACAATCCACCCAACATCCACCAAGCAACACTCAAGACCCACCCAACACGAACCTAGTAGCACCCATGATCCATCCAACATCCATTGAGCAACACCTACACATAAGCTCCATCAACCTGAACCATGATGGGGTATAGAGGTGAACTCCAAACTCAATAAATCCACCCTTCATTAGTGTATTTGGCATTTGTATGCATCACCCATAATGAAGACACTCACCTTCACATCCCTCTATGTCACTAAAACATTGAACACCACCAAAACACCGACTTTTCAACTTGGCCATGAAGACTACGACCTAATATTGCACAAACTGGCTATCGGTGACCGTTTCCACTACAATTGCAGCTACCCTACATGGTTCATTTAGACATGATTTCCTCTAGTGAGTGAACTTAAAGACGTTGTAATGGACAGTTGGTGAGGTCAAAACGCCATGTCAACTTTTTTCAGGGCAAGGTTCTATTCACTATTTTGTCAAATTTGAATTTGGACAGCACTTGGTGCTTGACGCCAAACATAATGTCACATCCGGACTTAAATGTATGTGGAAATACACAACACCAAGGAGGCCAACCAAGTGCATGATTTCCACGTACATATATATGCTGTGATTTCACATCATGGAGCTATGGTGACATGTTCATGGACCTCAAGACTATGATGCCTTCCAAAATTATGCCACCTCAGTGTTTATAAAGTGTGAACCCCTTGCGCTGAATTGATGGACTTTTGAGAGAGAAATGGGTGGCTATTCTTTGAAGGAAGACTAATTCTCTTGCATGACCATACAGTCAAGACTCTATAAATGTTACAGGTCGGGAGTAGCAAAAAAATAACATATATAGAATTATAACAAGTAACACTTATAGAATTCATACCGATGATTAATAACATTTATAGAAATAACACTTCAAAATTCCAAAAATGAAGAACTAACGTTTTATAATAATAATAAATGAAAGTACAAATGATAATACATAATTCAACTAAACTAATTGAAAGAAATAATCTATATAGTAGTAACTTGACAAGATTCTTCCAACTAAACTAACCGAAAGAAAGAGTCTATAGTAGTCTAATGAGAAGCTTCCAAATGATGAGATGAAACTTCCTTTTGGAGTCCTTGAATGCTCTTGATGTGTCATAGGACATCATTTGGTCTTTGTTCAAAGTATTTCTTCAAAGTCTCTAGAGAACGCTCAGCAACACTCAATCCTACTTCTTCTACCACATCAACCATAACCTCATCAACATCAATTTCTTGATGTTCTAAGGAATACATATCCAAAAACTCCTCATCGGTAGGTTCATAGGGGTTGTTTAAATCAAACTCCATCTCATAATTGAGGTATTCATGAGCATTCATCACGTCACCCACCTCACTATCAGATGACAACAACATCAGTTGATGAAGTAGAGAGAAAATTTGACTTGTTCGCAAAGAATATGAGATAAATGTGATTACATGTTTAAAATGTATGCTCTCATATATTATTACCTTGATTTTTCTCAAAATTAACACTTATGGAGGTGCAATTAACAAAGAAGGGAGTAGAGCATGTGATAACACTTAACACATAACACTCGCTAGTCTTACCAATTGTGTTTTTGTAGGGGAGTAAACTTTTCTTAACATATATGAAATTATAACACTTATAGGGGTAACACTTATAGAGGTTTGACTGTACTTGCTTCGAAAGCTTTGTATCTTGTAAAGCCATAGACAACCTCGTCTCGTGTGGTGGTTCGACAATAACAAAGTGAGAATGGGATGGCTTCCCAAGTCATGAAGATTTGAATCATGAATACAATCCTCTACAACCTCACAAGTACCATAACCAATCACTTAAAAGACTTTTTGCCAAATCTTGAGAAGTATAAGGTGGTGCAAATTTTTCCCGTGTAGGAAGACAAATTCATGAGGACTGCAATTTTTTTGGTAATTTTATTTCCTTACATTGAAATTATTACGAATGACCCAAAAGTTGGCCTAAACATATTACCAATGTCTAGAGTTTGCCATAACTGCTCATTCCTTCTCACTTTAGCACTCAAAACTAGGACATGTGTCATGGCACTATTGGTCCCGGCTTGATCAAAATTCAATCCCAACCTTGTTGAAATTCTGGTACCCTATAGATTACTGATGGGGTCCTGATCGGGAATAGGTGCCTCTACTATAATTGTTGCCTGGTGGTTTCAAGACAATTCATGTGGGTTGATGATGAATATTGTGCACCACATTGAATCAACGTATTTGGAATAACAAGATAAAGAGTCAAGGGTGAAACATGTCTAGATTATCGAGCGATTTTTTAAAAGCATGTTTCAAGAACAATACATCAAATACCTGGACTTTCACCTCATATTACTCTTGATTATGCGTACTTAAAGGTATTCGACTGTACACACACAAATTTCAGTGAGCATAAAAGAAACGAAATCAAAGTGTCCACTTGGGGGTTATGTGTTTGTACACACATAAATTTCAGTGTATAGTAAATGCAAGAGTTTATGTATGCACATTGATATAACTGTCACTTTCACGAGTGAGAATGTCTATGCACTTGGAACAATTTAAAGCATCATGATAACAAAGTTACCAATTATCATGTTTGACAGTGGAACATAGGAGGGAGGTGTGAGTCATAAGGGCAACATCTGACAACCTCTTGCCGCAAAACTCTTGGCAAGTGTATCAAAATACTGATGATTGAATACAAATTTTGGTGAACTTGTCTCGGACCTTACAGCTATTAACCTGCTGTTGAAGGTAGTTTGAGAATTTTTTTTAGTATCAGTTTGCTGTTGCTCACGCCTCCATAAGACGGCATTAACACTAAGGACAGCCACACAAAGGGCACACAAAATCTTAAAACTGATCAAATCAAAGACATGGAGACCCCTATTAAACCATTCATGGGAGCCTGGAGGGAGGTCTAAGTTGCTAGACAGACCTTCGATACATGAAATTTTGACACACAATCCTTGGCAAGTGTTTTGAAATGCCAGTGATTATATACAATGTTGGTGAAGTCTTGGACCTTACACAAGATGCGAAGTGAAGGTACTGTTTGAGACTTCTTGTGAACATGTCCACCACTTTGGTGCTCATGATTTACAACATACGGCGCATCAATCAAGCAGTTTGATGTTGCTCACTACATCACTGAGGATAGCCGCACGATTTTTAGAAAAGAAATTCATGATCAGCCTATATTAATGACCTTGAGAACCCCAATTAGTTAAACCTTGCTAGTTGGGAGGTCATTCGTTTGTGTGGGATGGAGGCGGCCGTGTGTTTGGGGGACTTCGTCTGGCTCGTTTTCCCCCGAAATTTCCTCCAACGACCTTTGGTTGGTCTCTGGGACGAGGAATGTGCACAAAAATCCAAGAGCATTAATGACGCCCAAACCAATCAACGAGTACCGAAGCCCAATGCCTTTGTGGTATCCCGGATCCACTTGCGCTTGGTGCGTGCTTTCCGAGGCGTAAGCGAACCCAAACGACCCAACAATCGCGCCAGCTTTCCCAGCCGCAGCCGAAATCCCGTGACAAGTCGTCCGGAACCGGGCCGGGAAGAGCTCGGCGGGCACGATGAATGTCGTGCTATTGGGCCCGAAGTTGGCGAAGAAGAAGGTGAGTGCGTAGAGGATGATGAACCCGTACTTGTTGTGTTGGCTTAGCGTATTGTAGGGGATACTTAGGGCTAACATGAACACCGTCATGAAGAAAAAGCCTTGGAGTTGTATGATCCACCTTCCAATGATGTCGATTAGGGCAACCGTGAACCAATATCCCGGAACAGTCGAGCAAAGGGCAAGCAATGCTTGTGCCCTTGCAATCCGGAACACTTCCTCCCCTGCGCTCATCGTGCCGGCAGCCGGTAACCAATGCACCGCAGTAAACACGTTTTTTTGGAACAAGTTTTGCGAGTAGAACGCGATGTCCAAGAAAAACCAACATGTCGTCGTCCCCAACAAGTGTCGCCCATGCCGGCGGAAGAATTGCCTCGAAAACAACGCGTATTGCGGGTCCCGGCGTGCAATGGGGTCTCCCTCCGGCTTGAATTGTACGTCAAGCACCCGGCCCATGTCGGAGGCTGCTTGCTTCGTGTTGCCCTCCACGAGGGCCGTGTACCTCGCCGTCTCGGGCATTTTCATCCGGTAGTAGAATGTGAGGATTCCGGGAATGGCCCCGATAGCAAACACAAAGCGCCAAATGAAGTCGGCTGATGGAGGGGTCGAGAGCACCGCGTTTGTGTTAAATGCCGGGGCTGGGTGTAGATGGTTGTGGATGGCCGCTACAATGATGGCCACGGCAGCCCCACTAAGGATGCCCACACCTTGCATGGCAAACACGGCGGCAATGAAGCTCCCACGCGTCCTGGTGTTTGCGTACTCACTCATTATCGTCGCAGAGAGTGGATAATCTCCGCCGATACCCACGCCCAGCCAAAACCTGATGAAATCAATGGCTCCACTTAAATAAGAAAGTTCTCCTTGCAAGAGCAAATGGTATGTATGGATTCACTCAAAGAATCAAAGTAATATCCTCCTCTAAGTGCCTTGCACGTCTGATAAGCAAGCATTCATATGTTTCCTGGCAAGATGATAGTCTAAGCATTTACTGACAAATTCAATAACCATTGACAGGAACGGTCCAATATATTGGGACTAAATCATCACACATGATGTAAGTATACAAACAATTGTCTAGTGCAGAGATTTGTTGATTGTATGAAACTCAAAAAGATTATATGATCCATGGAGGAATACAATCTAACACAAGTGAAACAGTAATACATGGTAGCTACTGTAAAACTTGATGGAATAGTAGCATCTAGAGTGTGATGCATGAGTGAATTTTAAGGACATTCGCCATGGAGGACAAATTACATGGTGGGATTTGCAACTATTAAACTGTTGGACTGCAAATTGGTAGTTGATCACCATGCTCAACCCTTGTGTAACTAGAGGATCCTCTCGTCAAAGTATCCAAGAGGCCATTTGCACACAATCAGGGTGTTGATGGTTGACTTGCACTTTCATTGGTTCCTTTTTTGTTGCGGTTATGTATAACGGCACTAGGGAGCGTACTTCAAGGCCGAAACATGGGAGAGGGTTTATCATATGAGGAGGTAATCACTCTTACACAAAATTTACAGTAGAACCAATGATTATTTGTTTATCTCCCCACTCCACAGGTTGCACCAACAAGGTCGATGCTATGCTCTTCAAGTACAACTACCCCCAACAATACTATATTCTGTGCATTTGATTTAGTGTGACCCATACTATCCATCATCGACCCTCATAAATTTGGTCTTGCTATCACTAGAGGTGCCAATGAAAGATGGTGGCATGGGACACAAGTCATGTAGGCCACTCTCGTTAAGGTGGCACGTTGATTGATTGATTTCAATGCCAAACTAAATCAGATATACAATGTCTAAGTAGTATTTGTGGTTGAAGGTGGGCTGGAATCACAACCTCAACCACATAGTCCTCGCGTCATGGGTGAGATCTATTGCGAAAAGTGTATAAAACACACAATTGCACACAGAGAAAAGCAAAAGAACAAAAACAAAAAAACCAATTAGATAGGGGAAAACATTGAAGGATTCGGGAAATTAAAGTTGTAGATTTTACCTGAAGAAACAAAGAGTTGTCAACACAGCCTTGGCAGAGGTGCCGAACGAGAGGGCCGAAGCCAATGAGAAGACGATCATTGTGAGCAAAGTAAGCCCATAGACCTTCTTCCGACCGAGCTTATCTCCAAGCCACCCATAGAAGAGCTGCCCCAACAGAGTGCCCACCAAAGCCACCCCGGTGACTGCGGAGTTAACCCCCGCGGGTAAGATGCCCGGTGTCTTGGAGCCGGGGACGTAGTAGTAGATCCTCCCGAGCAGCTTCGTCACCGTCGTGATGCAGAAAATGTCGTATGCGTCTGTGAAAAATCCCATGCCCGCAAGGATGATGGTCGTGAAATGATACATTTGTGTCTTGGCCTTGTCCAAGGCCGTCAAGACCTCCAAATTGGGAGCCATCTCTAATTAGCCGCTGGCTACACCCCGTCACCCGATCACGCCTTTGCGGGAAAATCTGGTAGTTCAGCAAAACTTGACAATGCATCAATTTTTTTTCCTCAGGTAGACGATGACTAGGCAGTTGTAACATATAGCAACAATCTGGACACCAAAAAGACATGTGCTCAAAAGAGATTGGACTGTGTGCTCAAAATATGCTAACCATTCCTGGCTCCACAGTCAACATGATTGGGAGGGACCTATATGACCGCTTAATAAGCGCAAGAATCTTCACTTTGGTAATAAATAAGGTATTCATATGAGTTCTGAAAATTATGACAACGCAAATGACAGTCACGGAAATGCTTTGGATTTGCTAATCATGTTGCACTAATTGCATGTTTCACTTCCTCCGAGAGGTGGACGCCAAGAGAAGAGTATCCAAATAATACACGTCCTGAATACCCTTGCGCAATATATACAGGACTCACACAACTCGAAATGGCGACCAATGGGCTAATTACTGATTTCAGTCTCCCTCTACTTTTTTTGATTGGGGGTGATAGTCTCAAGCCGGTTAATACCCCACAAATCGAAGTAGCTCATCCGATGGTGACCAACTTGAAGTGGTCCCCGTCGGCCAAAATCAAGGAAACCAACATCAATTACCTTACTTATTGGCCACCGTGGTTTGATTCATGCTGGCCATCTCCCACTGTGGGTCCTGTAAAATTCAGCAAGGCTACTTACAAAATAAAGCGACTGTTCAAAGCGACAGTTGAGGCAATTGGCACAGAGAGAATACAAAAAGCACTGCCAGGTAGTGATTTCAAGTTGTTCTGATTGGAACAACACATCTGAGGAGAAGATTTTTTGAATCAACCAAAAAAAAAATTCCTCACAAACGGATTCAGGAGGTAGGCGCAATATGAACAAGGGGCCAGATACAGCGAGCTCATAGCCTCCCCTACAATATTAGACTACAGCGTCACAGTCAATTGCCAAAACAAAATCCAAGCTTAATTGGTTCGGCATTGTCGATGATCGCCATTGTCATCGTTACTTTTCTACTGCAATTTCGATCATGACAGCTTCTACCTGCCGTTTTATTCCTTGCCATAGAAAGGAATCAAACGGCAAGCTAAAGTAGGGTGGCCGACACACAAAGGGAACCCCCGAGCCAGCCACCGGCATGTGGAAATTCACCCTCGAGGTAAACATCGCAGAAACTTTAAATAGAAAACTCCGACAGAAACATCGGAGAAAAGACAGATAATATCCCTCCGCCTGCCAGTGAGAAGCTGAAAGGGTACAGGAAACTCTACAGCGCTACGAGAATATACCGAATTAGATAGGATGTTTGAAATTAGTACCCGGAAACGGTACAATATCATTGAAATCCAGAAGATCGATTATAAGCCCCCCCAATTCATCCAAGAAAGAGGAAAGAAGGTAGAAGAATAAAGTTGGGGCAGCGAAAACCCCAGGCCCAGTCATTCCTTGGCTGTGCAAGCTAGGGATTGGATAGCAATAGAATCTGGTGGAAACATTCAGTCTGACAATGCAGGTCATGGAATTGAGAGCTATATTATACCTCAAAAGCCTGCAATGTAATCTTCCGATGCAGAATTATAGCTTTGCAATTACTCCCTTGCAGATGATTGCATCACCTCAAACTACAAATTCCTATAATAGAGAGCCTGGTGGCAACTACACGAGCGGTGTGTAACTTCATATATATTGATTTAGAGCTGTAGAGTGGAAGTCTGTTTGCATGGTCTTCTTCACTCCGAACCGAACAGCATGCAGACTGGAAGAAGGTCCACAATATTACAACTAACTTTTAAATGACCCCATAAAGCTACTAACTTTTATGTAGAACTACAATCCTGTAAACCTCTGCAATTGTCGATTTGATTCGATAACCGCAACTTACAACTTGCAAGCATCCTCAGGCAGCTGATGATCCTCCTATGCAAGCATCGACACGTGCATCATCTACAACTCAACATTCCTTCACTCGATCGACCAGAACCGAAGATAGACAGACGGTTACCGTACTACAGTTGTCTCTTCCATCAAAAGCACACAAAAAATCCTGAACTTAAAGCCAACTCAAGAAGCGGCGCTCGGATGGAGTAAACTTTAGCAGTAGCCACGACGAGTTGTTATATATACATATATATTACACACACACACTTCGGCGCCAACAAATTGAGTGGGAGGGATATTATTCCTCACTCGAATCATAGCCCACAGCACCCCAAAAACTGCAACTTTTTGATTGTGAACCCACTCGAGCTCCTAAATCTGCAACTATTGATGGACCCAGAACCCACAGAACTTCGTGACAATTCAACAGCGTGTCATCAACAGTCTTCAGTTAGAGCACCCAGACCAACCCGTGTCAATTGGGTGTTGATGATGATGTCAATTACCTAAACTTCTTGTTTCAGAGGCTGCTGGCAGCTTGCACATGACCTGCTGCAAAAAAACTTGGATATCTTGGGGTGTCAACCTGTCAGACACAAAAATTATAATGCAATCTGCACCCGGTGGCAGCAGGAGTAGGCCGGTCCGGTCTGGGTGTGGGTGTGGGTGTGGGAAATTATAAGTGGAGGTGGAATTTGTGGCCAGTTGCGGAAGAATTGAAGAACCTTCCTCCGGTCTTTCCAGCATTTGTAAGTGTCTTTAGAATTCCAGCGCCGACGCCAAAGCAGGTGATCTCTTCCAGCAATCAACGGATGTGCGGGGGAATCATCTCTGCCATGATTTTTGGTATATTTGGCGCTGAAAAAAATCATCCATTTTTTTTCAATATATCAAAAATTAATTTGTAAAATCCCCAGTGCATCCAATTTCAAGTTGACAGGAAACACTCTTGAAATTAAAATTGTTTGATCTTTGGAGAAATAACTTTCTTGCCAACACAACATCGCGGCATATAACTTAACAGTCCCGGGACGGCTACTCTTTCATTGTTGGTAAGGGTCGTCGAATAATATTAACATAGTTTTGAAGTTGATTATCGTAACTCCAATTCTAATATTATTTAGTGACAGTGCTTCACCCAACTCTCACTCGTTTTTTAGGCTGAATTCACTTACTGACAAGCATCCGTAAGGTATAATTTTAGCATTTTCCATGACATATTCTTGGCCCTACCCAACATTATCACTCAGCTAAATAATGTTAAGTTAATATGTTGTTCTACAAGATGTTCGAGAAGTCAAACTATAATGAGGCATAATTATTAATGTGTAACATTTTGGTGCACCCATGAGAGCTGGCTAGTTGAGCAAAGATTTTGGGACCCTCTCCATTATAATGTTTGATCTTTGGAGAACAAACAAACTTGACCCCACATCCCCGGGGCTGGACTCTTCATACCATGTACATATTAACGTGAGTGTAAGAAGGAGTATTATTTGACGCATTAGCATACATAGTATACATAAAGGAAAGGCATTTTTTCTTTACTATTTAATTTTTAAAAGGCTATTTAAATAAAAAGTGCAGTTACATGTACAAAATTGACAATAGATGTTTCATCTAATCTACAATTTCATTTATTGTAACTTATTATTGCTAAGTTAGCCTCAATGATGTGTGTTTTTGGGTCATATTACTATGAGATTATATCATTTGGATGAAAACGTGTTTGATGACTTTGTCATTGGAAAATGAAAGTGAATTGTATATGTAATAAAGGCCTATCTATTTCATGATTTATATTTTGTGTGTGTAGTAGAAAAATTTATCACATCAAATTGAAAAGCTTGGTATAAATACATGAGTCCGATTTTTACCCTATCATTAGTACGTATACATTGTTTTTCTCTATAAAGTTCTTGCATATAGGGGGGTTTTTTTCATAGTCACCCACACACGTCATTTAGGTTTCCACTATAGAGTCCACCCATGGGGCCCACATCACAAAGCTATATATCTTAATAGTCATTAAGACGGCAACTCCTAAACTATTTAGAAGCCTAGGATGTCGGATGATGAAAGAGCTTTGAAAATGATTTCCAATGTATTTATTTAATATGTACACAAGATGTTTGAAAAGGAGTCAAGATTGTAATGTGGGAAATTTGTAGTTGCCATGATGCATAATTAATATGTTAAAATATTCCATGCGTGCTTCATTAGGAACGGACTTAGGAACCCTCTCAATGAGATTTATTGATTCTTTGAAAAAAAAACACTTGACCCCACAACATGATGCATAATATAATAATCATTAGGTGCCAACGTTTATATTATTACTTGCAAGGGTAAGAAATAATAGTTGTTTGAGGCTAATTACCCATGCATTTTAAAAATTGTATGTTTGTTAATATACAATGTGTTGGAGGAGAATTCAGACTATAATGGAAAAAGAAAAAAGAAAAAAAGAAAAAAAGAAAGTTTTAATACATTATAGAAATAAAAAGTTTTAGGTTGTTATTATAGTTGATTTCAATGCAAATAAAAACTAGTATAGTGTCTGAAGGATTATCCCCTAAATTGATTGTATATTGATTTCTTTTATACAACTTTAGGCAACTTTCCATACCGTAGGATTTGTTTCTCTGTACATCCACATTGATAGTTTTGAGTTCATATTAATGGAATTGTATCATTTTAAGGTGTAACACATCGTCCTAATAATCATGAATAAAGAAGATCCTCCATAGACTTATACTTCAAGTTGCGGTGAAAAGTTGAATCCTAAATGTGGTGTTAGTACCGTAGCTCTCTGGTAGCTTGGGCACCTTTTTGCCTAATAATTAATTAAAGTGCGAAAGTAAGTTAGGCAGCCCATAAAATAATATTTCAAAATTGGGCAGATTCAAAAAGTAATTTAAAATAAGTTAGACATGCATCCAAGTCATTTCTATAATTCATGGATGGTTTTCCTCATTTCATCTATGGCAGCCACGATTAACCTAAACACTTCTCTTAACCAACATTCCTTACCCTAAAGTTTGTCTTTTACTTGTATGTCAGGGTTTTGTTTGGCAACAAATTATGCTTTGTGCTAGTAATATTAAAAGGGTTTAAGATCTCTTCTACCTCCCCTAACCTCAACCGGTTAATTCTCACACTCATCCCGTTCATCTGTAACTAGTAATATTAAAAGGGTGTAAGATTTCTTTTGCCTCCCCTAACCCTAACCCTACTGCGTCTTCTTGATCAACCACTTGGACTCGCCGGTGGTTGATGTCGTTGTTGTTGGCTGCTTGTTGTTGTTGTGGTTGTTGGTGCTGGCCTCTGCTGCTCGTTGTTGTTGGTGTTTGTTGGTGTTGGTGTTGGCTATTGCTCGTTGTTGTTGGTGTTGGCTACTGCTTGCTGCTGCTGCTAGCTGCTGGTTGTTGGTTGATGTTGTTGTTGTTGGTTGCTACTAGTTATTGTTCGCTGCTACTGCTACTGCTAGTTGCTGGTTGTTGCTCACTGTTGCCGCTAGTGTTGTGAAGCAAAGGGGGGAGGAGAGGGGGACAAGGAAATGAGGGTTTGGGTTTGAAGTTTGAATGCTCTAACTCGCCACCAAAGGCATGGCTCTCAAGTCGAGCCTAGTCACAAGCAATGATTCTATGCAAGGGAAAGAAAGGGGGGATGAAGCTCGTTAAATCCTAAAGCAAAAGAAAGTGTCTCGCGGAGAACAAAGATCTTGAGAAGATTGCCCAATAGAGACTAGGAGAAGATTGCCTAGTAGAGACTTAGAGGTTTGTTTCCGAGCAATAACGATTCGAGAAGTCTTCTTATTGGATCTAAGAAGGTGGATCTTATGCAATTAGTCTCTCATTTTACTTGTGTAGATGCATTCTTGACAGTACATGGCCCCAACTATTATCTCTTTGCAGCCGATGACAATGTTGATAAGGTGCCAGACGTGATGCAGTGGCTCTTGTGGTCCTTCCGTTTGCTCTAAGCGCGTTGTTTGACTTTTGTTTGTCTCAATTCCGTTTTTTGGTAGTGTGTGAGCATGACTTGTGGAGAAAAATTATGTTTGTATTGTTTTTAGACCATGAATGAGATTGATGCCGCGTGAAGACATTGTTGAAGTTATTTTCTGCCATTTTATTGGATTCCAATGAATGTCACTTGCATTATTATGATTTTAGGCACTCTTTGAATGTTATTTCTTTTTTTTTGGACACTCAACGAAATGAATTTCCCAAAAATTTAGGCATCTTTAAAATTAATTATTTTCTGCCCAAGCTGCTAGAGAACTACGGTATTGCAATGAGATCTTTCACCCTCTTTTCAACTTTCATCATGTGGTCCATATTCCTTGTGATACTACACCAATTATTGACACCTATTGATAGACTATTGAGTGGGTCGGAAAAATCAAAGCATTTGAGTATAAGTTTTCATCCATGGTGTAGACAAGGGTATTCCTTGAACCACCATGTAATTTTGAAACATGTACATTAAGCTTGTTCTTAGACACAAACACTCTTCGTATCTTCTATGTCTTTTACCTTGAACATGTGCTTAATAGACTATGCAATGAACTTGCTTAGTCAGCATGAGGTCATTTGTTTGTAAAATTAAGTGGTTGGTCTTGTTGATTGCACTAGTAGAATGCATAACATATCAAGCTGGTATATCCCTAAGGATTCACTCATGTACCATACTAGTCAATCAACAGTCTAAGTACACAAACCATACCATATCAACCCCCCTTCATAACAAGTCACTTAATACCATTACCATTAGGGTTTATGTTTGTGCCATCAAAACCCAATACCTTTACCCTAGTGGTATTAGATGACTATCTATCGGTCACCTAATGCATCAGTCCAACATTGGTGTAGGCTTTCAAATAAATAGTTGACCCCCAATTAGCTCAAACAACTACATACATGTAGTTGTATTACAGGTGCAAAAGAAAGTAGGAAGTATGTATTGCAAGTACACGGAATTAATGAAAGTTGAATGTACACGGCATGTACGGCGGCGAAAGTTGCATGTGCAAGATAGACCTTTCATGAGGATATGGAAAATCCACTTTTGAAGAATTGACTACCTAGAATTTGTCAAGGCACGGCATTGAAGTCTGTAACTGCATGGAGGAAGAGCATTATTGAGACTACTTACCTACTAAGCTTTAATTTGATGATCAGTTCCTCTGCATCTGTCCTTTGTAATGATGGGCATGTAGTGAACAATCTCTTTTTCGACAAATTTATCATTTACTCAAGATGTGGGGGATGAGTATGATTTGAAAGATTGATGAGTATTTGGCAAGTTAACGGCAAGGCATTGCAAGCGTGAATTGGAATATGGACGAGGACTAATGTATGAGGTCTTGTGTAGGCAATTTTCTCAATTGACCTTCTATATCATTGAGAAATATATGGCCAAGGCTTGTGGTCAACAATGGATACTAAAATTACACATGTTATAATGACATTGGACTATGTGCAAAAAAATGTAGATACTATATAATATCATTAACATAATTTGGAGGGTATATGTGATCGTTTATTTTGAATCTTTGTAATTTCCAATGACTATCTGGACGAAATAATCTCCAAACCGACCAACAGCCAAAAGCATATGTGAAGTTAGGATTGCCCACAGTAAGTCCACACTCATGCTTACTTAGGTTCACAATGAACACCATGCCAGTGCCTAATGCCTCCCATGTCACAGTCCTTTGCAATAACAATCATGGGCCTGTAATGATCTCTTCTTCTTTCTTTCTTTCTTTCTTTTTTTATTTTTTATTTTAGGTGATGACAAACTTGCAATGGGTTCAACATATTCATTTCATTACACCTGTGATGAAATGAATAAAGCATCCACGAGCCCCTTCCACGAGTGCTCAAGGAAGTACATTTTGATGAAAGCCCTAACTTACTCCGAGTTGATGCCTTTGGATATACTTACTTTTCGTCCGGCAATTGCAGACATGGCAGCTATGGCAGGGCTGCTCTGTCCACCATGCTTCTTGCCATGGCTTTTCGAAAGGCCACCTAAGTTAAGTTACTTACGGTTTCTTTCATACAACAAAAAAGGCCTGAAAATAATGAACGGATCAGAGTATATGCTCGGATCTCTTCAGAAGGTTGTGTGCACTTTAGCCAGCCAAGCGTTAACTTAGACTGCATCTTCATGGCCATGATCGTCATCAGACAGGGGAATGAGTTCTTTATAACTGCGACTTGACTTCTGCTAGAAATATCTTTCAGTACGCAATCTTTTTAGTGTTATTTTTATTATGGCCAGTCATGTTAGGCGTGTTTGCACCAATCTGGTCGCACCAAGTCATAGAATGGGCCCAGGAAAACATGACATTCCACATTTGGGTGTGAGAAGTTCATCTATCGTACTGGAGGTAGGTTGGAGTACTTGGAGGCTTTATTTCATTACAGGTGTGTTTGTGTGAATCTAGCTACAGAAGTAGCAAGAGAAGGTCAACAAAGGAATTGATGGTGTTGTGGAAAAGTATTTTTGAGTTATGGCACGTGACAACAGTGTCCAGTGAGATTTTTGGGCATTATTGGTCGAGATACACTCTAAACTCCGTAGCATCACACCTGTGGCACAGAGTTCGGGAAGTTTTTGAAGCCTTAGTGGCTAATTGCCGGTAGTTGATACAAAGGGTCGGATTTTTTCCAATTTACATCGGCAAGAGCCGGTCTTTATAAAATCAATCGGCCAATTGCCTACATTTTCATATTTTCATTGGCCAATATCCGATTAAATGGAATTCATATCAGCACTAATTGTTTAAAAAATGTATGAAAAGTTATTAGAAATCATTTCTTAGTACAAAATCTTGAATAAGTGAAAAGAAAGGCATGTTCAAAACTTTAAATTTGAAGAGTTAATATCCTTGGCAGGAATTGAACCTAGCAATGCCTTCACCGGTTGAAGGCCAAGGATCCCCCAATTCTTCGAGCAAAATGTGACCAAATTGGATGCGAGCAACAAGCAGGTTGGCGAAGGACGGAGGCGGAGGCGGAGCAGTGTGCAGATGACGAAGCGAGCGGCGCACGAGAGTGAATGCGGAGCCGCGGAGGATGGAGGCGCCGCAGGTTGCCGACTTGCCATTCAAAACCCTGACCTGGGCACCTGGCCTACATCCCTTGACTTGCCGTTCGAAGCCCTGACCACTTAGATATCCATGCTCACGACTGTTCGAAGCCCTGACCACTTAGATATCCATGCTCACGACTGGGAGGGTATCGGTTACCATTTCTTGGGTATCGGCCAGTATTTGAATACTTCTTCCGGCTGAAATCCGGTAACTCACAAGAAGAATCGGCTACATTTCCGGGAAATTTTCTAGTCCATTGGCTAATTGCTGGAGGATTGAATTTACTGTCGGATTGGCATCCGATGGTTGGAAATTTGGACCGGCCATGAGGCGAAATCCATCGGCTGATAATGAACTAGTCGTCGGTTTTCCCCGACCATTGCTGTGGCAACCAAAGTGCACATGATATTACGGAGTTCTGTAGTGTTAACATGGATGGGTGATACTAGTGAATTAGTGTAGCATGTGACACTATGGAATAACACAAAGTGCAACATATTAAATGGTGTGGTGTGGTCCACTCCGCTTCGCCTTCCCAGGCGATGTGGTAGACGCATGCACCAACATTCAACAAGTGGCATAAAAAGATGAAGAAGAATGAGAATAAGAAGGTGACACTCCACATATTGACACATGGCGCAATGCAAGGGTGTGGGTTGAATTCTTTGGTGGTTTGCATTAATGACAAATTTCGTGATATAAGGGAGAGAAAGGTGACACTAAGGAGTGAGATTTGAACTACGCACATCCGTTCCCCAGGGTGTCAGGATATTAGAGAGTGAGTGACATTATGGAGGTTGATACTATGGAGTTTAGGGTGTACTAGTGTTTCCAAGTCCAACTGGTTACGTGTGTGATCTTTTGAATTTTCTTTATTAATTTTGAGGTATTTTTCATAGATTCCTTTAAAATGATGGGTAATTTTCCTGAAGTCTTGAACTTCAACCAGTTATTTCTCAAAGTCAACCGGTGCATCTGTAATAAACTGTCGGCTCTCCCCATTCATTGTGTGGCAATTAGGAGCAGGATTCCTTTAGAGCGCTCGTTTCACACCTCTGCCAACATTGAGCGTACAAGTAGGTACATACTTTTTGGGGTTGAAGATTTCTGCATTCCTCCCCCCTGCCAGGTGGAAAATGTCATGATTGACACTGGTTTTCGACAGGGTATTTTATTCAGGTTGACTTTATGCAATTGGCATCAGCTGGATCAATCTTTATGATCCATCGAATTTTCGGAGAGAGAGAAAAGCCTCTTAAGTGCGATGCTTTGATGCTCAATTGGTGACGGTGGGCACTGGGAAGTGGTTTAGAGGGTTCTTTCTCTCTTTATTCTGTGGGTCGTAAGGATCTGGGAAACAATTGAGTTTTTAAAACGATGGGCTGAACGTGCGGCAATGTTCCAAAGTGCCCTTGAATACCGGATTGAGAGAACCATTATCCAATGACAATGAAAATACAAAGATCATGATTTTTTGCAATTGCAATGTATCTAATCTGTATAAAACAACAGTCAGCATCATAAGAGGATGAGTTAGAGTCATCACTACTACCTATCACCCCTTAAACCTTCCACTGAAATTGTGCACAAAAGGAGGAAAACATATTGTTTAAGTGTATCTTGCAGCCTCAAGGCTAGGTTCAAACACCAGATGGTAGTCTACGTGTCAGCCTCACCTTAGTGATTCCATGCACCGGGTTTTGAGTCTTTGGTGCTTCAACACCAATACACTCTTCACACCCACTAATATCAATGTCAAGTGAATAAACAATATAATTGCACCTTTTCATCAAAAAATTGGCCACACATTTCATCTACTCTTATGTGCTTGTCGTAGGCCTTCTCACATTCAAATTACTGATGAGAAATACTATTGCTAGCCCCAGGCTCCAGTATAATTTAGTAGCCTGAGGTTAGGTACCACATCATTAACCCCTAAAGGACCAGGCGTCCAATTTTGGATGTTTTCGGTATTTTTGTGTAGGCCAAAACTCAGAGATCTGCACCGATGTGAATGAAAATAATTGCAATGGATGCGCAATGGACATAGAAATGCAGCCCAAAAAAAATTTCAAAAAAACGATAATTTGGTGTTTGTAAATGTGATGTAAATGTTCAAAATGCACTATTTGGCACTATACAACTACCTGAAACTTTTCAAAGTATCCAATGAACTTGCGGCATGGTCGAATCTTGGGCAGCCTTTATGTGGCCCCATTTTTTATTATGTAAAGGGTGCGATGTATGGGGGGAGGGGGGGGGGGCACGTACATAGAGGGGGTTATATAATGACACCATAGCCATGAAAGAGGGTGGTATGGGGCATGCAATATTGAGAATGACATATAAATGGTTGTGGGCCACTGTACGAAAGGGTGGGATAAGAATCTCCATTGTCCACACCCTTTTTCCTTGTGTGCCCGCCATCCACAACTTCCTAAGTAGTTTAAATTGCATTTAAATTCAAGAATGACATCATAAATTTGCAAAAAAATTATGCATACCCTTATTGGTTTTTGTTGCATACATCCACCGTACGGATTTCAGTGCAATTTTATACATGTATATTATTTAAACAATCGCAATATTTTCATTATTTTGTAGTTGTATATAAAACAAGGCGCTTATAGCCAGCGAATTAGATTGAAATGACGGTTTGTCAGCACTAATAGTTGCCCAAGTCCGCGACTTTCAATGTCGTTGCAAAATGTTGCCTAAAAAAAGAATATAATAATGGCAAGACATGTTCAAAGTGGTTAGGCAATGTTCAGGCAACTCAAGAATACCATCGAACCATCGAAAGACATATCAATCTTAATGGACGGAATTTACATAAAGGGATGGATATTTTTCCCTATCGTACTTGATAAAGCTAACAACCATTCCATAAGGTTGGAAACCATCAAATGTTTGCCATGCTCTATGCACCATCCCATACATGACAGTGGCTCGAATTTCCTTCAGATCCGTCCAAATCATGCTTGGTCCTTTAGGGGTTAAGACTCGGTCCCTAATTAGGAAAAACTGAAAATTGTGAACAAGTCTTTCGAATGAATAGAGAAAAACTTATGGGCTTATACAGTCTGCAACAAGACATTTCGAGTATTGTTCTCAATGTCTCAAGAATTTACATACTTTTGTTACGTAAACACTTTTTTGTCTTACTACCTACTCATGTTCAATAGTTGGTAGTAATAGTTATGTAATAATATGCAAATTTCCATGGTTATTCCATTATAGTGATTTACAGTTTTGACACAGAAATTTGAGACTAGGATGATGATATTCTGTAGCAAAAGTGTTATCTTCAAATAGACCAATGTTATAATATAATCAGATTAATCAGACAGTTACAACAGGAAATAAACTCTACGATCCAGGACCAGTTTATAGCAATAATATGTACATAATCACATGGGCCAACTAAACTACACGCTCAAGTTGTAGTCTACTGTTACAAAATCTGGTTGTGGAGTGAATTGAAGAGAAATAAAAATTTTGAAAGATCTAACAGCTCAGTAAGGACCCAATATATGAAACCTCCTTCCAGCTAAGTCTTCCTTGTAAAATATGATGTTGTACAGAAAAATATTCTGCCAAGGTCTTCTTTAACAAAAGCTTATGTTTGATTTGGGTTGCCACTAATTGAAATGTATCGAGAAATTTGGCTTTTTATACTTGTTCATGTATAATCTATAACGATTGTGGTGGGTTCTCTGCAACAAAGGGGTGTTGAAGAAGCTGCTGCACACAATTGCTTTAATTCAGTGTTTGGATGCAATACACTGTTTAATATGAATAGGAGCATTATTTAGGCAGGCCTTCTGTTTGATCCTCCTGATACTTTAGTACTGTAAAACCAGCTAAACTTCTTGAAAGCGTCAAGAAAATTACACTTAAGCAGGACGTCTTCACGAGATGCTTAATTAAATGGGGTCAAATATTAAGGAAAACTACCAAGAGAAGAGTAGTTCGCATCAATACAAGTGTAACCATGTTCAATTAAGGAACTGTGATAACTACATGACAGTTGAAAATCCCCAACCTACCTACACATCCCCAAGGTTGGTCCTATTAAAACATTCACACAACTGGAATTAAGGAACAGAAAAATTTCAAAAGTGAAAACAGCCAATTATTGTTGTAAATGCTTGAAGTTTGGAAGTGGGTTACCTCAGTTGACGTAGGCCGTTTCTTGGGGTCCAGCTGAAAGCAATGTGCCAAAAAGTCTTTCACAATATCAGAAATTTCATCAGGTATAGGTGGACCGCTACTTGCCTTTGCAATGTGGAAAATGGCTGTCCACGTATTATCCATCCCTGGCCAAGGGTGCCTGTCAAGTGATGAAAAAATATCACAGCTGTTAATGGATCGATCCACCAATCTGAAAATCACATGCCTTGACCGTTCAAATATGAGCAGAAAGGGGTAAGTGACTGCAGCTTGGCCCAAATTGTGTAAAATCAACAGAGGCCACAGCCATACTTAGGGGCCCTTTACACTAGGGCTCCAGTTGAGAGTTCAAAGAAAGAATCCCCCCTATTGACAGGGATCATCTTACGCATGCTTCTTCACTAAAATCCACTCTACACATGAGCTTTCAACTTGATAGCTTGAATTTTTTACTAGGCTTTCAATGCTAAGATAGTACCTTGATGGATCCCATGTGGAACAACTACAACAAGCTCTCGGTCAAAATCCTAAGCTACCTCCATGAGATATCAATGGGAAACGACTTTTTTTTTTTAAGGATGCATGACATACAAAATAATGCTTGAAAGCCCGTTGGCTTGGGGGCCCTTTGCACTAGAGCTTGAATTGAGAGCTCAAACTTGCAATTCTCAAGAGTTTGGTACTTGGAATTGACAAACGTTCATACAATGCTCAAACTACTGAGAGCTTGGGCCAATCATCAAGCTCTCAATAGTTTGAGCAAGTGTAAAGTGGCCATGCTCAAAATGAGATACCAAGGGGGGGAATGATAAGAAACATTAATGACAAGCCAAAGAATACTTGAAAGCCCATTGGCTTGGGGCCCACAAAATGGGAGGTCGAACTCTCAACATTCCTAAGCTACCTCATGAAGGTAGCTTAGGAAGTTGACCGAGAGCTTGAAACAGTCATTCCACATGGGATCCATCATGCTGCCATCTAAGCCTTGTAAGTCTGATAAAAAAAGGTCAGGTTTTAAGTTGAAAGTGCAAGTGTAAAGTGGATTTGAGTGAACAAGCACGCGTAAGAGGCTCCTTTCCATCAATGAGAAGTCTCCTTTCTTTGAGCTTTGAACCTTTCTAGTGTAAGAAGGGGGCCCTTAGGTCAGACTGTTGCCAGATATGAAAATTTATGTAAAAAATTGAAGTAGAAAATATAGTAACTTAACTATTTTGATGAATTAGAGATTCACATAATAATAATAAAATAGATGAAGCTAAGCAGGCCACCACTTACACTGCAGTTAGCATTTCAACAACCGTACAACCAACACTCCAGATGTCAGCTCTGCGACCATAACCATCACCTTTTATAACCTCAGGAGCCATCCAGAAAACAGATCCTCTGATAGACTTGAAACCATCAGTTTGAGTTGGATCATGAAAGGCCTGCGAAGGAGCAAACAAAGTATTCCAGCCTTTCAGTCTACGTTGAGCATCTTCTAATCGCCAAGTATCACCTTCTGCACTTTCACATTGACACAGGATTCCCCCTAAGTTAACGATACTCAGAAAAACTCCTGGTTGTGGTTTTGCACCTTTAGGAGGAGTTGTTAAGTACTTAGGCACTTCTAGATACTCCAGTGGCTCATTAGAGTATTCCAACAAAAAGAACACACTACTATATAGAGACAAACCAAATACAGTCCCTCAAGGCTAACTTAGACCACACCTAGGTGCCTCAATAGTGGCATACTTGCAAAATCCTAACGGGTTGTGGTAAGCAGATGATCATTCAGCTGCTTGGGTTATTATTATCCACACCATTTTTTCAAGAGAACTATGTAGCACGTCATATGTATCAGCCGTTGATAGAGACTTAAAATCTTTAAGTGGCACCACAAAGAGAGATGCGTGGTCGTGTGACAATAGCTGGTCTTCACAATAGGTGGGGCCAGACTAAGACAGGAATTGAGAGTAGTGCCAAGTAAACAAAGGGGGGAGGATCAACAGGATTTTTGAAATTTCCCGGATTCAACAATGATTCCTTCCCTACTACTGCTACAGTAGCTCTCAAAAGATTATGCATAAGTATATTCTTAAGAGACATCCTTCACAATACCTTAATATTTTTCCAACTCAAACTAGTTATTGCAATGTTTCGGTATTGTGGGTTCTATACACTCTCCATGTATACACTTTTCTATCCAGCGTTGCATGATCTTTAACAGTCGACACAATTCTAAACATATTGAGCAACCAATGAGGTATGGAGGATTCTAGATTGGTGTTTATAAGGAATATGTATAACTGTTAATGACAAGAAATGCAGGATCTTGGAGGAGCGACTCACCTTTGAGGCCCCAAAATCAGCCAACTTGACAACCCCATCGGCATCCACAAGCACATTGCCACCCTTTATGTCTCGGTGCACAATTTTTTTACCATGCAAGTATTCCAGTCCAAGAAGCAATTGCCGGGTATACACCCTCACCAGGGGCTCACTGAAGCGTCCAAACCTCTCCAGCATGCTACAAAATCAAGAAAAGCCAAACTCTCCTGCATGAGACATTTCTATCAACAACACACATCAGAATAACTGCACAGAACATGCCCCCTCGAACAAAGGGAAGGAATCATGGCAATCTGGCAATTGTTTCCATGGCTCTACATTGGATTTCTTCCGACTTCTGGGTGGACTGGATGGGACAGATAGGTGGAAGTACATACCATGTAGGATGCAAATTAGAACCTGAAACAAAACAACCTGATGCACATGAAGAGCACACGCCTAGAGAAGCTCTACCTTAAACTACCAGAATATCCACCTGTATACTGTACTCCTTAAACCCTATATCGGGTGCTTTCAAAACAAAGACCAGTAATAGGTAAGCAAAAAAATCCTGCAGTACAAGGTTTCACATACTTGACAAGAAGGGCCTTTGGATTTAGATCTTACCTTCATAAACCTAGAGCAGTACATTACGTGGATACATGGGGTTTCACTAGTTGAGTTGAGAACAGAATAGGAAAAGCACGTTGCACCTTTGAATGGAGCCTCCAGAGACATACTCTAAGAAAACATAGAGACTTCCCGATGCGAGATCTTGTTCCATATCGATGTAGCCCACAATGTGCTTGTGTCTCATTGTTTTATACAGGGATATCTCTCGTTCTAATGCTTGCAGGTAGAACTGTCTTTCCTGCCCCTCAGCAGGTGTATCTAACTTCAGTTGCTTCACTGCCATAAGCTCACCCGTCTCTTGATTAAGCCCAGCAAATACCTACAAGTTAAATAATGAAGCATTAAACAAATCCTGAGGAAGATCTCTCTTGTTGATTTTTAACTAGGACTGTACAAGACTCAAAGGCAAGCCGGAAACTACTATAGTTGTTGTAAGTATACTACAGGGCCACTTGAATTCAAGTTGCTTATAGAAACACTAAAATCAGTATAGACAAAAGAGGTGTCCAGCTCGCAAAAGAGGTGTCCGCCATGAAGGACAAAATGCCTCAACCAGATAGACTTGATGCCACTGTCGTTATTCTTTTGAAAAAATTCCAGATTATTGTTTAGCACCTTCCTACAATGATTTACTGTCAATGACAAGACCAGGATCCTCTTCTACCTTGCTGTATCATCCGGACCTAAGGATAATTCTGATCTGGATTACACAACTTTGAAGGAAGCAGGGGAGGGAACCAGAGATCAGAGTCACATCTGTTTGTATGCTAGGCATTCTAAAATTGAGTACAGATATCTCTTCAATAAGATACTCTCAGGTTTTTGAACATGAGCATCAGCAACTCAAATTTACATGAGTATATTTGTTCGAATACAATATAAAAAAATTCTGCGAATTATATTGTCACTATACTGTTTAGGTGGTCAAAGATGTTATTCACTTTCCACATCAGCTATGATGTAACTTCGTGATGGATAGTATTCAAAAACAGCATTTATTACCTTGCCATATGCACCCTCACCAAGCAACTCTCCCCTCGTCCATCGAAATGCCCCCTTGCGAGGGGGTCTTTCATTCGTTAAATTATGTTCCGAGGTAGCACTGCTGCTGCTGCTGCTGGCATTACTTCCACTGCTGGAAGGTGCAGCTCCATTACTAGGAGCAGGAGGTGTTTTTTCTGGACTGAGGCACAGTCCCTCACAACCCGCTTTGCCACAACCCACACAACCTGTGTCACAGTAAGAATGTACTCATTAAAATATCCCAGTCTGTTCATCATCTTTCCCTTTAAAGTTCAAAAATCCTAGCGCAAAGTGACACCCTCTGGCAAAGTAAACTAGCAAAGCTGTGACAGTCATGGTCATCTTCATGGACAACAGAAGAAAGAAAATCCTCCCATTGTCTTGAACGCAATCCTTGAACACATCAATTTCTAGATTTATCATTCAAAAAACGGAAACTACCAAGGTTTGTGGTGCACTAGCTGAAATCCAAGTACTAAGTATATGGGATGCGATTATTATCAGCTTCACATTTGTTTACAAGTATCCCTGCAGATTGGAACTTAGACTGAGGAGCTTCACCAATTTTGTGAACGAAATGAAAGGGTGCTAAATACACCTCTTGATAACAAACTATACGCTTAAAAATGTATACACTCGTTTTGAATCAGATAGGAGTCACAAGGAAGCAAAACCTTTTCATAGTGAAGTGATTTTACCTGACCTGGCTGCATCACGCCAATCTTCTCGAATAAGAGCCAGATCCTCCTCACTAGGTGAATCTGCTAATGCAAATTTCACTGATTTCTTTTTCTCTTTCGGTTTCATGGCATCCCCTTTCAAAGCAGAAACAGGGCGGGGATCTATATAACCTGATTTTCCTTTCTCTGAGCTGGAAGAAGATTCTCCTGAACGATTCAATTTACTTGAATCAAGTTTCTCTGCAACGCAGCAGCATTTAAAAAGTCAATATATACGTTGACTTGTGTGATGTGCAATCCAGTTAATTGAATCGGATCCAAGGACCCAATACAAGGTAGCTTTGTTTACAAAATTGGAGCGATTTTCATTTTGATTGACTTATATCGATTGCCTGTTGATTGAGAATCCCCCTGATGTACAATCAAATGATGAACTTGTGTGGCATCATTCAAGTGGAGGCCATGGTTGGTCTTGAAAACTAGTGTGGGCTGGACCAAATCTAGAATTTGGTGTAGATGACAAAAATGGACCTCTTCTTGCAGAAAAGTCTTTTGTCACGAAATGAAAAATTGGCAACTAACACAAAGCCAGGAGGTCTGTTCTTTTGAACCAAAATAGACGGATGTATTTGATTTAAACATGTCAGGTCTTCTGAGCAGAGAGATAGATACCTTGAGATTCACCTTCTTGTCGTGGAGTTTCTGGTGCCTGCGCAGTTTCAGAGACTTTTTCAGGAGGACTGTCTTGAAGTTTCTCCACCTCCAGCGGCTGACCAGTACCAGAAGAGATTGCTTTAAACTTCTCCATCATTGAAGGTGCCATGCTATCACAGGCACGTGAAAATTTATCCCGCATCGAAAATATGGCTGTGTGTGGTTCTCCATTGTCACACTCCACCTCTTGAGGCACATCTGCAATCATAGAAACTTGTGTTTCATTTTCGTTGACCCTCCTCGGGAGTCCATTACCCTCAATCTCAGGAATAGATGCGACCTGTGCTTCTTCAAAAAACCCACCTGAAGTGGATGGTACATTCTGGGACCAATCTTTTTGAATCCCTTGCATTACCTGCCCCACCTCTGCTGGTGCACTAGGTGCCCGTTGAAGCGGAGTCACCTTTGCAAGCAGATTCTGTTGTGATGGAGGATCACTGTTCTGCCGAAGCAGGTCTTGATGAAATGTTTCAATTTCCTGCTGAACCGGTGCCCTTTGTGGAGGTCTGCCAAATTCACGTTTCAGTACAGCATATGAAAATACATCACCTCAACTATGCAGCGACCATGCACGATGTCAATAGTGACCTAGATTTGACAGACCTATCCGACTCTCCACCCTTTGTTGGCAGGTATCAATCAGTGTATAACAGCCAAATGATGACCATACGGCAAGAAGATGGTGAGACAGTCCTTACATAAGACTTATGAAATAGAGGATTTCAGCTTTCCACATAGGAACAAAAGAGAATCAAAAGAGCTAACGGTTCTTAAAATGGGCCAGCTTACACTACCACAAAGAGATCTAAACGGTACATGATGTGTCATGTTGAACCCAAAATAACACTTTTTGAGTGGATCTCAAAATGACATCTGTGACTTGTTATGGTGCGTCATGATTGTGAGCGCGTTGAAATACTCGTACATTGGAAGCCCTCTCCATGTTCAGCAATTGTTTGATTTCAACTTATGCCGATCTTCTGTAAATCAAAGTATACTGTTTGCCACATCTCTTTATAAATGATGAAATGCCAATTGAGTATGCAGAATTTTGGCATGTCTTGCTCTACGTTTTCCACATGTATCTGAAAGTCCTAAGATACATTAATAACTAAGCTACAACCTCCTTTTCATTGTGGATATAATTCCACAAATAAGCGATATGGGTCATTGTTACGTTTATGGTCAAGAACAATGAGTCATTAGGAGCAGCACACTCAACTTGTGCCCCACTTTGTAGTAGTGACACCACCTTCCATTTCGATTTGAACAAATAACTGACCGTGGTGGTTAGGGAATAACTCAGAGGTTTATCTTAGGCGTTCAGGATACATGGGAATCACAGGTGCATTACATCCTCTAGTTCCAGCTCTTATAACCAAATTGAGACAGAACGCAAAGGCACTAGATAACCTGGCCTACGTATCTCTCCCTCCCAGTTACCCGTTTAAATAGCATAGACTAGGTGGATCAACAATTTGGGTTACTCACTCTCTGCTCTCTGCTCCATTTTAAAAGGACAAAATAAAAGGCAAGGTTGTACCTTTCTTGCAGCAGTGGTGCAGATGATGGCCTGGTGAGTAAAGCTCTAGAACTGCCAGGTCCTTCTGGCATCCAAACATCCATCATTGGCCTCTGCTCCAAGCCAACCCTCTCATTTCTTGACATGTTCTGGCCATGGTTAATAGCATCGCCCCTATAATCATAAGATTGATAAGTAGGATGAAGAGGAACATCCCTGCATGCGTCCCAATCCATGACGTTTGCACCAGTGCCCTGCCTACCAGTGACAGAATAACTTTGTCTGTCTGGGAACCCATATCCTGGCTGCATGATCATATTCGAACTCGAACTCTCTCCAAAAGCCTGATCAGAACTCGATGTCTCCCTTCCTTCACCCGCATTCACAATAACACCAGGGTTATATCTCACTTGAAGAGTTTGCATTGACTTTTCAGGTTCTCCAGCTTCTGCAATACTCGTGCTTCTGCTATTTGACACCCACGAATCATTTGTCCACTGGTCTTGATCAACTCGAGAAGCCCTTTCAAAATTGGACTTTCTAGGAGGTGGTCGAGGAGACGGGGGTTTTAATTGCCGTGGACTTATGCGATCCTCCATATCAGACTTCATTCTTGCACTAAGGTAGTCATAAGTAGCTTGGTCAGTTGTCAGCTGAACAGGGAGAAGATCTTTGTGTGTTTTGGCATATAGGTTTGCCCCAGCATTAACAAGGAGCTTCACAATTCCCCTGACCACGAAATGGCATTCAAATTGATTAGGATACATGTACAAGCAGACTTGCACATGGTCATGGTCTAAATATTGACGCTCGTGTAGTTGCTGACATGAGTACAAATTGCTATCCTTGTGTTTTGATGTCGGTAATGAAGCTGCAGAAGTAGTTTGAGATCTCCAGGTCTATACCAGTGTCCAGAAGCTGCAGCGTAATGTAGAGCTGTGTATTGTTGACTGTCACACCCGTTAACATTGGCCCCTGCACTGAGTAGCAACCTCACAAGTCTTTCATTTCCTGTAGTGACTGCAAAAAGTAACGGTGGGCTCTGATGAACCAACAGGAAAAGGTCAGTATCCTCGGACAATGTTCAAATAGACTACTGCTCTGGCCTCTAACTGACATGGCAGCTTGCAAGTGACCTCCACTGTGTTCATCAAAGGACTGACGAATGGATCTATGAGACAGCGTTACTCACAACGATGATGTTGAGATTGAATCCTCGATAAGGTTGAGAGGGAAGCCAGCTGGCATCACTTTCATTCAAGCAAATTGGGAGTAGACTAAGTCAAACAGTTCATCTCGTAGCAACCATGATGTGGTTTGTATCCGCAACACTATCTAATATGTCTATTATGATTTGTACTGAAGCATCCACTCAATATTTTCCTGTAATTTGATAGAGAATGTAAAGAAAGGATACAAGATGTTGAGAAGTGCAATAAAATAAGTAAGCTTCAAAAGATCTTTATTCCTAGATATGAATAATTCAAGATTGAAGATATGCTGATCAAGATTGAAGAAAAATAAATGGGAGACATTTGAGAATCAGAGGAAAGTAACTCATGCAGTCAATTTTAAATTTTACTTTTAGTAAAAGCAACTGTTACAGAGTTATTTGAAACCTGTCAACAAAAAACTAGACTGTCATCAGCCCTTGGACCACCACACATAACCATCATCTATTTTCTACCATCACGTGGAATCTGAAGGCAGTCTATATTGGTTAGAGTGACTACACTAGACATAGACTTACTCTTTGATACACAACCCACCTTGGAAGAGCCTCGCTCACCATTAGGACTAAATCCTTGCTCCAAAAGACCTGCCACCCGCTCAAATTGTTGTGATTTGATGGCATCCTCCAGCATTCCCAATCCAGGACTTCCTGAAATTTGTCGAAATAGACATGAGGTTATTGTGAAGGAGCAGTTTCAGGCAAAAGATGTCAAAGGAGGAGCAAATCGCTGCCAATCTTAAGGATTACACTGAGAATTTCAGGGATCTGGGACCTTTTGACTTGTTGAAATAAGGCAGAACATCGATATTTCACCAGACTTCATAAGGCAGTCTGTCTATGACCATGTGGTGTCAGAACTGTACCAAATGAAGACTTGATTGTCAGAGACTTCATATATTGTACAATATATGCCAAAAAAATCATGAATCAGTCAGTTGCAAAAATTGGATAAATTCACATCAATAAAAACAATTCCTATATCTCGTTTCAACTGATCATGTGGCATAAGGAGTGAATAGAATACCTGTGGATGCTGGCTCGAAATTTCCTACTGCTTCAGAGTGGTTATCTGGCCCTCTTCCATAGCTAGGAGATTCAAGGCGACCAGACATTCCGCCAGTCCCTCTGGAATATCCCCAAGTAGGTGACCTTGGTATTACCGGGCTTGCTGGTACACTAATTAGGCGGTTCATAGCTAACTGTACATAACCACTCACACCGAGATAGTTTACTCACTGCATATTACATGTTAGGGACAACTTAAATTGAATGGCATTGCCACGAGATCTGCAAAGACTCATTCAGCACCCGTGCCATGTACTCATGATATGTCCATGTTCAGGTCCTATTGGAAGCCAAATGCTGACTGCCTCTTCTTCGTTTAACTTACGTCTTAGATGATCCCCACAAGGATATTGTAGGACAAGTTGAGAGTCTGCAGAAACAAAACAAAAAAATGCCAGAAATATTAGAACATCGTCAAAATGCCAATTCTCCAGAAAGTTACCTGATTTGGTGGGCCACCAACTGCCTGAAACCCAGGAGAATCGATCAAACGTTGACCAGATGGTGATGGCGTCCGGGGGGTCAAAGAAGAAGCATCAGAAAAACTTCTACCATGCCAGGGGCCTGTATTTGGGGAGCTAGGCACACGAGGTTGCAAACCCCCTCTGTATGCTGAAGGATTGGGTTGAGGATTCGGTAGAGATGCACGCCTCCTTGCAACTACTGAAGGAGAGCCCCTAGGTGAAGGTGTGAATGAGCTACCCGGTGACACTTCACTGCTCGAAGACGTCCTTAGCGGTGAGTTTCTTCGAGCCGATAATGGTGCACTACCATCAAAGGCAAAGGAATTAGCTAGGGACGATGCAGTGCTGCGAGGAATAAGAAGTGTATCCAAAGGTGGTCTCCTGCCTGACATGTGCCTGTTCATGGAGAGACCGTCTACAGGAGTTGTGACCCCTTCTGGCATTACAAAGGAAGTGCCCTCGTTTGTGCCCATAGAACTCCGGATACTGTTGTAGCCAATAAAGCCTGCTGAAGCATCAGGATGTGCTCTACTGGCCCATAACCTTTCCCCCTGATTACCATCCATAGGACCAACATCTTCCTCCTGGATTGTGGCTGTTGAATGGGGAATATTTGAAGTCCCTTCACCGTTGCCTGAAAAAGTGCGCTGATTGGTGAACATATTGAATCCTGCACTTCTGTCAGAAGGAGCCCGGCGTGGCCATCCCTTTTCCTCCTTCGTTGACATGATACGAGTCTCACGATGCTGAAGAATCAACAAATGAAACAGCTAATGGTACATAGGCGACTTTCTTAAAGAAACAAGTTTACAACAAAGGTACAAACTTAGACCACATGATTGGATCGAGAGACTTTTGACAGTAATATTACTATCATGAAATCCCACCCAAAGTGAGCCAATAAGCGTTTCATTCCTTGATGACTGAAGACTGGCCAGATATAGACAAAGATTACCAGCAAAGAGAGCCAACCCAGTCTCGGCTGTACCAAGTACATGTCTTGCATGCAGGGCTTATTGAATCAGGACAGAGAAACTTAGAACCAGTACTGACAGAGAGAACTCAACCATGGAAGAAAGTCTGAAGGGAATATCTCACACTCAAAAGGTTAAAAGTTACAAATTAAATAAAGGATAGCCAGCACACCTGAGTTGAACCACACGGAGTACTGTAACAATCATCACATGACTCATGCTGGAAGCTACTTAATTGGAAAATTATCTTCCAAATCATTTGACAATATTTTGTTGCCACAAATTTGTCACATTCTGGCTCCATACACTTTAAATGATCCAGAAGATAGTGTTTATGAAGCCAAACATGAAATGAATTTTGTGCAACATGCAGAAGTAAACAACACTTACTTGAAATCAAAGTTTCAACAGCCTCATTCAGCTTTCATGTCCACTTCAGTAGCCCTTGCTATTGACAAAGGCGGTATGTGGAATCTGGAATCCGCAAGACCGCCGAATTTGGAGACTCCATGGCGTTCACTTCCTATGTGATTCCAAGATAAGTTTGTATCACACAGTAAGAAATTTGATTTTGCGGAAGCTCATATGTCTTTGTCCCTTAAGAACTTCACATTGCCCAAAAATAAACACACAGAAATTTTCCAATGTTCGTCCCACATGTCAGAAAAATACCTATAGATACTAATGTTGAACACCTAGTTTCACTGCAAGAAAGATGGTTTACTTACTCCTTCCGAGCATTTTGCATTACTGTGGTAGAATCCACATCATGTACATAGTGTTTATGTTCAATCCTGCACTGCTCCAGAATTTTGGCAACAAAGGGCGACGAACCAGGCATGAATTCGCATCTCAGCCTCATCGTCCTTCAAGCACCTCTCTGTTTCTGAATCTTCATACTTGCCATCTCGTGAGTATGTCTCGAAACGAGAATTAGGTCTCACCCCTTCAGAATCTCTCTACCCTAACGCATGCAACTAATGCTGAATTCGAATTGTCCAGGGAAAACTATATCATCGAGGTCTCCACCTGTTGCTGACAGAGTGTAACAGAACGACAGAATCAGATGACAACAATTGAATCCAATTCAACAAGCAAAATTTCGTATCCCCCACACATTGAAGAAACATCGACAACTTCCTACCCATGGTCTCTTAATGATCAAGAATGCCTATGTACATGCAGGTAGACTATCCAAAGACAGCCTTGCGAGTTGCATTTGACATTTAATTATGACTAAGGCATACCACATGTCCGCAAATCCCACTGGTACGAAGAAACCACTTGCACCGCAATGCCCGATTGAGGTTTGACAGTGAAGCAATGATCTGGAGTTTCTGGTATCACTTGGTGACTGAACCAGGTGTTCGTCAACGCCTTCTATTCAGAACTGACAATTGAGAAGTCCAGGAGACGTTTTCCATAACGCTCTGTGCATGAGGTCCTCGAAAAGCAGCCCGATATCAAAATCATTTCAGAATCCTCCTGTCAAACTTTGCAAACCTCGCATTTTTCGGTTGAATGAAACAAAGCGTCCACTGTATCCCTACAAGCTGGAATGGATGTACGTAATGAAGAATTTTGCAATAGAAAATAAAAAATAAAGAAATGGAGACCTCCGATACAAAGGTTTTACATAAATCCTTACAGCCGATAATTCTGAACATAGATTTTAAAATTTTAAAAAAAATCAAAATCAAAATAATTAGAAAAGACTATAAGTTTTGGCATAATAATGATTGAATGCATGGAAGTTATTATTCAAGAATCATCACAAAGAAGAAGAGAACAAAATCCCTACAGTCAAATTTCCTTTTCCTAGTTGACTAAGAGTGGACTAGATGGCAAGTGTCGTTGTTCATAAAATACAACAAATTATGTGGCAATGTAGCATAATTATTCCAAGTGCATCACAGCTTACATAAATCAAACAGCTATGGAGACAAAGTTTCAAAACAACTTTCAAAGCACCATGAAAAACATAAAATTTCTTTAAATGAATTTGAAATACTACGGAAACAAAGGTATTGTTAACGGTTGTGAGGAGCTAATTTATCCAAGTGCATTGCCAAACTACAAATCACACAAGAACAATGTAGTAAGCAAGGAAGCACAAGAATTTGATTCTCATCAAACACGCAACTGCAACAAGTTCTCAGAACTTTCAACAAATTGACGATCATTCGAAACATAAAGCACCGGCAACATAATGAAAGACTAAGAATAAACTCACTACTACTGCTCGTGCATCATCCAAATGATGATTCTCAGTTACATCAATTGAGCAACTAACGATGTGGCAGCCACCAAGAACACAATTCCACAAGAGTAATAAATGCAAAGTGATTATAGAAAGGTTATCACGCATGTAGGATGGAAATGTGTAGACCAAAGGCTCAACATTGTACGCAAATTAGTGAGCGCCCATCACAGTCTGAAGGCTTGAGGCTCGAAGCAAGGGCAGCAAAACACAACAAAGCACATACCGCTTGACTAACTACCTTCCCAACACCTTTGGTTGCCCGTCTCTAACTTTCACCTTGCCCCTCCTCGCGGGCACACTATATAAATTTGCGCTAGAAAGCACAAACATCCATGGGCATGCTTGAGTCTTGCCCGCTTCTAAACCTTCCTAAAACAAGCGAGTCCAGTTAGGTTTGCATTTTTGTTGCCCGTCAAACATTTTCAAGATGCCCGGTCATAACTTGGGTAAGGTGTGCTCACTCATTAATTAATGTACTACTATTAAACTAGAATTTCGTGACCGAGAAAGGGAGTTGTAGATATATCATATTTGATACCTCCACATCTTATAATTTTTTACGTTCTTATTTACCTTTCTCATTTTTAATTATATTTTTATTTATATACATTTATCATATTATTTGAATCTTTCATTTAATCATCATCATCAAATTTTTCATTTTTAAAATATATTATTCTATTCAAACTTTAATTTTTAACATTTAAGCTTTTTTAAGTTATAATTTTTTTAATTTCATTGATATTTTGTTATTTGATAAAAATATTTATTTGATCCAAATTTTGATTTGATTGAAATTTTTCAATTTGAAAGAAATTTGTCCACTTGATTGATTGAAATTAAATTTAGTTGATTGAGATTTTCCGATTTGATTGAAATTATTCAATTGAAATTTTTTACTTCATTAAATTTTTTAATTTGATCAAATTTTCTCATTTCAATATATGTTTTTATTCATTATAATTATGTTTAATTAAAATAAAATTTTACTGAATTTTCTTAATTTTACTATAAATATTTAATTTTAGTGAAAATTATAGTTTTATTGAAATTTTATAGTTTTCAAAGTTTTTGAATTTGATCAAAAATGATTTGAGCCAAAAAAATTGAGGTTTATTCAAAAAATTCAAAAAACCTGATTTATTAACATCTTCTTCATCTTATTAAAAAAACTGACTTTATTTATTTATTTATTTATTTATTTATTTATTTATTTATTTATTTATTTATTTATTTATTTATTTATTTATTTATTTATTTATTTATTTATTTATTTATTTATTTATTTATTTATTTATTTATTTATTTATTTATTTATTTATTTATTTATTTATTTATTTATTTATTTATTTATTTATTTATTTATTTATTTATTTATTTATTTATTTATTTATTTATTTATTTATTTATTTATTTATTTATTTATTTATTTATTTATTTATTTATTTATTTATTTATTTATTTATTTATTTATTTATTTATTTATTTATTTATTTATTTATTTATTTATTTATTTATTTATTTATTTATTTATTTATTTATTTATTTATTTATTTATTTATTTATTTATTTATTTATTTATTTATTTATTTATTTATTTATTTATTTATTTATTTATTTATTTATTTATTTATTTATTTATTTATTTATTTATTTATTTATTTATTTATTTATTTATTTATTTATTTATTTATTTATTTATTTATTTATTTATTTATTTATTTATTTATTTATTTATTTATTTATTTATTTATTTATTTATTTACTTATTTACTTATTTATTTACTTATTTACTTATTTACTTATTCAAAATATATTTAAACTAAAAATTTAAGTATTTTGATTTTTAATTTTTGTAGTAAATTTCAATGAGTTTTTATCTTGAACTTGTTTTTTGAATTTTAATAAAAATATCAATTTTATTTTTTAATCTTTATTGTTTTCATATACAAATTCTTCCACAATCAATATTAACTAATGTATTTGACATCTCAAATTAAGATGTAGTAGGTGGGTTCGTTTCCAGAACAAGAGATCCTAACAAGTAACTTACAAAATTTGATAATTTGTTATATACATGTGGAACAGTCATGCTTTGAGTATTATAATCAAACGTTTCCAAATTTGGTTAATTGAGATTTTTTAATTTGATGGTAAGTTGTTTTTACAATGCAATGGTAAACAATAGGATGTTGGGGAGGAAAGATAGCAATAATTGTTGAAGTAAAGTTGCCAATAAATAATCCACCATCCATGAAAAGGAATTAAGTAATTCTCTCCCATAAGGAAGCTTTGCTCTTCATAAATAACCCATGACAATTTGAGTAGGTGTGTCTCTTCATGTGAATCAAATTCCGTATGGAATCATATTGTACCATACCATGTATGCATCATGTCGTGCATGCACACATGAATTCTGTGCGGAATCGGCTTGTATACTGCCTATGGACCAATGACATGAGATTTTTCTTTAAGAACACTCTAGATAGATCTCCGGAATTCAAGGCTCTGCAATCGCTATATATTCCTAAGAATGCCATAGATTTGCGCCAACGGTGACATTGGAATCGTTTGTGTTGATGATGCATTTGTAGCGGATGCATTGCTACGGCAAGCAATGCCACAAATCATTTGTGAGATGAGAGATCAACTTCAACAGGACTTCAACTCTCGAATTCTCTTAAAATTTGAAGTATCAACTTCCTGACAAGAGTGTATCAAATTTGTGAATCAAATTTGTGATTGCAAGATACACTGCCATGGCAATTTTGAAGCAAAAGTTGGCTTGAGTCTTTTTGCAAGATGTAAAGGTAACTTTAACTATTTTTCTCAGTTTTGGAGTATCAACTTTCCGACAGGAGTGTATCAAACACATGATTCTAAATTAGACAACATTCAGAGTCGCAGTGTAGGTAATGGCGGATGCATGTTTCCAACAGGTTTCAAATTTGATGCAACTATTACATCAGGAGTTGGCCTAGATTTGGTGCACTTGGTGGAATCAACGTCAGTTCGAAGTAAACGTTGGCTAGAATCCTTTTGCGAGATGTGAACGTAGCTTCGACACTTTTCTCCGACGTAACAGCTTTCCAGCAGGAGTAGGTTTCAAGCCCCAGGCTAAATCACATCTCCTCCCACGTCTCCTTCACTGCCCAGTCTCCTTGTCCTCGCATCTGCATGGGAACTCTTCCTCGTTGGGAACCAATGTTAAAATACCCAGTCAAAATTATAAATATTCAAGTTGACATCATTTTCGTTATTCTCAAGTTAATTGATGGAGTTCCTTCACATGTCAAAGGAGCTCGATGGCTTAAGTGACCAGGCACTTAATGGCTTAAGTGATTGGGTATCATCACATTGATTCCTAATGGGGAAGAGTTCCCACGCAGGTGCGGGCATGAAGACCAGGCAATGAAGGAGGCATGGGAGGGATGGGGCCCAGCCAAACACATAAGATAGAAATACCATAACCCGTGAAAATAAGGTGATTCACATTGAAGATATGGTCTTACAATCATGCGATAATTTTCCAAGATAGACGAGAAGGATTCATGAAGAATGCAAGCCGTTTCATATTTTCTTGCCCTGTACAAAAAAATTCTACAATTTTTCAAATTGGAAAGTTTGTCAAACCCCTACTCGTTCACTAGATTTTGCTCACACCGAACACGGTAATCCGCATTTCCATATAGGACATCCCCTAAACCGGTTAACTCATGAGTACATTAAACAAGACTAAATTTGGCTAAACTAAGTGTACACGCATCGAAGTGGCCAGCCTCGCCATGATCGGTTCCAGAAATGGCACTTCACCGTTCTGACAGAGGTCTACTGCATGGGTAGAGGGTGGTTAACCAGTTTGGGTATTTCTACCTTATGTGATTTAGCCCGGGGCGGTTTCAAATATGTGATTTTAAATTACACAACAATCAACGTGGCAGTGCAAGTAATGACGGGTGTGTGTTCCAACAGATTTGGTGCAGCCGTTTGATACATCAGGATTGGCAAGACTTGGCCTCGATTTTGGTGCACTAGGTCTCTGGAATGAACCTCAACTTGACTCTTAGGATTTTGAATGCAATTTCAACAGAAACAAGAGAAGTCGTGCAGATCTGTATCCTAATACATGCTGCAATGGCGACACCACACTTGCGTTTTGAAAGCAAAAGCACGTTTGAGCCTTGATGCTGGATGTGAAAGCAGCTTCGACTCTACTCCCAGTTTTGGAGTGTCAACTCTCCGACATGATTGTATTGAATATGTGACTGTAAATTAGACAGCAGTTACAGTGGCAGTGCAGTAAAGACAAACGTGTGTTCCAACAGATATAATGCAACTAATTGGCAAGACCCGGCCCTAGACTTCGATGCTTGCACTAATTAAGGTGGAGGGTGCTTAAATCAATGCTTTAAGCTATTGCCTATACATATGGCTATGTCGTGGATATAAAAAAATTCATATTAGCCTTTGGGATAAAGGGGGGAATTCATAAATAAATTATATCGACTATTTGATGAATATTCCAGGTCAGAACCACTACACTAAATAGGATATTTAGAGTTTGATACATTAAATACGAACACATACACTAAATATCAATAACCTTATGAAAGTAAGTAATATTAAATGTAAACTCAAACATTAAATATCAACTGTGGTAATACGTGGAAGTTACATGTTTGAATTTAGTGTTAGTAAGGATATTAAAAAAAATTAACAATGATAAAAGGAGAATTTCATCATATCTTCTGACACTAAGTGTCAAAAAATTGAAAATTAGTGTTGAGCATGGTAGGGTGGTAACAACATTAAATATAATCAAACACTAAATATCTTATTTAGTGCAGCTTCTTTAAACCGATCCTTAGGTCATGTGTATGACGCCCTTGCATGTGATGAGGACCCCCCACCTTCATTGCCTAGAACCGAAACAACATAGTTGGGGACTAGACCCAAGCTAGATCAAAGCCCAACTAGTAACGGTGCACAAAGCCACATGGCCATCTTCGTGATCCTACCCGGTTCAGTTGCAAACTTAGAACCAAACTTTCTAGTGTTAATGTACCTCCATACTACAACCTATGTAATACAACATATAATAGAGGTAGTTAATGCGCATAAGTTGTGGGACCCACATGTATTTCAAGGTTCATATGTGATCGGTACTTTGGAACATGCAAGGGAACGTTGGGGAATGTTTTGAACATCGAGGAGCCTTCAGAAACGTTATGAGCACATTTTTTCCAATACAAATATTTTTTTATACTTATGTATCTTCATTATGTACATAAACTGACATTTTACATCTAAAATAGGACATTGAAAACCTCGATAGTACAACATTTGAGACCAAAATGGCATATTACCAAGAATACGACATTCGGATAATACAACATTTCCTTGCACTACCAAATGTGTCTTAATAAAGAAGGAGGAGATTGTACTTGACACCTCAAATTGTCAAGATACACATTTCATTCTCTTAGCCATGCTTTAACCATGCCACAAATCCCAAGCATGATGTGGGACTCTGTGTACAGTACATATCATTCGTGTGATGTGCTCGTGCTACATTTGACATCACTCGTGTACTTAAAAACACTATTTTGGTTAATTAGTCTCATAGACAAATAATGTAAGTTACCCAATTCTCATTAAAGTCAATAACAAGTAGTGACACTCTTTCTTTGAAATTGTTTTGGTCAACAAAAATTGCTTGGATCTATAAATGAATGTGTTCTTTAGATGTTTATGGGTTTTTTTTTCACAAAATTTTAAGTTAGTACATAGTTTTGAATCACTTCTACTTAAAAACCAAATTACAAGTGTGAGTCCAATCTCGAATCCAAAATTAAGGTTCATAAAAGGGGTGTTGCGGACTTCAAGTTTGTTGGACTTAGATTCTAATGTATATCCACCCTGTGCCATGGGAAACATCTTTCCGAACACCTACTAAAGGATTGCAATAAGTTGGTCCCCTACATAGTTGTTGCTTGTTCATCCCAATTTAACCTCATTGGACCCTGATATCATGGTTAAATTGGAAAAATATATATATAAATACATGGGCTCTACATGTAGTAATCACACATATTCACCCTTCCCCAAGATAGGTTTTACAAAACTTCACCCATCTTATGCCATGTGGGCCCACACCATTCACCCTTTGGAAGCAATAGGGTCATTTGTAAAGCAAAGTAGATGAAACCATGGGTTTAGTCCCAAATCCTAATTTTATGAAACTTAACACAAAGTCATCATAGTTTTCGTAATGCTTAAATTATCCTACACAAAGAGTGGCGTTGGGCCATTAAGAATCGACTTTCTAGTTTGTCTTACTAACATGGGTGGGCCAAGCTAGCCTTGTACATGCCAATATGGGATTTAGGGACATGTGCCTTACTAGCAAAATATTAGAAATAGGACGAGACCTAATCTAGTGTACTCTTTATTATTGCAGGCAACAAAAAAATGAGAAATATTCAATGTAATATAGCATCATCTTTATTCACATATCGCCTTATAAAATTCTATATGATACCCTATAATCTCATATATTTCTTTTTTGTAGAACTATGTATAGGGTATTATATTTAGGATGGTACAAAACTTGTAGAAGGTCACAAGTTTTTTCACTCACAACCTCAACTCTTGAGCATTTAGTAGTATTCTTGCAGTGCTTAGTCGTGCTTTTATAGTCTTTTTTGTATTGTTTAGTAGTGTTCTTGTTCATCATGTTCTATCCTTATCATTTTTTGGTGTTTGAATCCCTTGTCATTATTGGATTCCACCATTTATCGACATACTTATTAACATAAGGCAACTTATGTCTTATGTTAATGGGTTTCCTTATATTATTAAACATGTTGATAAAGGGTGCCTTAAAACACCACACATATGGTGATTTTAAACAATACATAAGAGTCCTTTTTTTAATTAGCATTAGGTTAAGTTCATATAGAAAAAATTAAGTTCAAACTACTAAAGTGTGCAAGAAAATGTGGCAAAGTGGAAGTAGAAAAAAAATAGGGTATTAGAAAAGAGAAGAAAAAAAGGTTAGGACAACATGTCCCATGCGCATACGCTATTTTAGAACCTAAAATTTTCTCAAAATTTGAGAGGTGGAACGAGGAGGTCCCAAACGTCTCACCCACCTTTCATAATAGGCTCTGATACACGATGAGCTAACGAGCTCTTAATAGAAAGTTTTCTCAAAGAAACATCAAACTCACATTTTCGCCCCTCTTTGAGGGACTTTACAGATAACTCTGATGGTTTGTTACCTATTGAGTCACTTCAACTTCTAATCCTAAACTTATTGGAGCGTATTGTGACTTCATTAGATTGTCTCAAAAGTAAGCTTTCTAGAGTTCAATTTTTATTTTACCTAAAAGAAAAGTAGTTGCTAATGATTTTAAGGTCACATCAATACAATAGCATTGTTTAGTATTTTCTACTATTTGTTTATGATCAATTTAGCATCATTGAACTTCAAGAAATTGTGTTAAATATATGCAATGGTATTATGCTCCAAACTTTCAAGATTATATCAAGAATAGATATGCACTTTGAGGTAAGAAAAAGAGGTCATAGAAAATTGACAATTTTCAATCAAAATAACATGGAGTTACATTACTATATATAGAAATATATCCACAAAGGAAAAGTTACATTAAATATTATATTTAGTGTCATATGGTATTTTATGTCACTATGGTAATTTTTGGATGACATTTGTTATGAATAAGTGAACAAATACTGTCATAGATGATGGATGAGTTCATCCATCGGCGAAAACCCTACCGTCTATTGTCAGCAACTTGTGATGAAATATTGTCATGGATGATTGAAATTTGGATGAAAAAGCACTTGGTAAGTGACAGTAATTGCAACACTGCAAATCTATAATCCCCAAAAAAATTTACAAGGAATGACAAATAGTGTTGGGTTAACATTTAGTGTTGGCGACACTACACCATGGTTTGCACTTAGTATTGGGCAACACAAATAGAATTGGTGACACTAAGTATCATATTTAGTGTAGTTCATTCTTGACTTTCAATTTTTTTGGTGAATAACCATCTTTTCATATTGGAATGGGATCATCGCCATTGACAAGAAAATTTCATGAGGAACAAAATGATACCTATTGTGACCTATTGATAGCACTTTCCTTCTGGGCCTCTCATGAAGTTATGGTTTAAATTAGGTCAAGGCTTCTCAAACACACCTCTCACACGTAGGTCTTCATGTGTCATAATTTGCCCAAATTTCAATGCCTATACTCATTATTATGAGGCTTGCCTACAGCCTATTCACATGTTTTTGATGTAGTACTAGCTTGGACCTGTGCATATATGAAATAAGATATGTAAGTGTTATTCGGTTTAATTTGTACATTTAGAAAGGCTTTTAATATTTTGAAGTGAAGGTAAACGTACAAAAGGGGGGCCTTATTGTTAAGAGAAAAATTGACAATAGATGTGCTAGTTTCAACCGATTTATGTCTTCATCCATTATTGTCATATGATCATATTGAATCTCCTCAATAACTATTACCCTATCCATTTTTGTTAGGATTCACATGTGGGTTCTATGTTTCCAGGAATTTATAGCAGTATGCGCAAGAATTACTATTCATTCAAGAATATTCACAAGAAACAATGCTCATCCCAATATCATTCCTTGAAATTACTATCAACAGCAACGCTATCATCGAAATTACCGACCCTATTCACAATATTCTTACTATTCAAACCGGCACTATTCATTATTTGCATTGGTGTCAGTTTCTTCCTATTTTCTAAGTTCCTTCCCATGAAGGTAAGATATACTGGAGGCTTGTGTAATATACTAAATATAGAATGGAACACAACCATGCAGCTGAATAATGTTATGGATTTCGAGGATTCTTAAGGTAAGTTGTGAGCTTCTTATTTAAACTTTACAACTAGAAAGGAGGAACATAGTGAGCATTCAAGCTTCTATGTAAATTTTCAACTGCTCTCAAACCTAAATATCTTGATAAGCATCCTTATGCCCCCTTCCCACTTGACTGTAGCTGAGCCTAAAAGTTGGTTCTAAAAACATGGCCTTCACACCATCGACACTATCTAGTCCCGAGCCTAGTTGCAAATGATGTGGCATGGGCAAAGTGGAGGTTTTAAGCCTCAAGCACCAACCCTCCCATTGGTACCTAGACATGAGGCAAGAATGTAGGACCATTAAAAGTGTCGCCTCCCACCCTTGTGATTGGTTGCTTTTAGATTTAATTATGAGGCATGAGGAGCTCCATCAACAAAAACCGATGGTAAGATAGATGAGAGTAGTAAAGCATTTGGGGATGGGACAAAAACTATCCAACATTCATTGCTTGGTAGATAAAACAATGAACATGTGTGAAAACTACTTAACTAAAACCTACTCAAAAATCTCCGGAGCAAGTTCTTTGTAGGTGCATTGGGATAGCCAGATGCCTCCGCTATAACCGAGGGAGCTTTACATGGTTTTTAGGAAATACTTTGGTTATTTGGTAAAGTCAGGTGGGAAGGGGCCATATCACTGAGGTGTTGTGAATGGAGGGTGTGGTTTCATGGGCAGACCACATCCAAGCCGCATCCATTCACAACGCCCCATCTTGCGGTCTACAAAATTGCTCGGGCAACCTGAAAAAAAACTTCCGACAGATGAAATTTTAGCAGATGAAAAATCAATGTTTGCAAGATGAAGGTTCCTAGAGGGTTTCCAAAGTTCCCAATGGAGTTCCCAAAGTTCCATCCATGGAACTTCATTGGGAACTTTGGGAACCCTCTAGGAACCTTCAAAATCCCACACAAATGCTCTCATACAACCAGTTAAATTTCATTTCATTTCAAAGTTGGTCATCAAAAGGGGCTTGAAGTTGATGGCTACACTATTGTGTCTAATTAGTGTGGGTTGGAAATTCACGTGGGTTGGAAATTAGTGTGGCCCACACTAAATTTCAAGTGTTTGCATCACTTTGGATGTAATTTGTACTGTCATCCATCCGTGTGTGTTAGGGTTCTCCGCAAACAACCTCCGTGGGATGTGTTAGGTGCTTCCCGAGGTGCTTCCCGGGATGGAATTATGAAGTTTCATCCAATTGTGGAAACGACAACGCCCACACAAAATTTTCACCTTTGAAATTAGTGTGGGCCACTCTAAATTATAATTTGAAATTAGTGTGTTTTATTGGGAATTAGTGTGGCCCACACTAATTAGACACAATAGTGTAGTACCCTTGGTTCTACCTTTAGGAAGGAAGAGGTAGTAGTTCGATTCCATCATTGGCATCATCTCCTCCGCAAGTCCTTCCTAATGAAGGACTTAGTTTGAAAAATTTCATCCTAGATTCATGAGTGGATAGAGGTGGAAATTTCTTCAAACGTGAAGTTTTTCAAAACTCTACCCATAGGGCAAGAGAAGCCAAAAGCTGGGGCAACAAAGAAGCCTTTACATCTCTCATATCACAATCGACGACATAGATCTTTCTAGCCCGTGACCACAAGAGACGCGTTCACAGCACCTCAGGGGGAAGGGGGCATTTTAGAGTTGCAGGGAATTGTTGTGCAGTTGCAGAAAGAAGGTAAAAAACAAAAAAACAAAAAAAACCTTGGACATAAATGCGTTTGTCCTTGAGCAATATAACTCCGTGAGCTAGTTCAACTATAATGAATTCTATGCTTTTTCTTAAGTAAAAAGCAAGTTCAACTATAATGAACTCTATTCTATGCTTTTACTTCAAACTCATTCTAGACTACCGTTATCTTAGTTCTAGTCAAGATGTACCAATAATGGCCCATGTTACACAAGGCCTCTTCACAACGCTAAGTGCATGGCTTTGCAATTCTAACCATAAAGGAATCATCAATCCTCAAAAGTAGGTCGTTAATTCCACTCTTGCGTTAATAGGTGCAAAGATGCATGGGTGTTCAATTGGCTTGCTTGGAAAATGACTTGATTTTGCAAAGAGAAACCTAGGATGCATGGAGATCTCACATTGATTGTGCTAAAGTAATAATAGGTGTATGCAACATCCTTGCCCATAAACCCGCCTCATGTTGGGTGGTTCATGCCAAAGAGACTTCCAACAAGGAATTAGAGGTTTGTTACACCTTGTTCAAATGAGGATGATGTGCACTCTATTTCAATCCTTATATGCTCGATGAATGAGAGGTCAATTATGCATGTACGTGATGATTCCCTCTTGCCTTGTGGCATCATGCCAAACCTCATGAAGTTGGGTTTTCATCATGGGTAGTACACCGTTTATGGCGTTTAGTGTCACGTACACTATTTGCGAAGGCCTAAACTAGATGCCTAGAGTTTGTTTTGTTTTGGTGTGTGTGTGTGTGTGTGTGTGTGTGTTTTCATTATGACAATAAGCGTAGCACATTGGGATACTTGGGATGATAATGTTTGTTCTAGTATGCAAGGGGAAGATATTATTGAGCATACCAATGCCAAGTGTCATTGGTGTACATTTTAATCAAATTGTAGATCATTGTGTAACATGGGCATACACCTCATAACAACATTAAACACGCTCATACCAAGTGCACTTGAACACCAAGTGTCATGATGTGACACTAATGGTGACGTTGTTGGTCATTAGTGTAACACTGTAACCTAGCATATGCCTCAAAATAGGGTAAGTGACACTATTACACATGTGACACTAAATACCATATATGGTGTAGCATAACTCACACTACACGAAGGAGTAAGAAAGAAGAAGAAAGAAATGGAAAGGGAGGTTTACCAAGGCACAGAGAGAGAGAGAGAAGGTTAAGTTCCAGATTGCTTTTCAGATAAGGTAAGGCGGGCGGTGGCAGTGTGTGAGAGAGAGAGAGAGAGAGAGAAGGTTAAGTTCCAGATTGCTTTTCAGATAAGGTAAGTTCTTCCTCTCGCTTTGCAATGACCTCCTTCAACATATCCATGGCCTCTTGATCATACAAAGCTTTCTCTTCGGCCATTCTCTTGTATTGTCGAGCTTCCATTTGAATTGCCGCATTTTCTTCTTGAAGCCTTGCAATCATTGCCATGGTTTCATTTGTCGCGGATGCTGAAGCATTTCTTTCTTCTTCAAGTTCAAGGTGAAGGGTTGAGAATGTGTCGCAGTCACTTCTGACCACTTCTCTGAGTCGTGCAACTTCATCTCCACAATCTTGTGCATAATTCACATAAGCCTTCTGTTCAAACTTACAACAACTATTGGCGCAGAAGTTTAAGGTTATTGTGTTGAGTTTAGCCATGCAGACTGATATTGTGTATGTTGCAGCTGCAGAAGGTTTAGATTCAACTTTTGTTGGTCTGAAGAAAAAGAAGAAGAAACCCCCTGTAAGTTCTACAATCTAGGTGTTTCCAACACTTGTGAAAGAACCTGTGTAGTGTGCCTCATGGGACTGAGTTGGTCTGAAAGAGTGCTCCGGAGCAGCTTTGGAAGTTGATTTTATGATTAGCCTCGAAGAAATTCAGGTTAAACAGCTTCATCTCCAGGTGTGGATAGATCTCTGTCTAGCTTGGCTCTGTACGTAGCATGAAGACACTTCTCGATGAAGACAATCTATGGTAATTTCATGGTCTTGGGCTTGTGTTTGATTTAAGTTTCATTTTCCTTAACCTAGAACTCGTACTACACTTGTGTTGACAAATCCATTCTGAAAGGCGATGCACAACTTCGGTGGTATATGATTGAATATAGCTGAATCTAGAGTCTTTACTCCACCTTGACACCATCGGCGGATGATGTGTGGGCACTTTAAAATGCGTGCTTGAAATGGAAATTTCATTTGAGAATTTGAGGCGTCATGGTAATCAAACCCTGACAGTAGTAGGTATGGTTCATTTGATTCTTATTTCTCTAGGCTGATGCAAGCTGTTGCTTTGAGCAGAATCCACCTTCAAAACGTCGCATACTTTTCAGAGCAACACGCGGATCAATCTATGAAACACTTCAGTGCTATTCTTTTTACAATTTTTTTGCAACAAGGCCATCATTGAACAAATCTTAGAAGCTTTCAGTGTGAAGTTATCTACCAAATGTTGATTTATGAGGAAATTATGTAAGTTTTGATGTGTAAAATGTTTACATGGAGTACACAAAGTTATTTTGAGGACACCAACTATATAGACGTACATATCAATAAGTTCGCTAAACAAATTACTTTCTACCCTTGCAACCTTCAACTTATAGCACACACCAAACAAGGCATCTTACTATGTAAAAAATGCTTGGGCCTTTGAGAGTTAGCACACCGATGCAATCATTTCAACATTGTTGGGATTCGTGATCTATACAAAGAGACTCTATTTTCAGCCACTACTACATTGCCTACTATACATATATGACCGAGTTGGTACAAAGTTCAATATTTTCTCATAATACGGCTCCCGACTATAAAATTTAAGTGAATGAAAACTGCCTTGAATTATGGTAGGTTGGTTTTCTCTAGTGTACTCATGTGGGCAAGTGGGTGGTTGAGTAACAAAATTCAGTCAAAAGATGATATGCTCAAACACCCAACTTGTCCTCCACCATCCAATGAACATGACAACTTTATGAGGCTTGCCCACAAGAAAATAGTACAATGTTACAATGACAAAGGATTGTCAGTAGGGAGACAAATACTCATGCCTCTTTTATATGAAGGTGTCAAAGTTTGGGATATCAATCATCACATGGTTCATGTTCAGTTTCCTCAATGGAACTAAATCTACCTTGAACGGATGAATGGGATGAGATGTTGAGTGCAAGTTCTAATGAGCTATGGATGTGTGTCCAGGTTGAAGTTGAAGACTTGGAAGAGGATAGTGGGAATGTGGAGGAGGAATTTGATGGTGAGTGTCCTTAGTTTCAACTTTTCCATTGAGATTAGAAACCCTGTGCATGCAATTTTAGTGGTTCTGGAACAATATCATGTAATTTTTTTTGAATTCTGTAGAGGATCACTTGCTAGTAAATTCATCCATCATGCTTCTTTGGACGCCTTCAGAGTTTCTCAAGTGTTGATGTTGATAATATGTGTTCCTAAAGCATTTGAGCCATAAGTAGCAGCTAGCATGCGCTACTTTTTAGAAGTATTCACTTTTTTTATCAGCTAACATGTTAATATGTAAATTGGATATTATAGGTGAAGATGAGGAGGAGGCAGTTGGCATAGTGCTGGAGGCAGTATTCCCTTGGGAGGGAACAAACCGAGGCTACAAGTATGAAGAGGTGGGTTCGTAAACACAAAGCAATAGGGTGTTCCATATCTGTTAGGTGTTTATACACTGATCTTAATGTGGTGGAGCTAAACTTGGCAGTATTTGTAGTTTGTGTCACCATCTCAGTCTTTGTCTGTGCTTTCTGTAGGAATGCTCTATAATGAAAAGTAGATATTCCTAATTACTGTTTTTATATGGAATCTAGTTTGCACAAAGAGTATGATATTGTTCTTTATTCACACATCCAAATCGAGACTGCCACATTTTTGTAGTGAAGATAGATACTTCCACATCACAACTATCACAAAGTTCTAAACATTCTTTTGTTTCATGTAAAATCTTTTGTTTTCTTTTCTTATGACCGTTGTTGAAATCCTATGACCGTTGCACAAAAACAACATAAATTTTAATATCAAACTTACATCTACTTATAAAAATATTCGCATATAAAGATTTCAACAACTATTACAATGTAAAAAACAAAAGATTTTACATGAAACAAAGGAATGTTTAGAACTTTGTGATAGTTGTGATGTGGAAGTATCTATCTTCACTACAAAAATGTGGCAGTCTCGATTTGGATGTGTGAATAAAGAACAATATCATACTCTTTGTGCAAACTAGATTCCATATAAAAACAGTAATTAGGAATATCTACTTTTCATTATAGAGCATTCCTACAGAAAGCACAGACAAAGACTGAGATGGTGACACAAACTACAAATACTGCCAAGTTTAGCTCCACCACATTAAGATCAGTGTATAAACACCTAACAGATATGGAACACCCTATTGCTTTGTGTTTACGAACCCACCTCTTCATACTTGTAGCCTCGGTTTGTTCCCTCCCAAGGGAATACTGCCTCCAGCACTATGCCAACTGCCTCCTCCTCATCTTCACCTATAATATCCAATTTACATATTAACATGTTAGCTGATAAAAAAAGTGAATACTTCTAAAAAGTAGCGCATGCTAGCTGCTACTTATGGCTCAAATGCTTTAGGAACACATATTATCAACATCAACACTTGAGAAACTCTGAAGGCGTCCAAAGAAGCATGATGGATGAATTTACTAGCAAGTGATCCTCTACAGAATTCAAAAAAAATTACATGATATTGTTCCAGAACCACTAAAATTGCATGCACAGGGTTTCTAATCTCAATGGAAAAGTTGAAACTAAGGACACTCACCATCAAATTCCTCCTCCACATTCCCACTATCCTCTTCCAAGTCTTCAACTTCAACCTGGACACACATCCATAGCTCATTAGAACTTGCACTCAACATCTCATCCCATTCATCCGTTCAAGGTAGATTTAGTTCCATTGAGGAAACTGAACATGAACCATGTGATGATTGATATCCCAAACTTTGACACCTTCATATAAAAGAGGCATGAGTATTTGTCTCCCTACTGACAATCCTTTGTCATTGTAACATTGTACTATTTTCTTGTGGGCAAGCCTCATAAAGTTGTCATGTTCATTGGATGGTGGAGGACAAGTTGGGTGTTTGAGCATATCATCTTTTGACTGAATTTTGTTACTCAACCACCCACTTGCCCACATGAGTACACTAGAGAAAACCAACCTACCATAATTCAAGGCAGTTTTCATTCACTTAAATTTTATAGTCGGGAGCCGTATTATGAGAAAATATTGAACTTTGTACCAACTCGGTCATATATGTATAGTAGGCAATGTAGTAGTGGCTGAAAATAGAGTCTCTTTGTATAGATCACGAATCCCAACAATGTTGAAATGATTGCATCGGTGTGCTAACTCTCAAAGGCCCAAGCATTTTTTACATAGTAAGATGCCTTGTTTGGTGTGTGCTATAAGTTGAAGGTTGCAAGGGTAGAAAGTAATTTGTTTAGCGAACTTATTGATATGTACGTCTATATAGTTGGTGTCCTCAAAATAACTTTGTGTACTCCATGTAAACATTTTACACATCAAAACTTACATAATTTCCTCATAAATCAACATTTGGTAGATAACTTCACACTGAAAGCTTCTAAGATTTGTTCAATGATGGCCTTGTTGCAAAAAAATTGTAAAAAGAATAGCACTGAAGTGTTTCATAGATTGATCCGCGTGTTGCTCTGAAAAGTATGCGACGTTTTGAAGGTGGATTCTGCTCAAAGCAACAGCTTGCATCAGCCTAGAGAAATAAGAATCAAATGAACCATACCTACTACTGTCAGGGTTTGATTACCATGACGCCTCAAATTCTCAAATGAAATTTCCATTTCAAGCACGCATTTTAAAGTGCCCACACATCATCCGCCGATGGTGTCAAGGTGGAGTAAAGACTCTAGATTCAGCTATATTCAATCATATACCACCGAAGTTGTGCATCGCCTTTCAGAATGGATTTGTCAACACAAGTGTAGTACGAGTTCTAGGTTAAGGAAAATGAAACTTAAATCAAACACAAGCCCAAGACCATGAAATTACCATAGATTGTCTTCATCGAGAAGTGTCTTCATGCTACGTACAGAGCCAAGCTAGACAGAGATCTATCCACACCTGGAGATGAAGCTGTTTAACCTGAATTTCTTCGAGGCTAATCATAAAATCAACTTCCAAAGCTGCTCCGGAGCACTCTTTCAGACCAACTCAGTCCCATGAGGCACACTACACAGGTTCTTTCACAAGTGTTGGAAACACCTAGATTGTAGAACTTACAGGGGGTTTCTTCTTCTTTTTCTTCAGACCAACAAAAGTTGAATCTAAACCTTCTGCAGCTGCAACATACACAATATCAGTCTGCATGGCTAAACTCAACACAATAACCTTAAACTTCTGCGCCAATAGTTGTTGTAAGTTTGAACAGAAGGCTTATGTGAATTATGCACAAGATTGTGGAGATGAAGTTGCACGACTCAGAGAAGTGGTCAGAAGTGACTGCGACACATTCTCAACCCTTCACCTTGAACTTGAAGAAGAAAGAAATGCTTCAGCATCCGCGACAAATGAAACCATGGCAATGATTGCAAGGCTTCAAGAAGAAAATGCGGCAATTCAAATGGAAGCTCGACAATACAAGAGAATGGCCGAAGAGAAAGCTTTGTATGATCAAGAGGCCATGGATATGTTGAAGGAGGTCATTGCAAAGCGAGAGGAAGAACTTACCTTATCTGAAAAGCAATCTGGAACTTAACCTTCTCTCTCTCTCTCTCTCTCTCACACACTGCCACCGCCCGCCTTACCTTATCTGAAAAGCAATCTGGAACTTAACCTTCTCTCTCTCTCTCTGTGCCTTGGTAAACCTCCCTTTCCATTTCTTTCTTCTTCTTTCTTACTCCTTCGTGTAGTGTGAGTTATGCTACACCATATATGGTATTTAGTGTCACATGTGTAATAGTGTCACTTACCCTATTTTGAGGCATATGCTAGGTTACAGTGTTACACTAATGACCAACAACGTCACCATTAGTGTCACATCATGACACTTGGTGTTCAAGTGCACTTGGTATGAGCGTGTTTAATGTTGTTATGAGGTGTATGCCCATGTTACACAATGATCTACAATTTGATTAAAATGTACACCAATGACACTTGGCATTGGTATGCTCAATAATATCTTCCCCTTGCATACTAGAACAAACATTATCATCCCAAGTATCCCAATGTGCTACGCTTATTGTCATAATGAAAACACACACACACACACACACACACACCAAAACAAAACAAACTCTAGGCATCTAGTTTAGGCCTTCGCAAATAGTGTACGTGACACTAAACGCCATAAACGGTGTACTACCCATGATGAAAACCCAACTTCATGAGGTTTGGCATGATGCCACAAGGCAAGAGGGAATCATCACGTACATGCATAATTGACCTCTCATTCATCGAGCATATAAGGATTGAAATAGAGTGCACATCATCCTCATTTGAACAAGGTGTAACAAACCTCTAATTCCTTGTTGGAAGTCTCTTTGGCATGAACCACCCAACATGAGGCAAGATAAAAAGCCCTTTACTCTTGTACAAGAGCCCTTTATATACCTCCCCACCATGCCCGGTTGTCTTAAGTTTATCTAAAGTAAAAGCAAGTTCAACTATAATGAATTCTATGCTTTTTCTTAAGTAAAAAGCAAGTTCAACTATAATGAACTCTATTCTATGCTTTTACTTCAAACTCATTCTAGACTACCGTTATCTTAGTTCTAGTCAACATGTACCAATAATGGCCCATGTTACACAAGGCCTCTTCACAACGCTAAGTGCATGGCTTTGCAATTCTAACCATAAAGGAATCATCAATCCTCAAAAGTAGGTCGTTAATTCCACTCTTGCGTTAATAGGTGCAAAGATGCATGGGTGTTCAATTGGCTTGCTTGGAAAATGACTTGATTTTGCAAAGAGAAACCTAGGATGCATGGAGATCTCACATTGATTGTGCTAAAGTAATAATAGGTGTATGCAACATCCTTGCCCATAAACCGGCCTCATGATTTACATAAAGTTTGCAGCTTTGATCAAGGGTGAATAGTCTTTTAAGTGTCAAGTTATGGTGTCGTGTACCAATTAAGAACAAAACCAATAAAATCAACCAGAAAAATAAATAATACAAACAAAACATGAGTGCACAATTGCTAGTTTGATGCATCCTCTTCGTAAGGGGGTTTCAAACTTTAAATCCAGCCAGTCTATTTTTTGAGCTTCAACTCCTAATTTTGCTTGGGATACATGGCGGCATGACATGTAAACCCACCCCCATGCAAACCATAGTAACTCTATTTTATCCATTAATTGTTGTTTAGCTCTTTGCAGTTAAGAATCCTACACTAGATATGATATTTAGTGTCACTTACTATTTTGAATTAAACAACACTAAATATTTCTACCATGGATACTTTTTTTACCAAGTAAAGATGGTAATGTTCTATAATGTTTGAACAACCAATTTGACCTTTGTTGACAAAAAATGAGATATACAGTAAACAATTATAGCATTGTGTAATTTGAAATAGTAAGTAACACGGAATAAGCCATTTAGTGTAGTAGCTTACAATAACTTTGCCTCAACGTGAAATTTAATTCAATAAATGCGGGGTTTATTAAGCCCTTTTGCAAATTTTTGTTTTCCTTTTCCCCAAATAATTTGGGATTTCAATTTAGTATGTTTGAGCTCAAGATAAGATTATGCACTCCAAATGTGAAGTTCATATCAAAGCTCTATCTTTTCATCCTCGTTTCTCTTGTCATCACAAATTTGGCAATTTGATCATACATTTTTGCCATATGCATGTTACACCTATGGTATGTGTTTATGTGAATGGTTTACAATATTTTTGTGTGGTTTTTAGCATCATTGATACAGTCAAACCTCCATAAATGTTACAGGTCAGGAGTAGTAAACAATAACATATATAGAATTCTAACAAGTAACACTTGTAGAATTCATACCGATGATTAATAACATTTATTGAAATAACACTTAAAATTTCCAAAAATGAAGAACATAACGTTTTATAAAAATAAAAATAAAAGTACAAATGATAATACATAATTGAAACTAAACTAATTGACAGAAATAATCTATATAGTAGTAACTTGACGAGATTCTTCCAACTAAACTAACCGAAAGAAAGAGTCTATAGTAGTCTGACGAGAAGCTTCCAAATGATGAGATGAAACTTCCTTCTGGAGTCCTGATAGGGCATCATCTGGTCTTTGTTCAAAGTGTCTAGAGAACGCTCAACAACACTCAATCCTACGACTTCTTCTACCACATCAACCATAACCTCATCAATCATAACTATAAATGCATGTAACTTAAGAAACTTAGATAGAGCTATCTAACTCGCACTCTTCAGATAAAGCAGAGCCTTTAATTTACGTGCATATCACATCTATTTTCTATCTAAAGGTAGATGTGCCTAATCCAATTACATATCTCAATCGGACACCTATAGTTGATTGGTATGTGGTTAGGTGTGGCTCCAAGATTTGAGCTAAAATGAATGAAAGCCTAGTTCACAATCAAAACTTGCATAAGTTGTATAGGTGGCTCACTTGTGGATGTATTGAGAGAATTGTGTATGTGGCTATGCTTGCAATACAATGGTGCTATTATTACATTGAAAATGTAAAATATCTTATAATGTCTAAATAATCTTATTAAATATGCTAACTAAGTGAACCAGTGACTATGCGGGGTGGGGGGCCGGGAATCTACACAGTGCACGGCCATCATTGCCCATGCTGGCACCCGGCCAGTCCCATGGCCGACCTGGCCCCTCGCAGACGGGAGACCACGTGGCACCCTAAGAGCGCCTGAACCCTACAGCGGCAGGAACAGAGATATGCTGAGGGCCGGGTCCCATCCATCAAACTGGACGATGTTTCTCATTAGGGCGAGTCCCGTCAATCGAAGTTGGAATTGGGCACGACGCACGGCACATGCGACGTTGAGTGTACCGACTGTTGCGCTTGTGATCGCAACACCCCACCAGTTCTTGAGTAGGTCCGTCCAATAACGCCATCGTGCCTCCAGAATGCAATGTTTTTTCTCTTCTTAGGGTTGAAATGTACTGGAATATGCACAGCACTGAACATGTGTATGAATATCGTTGTGCTCATTTCACTCATGTTCTTCCTTCAATGTTGCCTTCAGTGGGTATTGCATAGACAGACACTCAAATTACTGTGAACCTGTTGGACGTTATGTGCAGCAATTGCCAACAACTGCAACACAATACGATGTCACATGTGCGAGGAGTCATTATGTGGGAATGTATGTGTGTATCGCCACTACATATGTTTCGCCGACGGCTTTGCTTGAGAATCTTTGATTTTGTGGGTGCGGAATGTGGCCAGTAAAGTATTCACAGCAGAGGATCCCAACAGTGACCGGTGAAGCCAAGGGGGGCGTTGTGCAAACCCAGTTCTGCATCGACCAACGGAGTCAAACCTGAGCACAGGGGAGGTGATACTGCAAGGCACAGTAAAGCTGAGGGCCATCGAGGCGGGAAGCTCGTGAACAGAGCAGGGCAATGCGCTTTGCACTTGTCCATCGGTGAAGGGGATCGTTGCGTCGAGCCGGTGGGGTTTGGGTGTGGTGCAAAATGAGAACCCTCATGACGGATTTTCTTCAAACTGGGAGCTAAGATGTGCTTTTGCATTGCATTTGCTGATTGGGTATGCATTGTAAGTCTCTTTCTTTATGGGTTGTCATGCGGGTTGTACAGTCCTCACGTTTTGATCCCAATATGTATGATGGTAGGAGGAAAACCTGAAATGGTTGTGTGGCCGGAGACAGTCACTTAAACTGGGCTACGTACTTTGCTGCATTTGCATACGTGTTGTTTATGTACTTGCCATCCTCTCCAGGAGGAAAATCCCAAATTTTTGTGATCCATTGGCATGATCCAACAATTTTCTACAACTTGTGAATAGAGAACCATTCTGATTTCGATTCCACCACGTGCAGTGATGTGATCGCAATTTTGTTCCTCTTGTGTGAAGACTGCACGTTTGAAGCACTTGTGTCTCTCCATGCATACCAATAATATGTATTTTATTTATTCCAATCACCTGAAGTTGTATTTGTCTCCAGGGTACCTGCTTTGTCAAAGTGCATGGACATTATCCACAACCCAGGAAGGGTTGAGTGGTCTTGAGTTTATGTTTGAAACATGGCGTGACATGTGGGACTTGGGGGACTTGGGGGACTTCTATGGTGGTCGTCCATCTCGGAATCTGAACTTGGTGTGCAGATCTGAACCTTCAGATGTGGTTGGCTATGCAGAGTTGTAGGTTTTTGTTAACATCAACATCACATGACATCAACCTCCATAAATAAATCCATGCATCTACAAACATGGAACCGCTTGGAACTGGGAATTAGGAGCGTTGGATCGCAACCTCCCCCTTCCCCAGGTAGGCTCTCCCTCCCACCTCCAGCTATTAATGCCTTCAGCGGTTTCACTTTTTCTGGGGCTGGTAGTCTGTTTTGCAAACATGAAAGGAATTTTTTTAGGGAAATGTGGACAAGTCAACTAACATTGCCCGCACTCACTAGAAGGAAAGGGGGTCCTTTCGCACACGAAAATGTCATATAAATGACAGTGTTTTGGGGCCTCCACATGTGTCATGAAGGTTTGCAGCCATGTGGCAGTACTGTCATTCTGGACCTGTGCTATTTTTGCACAAATGAGTGTTAAAAATGTGTTGTGGTTTAAGGCCTTTGACCGCGACAATAATTAATAAATTTGACGGCCGTGGTAATTAATGATCTCGATCGCCACGATAATTTATGATTATGGGGGAATCCAGAGGTACATTAATTTAATCTCATATAATATGTCTCTTTAAAAGAGATATCCATTAATAAGTGCACCCCTTGCCTCCCGAGCCTAGCCACCCTACTTCAAAGTGCCTAGCCACCTACCTACCAAGGTAGGCTAAGCCAAGGGTGGGGGCCAAGGGGTTTGATCCTTGAACCTCTTGGCTCCCACGTAGAGGCCTTAGCCACTAAGCCACCACTCCTCACATGGTACATGAGGAGTATTTAAAAGATTTGTATATAGAGGCCCCAAGTTACTCCTCATTTATTGTTTTTTATTTACTGGTTTTATTTACTATTTTTATTTACTGGTTTTACATGCTGTTTTTATTTGCTGTTTTTATTTACTATTTTTACTTACTATTTTTATTGAATATTTTTACTTACTGTTTTTACTTACTGTTTTAATTTACTGTTTTAATTTACTATTTTTTATTTACTATTTTGATTTACTGTTTTGATTTACTGGTTTTACTTACTGTTTTTATATACTGTTTTCATTTACTATCTTCTACCTTAGTAATTAATTTGTTTACTTTTGTAGATCTTCTAGCTAGATCTAGATCTAGAAGGAAGTCACCTACGTAATTAAAGATAGAACATTCTTTCACGGACTTCCTTGCCATTGAGTATTTGCTAATTTAGTGCATTTATGTTGGATGAATGTATGTAATGTCGCTCTTCTACCTTAATTAGTAGTTAATTAGGTAGGTGACTCCCTTCTAGCTAGATCTAGACCTAGAAGGAAGTCACCTACCTAATTAAAGATAGAACATTCTTTCACGGACTTCATGCATGACATTAAAGTGACACATATGTGTAAGAGTTTTAAGCTTTCGCTCGATTTTTGAGCTCCGCAACACAGTTCTTACATGCATGTAAGAATTGTGTTGCGGAGCTCAAAATTCGAGCAAAAGCTTAAAACTCCCACACAAAAGTTTTTTGTGTCATAGCCTCGTGTGCGAAAGGACCCCCTTTCCTTCTAGTGACTTGTTTGATTTTTGTTTGATTGAGGGTCTTCTTTCTGTTGGAAGACGACATTGGTTTACTTTGTAGGTTAATCCTCCATATCTATGGGATCCTATACCAGAAAACAAAAGAGCGGGCAAAGACGGAGTTTATTATTGCCAAAGGGGGCAAGATTTTAAAGAACGCATAGATTGAAGGGCTTGAATGATTAGTGTGTAAAAATTTAATGCAGGCGTGTGTGCTGTGAGGACCTTCATCTGACATCAATTTGTTTCCATTTCCTTGTGGAAGCAGCATTAAAGTGTGGTTGTTTCCTCATGGCAATATAAACCCATTTTTCTTGGGACTGAAGTGTTCCATTGATTAACTATACATTCATGCCAATGCCAACTCTTTGGGAGATCAGGTTTTGTTGTTGCCAATTGTCATGATGGTAAATGTATGGGAACCTTGCCCCAGATGTTGGTGACATACAAGGAATTGGAGCCGAAGTGATGTGCAATTGTGGGCAACGGAGCCAGAGGGTTCTATGCCCTCGCGGTTGCCGATGGCTTAGGTGGCCTGGGTTCTGGTGCTTTCAACAAGCAGCCTTGAGGTATGTATGCGTGATGCGTAGCATTGTCGATGTTGTCCGGCCATTACTGTCTGCATACAGAAAACAAAGGGGTTGTGCAACGTCATCTGTAGAACAAACCACCATGGAGTGGGTCTCTCTTTTCGGAAAACAATAATTGTTCAACATGTGCCCAACATGCAACCTCAACATGGACCGCAGTGGCGTGCAAGCTTGACCACCAACAACAGACGTGCAGAGAATAAGGATGCGCGATGAGAAAATGTGGCGCATGGAATCCGCACGGCAAGGCGGGCATGCAAACGCTCGAAGTAGGTGCCCATGCTCGTTGTGTCTATTTGGGAGACCCCTGCTGCGGTCTACGCAAGCAAGGCATTTGAGGGATTATGGCAGGCACCCTGCCAAACGGCTGCAGCCACAGGTGCGATGTTTACTACCAGGGCGCAATTTATATTTGCTTGCAGTAAGGTCTCCATGATGCATACTTGGGATGTTGTTGGTGTCGCTGTGCCAATACGCATTACATGTACAATGCCAAGAATAGCATAACAATGCACATTGCGTTGGCAGAGGTCGCATACGTGTAAGTCCTCGCGATTGAGGTTGGTAGGCGTCCTTCGTGGCCAACAATGTTCAATTCATATAACATGCTCATGCTGTGTGACAGGGTCTTGAGAGGGACAGCTCCGATGAGAAGTGGGACATTGCCTATGCGGCAATGGATCCCATTGCCCAGCTGGGATGGGGAAACCGCCATGGCGAGGTAGAGGGACCAACGGCACACCTAGTATGGGATGCGTTCCATGCAGCGGATTTGATGCACGAAGATGCGATGTTCCAAACCGGGGGAAACAACAGCAGTGGCGACGAGTGTAAGGTCGGTGTGGATACTGCAGGAGAGGAGTTTGACTCACACTCCACAAAACACAGTATATCCGCGGTGTCTGTCATGGATGGTGACCCCCAAGGTGAGTAATGCCTGCATTAGAGTCTATTGTTCAGTTGCAGAATAGAAACAGTAGGGTCCGCATCGGAGAGACCGCTCATGTGTCTGGCCAAAGTGGTTGTGCAGGACGTAGTGACAAGAGAGGGGACACACATACGTCTGATTACTAGTTAGTGGTTTGCAGACTGCGAACTCTAGAGCTCAAGTGATAGCAGCAGCAACTCCGAGGCAGATGACAGCTTAACCGAGGAAACAATGCAAGTGGATGAGAATGCCGAAACAGAGGAAAACAGTTGGGGTCCGGCGTATGCTAATGTCACGGCACTGAATGATGAGTCGCGCACCCCTTTATTTTGTGGCTCCAAACTATCTAGATTTGACACCATCCTCATGTTCATGAATGTATGTCGGACACACAAGGTGAGCAATGCATGCATAAGCAAATTGCTACACCTAATGTCAAAGGTGATATTACCAAGTCCTAACTCCTTGCCAAATAGTGAAAGGATAGCCACATCTATGTTGAGTCGTCTTGGCCTAAAGTACAACGTCATAGATGCATGTAGGAATGGGTGCATATTGTTTAGGCACGAGTATGCTGAAATGGAAGCATGTCCCGTGTGCCACGCATGTAGATTCAAAAGAGTGGGCACATCCAGAGTGCCCCACAAGGTTTTGAGGCACTTTCCTCTGATTCCACGCTTGAAGATGATGTTTTCCACTCCATAGCTAGCAACATTGATGACATGGCATGGGGCCAATGTGTCGAGTGATGGCAAGATGCGGGGGCCTTTTGATTTTGTACAGTGAGAGCATGTGAGAAGTAGATATGTAGAATTTGAAACAGATAGCAGAAATATACACCTAGGACTATGTGCAGACGGACTCAATCCGCACTCCCAAAAAAGATCCACGCATTCTTTATGCCCCGTCTTCTTGCTAAACTACAATATCCCACCTTGGTTGACCATTAAAAAGTTTTTCATTATGCTCAGCCTACTAATACCAGGATCCCATGCGATAACCGCTGACTGTTTTGATGTCTTTCTTAGACCCTTGATAGAATAACTCAAACAACTGTGGAGCGAGGGCGTCATGTGTAACGATGCAGCACGTTGGCGCGGTGAGGCCACCTTCACCCTAAAAGCCATTCTTCTATGGTGTATTCATGATTTTCCTGCGTACGCCATGATGGCGGGCACCTCCAATAAGGGATATTGTGCTTGCTCCGTATATGGTCCCAATACTCCTTCCAGGTACTCATCCCACCTATCGAAGGTTGTGTATGGGGGCTGCCACACAACCACCCACTCCGCCAGGATGTGAATGTTTTTGGAAGCGAGGAGTTGGAGGGCGAACCTCCAAGAATGGATGCCGCGAGCCACATAAGATGGGCATTTTTACGGGCGGAGTATGCAAGGTTTGGGGGCAGGCTTGGAGGCGAGGGCGATCCCATGTTGTGCTCCGGCGTGAAGCGGCTGCCACTTTTATTTACCCTGCCATATTGGAAGGTACACCTTTAAATTTCCAAGCGTGCAATGGCTGTTGATGTTCTTTCTGATGGTTTCTTAATGACGTTCTCCATCCTATCTGTGCAGGCCTCCCCATGAGACATGTATTAGATGTTATGCATACAGAAAAAAAACATTTCAAAATCTGTTTTGAAATTTCTTTTTGGTGACAAGGACACCCCCGAATCACGGAGGGACTTTGAGGACATGGGAGTTCGCCGCGAACTTTGGCTGCAACGCATTGTCAATGGGCAGACGTTTGTCAAACCACATGCTCCGTATGTATTCACAGATGCCCAAAGAAAAATCTTCATCGTAGAGGTAAGTGCCATTCGCACTCCAACATTGTATGGGAGTGCTTTATCGAAACATCTATGCAAATCGAAGTTTTCTGGACTGAAGTCTCATAATTTCCACTGCCTCATTCAACAAATAATACTAGTTATGAGTAGAACATTGTTCCAACCCTTTGAAAGAACTGCATTGATTAGGCTCGGCAAGTGTTTGAGCCGCATATGTGCGAGGGTGGTAGATAAAAACAAGCTAGGCGCTTTGAGATTGTATGTTGCGGAAACCATGTGTTATTTGGAGGTCTATTTTCCTCCCTCATTTTTTGACATCATGCACCACTACCTCATCCACTTGGTGGATGAGATTGAACTGTGTGGTCCGGTCGGTGGCTGCTGGATGTACCCGTGCGAACGTTACCTAGGCACATTAAAATTATATGTTAGAAACAAGACACACCCAGAGGCCTCCATGGCCAATGGATACGCGGCATAGGAAGCCCTTGGATTTTGCACGGAGTATCTGAATCTGCAAGAACACACCCAGCGTCACATATGGGAGAACGCAGAGGAGGAGTCTACGAAGGCCTCCGTTGTGGAGGGAATGGGGCGCGTTGTACATTTGTCGGAAATTGAGCTCGAGAGAGCGCATGACTATGTCATCAGCGAGCATGGGCAAACGCAAGCAATGCTAAGGTGAGTCGTCCTCTGCAGCAGTCACTGTCCTGTACTTTTATGAAACTCCAGTATATTATGCACGGCAAAGATACAACGCACTGTGATGCTATGTGCTCAGGAAATACAGCAGGATTGAGGCAGAAAACCCATCAGGAATACCATTCAGTAGTGGTTGCGGTCGAGGTGCGCGTTTCTAGCGGAAGAGGCTGGGAGCAACGCGATAGAATTACGGGCATTGTCGAATGGACCTTCCAGAAGGGTTTGCTCGTTCAATAGCATGACTTCATTTGATTGTCACTACCGTGTGGATTTGGAGGAGTCCACAATCCAGCATATAACCTTTGACTCTGGAATGGCAGAACTTCGGGTTGTTGCAAGTGGTGTCAATGCTAGCCAATATGGTGCATGTGTGGATCTAGTACGAGTTGGCGTATTGAAGGATATTTTGGTGCTCAGCTATGGGGATTTAAACGTTGTCCTCATGGTCGTGTCATGGGTGGCTAAACATACAGATCTGCAACCAAGGCTCTGCCGTAATGCACACGGTTTCTGGTTGGCCAACATGGCAGCCGTACCGCGGGACATCACGACACCCTACCTGCTTCCTGCACTAGCGTCACAGGTACAGAACACTCGGCACTCTGAAAATTTGCGACACATGTTACGGACTGCGCACGATGTCCATAACGACATGTGCTCAGCATTGAATATGCCACGTGCAGGTGTTCTTCGTGGACGACAAGTCCATGCCAGGTTGGTGTGTCGTGCTCAAAAAGGAGGCCAGGGGGAGGCGTATAAACTCCACAGAAGTCGAGCATGTGCTTGGGCAAGAGGAATCAATGGGCGATAGACAAGCATTTTCATAAATGGAGGCAGGGAGGAGGAGGAGGGGTGTGCAACATCGTCCAGGATGACACGCATCATTCGCGTGTTGGATCGTCACAGTAATTTCTATAGCAGAGGTACATGCAATTGATGCGTGCCATCTTTGAAACTTCTTGACACGCAACTTGTGGACAGAAACTGGGATTTCGAAGTGCAGTTACGTCCCCGCAAGGGCGGTCTGCTGCAACATTTTTGTTGAAACGCACTCCAACCATCCGCCTCCGCATATGTGCAAAGCATGGTTTGCGCATGGCAGGTTTGAGTGGCACAAGTTCTGGAAATCCATCCCAAGAAGGGAGTGTGGCTCCAAAGTGCGGCAGGTGGGGAAACGAAGCGGAATTGTATGTGGCGGAGAACATGGGTTGCAGGTTTCTGTTCAGTCCGAAGTGAAGTCTTCTCTGGGGGGTCCCCATGCAAGTTTAACTCTTGTTTCGGTATGTATTCTTTGAGTGCAACATACATGAAATGAAAAACAGAAGATGGCAATCATAGGGCACGCAACAAAAAGACTTATGCGCCATGTCATGTTATTGCAGGTCCATTGTCTGTGGTGGTGTTGTGCATGCTATGTATACATTGTTTTGCATTCTATGGAGGTGTGAAAGCACAAGTGACACATCTGTGGATTCAAGGACTGGGACGACGCAAGGGAAAGCACACAATGCCACAGGGAGCGTGCGCGGAGATGGTTGTGTCTATGGGGGCACCGAAGATTGAAATGCAATAGGGAACTGAGCAAAGAGTGTGGGCCTTGCAGATGGCGAAGGCATGAAACAAAAGGATGCAAATGCGGTCTTGAACCCCGTTGCGCTCGTAAACATTGTGCGCCCGCAATGGCCTTTCACTTGCAATGTGCTCCCGCACGGTGGGCAAGCTGTCGGTGATCTGCGTGTGTATACAATTGTTGTACAAGCTCCTGGCAATGCAAATGTTGGCAGTCCATGCCCAGGTAATTTTGAACTCCGCACTGTTTGCTCCGATGATAATTCCGTGTGCATTGCAGTTCTACACGTGCGACATTTTCATAGAAGAGCATGGAACAACCCAATACACCTGTTGTGGTTGCTCTGCTGAATGCAGCAGACATGAATCTCAAATAGCAGTATGATATGCATAATTTTTTGCCCTGTAATTCATTAGCATGTGCTCTCCGCAGGCTGTTGATCTAAGTATGCAGTCATTTGTCACATACTTCTACTTCGACATTCCCCACTGGATTGTTTGAATATTGTAGTTGGGACCAAAGCGCGGTTGTGGACCGTGGAGGCACACAGGTCGTCGCATAGGTACGGGCACTCGCGACAACAAGGGCAACACGATTGCTCGAAGACAATGCTCACTATCTTCAGTGCGTGTGTGCAGGGTCTTGTTTCATGAGCAGCCGGATATGGCATGCCTGTGGGGTGCCATGGACATTGCCAGTGCAAAATGGCTGGGAGGGACTTGTTTGAAGGCAATGGGTTGCATTGGACATGTAGGAAGGCCATGGGCCGCGTTGCTCATGAAGCAGTGCAATGCACTGCCCTGGACACAGAGCTTGCTGATGTGCTTTTTTGGACATGTAGCCAGTGTAGTGTTAAGGTGGCGGCATAATAGGAAGGGGATGAATCGCAAATGAGCCCCTAAACAGCCAACCATTGTAGAAGACAGACGCAATAAGAAAAACATGTATACAACAGTTCCAAATGACATTCAATACAAGCTTCAATCATGTGCGAATAATGTGTGTTGGCCATTTCTGTTCTCGTATTGTTGTCATTGTTGTGGGGTTCAAAGTGCACAAGAAATACAAATACCCACGTATAATACTCTATATGTGCATCTAATACTCTGCATCACCCCAAAAAAATACAAATCGAAAAGTGTGCTATACGAAACGTAGTATACAGTATGGTATTGACACATCGTATCCGGGAGACCATAAATTATATGCTGCATTATAAACGGATGGGAAGGTGGTACCCACCCATTACAGGTTGTCAAATACGTAGCAGACGCCCGGTCATTAAAGGTGCCCGCATTTAAACCAGTGCACATTCAAGTACGAATTAACTTAATTAGACGCCATAATGTAAGAGCATCCAGTGAACTGGGCCCTCATAAAACACGACATGGTGTGCAAATTTTCAGTCCACATGCAATTGCAGTACCCATGAGGGCGACACTGCCAGGACAATATTTTTACAGACAGAAATATTGAATGCGGAGGTTTGTTCATTAGCTGATTTTCACCTAATCCCAGGTGAAAACACCGGGCAGTGTGCAAATAAACGACACAGTGGGCCCTGCCTGTCAGGCCAGCCTGTCGTAGGGACCCTGCATTCTAGTAGTGTCTCAACACAAGTCCCAACCAAAAAGTGGTGTCATGTAAGGTAGAGGGTGCTTAAACCAACACTTTAAGCTATTGCACATACATATGGGTATGTGGTTGATATAAAAATATATATATTCATATTAGCCTTTGGGCTAAACATAGGTATCAAGAAAGAAAAAATATTTTTAGTCTCAATTGAATATTTGATGAATATTCAAAGTCAAAACTACTAGCTTCCTTAAACCAATCCATAGGCCCCGTGTATGGCAACCTTGCATATGATGAGGACCCCCACCTTCATTGCCTAGAACCATCACAACATAGTTGGGTACTAGACCCAAACTACATCAAAGCCCAAGTAGTAATGGTATGCAAAGCCACACGGCGACCTCCATGATCCCACCCGGTTCGCTTGCAAAACCATCACCTTGCATCCTGGGAACCGATCGCCTTGCATCCCGGGAACCAACCCCCTTGCATCCCGGGGAATGACCCTTTTGTGCTTTGTGGGCCTACCTCCTTGGCGTTATGAATAGAATGGCTAGAATAGGCATTGACAAGCCACCCTAATCCCACCTTGAACCAACCCGAGATAGAGTGGAGCCCGTTACCTACCCTACATGGAAGTAGTGGAGGCCGCTATGAGGTGGCACCACTAATGGCACCTAAAACCGTCACTACGTGGGCCCAAACACTCCTACACCGCCGGGTAACGGTTCAAGGTTGTAGAGTGTTGGCAATTGGGAGGCGTTTATAGGTGTTGGTTTTGGATGGGGTGTTGGATTTAGCACCCTCTACCTTAGGTATCCGTGTCATACTTGGGGCTTGGGACCCCGTGTGAAGTGGTAAGTCCCAACTTTCATGATCTCAACGGCTTAGATTACATGGATTGACCTCAAGTGACTTGGGACTAGGACTTGGAATTCCATGTGAATTGGCCCCTACGTTGTCTGGGCTTAGTACTTGATCACGCTCAGTTTCATAGTCAATTGCAAGTTGCGTCTTAATCTTGCCTCACAATCTTGGGCAACAAAAACAACAAAAATTGTTGCTAGGATCATCACAAAGTAGGAGATCTTTCTTCCTTGAGATCCCGGGGTGGCAACTCTCCTTTGAACTTTGTGGCAACAAAAGAATGTGACCGACAAAGTGTGAACACATAGAGCAAGCAAGTGGAAGAGAGAAGAAAGGAGCCCCCTCACGGCCCACAAACCCTAGACTATGAACCTGCGCGTAGTCCCCTTGGAAATTGCCCTTCTTAGAAATTTCCATAAGATAAATCTATTTTTTTTAAATTATAAATTTCGAGAAAGGAAATCTAACATTGGGATCTGGATGGTGACCTTGCATAAGAAAAACTACTTAAAATAATTTTAGAAACAAAACAGTATAGAGGAGAGGAGTCTAGTGTGATGCCTAACCCTAACCCCACTCCTTGCAATGTTCCTCACCTTTTTCAGGTTCCAACCCCCTTGAAACCCTAGGAAACATCTCACAAGTGATTCAAGTTTTGCACACCTAGAGCAACCTATATTATATGTAATTATTTTACAAATTTTACCCATAATTAATATATGAGACCCTATATTTTATCGCACATAGTTTCTATGTTTTTTGCCAATGCCCCCCCCCCTCCGAGGATGCAATCATTAAGTTACATCCTCTAGATGAAAAAGTGTTCAATGACATTCTCATTGAAAAGTATAAGTGGATTGTATATATAATAAAGGCTTATTTCTTTCATGACTCATATTTTGTATATGTAGTGGATACATACACATTGAATTGAAAAGTGTGGTATAAATACACGAGTCCGTTTTCTAGCTTACCATTAGTACGTATACATTTGTTTTTCTCCCGGGGGTGGGCTCTTCATACCACATACAAACTAATGTGAGTGTAAGAAGAGGTATTATTTGAGGCATTAGCACACATAGTATACATAAGGGAGAGGTATTGTTTTTCTCTAGTGTGTACATCTAGAAAGGCTAGTAATTTTTCTGCAGTAAAGGTAGATGTACAAAACGGGGTGCTAAGATTTAGAATTTTTTTTGACAATAGATGTGTTAGTTTCATCCAATTCATGTTTTCATCCATTATTGTCGTATGGTCAAAGTCCTCAACGACTATCATGTATGTTCTTGTTAGGGTTTGCATTTGGGTTGTAGGTTTTTACAAACTAGAGGCTCTTGAAGTGCTCTTTGAGTTTGGGCTTCCTTGAGTTATGCTCTCCGGTTTGTGACTACGTTATTGTGCTCCTGTCTTTGTGTGTTTGATACAATCATTGAGTTACATGCTATGAATGAAAATGACTTCTTCATAGGAAAGAGAAAGTGGATTTCATGTGCAATGAAGGCATGTTCAATTTATGATACATATTTTGTATATGTAGTGAAGGCATTTATCACATCAAATTGAAAAGCCTTTAGTATAAATACATGAGTCCAATTCCTAGCACGCCGTTAGTACGTATACACTTGTGTTTTCTCTATAAACTTCTCAATATAGGGGGTTGAATTTCATAGTGACCCTACACATCTTTTAGGTTTCCAATAAAGAGTCCACCCCTTGAGTGTGTTCAATATTGAGCCACATGGTAGTCTTTCATTAATCCGATGTGTACATTATAGCTCAACATCAAAAAAGATGAATTAAGAAGCAAATTACAATAAGAACTTATGAGTTGGTTTTTGGTAAGCTTGTAAGTAATATGAATCTTGTTTTACCTCTACATCACATTTTTAGATGTATTTTTTTTTCAACTTGTGCATGTTACAACCATGTGCTACAAGTAGATGAATGGGTGGGCGGGTTGGTATGTAGGTCGATATAAGGACACAAAATATATGCAAAAGTTTCAATCCCCAAAAATATAATACGTGTAAAACTATGTCCACATAATGAGTACCATTTTTTCATGAAATTTTGAAGTGTAAAAATTGGTGTTTATCATAGAAATAAGAATAATAACAAATTCAAAACATATTTAAGTGAAAATAAAAAATAAAATTTGAAAACTGATGTTTTCAAATTTTTAAAACCTACATGACATCTTCTCCCTCGCCCCTTGTCATTTACCTTGCAAGCTCCCATGTCAGCACAACATGATGCCTCCATTGTTTGGTTAGCTATGGCACAACTTTTAAAGACAACCATGGTAAACTATGCTTGGGGCATTTGGATAGTAAATTTATTTCTTTGATTACGCATCAAGTAAGTAGGTATGGTGGGTCCACTTGGAGAGTACAAGCACCCAATTGCTTTAGTGACCTCCATTCGAAATAAGTATTATTGTTTCAAAGGCATGCTATGTACTTCAACCTGAACATTAGTTATGTTATTATTCTAAAAACTTAAAACATGTCTCGTTGGTTGGAAAAGACAGAATGTCATTGAACAATACTATCCACATTGGGGGGGGGAGTATGTAACCACTGTGGATTTGTCAGCCATAAACCCCCACCCTTTTGCGTTTGTAGTCCGGGTGGAAGTCTATGGCTCACATGTCCTTGTTGACCCTTAGCCTCGTAAACTCCATACCCATGCTCCAATAGATTTAAATACAAAACACACTCTTTTTTATTAAACCCTATGGGGCATTAGCATTGAAAAATACTTGCGCGCCTATGATGATTACACACACAACCACACTAACACCTTCTCCCTTTCCTAATCTACTACATGATACGTGTAAAATTCTACTGGCTACTCTAACTCCTAGAGGCCCAAGGCAACCCCCCACACATTGGGATTCCTTAAACCTCACTTAACTATACTCCCACTAATCCCACTTCTTACTTAGCCCTACACCCTGGAGTTGCCTCAAGTTGGCTCGAAGCCGCACCTTGGTCCCAATCAAATTCAGCTACGAGTAACTGCCTGGATTCAAATTAGATTGCCGAGAGGCTCGCCCCTGGATTCACATCAGACTGCCGAGAGGCCTCGCTCCTGGATTCAAATCAGACTGCCGAGAGGCTCGCCCTTGGATTCAAATCAGACTGCCGAGAGGCCTCGCTCCTGGATTCACATCAGATTGCCGAGAGGCCTCGCTCCTGGATTCACATCAGACTGTTGAGAAGCCTCGCTCCTGGATTCACATCAGACTGCCGAGAGGCTCGCCCCTGGATTCACATCAGACTGCCGAGAGGCCTCGCTCCTGGATTCAAATCAGACTGCCGAGAGGCTCGCCCCTGGATTCAAATCAGACTGCCGAGAGGCCTCGCTCTTGGATTCACCCGAGCGTGTTCAGCTCCTCGCCAACTTCGACTAGCCTCGTCCTCGGAAGCTCTCCCTCAGAAGAACTCCGGAAATCCAGCAAGGATCATGGCCTTCTCCCCATGCTCTCCCGGCATTAACCTTCCCCTACCTCTACTTAGACCCCCCACCTTCTAAAACAACCAACGACTTAGCCCAAAAACAAACACTCACCTCAGCCTTGAGCCACTTGAACCAAAAATTCACTAACTAACCTAAACTAATCACTCATCTTTGATTTTCTTTTTCTTTTCTTTCAGCGATTGCACTCGACTACACAACCTTAACACAACTCACTTCACTTTTGAAACTTCACCACTTCCTAGTTTTTAAATCAATTCAAACAATTGTCAATCCTAATGTTTTGTACCCAATAAAGTTTAACTTAAATTGTGGGCATGAATTCATGCTCACAGGATTGCAAGGGAATCTTGACTTCCAATGTTCATAAATTGCAATAGCATCCTTATGTATTTGTTAGTTTACTGAAAAAATTTGTGATTTTTTTTCATATATGTCGAGGGTTTCAAGTGCTCGAAGTATTTGTTACAGGCACTTCTACCCCCCTTCTACCTGACTTGTGGAAGGCTCGTTGAAAAATGGAATCCTACAATGTGTCCCCTCTAAATTTGAAACATGCTATGATGTTAGAGGAAATATTTAGATATGTATTAACATGACTCTTAGAAATATATAATGTATGTTGTGTTTATAAGACATTAAGGTTTGTTTCACCAACATGTGTTGGAATGACCTATATAAACGGATTCTTTTTCAAATTAGAAAGTAAGCAGGTGTTGACCTTTTAGTTGTTTTGCACTCTTCTAACAAAAAACGTAGAATTTAAGTATATGTGGATTTATGCATGATCTTTTGGACAATCCCAACCGTCAATAAGACGTACACTAGATCGCAAAACTACACAAATATGATGGTTGACAAACATGGAACACAAGCATTCAAAGTTGTGGTTGTTGTGTTGTTGCTTTGTTGTTGTCGTTTGATATGTTTGTCCCCACAAATACACATCCCTTACTATTTTTGAGCAAGTGGGTTGTCCAAATATACTTAAATGTCAGTTAAGAATATAAAGTGTGCTTAGATTGTGTCTTTAGAATAATAAGAATACATAGATATGACACAATTAGAAGCCTCTTGATGATAGGACAAGGTGCTTTAGAACAATGCAAAATCTTTAATAAACTCATGGACCCGTTTGATTGTTATTGTCACAACCTCAAACTTCTTTTTGCTTGAGGAGTGGGGTGGGTTGAAGACGGCGGGAAGCGGTTACGTTGTAAGTCAAAAAATGCCGTTTACCGTTACTTATAGTCAACCATTTCAATACGGTATAACTTATAATGTAACATGTGTTCTTGCATGGCACTCATGGGCTAAGTACTTCTCGTCCAATCGGGGCCGGTTTACCCTCTACCGTTTATCCTATTCACTTGTCACGTACACTACTTGCGAAGGCCATAAAATATATGCCTAGAGGTCCTCAAAGTGTCATGTCCACTAATTGTCAATATGATGATACTATTCATCAATACAACTTTTTCTTTTAAAGTACAAAATTATTTACATTATGACATTTAGTGTGGCGCCTTGGGATACTTGAGTTGATAGTTTTGCATTTAGTAAGCAAGGGAAATTTAGGGAAGATATTTTGTAGCATACTAACGCCAAGTGTCATTGTGTACATGTTAGTCAACTCGTAGACAATTGAATAGGTAGACATCTCACAACATTATTGAACATACTCATGCCAAGATATAAATAGGCGCACTTGAACGCCAAGTGTCATGAGGTGACACTAATGTTGTTGGAAGTTGTTGGTCATTAGTGTAACCTAGCATACGCCTCAAACTAGGGTAAGTGGCACTATCACGTACATTAGACTAAATACCTTAACGCTGTAGTGACCAATGACCAGTGACCATGACCACCACCATCGTTTTTTGGAATCTCTCATTAATTCATAAATGAGTGGAGGTCCCACTTCGTTCTACACAAGGTCACCAACAGAAGAAGTGACCATGGGTGAGCATGTCAAAAAGTGGATGAGAGATTGGCATGGAATCGTACATGTCAAGAGATGGATTTGTTTGGTGGTCACTCGGATTTTGCAGTGAGAAAACCCAAATAGGTTGTTTGAGCGGAAAATAAGGTGACCATGTCAGAAGAAGGTAGTAAAAGTCCATTTCTCTTCTATTTGAGAGATGTATTTTTATTTTAGAAATGTATAGTTTTAATAAACTCAAATGTTCGCATGTATTTGGTTTTGACTTTTTTTATTGTTAGTTTTCATTAAAAACACTAAGTCCCACTCTAAGTGCGCTTTACACTATGTCATGTGACCAAGGCTTTCAAAAAGTGATGTGGATTTCTCTAGTCATGGTCTTCGAACCGTTGACCATGACCACAAGGTATCCTCAATCATATTCTTTTCTCATGGCCATTGGTCACATGTGTAAAATGACCCTCATACATAGCAAGAGGAGATTGTTGTATATGAGCGAGCCTCTCATCCATCTATATCAAGAACATGTTTCTTACAGAGTGGTTGTTGATTCATCTCAAGTGGGTTTCATTAGACTAATTCGAGTTATTTATGACATCCAATAAAAAGGAATTTATGTTCTACATACTATTTTCATTGGATGAATGAGGTATGCTCAAAAATAACTCCTCTTGCCCCACTCCATTGCCATACTATAGGGGAATTGTTGTCCAAAGAGTATGTTTGAATCATCCATTTTAAATTTTTGTGTGTTGATAAACTCGTGGTTCATAACATCCTTCAACTAAAGGGAAGATCATGTTAAGTTGCATGTTAGGATCAAGATAGGCATTTGTTGGGATATGGAAAAAGCTTCAGTTTGAATTTTAAATTTGCAATGACAAAGGAACTAGGTTGAACTTAAAATAGAAAGAGAATCGCTGAAGAACGTTATGTTTGTGTATCCATTTGTATCGTGCTATATCAATTTGAGGCCAATTTGACTCTACATCCGATGTCCAATTAGTGATAATTGCTTAACTATAGAGTAATGTTAGCACCGTATCAAAATGAGAGACCAACTCATAAGTATACATTTGTTGTCACCATTACCATACTATATTAGGGGATTTTTGTCCCCCAACACCTACCATTCAAGGGTGTAGTAAAAACATTTCCAATGCAAGTATTTAATGAATCACATTAAAGAAATCTCCATAAAATAAATCGAGATTGTTGACCATAATTTAGATATTAATTTGACTAAACGTAGTAATCCCTTGACTCTACAAAGAAATCATCATTTTCACCTTCACGATGGTAGGTGTTGTGAACATGCACCCTTGTAACGTACCTCTATTCATGCACATTAAACAATTCATAAACATCAAATTCTCTTAGAGACTTGCCTCATGAATAAGCAATCTTTCATTCATCGACTTCCCATTCATCCACGCTCCTTAGTCTTGGACATTCATCCCTGCAATTTTCCCCCATCCTCAATAATACATGTCCCAATTAGTCCATTACAACCCTACTATGGGTACCCAACCCTAGGTAATTGAAATTGTAACCAATTCCATGAGCTCAACCCCTTTGGCTACTAGCTGGGGCGAAACAACCCGTACATTGGTTCATTGGGGGCAAGGGTTTAGGCACCCAACAAAGAACGAGTGTATGGGTTGGTTCGCCCAAATCTTTGCTTACTAACGTGTCAGTGTTTTGATTTTGAAATGGGCTGTGAAATTGTCTCTCTACTTGACAGAAAACTAGCCAGGTGGTCAAGCACCTCATGTGTTCCAAAAAATTAAAAAAGTTAAAAAAAATTATAAAGAAGAAGAAGAAGAAGAAGAAGAAGAAGAATGAAAGCATGCAATTACCCACCTATTGTATATTTACATGTTGAGGCTTATTGTAGCTTTATGAAGTACATTTGCATTGGGCTTAGGTTGCCTTCAAACACAGCCCAACAAAATCCCGTGCTCGTACATGCGAAGACCACAATGGCTATAATGCAAGTGGATGGTGGTGGAAAAGTTGCACTAGTGCCACCCGTGCCACCCCAAAGTGCAAATTATTGGAAGATTGCCATTGACTAAGGGACACAACTTTTAGGAAAGCAAAGTAGTCTAGGGGTCCCAAGTTCTTTGAGAAATTATAAAACTCTCAACCGGTGTAGCAACTCCAAGTAGAGCCGCTCCTTCATAAGTTGGACATCGTAACATTATTAAGTCGCCATGCGCTTTTACGCGGGCTCTAGAATAATTGGGGCATTGTGCCCCAATTATTTCAACACTCTACACATCACTGGGAGCTTGAGGCTGAATCTTAAAGTTGATGATCACGTGTGTCTTGACACGTGTTACTTCAAACATGCACAATTACTTGCTACGTGCAGTTATCTATCAACCCACTCCCCATTTTGGTGGGTGCTAAGTTCATTGTGAAACATATGGATTGTAGGGTTCGATCATGCTAGGTGGGCCAGGGGTTGTAGTTCAATTAGGTTTACATTGCATCATTTTAAAACCAAAATAACTTGTTGCAGATGCAAAATAAACATTGTAATAAGTCTTCATAGCATTATGATAATAAGCATATAGATGACGATTATTTGATAATGTAAGAAGAGGAAAAAAATATGAAGTTTGTCTATTTACCTGCTTTGGAACCCAAACATGTTGAATCTAGAATCATGGAAGATTTTGGCATAAGGGTGATGTTGAGTGTGCAATAAATCTAGCATCACCAAATAACCATTAAAATTGGTGTCCCATGTTAATTACAATGTCCTTCCCGATTTTTCATGCAACACCACGTGAAATATGACACCATTTCTAAGTAGTTGCCACCCGATGATTGCAAGACAATTAATGTGGGTTGATGATGAATAGTGTGGGCCACACCAACTCACATTTAAAATGTACCGAACTCGAAAAATGTCTAACAAGCTTTATACAATCGATACATTGAATCGGAAACACCTGTCACTACCAACTTACATGTTATGAATCCTAAACAACATAATGTGGGGAATGTCACTCAGACTGAATGTGGGGAATATCTCGGAATACTACGTGGAATACCGACAGTCCCACATAACACTGTTATGGATCTGAATAATGTTAACAACTGTCTTGCATCGATGAAAACATATATACAAATGATAAATTTACAACTTTCCGAGTGATGCATGATAACTTTCCACAACTCATAATAGGCTTAAGTTATAGTGAGTTTGTCTTTGGAATCTCCAACCACCGATTATGGTAGTCTTCAATGATTGCCATTAAAATGTTAGGTTACTATACGTATGCATGTAGACGGTATCTTTGAAGTTAAGGTCACTTGCAACTTCGAGTCCAAGTTTTCTGTAAAAGAAAAGCTCCTCTAAAGTCCAGTACCAAGCTCGAGCTCAAGTTGTTAGGTACAATAAGGCCATGTTGCCGTAAACCTTTAGCCTCATCAACGTGAATGCAAGCACTTTGTGAGGCACTACATTCTCGGGTTGTATGTTAAATAACAACACACACTCTTTTTGAACTTAGCTGGCTGTTTCCAAGAAGGTGTTTCACACTATGCCCTTATTGATTGTCCTTCGCCGCATCTCCTTAATTAACAAGTTCAAGTCGGTGAACATTCAATTTGGCCGGTTTAACGGTAGGGTAATATATTATATTACATTTCACAATTTCACTCATTGGACAATTTTTAAATGACCGTGATATTTTACATCCGACATAGGCCCCCGCAAAAACCAACAACTTTTGGTAACTTGAAAGGCCCCATGTATCTGATAGCCAACTAGAGTTCGACTTGAAGTGACAAATGCGTGGAAGGCAATGCATGTTGAGATCGTTCATTCTTTTTCTCATTAAAAATGCAATTCTTCACAGTTGAAGATAAGCGATAACTTATCATCTAATATGTAGGTGAAGGTTCAAAAGCGCCTCGATTTAGAGCTTTATACTAGCCCTACCATCATACCCCCTACAACTATATTGACGTAGGGTTTTTTGCAGCCATATTTTAAGGGACAACAATTAGATGCCCACCTCTTTGAGCTACACCCTATTACTATTACCCGAGGTGAAAATGCAATCAATTCTATTACATCAATAAGTTCTTTAAGATAATTTGATCTCAAAATTAACATCAAAAATCCGAAATTAGTATAGAGGAATCCACACGAAATGTGTAAACCACAAATCAATGGGGGTCATGTTTTTACCATACCTAATTTACCTCAGTAATAATAGTGGGCCCGCTCAAAGAGGTGGGCCCTCTAGCCCTGGCCATGTTAAGGGGTCTGGTAAAAACCCTACCCCCTATATGTTTGTGGTTCTTCTTTTCCCAACCACTCACAGGCCAGAAATTATTAGACCTATTACGCCTACGTTAATCTCGTTCAGACCGCCTAGAACGCACGCAGGTCTATGGAAAATCTACTTGGATGCGTGAATAAATAGATCTATGAAATGGAGCATCGGCAGAGGAGAAATCTACGAAATTCGGGAGCAGCTGGATGGCGGCGCTGCGTGGGCGCGGGTGCAGAGTTACGGCCGGCCTCTGTTTCTCGGGGATGTCTTCGACGAAACTCTTCTTATAAGTTCTGCCTGTACAGAGTGCGATGACTGATCGTAGCAAATGCAAGAAGAATAAATAGATCCATCATTCCACGGAACGATAATCGACGGAGCTCGTATTACAGAGAATTTTTTGCTTAACTTACATTTCTGGTTTCGAAATGTGGGACGTTCTCACTTGCTTCTTCGTCTCGTGAGAGTTTTGGGAAGAGGTTTTGGAGACCTTTCTTGTCGCAAACCGGTAGAAGAGCTGGCAAGTGAATTTCTGAGCGCCAATGATTTGCCCTCAGGGGTCCTCAGTGTGAGCGAATTTAGATATGGCCAATTGGTGGTCCCGCTCACTCGATTGACGAAAGAGTCTGATGAACGGGAGGGGTAGTTCTTGATAAAATACAATTGTGGCAGAGTGACATAAGGTGCATTGGCGGTTGGTTTTGCTTGACTTTCGAGTCGCTGGCTCTAATCACTGATCAGGTCTCTGTCGCCTCATCGCCCTTATCACTGTAGTGTTTATTCTGCTTCTCTTCTTGTTGAGCGAACAGGTTGTTGTGTAATCATGCTAAATTAAGACTATTGCATGATTATCCTGGTGGCTTCTGGATAGTGATTTAATGCGAGTATGGCTGCTGAACCTATACCATGCTTGCATTAATGCAAGTGTGATATATTATCCTGGTGGCGTTCCGGAAAGAGATTGGTTAAGTGAAATTGTGATTAAGTGGAATGCGTTGCTACTCTTCTGGTGCTAAATTGATCGAGGCGCACTTCAAAACTTGTATGTCTTTTTCAGGTCGTCTGCTGCAATGCTTATTGTTCGGTTCAATTACTATTTTTTCATTCTCGCGCTATTGCTTTGGTGTGTGCGGAACCTCCATTCTCCCGTCATTCGATCGATTCCTTGAGCGAATTGTATGTTTCACAATATTGAGCTCATGTGCACTTTTTAATTTACTATCCTCCAACCGCAGCTCTGTTTCCACGCTCCTGTGCTTCGGCGGTCAGGCAAAGGAATTTCTCCATACGACTACTGAAAGTAAGGACACCTACAATGATATAGACTGACTTCTCTGAAATTCGCAAAATGCTGTTCTGTGTTCCTGTGGCGATATCATGCGTAACGCTAAGGTCAACAACCAGGACAGGCAGTTAGGTAGGAAAGTATTGTACAGTGCAGCTCCATTGCGAGGGACTTTCTCGATACTTCTATCACTTGCACTTCAGAATTTCTCTCCTAAGATTTGGTGCATTTCTGCTGCGTCTGGTAATATTTCTGTTATTTGAAGACAAACATGTAATGTAATATCCTTTTTTCACGGCGTAGTAGTAGCTCCGGTGATTGATAACAGTTGTGCACATAACGATCCCTATGATCTTCATTTCCTTCAACAGCTCTTTCCGGCAGTCCATCAGAGTCAGTGTGAGGACGCAGTTTGGTTGAAGAAATGCAATCCGTTTCCAATACGCTTGTCTTGTTGACTCGCGGGGATGCAACCGAATACCTTAAAATCAGTTCGGAATCATTATAGTATTTTCTTTCTGCTCCGGTGCTAAGTAACCAGGACTTTCCACTGCATGCAGCTTTGCCCTCCATCACCTTAATTTCCTAAGGTTGGCCCGTAATTGAACCTCCCTATTTAAATCCTCGTCAATTGGCCTTGAAGAGCGAGCCTTGAGGGAAGAGTATAGAATTCTGTACAGTGGAAAGCCTATTGGCGTGGAACACTAATCCTGGACGAAAGAAAGCGTGTAATCAGCTAAAGTGTGGAGCCTATCATTCATTCTTTGTGGTAGTGTTCGCTTATAAGCTTCCGCGTGAGTATTTCAAGTAGGTTGTTGAAGAAGGAGAAATGCAGACTGGTTCACTCTTCCCTTCGTAAGCATGTAAGTAAACGTCCAAGTATGGCAGTCGTCTCGTTCACTGATACTGGAGGAATTCTCGTTTTTCGTAGTCCTCCTATTTCGTGCGAATCTCCTGTTGCTCCTCTTTACCGAATTACTGTCCTTCTCGATTGGTTTTAAGAATCAATTTGCCAAGATTTCTTACAAGCTGAAGTTGGAATTTGCGTTTCCTGCTGAGCGATCTGCTATCAATTCTGTCAGTCAGGTTGCACCGCGCATAACGCTCTTGGAATGTCTTCGAAATTTCGGTCTCCAACCCAAGTTGATAATTCTTTTCATTAACATGATCTTCTCCATTCCTTCTCCTCTGCAGGTGTACTGGATGCATGGGCAAGAAGTCCGTTCTCTTCGCGAAGGCCATTGAGGACCTTCTAAGTCTATGAGAGGAGAGAGATTTCGTAAAGGGGATGGGAGAGATTGTCGAAATGAGGAACGATATCGTCAAGTTCCTTGCCTCAGCATTGATTTTCTTATGTTTTTCCACAAAAGCAGGTGATCGACCACCCTTGATATTTCAAACCTCCTAGTTAAACTGCCACATCAGTCCAGCAAGCAGTACTCGTTCTTGTGATGAAATGCTTCACTAAGCTAAGGCCTGTTCAATTGTTCTTTTGTTCTAGAATTAACCTGTTAATTGTCATGTGCACAGTATCTTACGATCCTTTGGATCCAAATGGTAACATCACTATCAAGTGGGACATAAATTCATGGACGTCCGATGGCTACACTGTGAGTCCTTTTTACCTTCCAAAGGGTGTCATTGAATAACTTCTTGTGAGGTTCTTCTGAAATGCGAACTATTCAATCTAGAAGCTTCTCTTTCATTAAGTAAATTTTGTTGTTGCGTTACTGAAATTGACTTGAAGAAATTAGTGTGTAATTTACTAAATTCTAGTCATATTTCTTGTTGCAGGCAACGGTCACCATTTTCAACTGGCAGCAGTACCGCCATATTTCTTCCCCTGGTTGGACACTAGGGTGGGCGTGGGCAAAGAAGGAAATTATTTGGAACATGGTCGGAGCACAAGCAACCACTCAAGGTGACTGCTCTCAATATCACACCGATCCTCTGCCCCATTGCTGTGCCCCGAAGCCTTACATTGTTGATTTGCTACCGGGTGTGCCTTACAACCAACAAGTCTCGAATTGTTGTAGAGGGGGAGTTATTTCATCTCTTGTGCAAGATCCGCAGACTGCACTCTCTGCATTCCAGATTACAGTTGGCAATTCAGGTTCCACAAATACAACTGTTGTGTTGCCCAAGAATTTTACCTTACAGACCCCTGGACCTGGGTATACTTGTGGGCCTGCAACAAAGGTCCCTCCCAGCCAGTTTCTTGACGCGGACAAAAGGAGAGTTACACAAGCATTCAGTAAGTTCATTTCTCCTTGTGACTCGATTGTCGAGCCAATCTGCCTTCAATAATTTTAATTCCTTACTGACGTGTACAGTTTATATGTAACTTACACCTGAAGATACTGTGACGTTGTGATAGTCTGGACGTTAATTGGACTGATGCAACTTGCATGTGATAACGGTAGGTTGTTTGCCTCGGTTTGTTTTCCGGAGTCACGTACCATTCTCCCAAAATCTCATCTATCCGCTGGAAACCAGACCGGTTTCTCTCCATTCTCACTTCTGGAGTGCATTATACAAGCACGATTGTGGATGTAATTTTACGTTCCTAACTCAAGCTAAGCACGCTAAGTGTAAAAGCGAGCAGGTGATGTAAGGAGTGTTAGCAGTGAACATACCATTGAAGATCACGGTCTCCTACACTAGTTTTGGCATCTTGTAATGGAAGAAGAAAAGTGGAATGTCAGATTATGTACACTGTTTGCCTCCACATTTTTAAAGTAATGGAACGAGACTAGTTATTTCTTCAATAGGGGATCTGAAATATGCAAATTTCGGAGGCAGGGTACCCTCCATGCCAATACAGGTACTTGGAATCAGAACAAGCAGTGATGGTCTCGTTTGTTCCTGTAACTGGGAATCACGAATATGCACAGGTTGGTTAAACTGACGTGTTCCTATCCGTGCAGTGACGTGGAATGTAACATGCACATATTTACAAAACTTGGCCCAAAGTGCGCCGAATTGCTGTGTATCCTTTTCAACATTTTACAACTCGTCTGTCACTCCTTGTGCTGAGTGCGCTTGTGCTTGCCCATCCAACGCCACTGTGGCTGCATTGACTGGAGCATCAGCAGATTCGACCACACAGACCTGTATTGATCCGTAAGCGTCACACTCTCCCAATTTTCAAGGCCTCTATCTGCGCTCAATGTCAAGCTTTGAGATTCATGCTCTGTCTTATAATGATAAAAGCCTGTTTCCAATGAAATAAATACTTCCCACCCATAATTTTGGAACCTTTCATCCAAATCCTCAAGAATCTCATGGACATGTTATCGGGAGTGTCCAATCTATGCCACTCACTACTGGAATCCAATGGATTTAATGTCATATTCGTTTGTCAACTTTGTGACATTCTTAGTTCCACTGAGAGAAAGTGTCATATTTGTGACATTATTGTGCTCAATAAGCTGACATTGACGCATTCAAAACGCATTAGTGACTTCTCAGACCGATACTTGGGGTGTTTTTGTCCTTAACGTGGGTGAAGTGTTGGTAAAGTTCAAGCCTCTCGAGCGTGTTTGGTTACTAACGCAAGGCATGCATCTCAGGAATACACCATACAAAAGACTTCCGGCTATAAGCACAGGGGTCAACAGTCAAACGAATGTACCTGACACGCTATATTGCACTAAAGATATGTGTCCAGTCAAGATTCATTGGCATGTCAAGACCAATTATCAAGAATATTGGCGGGTGAAAGTCACCATCACAAACCGCGATTTCTCTCGCAACTTCTCACAATGGACTCTAACTCTTCAGCATCCAAATTTTGACAATTTTACGGAGGCCTTCAGCTTCAACTACAAGGCCTTAAATCCTTATGGAACCTACAGCAGTAAGTCCTACCAAATTGCCACAAAGAGATTCATTTTCATTTTCTGACTAAAGATAGGCAGGTTGTGGAGGCCACACCATTCTTAGTGTCAGGTGTCACGACTCGTCACTGCTGTATGCTATATCAAGAAGCTTTTTAAGTGAATATGCCTATAATAGCTCGAAGTAAAATCTCTTGAGATATAGGGGTTTAGATAAACAAAACTTTGTTACGAGTTGACGAACTTGTGCTGCATGTGTGCGTCGAGATATTGGTTTCGTATGGTCACAGCCTGACGACAGATGAGAGAATTGGAAGAGAAAGCTTTGCTTGGTCTAAATGGTGTTTCATTTTTCCACTTGCTGCAGATGACTCAGCTGTATTCTGGGGTGTCAAGTACTTCAATGACATGCTCATGGTCGCTGGACCATCTGGTAACGTCCAGTCTGAGATTCTCTTTGCGAAGGGTAACGAATTCACGTTGAACAATGGGTGGGCTTTCCCCCACCGAGTCTACTTCAATGGTGATGATTGTGTGCTCCCTGCACCACAAGATTATCCTACGTTACCAAGCCACAGTCCATGCCTCCATGCACGGACACCTTTCCTAGTTTCTCTCCTTGCTGCCCTTGGAGTGTCAATTTTGGGTTTAATTTTGTAGTACATAGAAGTATGGACTCTGCTCCTGGATTGGAATCAGCTAGTCAGAGGCTACGATAGTTGATTGTTTCTGCTGAAGTACGACCAAAAAAAGGTCCCCGCAGATTCTAACTTAGGTCCAATCGTAGAAAAGAAAAATGGAATATAGTGGAAATGGATTTCATTGTTGTGTACAGTATCCCCTTAAATATTAATAGGGGCACAGTAGACTGTCACGGTAAGCTTCTTACAAATGAGTTGAGCAAGAAAGGCTCTCAAGGCAGCTCTTGATAAATCATGAAGACGTGGCTGTGGAGGTACCTGAGTTGGCAATGTCAGTACTCTTACACATTTTGTTACCTTGGGGCCTCACGGATAGGATATATACAAACGTAAGTTCGGTGTTGCATATAAATGTCGAGATATACACTAGATACTTAGTTGAGGACGGAACTTCTTTGCGCTGTTTTTAGATTCTTAGATTGAGATGAATAAAGGATGCAGCCTCATGAGGACAATCACCGACTTTCTGCCCAGTAATCTTGTTTTAGGGTGGTGGCAGTTGTTGTTACTACACTAGACATTTCTCCGGAGTATGCTGGTCCTTGTTCGTATTTTAAATATGTTCGACTATAGAAGGTGCACTAGACTTCACCTGTTACCAAGTCCAAGGGAACTAAGGTGTTTGTGTGAGTGGCATACCCTAGCTGTGTGTTTGATTATACTGTATTAATATTTGTGTACGGTGATGATGCCTTACTTTAACGGGACAGTAACCACTGACATGAGACGTGACTTGCAGAACGAATTGAAATCTGTCACTGGAGGTCTACTGCTGCCATTCTGAGTTTGATCAGGAGTCTCTACAGAGTACGTACTTTGCTTCACAAGAATCCTTACTGGGCAGATTCTAAAGCACATGGAATGCTGCCGGCCCTCCCTCCTCTTGCATATAGATATCTATTCTTTAACAGTTTATCATAACTCTTGTCTTGTTTGTCTGACTTACTGGCAGCAGATTATTAGAGTTGCCAATGCGTGGAGAACGCTAAGGGCAGGCTTGTCTTCTTTTGCAAGTCTGAAGGAACCTAGGGATTTGGAACTTGTACACCTGCAAATTGGCAGCTCGACAGGAATATAATGAAGAAAATTGTGACAGAGGTTACTTACCTTCTGTGTCAAAGGTTATTGTTCCTCTAAGGTATGTGGCCCCTAACGTGGGCGCTTCCAACTCCACATATCGCTGGATCGGCTTGGAATTGTCTCATATTTTCAAGTTTGAGAGTGGCCTGTGGGAGTAGACTCAAGATGCAAAAGATATGAGAGGTCAAATTAGAGTTTCTCACACTGTTCAAATGATCACATAGGTCCTTCCAATTGTGTTCATTATTGAACCGAGAATAGTGTCTATATTTTGAGCACATAGTCCAATCTCATCGTAACAAATATCTTTTCGGTGTCCATACTTGACTACAAGCCTTGCTATATACCACTCAAATAGAGGCTTCCCACTAAGAAGAGCAATCATTCCAGGCCCACCTACTTATGTACATAGATGGTCTTGTTAATAACATCATTATCTTGAGAGGACCTTCAGTCGGTTGCTACTTATATGGCTACTCTTCTCAATGGAAACCTATATTTGAGTGTTACTATGACATGGCTTCTACTTATGACCAAACACCAAAAAGATGATGAGATTGGACTAAATGCTCGAAATATTGACACCATTCTAAGTCCAACAGTCGGGAGGACTTAGCTGATCACTTTCATCTCTTCTAGATTTTGCATCTCCACTCCAACTCTGAAACATGAAATGACAATTTTCATGATTTGCAACTACTAACTGGCTGAGACAAATCCCCAGCCGATCCAACGGCTAACATAGATGGGGAGTTGGAAGTGCCCACAATAGTGGCACATACCATGCCTCCCATTGCTAGACGTAACTTGATGTTTGGTCCGCTGTACAATTGTTCCATCTCTTTGTGGAGAGAAGACCGGCCAGGGCGAACCGACCCATACATTGGTGCCTTACCGGATGTCTAGTGATGTCACATTCGAATGAATCGGCCCTCAACCCCATAGGGGATCTTTTTGTATTGGAGCCACTTCATCCATGATATGTAGGATGGTTGATTTTAAGTGAGTGCCACGAATCCCCAGCCGTTCGCCCTCCCCGGTAAGGTACTGATATACAGGTTGGTTCGCCCCAGCCAGAGAAGACCATACTAACTCTTCCACCTATAAGTAGAATCTCATAGGAAGCTAGAAATACTCAAACTGGTTAACCACCCTCTACCCGTGCACTAGACCGCCATCATAATAGTGTTGTGCCATTTCTGAAACTGATCATGGCGAGGCGGCAACTTCAATGCGGCTACACTTAGTGTAGCCAATGGGAGTCAAGTTTTAATGTACTCATGAGGTAACCGATTTAGGTGACGTTCTATATGGAAATACGGATTACCATGTTTGGTGTAGGGAGAATCTAGTGAACGAGTAGGGGGTTTGACAACTTTCCACTTTGAAAAATTGTAGAATTTTTGTACAAGGCAGAAAAATATGTAACAACTTGCATTCTTCATGAATCCTTCTCGTCTATCTTGGAAAATTATCTCATGACTGGAAGACCATATCTTCAATGCGAATCACCTTATTTTCACGGGTTATGGTATTTCTACCTTACACTGGTTCTTGGTGAACTCCAGAAGGCAACCCACACCACACTGGTATAAATACAAAGCTATTGTGCTTTTATTGCCACTGAATGTGGCCTACGCTAGGTACGGAGGTTGCATACACACTGTCATTACGACAATGTAATTAAGCTCTGAGCAATGACTTGATGTGCACGGTAGGCCATTGCTTTTGTGGTAGGTGACCCTATCCATCACATTTTGGCTATGATCCGGGAGAACCGGCAGTTAGTTACAGATGAACCGGTTGAGTTTGAGAAATAACCAGTTGAAGTTCAAGACTGCAGGAAAATTACCGATCATTTTAGAAGAATTTATAGAATATGCCCCCAATTTAATAAAGGAAAACCGAAGGATGTCAATATGTAACCGGTTGGACTTGCAAACACTAGGATCTCAACCGATTATACCCAAAAAAAATCTTCCTGATCACTGCATTTCGGTAAGTTCAAAGGCTTGCCAAGCACTTGCACAACCCACAACCTCAAAGAGAGCCACTTGGGCTATGAATTGTCACTTACTACATTAATTATTCCATTTAGTGCGTATTGTTATTTGGAATTATGCAATACAATAACGTCTTACAGTGTTCATTTTCACCTAATGAAAGTTCCATAGGTTGGTTTTGGACATTATACAACATAAACGACTTTGCTTGGTAAAATATGATATTCTTGTTAAATAGTGATAGCAATGCGTAACTTCGAATAGTAACACGCATTAAATGGGATAATTGGTGTAGTGTGAGTTTGCACTAGGGTCCAAGACCAATGAAACTCCAAGATCAAGTGATCCTATGGGTTGAGAGCAAAATTCTAAATCCAAGGAGTTTACATTAGGGTATGGGTCCAAGGTAGCAAGAAAATAAAGTGGCGCTAATGTGACATCAATTTCTAGCCAAATCTCGTTGGTCCCCACTCGAGAAAACACTCTTGCTAGTTTAAGAGATTGGTCTTCAACCTTGGGTCCTCGGGGAGATCACTCCATTGTAGAGTTGAACAACCACGTGCGATCATTTTAGATGTAAAAAATGTAAAAAATGTAAAAATCATCACCAAAATGGGTCACAATTTTATCAATTTTTTTTCATGAGTAGATATAAATGGTACATGTTACATAGTAAAAAATGGTGACTAAATTTGATGATTTGTTTTTTTAATAAAACATACCGTTTCTAACTAGAATGACGCAGAATTGAACTAAAAAATTTGCTACAATTAATGAATATGACTAAAAATTTCAAAAAAATATACAAAAGATACCATCAATAGTTGTGTATATGTAGAAAAAATATCGTAAAATTTAAAATTATTTATGACATGTAATATAGGGGTAGCAAACTTTGTTCGCACGTGGTGTTCAACTCTACAATGGAGTGATCTCCCCGAGCTTGGGTCCAATCATGAATTCAAAAGTAAGGGTGTTTTGGACCCCCCAAGCTTCTTGAACCTAGACCCTAATGTAAACCCACTATCAGGCTGCATAAGAGGAAGAAGTTGCAATAGCCATCCAAAGGGGCTGCTCTTCATACCATGCACAAACTAACGTGAGTGTAAAAAGGGTAGACCTATACTTTTCATTGTTTGTATTTTGTGTATATAGTGAAAAATTTTACCACAATAAATTAAACCTTTGCATATATACACGAGTCAATATTATCTAGCACATCATTCGTACATATATAATATTTGTTTTCTCTATGTTTTTCTCGTGTTTAGGGGATGTTTATTTCATTGTCACCCAACACACGTGATTTACAACTCCAATGAAGAGTGGACCCCGAAGAGCAGCCGCAACTTTGGCTATAAGTTATGCGCCGCCAAAGTTACAGCTCATGTATGAACAAACTAGGAATGGATAGATGATAACACCAGGTTCCCTGGGAAGGAGCCATAAATGGAGAGCCTCTTTGTCTTGGGTTACTAGCTATGACCTTTCAGTTGGGTGCTGTATGTTATTGACCTACCCGACTCAAGGAATCTCAGTGAAGCATGGCGATATTGCTGGTGGGAGGTGACCTTGGTAATTTTAGTATATGATTTGAAGGTCGTGTGGACGGTCAAAGCCACCTCGGATCTCGTGAAGGGAGTCATCAATTGAGTGTGAGGAACAAGGCTGATTTTTCACAAAGTTTTTACCCGTCCACGTCCAAAAACCTCGAATTGAAAGGCAAAAAAAATTGCAACCCGTCCCAAAACCGGTAATTTCAAAACCAACCCGTCCAAGGAAAGGTTAAAGAAAAAACAACCCGTCCCAAAACCGGTAATTTCTAAACCAACCCGTCCATGAAAAGGTTAAAGTAAAAAACAAAATGATAAAGATAAACCGAAAGATGTCGGCATGTGATTGGTTGCACTTGGAAACAATTGTATCTTCCTTCAATTCTGTCAGTGTTCTGGCTTTATCTACTTTAGCTGCCACCTGCCCCATTTCGTCCACATAGTTCAGAGAAAGTTATGATTCTCTGAGGCCTAGGTTCCCCCTCCAGCAGTGTTCAAGCTTGGCACTTCCCCCTCCAGCAGGTATTCAAGCTCTTCTTCTGGGTTGTCAATATCTTCTCTCTATACATTCTCTTTGTATCTTCAACCAAGTTTCGAGATTATGTTAGAACAGTGATCAGGGAGATTTTTGGGCAACATAATCGGTTGAGATCCTAGTGATTGCAAGTCCAACCAGTTTAGGGTTGACAACCTCCAATTTTCCTTCTTTAAATTTGTGTATATTCTATAAATCCCTCTAAAATGATCAGTACATTTCCTGCAATCTTGAACTTCAACATGTTTTTTCTCAAACTCAACCGGTTCATTTGTAACTAACTGCCGGTTCTCCGCAATCATTGTTCCAGAAGGTCCAAGATGAAAGGTGTTATGGGCTTGTAGAGTTTGAGTTTTTGAATTCAGTTTTTATTTAGACTAAGCAGGGATTGTTTCAGTGTCGTTCTAAACTACTTCTTCTTTCACCGATATCTATGTATGTTTGTATGTGCTGAATAATTTTGATTGTGTCCTTCATAGTCCCAACGATCCAAACTTCAAATGTTTGCTTTCTTCGGAAGAAAATTTAGTCTTCAATATAAGTTTATCTTCTTTAGATGCTTTGATGCGCATTTCATGTGCAAATATTCCAGTTGAAAACATCAATTGGAATGCAGTGATGCTTGTTTGGAGAAACATGAAGGATAGGAGAATTCATCCACTTCTTTGAAGGGTAAGTAGCTCTTTGTTTTTAAAATTTTGAACATGTTTATATATGATTGCATTATGCTTATATTCACATGTCATATATGACATAATGTAATTGATATTTGTACCATTTTTTTTAATAAATTTTTAAAAATGTTATTTTTAGAACCCGTCCAAAGTGAATTTGACACGTCCCAAAACCGGTTCATTTTCTAAGAACCCGTCCACTGGAAATGTGTTTTTTTTACGAACATGTCCCTAGACATGTTAGGGACCTTGTGAAAAATCACCACTGGTGAGGAAGGTCCACAGTTCAAGTCCTTGAGGAAACATATTAAAAAGCTATGATTGAGCAAGATTGTGTTATCCCCTACCAAGGTTTAGGATAGCAAGAAAATGGTAAAATTTTGTAGTTTTCATCATCATTTGTATGTATAAGCTTGTGTAGTTGTGGCCGGGGATTCGTGGCACTCAAGTAAAATCATCCATGCGGATGAAAAAAACGCAGGAATCATCTAAATGACTATTTTAAGGAAATTTGATTACGGAATTAGAGTCAAAGGCCCCGAATTAGTCTAGTGATGTCACATTCGAATGAATCAACCCTCAACCCCATAGGGGGGCTTTTTTTTATTGGAGCCACTTCATCCACGATATCTTGGATGGATGTTCCTTAGTGAGTGCCACGAATCCCCAGCCGTGTAGTTGTTACCTTCTCCAAATTTCGTATTCCCCCCAAATATTTCTTATAGAATGAAGGCTCTTCCAAATTAAGGTGAATTGTAAATGATTGTGCCTATTAGCCTTGGCATATGAGTGCCAAATGCAGCAGAAAGGACTCGCCGTGGTTGTCAACCGTCACCTTGGGTGCACCTGCAGGTTGGCGAGCGGCAACAAGTATAGCCTAGGCCTAGGCCAATGGGATAAGAGGGCTTGAAATTTTCTCCTCTACAATGAAAACATGCACATATACCAAGCACGGTGGCTACATGACAAGGCCCACCTCGAAATGCGACAAGCAAGCCCCCACTGCGGGCACCTCATGTGCTCACATGTCGAGCACTCTACAACCTCATGGCTTGAGTAGCATTATGGTGGGACCCATCTGGTTATAGATATCCTAGCTTGTTTGATGTTCTATGTGATGTTGACTATGTGATTTTTACATGACATAAGCTTAAGGTTACTTTGATTAAGATGTATATGACAATGAGGATTCTTTTTTGATACCATGCACCCAAACCCTTTGGAGAGTTTTTGTTTTGTTTGAAGGGATGTCTTATCAATAGTGCATTTCCAATTTGTTCCAAAATTACCAAAAATACCAAAAAGAAAAGAAAAGAAGAAGGCTAAATTGCAACCTAAAAGCATGTTTGAACTTAGTGTACCCTGGCCAAGAACTTGGTGGAACTAGTTTGTTGTGATAAAAGAGATTTAAGTAAGTACACATAGAAAGAAAATGATTTGGCCAAATGTACATTATAATGAGAGAGTATGTCCCTCGTTAACAGTACACAAATGGGACAATAACCAAGACTTGATGTCGACAAGGTTGGAGTAGCCTACATTATATGGACTACATGACCGGCTAGAGGAAAATGGATGATGAGTTGCAATAATAGTGAGATATCCACATGTTCTAGTTGTTTATGGGACATTATTGAAATATTTCTCTCGTGAACATAAACATGAGGTTATGGATACTCTATGGATAACATGCTCTTTGCATGGACATAAAAAGACATGGTTCTAGGTTGCTCAAAGTGGTTTTCACTTGGATGACTAACCCATTAGGAATGTTAATACCTATATGATGGCCTTATTCCAACATAGGTTTGAAGAACCTCATTCCCATTGTAGGTATTGTCATGAACGATTTTACACCCATGTTCATCAATCGCTCCATCCCTCCATAGTAAGGAAACTATCACATACAAGCGTACCTCTCATCCATTCTGCCTAAAAACTTGAACCCCTATAAGATTGTAGCCATTTCATCTTAAATGATCTAATTATAGACTAATTCAGGTCTTAAAAAGTCAATTCTAGCGTCAAATCAATAAAATACAAAAACTCTAAGATGCATGCTATTTTGGAACTTTTTAGAAGTACACTTGTATGCAATAACTCCTTCTCTCACATCCCTCCCTCATGTTCTCCATAGATATCATGTATAAAAGCATGGAGACCTAATCTATGATGACCTTAAATGGACAACAACTTGAATCTGTTTACAAATTATATTCAAAACAAACCATTTGATACAATCCATGAATAGCCTCAATTCTTTGACTTTTTAATTTAGTAAAGGTTATATGTATTAATATAGCATTTTGTGTTTGGACAAGGCTATGACCTTTACCGTGCATTCTATTAGTCAACCATCATAACATTATTCAAACCCATGACAGTGTTCTATGGGATTGACAATATTCCATGGAATATTCCCCACATTCATGCCGAATGTGAACACATCAAGAATATTCCTTGGAATACTATCAGTCCCACATAACATTGTCATGGGTTTGAATAATGTTATGATGATATCGAATGATTTAGCTAAATACAATAATCTCTGAGCCCTTATCGAATCATTTAATACTATAGTTTTTGCACTCAATCCTTACTCCTCTGACTCCCAAATGGTTATGGACTTGATAACCAACGAGGAGAGAGTGGATGATGAGTGACGTATCATCCACCTACTCGAGTTGGTTATCATTCATAATCGATCAGTTTATGAACATAATATGGGAATTATGAATAATGTTGCACCTCCATGGATGAAAAGATTATGGTGATTCTTCAATCTTGACAAGGTATTGAGGCCTTAAAGTAACACCTTCTCTTTGGTGACACCTATTTTTAATCTTTAAGCCGTCAACAAGTGAGTGCAACAGTGTCATCAAGTAAGTCATTGTTAAAAGTGATTAATCATATGTTGCATAATGTATGAAATAGAACCACTTTGACCATTCATAACAACGGTGTAAGGGTGAGTTTCCATGTAGGTTGCTTGCCCACTAGATTCTAATGTGAATAAGGACAAACCCACCCCAATGTAGAGGGAATCTAGTGGGGTAGGGTTCATATGTGCCAACTAGCTACTCTTATCTTCTCAAATTTGGGCCCCCCTACTAACCTCCTCCTCCATGTTAAAACCTCCTCCTTCTAAAACCGGTCTTCAAAACATTGTGACCGGCACTTGTAGGTTGAAGGTTCTTTAGTAGATGCATGGAAGTCTAGCGGCCCATGTCCACAGCCCTCCACATTCTAGCAGACCGCCAGAATGTGGTTGGATGGTGGCTTGCGCTTAAGTACATGCGAACACCTCCAACCCACTGTTTTCTAGAATCTAGTGGGCGAGCGGCCTACATGGAAACTCACCCTAATAAGGATGCCATAACGCTTTATAAGAGCACCAACTTTGGCCAACTACAATAACTAATTGGGGATCTATCCGCTCAACGAGGTGGTGTAAGAAGTGATCCTCAAAAGGGGGACACCACCTTCATTTAATAGAAGATCCTCACATGGAATAAGGCTAATTTTATGATGATTCTCACTTAGCAATCCAACATCAATAGACAACCCCCCCTGTCCATGTCATTGAGGCGTTGTGAATGAAGGGTGTGTGGTTGTGGGCAAACCACATCCAAGCCATCCATTCACATAGCCCCATCCTACGGTCTACGAAACTTCTTGGGCAGCCAGAAAAGAAACTTCCGACATATGAAATTTTGGCGGATGAAAAATCAATGGTTTGCAAGATGAAGGGGTTGATTGTTCATCCCATTGTATGAGACCATTTGTGTGGGATTTTGAAGGTTCCCAGAGGGCTCCCTAAGTTCCCAAAGGGGAACTATATGGGAATTTAGGGAACCCTCTGGGAACCTTCAAAATCCCACACAAATACTCTCACACAACCGGTTAAATTTCATTTCATTTCAAGGTTGATCATCAAGGGGGGCTTGGAGTTGATGGCTACAATAGTACCCTTGGTTCTACCTTTCAGAAGGAAGAGGTAGGAGTTTGAAACCCCCCAATAATATGTATACATAACCAAACCAACCCCACAACAACCTTACAAACCCCCCAAGAACTCACACAAGTATTAGAACAAACCACTAACACACAAATAGACACCTTCCCCATATATCCCACGACACCGAATTACCACATCAAATACTCCAATACTTGGAAACATGCCCCCATGAACAACACACCCCCACCAAGAAATATCCCCCAAATGCCACTCCCAACTAAATATTACCGCCAACACCACCTCAAATACCCACCCCACCAATGCATATACACCGACGGATCATTCATCCCACCAACTAAGAACTCCGAAGGACAAATAGAGGGCGACATCGCAGGCTCTGGAGTATACAACCCCAACCAAGATATCCACATATCAGAAAGACTACCATGCTATCAAAACATCCTCCGAGCAAAACTAAACGCAATATTCATAGCCATCAAAACCATACAAACCACTCAAACCGACACACACATATTCACAAACAACCTTAATAGCATACATCTAATTAGTAATCACATGCAACACCCAACTTCACAACACCACCACCCAGACAAACTCCTCATAAAAGCCATAATCCACCAAATCTATTGGACACCGCACTTAATCCACATACACAAAGTAAGGGCACATACGGGCATTGTAGGAAACGAAATAGCGGACACATTAGCCAATGAAGGAACAACCAAAGAAAAACCTACCCCCACACCCCACATACATATAGCCCACGCCACACCCTATTGGCTAGCAAGCTGCCCAACTGCCACACGAGATGGAGCAATTAGAAACCTACACACATTCATAACAAAGACACACGACTACCAAGAAGTTAGGATAGCCCAACATAAATACCCTTACATAGACAAATGGCTATCCAATGACCAAATAAATCAAAAGCTCTCCAATCACTTTTGGAAAAACAACAAAATATCCGATGCTCAAATCACCCAAACACTAAAATTCCGTTACGCTCAATACATGGGCAATCACAAAAAAAACATTTTCTGGCCCCTCATATACCAAAACCCCAACTGTACACTATGCCACAAAAATGAAAGAGACACATGGCCACACCTATTATCAACATGCGAACACCCATACCTGAAAGGACTAAGAATAGTCCGCCACAACAAAGCTGTACACCTCATCACCCAAAAACTACAAGCCAACAAACACACCAGATATTACACATTAACGAATGCAGGTAATCTCAATAACAACAACCAAGATAACACCGTCCCCGATTGGCTCATAAATTGTACATGCACACAAACAAGATGCCAATGCCACGCCAAACTAAGACCGGACATCCTCTGCATAATAGGGGCCCCGAACCACACACCTACACCTATAACACCCCAACATTCACACACAGTACAATTCATTGAATTTACATACGGCCACGATAGATTCCCTGAACAAGCTATCGCACAAAAGCACGCCAAATACGACCCACTAATTAATGAGATAAGAAACAACGGATGGAAAACGAAGCCCTCATCACTATCACGGCATGGGTACGAGGTGCCATACACGAACAATCCATCACCAAATTAACGGACCTCAACATCCCAAAGACAAACATCAAAAACCTCATGAAAAACATACATCAAAATGCCATTAAATACCTAACATACCTCGTACTCAACAAAAGGAAACTCGACAATAAACAAACCACCATTACACCCCCCTAATGTGGAGATATAATCTTAAAACCCATAGAGCCCACCTCCTAAAGAGGCATAACCCCTCATGTGATACCACGACCAAGTTGGGGTAAACATTTGGGTAACGGGCTCGCATTCATGCCGGTACAATGCACGGGCGTTTGTTTTTCTTTTCTTTTCTTTGAAACCCCCCCCCCATTTGGCATCATCTCCTCCGCAAGTCCTTTTAATGAAGGACTTAGTTTGAAAATTTTCATCCAAGATTCATGAGTGGATGGAGGTGGAGATTCCATCCAACATGAAGTTTTTGAAGCTCTACCCGAGAGGAGGAGATGCCAGAAGTTAGGGCAGCATAGGAGCCTTTAGATCTGTCAGATTGTAATCAACAGCCGAGATCTTCCTGGCCCACGACCACACAGGAGACGTTCACAACGCCTCAGTGACGCGGCCCCTCCCCCTTGTTGGAAGTAAAAGGCTCTTTCCTTAAAACGACTTTGAGAATTCTTGTAGATTGCATATGATTTTTTTTATATATAATTTTTTGGGTAGGCTTTTGTATAGATTCGCTAATCTATGGAATATTTTTGAAAATTTTCCAAGGTAAACCCGAAACCTTCCTGAAATAACAAAAGTTTCTTAAAGTGCCACTTTTCAGGCCGCAGTACCTCAACCCAGTGCTGTTGGATAAGCCACGCCTTCAATTTAACTTACACAAGGCCTTATCCTTTTAGTACACACTCCCACAGTGCACGGCTCTTTATTTATTACACTTGCAGGCTCCAACAGAATAGGCAGTAAATGTTGCACTATGGAGTCTCTGGAAGTAGAGTTTTCACTTTCGGTTTTCTACTGCTGTGGTACTGGAGCCTTGCACTGTAATGTTACCCTCTGATTGTCCTTGTTCACTCAACTAACCTAAGGAAGTAACTAAGTAAGGAGTGCAGTCACATTGAGATTTTACCGTAGGTGGCTCTATATTTTTTATTTTTTATTTTTTATTTTTGAGACAGAAGGCCGACAGGCCAACGCCAAAGCACAGGAGGCAATTGACCACCTGGCAAGTTTTCCGTCAGGTAGAGAGGAGATTTCACAGCCGGGATTCGAACCGCCAACCTCTTCCTTGAGATTTGGGTATCCCTCCACCATCATCCGGTAGTTTAGGGTCGTCTCGGACCTGGTGGCTCTATATTTCAACAATGATAAATAACCCTTTGTCCAATCCCACCATACCATGTGTTGTTCCTACATTGGTTGAGACCCACTTGAATACCATATGGACACCACAGTCGGGCGGTAATTAAGATGAAATAGAGCACCCTCTACGTTCCTTTTAATCTAAGATCCACTTGTAACTAAAGTCACAACTTTGCAGGCTACATATCGGTTCATAACAAGTACACTACACTTAAAAGGATATTTAGTGTTTCATACACTAAATGTTAATAACCCTATCACTAGTAGAAAAAAACAGTGACTAATTTAACAAAACTCAACACAAAAGTGTTGATTTTTTTTGTTGATTAGGACGTGTTAATTTGGGTATTTTTTAACACAAAACTGTTAATTTTTTAACAAAAAACTGTCAAAGTTTAACAAAACAATGTTTCATTTTTTAACAAAACAATGTTTCATTTTTTAACAAAAAATTGTTGATTTCATCATCTAGGGCGGTGCCACATGTCCAACAATCCAACTGCCACGTGGGTGGACACCCATGTGCCAGATCACAACGGCCATATGGAAAGTGAGGCCTCCCAGGTTCGAAACGGAGACCTCGTGGTTAGAGGCCAACGCTCTTGCCAACGCACCAACCACTCACAAGTGACAAATATCGGATTTAGAATCTACTTAACTAGCTTTCCGGGTTTCTTCCTTTTAAAAAAAAAATCAGCAGACTTCAGAGGCGATTCAGACCTAGTAAAAAAAATTTTGGAAAAACTTCTAACTAAAAAAAATTGACAAATCAAAATTTTCAACTTTTTCTAGTTAGAAGTTTTTCCAAATTTTTTTTTACTTAGGTCTGAATCGCTTCTGAAGTCTGTTGACTTTAATAAGCACCGAATTGTGTACTTATTCTTAAATCTACATTGTATATTGAAGATTTTTAAAGGTTTATAAATATTTTTAATAATTCAAAAATTTATCAAAAGATTCAAAAAGATTCCCGATATGGTAATTACACTATCCAAATCAACAAAAAAGAATGACAAATTTTTGTTAATTTGGGTACAATTAACAAAAATTTGTAAAAATGGACGTTACAGTGTCCAAATTAACAAAAAATTGTTAATATTTTGTTAATTTGGACTCTGTTTTTCTAGTAGTGTATGACAGTAAGTAACATTAAATGCAAACTCAAACACTAAATATCAACTATGGTAATATGTGGAGGTTACAAGTATGAATTTACTGTTAGTAAGGACATGAAATCCATGCTTCATAGGAAGGGAGTTGGCAGTAGGGAAGGTAATGGCACATTTATGTCTGACACTAATTGTCAAGAAATTGAAAGTTAGTGTTGAGCAGGGTAGGGTGGTAACAACATCAAATATAATCAAACACTAAATATCCTTTTTAGTGTAGTTATCCATGGGGGGATGTTAAACACCCTGCCACGAACTTTTCGGGGGAGGTAGATTCGGGCAAGGGCAACCATCCAGAGAGAAATCCAAATTTTCTAGACCCGACCGATTTGTCTCTGGATGGCTGCCTTTGCCCGAATCTACGTCCCCCGAAAAGTTCATGGCAAGGTGTTTAACATCCCCCGTTATTCATGTGTGGATCTGGGATTAATTAGACTTATATATTCAATCACACTTAACTAGTTTAAATGCATATGAATACTTTGTGAAAGTAGAAGGTATTAACTAGACTATAATATTTAAAAATAAAAAATAAAATGTAGTTCCATTTTAAGAATGACAAAGCCCTTTCAATGGTGAATCACAAAAATTGTAACCTCAGTGCTAGTGAGGGTTTTATAATATTTTTGACTTCCAAGTTAATTACATGCTTTATTGACGGTTTCACTTTGCTTGCAAAATCCCAGTCAATTGCTTATTTACTAAATGAAAGTGAACGTATATATTGGAATTTGGACCTTGAAGGTGAAGTGCACTCAATATGGGATTTGTGGATAAGTGGCCTTCAAGAATGCAAGGGCAATGGTTTTTTCGAAGTCGGGCGGGGCGGGCAGAAGTTTTCGGTCGGGTTCAAAAAAATTGGATTTCTCTTTGGGCGGCTGCCCCTGCCCGAATCTACCTCCCCCGAAAAGTTTGTGGCAAGGTGTTTAACGCCCCCATTATCCATATGTAGATTTGGGCGAACCAACCCATACACTCGTTCCTTGTTGGATGCCTAAACCCTTGCCTCCAAGGAACTAGTGTACAGCCTCCATGTGTCTTGGGCGGATGTTATTTTTTAATCAAGAATATAATCTGATACTAACTTAATTAGAGTGTCAATTGAGGTGGATCATAACATTATTCAGACCCATGCAGTGTTCTGTGGGACTGACAGTATTATGGGGAATATTCCTAGAATTTTTCACATTCAAACTGAATTCCCCATAATATTGTCAGTCCCACAGAACACTGCATGGGTCTGAATAATGTTATGATCCACAACAATATCCACCCAAAGTGGTCTATTCCTTCTTTGTAAATACAGGCGCAGAAGTTATATATACATATGTACCCTATCACCACATGCCAGTCTATAGGGGTTAACTTCAACTAATGATGTCGCCACCTCCCGCCATTCTTTCTAGTGAATGTAGTGAAGTGTATTTCTTAACAGAGTACCCTGATTACAGTAAATAGTGTAGATTGTTATTTAGAGTCACACAGTGGAGAGAGAGAGGGAGAGTGTACCTCTCATTCATCCAACATGAAAGCCTGGAAATAGTATGCAGCTCGGGGGTTATTATTTTTGGTTTATTTGACATCAAGTTTTAGCTTTCAAGAGTGCAACTTACACCGTCTATGGTATTTACTGTCACATACATTATCTGCGAAGGGCCTAAACTAGATGCCTAGAGATCCAAAGTGTCACGTCAACTAAGTGTCAATATGATACTATTCGTCAACATAAGTAACTTTTCTAGGTGAAAATTTTATCTACATTACGACATAGAGCATAGCACATTGGGATACTTGAGATGATAGTTTTGTGGCATGTAAGTGTGCACAAATGACACTTGCCATTAGCATGCTTAATAATAACTTCTCCTTGCATACCAAAATGCAAAACTATCATCTCAAGTATCCCCATATGTCATAATGTAAATAAATTTTCACCTAAGAAAGTTATTTACGTTGACGAATAGTATCATATTGGCAATTAGCATACACGACATTTTGAGACTTTGTGCATCTAGGTTAGGCCCTTCACAAATAGTGTACATGACAATAACTACGTTAAATAGTGTAGTGCCATCAAAATTGTGCGCTTGGCTTCTCCGTGGGAAATTTAAGATTTGGAGGAAGCTTTATGTTTATATATACACATACATAAAATACCGTGGCATAGTGAGTCCATTGGTATTAATAATGGTCCTTTACTTGTGTCCTATAAGTTAGTATGCGATTTGGCACTGAGACATCATGTCACCACATCTCACTGTTCACATGATCATTAAATGCGTACATTAGGGTAATTCGTAAAGCCCCTCGAAGAGGGATAGAATCGTGGGTTTGATCCTTCTTTGACAAAAGTTTCTATTGAGAGCTCGCTAGCTCATTGTGTTTCGGAGCCTATTTTGAAAGTCGGGTGCAAATTTTGGGACTTCGTGAGTCCTTGTCCCACCTCTTGAACTTCGAGAGGATTTTAGGATATAAAAAAGGGTATGCGCATGGGATCCGTTCATAACATTATTCAGACCCATGACAATATTTTGTGGGATTGACAGTATTCCAGGGAACATTCCCGGTATGTTCACATTCAGTTTGAATATGGGGAATATTCCCCTGAATATTCAATCCCACATAACACTGTCATGGGTCTGAATAATGTTATGTTGTCATGAATCCAAGATCAACCTGAGTAAGGCTAGCTTGGCCCACCCATCCTAGTAGGACAAGCTAGAAAACTGGTCTTTAATAGGCCGACACCATTCTTTGTAGATGATAGTTTAAGCAATAAGAAAACTTGGGTGACTTTGTGTTAATTCCCATTAACACTTGGTTTGGGACTAAACCCATGGTTTCATCCAGTATAATGGACAAAGAACTCTATTGTCTGATTGTATCACTTAACCTTTTCTCCTACCAGGGGGGTGAGCATCAGTGTCCGGGAGGATTTTGGGCATAATCGGTCAAAATCCTAGTGTTTCCAAGTCCAACCAGGTACATGTTGCGATCTTTTGGTTTTCCTCTATTAATTCGAGGTATATTCCATAGATTCTTCTAAAATGATTGGTAACTTTCTTGAAGTCTTGAACTTCGACTGCTAATTTCTCAAACTCAACCATTTCATTTGTAACTAGCAGCCAATTCTCCATGTTCATTGGTGTGCATTTGATTGAGGAAGGAAATTTTAGACCACCGTTGATGTTGAAGGCCTTTCATCCGGAGAGAGGGGATTATTACATACGAGTATACCTCTCATTTGTACAAAATGAAAGTCATGAAATAAGAAGGATTATATATTTTTTCATTGCTTTGACATCATAAATCAATAACTACACTAAAAACCGATTCAATTTCATGATTTTACAAGCCAATTTAGCAATAGGTTCTACCAATTTCATTGGAATCATGAACCAAGTTCACTATATAGACAACCAATGTAACTTGAACTTTCAAGCAATTTCACTACATGTTGTGAACAATTTCATGATTTGGTACCCATATTCACAACTTCACAAAATCAATATCATGAATTGTCTAACTTTATTTCACAAAGAACAATACATCATGTATAAGATGTTTGATTATATTTAATGTTGTTACAACCCTACCCTGTTCAACACTAATTTTCAATTCCTTGACAATTAGTAAATGTAATGCTACCTTCCCTATTGCCACCTCCCTTCGTTTGAAGCATGGATTTCACTGGACTTGCGATTTTAGGTATGGCATCCCACCTTCTTGCTTGCTAATGTCTCGTCTACCAAAGTCGACGGCATTTTTTTCATATCCTTACTAACACTAAATTCAAACATGTAACTTCCACATATTACCATAGTTGATATTTAGTGTTTGAGTTTATATTTAATGTTACTTACTTTCATAGGGTTATTGACATTTAGTGTATGTGTTCGTATTTAGTGTATCAAGCACTAAATATCCTCTTTAGTGTAGCGGGGAGGACGTTAAACACCCCCTCACGAACTTTCGGGGGTGTCAAATCTGGGCTGGGGTAGCCCTCCAGAGAAATTTATGAACCCGACTAAAAACTACTGTCCGCCCCGCCCAACTTCGAAAAAAACATTGCCCTTGCATTCTTGAAGGCTGCTTGACTACAAATCCCATATTAAGTGCACTTCACCTTCAAGGCCTAAAATCCAATATATATGATCACTTCCATTGAGTAAATAAGCAATTGACTGGGATTTCATTATCAAAGTGAAACCGTCAATAAAGCATGTAATTGATTTGGAAGTCAAAAATGTTACAAAACCCTAATTAAAATTAAGGTTATAAATTTTGTGACTTAGTAAATAAGTAATAAGTGGAATTACCATTGGAAGTGCACATATATATTGGATTTTAGACCTTGAAGGTGAAGTACACTCAATATGGGATTTGTAGTCAAGCGGCCTTCAAGAATGCAAGGGCAATGTTTTTTCCGAAGTTGGGCGGGGCGGGCAGCAGTTTTCGGTCGGGTTCAGAAATTTCTCTGCAGGGCTGCCCCAGCCCGGATCTGACAGCCCCGAAAGTTCGTGAGGGGGTGTTTAATGTCCTCTGGGTAGCGGTTGGCTCCATGAAGCCACACACCAAATCGATGGAATTTGGCAAGCTGGTGGTGTCATAACTAAGCTATAGCAATGCTTTATAATTTCTGAAAGGGTAGCCATGTAAGGGCAAGATGCCTGACATTCATTCCAGCAATAGAGTCTCAGGTACCCACCCTTATTCCCAGCCAACAAAGGTTGGTGACTGTGCAAATTACCGGCTCATATGGGCCCTCAAGGAATGGCCACGACACCCAGTGTTCAAGATTGAAGTCTTCAATGCCCTTCAAACGCGATTTGGCCCTTCACAATATACCTCTCTCAAAATAAACCTTTCAAAACGCAACCCCAAATTGAAAATGAAGATGTCACTTGAAGTCCACAATCTAATCTGCCCACCACAAGAACCAACAAGCGTAGGCCATTGTCACTACAAGAAGTGGAGTTAGATGGTTGATTCTTGATTCTTCACATTGTACTTGAAACATGTATCATATAATTCATGCACAAGTTTAATATGAGTTGTGTATTTCATTTCTATATTCTTGGATTGACGTCTTGGATTTGAACCAACCCTTCAACTGAAAGGGTTGAAATTTGAGAGCCCTTCAAAATGAAACTCATATGAGGATTTCAATCTTGAACACTGACGACACCGTTAAATAATATGGAACCCCGGAAATCATCAGTGAGGCATCCGCGTCAATGAGGCGCTATGAATGCCTCCCTTGTGGTCGCACGCTAGGAAGATCTCGGCCGTCGATTGCAATATGAGAGATCTAAAGGCTCCTATGTTGCCCCAACTTCTGGCTTCTCTTCCCCTCGGGTAGAGCTTGAAAAACTTCAAGTTGGATGCAATCTCCACCTCCGGGGGACTCCATTGGGAACTTTGGGAACCCTCTGGGAACCTTCAAAATCCCACACAAATGCTCTCATACAACCACATGAATAATCAACCCCTTCATCTTGCAAACATTGATTTTTCATATGCCGGAAGTTTTTTTCCCGTGTTGCCCAAGCAGTTTCGTAGACCATAGGATGGAGCATTGTGAATAAATGGCTTGGATGTGGTCTGCTCACGAAACCACACCCTCCATTCACAACGCCTCAATGACATGGGCGAGGCATGCTCGAAAATGCCCAACTGTTGGTTTATTTTAATGTAACAACCTATTCATTTTGTATGGCGTTCCCAACATAAAAGGGCCTTATGCCCATATTGTTTATTCCCATCCCCAAAATACAACCCCTTGTACCCTCAAAGGACCAAGGGGCTCAATGTACGTCCTATTATGAACATAACATCTACAAGCCTTGCCATGTTTTTAAATCATATAATTTTTGTATTTACGAGTCCCAAACTTCATTGAGTACATTAACTTATGTCAAGGAAACAAACATTATTATATTCATAAGTGACGACAATGATCAAAGTACTAAGTGTGTATTTGCATCCAAGGACACCCATGCACATCCCATGCTCTATACTTGAACCCATATTCTCAGTAACATTAAGGTATTCAACCAATATGAAAAGTGCACTTGAAGAAACGAGTCAGTTGTAGATAGGGTTATTCTTTACACAATTAGCTTAAAATGAGATTATGTAGTTCAAATGCACATTTTGGTGCACGGGGAGAACCTCTTGGAAGCTTAGGGGTTTACCCCTAAAGGACCAATCGGCCCAATGTACAACCATATAGTACACAATTTCTACAAGCCTCGCCACATTGACTATCATACTTTATATGCTATTGGATTTTTAACTTTGTTTTTTACATAATCTTATGTCAAGGAGAAACAAAATAATAACATGTTTGAATGTGAATGTGATTCCTCTACAATGATCAACATTTTGCCTAAAGTCTTGAACTTGAACCGGTTACTTCTCAAACTCAACCGGCTCATTTGTAACTAGCAGTTGGCTCTCCATGTTCGTATGTTGGAATGAAATAACCACAAACGTTTGGGGGCAAATCTACACTTAACCATCGGTAACACCAACGGGGCCTTTCTTCTTCCCTCCCAATGTGGTTGCGCTTTTTTTGGGGGGGGGGGGGGTGGAGCACATGACCACCTGGCTAGTTTTATGTCAAGTAGAGAGACGATTTCACAGCCATGAATCAAACCGCCAACCACGCCGTCCAGTTTGGGCACCTCTGCACTATCATCCGGTAGTTTAGGGTCATCTCAGACCACAATGTGGTTGCACATCGAACGTAGAGCTGAAAGCACAATTTTTCTCTTTGCGTGAGTTTGTTGCGACTTTTGTTTTGAACAACTTTGAGTCATAAAAGAGTGCCTCTCTAGATGTCTTTCTCTTTGAGGTTCCCTTCTTTTCCAAAACCATGGAATTAACTATTATAATACAATGATTGTTTTCAAAGTTGATTTGACTATGAAATTAGCAACACAAACTATGAAACCGATTGAAATGAATTAACCACAAACCTATGGGAGAGGGAGATATTTACCAATGTTGTGTGGTGTCTTTTTTCCATTTACAAGTGGGTAAGGGTATTGAAAGAGAACTACACTAATATGGTATGTAGTGTCATATGGTATTTTATGTCACTATGGCAACTTTTTCGGATGGCACTTCTTATGAACAAGTGGACAAATATTGTCATGGATGATGGATGAGTTCATCCTTTGGCCAAAACCCTACCTTCTCTTGTGATGAAATATTGTCACGGATTATTGAAATTTGGATGAAAGATTGCTTGGTAAGTGACAAGAACTGCAACACTGTATATCTATAATCCCCCCAAAATTTTACAAGGAATGACAAATAATGTGGTGTTAACATTTAGTGTTGGTGACACTATACCGCGGTTTACAATTAGAATATTGAGCAAGACGATTATAATTGGTGACACTAAATATCATAAACATAGTATTCATGAAAACGTCACATTTTAAATGTAACTTTTTCTCAAGGCCGACCCAATTTCTAGTCTTATGAAATGCACTTGAAGTTTGGAAAAATTTGCAATTGACAAAAACGACCACCAAAGATCAATTCAAACCGACTTTCCTTGCATTCGAGAAAAATGACATATATGACATTTTTACGTGCCATGTGACGTTTTCATGAATAGCATGTTCATATATAGTGTAGATTTCAATCTTTGGTGGGTCATGGTATTTGGAAATGCTCCTAACATTATCCAAGGATAAAGAGGTGATGCCATGGATATTGCCATGTAATATGTGCAAATATCAAGTGGGCACCAATAATGGTAGTGAAGAGTGTGATACAATTAACTAGTCAGATATTTGATATGCACACACATGCCCTATTTCAATACCATGTTGAACTTAGATGCTCTATCTATCTATCTATCTATCTATCTATCTATCTATTTGTCTGTTTTTCAAATGTTGTGCATGTATCTACAATAAACCTTGGATTCATTCAAGATATGCACGTGATATTATTCGAGATACACACACGTGCATTAGTTATCCGACCCAACTAGTAGTATCACATCCTTCGATGCCATTATTGATGCCCACTTGATACTTGTGCTTATGTCATTTCAAAATTCCACAATATCACCTCTATACTATACCATCGGGCAATTGTACGAGTGTTTCCGACACCATAACCCCACATGTTTCTAAAGCTACGTTGATATTTGCAATTAGGTTGCCTATTTACCCATGTAGATTACATTGGGTAAAACTCATATCACAAAAACTTATAAATTTGTTTATTCATCCATATAGCAACCACGGTAGGAAAAAATTAGTTGTATTTGTTACCGTGGTTTAAAACTATTTAAAATAGTGTGGAATGTTGATGAATTAGTGCGTGACAACGTAATTGCACATATCAATGTAGTTCTCTTTTGTAAAGACCCAGGGCAAATTTCCCTTTGTAATATAAGGTACCCATACTTTGCGTAATGCACCCGCGTATGTTGGAGTGCAATACGATTTTGGATATGGCGTTACTTTCTCTAAGGGGCTATTTACGCCATGGACCATGAAGTTGTCCCAATGCCTTGTAAAATTTGTGATTGGTTGTTGAATTCGCCCCGGGACCGCTTCGGTTTACACCAAGGAAAAACTGTCAAAGTGACCATGGAGTTTGAGGTCCCCAAAGGACATATTTTAAGGCCTACATTATCCACTAACATGGTCCAATGGATTTTGTGGTGGGCGAGGCAAAAGAGGTGCTCTAATAGAAAAAGGAAGGGCCCATGGCAGAGAAATGTTGTTATAATAATTTCTCAATGAACTTTTTTGGGGGGAAGAGAAGATGAAAACAAGAGAAGACAAGAGAATGGTTAAACTTTATTTTATTTCTTTTCAAAAATTCCCTTTTTTGGGCATATATTAAAAAATATCAATACATTCACTTTTTGGTGCAAGGTCATTCCTCTTGGTCCACATTCGGTTTACACCTAGTGGGCCAAAGGCTTTGTAATCGATTTTTGAAGAAATCGAACCATGTAAGTTGGACCATCAAGTCGGACCATGGAAAAAGGCCATCTTCCATGGTTTGACTTCACGGTCCATGGTGTAATCCGGCCCCAAGCAATCAAAACCATTGAAATCCGTCCTTAGGCCTTTATGTTTGGTAATGCATTTTGGGGAAGTGCATTATGGGGAACGTGGACACCTATGTGAGGTAGTATTGGCTACCGCCTCACATGGTGTCCTTAGGGTGAGTTTCCATGTATGATGCTTGCCCACTAGACTTTGCTAAGAATAAAGACAAATGTAGATGAAATTTGGTGGGGTAGTGTTCGTATGTGCCACTCAATATTGTTTAATATAAGTGTTTAGTGGGCGCATGGAAGTCTAGCAGCCCATGATATGGTATTTAAGCAAGCAACCTCCACATTCAAGTAAGCAACCAAATTGTGGTTGGTTGCTTGCTTTTGTTATCTTCATAAGAACACATCCAACCCACTATTATCTAGAATCTAGTGGGTGGATGGTATACATGAAAATCCACCCTTATCCCCCCCCCTCATCCATTACCTATTACATTATCCACTTGTACATGAAAAAATAAAATAGATACCCAACATTGCTCTTGACTGGAGCCCATATAAGGTAGCGTCACCTTAACCAAGAAGTTAAGATATTTGACATACATGTGATAATCATATGAACTGAAAAAAATCTCAAGTAGAAAAAAAGAGACAAGGTGTACTATAATTTATTCATTTTAATATTGAAATAATTTTATTTTTTTGAAATGAAAACTGCATTGTTGCCCAAATCCATTAGGGAGGCTTGATGTTCACATGGTGAACATTCTCATAATCAATATGTACTTATTATACAAGATTTCAGGTGTTGATTTTAGCACCCTCGACCTCACCTATTTACCTCGGTAAGATTTTGGGGGCGGGCTTCTTTCCTTCTTTCTCCCCCGAATGCGCCTCCGTGAGCAGTGAAGGCAGGGCTGCTGCAACGGAAGCGCGCTCTTCTTTTTTTCTTCCTTCTCCACCTCCCTCCGCATTGAGAGGGATGCAGGTTCCGAGCTAAAAATAGAGCTCTCACTCACTCCAAATGCGCCGAACACTCTACTTGCTTGCAAACCGCATCAGAGAGGAACTAGCATAGCTGCAGCAGCAAGTAGCTAAGCTAACTTAGGCGGGCGGGCTAGAGGCTGGCCTCCAAGTTCCGCTTCCTGGCTTCCAGCCTTTCCTCCTCCGCAGGCAACCACGTGTTCACGCCACCCGCATTGATAAACCGCTCACTGCCTCTTCGGAAATTTCCGACCGGTGCCTTGCATGCACAGACGGCGACTTCTTCCCAAGCTCCGGATATCTGGCAAAGAGCGGGACCACGCGACTGGAGAACTCTCGGGGAACTAGCGGTGAGTGTGGAGTGTGGACTCGACTTGGAGATCGTCTGCGTCCGCCGGTGAGGTGAGGTGAGGTGAGGCATCCAGGCATTGCATGTACGCAAGATAGGAGGCATTGGCTTCAATCACGTTCACAGGGTATGTTGTACCTGGAGTATGAACTTTTGGACTGATTATGCACTTCAACCATTTCAACGTCACTGACTTCTTCTATTATTTCTCTAAAGTAATGTAGCTCTAGTCAGAACTCTCGGGGAAGTAGCGGTGAGTGTGGACTCGACTTGGAGATCGTCCGCCGGTGAGGTTAGGAGTTAAGAGTATGTTGTTGTTAATATTGTGGTCTGGTGTTGTTGTGAGCCTATAAACTCGCCGGCTACTGTTGATGCACAGTGCAACAGAGTGTAGAGGTCTTAGTATGGAGCGTATATTATTGAGTGCTTGATCCTAACGCACATTTCTATTTGCCTACCCTAGCAATTTCACAAGCCGCGAGGTAATGTGATGAGTAGTGGCTGCCTCTCGGCCTTGCGGTCAGTAGCTTCATTGTGAGGAGATAGGAGTATGCTATTGTGTTCAGGTGTTGTTGTGAGCCTATAAACTCGCTAGTTATTGTTGCGCATTGCGACAGAGTGTGGAGGTTTTGAAGAGTACTTGATCCTTCCGCACTTTTTTATTTGCTTCCTCAGGCTAGCAACTTGACAAGACACCGGGGTGGTGTGGACAGTAGTGGTGCTCCCTCCACCTTGCGGTTTATTAGCTTCATTGTGAGGTTGGGAGTATGTTATTATATTGTGGTCTTGTGTTGTTGTGAGCCTATAAACTTGCCGGTTACTATTGTACATTGCGCCAGAGTGTAGAGGTTTTGAAGAGTACGTGGTCCTTCCGCACATTCTTATTTGCTGTCTCCAGCAATTTCATCACAAGCCGCGGGGTAATGTGATTAGGTTAGTAGTGGTGCTCCTCCTTGCAGTTTATTAGCTTCATTGAGGTGAGGAGTTAGGAGTATTGTTGTTATCATTGTGGTCGGGTGTGGATGTGAGCCTGTAATCTCGCCGGTTACAATTGCACATTGCAACAGAGTGTAGAGGCCTAGAAGAGTATTTGATCCTTGTGTATATTTTGATTTTCTTTCTCTGGCAATTTCACCACAAGCAGCCGGGTGATGTGGTTAGTAGGTAGTGGTTCTCCTCCCTGCGGTCTGTTTAATAGCTTCATGTGGTGAGTTAGGAAGCCTGTCTGCGTGTTTAACACTTTTCTCCCCCGTTTCTCTTCGTTGTAGCTTTGTTTTGTGCTTTGCAGCGGTCTGCGTTGACCTGTTTAAAAGCCTTCTCTTGACTATCGTCGTCCGCGATCTGTCTCTGGCCTTTTGTTTTTGTTTTTTTTCCGAGTTCATCTTGCAGCATTGGGAGGTTTGTGAACACATTTGGTCAATACTCTCTGTCTGGAGGATGTAAACTAGCTCACCGTCTCCTATTTCCTCCTTGTTTAGGATCTGATTTGTTTGTGCATGCGCTATCGAGGAGATGTCAACTTGGCATGCCATTTTTTCAGGACACGCGAACTCGTCCTTTTGCCTGTGGTGGTTTGAGGAGCGAGAGTTTTCAGGAGAAGCCGAGTCATCCAGGCATTGCATGTGAGGCCGATGTGAGCATGGTAGGAGGCATTGATTTCAATCACGTTCAAAGGATGTGTTGTACTTAGAGTATAAACTGTTGGACTTATCCACTTCAACCATTTCATTGTCACTTACTTCTTCTATATTCTCTCTGAACTAATGTGCCTCTAATCTGAGGGGCTTGTCTTCCTTCTCTCTTAGCTGTAGCCCAAACTCTTCCAATGTTACAAATGAGGTCGGTTCTTGAACGTGTCTAAATGTTTAGGTTTGCTTCACGAACGTATGCACCTTTTTGCACATATGTAGGTCTCAGTTTAACTTGTGTAGAAGCCCCTGAGCTCTTTCAGTGTAAGTGCATTCCCGAGCATAGTTCTTAATATATTTACGTGTGCCCTTGCAGCTCCAGATGTCATATCTACAGCTTAAAAGCTCCTTTGTCTCAAGCTCCTTGGATTCCTGCTTATTGGATACTTTTTTTTTTCTTGCTCAGTAAAAAGTTTTGCAAATGAGTGCTGTGTGCTTAATTAAGAGCTTTTTTTCCCTGCAAATAAAATCCTCCCTCTTTGCTCTTTCTTCTGGCCTTGGGACACAGTTTTCAGCTTGCACGTATTGGAAGTGGTGTAACCGGCTTTCATATTCTGGGGGTTTCACCTGCTACATTGCAGCCTGCATAGTGATTCACTGTAATTATATTCTTTCATCCCTCTTTTCTTTGGGTATTCTCTCCCATCCTCCAATAAATCTGAAAACGTTCTTCGTCATTGTGATGGCTGATCTTGTTCCTGATTTTACTTTTCCACTTGGGTTTATGCTACTGTGCTAGATGCGAGCACCGAGTTTTGGCTGTATTACTTATCTGCTCTGCAACAAATACTAGTTGTGACTAAGTGAGGACAGTGATCAAGATGGAAGAGGTATGGAGAATCAAAATGGAAGAGATATGGAGAATCATGGGAAAATTATGGGCAAGCTCAAGAGCCCAAATTGCTGAGACCTACCGACAGGCGTCTACTAACCTGTAAGGCATTACTGCACTGTTTTCATCCTGGGAAAAGTATGCGTCACCCTACTCTTTTCAACTTTGATGTATTCCACTCCCTCCTGGAGCTTTTTTCAATGCCTGCTGAAATCTTGAGGTTCTCCTGACAGCAATTTATTATTTGCTTTCAGAGCCCCTATCAATGCCCAAATTGCTGAGACCTACCAGCGTGCGTCCACTAACATGTAAGGCATTACTTCACTGTTTTCTCTCTGCTTCTTCACATACTCTTCCTTTTCGATGAGATTGGTGTGGTTACCATCCACTGCCCCTGGAGCTTCTTGAAATGCCTACAGATTGTCAAGGTTCTGCTGATGCCTCCTTATTGTAACCTTTGAGAGCCTGATGAGCTTCATATGTTTTCTGTATGTTTGTCTCTACTACTACCAGCTAGGTGTCAGAGTTTGTGCTGTAGGACATAAATTACCTAGGTGACAATTCGCTCTCAGCTGAACTTGCTTTCTTTTACAATCACAGTCGCTGCGAATTGCAGAACTCTGTGCACAGGATATCTTTTATGCTTGTTCCTTACTACGTTCAAATGAGCTGGTATCCTGCCAGAGCTGAAGTGAGGAAATTCTGTTCCTCTTTCTATCTAATCAGTGATGAAAATATTTCTGGAAGAGGTAAAAATGATCAGTGTTAACTGGAATATTTTTCTGACAATAAGATTTTGTTGTTTTTGTGCAGTGACATTGAGCGGCTGAGAAACTTCTTGGTAGGGCATGTCAGGAAGAATTTGTTCAACTATGAGAAGCGAAAACATGAAGCAAGGGCATCTTCTGGTTCAGAGAAGCAAGTGAAGCTGAAACAGGTGGCCACACGGTTACGACTTGGTTTCTTGATCTTTACATTTGCTGTTCTAGGCACCTTGGCACTGCCAATGATGTTTGATGACATGTTACCTCAGCAGATGGAACAGGAGTTTGGTGCAGGTGGCACAACAAACCATGACATGGGAAGGTGCGTTTCCACTACCTACTTGCTTTGTCTCTGTAAATCTAGGTACAGGACAATTGATGTTCGAGTGAGCTTGTTACCAGTTCCTCGTATCTGCTACTCTACCAGTCTGCAGACTGTCATTTGTTCTCGAGGAGGTGCATGGAGACCAGCTTCTTCCAAGTACTGCCTTCAGTTTCAAGATGCATGTGCTGTGCAGACATCTTGTATAAGTGACAGATTTTGGCCTTTCTTTTGCAGTGGAAAGGAACAAGCTTTGAACAGAAAAATTATACTTGAAGATGACAGATACTTCAAATACAAAGAGAAATGGAATGATGAGAGATTAGAGGAGGATCAACAAGAGGTCTCAACAGAGGAAATTGACAGTGATGAGAGCGAAGAGGTTTTCACTTCCAAAGAGAATACAGTGCAAGATATATTTCCAGAGAAGGATGTGAAGATTCTGCAAAAGCATCTGCCATCAGATCCTCTACGTAAACAGAGGAGATCTGGTAAGCCGAAGTTACCTGGAGAGACTGGTGTTGTTGGAAATGGAGATGTCAAAGTTGTGGGGATTGTCAAGGAAACAGTGATTGAGAAATCAGATCTTGTGCAAGATCCAAGCAACAGAGAAGGCACGCTGGTTTCTCATAGTGACAGTATGGGAACACGTCGTGTTGAGAAGCGGCCAAATCCTAAAGGATCGTCCTCAATGAGATCAAGGAGAAAACGTGGTAAGCATGGGGTGGACTCACTCCGTGTGAGTGACATTATTGTGGACAGTGCTCAGGGAAAAACCGTCACAGAAACTGTAAAATCTCGAGTAGAAAATGAGCCACATAAGGAGGATTCCGTTTTGGCACTTGGCACAGAGGCTGGGATTGTACATGAGACAAAGGCAGATGTAGTGGAAGATTCCCAATCTGGTTCCAAAGAAGCCATTCCACTCGTCAAAGATGAATCAGTATCTACAGATGGGTCCATCAAGAGCAGTGATCAGTGGCAGCATTCTTCTGAATTGCCTCAGGACAATCCAGAAAACGACTCAAAGGGAATGGATGCGGCTCTTGAAGAAGTAGTGAAGCTAGATACTGAAACCAAGAAGATTGCAAGTGAACACTCTAGTGAATCTCTCGAGGTACAGCAGGAATCAATGAAGGAAGAACCTGAACTCAACACTACAGGACTTGATGTGGGATCATTTGAAAGGGCTGATGGGGATTCTCAGAGAATCTTAGGGGAAGGAAGTACCCATTCTGAAAAAGAGAACTTGGTTGAGGCAGTTTCTTCTAACAAGGAGTCAGTGGGGCTGGATACCAAAACTGAACTTCAAGAGAACATTCAAAGTTTGGAAGAAAAAGTGAATGCAGTTGAGAAACTCTCCGTTGACAGTAAGGGCATGGAAACAATGGAAAGAGGAGCAACCCAGGAAAACAAAGAGGAATCAAATACTGCAGATAGCAAAAACGTTTCAGACCTACATGAGGAGGCCCATGATGATGGAGAAAATCCAGGGTCAGGAGAGAAGACAGGAAGCACACAAGCTCTTGTAAAGGAGGATTCTCAAAAAGTGGACAGTGCTAAAAATGAGCTAGTCACAGATGAATACCAAAAGACTGAAGAAAGCTCATCTGAGAAGCATGAGGCTGGCGGTCAGAATCCTCAAGGAGGAGGTAATATTCCTCATGAGAATAATAATAAGGTTGTGGACAATTCTGGGTCATCAGGGGTTATGCCTGAAGGGAGGCCTAATGGTGCTGCTGATGATCAGAAATTACAAGCAGAAGTCCGACATGAGAACAGTGGTGAGTGGCCACAAGAATCTCTAGTGATCACTTCCTTGAGGGAGAAAAGTGCATCTGGTAAACTTAGAGTTGGACTACTCAATATGGAAGCAACGAATTACCAGCAGTGGGAATCTCTCGCTGGTGAAAAGCCAATCGTCTTTCCCTATGAGAGAGTGGAGAAACCACTGGAATGGAAGGATTTGTATCCAGAATGGATAGATGAAGAGCAGAAGTATGGGATTCCCCAATGCCCTCTTATACCCATGCCAGAGGTTAATGAGGGTGTGCAACTTGATGTAGTCATCGTCCATGCTCCTTGCAAAAAGTTGTCATCCTTGCCGGATACCTCGTACCTCCAGGTTCCTATCAGTCCAATTCCCTCTTCCATGTGTTACCATTTAAAATTATGGATGTATTCTCATGCTTGTTTATAATTTGTAATTATGTGAGGGGAGGTGTAGTCCTCCACTTGATTGGTATGTGGCCATACCATCCGGATGGATCAATCTTGAGACTAGTGGCAGATAATATCTGATTGTCCCCAAATGGAGTTATTATATTATTCCTCTCACTTGCATCTGTTGCATTTAGATTGCAATTATTACTTGTGCTGATTATTTCGAGTGACTGGCAACAGGTACTGCTAGGAGCTGCAACTCTTGCAGCAAAGACAGGAAGTGGAAGTATACACGTGCTAATCTTGAGTGAGTGTAGACCACTTGTGAACCTCTTCACATGTGGCGACCTTGTAGAGCATCGTGATCAAGGATGGCTATATAAAGTGGATGTAGAGCAAATCAGAAAGCACCTGTCGTTGCCTGTTGGGTCATGTCAGCTCTCTGTTCCTCTTCATGACCAAGGTATGCTACTTTTTGCTGCATTCCCATTCATTGTTTTTTAATGGATGATTGTGCATGTTTATAAACCATTGTGCTTGAATCTTTGGTGAGGATAAGGGCAAACAAACCTGATCAAATGTATTGGCATTTCCTTGATCTTCTTTTCTTTTCCTTTCTATTTAAATTGGCAGCCCAAAGCAGAGTAGTGTTAGTGTAAAACTTGAGATATAGCCACTACAGAGACATCATCTTTGGATATTGGGAATTCATGCAGTAAAGGAAATTTCTTGTTAGCTTCTTGCTTATTTCTTCTCTACCTGTCTGCTTTCTCCTCACTAAGAGTACCGGAGTTAATATTTTCAAGCAGCAGTGGTTATTGCTTGAGGGATGAATTGAGAAGAGAAAGAGAAAAGACCGTTGGCCTTCATGTCTACTTACATGCTGCTCATTTCTGCTCTCAAGGTCACCAAGAGCAGAGGGAGAAAAATAGGATCAAAAGAACCAAATTTTGGACAAAGCCAAAGCCCACACAGTAACATGTGAATGAATAATTTGTAAGGACTAAGAAAAGAGTGCCTGAATTCAAAACGAGAGGACATCTATGTACTTGATTTTTCTGACATAATATGTATGGCTATCTCATGCTCTTCATTTCTATGGTATTTTGTCAGGCACGGAAATGTTGTATTCACCAAAAGAAGCCTATGCAACTATTCTTCACTCTGGACCAGATTATGTGTGTGGAGCAATTGTGGCAGCTCGCAGTATTCGTCAAACAGGCTCTTCTAGGGACTTGGTCATACTTGTGGATGAAACCATTTTACTGGAGCACCGGCAGGCATTAACTGAAGCTGGGTGGAAAGTTAAAGAAATTGAAAGGATACACAATGCGAATACTGTGTCTGGAAAGTACAGTGAAATTGATTTCAGCAAGTTTCGTCTCTGGCAGCTCACTGATTATAGCAAGGTCATGGTTCTATCCCTCACAATTTGGTATTGGTTGTTCGATAATCTGAAAATGGACCAGTGAGACACTAAGTTGATCCCTGATTCATAGAACCACTAGTGTCTGGTTATGTGTTGTGGTTAATAGTGATTCTTAAGCAAAAACATTCATCAAGATTTGAAGCAAGTATAGAAAGGCTCTCATCATCTTTGTAATTGGGCTCAGTATGAAGTAAATGTGAGCCTAACTTTTGATTTCAGATGTAATCAGATCAAGAACCTAACTTTCTCGTTTCAGCCTTTATGTGAACTGAGTATGTCTTGTTTTGGAATTCAGGTGGTCTACATTGATGCAGATCTTCTCATTCTCCGCAACCTTGATGTCCTCTTTAAAATGCCAGAACTTTCAGCTAGTGGAAATACAAAGACCACTTTCAATTCTGGTGTTATGGTCATAGAGCCCTCAAACTGTACTTTCCAACTGTTAATGGATGGAATTCAAGAGCTGACTTCAGACATAAGTAATGATCAGGAGTTTTTCAATCGGATGTTCCCCTGGTGGCACCGCATCCCCAGGCACATGAACTATCTGAAGTATTTCTGGACAAGACAGGCTAATGAAGTTGACAACATGAACAAGTGAGTATAATTCCTGACTTGAGTGAGTCCTTATCAACTTGAAGACAAAATATATTATAATATACTGAATCCAAGGCTTAAGAGATGTAGATGGGATGTGATGATTGTTTCTATTGTAAAAATGTTAGCACTTCAATGTTCTCTTGTCAATATTTTACTAGCAGTGCTTCTAACGCTCAAAGTTATCAACTTTAGTGAGTTTTGACTACCTAGTCATGGTTGTCATGAATTGGATTTGTCATTCTGCATCTGGCAGGCAATACTTGGTGTGGGTTGCTTGTGTGCTTGATAATTATTATCTTTTACTCGTCAAGTATATAGTTCTAGACTACGATTTGAGTGATGCCATGAAATTCAATAAATGCGAGATTCACTTCTTTGGTATGCCACTTCATGTAATTTCAAGTATCACTGATAAGGCTTATCCACATTGTTGTTTTACAGGCTGTTTTCAGCAGAGCCAGCGGAGTTGTATGCAATCCATTACTGGGGATACAAACCTTGGCAGTGCTACAGAGACTATGACTGTAATTGGAACTCCAACCAACAGTTTGCAAGTGACGAGGCTCATGCTCAATGGTTTAAGGTATTAGAGCTTGTTATGCCCTTCCCTATTCTATGTGCAATGATTACAAATCTACAGCTTGTTTCACTACACCTATGTAAAGTGTGACAGGTTCTGATTGGTAAATATTAGAACTGTTAATGACGGACAGGGGGCAACTTTATTGCGTTTGATTATTTGCAATTTACACGTGGTCACAAGTACTTGGAGAGGCACTGTTTATGAGCTTACATGCTTTCAAACGTCAAGAGGTTTAATCACAGCTTGCTATAGTGTTGTGAGCCTTGGTGTGTTCTGGTATCAGTTTCCTTACTTGGTGTTGGGGCCTGGGGCAGGTGTATGATGGATTGTCAGAGGACCTAAAGCAGCAATGCACACTATCTACAGGCAAAAAAGCTTTTCTTGAACACAACAGACAGCAAGCTGAGGCGGCAGCCTTTGCAGATAAGCATTGGACTATCAATATCACAGACCCAAGGATAACAATCTGCCGAGATTCATACTGTGACTGGAATGCGCTGCTGTTGCGCTGGGGGGAGGATAAGCAATCGACTGCCACAAGAAGATAGAGAATTATGATGGGCTTGTGCTACTGCCTATGTGAACCCCACATCTATTTACTTTTCAAATGCACCAAGCATCGTAAACAGTTGCACAGCACAGTTGCGAAGTTCCTGATTGTTTTGAGGTCTGCGTTATTGCGTTGATGTGGACTCTCTGCCCTGTGAAAGGAGGGTAAACCAGTTACCTCTGGTATATTAGTAGGTTGTGACAAACGGGCAACTCTTTCATGCAACAGCTTGAGGTCTGAAGCTCATGGGGAAAGAGAGGAAGCTCCACGACGTTGCCGGAGAGCAGGGAAGCGGTTTATATTGTGGATGGCAAGACATTTACAATGATAACTTTGGGCAGTGACCTCCTGCATCCTGTGTACAGCTCTGAGTGGAGCTCCAGCAGCAGGCTATCTTTTACTCCAATCAAGACCATATCGAGCCCTTGTAGTGTGATTCCCTGGACTCTGTCCCATGCAGAGATACATTCATGTGATGAATTTACAGCCACAGAAACGACCGTAGCAAGCAGCTGGTGCAGCTGCATTTTGCAACACAGATAATTGACTCTTGCACTGTATGGCAGCTAGTCACAACGATTCAAGCCTCAAGAGATAGAAAATGGCAGGAATAGTTTTGTAACTGCATCCAGGTTCTAGAAAGTCGACACTTCTGACCAGAGGTGAAATAGTATTCTTGCAGTCCAGACGCCCTCATGGTTTCTGTAGTTGACTATCATGCTCCAGAAATCCTTGTAACGTAAGGATAAGAAATCCTCTATGAAGGTATTCACTAGCTGAATTTGAGAGGTGGTTATTTGCAAACTGAAATTTGGCTGCAAAGAATAGGCAGGTCGTGTGCTGGAGCATAAGCAGTTGTGAGAAATGATTAAAAAATTCATCCTTATGATCCTTTTTTGTCTACTTTTCGTCATAGCAGAGATGTCCTTTCATAGTCTAGGTGAGGAACAATATTTTCTGTTGTATCATTTCTTGAAAATCTTGTTGTAGAATCATATGTACTACAATTCTACAATTCTTGCATTTCTTAAAATTCTACAATACTAGAGTTTATTTTTGCCGTAGAAACACTGCAGTAGTGAGAGCAAAGTTATTGCATTGCAGGTTAGATAAAGTTTCTAGAGAAATAGTTTTAATCTATTTTCAGAGAAATAGTTAAAGTTGCTACGTGGCAAGGTTGGTGGCTCGCAGTCGCTTTCTTGCCCTTGTACAAGGAATGCACAAGATGGTGGCTTAGCAAGGAGATGAAGCCATCTTCACAAGGAGCTGAAGGAATCCAAGGATGGCAGACTTACGGTATCCCAATTATGTTGGGCCCATGCAAAAATTTCCCTCTGAATATTTACGAAAACTATCAGGAGTATTCACTACTATTAGTATATATAAATACAACCTGACTGTGATCGATTACAACCCCAACGCTAATCAACTCTAGCAATACAAATCAAAGTATGGGAAGAATTTCTGCAGGTACATGCTCCAACACTCCATATATATCTGCCCTTGGAGTCATTTGCAAGTCACGCCTCGATTCCTTTTCTCCGGTCTAATCATTGGAGTCTAGTGTTTGATCCTTCAATCCTCCAAAACCATACATACTTTGCTTTCAAGTGCATCTTCCGCTGGTATGCTTTATGTAGTCCGAAATGAACCTCAACAGACGAGCATCCAAGTTGCTTATATACCATCAACTCATAAATCGTAACTGACGTAGTCCGTTACCTGCCCAGATGTCAATGGCCACTTTTAGAAATGCCCAGGCCGCGATTCCGGAGCTCATCCTGTGGCACCCAGACCCTTGCCATACTTTATGGGCCCTGACAAACCCAACTTCGTCGTAATTTAAACAATAGAGGAAATAGTTATATGAGAAGATGCGGCGATCAAGGACTGCCAAGTATGAGGGAGGATACCAAGAGCATGGAAGCAGATTGCGAACTGCGACACTGTCATTCAAGTGCAGACCATCGGTTAATATACGGAGAAAATAACATCTACGAGTATATGTCAATCAGAAAAGCTCACCACAAACTTGAGTTCCGAAAGCTTCCACACCAATTCCTGATTTGGCAAAAGCAGGAGTTGTAGAAACACATGCTAATAACGGCCATCACATGCAAAATCTATAGTCAATGATAATTATCTAACAGATATGATGCATGCCCCTCTTACAACAAAACGCAAGCTTCAGGAAATGCCCACAGCTCGGGCGGCGTCTGGTAAGAGTTTCACGAGAAGCACATACTTTTGACTAACAACAGCAGCCCGAAAAAGAAATATTGCTTCCAAAAACCTCTGGCATAATGAGATAATCGACGCATAGATGAAAGAAGTACAAAACTGCGCATCTAGAGCTCTTGAAGCCGCACAAGAACCAAATATGAAACACAATATCTCCAACACAATGCATATGGCGAAAACTGAAGCAAACAGAAAATCATTCACGAAGTTTAACTTACAAATCAAGAGTGAGCGTCAAAAGCACGACTGTCAGTGAGAGATTTCTGCAGATTTCTACTCGATAGTTAGGAAGCCCCCGGGTTAGAGAAACTGTCCACTTGGACACAAACCAGTTTCACACGTGAATCAACAGAGGTAATACAAACTCTTAAGAGATGGTGGTGTTTAATAACACCATTTGTAAAAGAGGAAGCACGAGGCAACCGATTCTTGTTGACTCCTCAGCCTCCGAAACCATACAAGGTTCTTCCCTGTCGCTTCAGGGCATACACCACGTCCATGGCAGTCACAGTCTTGCGACGGGCGTGCTCAGTGTAAGTCACGGCATCACGGATCACATTCTCCAAAAAGATCTTCAACACACCACGAGTCTCCTCGTAAATCAGCCCGCTGATACGCTTCACTCCGCCTCGCCGTGCCAAACGGCGAATGGCCGGCTTGGTGATGCCCTGGATGTTGTCGCGCAGCACCTTCCTGTGACGCTTGGCGCCTCCCTTGCCCAAACCCTTGCCTCCCTTACCGCGCCCCGACATGGCTACTACAGATGGCCCGAGACTTCCAAATCTTGGTCAACACGACGGCGAGGATTGCAGCGGCAGCAGAGGCACCAAAAACAGCGCATGCGTTGGGAGATGCGGAGAGATGAGATCAAACTCGGGGGCGGAGGAGCGAGCGAGTGGAGAGCGAAGTGAGGAAGAAGAGAGGAAGGGGGGGAAGGTAAGTAGGGGGGATGGTTAGGGTTCGAGGTGGCACAAAGAGGAGGGAGAATCCACACTTTCAAATAAACGAGTCTCCAAGAAAGGGGTAGCGTGCACTTTACGTGATTGCCATTGGATGGCCTCCCCCCCAAGGTTTCTTAGGGCTGGTTTAGGGCCACTTCATACACAAGGCTGAAGGCCCCTGACCATGGTAATGTAAGAGCTCTCATTGGTCGAAAACGCGGAGACCGTCCAAGTTCACTTCACACTAGGAGGTGAAGGCCTAAAGGCTCAAAGAAAAGTTCGTGGATGAAAAGTCTACATGGAGTCCTACATGGCAAGTTGTGGATAAGGGTGCATGGTCTACCGGAATTTGCATTAGGCCCACCTCCAAGAGACCATGACTTTTTTAATATTTTTTCCAACATGATAGATTTCAGAATAAATTCCAGGACAAACAAACACCACCAATTAATTCTCTTAAATTGGTAAATTTTGAGACATATTATATTAAACCAAATCCTCCCCTCTTTTTCCGCCAACAAAATATGCAATGGTCCTGCAACATGGTCCATTCTCACTTCACACTATGCTTGAGGGCCCGTGACTACATAAAATAGCTTTCCCGACACCCATGGTATGGCCTTTGGATGAGAGTCAAGGGTCCTCACCATTACAAGGTCATAGCTCTTGGCTCATGTGTGAAGTGGCCCTTAGACTATGATGAACAAGTGCACCGGTCGAGAATTCTAGGGGAATGGAGGAGCAACATGATTGGCTACGAAATGGGTTCTTCACCGGCCAACATTTACACTAAGGGCCACTTCCCACTTGACTTTAGCTAAGCTTAAAAGTCGGTTCTAAAAACACAGCCTTCATACCATCGACACGATCTAGTCCCGAGCCTAGTTGGAAAATGATGTGGCATGGTTTAAAAGTGGAGGTTTTAAGTCTCGAGCACCGACCCTCCCATCGGTACCTGGACGTAAGGCAAGAATGTAGGACCTTTGAAAGCGTCACCTCCCGCCCCCGTGCTCCCGCCCTTATGATTGGTTGCTTTTAGTCTTAGCTATGAGGGCACGAGGAGCTCCATTAACAAAAACCGATGTTAAGATAGATGAGTAGTAAGGCATTTGGGGATGGGACAAAAACTATCCGACTTTCATTGCTTGGTAGATAAAACAATGAACATATGTGAAAACTACTTAACTAAAACCTACTTGAATTGGGAGGACATGTGTATCCAGTTGAGCAATCAACAAACATGCACTTTTGACAACCGTAACGAAATCAAGTAAGGTCCAATTTTCAATCCAATTTGTGCATATGTTTCATCATAGATTTGCAGCACGATTTTTCTTCTGTAAACCCAATTGGTAGAAGTTGGAGAACATGAGAATGAACCGAAGAACACCCATGTACCTTACAATGGAGAACTTCAAGCATGGATGAAAAAATGACATGGTTGCCAACATGGCATTACATTTTGCTAAGGGAGTTCTCTAGAGGTCAAGTTTCTTGGGCAACCTCAAACCCTCAGACAAGAAACTTGGCCTATGAAGAACTCCAACTTGAGGTTTTTTTTAAAAAAAATTCCATCTTGTCCGCATTACAACTGATGCCTCAAATAACTTGTGTTGGGCTGAAATTCATGACCAACTAATGCACTTCTTCGCTATAGTCTAAATCGGCCATTAGGGTGAGGGCATGTTTTACGCATGTGACCAAGGGATGTGAAAAGACATGGCTTAGGATGTCTCGTGGTCATGGTTGGCAATCTGAAGTCATGACCACAAGAAATCCAAATCTTTTTTTAAATCTTGGTTACATGCCATAATGTAAAGTGCACTTAGATTGGGACGTAGTGATTTTTTTGATGAAAATGTAGAACATGGGGCTCACCAAAAAAATAAAATTGACGGAGAAAGATAATACTCAAAATTATTATTTTTACCCATGGCAATCACCTAGTTCATTTCCTAATGAAATAACATGTTTGCATTGTCTCGTCGCAAAATTTGGGTAACCACCAAATTTATGGGCATGGCAATAAGACAAATCTCAAGCCCATGGAGGTGCACCTTTCATTGAAGAACTAAAAACCATGTGTGTTTGCAACATACTCTAAAAACCCCTACATACAAATCTTTTTTGTAAAATCAAGTGATACATGTACAATTTCAATGATAAAAATACAAATGACAGTGTGCATACATATTTTTTACATTTATATATAATTAGTAACATAACTATACAAATATACTCTTGTACATATTCAAGCAACCAGGAAATTAACCAATATGAACTTGCACTGAGGAAGAAACATGGCATTAGTAGCAAATCAACATCAAGAGTGTACCGACTAGCACCAATAGTCGGCAACGACAATAGATTATCACAAGTAGCACACTGATCGACACCATCAGTTGGCAAGAACAACATACCATCACCAAGAGCGCATTGCCGAGCACTAACATCCGGCAACAGAGAAGGGGAAACTATTGTGGCAAAGAGATTACATAATGGGGAGCCAACCAAAAGCCAACAACTTCTAGTAACATCTTCGGAATGAGGGCATGGCTACCAATGGTGATGATTTTTGACATGGAGTTGGAGAATGTATATTCAGCCTAGGGGAGTGACTCCCTAAGATACTCAATTTTGCAAAGTAGTCCCATTGGTAGCCAACACTACGTAGAGGTTGCACTTGCAATCACTAATATAAAATAACCCACACCAAGTGCAAAACAAAGAAATCCAGATGGAGCAAAAAGAACGGCCCCAATCAACACCCACCAAGGAGAAGAGACCACACCACAAACACGAAGCAAGGGAACCACCCTTGGAATCAATATTGTTTCTGTAGTTGGCTTCCCCATTCACAAGGCCATTGTCATAGAAAGACGGGAAATGCCATTGAAAGAAAAGAAAAATAACTAACTATGATTTTGAATGTTTAGGAACACCACCAAGCGAAGCCACCGAACTCCACACTCTCCGACATGCTTTCCCGCGAGTCGCCCAAAAACTCTACCCAACGCAAATCCAAAGGCGGTGTCGGGCCAATAACTACACTTCATCCAAGTGCCACACCATGAAAAGGTCAACCGGGAGACGTGCCTTTCTAAAAGCTACCAAATTACAATCCAATTCGACACGGGTTTCAAAACCATGAATAAGGTCGATGTCAAAAGTGCGTGCCTCACAAGATTTTGCAAAATGGAAATTCTACTCGGAATGGATTACACCAACCCCTTGGACATAGGATCGAGTTCGGTCACCAAGAATTGGATGGGCTTCATCAAAATGCACCTCAAACGCCCACATGTTGATAGTGTGGCTCTCTTACGAGGTATTTGTGCCTTTGCGTTGGAATTGGAAGGGGGTGAAATGGTGATAGGAAAGTCCGCCTACACCTCAAAGGAGACTCATTAAGAAACATGAGAATGAACCAAATAACACCCACATGCCACTTAGAGACCGATGTGAGTTGGAGGGCACTAATGTCGATACTCTCATGAGATTACACTAATGGTGACATTATTGTAACCAAGGACACGCCTAAAAATAAGGTAAGGGACATTATATTGCAATTGATACTAAATGCCATAAATGATTTACTACAAATGTGAAGAACACCTTCAATTAAATCCTAGTGACAAAATCTAAAATTTTAATTATAGGTGTATACAACATGCTCAAAATTGGTGATTGAAATTTAATGGTTGAGCACCTTTTGAGTTCATCAAAAAGGGCGTATGGCATGTGCAAACGGGCAAATTATCTCCTCCTCTTCACTTTATCCTCTTTCTATCTCTGTCCTCCACCTATTCCCCCACAACTACTACAAAATGTGAAGAACATGTTTAGTTCAACCTTGGTGTTGAAATCTAAAATTTGAAATATACGTGTATAGAACATGCCCGAAATTGGTGGTTAAAACTCTAATGATTGAGCACTTTGGAGTTCATCACAAAGGGCATAAGCCATCTCCAACTATAGATAATCAATGGAAGTATGACAATAATTCTTCATGTGAACATGTAGGGGACAATTTTCATCGCCCCCCCACGCATAGTACATGTCAAAATTCAATTAAATGGTCTCAATATCCAAATTTAAATTAAGACATATTTGAAAATAAAAATTCTAAATTCTAAATAAATATATCAATATCGATTGATATATTTTTGCTACCTAAATCATATATCGTTGTCAATAGTGGTTGGGTGGAGCAACACAAAGCCTTTATAGTATGAATTGTATAATCTCCAATTTGTATCTCTTAAATTGCTACAAATTGTTTAGTAATGCTTAATTTCACCAATTTGGTGGCAAGACTTATTTGTGGTAACACGCCTTTTGCTCCCCTTGGTAGGGTAGGAAGTAACATTGCTAAACAATGTTAAGATGTAAATAAGTTCCACGTCACATTATTATAAGTAGCATATTTTCCACATGTATAGCCGTCCCTGCCATGTCATGGTTTCTCTAAAAGATCTAGTGATTGGTGCTTGCCGAATCCAAGTGAATGTTTGTAGTACACCATTTATGGTATTTAGTGTCACTTAACCTATTTTGAGGCGTATGTTAGGTTACACTACTGATCAACAACTTCATCATTAGTATCACCTCATGAACCACTTGGCGTTCAAGTGCACGTACTAATATCTTGGCATGAGTATGTTCAATAGTTTTATGATGGTGTATGCCTAAGTTCCACAATGGTCTACAAGCTGACTAATGTGTACATAAATGACATTTGCCATTAGTATGCTCAAGAATATCTTCCTTTTGCACACGAAAATGTAAATACATGTCACTTGCCATTGACAAGCTCTTCCCTTTGCATATTGAAACACAAAACTATCATCTCAAGTGTCCCAATGCGCTACACTAAATGCCACAATGTAAATAACATTTCATTGAATAAATCGTTATTTCTGTTGATGAATAGTATCATATTGGCAATTAGTGGACGTGACACTTTGAGACCTCCATACATCTAGTTTAGGCCCCTTTGCAGATATTGTGAGTGACACTAAATACCATAAAGGTGTAGTGCTTTGTGCAACAAGCAATTGGTTGTCGTTTGAGGGTGCAAAATAAGCAAGAATTGTAGGTTGTTTTTTATGATTGTGAACTATATTGTGTAATAACTTAAGTAGAACCTTTTCGGGAGCATTAGTTTGGGGCGGGGTTTAAGGCATATGGTCCTTAAAGGGTTACTTTTTCCACTCCCCTTAGGATATGAAACACACACTTAGTATGAGATGGTTAGCAAATCCAAACATAACATTATTAAACAATTAATTTAGGTTGAATTTGCACTAGCTGTGGCATTTCATGGTTGTGTTCTTAAGGCCCACATGAATGAACACACACTGCTTAATATTGTTGTGAATCAAGGTTGTAGCCATTCTCTTCGTAATTTTTGGAGCTCACAAAAATATTTTGTTCATTATTAAATTGAAGATTTGTGTGCTCATCAAGTGGTTGTGTAGGTCCCCCCCATTATATTGACTATTGAGCCTAGAATGGTTATTATATTTAGAGCATGTAGTCCAATCTCTTCTAAATACATCTTTTTGGTGCCCATTCTTAGAGCCCCACATAAGGTAGATATACGGAAAACAGTGAAAATAAGTTGATACATCCAGAAAGAGTGGTTTGAAATTTGTGCATTTTTCAAACATGGAATAAAGGAAATGATGAGGAGTGCAAGTTGTTTTGTAGTTTTATTCATTGTAAACATTTAGTTACATTTTCCCAAAGAGGCAAAAAAATCAAACCCTCTATTTGTACACTAGAGTCTTCCTAATTTGAGCATCAAAATCTCCTACTTTGCATATGAATGCACACCAAACAATTAACTCAATGGCACTCAAAGATGATTGCAAGTGGTGTGAAACAACACCTATTTGGCCAATCGCTGCATCCCACCTATCATTGCATCCTTTTCAAGCCACCACTTTAACAATTAGCCATTTTGGGTCCACACAAGAACCATTCTACCTTTAAGGTTGAGGCATCTATAACTGATAAAACAAGAGAGTTTGCATCTAGTTAGCAGGAGTAATAGCGGGGTTGTTTTTCTTGCAAAGAGAAACAAATTCCAAGGAGAATGCAATTTAACTTTTTTTTTTCATGAATATGGAAATTGCTACAAATTTTGAAGTGGTAAAGTTAGGGTTACACATAGTCGACCTATAAGTTGACCCATAACCGCTCATTTGAATGCTAATGCTTGGCTACGATAATTGTCAAAAACTCTTATGAGGGCAATCATTCACAATCCGTCACCACATAAACCTTAACTTCATTCGCCTAAAAAATATAGATCTCATCCACGTCGGCATTACATGACCCTATTGAGCAGTTAAATGAACATGGCTGACTATGGATGCCTTGACCTTAGTCTAGTGCACCAATAGCGGTCATTCACCAGTTTCGGCTTTTCTACCTTAATCACATAACACTCAAATATAGGTGTCTAGTTAAGATAAGTAACTGAATTAGGCAAGTCTACCTTAGGAGGGACCAATCTCCAAACTTTGTTCACCCATTGTTTTGTTCTCGGGGCCAATTCACAAGGGGTCCCAAATCCTAAGTGCCAAGTCAGTTGGGGTCAATCCTTGCAATCTCAACTGTTGAGAGCATGGAAGTTGGGACTTACCACTTCACATGGGTCCTAAGTCTTAAGTTTCCAAGTATGACATGGATGCCTACATAACAACACTTTTTGGAAGTGAGGCTTGGGACTTGTGTTGAGAGTCACGTCAAGCAAAATTTAGACCCAACTTGCAACCCAAGTCCCACAATCACGATTATTTTATTTGGCATAAAATTATCAAGATCTGACATTAGTGATATTTAACCATATTTGAATGGTTTTTTGAGGCTCAAAGTTGGGACTTGCTAACATGAGTGGGACTTGGGACTTGGGACTTGGGACCTGGCCCTCAAATTAGGGTTTCAGTTTCAGGCGTGCCAGGCACTTCGGGAATAGAGCGTTCGCGAGCATCGACAATTCAACAATCAAGGAATAGTGACGCAATTCTTGAAGAGGGGCCTCAGGAGTGCTGTGGTGCCATGTCGGATGATGAGGATGCTATGGAGATGGTAAGTTTTGATCACTTGCTTTCAGAGAGTGTAGAGGGAGATATAGATACTACAGGAAAGCACAGCAATTTAGAAAATCCTTCAGACATGGCAAATTAACCAGGGAAGAGACGATGGCATAACATTTTGTCATTCTGCAATTCTGTTATCCGCATGGTAGATTTTGTGGATGTGCTGAATGCTTCTAGAGGAAAATATTTTATTCATGAGGACATTACTTGATTTCGAAGATGGTTTCTGTATCACCTAAGTATCGAAACTTGGCAGTACTTCGAGAGTTCTCTCCCTCTATACGTTCCTGAATTTTTTTTTCCTGCAAATGCTTACTTGTATCCTGATTGCATTTGGTATTACGCTTTCCTGTAGGCTCGAATGCGAGCAGCTGCAATGCGTCGCCAACGTCCCGATTCTTTATCAGGTGAATACGTCTTCTTAGAAATGTCTCGGGGTTCAGTGTTCTACCCTGATTGTTGTTAGTCTACTTCGCTATTGTGTATTGTGGTATTTCATTCTCTAGCGTATCTTGTTTCTTCCGGATAACTTTCTTGTAAATAAAAGGGTATATACGATACTCTATGCTTTTATATGTGTGTCCAGATTCTAAGCGAGTTTCAAAGTGTGTGTCCATTCATTCATTGGTAACCTTGTCCTGATATCTGAAATTCGTCTATTTTTTCTAAGCAGAAGTTGCTGGGGTTGCATCCCTTGAAACTCTGCAAGAGAGGCAGCGGCGGATGCAAGAAGCTGTACGTTCTCTTGCAATACATGCTCATTTGCGAGGTTCTAGAATTTTGAGTTTACAAACTTCTTGTAGTCATTGAAATCTCTTTTGGCTGATATTCAAGATGTATCAGGAAATAGTTCTGATGGAATTCATTTGTTCAAGGGTGTTTCCATTTTGATTTGAGTGCGTTAGATTATGTCTTTATGTCATGACAAAGGAGTTTGACAAAATAATACTGAATATAATATGTTCTCTGCAGGAGCTCCAATCCACTTTGTACTTTAAAAACACTCGAGGCCAAAGGGATGGGCCTACAATAGATGCGTCAGCTGTGAAGGCACAAAGGTCTGATGCGAAGGCAGCAGAGGAGGAAGTAGATGATGAGAATGAAGATGATGAAGAAGACGATGTGAGTCTAATTACATGTTTATCAGTCGTCTACATTGGATTGAGTTGTATTACCTTCAAATTGGTACCTTTGTCTGATTTTGAGCTTTTCCAAATCAATTTGTATCTGCATAAATATAATGTGAAGAGATTTTCCTAGTCTGATCATTTTGAGTATGAATGTGATAATAAAACTGTGTCAAATATGTAGATGTCTTGAGGTGCATATTGAATCCAGAGCGGGTCATGGTTCATTGTCCAAACAAAGCACCACAACATTTCTTGGTATCCTTAAAGTATTGCATGACTTCAATGTTAAACAGGGAACTGAAGGACCGGCAGACATGCTACAAGTGGATGAAGCAGATGTTCATGAAGGACTTCGTACACACTTCCCTCTTTCCTTTGGCAAGCAGGAGGCAAAATCTGTTTCACTTGAGACCATTCATTCCAAGACCAAGCGTGTGCAGCTTACTGTGAATAACTCCTCTTTAGTAAGCACTGGCAATGCACCTGAATTTTTTTCTGTCATGGAAATTTCTGCATGTCAACTCGTTGCTGGCTGTTGGCAATTACTTTACGAAGGCAGGTTAAATAGAATAGCCCTGCGGGGGGGTTTTCCCTTCTGGTTTTAATGGACTTTCTGGCAATGCTATGTTATGTAGCCACACCCTTGGGCTGTTTGGTTGTGTTGGAATCTCTCATTTTGTTTCTGGTTTAACTGGTCCAGAATACTGCCTTCATATGTTTTAGTGGCCTTTACTAGTAAGCAGACATCTTACTTGCGCCTTGGTGATTACAAGGGTCTCAATTCTTTGATGAGGAGTTCGAATGTAATATTATTCCACTTATAATTGCTGAAAACCATTGAAACTAAACCTCAGTGCTGTACTTTACTGACATTGTGTCTCTGTTCATGATCAGAACCCTGCAACAAAATTGTTGCATGGGCCTCCTCGAGGCCCTGGTGGAGGAATTGAAAATGTGAGGTCTTTAGGGCCTCAGCCAGAAATTGACAATGAAGACTTAGTTGGACCTCCCCAAGGCCCAATGGTTACTGACGATGAGGATTTGGTAGGACCTCCTCGACCTCAGGCAGCCATGGATGATGAGGACATGGTTGGACCACCAAGGCCTAGCAATGATGAGGATGAGGAGGATGAGGAGGATAAGGAAGATGAGGAAGAAGATGAAGTGGATGAAGATGAATATCGTGTCCCCCTCAGTAATGAGATACTGCTCAAGGGTCACACCAAGGCATGCAATCCCCGCTTTCTTGAACCTAGAGGTTGGTCTACAGATGTGCAGATGTATGAGCAAGTATTTGTGCACGTTGTCCTGTGTAATTTCATGAAGTGTACCATAAACATGAGATCTTTTTATTTCTGTATGCTTGTAAAGTCTCTTGCATCCATGAAGTGGATAGTCAAAAGTAATGATTAACATTGGTTTACAACAGAATGAACCTTGTTTCTGCCTATCAAGCAACAAAGATGTTCAAGGTGTTCATTGCTGTTCACTGACTTAGAGAGTTTTCAATGCAGGTTGTGTCAGCCATAGCAGTGGATCCAACAGGATCCAGGGTTCTGACAGGTGGCTACGACTACTCTGTACGAATGTTTGATTTTCAAGGAATGAATTCGAGCCTCCGTTCCTTCAGGCAGCTTGAACCTAGTGAAGGCCATCAGCTACGAGCTCTTAGCTGGTCTCCAACAGCAGACCAATTCATTGCTGTCACTGGTTCAGCGCAGGCAAAGATCTATGATAGAGATGGGTTCACGTTAGGAGAGTTTGTGAAGGGTGATATGTATATTCGTGACCTGAAAAATACCAAAGGCCATATATCAGGACTTACAGGTGGACATTGGCATCCAAAAGATCGGGAGACTGCACTTACATCCTCAGAGGACGGGTCTATTCGAATTTGGGATGTGACAAACTTTAAATCTCAAAAACAGGTGAACAATGCTAGCATGCTTCCTGGATACTCTTCTGAATTTTCAATTTCTAAATTGCTCAACATTTGAAGTACATTCATGGTCTGAACTTGCAGTTGTGAATATTAATTCCATTTACATGATATTGATTCAGGTCATTAAGCCTAAGCTAGCAAGGCCAGGGCGTGTAGCTGTCACGGCATGTGCATGGGGTCTAAACGGCAAATGCGTGGGTGGTGGTCTGGCTGATGGATCAATCCAGGTTTGCTCCTGTCATAGAATTATGAAGATCGTTGTTTGGGTATGGAACAGGTTCTCTAAATTTCTAAGTCTATATGATGTCGTATTGACCCAAGCAAGTATTTTCATACAGGTATGGAATGTGAAGTCTGGCTGGGGAAGTCGACCTGACATTTTCATGGAGAAAGCTCATGAATCTGGTGATGATGTTACTAGCATTTGTTTTTCAGCTGATGGAAACACTCTTCTCTCTCGAAGTACAGATTCCACTGCCAAGGTATGTGCGCTCCTAGACATGATGATGTCTTTATGAAAGTAGGTCTGTGAACATGAACACAGAATCTCTCTGTTTAGTATGCAATCATGTCAGAGATAGGAATATAGAAATGTGTCTTGTTATTTAACCTGATGAATCATGTATCAAATGTCTGAAGCCTTTGTGGAGTTGAGCAATAAACACAAGTGCAGGTTTTCTTTTGATTATTACAGTTGCATTGATGACTGTCTGCATGAACAAGCTGTTTACAGGTTTGGGACTTGCGCAAATCAAGGACACCATTGAAGGTGTTTGAGGACTTGCCAAATTCATATGCTCAAACCACAATATCTTTCAGCCCAGATGAGCGTCTCATTATGACTGGAACATCCACAGAAAAGGAAGGGAGCAAAGGTGGTCTATTAGTGTTTTATGACAAGCAACGGTTAGAGTTTGTGAGGAGAGTTGGTGTCTCTGTCAATCAAAGTGTTGTTTGTTCCTACTGGCATCCCAGGCTGAACCAGGTTAGTACCTCCCATTATCATCAATCATTGTGTTCTTAGTCATTATAGTCCTTAAAGTGCTCCTTAAGTTGATTTGCAATCTACATTACAAGTCATTTCCCCTCCTACTGTTTTGATTTGAAGTCATTTAGTTGGAGGTTTTCTGCTTTTCAATTGTGGTCAGTGGTGTCTTTACTTTTATATGTTCTTCACCTTCAAGAATGCATCTCTATTCTGAGTTCTGTCTAGAGGTTTAACCCCTAAGCGTCTGAGCTACATACTTCCATTTGTAGTTAATTTTGTCAAAAGTGACCGTCTTCAATCAACTCATCAAGGGCAATTTTTGACTTGGTTGAATAGCTCAATTTCATTGAAAATTTGCGTTCAAATGCACATTTCAGATGCAAATGTGTACTTAGAAATTTGATTATATTTATATTCTCCCCTGGACATAACATAATGTACTAAATATAGTTTCAAACATGTAAATATAAGAAATGTGATTGAAGACTTGGTGAGGCTTGTAGAAAGTAGGTATATAAGTCATACATTGAGCCCCTTGGTCCTTTGGTCACCTGTAACTACTAAGTACATTCTACGATTGCAGATATTTGCGACAACAGGAGACAAAAAGGAAGGAGGAACTCATGTGCTGTACGATCCAGCTATAAGTGAGAAGGGGGCTCTGGTTTGTGTCACCCGTGCTCCACGAAAGAAGTCTGCTGAAGATTTTGAAGCAAAGCCTGTTGTACATAACCCACATGCTTTGCCCTTGTTTAGAGATGAACCGAGCAGGAAGCGTGCACGTGAGAAGGCACGCAGTGATCCAGTCAAATCCAAAAGACCCGACCTGCCTATGAGTGGTCCTGGATTTGGTGGCCGTGTGGGAACTACCAAAGGCAGTCTGCTCACACAATACCTCATGCGGGTTAGTAATCTACCTCAATGATGTTCTGACCTATCTCTTGAAGTGTTGTACAGTCACTGCTGCTCATCTGTTTGTTGATCAGAGTGTAAGGTAGACTGGTCTTTAAATGGTTACTGTCCCCGATTAGCCCACTTTTTCTAGGATATCAAACATGTGATTAGTACAAGATTATTAGAAAACCAAACCAAGGCTGTAGCCATATTTAACATAATTTTTGGAGTTCATATGATTATTTTGTTCAATATCAAAGTGAAGACTCTCTTTCTTCTTGAATAATGGCATCGGTCCTCTCAATTATGTTGTCCGTTGAACCAAGAATAGCTAACAAATGTTGAGCACATAATCCAATCACTTTTGAACACCTGTCTTTTTGATGCCTGTTCTTAGATCCACACCTTACCACAGACCAATTAAATATAGATGTCTGATTACGACAAGTAACCTAATTAGGCCCACTTACCTTAGTGTCTAAAAATGCTTGCAAACTTCACTGATGTGCATGGGCTTTGGATTCTATGCAGGAAGGGGGGATGATCAAGGAGACATGGATGGATGAGGATCCAAGGGAAGCAATCTTGAAGCATGCTGATGCAGCTGTTAAGGAGCCCTTCTACATTGCGCCTGCATATGCTGAGACACAGCCTGAAACTATCTTCCATGAGTCTGATGAGGAAGAGGAGGGAAAATAGAGAGATTGCTCAAAGTACATATTTCATGATGTATATCAAACATGGCCCTCAACTGACTCTGCATTAACAATGTGCCTCTTCTGTTTTGAATTTTTTTTGCACGAACCTCGCCGAGGGGTAGGCACGGATGGGGCAGAAACCTGAGTGACCATGGAAGCTCTGTCAAAGTTTCGGTCAGAGGTTCGTGTGCTTTTCTACCCAATTTGGGGCTTTGGACCTTGTGTTTCGGTAGCCTGAGCCATCATGTTGGATATCTTCCTGGAAGGGTTAATCTCCATGAATCCCCTTTTAGGAGGATGTCAAGTCATGGTGGCGTAGGCTTTCAAAACATAAATACAGAAAGTTGACTTTGCAGTGACTATGTTGGTAATCTAATTTGTCCTCCCTCTTTGTAGCTAATGAAGTTTAGGCTTACTGTTAGTGCCTACTGCTTCTTTATTGAATATCTATTTAGGCAGTTTTGTCTGAGAGTTCAATAGGTACAATATTCTGTGTGTGTTCAACAGGTATCAAGCTTGTGGACCATAAAATTGCTTTTACAAGTTACAATGTTGTGGTGTCAAACCAAGATGTATGCACCAAACTCTCACACGAAGGTATGTAGGCCTCCTATTGAGATGCAAAACCTATACGAGGTAAACGTAAAGATTCTCGTTCTCTATAGTCCAATCTAAATGGAGCATATGTCTTTTAAGCTTCTATTCTGAACAACAAGCTATGCCATATACCACTCAAATATAGGTATGCAATTGAGAATAGAGGCCACATAAGGCCCACATACTACTCCTTTACTACCAAGTTTGGGTCAAGAGTCTTCAATGTATTTGAGTCCCCAGCACCCCACTGCTCCCACCCCTCAAAATCGACTTGGGATGTAGTCTAAAGTTTGTGTCAAATTGCTATAAAATTGATGGCACATTACCAATTTAGGATTTTGAGGGGTTTTCTGTAGCGACTAAAACTAAGCCTGTGATGCATGCATCAAAGTTTCATGAAAGTCTGAAGTCGTGTGTGGTATGTGTGCTTTATGTGGCTAGCTAGTTTGGGGTTTTAATTGGACCTTAAACACACATAAATTGGTTAGAACATGATCTTGTGTATATCAAAGGGTTCAAGCCATTCTAGGTAGAGTTTCACAACCTCAAAGCAAATGTCCCCTTTTATTCATGAAACTTGATGTTGGCAGTTGAGGATGAAGCGGAACCACTTTTGGGATCACCTCCAATTTAAGGAGCGAAGTCTTATTTTGTAACCACTTGAGGATCATTTTCAATTTAAGAAAGAGCAGAATCTCTATTCTAACCACTTTGGGACCACTTTCATATATCTGACAACTGTCTCATAGGCAGAGTTACAAACTCAAGGCACTTTATGAATCCTTATCACAAATTTCTCACTGTCATTCTTTGCCATTGATGCAGTGGCCAGATAGTTTTGTGGAGTTCGAAGTGCCCACAATAGGTACACATATCTTACGAGAGGAAAATTGCTTGGCAACCACTAACACCCATGTTACTAGTACACCTTAGAACAAGCGGTTCAAATGCAAGGGTCCAGTGGAACACTGCTGGGCCTAGGTTCATGGATTTGGAAATAGAATCAAAATGCATGCAATTTGGTGCCAACTTAGTACCTTTTGCTAAAAGCACATGGAGGATTCCTACTAGGTAAGGGTTGGAACTTGTCCATTTCTTAGGAAATTTCGACCTCCTCCTCCTCCGAATGTGATCTACCTGAATGCAGAAGAACACTAAGTTAACACATGATAGAAAAATTGGGTATACACTTTATGAACAACAAGGTTGGGTCATTAGGGTTTTGGCAACTACTGAGGTTAAAATTTGATAAAACTAGCCGGATGCATGATTGTGTATTAGACCATAAATATTACACACCTCAAGAGGTATTCAATGAAATTTGGTTCTTTAGATTGTAAAACATCTGTCCAAAATTACACTGATTATAGTAAACACAATAAAACCCTAGACAACATACTCCCCTTATGGTTGCTCCTATGCATGTGTTTTCTCCCCAAATGTCATTGCCTAGACAAATTACATCTAGAAAATTTATGCATCAAAGATAAATCACCCATGGACACCTCCCCTCCTCTCCCACCACTTTAGTTTCCCCTCACAATGCACTCATAGTGAAAAATGTTGAACACACACACTACAATGACAGCTTTTCAACCTCAGTTGCCACAACCCACACAAAATTGATATAGTATCGAGCAAGACAATTAGAATTGGTGCCACAAAATAGATATAGTTATTCCCCACCTCCAAAATCTACGATGGAATATTATCCCTCTTCTCATCCTTACAGTAGGGATATGAGTGGCCATCTGCCAACCCACAATGAATCGCCTCATAGACCTTCACATCCCCCAATATAATAGCAAAACCTTTAAGGAGGATATCTCATGCAAGGCCATCAAATACCGCACATACATTGTACTCAACAAGCGCAAACTTGAGAAAATGTCAAGCCCCAGTTATTGTGTTAGAGTAGGCTCCCTATAAAACATGGTCCACCTATTGCCCACCTATTGAAAGACATGCTTCTACCCCCCCTTCTTACATTTCCTTACGGAAATGCTATTGTGGAGCACACTTTTGAGCCTATTTTCACACAATACTATTTGGGGATAATATTGTGGGTGCGCACTATTTACCAACTCCCAATATTTAACTTTGTCTTTGAAGTTCCACGTTGTAGTCTTTTCTAGATTTTATAACATTTTATTGGATTAAAAGTAGTGTCCATTGGTGAGACTTCCAATGTAAGAGGAGGAGGCGCGTATATTAAGGGCATGACAAGTGTCTCTAGAGTTGCACACTAGTTTCTTTTGTGCAACTGTATACTATGAACCATTGCACTATAAAGTTGCCCATTGTAAGTGGCACTCAGTAAAATCTGCCCACAAAATTTGCCATAATCAATGCGGTTAAGGCTGCTCAAATAGCGTGTTTATTTAGGTGTTAGTATTGCAAATGAAATACACTAAATATGATATTTAGTGTCATATGGTATTTAATGTCACTACGGTAACTTTTTTGGATGACACTTGTGAACAAATATTGTCATGGATGATGGATGATGGATGATGGATGAGTTCATCCATTGGCCAGAACCCTACCTTCTCTTGTCAGCAACTTGTGATGTAATATTGTCATGGATGATTGAAGTTTGGATGGAAAATCACTTGGTAAGTTGCAACACTGTAAATATATAATCCCCCCAAAAAATTTACAAGGAGTGACAAATAATGTTGGGTTATCATTTAGTGTTGGTGACACTACACCACGGTTTACAATTAGTACTGAGCAAGACGATTAGAATTGGTGACACTAAATATCATAATTAGTGTAGTGTTTAGGTCATCCGGATAGCCTTAGGTTGATTTGAAGGGGGATATAAATCTTCAGTTAAATCTCGGTAGATGGAAGATCCGAAGAAGTCGTTGTGTCCAAAGGGAGGCAACAATGAGGTGTTTGACTAATTTATAGCTTGTCACTCACGTATGCTCGGCTCGGCAATCCTAGATGTATCATCACATACTCAAGGACCTTCATTATCTTGAACAATATTCTTGAAGCTACACCGAAATGTGCAATTATGTTGACCCGTGCCGATTTATCAACATTTCACACTATTTTGAATGTTTATTACCACGGTTTCAAAATGCAATAATTTTAAGAAATTGTGATTGCTATAGTGATGAATTTAACAAAGTTTAGGTTTTTGTAATCTGATTTTGACTCAACATGATTTGCATGGGTAAAGAGTCAATCTATTTGCAAGGTGAACCTAATTGCACGTATTAGCGTAGAGTTGAAAGTGAGCATCCTTGTACACATGCAGAATACCATACACTTGGATACGTTTAAATTATTCAACAAATTAGAAAATGAAAACCTTGCTTGTAGTTCTATTGCACTAAATGTTGTGTTTATTATCACTTATTATTTGGAATTATGCAATGCTATACCTATTTATTGTACATCTCATATTTTACCAACAAATGTCCAAATTAATTATTTGGACATCATAGAACATTAACAACTTTACTTGGTAAAAATTGGATCATTAGTAAAAATATATAGCATTTTGTTACTATGAATAGTAAATGACATTAAATATCATATTTGGTGTAGTTTGGCACTTGTGTACTGAGGCCTTAAAGCGACGCTTTAAGAAATGTTTCCTATTTCAGGTAGGTTAGATAGCTTGGAAAATTTTCAAAAACATTCCATAAATTTGCAAATCTATACAAAAATTCGCAAAGTTGTCTTAAGGAAAGAGTCTTTTACTCTCCACTAGGGGGAGTCTATTGATCACCACAAAATCAATCTTATTGTGGGTGAGGATCTTCTATTGAACAAAGGTGTGCTCCCCCTTTTGTGGATCACTTCTTACACCACCTCATTGAACGGATACATCTCTGATTAGCCATTGTGATTGGCCAAAGTTGGTGCTCTTTTGAAAATGTTCTTGCATCCTTATTATATCGCTATTATGAAATGCCAAAATGGTGCTAGTTTAAACTTAATGTTGCATATGATTAATTGCTTTTAACAATTACTTACTCAATGGCACCATTACACTCACTTGGTGACGGCTTAGGGATGAAAAATAGGCGTCACCAAGAGAAAGGTGTTACTTTAAAGCCTCGGTATTTTAAGCACACTTGTTGAAGCGTGATTCACAACTTGCTGAATTCAGGAAACGTTGATCACAAATCCAGGGTGATGATTGTTCATTATTATATTATGAACAATAATTTCTGCAGCATTAGCAGTAGAGTGAATGATTTGGATTAACAAAATACCTCTGGATCATGTTGAGTGGTGTAGACCAGGACAAGATAGGATTGAGATGCTAACTTATTAGATTCACAATAGAGTTATCCGATAATTCAACCAGAGATATTTTGTCGAGAGTTTGGTTGTTTTGCATACAAAACTTTTCATGTTTGGTAAGTTTTTGGTGCTTGTGTGGAGTTGGTGTCGAGGTTGGAACAAAAAATTCTCTATATTTGTTCATTGTGGGCCAAATTCATTTTGGCATGTCAAGAGTTGCTAAAACGAGTGTGGTCCCCAATGAACCGATATGGGAATGTTCTTCGAACAAACTTCCACACCGACTCCGAGCATGCACTGGAAACAAACTGAACATGGAAAGTTTTGAATGCAAAACAAGGTCCAACTCTCAACAAAAACTCTGGTGCATTAAAGGATAAGGGTGGGTTTCCATGTGTGTTGCTCATCCGCCATACTTTGGTGGGAGCAAGGACAAATGTAGATGAAATCTGGTGGAGTAGGGTTCATATGTGCCAACTAGGGGAAACCAACCATTGTTATCTTATGTGTTTGACAAACGCATGAAAGTCTGGTAGCCCATGGTCACGGTCTTCCACATCTTGTAGAATGTGGTTGTTTGTTGGGTTTTGTTGGCACTATCCCATGGGATAGAGGCATTGTTGAGACTGCCTTCGAGTGGTGATAGGGCCCGGGTAATGCATGACATAACTTAATGGATAAGGTTGGGTGAAGCTTAGTGGAAGCTTAGTGGAATCTTAGTGTAAGCCTAGTCGAAGCTCAATGAAAGCTGAGTGAAAGCTTAATGGAAGCTCAATGAAATTTTCAATTCAATATGTCATATAATCATATAAACATTGATTATTCCAAACATTCAAAATGCCATTTTTAGGACAGAGCCTCTCGTGGCAAAACACATTCCCTTGTTATCTCCACAAGAAAACATCCAACCCACTATTATCTAGAATCTAGTGGGTCAGGGACGGACATGAACACCCAAGCTCAACAGTAATGATCTCTACATTAACACAAGTCTTCATGCATCAAGTTACAAGCTGCAATGATCATATGTGTTTCCATCATTCCACATGACAAGTGTTTCCGTGGATTGTTGCAAAATAGACTCATTGTTCTGGATGTCAGTAATTGACAACTACCTATATAAGCATCCATTCATCCCAGGAACTCCTCGTGGCCCGCCTACTGACGATGAATTTCTACATCGGTAGGAACCATTGTTCATTGTAACTCCGTAGCCAAGAGTGAAAGAAGAATCGTACATTTGTTGCAGATAAGTAAGCTACTTGAGCCTGCTTAAAGAGGGATTGATTTATTTTGGAATATTGGAGCAGTGAGGCAGAAAGATGTATGAGTGGTTCACATGAGCCATGGGGGCAGGCAGTAGTCATGATGGATGATTGATGATGAGTTCACAGATTTTCGAAGTATGGTGCAAAAATCTTAATAGCGACGGGTCGGTGTACTCGGCCAGGAGAGAGACCACACTGCATTCGTCCGGCCTGCTGATGCGATTCTTATTGGGACATGTCGCATCCAGAAGCTCTTTAAGCAGCAGCCTACTAGTGCAGTAAGGACACGATCGTTGGGTGTGACGTCGTTCTTTGATCAATGCAACAGGCTGGGCTGTCGAGTCAGTCCTCCTTGTCTCGGACGAGTGTCAGCTTCCCTACGGATTTTGGTGATGGGTCACCGTATTCCTCAAAAACAAATTTAAGATCATAGAATGTTAAACTCTGTATCATTCCACCAATTTTTGGACATGGATGGCGTGTGCATGGTTAACCCATTGCAAGACAAAGTGATCGATGAGTGAGAGAGAGGTCGATTGATTGATTGATTGGTTCGTTGTTAAGAAGTACTTAACTCTTAGGTACCAGCATTACACCGTTTGTGCATCTGAATGGCATATCCGGGGTTAACCCATTGTGGGACAAACTAACCGATGTGAGAGAGAGAAAGGGAGAGGGAGATTGATAAGAGGCGGGTGATGAGTTTGAGAGGTGGTTTTTAGTAGTGCGGGGTTGACTCTCCTCTGTTCGGATTCACATTTAGAATCACATGCAATGTTGTTGTCAACTTCCCTAAGGATTTAGCTGATGGGTCACCGTATACCTCAACACAAAAGATTTTTAACCTACGAAACTCTTAGGTGCCAGAATCATTACACCGTTGATGCTCCTGGATGGCACAGTGTGCACGGTTAACCCATTGCAAGATAGCTGAGTGATCCATGTGTGTGTGTGTGTGTGTGAGAGAGAGAGAGAGAGAGAGAGAGAGAGAGACAGAGAGATTTGTTTAGACGCAGATGACGAGTTTCAGGGCTTGTTTTTAGTAGTAGGGGGTGAGTCTCTTCAGCTCGCATAAAAATTCAGAATCACATGCAATATTGTATGTGTTGTTGGGCATGCATGCGTGTACTTGCACGCGTCGAGAATTTCTATATACTACTACTGGGGCTATTCTCGACACATTGCTTGTGATATAAAACAAAAATAATAACTTGATGGCTTCTTGTACGAGGAAAATAGAAAGCCATCGGCCACTGCATCACACATGAGCTGTATGGGAGATGCGCATTAAGCGACATTGATGCCCAGTAGAACTTCGATAAACTCTGGATTCACCGAACTTCGAACCGAAGTGTAATCGAGAGAGTATTCGAAGGTTGGGCCCTGTTTGTCGTGGCAATAAATTTCTGTCGAAGGTCGGTCGGTCCTCTTACGCAGATATTCACAAGGAGAATTTTCGTCCACTTCTCGGTACCTGAGTTAGGTGTGCCGATTTACCTTAGATGCTGATATTTGGATATGTGAGGGTGGCATCATCATATCATGTCCTGTTTATGGGAAATGGAAGGTTGATTTGTAAGTTGTCTTTAGGCACTCGCAGTTTTTCGGTGAAGTCCTATTGATGAGTTTGTAAGTAGGTCATGGCTATGGCGTCAAGTTTGCTGAAGTCTGACATTGGATAACACATTGTCGTAGATTCGGAACAGGCAAAACTTCAACTTCCAAGTTCAAAACTACGTACCCTTCCCAATATAGCAAGAAAAGCTTCCTGGGACAAATTCCGCATCGTACCTATATGAGAGTAGGTAGCAGGTTCTGGGCCTAACCTTCCTAATTCAAGTCCCCAGCACCAGAAAATCCCTTCAGCACTCAACAATGGAATTTCATCATACTAAGAGTAATGGAAATGGCCTCCACGAGGCACTCCTTAGTGGAAATTTATATGTTGAAGAAGACAGGGTAGAAGAGAATGTGACGCCATATAACACCGCAGGGATTTTGAGCCTTGCAACAATTTCTTGGATAAACCCACTCCTGGAACTGGGATACCGAAAGCATTTGGACATCAAGGATATCCCACTCCTAGCCCCACAAGACCGAGCCCGAGAGGTTTACCAAACATTCAAGCAACACTGGGAGAAACTCAAGGAAGAGAACCAGCATCAAGGAAGAAATGTTGTACCGTCGATTGCCATTGCTTTAGCCCACTCGTTGTGGAGGCCGGTGTGCTTGGTGGCTATGTTCGAAGTGGCGAACACGGTCACTCTGTATGTGGGGCCTTACCTCATCAGTAACTTTGTGGAGTTTTTGCACAAGGGTTTAGCAACGGAGGGTTATGTTCTGGTGTTCTGTTTCTTCGCTGCGAATGTGATTGGCACTTTGTCGCAACGCCAGTGGTGGCTCGGGACGTACCGGTTGAACCTCCGAGTGCGAGCTTGCCTCACTGCCATTGTCTTCAACAAGGTGAGTAGTGTCCAACATCATCTACTGTTTCAACATTATTTGTTAGAGTTGTCCAATTTGAAATTACTGAGTCATGAGTATGCTCTGCTCTTGCATGTCAGAAATGTAGGTTGAACATCGGATCGTAACCTCCATCCTTGGACTTTACCCTCCTGGGAAATAAATCCCACTTTTCTCAAACAACCGATCTAACTTAGTTAACACTTTCTAGTTGCTAACAGGAAAGACAATTGCAGAGTGCAAATTTCTTGTCATTTAAAAATAACTCGTCCGCATTTGGACATTGCCGTTCTGGGACATGAATCCTACTTTTCTCTAATAACTGATGTAGTTCTTAACAGGAAAGAGTTTTGCAGATTTTCCAATTCTCTTGGCCATACAAGGAGTGTGTCACTTGTTGCGTGAATTAGAAGTGGATATGGGTAGAATACCTACCTTAGGTATAATTCGATTTCTGGAGTGCAGATGAAAAAATCATCATGTGGTTCTCTGGTACCGTGTATCAGGGTTTGTGCTTGTCAAGCGAGGCAAGGAAACGTCACACAAGTGGCGAGATCATCAACTACATGGCGGTGGATGTGGCACGGATCGCCGACTTCTCGTTCTGGGTGCACGACATCTGGGTGCTGCCACTGCAGGTGGGCTTGGCTTTGGGAATTCTCTACAAAGTGGTGGGAATTTTTGCATCGGTAGCAGCGCTTGCCACCGCCATAGTCACCATCTTGCTCAACGTCCCTCTTGTCAGACTGCAAAAGAAGTTTCAGGAGAAGATCATGGCAGCCAAAGATTTGCGAATGAAAACCACGTCGGAGGCTTTGAGGAGCATGAGGATATTGAAGCTACAGGTAGAAATTTACACAACTGTAGTAGCCTCTGGCAGCATTCATCTCGACAATTTGATATTTTCCATACTACTTCTCAGCAGTGAACGCAGCAGTGAACAATGTGTGTGTGTGTGTCAAATTTCTGAGAAGTGTATGGATTTTACAAAAGTGTCAGGACCGCATGCCATGTCATTATTCTGGAACTTAAGGAATTTGATCTCAAATGGATGCCTGTTGCTTAAACAAGGCGTTAGGATATTGAGCTCCAGGGAGAAATCACACAAAAGTAGCCTCAGCAATGAACATTCCTGTGTGTCAAGTTTATGGAAGTGTGTGGATTTCCTCACGAGATTATGTTTTCCTGGCATCTGTCCCCTTGCCTTTGTTCCTAGATGCTTAAAACTTACTGATACCAAATGAATGCCTGTTGCTTAAATCATGCATGAGGATATGGAAGCTACATGTAGAAATCACACAACAGTAGCCTCACCATTCATCTCAACAACTTGGCTATTTCCATTCTTCTTCTTCTCAGCAATGAACATTTGTGCGTGTCAAATTTTTGAGAGCTTGTGGATTTTACAAGAGTGTGAGGACCGCATGCGATGTCATTTCTCTGGAACTTGAGGAATTTGATATCAAGCGAATGCCTGTTGCTTAAACAGGCTTTGAAGCTACAGGTAGAAATTACACAACAGTAGCCTCTGACAGTATTTATCTCAGGAATTTGATTAGTTCCATAGTTCTCAGCAACAAACGTGTGTGTCAACTTTCTGTGAGAGCGTGTGGAATTTACAAAGTGTTGGGACAGCATATCATGCCATGTCAATTCTCTCGAAATTAAGTTCCCAGCATCTGTCCAATTTCCTTTGTTCCTTAGAATCTCCTGAAAGCTTACTGATATCACATGAATGACTGTTGCTTAACATGCATGAGGATATTGAAGCCAGAGGTAGAAATTACATAACAGTAGCCTCAGCACTCATCTCAACAACTTGATTCTCTCCATATTTCTCATCAATGAACAATTGTATGTGTCAAGTTTCTAAATGAGTGTGTGGAATATACAAAGTGGTAGGACCGCATGTCGTTGCCATTCCTCTGGAAATAATGTTGTTGCCATCTGTCCACTTTCCTCGATTCCTTTTTGAAAGCTACTCATCAAATGAATGCCTGTTGAATGCCTATTGAACAGGCATGGGAGACAAAGTACTTGACCAAAATTGAGCAGCTGAGAGCATCCGAGTATGGCTGGTTAGCCAAAGACCTCTACATGGTTGCTTCCTCCACATTCCTTCTCTGGACAGCTCCAACAATTGTGTCCGTTGCAACATTTGGCACATGCTTGATGCTCGGAGTGCCCTTGACTGCAGGAAGGGTGTTGTCAGCAGTTGCCACAATTCGGGTTCTCCGGGACCCGTTGAGAAACTTCCCTGACCTTACAGCCATGATGGCTCAAACCAAAGTCTCCTTGCACCGCCTGCATCAATTTTTGCAAGAGCCTGAACTCCCTCCAGATGCTGTTGACAGGGGAAAAGCTGGTCATAATTCCACCATAGCTATTGAAGTTGAGGATGGTGATTTCAGCTGGGAAACACCAACAAATAAAGATTTTTCACCACCCACACTTCGTGGCGTGAATCTGCAGGTGCCAAAGGGGCAACATGTTGCGGTCTGTGGATCAGTGGGGTCAGGGAAGTCGAGTCTGCTTGCGTGCATGTTGGGGGAGATTCCCAAGTTGAAAGGCAAGGTAAAACATTCTACAAATTTTTTCTTGTGCAGATCAGTGCCCCCTTGTGATGATGACTACTAAATGAAGAAGAAGGCCTTTTGGGAGCTGGATTTTCCTTGTATCGATGTTCCTTCTTCTGTCAACAAGGCTGGCAAGAGGCACGAAGCTTTCAAAATATTGTCCCGACAGAAGTGCATAAAAGTGGTATCTGCCCACCAATGAATCCCTGAGGAAGAAGTAAACAACTGCTCATGATCAGATGTGACTTTCCAAGGTCACTTTGAGGTCATAACATTCTTAAATAGCCTAATTAGGCTCCAATCCAAGTGGAATGATGTTTAGGTCATCCAAAAACCCTAAGATTATTTCTGTTGGGGACGTACCTCATCAATTGAATCTTGGTAGATGGAGAAGGCTTTTTGTCCGAAGATGGGCAACAATCAGGTGTCAACTGATGAGAGTTTGATGCCACTTGACTATGCTCGGCGTTCATTCATGCATGTATTCAAGGACCTTGATTCTTGAAAATTTATTCTGGAAAGCTAGAATAGAAAGTGGGTGTCCATACATGTGCTGAAGAATGCTGTGGTAGATGATAGCAACTTCCTTGGGCTGATGAAATTTACTAAGTGATCTACTGTAAATGTAAACTGACACCGTAGCCTGCAGCAAAACTATGTGACAATGGCTAATGTAGTCATCAATTTACTGTCAAGGTGGATGATGCTGGTCACCAGAAAAAAGAATTTGGAAGATAAAGGATAGTTTTGTAAAAGTGCCACAATATTTGCAGGTGAGTGTGGAAGGAAGCACCGCATATGTTGCGCAGACAGCTTGGATCCAAAGTGGCACAATCAAGGACAACATCTGCTTTGGGAGCCCCATGAATCCGGCACTGTATGAAAGAGTATTGCAAGCATGTGACCTGAAGAAGGACATAGCCATATTTCCTTTTGGTGACAAGACCGAGATTGGCGAGAGGGGCGTCAACCTAAGTGGTGGTCAGAAGCAGCGTGTCCAGCTTGCGCGCGCTTTATACCAAGATGCGGATGTCTACTTTCTGGATGACCCTTTCAGTGCTGTTGATGCTCAAACTGGTTCTCATCTCCAAAGAGTAAAATTCTCAGACTGAGTAAAATGCATCCGTCGATACAGTTTCAATATATCTATTATATGGGAGATATTGAATCCTCAGTGATTACTTGAATTCTATGGAATTGAAGTATGATGAAGAACGTTACTGTCTGATGTTTAATCTATATATTCAGTTGATAAACTATGAAACTTTGGTCAAAATATCTATTCTAATACTATCAGAATCATGTCTGCATGTGCAATTCTATCGGAAGATCTAACCATACAACTCAAGCATGTTGTATTTCTGGACTGGGTCTTGGTCAAGTTTAGTTTAAATATGAATCTTGAACACTGAACTCACCCCAGAAGCTTTTCTCTTATGTGATGCACATATGAGAAGACTCTGGGTGGTTTCTCATCGGATTTTGGCATGAGCAGGAGTGCATTATGGGGGCTCTTCAGCTCAAGACTGTGATCTATGTAACTCATCAGATGGAATTCTTACCTTCCGCAGACGTAATTCTGGTAGGTCAAATTTTCTCTGCATCTATTGCCTTCTCTGAAATTCAAAATAACATCAATGAGAAAATGTCAAGCCTTTCCTTGTCTTTAACAACCTAAATACACTAGGCAATCGTAATTTTCTTTAAGCAGACTTCCAATAGTGCACATATCGTGTTTTTACCAAGAACCATATCACTAGGACAAGGATCATACTTGAAAAAGTAGGACAAAGTTTGGATAAATCAACACTGCTCATGATTGAAAAACAACCAGAATGTTAGAATTTATATAAATTGCATTAATCTCTTCCACCTCACAAGGGTATGATTTGCTATGACCAGATTGATGAATTATTTGGTGAATTTTTATTCCACTTGTAAGGTATTTCCTTATCCCTCTCATTATTGGATGAGGATCTCATTTGATGCTATTTATAGGTCCTTCGCGGCGGAGAGATCGTCCAAGCGGGGAAGTATCACGATCTTCTTCAAGCCGGGACGGATTTTAGCACTTTGGTGTCGGCCCACATTGAAGCCATAGACACCATGCACATCAATATGGACATGAAAAAGAACGATAACAACGAAGCCGACTTCCCAAGACAAGTCTATGATTCCGAGGGCAATAATCACACAATTGATGATGAAGATATAGAGGAAGCGGCGATCAAGAATCCGAATGTCGAAATACCGGATGACAAAGAATGCCTTCTCCAGCTTGTGAAGAAAGAGGAGAGGGAGAAAGGCCGTCTTAGCTATGGCATCTACTGGGCATACATAACAGCGGTCGCGGGTGGCGCTTTCGTTCCCATATTTATCCTTGCACAAATCACGTTCCAGGTTCTTCAGATTCTTAGCAACTACTGGATGGCATGGGGCACACCAGCTGTGGAAGGCCAGGCCGCAAAAGTGTCGAGCAAAGTTTTGATAACTGTTTACTGTTTGCTTGCTGTTTCTAGTACAGCTTTTGTGATGTTGCGGGCGATCATAGTGTCCATTGTTGGGCTCAAGACTGCGCAAAAATACTTCCTCAAAATGTTACGGTCGGTTTTTCGGGCGCCAATGTCTTTCTTTGATTCAACACCAACTGGCCGCATACTCAACCGTGTACGATTTCTTGAGACAAAATTATCGTGCAAGTCCTTTTGAAATCTTGTCCAAGTCTTGTCTTTGTACCAGTTTGTGGGAATTTAGCAGAAGACATGGAAACAATATAAATGCGGCAGGGTGTGTAGTGTAATGGAAAATAGGTGACCTTAGAGCAACTCCTATGGTGACTGCAAAATGATTCTGTTGATAATGGTCGGCTTTGAAAGGATTTTGGCCAATTGTGCATGCTCAACTCACTATTAAATTTCATATACATCAGAAATCTTCATTGCTGCCGATTATTGAGAGAAACAACCCTTTGAAGCCCTTTGACCTTCAAGAATTTCAACTGTGTATACTAAGCCATTCTCTCAAAGTTCAAATTTCCACTACTAACCTCCATGATGACATGCTAATCAGATGTCAGCAGATCAGAGCACAATGGATTTGGAGGTGCAATTTGCGTTTAGCAGAGTTGTGAATGGCTTTTTGCAGCTTTTGGGCATACTGGTCCTTATGGCCCAAATCAAATGGCAGATCTTGTTGCTAGTTTTCCCCATTGCTGGTGCCTGCCTTCTCTATCAGGTTCTCACAATCCTCAACTGTTTGATGTGTGGGACTCCAGACTGACAAGATCTGACCTGACCAAACAGAGTTACAAAAATGTTATGTTGGGATCATAAATCAATGAATTATGAGAGCAACTCCTATGATCACTGGAAAATGGTTCTCTCAATAATCGGGTTTCTAGGTGTTTTTGGGGCAAGATCCTCATGCTCATTCCACCCACAAAGCCCATATGCTTTCCAAATCCTTATCACCCAACGATTAGAGAGAGAGGCAAACCCTTTAAATGCCTTCCGACTCTCAAGAATGGAGGATCAAAGGACTTTAGAGGGTCGTCTCACTCAATAATTGGTGAGCAGTGAATGTATGATAAATATGGACTATATTTGTGAGACGGGCATGCGGCATTGGCCCAAAAAACTTTGAAAGCCAATCATTATTGAGAGAAGCTTTTCTCACTGACCATAGGAGTTGCTCTGAGGTATAGCAAAGTTCTTGACTCTTTGAAATCACAAAGAGTTTGCAACCTTCAATATTAATATTAACGACGTGTGCACACAGAGATATTGCATGGCCTCGGCACGGGAGCTTGCGCGCCTCTACTCCATCCAGAAATCACCCATCATTAACCACTATTCGGAGTCGATTTCGGGTGCCGCGACCATCCGTGGATTTCAGCAGGAGAAAAGATTCATGGACACAAATCTGGATCATTTCAACCGCTACGCCATGACGTATTTCCACAGCACGGCAGCAAGGGAGTGGCTTATGTTCCACATGGAAGTGTTGTCAGTGTTTGCATTTACTCTCTGTTTGGTTGTCATCGTCACCTTACCCCGAGGTTCAATTGATCCAAGTGAGTATTTCATAATTTTTTTTTTGTAGATTTGTATTGTGGCAACAGAATCTGTGATACCGACAAGTGGAATAACAAAGGATTGGAAAATGTCAACGTTTACATATGTGTACCAACTTAATGCTTGAGAATTCTTTTTATATAATAAAATTGCAGTGACAATCCAACACAGTGCATTTTAATACTTGTGGTGGCTTCTCAACAGGTCTTGCAGGGTTGGCCATAATGTATGGGTTGAATCTTAATGGCAACCTGTCAAAGCTTGTGTGGAATTTAAGTTCACTTGAAACCACCGTGATTTGTGTCGAGCGTATCAGACAATATTGCACACTGAAAACTGAGGCGGCTTTGATCATTAATAATTCTCGTCCATCAAAAGACTGGCCATCAGAAGGCAATATTGCTATACACAACTTGCAGGTGTGATTCATGTCTCCTTCCCTTCACTACAGATCAATGTCGCAATACCAGGATTTTGTTCCCTGTTAAAGAAAATTGAGTGTCCATATGAACCAAATGGTCATGATGTTTATTTCCAATTATTTTCTGTCTAGATGTGAAAAATAAAATCAGTGTGGGACTGATGACATGTCAGGTACGATACAATGCCCATTCACCAATGGTGCTACTTGGAGTAAGCTGCAAAATCAGAAGTGGCGAGAGGGTTGGAATTGTGGGACGGACCGGCAGTGGAAAATCAACGTTTATTCAAGCCTTGTTTCGAATGGTTGAACCAGTGCATGGAAGCATTATAGTTGATGACGTGGACATCTCCACCATAGGTATACCTGCCAAGCACATACTTACACACAACCTAAAGCCAGCACTATGTACAACTTTTGTACATTTGAAGCCCCCAAATGTATGATTGTGGTACATATCATTGGTTTTAGATGCAGGTTGGTTTTAAGATATGCGTAACTTATTGAAAATTAACATATTTGAACCCAGCTTTGTCAACCTATTTTGAAGAAATATGTTTCAGAAAGTAATTTACGCTGTCCTTGGCGGTCTCAAATATTTGGCCCAGCAATATTGTTTGTAAATAAATAATGACATGATTCTGACAATGCGAGTTATACTGACTGGGAGCAGGATTGCATGACTTGCGATCAAGGCTAAGCATAATACCTCAAGAGCCAACACTCTTTGAGGGCAACATACGTGTCAACCTTGATCCTTTGCAACAACACTCAGATGTGGAAATCTGGGAGGTAGTATACAAATCCAAGTGATTCCCTTTAGAGAGTATATCATTATTGTTGGTGATATTACCATCAAATCTTTGACTATACAAGAATTTCAAGCGTCCTACAAGTGTCTGTACCTCATGATTGTGATTTTGTTGCAGGCGTTAGATAAGAGCCAGCTTGGTGACATTGTGCGGGCAAAGGAAGAAAAACTTGACTCTCCAGGTGAACTTCCAAGCCCATCTTTATACTCCCTAGATCCTATAAACAAGTTATTTACAAGGTTATTGACAAGTTTCGTCTCAGAGTATGACTGAAGACACCGTAAGAACTCCCAAGGATGGTGGGTTCTAGTTTTTGGTCTGGGCCCATGGATGTAAGGTAACTGGTGTGAATCCAACACCCCCGGAATGTGGATACCTCTATTTGAGTGGTGTGTGTTTAAGTGTGGATCTATGAAAGGACACCAAAAGACATGTGGTTAGAAGAGATCGGACTATGTGTTCAAAATATGTCAACCATTCTAGGCCCAATAGTCAACGTAATTGGTTGGGACCATATGATCATTCAATGAGCACGAGAATCTTCAGTTTGACAATGATTAAGATATTCATATGAACTCCAAAAACAATGAGGAAAGTGGCTACGGCCTCAATTTTGATTTGCTAACCATCTCGTACATGAGCGAGTTTCATATCCTAGGAGAAGTGGGCTAGTTGGAAGAAGTAACCATTTTAGACCCATCTACCTTAATGGAGGCAGTCGCGTGGGGCGGAGAGACTTTATGATTCATCCTAGTACTGGCAAACATAGGCGTTATCCTCTTTTTTTTCTTCCTTTTCCTCTTATTTGATTACTAATCTGAAATCTTTGGAGGAAGTAGTGAGTGAGAATGGTGAAAATTGGAGCGTCGGGCAGAGGCAGCTTCTATGCTTAGGGCGTGCGTTGCTGAAGAAAGGGCATATTCTTGTGCTTGATGAGGCAACTGCTTCAGTTGACAGTGCTACCGATGGACTCATCCAGTACACTCTGCGCTCCGAATTCAAATGTTGCACGGTTATCACGGTCGCACACCGCATCCCAACCGTCATTGACAGTGATGACCTTCTGGTGCTTCATGATGGTAAAAAAAATACTAAAACCCATTGAGAATACAAGAAGCCCTTCAAATTGATATTCCAAATTAGTATTTTATAGCAGAGTATATAATAAACATGAATCTTTATAGCAGAGGATTTTGCAAAGATAGTGTTCAAAAAATAAGTGTGATAATTTGACTTGCAGGAAAAATAGTGGAGCACGACAATCCAACAACGCTCTTAGAAAACAAGTCATCTTTCTTCTCGAAACTGGTTGAGGAATACTCAACCCGATCAACCAATTGTGTTACAGATTGTGAAGTGAACCAACCTGGGTCATAGTCACATAATGTACATTGAAGGAAGTAGAAGTAGCACCTAATTTTAAGCTGATGAGCCAAGTCTTATCATACTTATAATTGGCAAAATTGCACAGAGGGGTTTTTGGCAGGTTTGGAATTTAGGTTGAGGCTTTGACACAGCCACATGTGCGATGATTCTGGAGCTGTTGATGATGATTGCTGAGGAGTAGAAGGAGCAGATTTAATTGATCCATCATTCTCATTGCATAAATCTGCTGTCAATAGTGATGGTTCTCCACATGGTGGGGTTGAGTTAGTTATCAAAGGTGAGGCTCTTGAGGATAATCCTGACATCAAAGAGGATTTTTTGTCACCGCCACTATTCAAGTGAAATGTATCATACAAAAGCTGGACAACTTTTCGCATACTTGGCCGAGCTTTTCCCTCTTCCTGCACAACCCACTTTCATTTATGAGTAAATTCTTATGCAACTAATGTGGGTGGTAAAATTAATGTGGTAATAATTAATGTGGACCACTCTTATTGTCTTGCAAGGCTGGAAACATTGTGGGCCCAAGACCCCAGGTTTTCCTGTAAGTCATCCTAGAGACTTCCGACCAACACCCTGAGTATTAGTTCAAAGACAAAAGTAGTATAAAATTAAATAGTCACCCACATCAATTTCCCACAAAAATATCTAATGTGACCCATACTACCATTTAGCTACAGAATTAGCGCAGGTTGAAAATTAATGTGCATTCTGAAGAATTACTGTGGCCCACACCAATAGGACAATTTAATGTACAGAAACACCCCCAATGCTCTACTACTTCAGAAGATTCCAGCTTGTGCAATTCAACGATTGTACATTTCTGTGGCAGTCCTAATAAATTTGGGCTCTGAGCATGTTTACCCGGGTGCATAACTTGATAATCATGATGAGGGAAAGCAGCTCATTTGAATTGTATGCATGTTCCAAGTCTGAATCAACAAGGAATGCTACTTTGGAGTCATTGTCCATGTACTTCTGCGCCCAATCCACAAGTTTTTCATTGTTGTTGATAGCACGCCTGGCACTGATGAGCTCCAACAAGAGCACCCCAAAGCTGTATACATCACTCTTCTCTGTCAATTCATGTGTCATCACATACTCCGGGTCCATGTACCCTGCACATGGACAACATTTTTTATGAATCTTTTATGATAACAGAAAGCACAAAGAAGGAGAGATGACTCCGATGTTGCCACCAGTGGGAATTATGGTGTTGCTTCATCTTCGAGTTGGTCTAACTCTATATATATGTAATCTTGAAACGGGCATCACAAGAATCCAAGGGCCCTCGAAGACGAGTGCCTTTCAAAGCTGAACATCTTGAACGGGCGCTGGCAAGCCAGCCTACACCTATCTCCCCCAAGGGTATCCACCTAGGTTGGTAAAAAATAGCCACTTCATTATGATTGGGTAAACCATAGGTGGCAGGGTGCACCAATAATCAAGTGCTAGGAAAGTCACCCATCCGAGTACTATTTTGGCTTTAAGTAGCTTTACAGTCTAACCTCTATAAATGTTACACCTATAAGTGTTAACCCTCTCTAAATGTTAACTTTCTTCTACTCCCCACATATTGCACACTATAAATGTTAAACGTGTTAACTGTTAACAAAATGGTACTCCCTTCTTTGTAAATTTGACTCTAAAAATGTTAACGAATGAAATACAACCATAATATGGATGATAAAAACTACACATCCAGTTACATTCCTCTCTCTCTCACCATGCGTTAGGGTGAGACTTTGATTTGAATTAGACTTTGATTTGAACAATCCATATGAGGTCACCGAAGAGGATGTATGGGATGTTTTAGGCTCTATTGGTGGGACTTCTAATGTCTCAGATGATGATTGTGAGGGAGAGGAGTGTGAGGTGGAACCCATTCCATCTTATAGTGACTTGCAATCTAGTTTTGGTACCATTAGAAGGTACATGGAATCACGTTCATGTGATGTGTCCAAGTATGTGGGTTTGTTGGTGCAGATTGAGAAATATTTGCAAGTTGTGCATGTAGATGAATCTCACCAAAGAACCATTGATTCATATTTCACCCGTGATTTGTAAACTTCATATTGAATAAAGTTTTGATTGGGTTTGCAATTTTATGAATGGTATTCTCTCACAAGGACTCTTCACAATTGCTTATATTTATAAATGTTAAGATTTGTATATTGCTCAAAAAAGTAATTTTATAATTGTTAATTGTTAACACCTCTATAAATGTTAACTTTGATCCACTCCCGAGGGTTAACATTTATAGAGGTTTGACTGTACCTTGGAAGTCACATGGGATCCAAGTTAAGGCTTTAGGTTTGAGCCACCCCTGAGCACCAAAAACAATACAACTATATGCAATGTTCCTCAAAGAAGAACCAAATGAGAAGCCTCTTTGAGGAATTTTTCTATTACGAGCTTGTTAGAGCGACTTGTGTTGAAGCCTAATTTTAAAACATGGGTGAAACTCCTTGGACCTCTTCCTTCTTTTAATCCAATAAACTTTAGGAAAACTTTAGGACCTACTTTTAAATAAGGTATCATCCAAGGGATATGCTGCATTGAATCTCGGCTCAACATTTACAACTTAGGCTAGCTTGACACATAGATCCTAGTATGATGGGAGTATGATAGGCTAGAAAGCTAGTTTTATTAGCATGACACCGCTCTTTTAGCATGTTAATATAAGTCTTGAAAAAAACTTAGGTGTCTTTATGCACAAGCTTTCAAATTCACCTTTTTAGCCAACTCATGCAGATTGTGACCTGGAAAATTGATGGATAGTAACTCTAATGTAAGGACAATGTAAATCACTTTCAAATCTCTTGGTGATATTCCACACAAACAAGGATGAAACTCTTTGGACCTCTTTAGTTAAGGCAGTGTTGGTTTTGGATTACCTGGAGTCCCACGAACCTCCGTAAATACTGGCTCAAACATGGTAGCTCCACTCTTTGCTGCATGAGCTAGTCCAAAATCAGCCACCTGCAAGTGACAATTCACCACTAGTTTCTCACAATCGAGGCTCAAAATGGGTTGTCATGGAGACATTTGTTTTTCAACATTTGATATTCCAAAGACAACACCCACCTAGGATAAGTCTTGAGAGGCTTTCTAGATTTTGCTACACCATGAAGCATTTACATGCGCTTAGGGTGGGTTGACATGCACTTAGGATGGGTTTGCGTGCACTTAGGGTGGGTTTCCATGCTTGTCACTATCCCACTAAGATACTAGATAATAGTGGGTTGGATGTTTTCTCCTAAGATAACAAAAGTAACCAAACAATCACATTTTGGTTGTCTTTCAGAATGTGGAGGGCCGTGACCATGAACCACTAGATTTGCATGCACTTATTAAGCGCATTACATAATAGTTATTGGTTGGCACATACAAACCCTATCCCATCAGATTTCATCTACATTTGTTTGTATTCCCACCAAAGTTGGTAGGCGAGCAACATACATGGAAACCTGCCCTTAGACAACATGTCTACAACACAACATCCTTTGAGGTGGTGGTTGGTGTAAATATTGGATCAATTGAGGGATATTTAACCCAATTAAAAATCCCATACTCACACTTGCATATCATTGGCACATCATGATGCACCAAGAATCACACCCTTCAGTTCAAGGTGCCTATTCTTGGTGTGCTACATCACACCAAGAATAATAGTTCATGTGTTCAATTTATCACTAGAGATGACCCTAGTACTAAAAGCATCACAACATAGGAACTTAGGTAAAGGATGCAAAGGGCCCTACCATGGGCTATATAGTAGGTGCCCAAGCTATGTTAGCAATGAGGTAGGCATCAAGTGCCTACTACAACCGATGGTAGGGTGACAAGTGTCCATTATCAAACTTAGTGGTGAGCCCATCACGGGGTAATCAATTACGGGTGATAATGTGCCTCTCATATTCAATCATGGGTAAAATTTCTCAGCCTATATGATTAATTATTGCATGAATTGTTGGAGCGTCATAGACAATATGTACCTTGGCAACGAAATCCTCATCAAGCAAAATGTTGCTAGACTTTATGTCCCGGTGACAAAGAGGCGGTTCGCAATATGCATGCAGATACTCCTGCAAATCGTCCATGCACATCATTTAAGCTGACCGGCTTTACCAATTTTAAAACCAACCGTACAATAGGGTACTGAACACACTTGTAATTATATGATTAATCTAGACCCATATGGTTCAATAACAATAAAAAAGAGAGCACAAAAGAGTTATCCTTGAATTCAACCTGAATTTTGATTGGGAGTTCGTTGTTTTAAGTAAAACACTTTCCATATTTGGTAAGTTTGCGGTGCATGCTTGAAGTCAATATGGAGGATTGAATGCAAAACATTTTATATCGGTTCATTGAGGACCAAACTCGTTTTAGCACCTCTTGGCATGCCAATTGAGTTTGGCCCTCAATGAACCGATATAGAATGAACTTTGTGCAAACTTCCACAATAATTCTAATCATGCACCAAAAACTTACCGAACATGAAGTGTCTTGTATGCAAATCAACCAACTTCCAACCAAAACTCCAGTTGAATCAACAAATAATTCTAATGACATACGTAACTGGAGTTTGGTGAGAGCAGCTACAGATGCTTTTTTGAAGGATCTCTCAAGCAATAGGAAAAGCATATGTATGAGCTATTTAGATTGATGGGGATACAGTGCAGTAGAAATAAGAGTATACCAGGCCAGCTGCAACACCTATGGCAATCTCCAGTCTTGTTCTCCATGTGAGAGGTGATTTTACTTGACCTGCGAGTTTGTGGACCACTTTTTAAGAGGCACTTATACCTTGTAATCTTTACTCTAATGGGTGTAGGATATCACACATAACATTATTCAGATCCATAACAGTGTTATGTGGGATTGACATTATTCCACAGAATATTTCACATATTCGATCTAAATGTGGACAATATTCCGTGGAATATTGTCAATCCCACAGAACATTGTTATGGATCTGAATAATGTTATGCACGTCTATCTCTTGAAGATCAATAAAAATCACGCAAGAAATTGGAGAATAGAACAGGAAAAACCAACAGACACACATTTTTAATATGTACAGAGGTTTGTGCAACTACTCACCATGTAATAGCTCCTTCAGGCTCCCATTTTCACAGTAATCGTACACCAAAAACCTACTCACACACAACCCCACCTTGGCACAATAAGGCTGACAAGCCTCCAACTGCTCAAGCATTGAAAGGGCTCAACTGCTTCGCCAATGACAACATGAAAGTGACATAGGCTGTCATGGGTGACTTAACACCAAATAAGATAGGCATCCACATTTACACGATTCGTTTTGTGATTAAAAAAATAGCTTCTTGACATTCAGATTACTGATCAAGGAAAGCTAGTTTGAGGGCCACTTTACACTATGACTAAGAGCCGTGACCATGAAATTGTGAGGGCCCTTGAAATTCATTCGAAGACCATACCACAAAAATTTGAAATTGACTTTTCTACGGTCACGGGCCATCAAGTGCAATGTAAAGACATAAGTGCTCATGCTCTCAACTGAGTGCTATTTCATTACCATCCCAATCAAGCATGCCCTTCTGCATCATAAATTATAATAATTAAGGGTTGTGAGATTTTTGCAAATTATGCAACTTGCCGATTATTCATATATTGGAAAAACCACTGGGCTTTCATTCAGTTATGCAATAACATAGCAATTAGATGCTATGCCATTCCGCATCATAATTTATAATAATCAAGGGTTGTGAGATTTTGAAGTGTCATGGTCTTCCGGTTTTGTGTTGGATCCACTTTTTTGAGGTGGGCCTGACGCAAAAATCTAGTAGATTATGAAACAAAATTGCAAACCATGTAGGACTCCATGTAGGTTTTGCATCCATACTTCAAACTTCCTTGGTCATGCCCTCAAGCTCTAGTGTAAAGAGGTGTGGGACAACCTTGGCATTTTCCACCAATGATAGATATTAGATTTAAGTGGTCATGGGCCCTCAAGCGCTAGTGTTATAGTGCCCCTCAACAATCATCAAGAACATGACTACCATCTAGCTTTGACCAGGCCAATGCACAAATGACACCGCAAGAGACTTCAAATTTGGACATTCCCTGAAAAATGAAAATTGACAACCTCTACAATAGCAACCTAGACAAACATGGTAAGTGCTAGGTTGCTATTGTAGAGGTTGTCAATTTTCATGTCTAGACATGTTTAGAAGAGCACCAACTTTGGCCAATCACAATGGCTAATCGGGGATCTATCCGCTCAACTAGGCAGTGTAAGAAGTGATCCACAAAAGGGGGACAACACCTTCATTTGATAAAAGATCCTCACCTGCAATAAGGTTGATTTTGTGGTGATTCTCACTTACCAATCCAACATCAAAAGACCCCCCCCTAGTTGACAATCAAAGGCTCTTTCTCTTAAGACGACTTTGAGAATTTTTGTAGGTTGCATATGAATTTATTATTGTTTGGAATTATGTTTTGTAGACTTTGTATAGTTTTGCTAATGTATGGATTTTTTTTTAAATTCTAAGCTATCCAACCTTTGAAATAGCAAAAGTTTCTTAAAGTGTCACTTTAAGGCCTCAGTACCTTACTGACAAAGACCCTTCATAGCATTCTTAAAGCATTTGTAAGGATTTATTTATTTACTTATTTAAAAAAAATTCAATGCTAGATTCAAGCATAACATTCAAATGAGTATGTACGTTGGTTGGGGTTGGGAATAAACCACGTTTTATTTGAAATTATATTATGTTTCTTCTCACAGTAGAGCACTGCACTGGCAGATTTAGACTTGGTTGAAGCAATGTACTGATATTATTAGAATGGAACAGCTGATAGCAGCTGAATGATGTTATGAGAATAAATTTTCAAAAATGAACTTGGTCCTGGAGTACGTGAAAGTGAGCAGAAACCCATAATCCTAAAACCGGAGACATGAAATCTGACAGTATTTTTAATTAGGAGGTTCAAAGAGAATTTTGTACTCTGGAAGTTTTATGCTTAATTGAATAGAGGACCTGCCATGGCGTTCAATGCAGAAACCTCGAAGGGTCACCAGGTGGCGATGATGCAACCGGCCAAGGAGTTCCATTTCTCTGCTAAAATCCCCCTCGCCTTGCTGGACACCTTTGTTCATGCGCTTCACGGCTGCAATCAGGCCATCTTCAAATTTTGCTTTGTACACAGTCCCAAATCCGCCTTGGCCTATGATGTTGCTAAAGTTGTCTGTTGCTCGACGGATGTCGACGAACTTGAAGTGCCTGAATAGAGGCGAAGAATCTGCACAAGTCCACCTAGAACTATCAGTCCATCACTACTACACATTAGGAAAATAAGAACACAAATTTTGCAACGCAAATGTATGGATGACATTGCAACGTAGTTACAACGCTCATTTAGAACGATATGTGAGCGTTTTTTTACCTGAAGACTTTCAAACGGATTTGCACCGACTTTTATCCCCGTTTTGGTAGGGAGGGCAACACATTTGTTACATATGTACCTATTCTGGGGAACCAAAAAGCTTCAAACCGTTGCAAAAACGTTACAAAAGTGTTCATTCATTGTTGGTATGAGCCAATAGTGTAGTAGTGTAGGATACTCCTCATCAATAAATCCCAGTGATCAATTCAAACGCATTCCACAAATAGAGTGGTTTTTTTTTTGTTTTTTGTTTTTGGCAATCCAAGGGTTTTTCCAAGGGTTTTGTATTGTAAACTTGTCAGCTTGAATCCTGGTCTCACCTTTCCTCCAATGCTTGATTGCCGTGCGATTATGATTGCGAGAAGTATGTTGAATGAACCAGACAGGTACTGCCTTTTGTGTGCCTGCCAACGGCTTCTCTTCTGCAAGCTGCAGTAAATTTCGCTTCCGATGGACCACGTACACAACAAGCAACACAAGGAATGTGACGGCAAGGCCAATGATCACCATGCTGATTTCCAACACGATTGTCAGCCGTGTGAACGATTGTGCCACTGCCTTTGACGAAACTGCTAAATTGGTGGCTGCTGGAGGAGCTGGACCAGGAGCTGGAGCGAATAACTGAGGTCCCGGAGGCAGGATTGCTTGAAAATCTGGCATAATTTGCAATTACACCATGTATAAAAACTTGGAGTTTGCTAAATGTTTAACTGTACAACAGAATTATGTCAATTTGAAAACCAAAGCCCACATTTAAACTATTCAAATCCTCCGAAATCAGCTGACAGGATTCCTACAGAAGTAGCAGACATACAATCACATTGTTCAATGACGCTGGTCAACAGAAGCATATCATATGCAATTTAAGGATCACTCTACGTAATTGGTGAGGGTGGGCGTTGATCTACACATAATAGCATTCTAAACTGGTATAGTTAGTGTTCTTACTACATGATTAAGCATCTTGGAGAGTATACACTCGGTGACACTCATTTTGGGAAGGACTTTTAGGTTGAATCTAAGGTTGAACCTTGGTAGATGGAAGAAGTCTTTGTGTCCGAATACAGGCAACAATAAGGTGTCCACGAATGAGAGCTTGCTATTTGACTACACTCGCCATTCATGCACGTGATTAAGGACTCTGATCCTTGAAAATTTATTCTTTAGCTCCTTGATTACATCCATGAATGGCTAGCACTGTCAAGTGGGAAGCTCTCATTAGTCGACACCTTACTGTTGCCTATCTTAGGACGTAAAGCCTTCTTCCATCTACCAAGATCCAATTGAAGAGGTGCGTCCCTAACAGAATCATTCGTAGATTACCCGGATTACCTAAGAATTTATTCCAATTGCATTGGAATCTGATTAGGCTACTTAAAAATGATATGCTCAAGAATGCTATGGCTGTACCTGGGAGGGTGTACAAACATGTTCCAAGGCCTGCAGCATAGGCCAGAGTGGAATTGCTTGCCAATGCAAGAAACACCAGGTCGCTGCAGCTTTGAAGTGTCTTGGGATCCAGCCCAGAACCTCCGGTGGAAACAGCGACCACATAAGTTGCATCCACAATCCCCTGTCGACATTGCTCACACGTCGATGTCGAAGTACCCATCCTGCAAGAGGCTTGAATGAGGTCATAATCTACCATCTCCTTGCGCAGAATTTCGAACAGCCTCTCCGTTGTGGAAATGCCGTGACAGCCATGTGTGGAGTCGTGGAAGATTTGTCGAGGCAAGATGTTGCATGTTGCTTGCAACCCTGTCTTCGAAGAATTATTTCCTGTGAGATCTTGTGTGAGCAGGGCGGTGTCCAGGTCCTTGATGCAGGCAGCCCCTTGCTTTTCAGAGATAACGAAGGTGGTGGAGGTAGGGAGGGTTTGTGTAAGTGTGACTCGGAGGGATAAAAGTGCAGAAGCACAGCATTTGTACTTGGTTGCAGGGATTGAATTGCTGCACGATTTGGCTATGAAGCTCACTTGATCTGAATTGAATGTCACCGGACACCCTGTGTGCATACAAAACAGGTCACTACGATGACAGAAAACTTCATGAATTGCAATTTAGGGATGGTGTGACCTCAACATTATGCATTCTAACGAGAGCTCCCTATTATGATTTATTGGCCTATTTAAATAGGGTTACTGCAGCTTGAATAGCTTCGATATACATCACCCACATTTTGGAAGAAATGATGGGAGTGTTCCATTGCTCTCAAAGGATCAATGGATCATGTAATTGGTTGTTGTGCAAGAGTTCCAAGGAAGCTATGCACACAAAACAAGGATATCTGATGGCATAAGACTCGTTGAATTGTATTTCAGGGATGGTGAGACCTCAACAGCAGCATGTACGAATAGCCTCGATACACATCACCGAAGCTTTGAAAGAAATGGTAGGAGTGTTGCATTGCTCTCAAAGGATCAATTAAAAGTTCATGGTTAATGATTGAGCATCAAGAGTTTCAAGGATACTTTACGGCTCTGCGGCTTCAAGGCTGCACCGCGTGCTTGAAGCTGGAAGAAGCAGTTGGCACGCTCCATGGCATAATCCGAGCTTCCAAGGCTGGCAATTGACAAGAACACAGCATCGGTACATGATCTCCAAGTACCCTCTGAAGCTTCTGACATACCTAATCCCATCAAACTTCCCAAAAACTTAGCCTGCACATCCATACACTCGCTGCACGGAGTGGAGTCGGTCAAATTGGGAGCAACCCCACACATGGCTTCCACTGTTTTGAAAGCGGGAGTTCGACGGACAGCCATGGTGTCCCTGAAATCCTTGCAAGGGGAGTCTACCATGACACTCATGTTCAGGGCACACCAAATGGCAACAGGTTGCCGGACATTCCTCTCTTCGAATGTGGTGCGGATGGAATTCATGCACGGTTGAATGAGCTCCGGAGGGAGGCTAAGGTGATTCGTTTCTCGTGCGTATTGGGACATCGCCACCGCAACTAAAGCCTTGGAGTGGTCGCAGCAACTGCTGTAGCTCAGATTTGTGCAGGACGCCACGGTCGATGTGAAGTCCAATCCGGTGAAATCTAACGGGCAATCTGCACATATATAACCAAAAGCCATCATCACAACAATGTCAAACATGTTAAAAACGAATGTAAAAGACACATCATCTCTCTGGTGCATTTGAGAAGTTTTGCCCGAAACTCTACAGGAACACTCTCTGGGACTTCAGCACAAAGAATTGCATGTCAAACCAAAAAATGTAAAGACGTATCTCTCTGGTGCAGTTGAGATGTATTTTGCCTGAAACTCTCTGACGTTCTCTGGGACCTCAGTACAACGAATTGCATACCGACGCGACCTTGTTGGCATTGGCAACAGATGGAAGTGTAAACCACAACAATGTCAAAAAAAAAAAAAAAAAAAATCCAAAGAAGCTTCTCTCTGGTGCATTTAAGAAGTTTTGTCTGACACTGTACGAACAAAGTTCTTTGAGAATTCAGTGCAAAGAATTGCATATCGACGCTCACTAACAGATGATTCTCTAAATAATCATCGGCTTTCAAGGGGTTTCTGGGGGACAAGGCATCACACCCTCAATGCCCAAATGTTTTCCAAATCCTTATCGCCCACCGATTACTGAGACAACCTTCTGAAGCACTTCCCTCTTCGTATGAAATGAGATAGGAAAAAGGCCAACAAAATGAGACTGTATATCATTGGTATTTTAGCGAGAATACTTGTGTTAAAGGATTTTAATCCAGCAACATTGGTCTAAACACATTCGAAAGCCGCTGATTATGGAAAGAATCATTTTTCAGTGACCACAGGATCAGGTGCTCTTGATTAGATGCGAAACTGAATATGGTAGAACAAATGTAGTGATAGCCGTGCATCATTACCTGAAGACAAAGCTGGAGAAGCGCCCTTCGTGATCTGCCAGGAGGCAAACAGCACTGCAAGCCACAAAATAACCAGCCTTCCAGCATAGTGAACTAGAACCCCCATTGTCTCGGCTATCTCGCGGGGTAATTCATATCATCGCCACCTGAGATGACAGAAAACGGGGAGAAACCTAATTGCCGGCTCTCCGGATTCTTTGAGATGGCCCATAAACAGTACGCAATCTCAATCTCTCTCTCTCTCTCTCTCTCTCTCTCTCTCTCAAACATCAAAATCCCTGCACCCTCAAAGTTGAGGCCGAGGTTAAGCACTCGTTTCCCCTCTCCGAATGCGCGGCAGCAACGATGGTTCCAAGAATTTCATCTTCATGTCTCTAATTGGAACCTGTGGACACTCCATTATAGAGCATAATATATGCATCATCATCATTTCTTGCAGGAGCATTCACATGACATCATCAGCATTGAAAGAGAGATGGTCATGTCCTGCTGCAATATGATGTTCATTGCTACCTGTCGACTACCTATTTACTTACGCCCCCACATTCATTTGGTGTGAACCTTGCACGTACATATCCATCGAAAGAAGAATCTTGATAAAGCATGACATATCGGAAGCTCAGAAGTCTCCCTCTAACATTGGCTGATTGATGAATTTGTGAAGAGAGAATTCAAGCCACTGTCTCACCACATTGGGATATGTCTGTCTACTGCTAAATGATCTTTCTTCTTCTTCAAAGATTACCCATTCCAGCACCGATCGATCATCTGGAGAGCAGTGAGTCCAGTTACACATGGGTGACATATGCTTGCTGCAACTTCTTGGATCAGGCGGTGAGAAAGTTAGGTAGGTAGCAGTTCAAGTTAAGTTCGGAGCCAACTTAATTAGTGATGACTGTGAGGTAAATCAGAATCAGAAGGCTCTATAGACAAGAAAACTGCAATTGCAGCTGGTAAAAGTAGCTTTCAGTACCTACCTGTTAGCTGTGTCATGAGTGTGTCGTTGACAGAGTCTGAACCATCATGAATGTGGTAAGTACTGATCACCGGTCTTAAACCCTGTCCAGCTCAAGAAGCAAGTATACCTAGTATGTAGGACCTAGGTTGGTAGGGTTTAAGGGTTCATGTGTAAGAAGTCATCAAATATATGACAATGGCACATAATGTTCGTTTTTTTGGGGTTCAGTGTTAGTTTTGGGTAATGTACCTTAAACAGCTTAACCCCTAAATGCCTGGGTCTATTTCCAAAAAGTCAAAGCAATGCATATGAGGAAACTTTGTCTACTTGAAGGAGTGTATTATACTCTAAAGTAGACTCTTGCATAAGTAGGGAAATGTAGTTTGAAGCTATAACCAAAATTTCAACATGATTGAATCATATTTGGATTCATTGAGGTTTTTTGCATGTAAAAAAGATAAAATTGAAATGAGTACACCGTAAGCATTAAAGTTCATTCAAATTTTCATTTGTGGTAGAGAAAGTATGTATTCATTAGTGAATAAGGACTTGCAAAAGAAAAAAGTTACAAGAAGCACATAATTATAAAGAACACAAAATCAATGAACATGAGGAGGAAGAAGTGGTCCTTTTGACATGGCTCATTTGACGCAATTTTTGTCATCTAGGCATGTCAAAAACATTACCTTTTGTGTCAAAATGGTTGGTTTGAGATATGTTTAACACAAGATGATTTTGTTTAACACTTGTTTTTTGACCAATGTAAGTGTACATAATTACATAACATTATTATTGTACTATCTGAGTGATTCGTAATGTGATTGGAGGTAAAATTGAAAGCATGAATAATCAGAGAATTCTCCCCCTTGCAATATCATTTTTAGGATATAATGTTAAGGTTCATTAACTTTCTTTTGAAGATTCAGTTCTTGATAATGGAGAGAGGATTTACATAAATTTGGAATATCCTAAATTGATCTCTACACCCACCTTGTTTGGGGCGAGTCAATGGCACCCTCTCATAATTCAAAGTATAAAAGAGGGCCCATGATATACGTTGCACGTGAAGATTTCCAGATTCCCTGAATTCCCTGAATTACCTCTATTTCCAGATAAACTCATTCTCACCCCTAAAAGCCACTCAGAGGGTCTAAGAATCAAGATAACCTTTAAAACAAAAATAAGTTAAAACTCCGCCTTAGTTGGTAATTGATCATATATACGAAGCACACTAGGACGGTCATAGCTAGCCTGCCACGGCAGTCTTGATGATGAGAAGGATAGAGTTTCTACAGAAAGTGAAGAATTAATCCATGACTCCAGAGTTACATACACTTTGGTTGTCCTCTGTACTACTGTCACTCAACTCCATAGCCATAGCAATTTTGTCATCTCTACAGGAAAGCTGCTGGCAAGTGTAATTAATGGGACTCGTCACTCTACCTTGGTATCTGAAACTTAAGTGTACCTGGTAATCAATGAACAGGGAGAACCAACCGCTAGTTACAGATGAACTGGTTGAGTTTGAGAAATAACTGGTTGAAATACAAGACTTCAGGGAAAATTACCCATCATTTTATAGGAATCTATGGAATATATCTCAAAATAAAAATGAAAAGCCGAAAGATCATAACATGTAACCAGTTGGATTAAAAAATACGACAATATTGATCAATTATGTCCAAAAAACTTCCCTTGGACATTGATGTTAATCATGGAATAAGTACATATGTAGATCATAATAGGTAGTGCTATGCACTACTAACATGTTGTTTACACCACGGACCATGAAGTCATCCCAAGGCCCTGTAAAATCTATGATTGGTTGTTGAACTCCTCCCACTAGAAGAAATCATGTCCATTTCAACCCTTGGCCATCGTGACTCGCACCAAGAAAATGCATAAACAATTCAATTGGTAGGCAACCGGAAGGTACCCGTGGTGTACCCATGGAAGGTGCCCCCCGATTCCCAACCGAATTGATTTGTTTATGCATTTTCTTAGTGGAAGGTGCCACCCGATTCCCAACCGAATTGATTTGTTTATGCATTTTCTTGGTTTAGTCTTGATGGCCTAGTCGAAAGGAGGGTTGAAATGGACAAGATTTCTTCTAGTGTCCTGGGACGACTTCGGTTTACACCAAGGAAAAAATGTCAGAGTGACCATGGTGTTTGAGGTCCCCAAAAGGCATATTTTAAGGCCTACATTATCTGCTAACATGGTCCAACTAGTTTTGCGGTGGGAGAGGCAAAAGAGGTGCTCTAGTAGCAAAAGGCAAAGGCCCATGGCAAAGCAATGGTGATATAATTTTTTTTAATGAAATTGTTTTTGGGGAAGATAAGATGAAGACAAGAGAAGATAAGAGAATGGTCAAACTTGAATTTATTTTTTTCAAAACTTCCCTTTTTGGGCATATATTAAAAAAAACAGCACATTTACTTTTGGTGCATGGTCATTCCTCTTGGTCCACATTTGGTTTACACCTAGTGAGGGGTCCAAAGGCTTTGTAAATTGATTCTTTAAGAAATTGGACCATGGATGTTGGACCATCAAGTCGGACCATGGAAAAAGGCCATCTTCCGTGGTCCGATTTCATGGTCCATGGTGTAAACTGGCCCTAACAGACATAATCTTGACCAGACTATTAAAGTGATAATATATTAGATCTGGAGGTCAGGTGTGCTTTGACTAGACACAGGTACACAGATAGAAACTCAGATTAGTGTGCAGCCTTCATGGGAGAGAATGGTGGCGTGGTGCAGCTGCAGAGTTCAGACCTGACGATCATACTACAACTTGTCATGAGAACTGTGAAGAATTCTCAAGGACACCTGTGGTCTGTGACAATTTCTGAGTTTGTCATGTTTGCAGAACATATCATGAGAATTGGTGCCATCCCAGACGGCCAGACTGCCAACAAGATTGCATCATGGTGTGATTTACAAGGGTACAAAACTCCCAGACTGTGGCTCCAGGTACAAATCAGCACAATTCTCCACATACAATTCACTTCAAACCCCCATTCAAAGCCAGTGATCAGGGAGATTTTTGGGCATAATCGGTTGAGATCCTAGTGTTTGCAAGTCCAACTGGTTACATATTGACATCCTCCGGTTTTCCTTTATTAAATTGGGGCATATTCTATAAATTCCTCTAAAACGATTGGTAATTTTCCTGCAGTCTTGAACTTCAACCAGTTATTTCTCAAACTCAACCGGTTCATTTGTAGCTAACTGCCAGTTCGCCCCAATCATAGTTCAAAGCCCTAGTCATCCAGAGTCCAACAGACATGAAACTTGCGACTTGCAGTGTTATGAATTGTGGGTCAAACCATTGGAAAACTCATAACCATTCAACATGTCATGCAGAGGATTTTATTTGGTGTGACTCAAATTTTCAATCCTGAGAATAAACCTAAGTTTGTAAGTCTTGCCTTCGAAATTACGTCACTGCTCTCTGCAGAAAACTCTGACCAACATCCGGGGACTGGGGTCCTATGAATAAGGTATGGAGGCCTTACTCAGTTACTTTTATTTAATCAGACACCTAAGTTATATTTGAGTGGTGTGTGGTGGGTTTGTAGTCAGGTGTGGATCTAAAAACGAACATTGAAAAGACATGTGTATTCAAAAGAGATTGGTCTACGTGCTCAAAATTTGTTAACCATGCTAGGCTCAATAGTCAACATAATTGGGGAACATGCATGATCAATTAATGAACTCAACAATTTTCATTGATAATGAATAAGATATTCATATCAACTCCAAAAATTATGAGCAAAATGGGTATGGACATGATTCGGAATTGGCTCTCATCTTGAACTAGTTAACTTCTAAACGCTCAAGCCTTCACATTACATTTTCGGGCATTTCTAGCACCAATGTTGAATTCTTTTGTTATGTAGCAAAATTATACTCTTTTTTCTTGAAATCCAACCACGGATTTGAACTAGACTACCACATATTCTTTCTAAGAAAAGATGAAGTCAATCGGACCACATTTACTAGGTTAGATTGACATATGAACATGGCCTTCGTTTGGGGAGCAGTAGAGAAAATCCTAATTTTTTTGGTTTCATAACCATTTCGGTCATGCCACAAATATTAGAAAGTTGACAACTTTGCCATAATATGTTATGTGGATGAGAAATGAGCTACTCTCAAAAATTTGGTTTTTTAAAGCAAATTTAGATGGAGTCCATCACCCTCAAAGTTGGAGGGGCCACATGAGGTCATTTTGGGAGATTTCCCCTTTTTCATGGAGCAAACAACATGTGCACTCATTTTTTTCTCCAAATCCATCCAATTAAGTTGTGCACAACCGTCACCTTGTCCTAAGGGAAAAAAATCCCACCCAAATTGGGCATCATATGTGAAAGATATTGGGTCCTAAATTGGCTCCTACATTTGGGCAACACATGGAACTGCCTCCTAAAACAAGCAATGCCAACCGAACAAAAAATCCTACATGCTTGGAGTATGAAATTCTTATATGTTATTTTGGCCCTCATGATAGTGGGCGCCGCCCTACAACAATAGATACCTTTCATTCATGTAGATTGCCACCTTATGAGTCGCAAACCCATCAAAATATTAGATGGCAACCCATTTTGGGTTGCACGAGCATTTAAGGGTTAATTGAGTGTTTTGTATCCTACAAGAAGCGGGTGCAAAGCTAAAAGTGGCCATATAAGGCTCGCTTCCTTGGGTAGGAGTCGAGCCTGGTTCATAGAATGTTCTAGAGCATATGTGCGGATGTAACTAATAGATCAGGTATGTAAACTTATTTGCCAGTTTATTAGCAGACCACTTGCTTAATGGCTGACCCTTGACTTCATGAAAGATTCCAATTCCCAGGTGATCTCTATACAAAGGGCAGACCACTGTAATTTAAAAACACATTAGTGGTTGATTTTTTCTGTCTGATAGTCTGACATCGTCACCCTCAAAGACGTCCACTTGCCTGCTGGGGATTATGATCGTAAGAAACAGAGCCCACACCATCAATACTGCACCTGCCACTGACGCCAGGCTTTCTTGAAGGGTGAGGGTGACGTACGAGACAATGAAATGAATTGAAAGCTTCCTTTTCATTCATCTCAAAATATTTAAAAATTAATTAAAAAGAAAGCTTCGTCTGGTTTCATTTCATTTCATATAGGAAGCCAAAAGGCTTTTGTACCTAGTACTGTACCTACATTGGTATTCGGTGTTAGGCTTCTGGACCTCAGGGTATTAGGTCTACAAAATAGGTACCTTGTTCTGTAGACATCTGCCACCAGATATTACTTTAACTTGAAACAGATATATGTACAGTAATCTCCCGCTTAAGTACGCACCTGTTTAAGTACGCATCCCGGTTAAGTGCGCAATTTTTTTGACAAAAATCAAGGTTCACACTTTATTGTTTAAACATGTCATGCAGTGTCATTTGCCGCGAATGCATGAATTTTTTACGCTTGACATTCAATGTTAGTTTGTTAACGTTTCGCTGAAATGTCTCAAACGATCGTCGCAATTCATCATACATTTGTCCAGCTTCCGTTTGAACATCGGAGTAAAGCAATTGGTCGTCAATGTCTAGGACAATGTTGTGTAGAGCTTCAAAGCCTTTGAAGTTGGTAGCACTCTCATATTCAACAAATGTCTCAATAGGCCGGATTTCATCATCGATAGGTGGTTCTTCTTCAATTCGCATCGTTTGTAGAACTTCATCAACGTCCTCCAACATAACAGCACAATATTCTTCGTTGTTTACGTCATCCATATTTTAAAAACCACTCATTTCTTCTGGTTCAATGGAAATCTGCAAAGCCTCCATGGCTTGCATAACATCGACAACCGAGCTGTCATCAATTTCTTCTTGTTTGTCATTGTTCGGTAAGTTCATAATCTCTGCTTTGATGAAGGCATTCTTGATCGTAGATGCCGAGATTGAATCCCAGGCACACTTGACATAATTTGCAGCATCAAGTAAATGTGCAGGATTGCCATAACTGACACCTCCTGCACCTCGCCGTAACCGCTTTGCTTGCTCCCTTTTATGGTTCTTCACCTCATCAGTAAGCTCGTAGAAATCAAGAACTGTCTTTGAGATACAAATATTTGTATCGTTTCTTAAGAGCTGCGATAATCCCCATATCACATGGTTGTTTCCAACTTGTGCAATTGGGAGGAAAGAATACAACCCGAACATTGTCACGTTCAAAGGCATCAAAGTGCCCAGGAGCATTATCCATCAACAGGAGGACACGGCGTCCAGTTCGCTTTTTCACTTCAGAAGAAGACTTCATTGAACCATTTCCAACAAGTTTCCACATCCATCCAAGCTTTCCCTTGATTGAAATATGGAACAGGCCATACCCGATTTTTGATGCAGCTCGGTTCCTTCGGTTTCCCGATCAATGCGCAATAGACCTTATGCGTTCCTGTAGCGTTCGCAGAGACTATGAGCGATACACGATCTTTGGACTTTTCTTTTCCTCTGGTTGTCAACATATCTTCATTCAGCATTAAAAGGCTATACCTTGGAAGTAATCGGAAGAACAGTCCCGTCTCATCCATATTATAAACGTTTTCCGGATCATATTGCTCAATGACAGCATACAGTTTCGATAACGTTGCTAGCAACTCTGGATCGTCTTTGTTGACCTCTCCTCCTTCTCCATGAAGCAGAAGTTTCTGCAGACCACGACGAGCTCTAAATCTGCTCAACCACTGCCATGAAGCCTTAAATTCTTCTTCAGGAATTGCCAGACTAGATGCAATAAGTTTTGCTTTAGCAATTGCCAAGGACGGCGGGACAGGTAAATTGGCTCGGCGCATGCCGTCAATCCAAATAAAGCCGATCTTCCAGCTTGGTAAATCGGCCAACAGAGGCGCAAAACGTTTTCGATTTAGCATCATCAGACATTGGCATTGTTCGTTGCAATATGTTCTCCCGATTGTCCCAGACTTTCCGGATGGCGCCTTCACTGACTTCATACTCCCGCCCCAATGCCCGCTTGCTCGGCGCGTTCAGCTTGCTCAACTTTGCAATGATTTCACATCGCTGGGTTTCGGTCAAGCGAGTTGCCTCAAGTTTCATCCGTTTTCCGTTGTGATTCATTGAATCAAAGCCACCAGTTGTAGATCACACTCCACAAAGTGCACAAAAATTCCCTTGAAGCAGATCACCTGCCCAACAAAGCAACCTGAAACCCTAAAGATTGCACAATTCCACAAACAATGCGATCTGAGGTTGTCGAAGCTTGTCCATCAATATCCGCCTCAGTGATAAGCGGATCGAACAAAACTAGCAGCAAATCGAGACTGATGCCAAAGTTTCAAACCCCCAGCAACTACATATCATGCTCCATGAAGCGCAGAAAAATTCCCCTGAAGCATATCACCCGCCTAACAAAGCAACCTTAAACCCTAAAAGATTGTACGATTCCACCAAAAAACGACCTGAAGTTGTCGAAGCTTGTCCATCAATATCCGCCTCAGTGATAAGCGGATCGAACAAAACCAGCAGCAAAATCGAGATTGATGCCAAAGTTTCAAACCCCCCAGCAACTACAGATCATGCTCCATGAAGCGCAGAAAAATTCCCCTGAAGCAGATCACCCGCCCAACAAAGCAACCTTAAACCCTAAAGATTGCACGATTCCGCAAACAGTGCGATCTGAAGTTGTCGAAGCTTTTCCTCTAAAGCAGATCACATGCCCAACAAAGCAGCTCTAAACACTATGTAAAGATTGCACGATTCCACAAACAATGTGATCTGAAGTTGTCAAAGCTTTTTCTCTAAAGCAGATCACCCGCCCAACAAAGCAGCTCTAAACACTATGTAAAGATTGCACGATTCCACAAACAATGTGATATGAAGTTGTCGAAGTTTTTCCTCTAAAGCAGATCACCCACCCAACAAAGCAATTTCTAAACACTCTGTAAAGATTGCACGATTCCACAAACAATGCAATCTGAAGTTATCGAAGTTTTTCTTCTAAAGCAGATCACCCGCCCAACAAAGCAGCTCTAAACACTCTCTAAAGATTGCACGATTCCACAAACAATGCGATCTAAGCTTGTCGAAGTTTCTCCATCAACATCAAGCCTCAACTTCAATATGGAACACTTGAAGCTTGAACATCAAGACTTCAATGTGGAACACTGCCAATATGAGTAAAGTACGCACCTACCAACTAAGTGCGCACCAACGGCTCCGGTTCAAAGTGCGTACTTAAGTGGGAGATTACTGTACCTGATCATGGTTTTGAACTGAAATGCAAAATTTTAAATTGGAAACCTAGAAAAGTCATTTTCACAACCCATACTGTTCTTTCGGTGCACCTGGGATCCAAATTGTTACCATTGCAGAGTTCACCGCTTGGCAAGGAAATAAACTAGCATCCTGCATGTGATTGGAAGAAAGGAAGCGCAAGATACATGTGTCCATCCAGATAGAACATCATTCATGCACTTATTTTAAGAAAAAATCGGTAAATCCTAAATACATTGTGTTAGTGCCACTCAATTATGATTCACATCAAAATTACAGCTAAAGTGATGACATTCCCTTTATAACATGTGACTTTCTACCCTGTTGACTAACTCGGTGAGGAAGGCTGAAGCAACATGCTCTTAGGCCCATGTTGTTTGGGTGCAACTAATTGGACCTTGAACCTTTCTTCAAATTCAGAAAGTAAGCAATCACGCACTCTTTGTAGTAAACCTTGATCATCCAATGGACCAGCCTCACCAAAACTGCCAATTCCTGCATTCAACAGCTTTGCCACACTTGTGACGGAGTAGTCTGAGATCCCGCATGGTATGATGTTTGAAAATGGTGCAAGGTCTGTGGTGACGTTCAGTGCAAGTCCGTGGTAAGTGATCCAGCGGGAGACGCGGACGCCAATTGCCGCAACCTGCACTTGCATAGAATGAAGTCATTTGCAAATTTTCAGGAATCACTGCAGATAAACCCTTCATATCTAAGACAACAGCAACACATTTTCTCTCTCCTGGCAATGGAAAAAGAGAGCTCACCAAGAAATGCAAATGAAACTGACTACACATAAGAAAGCATAAGGCCAAATCGCTATGGCAGCCAACAGCCTTCTCATAAGTGAACGTGGGCATCCATCATGTAACTTGCAAAAATATCATCGCCCAACTTTCTTCTATGTAAGGAAAGGCCCATCTCATTAGGTTGGATATCAAGCTCAACAAGATCAACAATATACTGCTTTGCAAGGATATCAGTTTTCAAGGGGAAACTAACATTCAAGACTCAACCCTAAACCCTAAATCCTAAAGGTTCCGACGTGTGGAATGATTCTGGTCCCAAACCTTCATGTCAACAATTCCAGTTCGTCAATTGAATTGTTCTTCAGTGCTGATTATTGTGTGTTTAGAAACTCAAATGAATGACAGAAGGATTCCAACTACATAATTATGAATCAACAGCTAACAACATCTGTCTTTTCTAAACAGTTGTTTTCGGAGGAAGGTTCGGCGAGACCTTTTGATCACCAACCCAGACACCGGTTAGGCCATCGATCCGGCGAGCTTGAATTCCACAAGATTTGTCAAGAGCACCGATGACAACGTCCTCCAACGATCGTAGGTACCAATGCAAGTCCATGGCGTGATGGCGAAGGTCGATAATCGGGTACATCACCAGCTGCCCCGGTCCATGGTATGTCACCTGCACGCCACCAAAATCATAACACGACGATGCTTCGAGAATGTAACTAACATGACTTTTGGTCGGGAGTTGGTTGTTTTGCATGCAACACCCTCCATGTTCAGTAAGTTTCCGGTGCACGCTTCGAGGTAGTGCGGAGGTTTAAACGAAGAACATTCTATATCGGTATGTTATGGATCATACTCATTTTGGCATGCCAAGAGGTGCTTAGATGAGTTTAGCCCTCAACGAACCAAAATAGGTTGCTGTTTATTCAAATTCAAACACTTCCTCCGACCATGCACCATCAACAGTGGAAAGAAAATATTGCTATTGTATGCAGAAGAACCAATGGAAAATCATAGGGGACCAACTCCCTACGAAAAGTCCATTGAGTTTGAGGATGAATCTATTATGCAGAAGTATGTCTGAAATAGCCTGAAATAATTCGCAAGAAAGAAAAAACGGAACCCTAACCTCGCCACCCCGTTCTGTTCGGTGAAGCTCAAAGGGTGGATTCTTGGCATCGAACTTGAGAAATGCCTCCGAGCTTCGGGTACCCAATGTGTACACAGACGGATGCTGCAAAATGATCAATGTGTCATTGATATCCTCATCCACGGCTAACCCTCTCACCTTGCCCTCCACTCTCAGTTTTTGCCATTCCCATGCATCCACATACGCAACGAGGTCTTGGAACATGTCATGGCACTCACAATCTCTTCTTCTTCTACGCAATTCCGGTGAGCTTTGAAATTCTTGCAGATCATATGCTGCTGAGGCTACATGGGAGCTTCGAGGATGTTTGCGTAGATGTTGCCATTGGTGAATGGCATATCCACTCGATGCTAAACCTCCAATGTGTTTCTGTGACGATTCTTTCAAGGGCAAAACCATAACCCTATGTTCACCAACATGAGTCCCATGACTATTATTCTGGCACCGAGAATCTGGAATGTTGCAGGATGTGGTGTTGCTATGCACAGAGAGTAGCCTGCACTCCATCATCAAAATTGATGATGCAGGGACACTCAAGAAGATGACAATCCTCAACCCCTAAAGAATCTATGAAGTCTCACCCGAAGTTTCAACTGAAGATGCAAGTACTAATGCCCCCTTCCCACCTGACTTTAGCTAAGGCCCAAACCACACGGGAGGAAACTTCCTCGAACGGCACTGAGTTGGATGAATAGCATTGGTTCAAATGAGCAAGTGGTTGCCACATGAGAGGAAGTATGGGGAGTGGCAACAATGACTTTTTAGCTTTGGATTTTGCTTTGGGTTTAGGGTTGGGATCTACTTGGCAATAAAGTAGAGTGACATGGCACAATAAATGTAGTTCAACACTTCCGGGCACTACACTATTGTGTCTAATTAGTGTGGGCCACACTAATTCCCAATAAAACACACTAATTTCAAATTATAATTTAGAGTGGCCCACACTAATTTCAAAGGTGAAAATTTTGTGTGGGCGTTGTTGTTTCCACAATTGGATGAAACTTCATAATTCCATCCCGGGAAGCACCTCGGGAAGCAAAACCAACCACAATTTCATATCGTGTTTTCCGTGCATCCACCTATATGAAGAAGTTCACATATCATGTCAATTGCACCAAGAAGTGTACAATATGATACAAGATTCAAAAATGCACAGTAAATATGAATATTGTGAATCTTTTCTAAAAGGTAGTACTAAACATGTTTTAAACACCTTAACAATTTGCTCCAATCACATAGAGATTGAGTTTAAGGTGCTTTCCTTATTGAGGTTTGAGATTCCAGTGGTGGGAGCTAGGGTTTAAGGTTTAGGGTTGAGATTCCCTAAACCTTAAAGGTGCAACGATGGGAGAAGCAAATGGTGGGTGAACCGCAGGGTCCATTAAGAGAATTAGAGTGGAAAATTTCACGTGCCAGAGAAGTCTTTCGTTAGACCTAGTGGACCGTGTGAATTTCTTCATAGGACAGAACGGCAGTGGAAAGAGTGCAATTCTAGCCGCTTTGTGTGTAAACGTGTCTCTATATGTCTTGTAAAAGTTGGACATCAACATTGCAGGGTTCGGCATTTTGAGTTCGGGTTAGTTTTTGGGATTGAGGGATCTCCTTGTAGTGGGTTGTGGTGGATTTCTTCAGTCGAAAAACCGGAGGAAAATTAAGGTTTCAGGGTCAATTGGGACAATCTCGAGAAGGATAGAAATTGCACAATTGGGTGGCTTGGGGTGCATGTGGGAAGTAGCATTGGTTCTTATATAAGGATTTGTCGGATTTGTGGCAATTCACAATAGTAAGCGATGGCCTTTGATTTCATTATAATTGTATCAAAAGAATTTAACATGTACTGAGTACCTAGATTATAAACTACTTGCTTTTGGTACAGTTACTATTGTAAAAATGAGGTAGAATCTATGAGCCTTCCCCTCCCACCAACATGGGGCAGTTGGCCCTAGTGGCTCGTTAGTCTTAGCTATGAGGGCACGAGGAGCTTCATTAACAAAAACTGATGGTAAGATATGTGAGTAGTAAGGCATTTGGGGATGGGTCAAAAACTACCCAACATTTATTGCTTGGTAGATAAAACAATGAACATGTGTGAAAGCTACTTAACTAAAACCTACTTGAAAAATCTATGGAGCAAGTTCTTGTAGGTGCATTGGGATAGCCGGATGCCTCCGCTATAACCGAGGGAGCTTTACCGGGTTTTTAGGAAATACTTTGGGTCTTAGCTAAAGTCAGGTGGGAAGGGGGCATAAGAGAGGCTCTCATTTTCAAGGAACAATTCAATTGCCACTCACGGGGGGTCACTCCATTGTCAAGTTGAACACCACGTGCGGCCAAAAAAAATCTACTTTTGGTAAGTTGCATCACCAAAATGGGTCAAAATTTTATCAATTTTTTTCATGGGTAGATATACATGGTATCTATTACATAGTAAAAAAAGGTAACCAAATTTGATGATATGTTTTTTTAATAAAACATGCCGTTTCTAACTAGAATGACGCAAAATTGAACTAAAATATTTACTACAAAAATGAAGATGACTAAAAATTTTAAAAAATATACAAAAGATATTATCAATGGTTATGTATATGTAGAAAAAATATTGTAATTTTTAAATTTATCTATTCCATGTAATATAGGGTAGCAAACTTTGGCCGCACGTGGTGTTCAACTTGACATGGAGTGAACCCCCCGTGTTGCCACTTCTTGATGAATCCCTGCCCCTCGATTCCCTACAATTGAAAAGCTCTGCAATGAGTGACATCTTATTCCGTGACCAAAGAGATTGTTGGCCACATTTGGATGCACAAAGTCACACATAACTTAAGCTTCACCAGAAAATTTGACACCAAACCCAAAGAATGGCAAGCTCTGCTAGAATCTGCTAATTGTCTTGTCGCAATGTTAGTTGGGATTGGAAATCACTTGTAAGCTTATCGGAATGGTGATTCTGAACAAGTGGATAAATTTGTACATTTGGATTATATTATGTGGAGGGGCCATTGCAGAAAGGCCCTAACCCCTAAACCCTACCAATTGCTTGTCTACCTTATGTGCGGGTCAGATTAGGCGAATATATTTATGCCACATGTCATCGTGTAATTGGTTGAAACTAATGTTGGACCGTATACATGTGAATACATGGAATTAATAATCCATATCAATAATGGTGTTAAAGAACTTATCCGTGGACATCAAAATTGTAATACCGGTGAAGCATGAGATTTGGTGGGTCACATCTCAAGGCCAAGGAATCTTTATATACCTAATTTATTATTTGGGGTTGATACCATTCTGATCAGTACTGATACTAGGATGATTTTGCCCAGGTATGAAGGTTCTTGCATGGTATAGATTTGAATGGTATCAAAAATAAAAGTGCCTTCAAATATGCTATTGGTATCAAAAAAATGTGAAATTCTTGTAATAGACACCCAAATGATGTTAAAAAAAAGATGATACCAATTTAAGGTTGGTTGAAACCTCTCAAAACATGACATGGAAATTGAGTTTAAGTAGAAGTGCCCAATCATTCCTAATTAAAAAGTATACATAATCATCTAGCTTGGGCCCATGCCATCTGTCCCATTGCACCTTTGGATATAAATAAATGTCTTGGACCCTCATTGCATTGTTTGCTCAACTTGTCGTTGTCACTCGGGGAGATCACTCCATTGTCAAGTTGAACACCACGTGCGAACAAAGTTTGCTACCCCTATATTACATGCCATAGATAATTTCAAATTTTATGATATTTTTTCTACATATACATAACCATTGATGGTATCTTTTGTATATTTTTCTGAAGTTTTAGTCATCTTCATTTTTGTAGTAATTTTGTTTAGTTCAATTTTGCGTCATTCTAGTTAGAAACGGTATGTTTATTTTTTTAAATCATCAAATTGAGTTACTATTTCTTACTATGTAATAGGTACCGAGTATATCTACTCATGAAAAAAAATTGATATAATTTTGACCCATTTTGGTGATGCTTTATGTACATTTTTTACATTTTTTACATGTAAAATAAGCGCACGTGGTTGTTCAACTTTACAATGGAGTGATCTCCCTATGCGTTGTCAAAGGCCGGTTATTTTCATTGACTTTGGAACAATGACTATGCCAATGCCCATGCACCCTCATTGTTTCTGATTCTATAGAAGATAATCTCAAAATGTGTAATGCAATTTGAATGTACAAGGGTGTTGTACAAAGTAACCATGTATAGTTTAATATATTGTGAAAAGAGCATTGTCTAGGACTTAAAGGAGACTGACTAAGGTACTAGGGGACCCAATATATTTTTACAATCAAAATACAAAATGATCAATGTGTCATTGACATCCTCATCCACGGCTAACCCTCTCACCTTGCCCTCCACTCTCAGTTTTTGCCATTCCCATGCATCCACATACGCAACGAGGTCTTGGAACATGTCATGGCACTCACAATCTCTTCTTCTTCTATGCAATTCCGGTGAGCTTTGAAATTCTTGCAGATCATATGCTGCTCAGGCTACATGGGAGCTTCGGGGATGTTTGCTTAGATGTTGCCATTGGTGAATGGCATATCCACTCGATGCTAAACCTCCAATGTGTTTTTGTGAGGATTCTTTCAAGGGCAAAACCCTAACCCTATGTTCACCAACATGAGTCCCATGACTATTATTCTGGCACCGAGAATCTGGAATGTTGCAGGATGTGGTGTTGCTATGCAGAGAGAGTAGCCTGCACTCCATCATCAAAATTGATGATGCAGGGACACTCAAGAAGATGACAATCCTCAACCCCTAAAGAATCTCTGAAGTCTCACCCGAAGTTTCAACTGAAGATACAAGTACTAAGAGAGGCTCTCATTTTCAAGGGACAATTCAATTGCCACTCACGGGGGGTCACTCCATTGTCAAGCTGAACACCACGTGCGGCCAAAAAAAATCTACTTTTGGTAAGTTGCATCACCAAAATGGGTCAAAATTTTATCAATTTTTTTTCATGGGTAGATATACATGGTAAAAAAAGGGTAACCAAATTTGATGATATTTGTTTTTTAATAAAACATGCCGTTTCTAACTAGAATGACGCAAAATTGAACTAAAATATTTACTACAAAAATGAAGATGACTAAAAATTTAAAAAGAATATAAAAAAGATATTATCAATGGTTATGTATATGTAGAAAAAATATCATAATTTTTAAATTTATCTATTCCATGTAATATAGGGGTAGCAAACTTTGGCCGCACGTGGTGTTCAACTTGACGTGGAGTGAACCCCCCGTGTTGCCACTTCTTGATAAATCCCTGCCCCTCGATTCCCTGCAATTGAAAAGCTCTGCAATGAGTGACACTGAAGAAGCAAGTTCCGTGACCAAAGAGATTGTTGGCCACATTTGGATGCACAGAGTCACACATAACTTAAGCTTCACCAAAAAAATTGACACCAAACCCAAAGAATGGCAAGCTCTGCTAGAATCTGCTAATTGTCTTGTCGCAATGTTAGTTGGGATTGGAAATCATTTGTAAGCTTATCGGAATGGTGATTCTGAACAAGTGGATAAATCTGTACATTTGGACTATATTATGTATAGGGGCCATTGCAAAACGGCCCTAATCCCTTGCAGAAGCCATGGTTGTGGCTTCTGCAACTGCTTGTCTACCTTATGTGCGGGTCAGATTAGGCGAATAGATTTATGCCACATGTCATCGTGTAATTGGTTGAAACTAACGTTGGACCGTATACATGTGAATACATGGAATTAATAATCCATATCAATAATGGTGTTAAAGAACTTATCCGTGGACATCAAAATTGTAATACCGGTGAAGTGTGAGATTTGGTGGGTCACATCTCAAGGTCAAAGAATCTTTATATACCTAATTTATTATTTGGGGTTGATACCATTCTGAGCAGTACTGATACTAGGATGATTTTGCCCAGGTATGAAGGTTCTTGCACGGTATAGATTTGAATGGTATCAAAAATAAAAGTGCCTTCAAATATGCTATTGGTATCAAAAAAATGTGAAATTCTTGTAATAGACACCCAAATGATGTTAAAAAAAAGATGATACCAATTTAAGGTTGGTTGAAACCTCTAAAACATGACATGGAAATTGAGTTTAAGTAGAAGTGCCCAATCATTCCTAATTAAAAAGTATACATAATCATCTAGCTTGGGCCCATGCCATCTATCCCATTGCACCTTTGGATATAAATAAATGTCTTGGACCCCCATTGCATTGTTCGCTCAACTTGTCGTTGTCACTCGGGGAGATCACTCCATTGTCAAGTTGAACACCACGTGCGAACAAAGTTTGCTACCCCTATATTACATGCCATAGATAATTTCAAATTTTATGATACTTTTTCTACATATACATAACCATTGATGGTATCTTTTGTATATTTTTTTGAAATTTTTAGTCATCTTCATTTTTGTAGTAATTTTGTTTAGTTCAATTTTGCGTCATTCTAGTTAGAAACGGTATGTTTTATTTTTTTAAAATCATCAAATTGAGTTACTATTTCTTACTATGTAATAGGTACCGAGTATATCTACTCATGAAAAAAAATTGATATAATTTTGACCCATTTTGGTGATGCTTTATGTACATTTTTTACATGTAAAATAAGCGCACGTGGTTGTTCAACTTTACAATGGAGTGATCTCCCCATGCGTTGTCAAAGGCCGGTTATTTTCATTGACTTTGGAACAATGACTATGCCAACGCCCATGCACCCTCATTGTTTCTGATTGTATAGAAGATAATCTCAAAATGTGTAATGCAATTTGAATGTACAAGGGTGTTGTACAAAGTAACCATGTATAGTTTAATATATTGTGAAAAGAGCATTGTCTAGGACTTAAAGGAGACTGACTAAGGTACTAGGGGACCCAATATATTTTTACAATCAAAATACAATCCCTCTTCATCTTGGTTCCTTTAAATGTCTGTTGATCGATGTGTAGAGGGAGATATGGTGGGATGTGCTAATTAACTTGCCTTATGCCTTTTGTGGGCATGTATACACTAAAGGCATTAGGCCATGGCTCTTAAATGACCATGGTCCCCCACTTGGGACGAGAGCATAGAGAAGTCCATGGACTATAGCCCAAAGTCTTCAGGAGGTCACATGCCCTTATTGTAAACCCAAATGGGATCATAAAAAAAATGTCATAAAATATTTTAATTAGACATGAGAATGAATCATGATGGAAAGATTGAAGAAAAAAAGTGTTTGTGGCTTTGTTTATATATTGGTGTTTGTATATGTTAAGTCAACAAGTTTTGAGCGTTGAATCTCTATTTATAGGGTATGAATAAAAAAATCAAGTTGTATACTACACATTAGGAAATCATTGCACATTAGAACTAACATTTAAATATATTTGGACAAACCACTTGTCCAAAATATTAAGGGATGTGCACGTGTGGAGACAAAAACATCAAATGACAATAACAAAAGCAACAACACAACAACACAAGAACCACAACTTTGAATGTTGTATTCCATGTTCTCCAACCACCAAGTTTGAGTAGTTTTGAGATCTAGTGTACACACGCACCAAAAAAACAAAAAGAACCAAAAAAAGAAAAAAAGAAAAAAAAGAAACCTTCTACATTAGCTCAACAATCACATTATCAACCAAACATGAATAGTATTAGAATATGTGTTTTTATTAAGTTGTCATGGGTTGCCCCCCTAGGTCTTGCTGCACATTCTAAATAGGCCCACCTTCAAGAGTTGTCTTGAAAAATTTCCCTACAATCCTAGCCAACATTATTCATACTTGCCATGTGGGATTTTATGTAGAATTTTCATCCATTAAAAATGTTATGGGTCGTAGTCCAAAATTGCCCTGATGTAAACCTACAACATGGCATGTGACACTCGACCAATAAGAATTCAATAATACTCAAGATTCATGGCCTAATGGCTTTTTGTGTAAACATGCCCTAAGGTAGTGTTGGAGGAAGATGCAGTGGTGGAGATGCTTTGCATATCATGGCCATTGTGGTGAAACCCCCTAGTTCAAGGAAGTCCTATCACTAGTGTGGGTTTATGCCACCCCGCCCCATTGCACCCATGCATATGAAACAATGTCATAGGACATCCCCACATTGTCTACTAACATGCTATCTCCAATGATAAGTTAACCAAACAATTTTCGGGAATTTTGGAAAAACAATTGCAATAATGTCCTTGCACTCATGTTGTTTGAAAGTTAAAGAATGTATATTAGATAAATTAAACATTGGTAAGGCGGAAATGTCTGATTATATCAGTGCTGCAATTTTTATATATATATATTCTTTGAAGGAGGTAGCTACTATGTATTTCAAATTGAATACTAATGAAATTAGGATGATCATAAACACATTATTTTATTGGTTGCCAAATAGACAAAAAGTCCATAATGAATAATAAGCATAATGCATGAATCACCAACGAAAACACACTTTTTGGGTCCATTTTGCATCAAGCTCAAAAATGGGAACAACTCTTTCCTTCATCAACAAGCTTTATGTGCATACTAGGTTTCAATGCCAACCCCTTAGTAGGACAAAGTATCACCTTGCCTTTGAAACTTGCAATCTCAACATGTCCAAGAAGAAAACTTGGACTTAGATAAAACTTACAGGAAAACCTTGCAACCTGAAAGACATTGCAAGGCAAACTAGAGCATGAAATGAAAGGGGCATAAAGCAACCAACCCCCAACCCTCACCCCCCCCTATGCCCTGTGTCCACAACTGTAGGACATTAGATACAATATGTACCAAAGGCCCTCAATGAAATGGATTCTAGTCTTAATAAGTGTAATATAGAGCCCCCTCTAACAACATGTCTAGGCAATACTCCTAGTACAAACTTGAATGTGGTGAGTCCATTTGAGGTTAACGGGCTCTCAGTCACGCCAGGACATAGTTTTGTGTTCATTCTCTTGTCTTTTCTTCTCAATGCTAACCTCTATTTGCTTTCAAGGGAACTATATAACCACATTAAATCGCAAATAAAAACATGGACTTGCATACATCATGTTTGTATGACATGATGTTGAAACTTCTTGAACTCAAATACATTAGCCTCCTTTTATATTTTCTATTTTTTGTATCTCTAATGTTTTGAACATATTAAAGACCTCAAATGCTCAAAGTATCAATTATAGGTGCTTCTAATGACCTTAATGCTTTAAACATCTCAAAAACCTGGAACTCTCAATTTCAAATGATCGGATCTTGCTAAAACTTAAGTATTTTAAAGCTAACGAAATAAATTCTAGCTGTAGCTATTGAAGTTAACTATCATCTTTAAAAGCTCAATCATGAAATGCCTCATGAAGTGCTCACATCTATAGTGCATCTATAGAAACATTTTGACAATTTGATCACTACAAAATGATTTATGCTTGCAAAATTTCACCAATCCTATAGTATCTATAATTTTCACCAATCTTACAAAGTTCCTCATTAAAAAATGATTTATTCTTAGATAAAATTTTAAATTTCACTTAAAATATCGTTATGAGAGTTTTTTTAAACCACTCTTTATATTTATAACCACATGGATGTGATCCTTTGATGGTGTCCCACAACTTCTCTTGTGTGATAGTTTTTAGAAAACCCCCAAAAATATGCTTTATAAGGCATCCTAGACAATGCTTTCCTCCTCACAACATTGTAGGTACACGTGTGTGTTGTAAGTATGCAAGAAATGGAGTGTTGAGAAGGTGCCATATGTCGCCCCCCAAAGGAACACGTTCCCAGGAGTTCCCAAGAGGTTCCCCAAGTCTCCGTTTGGCAAGTCTACTGATAAAGCACTAGTCGCCCCTCTCTGTTCTCGCATTCTCCTTGTCCAGTTGCAGCACAGCAACGGCGACGACACGGGCATCGCATCCCCTCCTCTGCCATGGCTTGTATGATGCTCACCTCGCCTTCCTCACCACCCGCTCCCTCCCCCTCTCTCCGAACCTGATTTGTTTTCTGAAATCGGTGCAGTTCTGCAAAAGTTGTCACCAATTTGCTGCAGCACATTCTGTTTTCAGGGCTTGTTTGGAAGTCCAGTAATAATATGCCTTTGATTCTTTTCCCATTCATCGCAACAATCTTCTTCACTCCTTATTTCGCTGCTCCGATTCGAACAATTGGATGAGAGGGATTGATTGGAAATGGTTTTTGATAGATTGGCCAAAGTGCTCTGTGGTTCTGAATTATTTGGAAATACAGGAAATTTTGTGTGTTTGGAGACATTAAATTTATTTCAAAATTTGATTTTAAATCCGTACTGTCATTTTATACCGTGCTTTGGAATGAATGTCTGATGAAGAATGTATGCATTGAAATTGGTGCAGCTTCTTCTGTATGGCAGTTGTGTAAACCACTGGTACATGCTTCTTCTTCTGTCTGTCAGAGTGGAGGAAATCATAAGCCTAAGCCTACGCGTGAAGGGTTTTATGCGCAAGGGTCTCTCTGCTTGCGATCGAAGTTTTTGGGTGGTGACAAAAACCTCACCCTCAGCCACATGCAGCTGAATCCTCCGTCGTCTCAGCGTCTCAAACAAAAATTGGCTACTCGATGTATGTTTTATCCTGAACCCTCTTGTCCAGTGCTTGATTTGAGAACCCCAACTTTTTTTGTCCTCCACAATGAATTCGGAAGTGAGAGCTTCGAAAACTCAACATTATCAAAATTCTCATTGTTTCCATGGGAAGCTTGATAGGATTGGCTATTATATTACAGATACTATAGATTGGTTGGTGGACAGTATAGTTGAAAGAATAAGATGATGTTGAAGTGATTTTGAAACTTTTGAAAATGTCTGTTGAAATGGGAACAGTTTGTAAGGTGTAGAGAATAACCATTTATGAAGGTTTTGGAGGTGATAGACAATCTCAATAGCTACGTCCAGGGAAAACCAGTTGCTAAAATGTACTCGTTTTTGTTTAGCAAGATCTGATTATTTGAGTTGGGAGTCCCATTTTGGGTTAAATGCTACAGCAGTGATGTTTAGGGGTTAGGAACAGTGATTTTTGAGATTTTTCTTGTATTGAAGTGTTGTGTGGGGGGTCCCTGCAGCTGCTGTGTCAACTGGAAGTGGGTCCACAATGACAGAGACAGTGGACTTTAAGAAGCTGCAAAATGGCAGGTAAATCCTTGCGAATATCTGGTCCAAAAATTTGAGGTTTACTTTGAAGGCTGTGCGTCTCAGGAGTCTGACTTCCGCCAATTTATTTCAGAATGTGGTACCTTTCCCTGTTGTACCACACTAAATCTGGCAATTCAGGGTAAGTGAGGGATGTTCTCTGACGACACTGTATTATAAGAAAAGATAGGAAAGAATTGAAGGTTCATTATACACATTCAGGCCTTTTCAATGTGGGTTTACAATGGAGTTAAATGGTTTTAAGCTGCCAATTGTAATCTTTGACGTTGCTCCAAAGTCAAAATCATGCAAGAGTACAGTTTTTTTAAACTCCAGAGTCTTCCAGTCCAGGGAGATCATACCATATTTTAAACAGCAACCCATAGCTTGATTGTTGTTTTGCACGGTGTTCAATCTATGTGGTTATCTATCCATCTCTAACTGTTGTAGTTTTCTTTTTCTGAGGACTTTATCAAAAGGCACGGTGATGTGACCATCATGTCTGTCACTGGAAATTTTTTTACCAATGATTTGATATATGTTTTTTTTGGGTTGGCACAGTGATATTCGAGGAGTAGCAGTGGAAGGTGTGGAGGGGGAACCAGTTAATCTTACAGAGTCTGTCACTGAGGCCATTGGTGCAGCATTTGCAGCCTGGCTTCTTGATCGGAAAAATTCCGATTTTTCAACCAAGCTTAGGGTCTCCATTGGACACGATTCAAGAATCTCTGCAAAATCTCTTCAGGTATAAATAGTCGATGAGGTAGAGGAAAACTTTCATTCTGATTTTAGTGGCAGAATTTACTCCAAATCAAGATATTCTGAACACTCTTTGTTACATTATACACATGCAGAATGCAGCGGCAAGGGGCATCACCGGGACTGGTTTGGATGTCATTGAATATGGGTAAGAGTTTCCAACTATTGTAGGCTTGTGGTCTTTCAGGAAAAAGTACATCCCATTTGTTTGCCATTATGGTGGGTTTATGGGTTTGAGTAGTCCTTTTTGCAGAGAATGGTGATTGATGCTTTTTTTGGTGACAAGATGCTGTGGTTTCAAAGAGTAACGTTAATGTTCATCTGAATGCATATGTATTCATTTTTTGGCTGAATGCAAAAGACTCTTTGATTCATTCTGATTTGTGATGGTGTTGCTGAAAAGGCTGGCATCAACTCCAGCGATGTTTAACAGCACCATGACAAAACGAGACGATATCTTTTGCCCTGTTCAAGGAGCAATCATGATCACAGGTGAATGATTACCCCATTGACCTTGTATGCAACTTTATTTGGGAGTTGTGCTGGTAGTTGCTACATGTTTGATGTCGAATTTAATGAAGCGTTCTAGTTTCTGATCTCAAGTGGCCTCATCATTGGAATTTTGAATGTAGTGGTTGCTGATAAATCAGGTTATTTTCAGATTAGACCCTGGTTTATGATCAACTGTTTGACACTTTATGTCTGATTGTTGTCACTTTCATTCCAGTTTCCATTTCTTGGAGTTAGATTTCTTACTGAACTCTTGAATTTCACACTCCTGTATCTGAGGAAGTACGCACTTTTTTTAAAGTCTCTCTTTGTTCAATTCTTGAACAGCAAGTCACCTTCCGTGGAATCGAAATGGGCTGAAATTCTTTACAAGTGATGGTGGCCTTGGCAAGAAGGACATCAGTGACATCTTAGAGAGGGCTGACAAAATCTACCATGTTATGTCGAAAGACAGCATGGCATCAGCTGCCTCCGTGGCAGACAGAGTGGCACATACAGCCGATTACATGCAACAGTATACTGCAGATCTCGTAGATGCTGTTCGCAAAGGAGCGGGAGGAGTGGGTGAGTCAAGAATTTTTACTCTCTTAGATTCTAGAAGGGGAAGTTCATGCACTTCTCACAGTTGATGAGAATTGATGTACATATTTGGCCCCCTTTTCACTAGAGAGGTTGAGAGCTCTAATAAATGATCCTTGTATGCATGCTTGTTCACTCAAATCCACTTTACACAGGCTTACAACGCTTAGATTGTGCCAAAATGGATCCCATGGGAACGACTACAATGATCTCTTGATTAATATTCTAACCTACCTCATGGAGGTAGGTCAGGAATGTTGAGCTCCCGCATTGTGGGTCCCAAGCCAATGGGCTTTGAAGCATTCCTTAGCTTGTCATGAGTGCTTCTTTATTTCGTATCATTACCCCTTGATATCTCACTTCAAGCATGGCCACTTAATATTTGCTCAAACTATTGAGAGCTTGAAGATTGGTCAAGCTGTCAATAGTGTGAGCTTTGGATGAAAGCTTGTCAACTCCGCGTATTGAACTTCCGAAAACTGCAAGTTCAAGTTCTCAATTTGAGCTCTAGTGTAAAGGCGGCCTTAGTTCATGATCAACTTCAATTTATTGGGTTGTACATAAGTTTTCTGATTTAGAATGTTCGGTCATTATGTGGTTGGACAGAGCGGCCATTGGAAGGCTTTCACATAGTAGTGGATGCAGGCAACGGAGCAGGCGGCTTCTTTGCAGTAAGTTATTCATTAATATTGGCATATAGATGTACTTAAACGTTTGTGATTCGGGATCCATGTGTCAAAGGTTGTAGTCCTTTTGGATACCATGATGTTGTGAGTTGCCATTTGGTACCATGATGATTGTGTCATTATCATTTGGGTGTTAACCTTTTTAAATTGCATGCAGGGACGTGTTCTGGAGCCATTGGGAGCAGTGACCACAGGAAGTCAGTTTCTAGAGCCTGATGGTAAGTTAATGTGTCCACACTACCAGTCTTCTGGATGCACTTTATGCCATTTTTCTGATAATTATTTACTTTTTAGATATGTTCATATACAAGGGAAGACACCTATGACGTGAGATGATGTTTTGATAGGATTCCTGTATATTTCACTCACGGTTTCTTAATTGTGTTGGTGCCTCTTTTATTTTTTGAATTAGGAATGTTCCCAAATCATATTCCCAATCCTGAAGATAAGAAAGCAATGAAGGCCATAACTAAAGCTGTCTTGGACCAAAAGGCAGACTTGGGCATCATTTTTGACACTGATGTGGATAGGTAAGCATCACAAAATTCTGGAGCCTAAAATATCATGTAGATCTATTAAAATGTTGAAATAACAACATAAACTCATGATTTCTTTAATAATAATTGCATGGTTTTCTTATTTTCATCTGATATGTGCCACATTACAGTACTACAAAGCAAATAGTTACATAAGACTAATGCATGTAATTACATTATACACTACTAGGTGTAATTTTTCCATAAATATAGAATACACCACCCTTGCGAATGTTGTGATAAGCAACTCATGTATTTCACCACAACTTTGTCATTGTCCTTATTGTGATATGTCAGGAATATACAAATCTCACTTTGTCATTTGGTCAGTCCATTAAGTAGCTCTCAATATCGTCTAAAAGTTTCACTGGTCTGGCAGAGCTGCTGCTGTAGATTCTAGTGGCCGAGAGCTGAATCGCAATCGGCTCATTGCGCTTATGGCTGCCATTGTTTTAGAAGAGGTATATAATGTCTTCCCTTATACGATCTAGCACTTCAGAGGTCTTATCTAGATATTTGGAGCAAACTTATGATACTGTTCTCTAGGTTCTGCTTTTTCTCTATAAGGTGATTGTTATATCTATCTTACTGTGTTATTTAATCTGGGCAGCATCCAGGGACAACAATTGTGACAGACAGTGTAACCTCAGATGGCCTCACCACTTTCATTGAAAAAAAGCTGGGTACACTCCACATCCTTGGGCTTCCTGAAGTAGAATAGATGTCCTCCTTTGTTGATATATCTAGTAAATATTCAAGGAATGGTTTTGTTCAGTGTTCTGGTTTGCTTTGTGTCTTTTAGACTTCAATTCCTGAAGCTGATGGTCGTTGATGATGTAAAGGCCCACCACCCTATGGTGTCCAAATGGGATTACTGACAAGACATACTCACAAAATTGAGCCTTCTTTTTGGAAAAAGTGCAGATTTGTTGAACTTGGCTGTATTTGATTGATGTTCTTTGCATGGAGTCTACCTCTCTCATGATTTGTTTTCATCACTAAAGTTATTCGTCTTGAACTGGAACAGGTGGCAAACATCATCGTTTCAAGAGGGGATATAAGAATGTGATCGATGAAGGCATTCGCCTGGTTTGTCTGCTCTACTGATCAACACTAAATTGGTTTACTTTGAATTGTGGTTCACATTGACTTAGTCTATTTTCACATTAAGTTGTGATAGTATTAGAATGTAGTTCTCTTGTGAATCTTACACTCAAATGGTGAATGGTTGTTGGTACCTAAAATGATGACAGAATACTGTTGGAGAGGAGACACACCTGGCAATTGAGACAAGTGGACATGGGGCACTGAAGGAGAACCATTGGCTAGATGATGGTGCATATCTAATGGTGAATACGAAACCCCTTCTTAAATATGAAAGTTCAAAGGACTGTACTGGTCTCGATCCATTTGTGCAAAGTTTAGGTTTCTTTTTATGTTGTTGGCTCTTTTATAAGTATACAAGTTCGCTCAAGAATAAAAGCTATCAAATTTGGAGACGTGGTATCTTTAACTTCAAAGATTGGATTGGAAGGTTGCTATTCTCACATCTCAAAACTTATAATAATACTTAAAGTCCTCTCCTATGTATATATTTACAATGAGAAAATAGTGTGTAGAAGAGGTCAGTGGATGTGATGTGTCTTTGCATTCGCAAACAGCTATCACGTTTCAATCTAGCAATGGTATCCACTACACCAATCTCTAGGCTATACTCATCCTGTACTGTACAAATGTTAGCTGAACAATTCTCTTGGTGATGAGCATTGATGAGATTGTAAAAGATTGATGCTTATCTTCTTTATCGTCTTTGGGTTAATGAGAGATGGTCACTTGAACCACATGAACTCTTTTTCCTTTTGAGTTCATAGAGAATCTTTGGGTCTTACTTGTTTGTTGTGTTACAGTCAACAAAAAGTACTCTTGAATTTCTAGAATGATTCAGATTTCTTTAGGTTCAAAAGCTTCTAGTCTCCACAATTATGTTCATATGGTTACTACGCTATGTATTATGGGGTCGGGCTGACACAAAATGCCTTCACTCACAGGTGAAGTTGTTGATCAAACTGGCTGCTGCCAAAGTGGCAGGAGAAGGATCTGGAAGTAAAGTACTTTCTGACCTCATTGGGGAACTTGAAGATCCAGCAATTTCTTCGGAGTTGAGATTCAAAATCAATCAAAATCACTCTGATATTGGGTCAGGGTAAGTTGATTCACTTTACAGGCTGGTTTGTGTTCAATCAATTCCACTTTCTGTTCGACAACTCATGTTGACATTCTTCCGACACTAGTAATCTCCTGAATACACACTAACATTTGACACTCGATTATCTGTTGACAGAGGGTTCAGAGAGTATGGGGAGCAAGTCCTGTACAAAGTGGACTCTGTGGTGGCTGCGGATCCCAATTTGAAGAAAGCTCCTGTTAACCATGAAGGGGTATTTGCTTATAAACAGTCTTTGTCATGGTAGTCTCAGATTCGTTTTCATTGTGTTAGTTAAGGGAAGAAAATCATAAATGTGAAGTCTAGAAAACACCATTGAGTAGAGTATCTCTGTCATAAGGTCGATTTTGTGTCCCAGTGCTTTTGAAGGGGTAATTATCTCATTTTTTCATACATTTCCTTCGGATCTGCAGATTCGCGTCTCTGGATATGGGGGTTGGTTCCTATTGCGTTTGTCGCTCCATGACCCTGTTCTACCTTTGAACATTGAGGTACGTTCTCAATATAAGAAAACTAGATAGCAAACAAGTGCCAGTACTCCCCCCCAGGTAGGGTATTTGATGCTATTACATAACACTCAAACAGAGCCCACCTACAGCATGGTAGGCAGTAAACCCTAACATGTACCAAGAGGGCTCTTTGAGCGAGGTAGGGCGAATGGGCTCAAATTCACGTCAGTAATAATACTGATGTTAGCTTTTCTTTTCTTGTCTTGAACCTTGAGGTAGAGTCCCCCATCATTAGCTGTCTGAAGCTGCTGATGGATGGATTCTTGGCCTGTGCCATGCTCTAATGTTCAATAAATAAATTGATATTTCTTCTATGAACCGATTTTATCCCCCACTCTTGAAGATCCAGCAATTTCTATGAAACAATTTTATCGCCCAATAGTTAGGGAGATCCGCAAAGTTTCTCAAAGAGGGACCAAAGGAGTTCGGTGCCTCTTAGGACTTCTCTATTAAGAGCTCATCAGAGCTTCTTGTGTTAGGAGCCTAATTTTGAAACATAGGTGACTCTCCGTGGCCCTCCTTTTTCAATCCAAAAAACTGAAAATTTTAGGATGTAAAAATAGGGTACGACATGCTACTTAAATCCCGGCCTGACCTATACAAGGCTTTAGCTTGGCCCACCAATCCTAGCCCTGGCCCCACTCTTCAGGCATGTCCAACTAAGCCTTGATAAATCTTGGGCCACTTTATTCATATGCTCTTAAACTCATCTTCTAGCCAACTTGCTTGTGTTTGCCCAGACGGCAAAGACTTCATGAATAACTCCTTTGTCACTTTTACTTTTCTATTATTCTGTAATCTCATTTGGTTGATTACCTATCACGAGTGTGATGTCTTAGCTAGGTGATACTTAGATGGTGTTTCTTGACTCTTTGTGTCTGCTGAAATGTAGGCACCATCGCAGGAAGCTGCGAAAAAGCTAGGTGACGCTGTCTTAGCAGCTGTGCAGGGCTTTGGGGCTTTGGATGTCTCACCTCTTGAGAAATATGTTGCATAGGTAACAAGAAGAGGTTTCTGCACCAGTTCTCAAACTTCTTTGGTTTAAACTCCTTGCTTCAAGATCTGAGTTGCAGTCACACATTTGTACCAAATCTGTCCTTCTCTTCAGTACATTCCATTGGAATTTAGTCCATCCTCGGAATGATATCCTAGGCAGAAATTCGGTTGTCTTACAAATTGACATTTGAGTACATTGAATCACATTGAGTCTACACCCACGAGCATATCATTACCAAACTAGGTTTCTGCATTCAAGGTCTATATAGCCACAATATTTGTAAAACATGTTTTCGTGCAGAACTGAGTTTCCTGGATATACTTGCAGGCATGTGACACTGCAATGATGATTCAATCAAATTCAGCAAGTAGTGAGCAATTTCTTTGAAAGTTGCAATCTATGCAAATTTGCATAGCCACTTCAAAGTGCTTATAAACTTGTGGAGTATGGTCAAGACTTCTAAATTTGTCTATTGAAGGGGCTACAGAGGGGGACAACTTTCTGTCCATATAGCAAAGCTGAGTCTTGGAGCTGCACCATGAATATGTTTAATATTTCTTTTGTGTGGGTTGTTCCAAAAGTGGCAACATATGCATTAAGCTGATTTATATTCTGTTATATTTGTGCTTATTTGTTGTGTGTGGAAATTGAAAAGCTGAAAGTAAGTGGATGTAGCTTCCAAATTATGTTAGATGAGCCTGCTACGGTTACTTCCAGGGGCTTTGGCCTCGTCTGATATGCAATCAAATATGGGAAATTTCCAGTTGATTAGCAAATTTTATATGAACCCAATGGAACATTATTCAACTCAGTGATTGGGTTGGGTGGGGCTGGGAATATGTCATGTCAGGTGCTAGAATTATACCTTATGGACGCTTGTCAGTAAGTAGTTCAGCTTGAATATTGAGTGAGATTTGGGTGAAGCATTGTTACGAAATATTATTAGAATGGAATGGTAGTTGAATAATGTGATGAATGCTAGAAGAATGAGATCAAGGTGACAAAGTGTCAATTTGTGAAGAATTTTTTAAGAGAAAATATGCAATTTTAAATTGGTTATATAGGTGTGCACAAAGTGGTTAGTGGGGTAGCAAGTGGCAGGTGTTGAACATTTACCTCTTGGCTATCCCAACCAATGAGACGTTATATATTATCCTTGGAATAAAATTGGAGGTGTCATCTCCAACCATTGGGTATAAAGTGTTGGGTATAAAATAAATAGTGTTCATTGTAGGAGAAAATCAAACCATTTTACACCAAACGCTAGGTGTTTGACTAAGACAAGAGAGAATGGGGGATTATGAACATTCTACTAGCCAAAGACTTGACATAAGTTTTGGGCTATCAACCCACAATACTTGTGCCTTTTATCAACATACTAAGATAGAGGGTGTTGTAACCAACACCCCACCCAAAACCATCACCTATGCGTGCCTCCTAATCTTGTAAATGGAACACACTTTATACCGTCCGAGTGTCTCCGGCATAAAGTGGGGGCAATTTGGGTGAAAGGTGGGACGGCTTTGGAAAAATGCAAGATTGGTTTAGGGCGAAAGTGGGGTTGGTTCTAGTCAATCATTGGATCATAGCTAGGGGTGAGTTACTCATATGTTTTATTAAGATCTAGCATTCTAAAGTTATAAGACTCAAATATTTTGATTTGGTTTGAGTGTTGGTTTCAATGTTGGGGTTGTTTGGGCAAAAGGTGAGGACATTTTTGGGAGAAAGCAAAGTTGATTTTGGATTCAAAAGAAACAAAGATTGTCTATAGCATTTATCAGGATGGTTTTGGAAGCCATTTGCAAGGAATGAAGAGTGGGTCTAGGGAGTGATCTAGGAAGCTAGGAGTAAGTGACTTCAAAATATTGTAGGAGATTCATATGATTTGCAATTTATTTTATTTTTGTTTCTACCATGTCTAAGCCACACATGCATACCACTAATCCAAATGGACTCCAGAGTCCAAAAATAGGCTAAATCACATAAAGTGCTGGTTTAGGTACCCTCTACCTTATGTACCTTTCAAGTGAAAAGTACCTCACGGTATACTAATTGACTGCAAATCAATCCTAAAGAATGAGGTTCTTGACAGTTGAGGTGCTCAAATTCATTCACACCTCGCACATGCTCATGACTCAGAGCCACCAGCTACATTGACACCGGGCTAAGTTGTAAGTTGCAACAGAAAAGCCACTCATCTACCAGGAATATAAATGCACATGAGACAACACATCTTCTTTTGCAATCACTACAGGGATCTGCACTTGATGCTACTATAGAAAGATGTCCAGGACCCAGGTCAAGAGCTGCACACAGTATTTCCCTAAAGGTACATATGTGGCCCTATTGTGGGCCCTTCCAACTCCACATGGAAGTTTGACAGTTCCTCCAATTTTTTCTCATCCAGTTAGCAATTACAAATCACGCAAAATGTCAATTTCACATTTCAAAATCAGAGTTGAGATGCAAGAGTTATACAAGGTGAAAGTGAAGTTTCTCTTTACCTTTAAGTGATCACATAGGCCCTCCAAACTGTGTTCACCAAATGAACCTAGAACAATTTGATTTATTTTGAGCACATAGTCCAATCTCACCGTGAGAAATGTCTTTTTGGTATCCATTCTTACCTCCATACCTTGTCATATACCACTCAAATACAGGTATCCCACTAAGTAGAGTGATCACATACCCTATGCATATTCACTGCCTTTCTTGCAGAGTGCAGCATGTCTTCCACAGATAGTAGCCTCATTAGAGCTGCCAGTGTGATTCTCCATTTCCCAGTAACAAAACTGAAAAAAAAAGTGTCCGACTCCGATAATTTGTACATGAGCTTAATAAAGAATAAAAAATGTGCCGTATACAAAACAAGTGCAGGATGAGACGAGGAACCAGGAATTTTTTTGCTGAAAGGCGAATATATAATTTTAATAAGTTGTTGTTGACCCATTTGTGTCTGCGGCATCCACCTTGTTTGCAAGCTCAAACCGACGTCTCAACCACGCTGTTTCCATGTCGATCATAGCGAGATCTGTTTCCAGCCATCTTTGGAAAGTTCGGGAGACCACAATCTTCTCTGCCTGACCCCAATCTAAAAGAGGAGTTCCAGGGGATCCATTCTCAAGCCGAGCCTCATACATACTTTCTGAGGTGCCTGTAATCTCCTCCGTTCTTCCGTCCAAGAGCCTTCTTCTGACTTCGTTCCAGCAATCGATGTAAGGATGAGCAATTGGGCGGGCGGATTTCACAAACCTGACTGCATCGTCAAGCTCCATGCCCTGGACGAAGGTTAAGTGACCGACTGTAGTGAGTGTGGCTCGGTTGATTCCCGCAGTGCAGTGCACATACACCTTCATTCCTCTTGCCACCAGCATATTCAACATTCGGACGGCAACTGGAAGCATCAGTGACTGGTCTCCGTGATCAAAGTCCCGAATCGCCACTCGTTCCAATAAAATTCCTCGCTCCACCTGTTGAGTACCAACAGAATCATCATCATCAAGCCTCCAAAACATACATAGAATTAACACAGAGAACATACTGAGTGTCCCAAATGACATACGAAATATTCCTCCATATTTAAGAGTGGTTAGGAGAAGGTTAGCTTCGGTGATCGGTGAGCTGAATAACTTCTTTACCTATGTTGAACCAAAGAGAAACGGATAGTCAATTATGCAAAGTGAAAGGTGGAGCACCGCTCTATTGCGGATGGCGTAGATTGGAATTTTAAGGACATCAAAGCAGAGGTCACTCTGGAGATTGAGAGCAGAGAATAGACAAGTCATGGTCTTTCAGGAAACATAAGAGAGCATACAGAACACAAAGTGTCGCAATGACACACCGACTATTGATGCATAATCCAGAGCGGAGATTACGAGATGGCAAGCTTCAGTAATCGGCCAGATGCAAAAGAAAAAATTACCTCTGTTGAAGCAAAGAGAGAACAGTATAGGCAATCCATGGACAATGGTGTTACCGCTTTATTGCGAATATGGCGTCAGATGGTTTTTTGAGGCATCAGAGCAGAGGGCATTCTGGAAATTGAGAACATACAGAGAGCATACAAAACACGGGGCGTTTCCAATGACACACGAACGCTTTCTGCATAATCCTGAGGGCTTACGATATGGCTAGGTTCGGTAATTGGTAAGCTGAAGACAAAATTAGCCATGTTGAAACAAAGAGAGAGAACAGCATACAGGCAATGCATGGAGAAATGGTGTTACCGCTCTAGTGCGGATGGAGTCGAATGGAATTTTGAGAGCATCGAAGCAGAGGTCGCTCTGCAGATTAAGAACAGCATCAATGCCAGCTTCGTCCACCATGCGGTCGACGTCCCCAGGGCTTCGAGGGCACGAACCGACAACGATATTCGGTGTAATTTCATTCCAGTTGAGAGTCCATTGCCACTGGAACGGGCTTGCATCTTTGGCTTCGGCTGCCTCTTTCTGCCGCTGCTCCCAACCTTCCTTCTCCGCCTCGCTCATCGGCGGCAAGCTGTCTGTCTGCGCGCTACACATCCACTCTCTCCTGCTCGAAACGGGAACAATTGTGTTCATTGACGAGACGAGTTTCGAACTCGCACCTCCTCCTCCACTTGCCCATGCGGTGCTGACATTGCTAACCGCCCTACTCGGCGAGGTTTTTGATGCCGAATCTACGGCTGGAGAATGAATCATCGAAGAGGACATCGAGGAGGAAACGATTTTTACAGAAAGAGAAGGGATAGTCCGGCTTGGAACACAAGAAGAAGAGCTTCCAAGAAGATTTGACGAAGTGCAGTAATTAGAAGAGACGGCCACTCTGGTGAACGACATTTGGGAGAACGATGCGGAACAATGAGCAGCAGGCATAGCTTGCCCTCTCTTATGTGTCCTACCTTCCTCGATTCACTGCATGAAGAAATGGGAACCGAGACAAATAATAAATTGGATGAATAAATATGTTAGGGAGACATGAGAAAACTATTAAGGAACAAGGGGGGACAGTTTCTTCAACAATCTCGAATCGGAACTCAACCTTCGGACACACTAAACCTGTATATGGTGGAATTTGGTCGTTTACGATTTCCTTCCCTCACTTCCCCGAATCAAGCTTCGTTCCTTCGAATCAGGAGGACCTACGACTTCAGCGAATCACATGCACAACATCAACAAGACCATAATATCTTTCTTATGTCTCTACGCCATCATCCCCTATGCCACCCATGCCGATGATGCAAGCAGTCCAGTGAGCATCTTTCTCTTTTCGCGTACTTTCTCTTGCAGCCCCAGCTTTCCTTTAGCAAACAAAAAACATTCCACTTACCCAAATCTTCCCTTCCGCCACAACAAATCACTCGCTTATCACCCTCAATCTTCCTCTTGAGCATCCACAGCGACCGTTCTTGTGCACAAATCCAGACACAGAGCATATCCTTCCTAAGGTACTGGATCTAGAGTCTTGGTGGACGACGTGGCGATGTCTCGTTGCAGGGGACCTCATAGATTTGAGCTGGCAGGTCCTGGTTTCTCGCGTTGCGCCATGTGTCATATCCTTAACCGGTTCCTCTTCTGTCTCAAACGATAGATGAATAATGGTCTTTGTCTCCCCCATCCTCAGGTAGCCTCATCCGATCTCTGTTGAAATAAACAACTGATTAGGTTTCATCTTGCGACTACACCATTTATGGTATTTAGTGTCACTTACTATTTGGAAATATGCAATGCTATAATTTCTTACTATAGATTTCATTTTTTTTTCAACAAAGCTCAAATATGTTTTATGAATATCATACACCAAAATTGATTTTACTTGGTAAAGACTTACATTCTTATCAAAAAGTTATAACAATGTGTAGTTCCAAATAATAAGCAACATTAAATACCATAAATAGTGTACAGTCCAACCTCGTTAATACGACACTCGTTTATATGACACCCTCAATATTGCAACACATTTTTGCGAGACCAAACTTTTTAGTTCAAAACTCCCTCTTTTATACGACTACGGCACTCGATAATGCGACATTTAGGATCTCCGTTCTGTCATACTAAAGAGGCACTTAATGCTAAATTCCTTTCATCTATGTTATGTACATCTAAAATACATCCATTTTCACTTGGGAATTACTTGGGAACATCACTTATCATTGGGAACTTAATGATAATTAGGGTTACTAGTGTAGAATGGACATGGTTAGGGATAGAGTGGCCTCATGCCTAGCATGTATCACTATATTCAGTAATTTGAGATTTTTCATGATTTTGAGACTACTTAAGGACATGGTTTTCAAATAAAGAACAAGGAAAACATAAATATATATTCAATGTGACTAAATAAACCAATTCGTGTGGGCGGCACTAACCAATTTGACACAAATACATGTCATCACAATAAGAAATTGGACCAGATATTAAACCATTTGCATTTATTTTAAGACTTTCCAAAGTCTCCGATTAACAAATATAGTGATATGTTGCCTTGTACACAGATGATATAGTATCACCAGTGTCTTCATGCTAAACATCATGCATCATTGTTGTCTAGTTTCTTATTAGAAAACTCTTTATATTTTGGTGTTAAATGACATTATTAGATTTCAAAAGTTAGTAGGGAATTTAGATAAGATGACAGTTGCTAACTTGGGCAAGCAACACCAAAGATCTTTGGACTCCTATTTCAAGAGTTCTTGAGAATTTTTGCATTTGTTTGGAGTTATAAGTTATTAGTTCATATCATCTATATTGCTTAAACTCATTGTATATATTTTTAAGCTCATATTACTTATGTTTTCGTATTCCCTCAATAATACGACGACTTTACACCATTTGTCATATTAATGAGAAGACGACACCTCAATAATACAACTTTTTTGGTGTTTCCTAAATGTGCCATACTGAAGAGGGAGAACAATTGTACTAATTAGTTGCTAGAGAGAAGGATGAATTACTTAAAGCCGCTTTACACTATGGCTAAGGGCCATGACCATGAAATTATGAGCACCGCTAAAACTCGTCCCAAGGTTATACCATGGACAATGGAAATCGAAATTTATGTGCTCACAGGCCTTCAAGTGCTAGTGTAAAGACATACGCAAGTGGGCTCTCAACTAAATGCAATTTTATTGTCTTCTTATTCATGTAGGCTTTCTACGCAATATTTTGTACTAAATCAAGGGTTGTCATATTTTGAAGTGCCATGATCTACCCATTTTCTAGTAGACTCGCCTCTTTGAGGTGGGCTTGATGCAGAATCAAGTAGACCCTGAAACATTGTCCATTGCATGCACATGTAGGACTCCATGTATAGGTAATTCATCCGTTCAATTTTCATTCATTTCTTAGGGTGAGTTTCCATGTAGGCCACTTGCCCACCGAATTCTAGTGGAAATAAGGAGAAATATAGATAGAATTTGGTTGGGTGGTGTTCATATGTGCCAACTAACTATTCCTATTTCAAGTGTTTAATGTTCATATGTGTCAACCAACTATTGCTATTTCAAGTGTTTAGTGGGCACATGGAAATATGGCAGCCCAAGGCCACACCCTCCACATTCTAGTAGGCTACTAGAATTTGGTTGCTTGTTTACTTTTGTTTATCTACATGAGAACACCTCCAACCCACTATTATTTAGAATCTAGTGGGCGAGCAACGAACATGAAAAATCACCCTCAGGCTATGATCGGGGAGAACCGGTAGTTAGTTACAGATGAACCGGTTGAGTTTGAGAAATAACCGGTTGAAGTTCAAGACTTCAAGAGAATTACTGATCACTTTGGAGGATTTTATGAAATATACCTCAAATTAATATAGAAAACTGAAGGATGTCAACATATAACTAGTTGGACTTGCAAACACTAGGATCTCAACCGATTATGCCCAAAAATCTCCCCGATCATTGCCCTTGGGCCCTCAAGCTATGGTGTAGAGTGAAGTGGATGGTCTAGGCATTGTCCACCAAAGAGAGATTGTAGATTTCAATGGTCATGGGCCCTCAATCTCTGGTGTAATGTGCCTTTATTCTACTACTTCTAAACTTTAATCCATAGTTGACATTTGATACCTATCAAAACTCTAAGATGTTAACCCCTCTTGTTCACCCTTATAGATCCACAAGGCCATTGAACCTCAAGACATCCACCATACATAGGCGTTTAAGATTACTTGTTTTTAATTTTAGGTTAAATTGACAAAAGCAACGCCCCTATAATAATTTTAGATATATGCTTCCATTCGAAACATACATATAGGCATACGATATAAAATATTGAGAGGATTAGCTTGTATAGATGACCTAGAATTGAATACACACTCCATATATGTATGTATGGATGGATGGATGGATGTTGTTATATAGGATTGTGTTTTCACTTCTTTTGAGAAGTGGATTGTCTTAAATAATATAGTTTCAATCCCATAGACCAAGTGCAAGCCTTTGACTTCCATGCTTCATATAAATTGCACCGATTATCTCATTTAGTGTGTGTGGTACTAATTCTTGAAGCACGCACTACTTTGTCAAATCTCAAAACTTGCGAGGGTTGAAATTTTGATTGAGTGATACTAAATTCGTGAACACATGCTCATGTACAAATGACCATATATTTCAAGAGAATCAATGCGTGCTTCAAGGTGGTGTTTGCAGAATGCATAATTTGTTATGGTGAGCTCAAAGAGGCTTCTTCATCTTCTTTTTAGTCGACGCCACTCACTTCTAAGACATCTCCTAACACTAAGAAACTAAAGAGAACTTGCAATAAGATCTTCTGATACTTTAACACTGTCAGCTCCAAAAACCCTAGATCTTTATGGTGGCACTAACTTCATAGTGTAGAAAAGTTTAGTATCACCTTCACTAATTTCCCACATGCATTATGTCCACCCTCATTAAATGGGATAATCAATGTAGTGAGTAGGCCATGTAATGTATACAAGTGCCTTTCATAGTTAACAGAGTCTTATGTTCTCTTTACTATGAGAATATTTTATCATTGCTTAATTGCATAATCTTTTATTAACTTAGTCTGAAATGGTCATGTTAAGCTTGAAATAAGCGAATTTGCATCAGTAAATTTGCACTATAAATGGGGTAGCATGTTTGTAGTGAATGAGATAGTGTATTTGCAGTGCCATTAAAGCTTATGTTGCATTTTGAATTATTGAATACTTGGAATGTTGGCATGCATTTTTCATCATAAGATAAGTTGCCTCCCAACCATAACATTATTTAGATCCATAACAATGTTATGTGGGATTGACAATATTCAATGGAATATTCCTCATATATCAGCATGAATGGTGGAATATTCTGCATAATATTGTCAATCCCACAAAACATTGTTATGGATATGAATAATGTTATGGCAACATGCTGCTCTCACATATTAATACTCATCATAAATTTGTACTGCAACAGTGGAGCTCATGTGAAGTATGACCAAATTCGTTAAATTGAGACTTTTCATAGTCTCAATTTAATGCTTAATTTTATGTTTTTCATTAATTTCTTGATTGAATCTATATTTGTAAGTGATTTTTTGACTATATATGGGAAGATTATCCTCAAGTCGAGGATATCTATAATTAGAAAGTCAAAAAAATATGAATATTGTCTCTAAACAATTGTTGAAATTGTAGGCAAAAAGTCTCAAAATTCTGATATTGTCTCAAAATAACGAATTTGGTCATAAGTGGTAAAGCAAATAATCATACAATTCATAACATTATTCATATCCATAACAATGTTTTGTGGGATTGATAGTATTCCATATAGTATTCACGGATATTTCCCATGTTCAGTCTAAATGTGGAGAATATCCGGGAATACCACGTGGAATATTGTCAGTCCCACATAACATTTATTTGGATCCAAATAATGTTATGTTTGAAGATGATTGGTGGTTTCGTGGAGCAATAAGGCAAGTGGGTCTTACACAAACGATTTTCTCTCTGCAATCATTTCTCATATGACATGAAACACGCAATTAGTGTGAGATTAGCAAATTCAAATTGTGCCCGCAACCATTCTTCTTGTATTTTTCAGAGCTCATATGAATATCCTATCTACTGTCAAAGTGAAGATTCTCCAAATAATTAAAAGCCATATAGGTCCCCGTCAACTATGTTGACTATTGTGTCTAGAATGGTTAATAAAAACTAAGTCTGGTTTATTTTTGTAACATATCTTTTTGGTGTCCATTCTCAAATCCACACCCAACCATTCACCACTCAAATGTAAGTGTCCGGTGAAGATGTAACAAACCTCTAATTCCTTGTTGGAAGTTTCTTTGGCATGAACCACCCAACCACGAGGTAAGATAAAAAAGCCCTTACTCTTGCGCAAGAGCCCTTTATATACCTCCCCACCATGCCCGGTTGTCTTAAGTTTATCTAAAGTAAAAACAAGTTCAACTATAATGAACTCTATGCTTTTTCTTAAGTAAAAAGCAAGTTCAACCATAATGAACTATATTCTATGTTTTTACTTTAAACTCATTCTAGACTACCGTTATCTTAGTTCTAGTCAACATGTACCAATAATGGCCCATGTTACACTCCTCCCCATTTAACTTTGAGCGTCTCTGCTCAAATGGGACACTATCTCAAACTCCCAAGCCATCGGCTTGCTTTCGTTTGTGATTGCTTCTTCTATTGATCTTATTGGAAACACTAACACTCTCAACACCTTTATTTTGTGTTAGCCGTTCCTGTGAACGTGCCACGGTGTCCCAATATTCTTTGAGCACTTCTGAACTCAAATTCTTTTCTGGCTCCCAAGAATTATGTTCAAGTTCATATCCAAGCCACTTAATGAGGTAAAATTTCTGAGGCCTCGTACGACTACCTCTTACCTCATGTGTAAGAACGCGTTCGACTTCGAACGACAATTCATCATCTTCTAGGATTGGTGGTGGCGGAGGCTGTACTTTGCCAGAAGTCCTGTATGACTTTAGAAGTGAGATATGAAATACATCATGTATTTTCAATGTCTCTGGCAATTCCAATCTGTAAGCCACTTTGCCCACCTTTTTTAATACCTTAAAAGGACCAATCCATCTAGGTAGCAACTTCTTTGCTCCTGGCATCTTTAACTTAATGTTAGATGTACTCAACAACACTTGAGTTCCAACATCAAAAGAGATTTCACGTCTCTTTGTATCAGCATAGGACTTCTGTCTATTCTGTGCTGCTAGCAAATGCTTCTTAGCCTCTTGCATAATACTAGACATCGATTGCACTAAGTCCTTTGCAGCAGGGACATGACACATGCTGATCCCAAAATTCAAAGGTGTCAAGGGATGCTGACCATGATTCAACATAAAAGGAGTAGTTTGAATTGATTCTTGCCAAGCATTATTGTATGCAAACTCAACCAAGGATAAATAAATATCCCAGTCATCTTGAGTTGGCCTAACATAATGCCTTAGCATATCTTCTAGAATCCAATTAACTCTCTCCGTCTGCCCATCTATTTGAGGATGAAAAGCCGTAGACATAGCTTGTTTTGTGCCCAAAACATTACATAGTGCAACCCAAAACCGACTAGTAAATCGAGTATCTCGATCACTAACTAGCTTTTTAGGAAGACCATGATGCTTATACACAAAGTCTGTGAATAATCTTGATATTTCTTCTGCAGTAATCTTGGTGGTCACTGTGGCTATAAAATGAGCCATCTTGCTCAATTTATCCACATGCACCAATATTGCATCATGCCCTTGTTTTGTGGGAATTAGTCCAGTGATAAAATCAAGACTAACTCATTCCCACTTCCTTTCAGGAATTTCTAAGGGTTGCAATAATCCTGCCATCTTTGTAGTAGAGGCCTTACTACATTGACATACATCACAAGTATTCACATAAGTCTTGGCATCATCCCTCAATTTTGGGCCACCAAAATCGGTCTCAACTTGTTTCAAGGTCTTCGTAATACCCATATGTCCACTATTAAAAGCATCATGACATTCAAAGAGTATATCTTTACGAAGGGAGCGCACATCAGGTACCACAATTGCATCTTGGTACCACCAAATGGCATCTTTGAAAACCAAGTTTGCTAAATTAACCGGGTCCTTAAACCACGGGTCTAAAGCATACCCTGCAATGATCTTATTAAAGAATTCATTGTCGAACCCAGGGGAACTTTCTCTAGTGTTGGTCATCTCCATGGGAGCACTCCTTCCAGTGTCGGCCGCCACTAGTTGGAAGCTACGACTTGAAGCGCTTCTTGTCAGTAAGGCTAACCTGACCCGCTTTTCATCCAATGGGTTCCTGCTTAATGGATCGGCGACATTGCTTCTCCCAGGACGATACTCCCATCGATAATGAAAAGTTTGCTCCAAATACTCTAACCATCGAGCCTGACGCCTTGACAAATTCTGTTGTGACTTTAGATAGGTCAATGGGTTGTGATCTGTAAATCACTACACATTCTGAACCTTCTAAATAACAACGCCATGTTCGTAAGGCGTGCACAACGGCTGTCAATTCTTGTTCACCTGTGATATAGTTTCTTTCGGCAGGTGTAAGCTTGCGGCTTTCAAACGCAATTGGCCTACCTTTCTGTAAAAGAACTGCCCCTATACCCAACAGGGAAGCATCACAAATGACTTCAAATCTTTCACCAAATATTGGTAAATTCAAAACAGGCGCGTGAGTTAACGCATGCTTAACCCCTTCAAAAGACTCTTGACATTGTTCAGTCCAAATGTACTTCACATCTTTTCTTGTCAAATGAGTCAAAGGAGCGACTAAGGTTGAATAACCTTGAATAAATCGACGGAAATAATTACTAAGACCCAAGAATGAACGCAATTGACTTACATCGTTGGGCCTTGCCCATCTAGTCACCGTATCAATCTTTCGAGGGTCAACTTTAATTCCATCCTTACCCACCACATGGCCAAGGTATTCTAACTCACTCTTTGCAAAGTGACACTTAGTCAACTTAGCATATAATTTGTTCTCGCGTAGTATATTGAATACTTTGCGTAAATGCTCAAGGTGTTCTTCTTGTGTCTTTGAAAACACCAATATATCATCAAGATATACCAAAACAAACTTTCCCAAGTGTTGTTGAAAAATTCTATTCATCACCCCTTGGAAAGTTGCAGGTGCATTTGTCAATCCAAAACTCAAAACTTTGAATTGATAATGGCCAAAAGGCACTCTAAATGCAGTCTTAGGTACATCTTCTTCTGAAATTTGAATTTGATGATAACCTTGAGCCAAGTCTAATGAACTAAACACACGAGATCCGGCCAATTGATCCAATAGATCATCAATTCTTGGCAATGGATATCGATTCTTTATGGTTAGTTTATTCAAAGCTCTATAATCTATCACCATTCTTAGTCCACCATCTTTCTTTTTAACAAATAAGATTGGTGATCCATAAGGTGAAGAGCTTGGTTCTATCCACCCTTTGTGGATATATTCTGTAATTTGCCTTTTGGCTTCTTCAATCTCCAAAGGACTGAGTCTATAAATAGGTCTAAAAGGTGGTTTATGACCTTTTTCTAATGGTATAGTATGGGCCATCTCTCTCTCTGGTGGAAGCCCTGCATGTATGGGTTGAAATATATCTTCATATTCCTTCACCAAAGACCCTACAAGGTTATTTTCCAACCTTGAAGATGATTCTTTATTGTGCACCTTTTTCAAATGAATGAGTAAAGGTGTACAACCTTTCTTTATTGCCCTCTTGAATTGCAAAGCTGATAACATGTTGCCTTGAGGCATGGACTTCTTCTTGCTTGTTACCACACTTTGAATTGTGATTTTCTTATTGCCCTTATGCAATATACAAGCTTTAGAATCATAATCAATGTGGGCTCTATGCTTATTCAACCAATTATCTCCCAAAATCAAGTCAAAGCCATCACTTAATTTGATAACCAAACAAGAGACTTGAGATTGGTATTGTTGAATTTTCACATGCACATTGACGGTCCCTTCCATGTCAACTTCCAATCCATTTCCCAATATCACTTTACCATTATTTTCTTTCACATGCAAACCAATGCGTTTGACATATGATAAACTCAAATAACAATGACTAGCAGCGGTATCTACTAAAATATGCCCATCTATTCCAGAGACTTTCCCTGAAAATTGCATAGTTAGACCTTTAGTCGAAATGTAATTCAAGAGTCTAGGTTGAGGTGGATCGTAATAGACTTGCCATATGATTTTCTTTGTCAATCCAAAACCATCTACATAAGTGTGTTTACACTCATGTAATAATTGAAATCTTGACAATAATCTATTGTGGCCTTGACCCTTTTTCTTTTCCACTAAAATGCAAGCACTAGTCTCAAAGGGTTTTTTGCTTTTACCCTTTACGTAAGCACTTACATACTTGGCTAGGTTTTCGGAATATGAATCAATAAGTAAACAATGACCAAAAACCTTGGAATCTTCACTAAAAAGTGTATCTAGTGGGCTTCGGAGATAAGAAAATTGGTTAACTTTATTCATACCAAAGTTCAAAGAATCAAGTACAAAATCAAATGATTTGCCAATCTTTGCCTCTAAGATTTGAACAAGATAATCCAAAAATTATAATGTTAATCTCTTTTTCTACCTCAACAAATTGCCCACAATCTTTTTGATGAGGATCTAAAAATTCTTTTCCGCTTTGTCAATAGTGGAATTAGACTTCTTAGGACAAGTATTAGTCCTATGGCTCTTTTCTTCACAAAAGTAGCATTCGCCTTCTTTCTTTAAGGCTGCAACTCTTTTGTAGTCAATCTCCCTACCATTAGTGAACTTCATGGTAAATTTCTTTTTATTCTTTGATTGGACCACCTACTCCTATAGAAAGAGTCTTTTCTCACTGTTCTTAGTAGATGCAATCCCCAACCTAGACTTAACTTGTTGGAGATTAGAATCTACAGAAACATCATAGGTAACTAACCCCTGAAAATCCTCCCAAGGTTGGGCATCATTCCATGGGTCCATCGCTACCTTTAGTCTTATTTCTGGCTTTAACCATCAATAAAACGGTGAATCTTATCGCCAACACTCATGGGTAAAATAACAATTTATGCACATAAGTTTTAAAACTCATTGGCATAACTTTCAATCGACGAGTGTTGAGATACTTACCAAGCTTGGCATGGGTAGGCTTACACTTCATTGGCTCCTTCACTATATTAGCTTCCAAAATCGCCAACTTCACCTCATTGCGCTCCTTGGCCTTTTCCAATTCGTCCATCTCCAATAGAAGATTTTAAATAATATTATTATTCTCTAACGTATTCTCTATCTCTAGAGTTACTAAAGCATTTGTCTCAAGAGATGCCATCTTTGTTTTGAAAATAAAACCCGCTCTGATACCAATTGTAACAAACCTCTAATTCCTTGTTGGAAGTTTCTTTGGCATGAACCACCCAACCACGAGGTAAGATAAAAAAGCCCTTACTCTTGCGCAAGAGCCCTTTATATACCTCCCCACCATGCCCGGTTGTCTTAAGTTTATCTAAAGTAAAAACAAGTTCAACTATAATGAACTCTATGCTTTTTCTTAAGTAAAAAGCAAGTTCAACTATAATGAACTATATTCTATGTTTTTACTTTAAACTCATTCTAGACTACCGTTATCTTAGTTCTAGTCAACATGTACCAATAATGGCCCATGTTACAGAAGATCATGCACCAAATTAGGCATATGATACATCTACCTTATATAATTGGCAATTCAATTACTATATGATGAAAATGTTCCTAAATCAAAACAAGATCGGGGTACGCTACACCGCGTCATTGAGGCGCTGTGAATGGGCCTTGTGTGTGGTCACGAGCATGGTGCATCCGGGCCGTTGATCCATCAAGGCCCATCCAAGGGCCTCAATGGTCCTAGGTGGCGGGGGTGGGGGGTGGTGCTTGCCACCAAGGCGATGTGGGGCCGTGGGCCTCATGTCTTTTTTGGGGGAGGCCGGTTTTAGGGTCTTGTCAGGGCTAGGTGGGCTAGGTAGGCTTACTTACTAGGTGGCTAGGCCTACTTAGTAAATAACTAGCTGGTTATGCTTACTTGCTAAGTGGCAAAAGAGGACTAAGGCTGGGTCAATTCTTTATGTACTCACACATGGATTTACAACTTGAAATCAATGTGGGCACTTCCAACTTTGCCCAACATTGTAAGGTAACCGGGTCTTAAACGGACATTTTCTTTTGGCACCAACTTCTTGTACTAGGATACTAGGATGCCAAACATGTAATTAGTGTGAGATGATTAGCAGATCCAATTTGTGCCCATAGCCACTTTCCTCATAATTTGAGGAGCTCGTATGAATATTCTTTTTGCTCTCAAAATGAAGGTTCTCTAAGTTAAAACAAAGATCATTTAGGCATCCCCATTTATGTTGCTTGTTCCATTTAGCATGGTCAATAAGTTTTCAGCACATTATCCTCTATCTTTTCAAGACATACGTTTTTGGTGTCTATTCTTAGATTGACACCCAAGCTCCAGCCATACTTCACTCAACCATAGGTGTTCGTTTAAGATCACAAACTTAATTAGGCACATCTACCCTACTGGATTGGAAATGGTTTCCTTTATTTTATTTTTTGTGAACATTGTCATTTCAAGTTTTCAAAATCGGACTTCAAATACAAAAGTGATAATAGATCTAAATGGGGATGCCTAGATGATCTTTGTTTTAACTTAGAGAATCTTCATTTTGAAAGCAAATAGAATATTCATATGAGCTCCTCAAACTATGAGGAAAGTGGCTACGGGGCACAAATTGGAGTTGCTAATCATCTCACACTAATTACATGTTTGGCATCCTAGTATCCTAGTACAAGAAGTTGGTGCCAAAAGAAAATGTTCGTTTAAGACCCGGTTACCTTACAATGTTGGGCGAAGTTGGAAGTGCCCACATTGCTTTCAAGTTGTAAATCCATGTGTGAGTACATAAAGAATTGACCCAGCCTTAGTCCTCTTTTGCCACTTAGCAAGTAAGCATAACCAGCTAGTTATTTACTAAGTAGGCCTAGCCACCTAGTAAGCAAGCCTACCTAGCCACCGAGCCCGCCTAGCCCACCTAGCCCCGACAAGACCCTAAAACTGGCCTCCCCCAAAAAAGACATGAGGCCCACGGCCCCACATCGCCTTGGTGGCAAGCACCAGCCCCCACCCCCGCCACCTAGGACCATTGAGGCCCTTGGATGGGCCTTGGTGGATCAACGGCCCGGATGCACCATGCTCGCGACCACACAAGGCCCATTCACATCGCCTCGGTGATGCGGCTACACTACCACACTAAGTTCAAACTTTTGATTTGTACAGTGACATCTTCAATTTAAAATACAATTTTGCAGGATTCTACATCCACTGAAGTATAGTCTTGCACATATGACTACACCATTTATGGTATTTAATATCACATGTGTAACAATGCCACTTGCCCTATATTCGAGGCGTATGTTAGGTTGCATTGATGATCAACAACTTCACCATAATTGTCACCTCATGACACTTGGCATTCAAGTGCACTTACTAATATCTTGGCATGATCATGTTCAATAGTGTTATGAGGTGCATGCCCTATGTTACACAACGGTCTACAAGTTGACTAAAGTGTACATGTATGACACTTGCCATTAGTATGCTCAAGAATATCTCCCTCTTGCATACTAAAATGTAAACACATGACACTTGCCATTAGTACACTCTAAAATATCTTCCCCTTGCATACTAAAACACGAGACTATCACCTAGCATATCCCAACGTGCTACTCAAATATCATAAAGTAGATATTTTTTTATGTTGACAAATGATATCATATTGGCAATTAGCGGGCGTGACACTTTGAGACCTCTAGGCATCTAGTTTAGGCCCTTTGCAAATAGTGTGCGTGACACTATATACCATAAACGGTGTAGTGGAAATCATGACATTGTCAATGTGTGGTGAGATATTTGGAATCCTTGCAAGTCCAACGGTCTCCATCATGATGTGTAAATCTTGTGAAGCATGCATTTATGACCTTTAGCCCTATGTTGTCAAAGGGTGTATTCCAATGAACTTAGAACTTTCATATCATTCTTGTTGTCAAAGGCAATTCAATCTTCTATCACCAACATTTAAAAATAAGATGAACATCAGTGTAGTATATGAACGTGTGATGTCCGTTCATCACCTTCTACCCAAGCCCACATGGGTTGTCGCCAACATTATATATGATTGATTGCATGTATATGAAAACAAGCTCCATTATGAAGACTTAGAAGAAGAAAAACCTCTTCAGTTCAACAAAATTTGAGAAAATCCAATAGTTGCGAAGCTAGAGTTCTCAAGTTGGGGCATCAAGTGAAAGTATTGTTTTATAAAACATTCGGAAGATTGGATGGATGAGGGCCCTCAATAAAACTATGAAAAAAAATACATATTTAAAATGAATATATGCGAGGATTTAAATTTTAAAATTTGGAGGTCGTAAGCCTATTCTAGAGGTGGTCAAAGTCTATTGACTGAATGATGAGTGTCTCTCACAATCAATGTATGTTTATTCATTTTAATGTTGTAGAGAAAGTGACTCATCATAGGAAAATTCATAATTCATGAAATTATTGGGGTAGATTTTGGCATTCATACTAAAATAAAATGATAATAATAAGATGGTTAGATGATTTCATCTATTTTAAAATTTAAAATTTGGCAAAATTTGCCAGATGCCCCCATTTTTTGGCAAAACATTTCCCGTTTGAGATTTGAGGTCGATATTTTGTGATAATTTTTTAGTAGTTCAAACGTTGCTCACATTGAGCTTATATGTTATTTTACAACACATGTTTGGTTTATGATGTTGCTCATACTACTAAAGATGGCTAATGGACAGCATGGATGGATGTTCATTCAAGTCTCAACACACCTTGTACAGGCTTCAAAATCACTTTGGAGGATTGTTCCTTGAAATTAATACAATATTGAACAGACTTACACCTAACCATTCTTGAAACATAAAAGAATCTCCATGTAGAGTGGGACCCCCAGATGACGACATGACATGGCTCCATGGTGGCTTCCTTTTTTGAAAGAGACTACACAAAATATGATATTTAGTGTTTGATACACTAAATATGAACGCATACACTAAATATCAATAACCCTATGAAAGTAAGTAACATTAAATGTAAACTCAAACACTAAATATCAACTATGGTAATATGTGGAAGTTACATGTTTGAATTTAGTGTTAGTAAGGATATGAAAAAAGGGATATAATAAGGGAGGTGGCAGTAGGAAAGGTAGCGGCATGTTTATGTCTAACACTAATTATCAAAGAATTGAAAATTAGTGTTAAGCATGGTAGGGTGGTAACAACACTAAATATAATCAAACACTAAATATCATATTTTGTGTAGTTCTCTTGGGCAAAAGTGGGTTTAGTTATCCAGATTGGACATTTGTGACAAGGGTTTCACAAATGATTGATAAGTTTGAGAATTATAATGATGTCATACTTTACATGCTAGATGCTGAATTAATACATTGCATAACTGCAAACCCATACATGTTAACTTAGCCAAGTTTCAAAACGGCACATACAACGTAATTATGGATTTTATTCTTTATTTTTTATTTGAAAAAAGTCTTCATTTTAAGGAAAGATACAAATACAATCAATACATACTCGTTTTAAAGTAAAACTTGACATATTTTGAAATATAGAATTTATGGTTATCTCAATTCTATGTGCAGATGTGTCACCATAGTTTCAATATATCCAAATTTTAGGGAGATATGTGAATTCTTAATGGTGAGTGTGAATTTTTACCGATGATTTTGAATTTCATGATAATTAGAATTTCGTGAATTTCATGTTGACAATTTCAAAATATCACACTTAAGTGTTAATATTATATAAAATAATCGATGAATATTGAAAATTCAATCAAAACAATTATATTAATAATATCATAATCATCTATACACATTCTATTGAAAGATCCTACCATACAATCCAACATGTTGTAAGTATGAAATGGACCTTGGTCTATTTTTTACTTAAATATTAGTTGTCACATTGAAACCTCCGAGAGATAAGTGTTCTCAAAGAGGACCATGCTTAGGGACCTTACCAATGCTTGGGGAGAACTGGCGGTTAGTTACATATGAACCGGTTGAGTTTGAGAAATAACCGGTTGAAGTTGGAGACTTCAAGAGAATTACCAATCATTTTAGAGGAATCTATAGAATATACCTCAAATGAATAAAGCAAAACCAGAAGATGTCAACATGTAACCGGTTGGATTTAGAATCACTAGGATCTTGACCGACTACAATCAAACCTCTATAAGTGTTACCCCTATAAACGTTATAATTTCATATATGTTAAGAAAATTTTACTCCCCTACAAAAACACAATTGGTAAGACTAGTGAGTGTTTATGTGTTAAGTGTTATAACATGCTCTACTCCCTTCTTTGTTAATTGCACCTCTATAAGTGTTAATTTTGAGAAAATCAAGGTAATAATATATGAGAGCATACATTTTAAACATGTAATCACATTTATGCCATATTCTTTGCGAACAAGTCAAATATTCTCTCTTATTTAGAGATCCTTCCTCCTTGTACACTTTCAAGCAATTTGGGAGAGGCGATGGCAGATAGAGAAGGTTTGGGAGTTGGGGTGCTTGTTGGGTGCTTGTTTGCTAGTTGGGGTTTACAATACTTGATATAGCATCTTTCAAGCGCAGCAACCAGGGCCAACAATCATGCAGGCGCATGTATTGTATGGAGCCTACTCTACTTCATCAACTGATGTTGTTGTCATCTGATAGTGAGGTGGGTGACATGATGAATTCTCATGAATGCCTCGATTATGAGATGGAGTTTGATTTAAACAACCCCTATGAACCTACCGACGAGGAGTTTTTGGATATGTATTCCTCAAAACATCAAGAAATTAATGTTGATGAGGTTATGGTTGATGTGGTAGAAGAAGTTGTAGGAATGAGTGTTGTTGAGCGTTCTCTAGAGACTTTGAAGAAATACTTTGAACAAAGACCAAATGATACCCTATCACACATCATGAGCATTCAAGGACTCTAGAAGGAAGTTTCATCTCATCATTTGGAAGCTTCTTGTCAGACTACTATAGACTCTCTTTTTTCGGTTAGTTTAGTTGGAAGAATCTCATCAAGTTACTACTATATAGATTATTTCTTTCAATTAGTTTAGTTGAATTATGTATTATCATTTGTACTTTCATTCTTATTTTTATAAAATGTTATGTTCTTCATTTTGGGAAATTTTAAGTGTTATTTCTATAAATGTTATTAATCACCGGTATGAATTCTATAAGTATTACTTGTTATAATTCTATATATGTTATTTTTTTGCTACTCCTGACCTGTAATATTTATAGAGGTTTGACTGTATGCCCAAAAACTCCCCGGGTAGTGGACTTGACCACGGGAATCGAAAGGGACTAAGTAAACCCTTGGGCTGAGAGGGGGAGGGAGTTACCAGAATGAACGGGGAGAACTGACCGCCAGTTACAGATGAAGCAGTTGAGGTTGAAGTTCAAGACTCCATGAAAATTATCGTTCATTTTACAGGAATTTATAGAATATACCCAAATTAATCCAATTTTTTTGAATGATGTCAATGTGTGAATGATGTGTTTAAGTAAATTTGGACATATTTTCAAAATTTGGGCTTTTTGGTTGCTTGAATTTAGTCAGCGGATTCGTCCATACACTTATGATGCACCAAAATTGTACGAGAGACATGTGAATGCTTAGTGATTACTTGAATGTCATGCTATTAAGACATGATGGATAAAAATCAATTTTTTATTTTATGTTACATCTATTTACATAAATGTTGAATTGTGAAAATACAATCGGAACAACTGCTACGAAATTATCATAATCAACTTTGCATATTCTATCGTTGCATCTTACATACAATCCTATCATAAGATCCTAAGATTAAAACTCAACATGTTATAGTTATGGACTTGGACTTAGTCCAATTGTAACATGTTGGACTTAGAAACATTAGGATTTGACCGATTATACCCAAAAATGTCCCCCAAACACTTGAGTTACTAGAGATAATCATGTATGTGCCATCTCCTTTAAACCCTCCAATCATAGAAATCCATGGCTTAAACTGAGGACAGAAAAAGACAAGGGTCATGCTCTAGAGAAGTCATCATCTTCGCCAACCGTGAAATGCGACCTCATGCGCCAAATGCTCATGAACTATAGAATTGTACTATAATTTTATGTAGATTGCAATGAAGTGTTTTCCTTATCTTCCACTCTATATGAATGTAGGCACCTAACCTATACAGTCTCACCTCGATTATACGACCCATTTCCCGTTGACTAAACTTTCTAGTTTTAATTAACCTTGATATTACGATTACAACGCTCGTAATACAACATTTTCGAGGCCCGATTTGTTACATTATAGAGGTAATTAATGTGCATAAGCGATGGGACCCACACTACCTTGGGATCGGGTAGTTGCTCCAAGTACAAAATGAATTCATCGGTGGGTTAACTTAACTTAACTCAAGTTAATTGTTTCAAACATTGGTTCCAAAACATACATTGCACTTTTGATCATTGAGTTTGGATGAAGGTTGAACGGTTTAGAGGTTGCAACTATTGAGATTGATCTCTGGATCCAGGATGCCGTGGGCATTTGTAACTGAGTGAATCAATCTAAGGTGAGAGAGAGATGCAAGTTGCTCATGATCGTTGTTGCCACCCTTGCCTCCTCATCATGAAGTAGGGAGGGGAGGCATATTACATAATTTTTAAGGTTCAATGTTGCGCTAGTGGTGTGACCGACGTATTTGAAGTTGGCAACTATTAAGAGGGGTTTTTTAGGATCTAGGGAAAGGCCAAATCACACGAAAAAAGTTGTCCCAAAGATGGCACAAGGGAGCTTTCAATATTGCATCACATGTGAAGTTTATGTTTAACTTGGCATAACTTGGTAGCATTGTAATTGAGTGAATGTTATTTGTTTTGAGAGTTGGATGACGAGTCTCGATTGTACATTTCAAAAGAGGAAGGTGCTTTTTATTATGGAGAATCTTGCTACTTATTCCCTTAAGCATGTTGGTAGTGGTAAATCATTTCATTTTCAACCTTACAGTTGAGTAATATTACTATCACTTTCTTACTACCTAATGATACAAGTGTTGTACAACCCTTGGATTAGGAAATAATTGCTTCATTGAAGGTTATGAATAAGAAAAAGCTTTTATATGGGCCCTCGCTTAATTTGATTGTTCTACTACTCACCAAGACTTGAGGAAAACAATAAGGCATGCTATTATGTGGAGCTCTCCACAAACCAACTTAAAGTACATCACTTGAGAAGTGTGGAGAGAGATGAATCCCCAAAGAATATGGAACAATTGGAGAAGGCCCAAGATTTCACATGCATACCGGAGTGCCGATTTTGCCATGGATGATGAACATAAGAATTTGAGAATGAAGAAGCAACGAATGAACTGGCAAGTCTCATTTCAACTTTTAATATTGGAAGAAGAAATCCCTATTGAAAAATATGTGCAATTGGCATGGGAGGAAATTGTTGATGTAGAGTACACCATGGCTGAGTTGGTGTACTTGGCATGGGATAGAGAAGTTCATTTGAGTTTAGATTTGTATGAAGAACCAATGAAGAGGAATGATGTGGATAACAATCAACACCAATAATCAAGCTTCCTCAAGCCCATGAGTATGCCCAATCACTATCAAATTATGTAGTGGAGCATTCTTCAAAGTTTTCAGTTCTAGATGTGTTGAACATGCAATCTTTTATGAATATATTGAACAAAATGTCAATTTCCAACATCAACAAACATTATCAGATGCCAATAGATTCTTACTTTTGTAGTGTGTGATATCCTAAGACTATAAGTGTGTGTGTGTGTGTGTGTGTGTTCTAACTCATATTGTGTGATGTGTGAGCATATTTCTTCAATAAAAATGTTCATTCATACTTATGTATCTTCATTGTGTATACAAAATGACACTTTACATTAAATAGGTCATTTGCTTGAAAAACCTCAATAATACAACATTTGAGGCCAAAATGTCATATTATCAAGAATATGACATTTGGATAATACGACACTTTCTTGTGCGACCAAACGTGTCATATTAGAGAGGGAGAACAGTATTGGAAAATGTTCACCTGGTGTTGAGGGAAAGTTACCAATAATTGAGCTGGCCACGTGTCTGGGCAGGACCTCGAAACGAGAGCAATCGAGGTCCTGATCGAGCCAAGCTGGTTGGGACATGGATTGGATAAACAGGGGGTTCGTGTCGGGCAGCCAGCTAGCAAAGAGTGTTTTATGGGAATCCCGGATGAATCCCGCCCTTGAGGAACGACGACAGGCCGTAGCCAGTCGCAGGCTGTAGGCGTCGACGACGGTCTTCCAGAACAGGGGTAGTCGACGAACGATGACCCACTATTGTTGACGGAGGCAACGAGGAGACAGGGTGCAGCCGGTCGCCGTCTTCCCCAACCTTGGGGGTTCGGGAAATAGTGATGCTGCTTCTCCCTCGCGGGCTACATGCCTTGCTTTTTTCTGACATACAGTTCAGCACGACGGGCTCAATCCGCGTTGCAGGAATTCCTTCCAAGCAGTTACGCCGTGACAGGACGCACGGAGACGTCATTGTGGGAGTTATTTTGCTGGATTTCTGATTGCGTTCTTGAAGGCTGGAAGACTTCAGCAGTTTCGGTAATGTTATTTATTTATTTTGAATTAAAAAATTCCGAGCCCGAGCCTGATTGATTGCTTATCCGCCATATCCACTTGTGAAGTAGCCTCGATGGCGATGATTCTGGGTGAAGCAAGATGCCTTCAGTTGGATTTACAGTTGCGTACCGTCGTGGTCGGTATCCTTTCATTGTGGATCGATGAATCTGTGCTTGTGAATTGTCGTTTCCAGGTGTGCTAGTTGTTCCAAGGAGCCTCCCTTCGAAGGGGTGGAGTCATGACAGAGTAAGAGATATTTTGTTGATCTGCTCGGTTGCGTTATCTCTAAGTACATCCATCTTCTGGTAGCACTTTCATTTAATGTTGCAGAGCTGCTCGAGGCCGTAATGAAGTAGCTTCGGAAAGTATTTGTGCTGAAAGAACGAGTCAAGATCTGATAAAGCTTCAAATACAAAGTACCTTTGTGGAGCGTTTGTTTGCAATCTCTCCTTTGATTGACAACTGTGATGGGGATAAGTAGAGAGTTGACTCCTTAATGTGTCACATCATCAATTATCTCTTCCGGAAATTTTATTGCCTTGATTGAGATGTCACCTGTGTAGGAGAGTTGTCTCTTTTACCGGTTCTAGAGCATTTGTGTATTTCTTTCTAGCTTTTTTAGTCCTCCTCGTCTATATGCTCTATCATCGAATGCCTCATATCCCTCTTGATGTAAACCGTTTCAGTTTGTGTTTTCTGTAGCTTGTGTAATGAACTTGATTATTATTGCTTATCTCTGATTTATCTTACATTTACCTTGAATGCAGGTTGCTATAGATTCACCATCCAGGTGAACGTTGCATAGGGATTTCCACCATATGGATATCCTCTATCTCCATGACGTTACTTTATTGCCATTTCCGCATCAAGAATTGCAAGGCGCTGACGAGCATGTACGGAGGAACGGCCATTGATTCTGCGTGACTCGTACGTCCCTCTCAAAACCGGCTCTTACATCTTCTCGCAAGATATGTGAGATGCCTCCTAAGGAAATCTCTGCTCAATTGGTTTTCCCACATAACATGGTTTTGTAACGTGAGAAAGAACGTTATCTGAGGGTGACACCTGCTAAGGTTCAATATAACTTCGAACTTTGAACACTACTTCTGTCTTCCTTTTTAGACTATTCTGTCTGTCTCATGGATGTTCTGTTGTCATAATATTATCTAAACCAAGTTGTGTATCAATTCCTGAGGATCATAGTTGAGGAAGAATGCCCCTCCAAGTTGATCATTAGATCCTAGTTGAATATTTAGAAGAATTCGACTTTCTTGTCTTAACTAGTTCTTTATTGTGATGCAAATTGGCTTCTACAGTGGAACACAAAGCAATGATCTATACGTAGTTGGCATCAAAGTAGACAACAAGCTTCAACATTATCTATGAATGATTTTGTTTCCTTTTAGCTAGACAACCAATATGCAGCGGACGGTCTCAGTGTCTTCTTCTGCTCACAAGCCTCCGCGGCCCCCGAGCAGAATTAGAGCATCTAACATGGATACAAACTTACGGGACGAATTTCGAGATATCGAGAAAGGAGAAAAGGAGAAGTGGAAAATAAAGGCCGAGCAGTTTGTTCATCTCATTCCCGCAGTCTTGTTGCTCTGCCTCCTGATTCTTTACATATGTTCATCTGTACCTTTTCAAGGTGATGTTTCCACTCTATACTTCTATCCTGCACGGTGAAGTTTTCCTCCCTGTTAAGATTCTCTCGGGGTAAGAGTCTCAATTTTTCCAATCTTGGCCATGAATGTTTATTTCACTTTCGATGCATTCCTTCACAGAATCAAAATTCTGAACGTGCACGCACACGGGTTAATAGCCAAGGTAAATGAACGATAACATCTCAGTGTATAATCTTATCTTCCAATATTTTTCATCAAAATGTTCGGTGATGAGTTAGCAGCTTTCTATACATGTGACGCCAATATGCGGACGTCATATTGTAGACATCATGTGTGCGAGAACCGTGAGAACGAAGCATTGTTTAAAAATTTCCCTTTTGTCAAGAGGGTGCGAGTCTCATACCAAGCACAAACGTGTCTCAGCAGAAAATGGTGTCATACAGGGATGATTGTTGTTTAATATGAGTCTCATTGCGGAAGCTTGCCCGGCTATTTTCATCTTGTACAGCTCATTGATTCAAGTGTATTTTGCACGGTGATGAATCCCTTATCTGTACTAGACGAGAAGTTTTGTGTCAATCTTGTCTTTTCCATTGTCCACTAGTGTTAGTTGAAGTCACTGTCTATGTGAATGATTAGCTATCACCTCTAATTTTGATTCGTACTGCTCATTGTGCAGGGCATGACCTGCTACGTGACGATGCAACACATTTGAAAAATAGTGAGAAGACCGTAGCTTCAGAAAGACACCTCCAGCAAACAAGAGTGCTGCAAGCAGGGATTAAAAGCACCAACTCAGGAACTGTCGAGCAGCCAAAAGTAGACTATCAGCGCCACCAGTCCAACTCGAAACATCAACCTCTGTTGCTACGAGGCACTGTAAAGTGAGAGAGATTGTATTACTAACTAACTGAAGTGGTTCCACATAGACTCAAGTTTTAAGTGCAAACCAAGTATAGTAATTTTTTACATTATGACCTGTTCTCGGTCACACCCTAACACCAATACCCATTCTTTAGTAGTTTCTACTCTATTAGTTCGCCCAAAAATAATCAGATTCTACCTGCAAAGCGATTTTTAGACAACTTTGAGTACTTGATCTTACTTTGCTGCATGTGAAGCTGCAATGTTGCACAACATTCATCAGCTAATCTAGATGGCAGATAGGAAAAGTGCTGTTGAGATATGATAATTTATACTTAAAATGTATACTCTAACCAAAAAACTGAAATTCTTGCAGATCTTCCTGCTCTTTGCATTTTCTCTGGAAAAGTAGTGGCGTGAAGAGTTTGCCTACACTCCCAAACCATTGGAATGCTACAAAATGGATGTTATTATATGATATTTGAGTTGTCCACTTCCAGTAAAATGTAATGGCAGTCTGAGCCTGTGCCACAAATGTCTTCCGAACAGTTGTTGGGATTCAAGTGCTATCTATCTTTCAGATGCAGATTGTATTGGGAACACCTCCACAAAAATCAAGCCAGAGTTAAATTCTGAGTTGTGGTCAATGCACAAGAACTTGAATTAAGATCTTCAACAATAGTTTGTCTCAGGTCAGGATTGTTCTCTGCAGATGTGCGTTGATATTACAGTACATTCAACTATTACAGGATATAGACACATTCAACTATCATGTTCTCACCATAACCGTTGAAAGTAATATCAATTCATTTGATGCTGTGACTGGCATGGCTTTCAATCTATTTACATCAGAATTTCCAACATGACAGGGTGTAAGCGGAGGCAACTTCTACAACTGCTCTAAGATTTGCAATATACACACTGTATGTGTACACAAGATGAGTCCTCATTCGTAGCTGGGGTGATCTGCTGAGTTGCTTGTAAACCTTGTCTTGAACTCAATGTGGCTAAACAGGGTGCTGCACAGAAAACATAACCTAGCTCCCACACGAATTTCAATATCTAATCAACTGAAGCATGCAATTTTAAGTATTACTCTTATTTAAGACAGTGGCACATTGTTGATGCTCATCGACAATAACCACTGAGCTTTTCTGTTCTGGTGACTTGAATCATATTTGGGCGAAATTCATTGGCATTTGCATAGAGGAAATGGATGGGATTGTATGCAGAGTTGCCTACCTGCCGCAGCTTCTTCATACACCTTCGTTGCTTTCTTCATCCGGTTGTTGGAGAGGTGTGTACCTCTTTCATTACGAGGTCCCCATTTTTGTCGCGGTCTTCTTGTTCCTCCATAACAACGTTATTCACCTCATCCCCTTCACCAGTCTTCTCTGTCTTTTGTGCAGTCGTCTCCTTGCCTGCAACCTCACCCTTGCTGTTCAGTCTGAACTTTTCCTTCACATTCAAGCTTGCATCCTTTTCAACCTGTCCAGCTTCATTAGTCTCCTTGGTTGTGCTGGACGTCTTTCTCTCCTCCACTGAGTCCAACTTCTTCTTCTGTTGCCTGAAACTGATGGTTTCCTCACCATGTGGAAGTGATTCATCAGTACTTCGGCTCGTAGTAGTGCCTGAAACCTCTTCCTTGACAACCTCTGAAGCTTCACCAGTGCAGTGTTGCGATCCCTCATCCTTGCTCTTGTGTTCCAGTGCAACATGTTCATGTGTCTGCACAATTTCATCGTCCTTGTCGTCCTCATCTCGACTCACAAAATAGGTACCCTCTTTGGAGACTTCCTCAGTTTCTCTGCCACCCCACTTGTAAGCCTTGTCTTGAACATTCTCATTCAGTTTGGAGACGTTATCTTGAAATTTGTTGTTCATCTTCGACACATTCTCCTGAAGGGTTTCATTCAAGTTTGTGAATCCAGACTCAACAGGCTCGGCTGCTTGTGCCACTGTTATTTTCACGTCCTCCACCACCTGCCCCACACAACTCCAATAAATCTGAGCCCTCAAGTACAAGTCCATTACAGGACGTGGAAAAGCTTCTGTAGAGTCATTGTATATTCCCATACCAAGTTCAACACAATTTAAGCATTTCAAATGAGGTTCAAGGCTAGAAAGTCTTCCGATCCTGTGGGTCCTATTTGAAAATTTACATGTGGAGCCATGCAATGCTACTACATGTTGTTGACCTGATTTCACTTAGAGGATTTAATCACTGACTAGGAATATGATCACATCTACAGATGAACTAAGTGGGGTTTGCATTCTAATCTTTTGCAAAAACAACTATCAATTCCTGAACGACAGACAGCCAACATGTATGGCATAGTAGCTGGAATTATCTATATTGTAAATTTCTTCAGTTTGTCTACTTTGACTGGGTATCTTACGTTGTGTATGACTAATCTCTGTCACCAAGGACCTGACTTCCATCCACTTGTGGACAGACCAATGTACAATCGTTGACACGAAAGTCTTGAGGTTTGGACTTTCCTTGAAACCTGAATATTGAAGATAACCTCTACAATAGCAACCTAGACAAACGGTGTGTCTCTAGCTACTGACAAAAACTCTTCATAAGCTCTACAATTCTTAAGCATGGGTAAAGGGCGTCCTCTTTTTATTCTAGCTTCAAGAATAAATTTTCAAGAATCAAGGTCCTTGAGTGCATGTATGAATACTGGTCAAGTGGTACTAAGCTCTCATTAAACACCCCATCGTTGACTATCTTTGAACACAAAGCCTTCTTCAATCTACCAAGATTCAATTGAAGAGGAGTGTCCCCAATGGAATCATTTTTAGGTTATCCAGATTACCTGAGAATTATTACCTGAGAGTTATTTTGCATTGGAACTTAAATAGGCTACTTAAGAACATTTATGTTTGGTTCCTCGAACTTTCAGTGAGCAGAAAAGAAGACTTACACATTCACCACCACCGATGACCACATCTTTCACACTGTCCTTCACACTGGTCACAGCGCCCTCAATATCTTCCTCAAGCTCGTTAGCAACACTATCAATCTCGTTCAGATTGTGGTGTTTTCCTCGTCGATACGGAGTTGCTGGATACACATAAATATGCGCCACAGCTGCAATTGCCATCTGCACAGTTAAGAAGGTAACATCAGGCAAGGTAGAGAACTCAAAAGTCAATGCTTCATTTAAACCCTGGGGGTTCATCATGTCTTGAAATGATGAAGGTGGTGATAAATATTATTATAACACGAAAATTCAAGGCTTAAAATACCGTTTTGAGCATAATCATTTAGAGTACACTGTATGCATTGGGTCGCCCTTGTCAGGCCAGGGTTCAGTATGTCTTCGTCTGATAAAACAGGGACAGATAGATACTTGCTGTTGAGACATGAAGAAAAAGAATAGATGACTCCTGTGTTGCTACCAGTGTCGTTTTTGTCTTTGAGTTAGTCAATTCTATCTGTAATCCCGAAATGGGCATTGCAAGAATTAGAGGTCTTGAAAACTACTGCCTCCTTTCAAAGGTTAACATCTTAAACAGGTGCAGACAAACCGGCCTGCACCTAATCTTCCCCAAGGGCAAGCCCCTAGGTTCCCACATGATCAGTTGAAAATATCTGGTTCACTCAGATGCCCCCACTGTGATTGGGTTGGGTAGGCCATAGTGGTAGGGTGCACCAGAAATCAAGTATGAGGAAGGTCACCCGTCCTAGCACGATTCCAGCCTTAGACGGGTTAACCTTGGAGTTCCCATGGGATCAGGGTTAAGGCCCTTGTATTTAGGCCACCCCTTGAGATATGAATATAATTATCCTCTAACTTAGCATAACATTTGGTCGGGAATTGGTTGTTTTGCATACAATACCTTCCATGGTCAGTAAGTTTTTGGTGGATGCTTGGAGGTCAAGTGGAGGTTTGAATGAAGAAAGTTCGATATCAGTTCATCGTGGGCCAGACTCACTCTGGTATGCCAAGAGATGCTAAAATGAGGTTGGCCCTCGATGAAACGAGATAGGTTGCTCTTCATTCAAATTCAAACAGGACTTCTAAGTGGAAGAAATTATTGATATTGTAGAAAAACAACCAACTGAAAATCATAAGGGACTAACTCCTGACGTAAAAGCTCATTAAGGTAAAGAATTACAGTAATATATAGAGGAGACTTGATGCTCTTGTTGGATAGGTTTCTAGAGAACCAGCAGGTGGTGGCTTCAAGATGGAAAGAGATTACCTACCTCGATGCAAATAATGAAGTCTTGGAGATTGGTCTGGAGCATATCAGCTTGCTCTTCAGAGGGATGGAAAGGTAACCACTTTGCTGCGAGTCCTGTCGCAAACACAAGGGCAATGACCACACCTTGCCACCATGTTACAAAGACGACTGCCTTGAAACAAAGAAACTTTGCCAAAGGGTTGATCTCATGAAGCTCGTGCTTGGTTGCATAGTAGAACTGCACTAGACAGTAGAGAGCCCACATCTGGCTGAAATTTTGCAGGATCGTGATGTATGGATATCTGCGCAAGATGATGAGCCGTAATTTGTTAGAGAGCTCTGAAGTGGAGTGTGAGTTATATATAATAGTAGAGTCATCTTTTAATTCAGTGGGACTTTTTGTTGGGAGTCCCCTACGATTTTGCATTGGTTGTTCTGCATACAATGTCAAAAGTTTCTTTCCAGTTGTGTTTCATCTTTGGAGGTAGAGTTTTAATTTGAATGAAGAGAAACCTATTTTGGTTCATTAAAGACCAAATTCATTGGAGCACCACTTGACATGCCAAAATGAGTTTGACCCTTAATGAACCGATATAGAATGTTCTTCATTCAAACCTCCACACTACCTCCAAGCATGCACCGCAAATTTACTGAGGATTGGAAGGTGTTGCGTGCAAATACTCAAGATCTGTGAGTGCAGGGGTTAATGGGTCAAGGTAACTCACCCCATGCTGAAGTCAAAATCTCCCTCATCATAGACATCGAATATACTCAGAATCAGCGCTGCCCAAGAGCAAGTCACCTTGATTATCACCTGACATACAAGCAGTGGGCCTTGCAGATCAGAACTGAAAGTGATGAGACTCTAACAGAGGTGATCTCACGTCCTTCAAGTACATTGCCCTTAAAGGACTGGGGTCATATTTATATGGGACACGTGAAGATTTGTACACACCCCAAACAAGTAATATTTTATATAACATTTTATTGGGTCATTGGTATTGAATCCATATTTAGCACTACATATAATAGAGGAAGTGAAGAAAAAGTCATATGTGACAACAGTGATTAGATATATGTGGTATATATTTGAGTCTAGGTCATTTATACAGGCTCAAATCCTCCTTAAATTCAGTTTACACACATATATGCTCCGATTGGAACCATGCATATGATAGATAGTAACTTACGTACTGCACAATACCGAATTTGGCAGTATCATAGAATGGGCGACCGAGTTCCCAAGGTCGAAGACACCATCTGAGTGGGATTGGATGTACCACCGCAGGCGATTTTATGTTTTCGTCCAAGAGTGGTGTATGTGCTTCCTCAGAACCTTGCTTCTCTAACCTCTGGACAGCCATCTCCTCACCCCCTAACACAGTTTCATCATGACTGTATATCAGCCCTAGTGTAAATTGAAAATTGTAAGTGCTACAGTTTCTTTGACCTCATAGTTGCAAAGATGGAACGGCAGATTTGCAGAATTGGCTTATTTCTAGTCATGGGTCATGGAACAATAGCCCACATCCATTAGAGTTATCCTCTAGCTCAACATGACTTTTTGGTTGTTTTAAATACAACATCTTCCATTGTCTGGTAAGTTTCTGATGCATGCTTGGAGGGAGTGAGGAAGTTTGAATGAAGAACATTCTATATCAGTTCATTGAGGCTCAAACTCATTTTGGCATGCCAAGGAGTGGTAAATGAGTTTGGCCCTCAATGAACAAGAATAGGTTGGTCTTCATTCAAATTCAAAACTACCTCCAAGCATGCACCACAAGCGGAAAGAAATTGTTGACATTATATGAAAACCAACCAATGGAAAATCGTAGGGGACCAACTCCCGACAAAAAGGCCCATTGAGTTAAAAGATAACTCTTTTGTGCCACACAGGAATTCTCTGAGCTTGAACTATTGTAGATTTAGTTCCATGAAATTCACGTTGTTTTGATAAACCTGAACAAAAGACCAAATTTTGGAGATGTTCCATACCCAGGCAAGCAATCAGGTAACAACCAAATGCATACAGAGCAAATGCTTCGTAGCAGTTGCCCATTATGGTGAAGTAGATCGCCAGTTTGGGCAGCAATAGTGATAGAAACTGAGACCTACAGAAAAGTGGGCCAAATCAGATAAATCCTATGACAAGACCTGTTACACATTCTCACTTCACATAGAATCGACCTCTCCACACCGAAGTAGCTATTCTTAGGTCATTCACTTTTGATGCTCAAACCATGTAATTTGACAGGAATGAACACGTTACCGATGTGACAGCATATATGGGAACCATGAGGATGATGCCTATCAGCCACTTTTGCTCCTGCAATAACACATCAAGACTTTGCGTCACAGTGAATAATGATCTTTAGGCTTCCAATCAAAAAGTGACAGAGGCCATATGGATGTACAAATCCTGATCCAAGGAGTTGCAGATAGCAGCAGGAGGTGAGGTGATGTGAGGTATTTTACGCATTGCATTTGTCTAAGTAGGAATTAGATAGAGTCGAGAGGCTCTTGAGATTTCTTGGCAATATGGAGTTGAAAGAGTCACAGTTCAAATTAGTCCTGTTTATGCAAGAGTTCTTGGAAATGAAGGTTCAACTCAACCCATTATCACATATTGTACAACTTGACAACGCAGTGTTCAGGTTGGAAGAAATGAGTACCTTGGGTTCATTGTAGCCTGAGAGGTGCTCAAATAAAAGATAAAATGAGAGACTGAGTGCAAATAGCACAAAAGCCGAGGAAATAGTGACTGCCCACAATAGCATAGTGGCAGCCCCTGTTTGTGACATTGCCTTTTCAAGTATCTCTGGTACTCCTTGTTGCCATTCGCCCCTGCCCATCATTACAAGTGGTAATCCCATGTCTTCAAATGTCTGAGGTTACTTCTGTTCGGGTTTTCTGAGAAAAAATTTCGTGTGCACAGGACTTCAAAGGAGGTTAGTGAACCTCCTGAGAACTTGCATTGCTAGTGCCGCTAAGGAATCAGCAGACCCCAAAATCTCCAGGTGAGGTTCCACCTTCCGCTCGACTCTTCTGTTTTAATTGATGTACCGGTATCAACTTCATAAATTCGAGAAAGCTTGGAGGTCAATTGCAACAGTGGTAACATCACAAATTTTGCAACAAAATGTATTCGACAATAGGATCCCTGCAATCGAGGAGCCAGGTACAAATGTCATTAGAAAATAATCTCCATTTTAAGCACTAAGCATCTATTCTGGAAACAAATTTTCACTGCCGATTGTAGTATTTCTTCACTCAGTTTTGATTTGGAAACAAAAGTTCTGTTTTACCGTGACATCTCTTCCTCTCGATCATAAACCCTAGCATCGACTACCCAATAGGCCAAACCCTGAACCTGATTTAAGTCACAAACATTTGTAACGACCGCATCGAAACACATGCCTATCAACAAGCAAAGTACACATCGATTAAGCAGTTTGAAGCTCCGATCGAAGTAATGGAGTTCTGGAAACAAATTGGCACTGACAATTGTAGTATTCCACCGAGTTTTGTTTGGGAAACATGTTTAAGTTTTCCTGAATACCTAAGTTATGCCCTCGGTTTAACCCTGAAATCTCTTCCTCTCTACTAATAGGGAAAACCCTGGCCCTGATTCATTTCACAAACATTTGTACAGATAAAACCAAATGCCTACTTATAACCAAAATGAATATCGATTGAGCAGTTTAAAGCTCCGATCTAAAGTCATAGATATCTATTTAGGCAACTGAAGCCTTCAAAAAGGTGAATTTTTGGGGGAAGTGGTCAGTTCGCGACTTGGCTGAGAACACATTACATTAAAATTTTCAAATAATTTCTGCAGGTAACCTATCGACACCTCCAAGAACATAGTGTGCAGGATTTCCAACTTTGAGTAAACAATCATTCTCTCCGAACAAGGTGTTCTAGAGCTTATCGAAACCGCAACATACCAAGTCCTTGTAGATTTATATTCTAAATTAATAAGATTCCTTCAACTACTAGGTGTAGTTTGAGCTCTCACAACTCCCCCATCAAACCTGATATTTTCTTTCCACAAAACTGCAGGAGTACAGATTACTGGAGATCTTTACGGGCCTACTCACCTGTATAATTTTCTGCTTGGGAGCTAATTGGCCACGTCAACCCTCGCACATCATCATCGTAAGTCCTCTCTGCCAATTCCTTGAAAATATCTTCACATGTCTCAATCTTTCCAATTCCAAGAAGCCATCTCTACGCACGAAGAAATCACTCATACATGCACCGGTATTGGAAACGTAACTTGAATCTCAAATCCTCTTCAGTTTCTGGTACAAGGAGCATGATGATTTGCTAGGAGATGGAATTTGGCGGACCCCCCCCCCAAAAAAAGTTTCCAAACAAGGAAATGCACACTGCAGTGTGCATTAGTTTCATTCCAAAATCGACGGCATTGAGTTATAGCTGTTTACGCATGTTGGAGTCTGATGGGCGATTGAACAGGAAGCATGAGATAAGAAAGAAAGAGCAGCTTTTTCGTTCTAGCCAAGTATGCTGAGCCAGTTGGCAGTGTGCCACGTGTCGCTGGATTACTGGCACTTAAAGGTTTATACATGCATTCTTTCCAAGCTGGACTGGACACGCAGATGCGGACCCAGGAGACTTAGGGCAGACTTCCATGTGCTGGCCAAGGAGGCGAAAACTGCTAAATGAAGGAAATTCGCACCCACCCTCCACATGGAAGGGTGTGTTTATTACTCAAGAGAAAGTGAATTGGAAGCGTCATAACATTATTCAGATCCATAACAGAGTTATGTGGGAAGGACAGTATCCTGCAGAATATTCCACCATTTAGGTTGAATAGGGGGAATATTCCGTAGAATATTGTCAATCCCATAGAACACTGTTATGGATCTAAATAATGTTATACCTGCAAGATTGTAAGGGGAAGTTAAAGCTTAAGGGAGGGGGAGTTGACTGTCTTTTTAATCCAGTAGTGAAATTGACTTTTCATTTGAGTGGAATAATTTGGATTTGCATAAACATGTTGGTTTGAATGTCTGAGCTTGAGAATGTCTTATTGATACTAATTTTTTTTTCGTGATTACATATTCTTGTTAGTCACACCTTGCCCAAAATTTTCATATTATGGGGAATTTTTTTCGTTGTTTCTAAAATCTCAATATATATAGTTCAGTAAGTTTACTCATGCAACATTCAAAGTGGGTGAATGCGATGCCCATCTTGCATTTGCGACAACACGGCAAATCTATTGTGTCACATGTTGGGCCCCCTACTCCACATGTAAGTGCTCAATGAACAAGGTGTTTGGAATACTACCCAAAGCTTCACCGACATCTACGTAATCGAAATTTAATTGCCAAAATAGCCGGCACATGGAAGCTTGCCCTCAAATCCTGAGTTGCCTTAACTACCAAAATTGTTTATGGAGTTGGGATTGCCCACAATTGGACCACAAACCTTAGAATCGACTATGTTTTAAAAGCTTGTCATGAGATAAACAAGAATAAGCAAACCACCAAGAACATACATCACATTCTTAAGTAGCCTATTTACTAATTCCACTGGAAATGGATTAAATATTCTGAGGTTATCCAAATAACCTAAGAATAACTCCATTACTAGGGATGCACCTCTTCAATTGAACCTTAGTAGATAGAAGAAGACAACAATGAAGATAACAATGGGGTGTTGACTAATTAATGAGAGCTTGCCACTTGACTATGGACATCATTCATGCATGTATTCAAGGACCTTCATTCTTAAAATCTATTCTTGAAGCTAGAATAAAAAGTGTGCATTTCAATGGACCTTTCTTTTAGATTCAAAATTGAACCCAAGTTTGAAGATCGGTTTCTTAAACTAGGAGGATTATTTTCTTGAGTTGGGACCAATGAGATTAAAAAGTTGGATGCCACAAATTTGGTGCCACTTCATTTATTCATACCTTGAACCCAGACCCTAGTGTAAACCAATAGGATCACTCGAGTTTGGAGTTCTCTTTGGTCTTGGACCTTATTGTACTAAAATCACCCTAAGAATGATATGGAAGCTGAGAAATGAAGTTCACGAAATTCTCAATTGCATAAAAACAGTGGCAGTATCAGATAAGATAAGATTATTTGCGTATCATGTATAAAAACCAAGTAGATCTCATCCCAGTGCCATCATGTGTTGTAAAGCTACTAGACTCTTGCTGGTGCCACACAAGTTGACACCATCAACAAAGCAGGGATGTTATTTAATTTAGTGGTACCGAAATCATCGTCTTCACCGCTTGGGCATTATATGTACATGTGGGGAACATGCTTGGAACCATCCACCGCCGCGCAAAAATTGCCATAATTCCAAGTTTGTTGTTGTCGCATGTCCACCTAACCCGATATATTGATTGTCATGTGAATCCACAATCACCGAGATGGATGATGATCGATGTCAAGGTAAGCTCATGCATAAGCACCGTGACTCGACACTCTTTGTGGAACTTTTTTACAGGTATCCGAAAGGTGGCGAAGGTGTTTAGGGTTAGTCAAAGATCGATGATGATTGTAAATTCTCAGCATGAGAAATAAGCAGGTGCATGTTGTAGCTGGGCCTCGAGTTTCGCCTGTGAATGGAAAGACGGAGATTCTTCGCGGTGGACTTTTGGTGGAGTGGCATGCTTTGGGTTTTCGTTGGAGATGTCCGCTGATGAGCCTTCAGGCAGATGGCCAACTCACATTTCGAGGACGAGAACTGGTAAACACCACAGACAATCCACAGATTAGCAACGTAAAGAACGCTAAAAGCTTGCAACACGATAAAACCAAAATTAAAAAAATTAAAAAATTGCTTCATGTTTTTTGGATCGGAAAATTCCAGGTTATTTCCAATCCAAAGCGCCCTATTTTCCATCCATATAAAAATTCGATCGTTGAAATCAATACTAAAAAAAATACTACTACACAATTTTTGGATAATTTGCATTCATGGTACAATGGCAGATACCAAAAACATTCTAGTTGTGAGACCTGTCATAACAAACAAAGGGAACTAAAAAGAATTCGACTGCAAAGCTTGAATCCGACGGCACTCTTGGTGTTTTTAGTAGACAAGCTTAAAAGGTAGTGGACTCTAGCCTGCCCCAGTACCTGTGTATTGCTCACTTGTTAACCGTTTAAAAATTCTAAAGGCTTCCTCCGGAGGTGTTTAGGTTACAAACCATTATTTCCAGCTGACGATGCGAGTCAACAGTGACAACATCTAGAAATTATCAATTGCATCATTTCAAAAATAAATAGAGAGAGATTTGACCTCACGCAAATGACCTAGATTGAAAAAAAAGTACATGTATGTTTGATCACCGTTGTCACTTATAACCTGTAATTTCACTTCCTCTTGATAATAGGTTACGTTAATTATCGTTCCGAGTTCAAAGACCAAGTGCCAGACGCTGGCTGAAATTCATACTTGTCGGGGGTTTGTAGATGATGCAGCTTGATGCCTTTTAAGGGTAAACAGTACTTGACCATGTAACATACTAAGATGAGTTTTGAAGAATCGTAACAAAGACTAAGAATCTCAACAACAACATAGAAGTTGCGCAACGTTAGATCTTGTGTACTTAATACTGTTGGTGATTTCAGAAAGGGAATGGGTTTTGATCGATCGGTGCTTACATTCGGAATCGGTTTTGATCCACTTCCCATCCTGGTCACAAGCCCAGCCTGCCGCTCCAGCGCCATTTCCTATCTTCCGCGGATCAACATCATCATCCAGGGACCAATTCTCCCTCAACGACCTCGACATTTGCAAGCTCGCGGATGCGGACGAAACCCTAATTGGAGCCAAGCTACCGATGAGCAGATTGCCGCAATTTGGGTCATTCTCACCTCCGCTGTCGCATCGATTTGCAATGCACGGCGGTCCCTGCAAAATCCCCACCCACACAGAAAATCAGGGTTAAGAAAGAATCACTCGGTATATGCTTCCGGTAATAAGAATAATTGCTTCATCGATGGAACATGCAATTGTGTGCAAGAACAAGGCTATAATCAATTTGGTTGACAAACATCCAAATTGAATCCCCAATGGATCCAAGTAATCGGATGTGTCATGCGATCAGGGAAAATGCATCCCAAGTAGGTTGGTCAGCGCGATGCAATGCAACCCTTCGATGCTTGAGAATGGAAGGCGACTGCCAAGTAGGTTACCTAGTCACCGCACAAAACTTAGATGATTGAGAGATGGAAGGCGGTCGCATCATGAATATAACATAGCAACCTTCTTAAAGAGGAACCCTCCTTTGCACTACATGAAATATCTAATTTATCATAATTTATTATTGCATTAAAATTGGTGTTCGTGTTAATTAGAGTGGTCTTCATGACTAGTCGTGTAACACCACGTGTAATGTGACACCCTCTCTAGTTGTCACCTAGTGATTGCAAGACAATCAATGCGGGTCGATGATTCAAATAGTGTGGCCCATGCTCAATCAAATGTACAATGTAGTGCAATCACAAATTTGCTCAAGAATACTTCACTTTTCTCATGACATGGATCCCTTGATTTGTTTTATTCTTTGTGGCTTGGGAGAGGTATACTACTAGTGCTAATGAATGAATCAATGACTTTATGGACCTTAAAACATACCTGGACATGTGGGGAACCCAATTTCTTTTCAGGTGCAACTTTGGCAGCAGATCTATTGCAGCTCGGCTGAAAGAGACGCCCAATCCTCCCAAGAGCGCCTTTCTTGGTTATAACCGCCTTCTTATCACCCTTGGTCTCTTCACAAATTTCTGCCTTCTTTCTACCTCGCCTCGGTTTGTCGCCTCGATAGCTTCTCTTGGAGGCGAAGAGACCACAAACTTTGGTAGAGTAATACTCCTCGCCTGAGAAAGGCTCCTCTGGAGTGTTAACAATCTGTAGCAATTAGCAAGGAAACCAAAAAGCGTCTTTAGAACCTAAGTAAGTTTGGAGCTGCTAAAACATCATCATTGTTAAGAATCACTATTGAATTAATTAACACCGTCTTTAAGACTAGTATCCTTAGTTTTAAGAAATTTCTATACATTTTCTTGCAAGTGAAAATCAAGATTTTACCTACTAGGGCCCAAATTTGGATGATGGCCCCTACTTTGCTTTAGAAAAATTGCTTCTAATTGGTTCTAAACACATCAATGTTTGAAAGTCTAAAGCTTTTCTACTTGACATACATAAATGATGATATCCAAGTATCACAAGTATTAACCTACTCAATGGCTTGACCTTCCTTTCTCAACTGCAAATAAATGGAGTTGCCACTTACTCATGCACATTACATGATCATATAGCCCTCCCCCCCTTAACTCCCCCAATTAGGTTGACCGTTTAACCTGGAATGATTATTGAATTTTGAATACACAATCCTATCTCTTTACAACACATGTCTTTTTGGTATCCATTTCTTGGAGCCACATCATTTCACATACCAATCAAATACTAGTGTCCAATTAAGATAAGTAACCGAAATAGGCACATCTACCTTATGTTGCCACTTACTTGGAAGTCAATTCTCCTACTCACATACACACACATGCCAACTCAAATTAAGCTCCAAGGGCCGCTTCATGCCCGTAGTTCACATGGTTAAGTGAACCGATGACCAATAGGAGATTGTTTTCCCCTCCGCTTCTACTGCCCGCATTTAAAAATATATATACCATCCCATCTCACATTTGGACACCCTATATGAAATGACAAAGTAGCATCAATTTAATTCAATAGAAGCATCATTTAAAGAAGCCATTTAGAACACCAGTTATGAAGGGGAGAGGTACCTTGGCAAGCGGCTCGATGGAAGGATTATCGAGCTGCCGCTTAACTGTCGCCGGCGGCTCCAAGACGGTCACAACCGCAGGCTTAGGGCAGGCTCCTTTCTCACAAACATTTTTGGCATCCGACGAATCAACGAACGCCACGTCATGATCTCCGAACACGGGCAGCTCGGGCCTCTTCCAGCCAAACAGCTGACGGTGGCACCCCAAAATCTCTTCCTCCTCCTCCTCGTCCGAGCTTCGAAGCTCGAGTTTGCGTCCGGCTACGGCCGCTCCACTGCGGCGGGAGCTCGCAGTTGTTACCACAACTGGGCCGCCGCCGGAATCCGTTGCGGTTGTGGTTACGGCAGGCAGTTTCTCCAGCACCCCAGCGAGCTGGTCCAGTGCGAATGTGCCGATGGCAAGCAACCCTTCTTGCTCGTGGCTGAACACGAACCGGATCGTCTCTTGTAGCCTGTCTTCCCAAGAGTTTTCTACAACGGTACCTGGAATTCCTGAATCCACCATCAATCCTTCATCTTCATCGGCGGAGTAGACGGTTGGATGATCTGAGAAATCCTTTAAAGGCCTCTGCAGGCGGCCAGGAGTTAGGCCGGTGGTTGATTCGACATTATAATTTTGGTGCCCAAAATCGGCTCCCCAACGTATGCCGATTCCCAGACGAGATGCCCCCCCGGGTAAACGATCCGACACTGGACCATGGCTCTTCCCTGGATCTGCAAAAAGAAGAACAAAAAGAACAAAAATTAAAAAAAAAAAAATCTGAATACTGTTCATTGGAGCTGATCGATTCCCGTGTAGGTTAACATCATCTATATCAGTTCAGTTCGGTTCAGTACTTTGGGTTCTCATGGAGGACTCTGTGATCTAGCTGTGGGAGTGTTTAGGAACAGGGTCACTACAGGTTGACAAGCTGAACACATCAAAGTCCAGTTGCAAATTTGGTGACCCACGGCTCTTCCGTGAATCTTAACAAGCAAGACAAGACAAGAAAGAGAAACTCTGTTAATTGGAGCTGATCGATTCCTCATGTGTAGGTTCAGTTCTTCGGAGTTCCTTTGAAGGACTCTGTGAATCAGCTGTCGGAATGTTAAGAAACAGGATTGCTGTATCTTGAGAAGCTTATAAACCTATCAAAGTCCAGTTGCAAAGTTACACTACAATTGCACGAGAAATATGGTGAGCTGTGGCTCTTCCCTGAATGTTAACAAGCAAGACAAGAAATTTTTATATGTTCATTTGAGCTGATTGATTCCTGTGTAGAACGTTAACGTTCCTATTCCTTCCCTTGAAGGGCACTGCGATCTAGCTGTACTAGGAATGTTAAGAAACGGGATTCCTGTATCTCGACAAACTTAACCCATCAGAGTCCAGTTGCAAACTCTACTTTCATTGCCCTCTAGATGTAGTGACCCATGGCTCTTCCTTGAACCTAAACAAGCAAGGCAAGAAAAATATTTGTCTGGTCATTGGAGCTCATCAATTCCTTTGTAAGTTAACATTCCTATCATTTCAGTTCAGCTCTTCGGACTTCCCTTGAAGCACTCTGCGATCTAGCTGTGGGAGATTTGTTGAGAAATAGGGTTGCTACATCTTGACAAGCTTCACCCATCAAAGTCCTGTTGCAAAATTCCACTACCATGGAAATGTCACTCAATGTCGGTGAGGTTAAAATTTCGAAGGACCAATTTGGATTCTGAAACCTACAACCCACCCAGCCAAAATCACAGTTTTCTCGAAGCCAGCCAAGATTGTACTACATTGCATGGAGGACATGATCCGTGACTCACTCGGAGCAAAAGTGTTCAGAAACCTACTAGAAAATAAGTCTGTGCCAGAGGTTGAGGTAATTTAAGTTTAATCTACATCGTGTGAGGGTACTGAGTTTAAGTAAAATCCTCTGTCCATGGTCGAGCTAGTCTGCAAGAGCACGAATAAATCTTGTGTTTTGATGTTTAAAATGTACTGCACCTGGTTTGTTAGATTGCTGTAGATTTTGTAACGGCGGAGGGTCCTTCTTCCTCCCCCAACCAAAAAACTGCAGAAACAACAAGAGTCGACCAAACGGCGGTTAGTTAACCCCTTCTGTGCCACTTGGTGACCTTGAAATTGAGATTGCGACCCACAGTTTGCAAGTTCCAGGATTGTTTCCCACCCGCTCTAGAAATTGATTTCCAGCACTAGTTGACCAGTTGCAGATGTTTGTGTCCAACCCCTCTGGGTAAAGGACACTCGTTTTGTAGCGAAGGTGAAATAGTACCGGCAATTGACACACAAAAAACAGATCATAAAAACTTTGTCACACTAGTTCGCATACATAAAATTTTCCTACACTCAAGTGCAACCTGTACCTTCATCTTCTACTACCAAAAATTTTAAGTTCCAGTATCGCCACCCACCAGCCTTAGAAACTGATTCTCCACCACTAGTAGACCAGTTGCAGCATGCTTGTGCCTAACCCCTCCGAAAAAAGGACACTCATTTTGCAGGGTACATGAGATAGTACTGGCGATCGACACACGAAAACAGATCATAAAAACTGGGCCACACTAGTTCACAAACATAAAATTGTCCTACACAAGTGAAACCTGTACTTCCTTCACCTTCTACTACTGATGGAGAGGTTAAGTTAATCCCTTGAAATTGAGAGTGTGACCCACAATTTGCAAGTTCCAGGATTGCCTCCCACCAGCCCTGCAAACTGAATTCCACCACTAGTTGATCATTTGCAGCATGCTTGTGCCTACTAAGCCCTCCGAATGAAGGACAATCGTTTTGCAGGGGAAGTTGGAATATAGTACTACCGGCGATCGACACACAAGACCAGATCATAAAAACAGGATGACAGTATTTCACCAACACTTTTTTTCCCTACCCCCAAGTCTATAAGCTGTACCTTCATCTTCTTCTGCCGATCGACACTGAGCTCCAATCTGCAAGATGTTGTGGCCTCTGCTGGTGCATGCTACATGTGTGTCGACACACAGAGTGTGGTGTAAGTTAGTTGCGGTTGCCTCTGTAGAAGTACCACAGAGCTCTCAATACTGCTTGCTTCAATACTTAGCCTTGAAGGAGTCGAAGTGTACTACTTAGGAGCTGAGTGATCGATAGTACAGCAGCCGCCGCCCACACTCAAAATAGAACCTTGATCAAGAAAGGTCACCGCGGATCAACACGCTGTATCATAAAATTCTCTTGCTGGAAATTAGAACCTGCACTGCAATATCCACCAGGATTCACGAACTCAAAACGTAGTAAGCAGGTGACTCGCCCAGTTTGGAATGCCTCACAATTTGAGTCCTTGCAGGTTCTACTTACTGAATTATTAAACCAGGCTCGGAAACTTGGAGCTTTTCGACTAGCTAGTACTCTTCACCAGCAAACCTGCTTACCCACTTCAGAGGCTCCATTGAACTGGCAGAAACTGCGCCAGTACTAGAGTAAGAGCTTGATCAAAAGTCACTGCGGATCAACACATGCATAATGGAATTTGTAGCTGGCAAAAACCTACTTACACTGAAATATAATCCACCAGAAACTCAAAACTAGGTGACCCACCACCCAGTTTGGGGTGCCTCAGGCTCAAGGTCCACAATCTCCCAGGGGCATGTGTTCTACTGACTGAATTAGTAAACCTCACCGGCATAGAACTTTGGAACCCTAGTAGTCCTTCCCCAACAGCAAATCTACCCACTTACTTCAGTATGTAGAGGTTCGAACTTGAAGAAGATGGATATTGCAGACTTACTAAAGAAAGAGCATGAAGAAAGCCACTCCGGATCAATTACACACTGCATCAACATGGAGTTCTAGCTAGAAAAAACTTACACTGCAACATATATAATCCCCCAAGAGCTTGACTCAAACCTAGCTAATTTTCCACCCACGCTAATAGGACTATTCAGTGTAGGTTACAGGGTGACCCACATGTTCGGGATGCCTCACTCCACAATAATCTCCTGGCATGTGAATCTGACAAACTTGGAACTTTGGGAATACTTATTAGTACTCTTCACCAGCAAATCTGCCCACGTCTTCCGAGGTTCCAAATTTGGAGATGCAGACTGCAGTACTATTTGTGGAAATATTATGCAGAAAAAGTGACCACTTCGGATCATCAACACACTGCATCAATATGAATTCTGGCTGGAAAAACTTACACTGCAATATAATCTACCAGGAACCTGGCTCAAACCTAGGTTCGGAGACCCACGTCCCAGCTGTTTGAATTGCTTCACAGTCCACAATGATCTGCTGGCATCATGTTCTACTTACTGAATGAGTAAACTCTCGCTGCATTCAAGTTAGAACTGTGGGAGTCCTGTTCTTGATCACCAGCAAATCTACCCACTGATTCAGTGGTTCCAAACTTGGAGATGGATATTGCAGTACTGATATTAACAGCCCCAAGGCGAACCCATAGCCGCACCACCTTGCTGCAGACTAGAAGAGCTCATACTTTCACGTGAGTGCAGGATTATGAGATCATCACGTTTTGAGTTAAGAGGCTGCTCATCATAATCTTACTAATCATGAACACATCCCAAATTGACACTCCCCATTACCGAAGAAGATGATGAATAATGAATACAGTGTTGAGGCCTATGCTAGGGTAAAGTAAGCCTGCCCGAGTTGGCAGAGTCATTAAAACCTAGTTTGGACCTGCTAAAACACCACTTTTAAGAAATCAAATTCATTTCAACTTGTATCATATACGGTTTTTAATTTATATATGAATATTTTTAGAAGTAGGAAATATTTAAATGCATCTAGGATATCTAAATGGCGACCCCTGCTTTAGAAGAACGGAGTCCACTTTTAGCTTGCAGCCACTTTGTCTAGGATATTAAACACATGATTACCCAGTACAAGATGAGTAGCAAATCCAAACCAAGGTTGTAGGTGATTTCCCTATCATTTTATAAGCTTCAGTACGAATATCTTATTCATTATCAAATGAAGATTCTATTTCTTCTTGAATGATCACATAGGTCCTGATCCACCCTGGTCCCCCACCCCAATTATGTTGAGTGATTGGACCTAGAATGATAAACAAATTTTGAGCGCATATTCCAATTTCCAGTCTTTTTTAAAAGTATGTCTTAATGGTTTTATCTACAATCCACACCTAACCACACAAATATAGAGGCCTGATGAAGATAAGTGACAAAATTAGGGCCTGCTTTGCCTTGGGGCTGTTACACGACATTAATAAAATCCCGTCAATGCCCTAATCTTCCCATTCAGCATGTTGCTCCTCTTTATGAAATACCTAAGCATCAAGTCATTAGATTCAGCATGTTGAAAGTGATTTTTTTGGAATTTCACCTGTTCTAGCTTTTAAGGGGAGTGGGCATGGCTGTTGACGTTGATTCCCTGCAGGCTACCATCTACTTATGTGATTGATGCGTGAGTAGTATAGCTAGACTGAGCACCTGCACATGGGACTATCCATCCAGGAGCAAAGATAAATTACTTAAGAATTCCTTGCGAGTGACAATGGAAGAAATTCAGCGGGAATAAGAAACTTCGGATCATCAGTGGCAGATCTCGTCAACGTTACCAAGGTTGATATCTTTGCCATTAAAGAACACCAACCCCAAAATCCTGAAAAGCTTGGGAGCCTGTGCAGAGTCCTCAAGAAGGAAATGAATTGTCCCCAGTCTTGGATGTGAGAGCAAGAAAACAAACTCAAACCCTCCCTACACATTGGACAAGGAAAATTTGTCCTCACCACATCATTTCCATTTTGTCCACTATTCCTTTTCACCTTTTCCTCTCAACCTTTTTTCTTTCTTCGAACCCTTTTCCTCAGAGACAGAGGAATGTTTGTGCCGTCTCTTGGCCGGGCTATGAGTCTTTATACTGTACCCTACGCTTGCTAAGTAGAATTGCCTATGACAGACACTTTGAGCACTTGAGATCCATGATAGAGTTATGCGTTAATTCAACTGGAGCTGTGGTTGGGAGTGATCCCTAGTATCCAACCTATGATCGGGGAGAACCGGCAATTAGTTACAGATGAACCGGTTGAGTTTGAGAAATAACCGGTTGAAGTTCAAGACTACAGGTTACTTACCGATCATTTGAGAGGAATTTATAGAATATACCCTAATTTAATAAAGGAAAACCGAAGGATGTCAACATGTAACCAGTTGGACTTGCAAACACTAGAATCTCAACCTATTATGCCCAAAAATCTCCCCGATCACTGTATCTAACTTGTTACTAGATAGGGATCAGGTGCATAATGAATGCAGCCGGCGAGATATAATAATTAAGTTACACCCACCTATCCACAACACATCATAAGAGTTGGGGGGATGGGACATCTGGTGATCATTACAGCATGCAACAGGTCACAAAGAATGTACAAGACAAGGAGGTCATGCTAGTAGCTATAAGATATATATCATGTAAGCTTAGTATATGTACCTTTACCATTGAGTTTGTTTCAGAGAAGGAATTTCTGACTTCAGAGGCTTCTGACCAGATGGAAAGTTTTTTTTTTTTTTGATAAATCAAACAGTCCCAGAAGTTGGATAGGTGCGTCAAACTACAATTGGTATTCTTGAATCATCAGGCTGGACCCTCAGTGTACAACTTGCTTGTAAATAGCCAGCCAAACCATATCAATCCTGACTGGGAGATGAATCACCCCTCTCTGCAAGTTCAGGTGCCAGAAAGCAAGTCGCAGTGAAGTTGCAGGTACTTATATATGTTTCAGGGGGCCAAAGATCCGTGTCACTCAAGTAAGTTGAAGGTGAAAACGTCGGGAACCTCTTATAGCTTGGATATTTCCTTTTTTTTTTGCAGATTTGACCTCAAACTAGTTTAGTGAGATAAAGTTATGATGAATCAATCATAAACTTATAGGAGTTAGGTTTATCCTAGACCTCTTAACTTGAGTAGCACGACTGTTAAGCCGCCTCAATGACATCATGATTTGGAAAGTGAATACAAGATGCATGCATTCAAAACACAAATTGGAAGAATTATACCATTTCAGGTTTACTAAAGGTGATATGCATCTTGGAGGCAATTTTAATTTAGAGTTTGAGCCCCCTTTTGAGCAAAGTGCCACATGTCGCTTCTTGTTATTAGTTGGAACATCTACAAAACCCCAAGTCCCCTTACTAAATTAGTAAGTAAGCACCAAAAGTGCCAAACTTGCTTATCACCTACATTATATGTGAACCTTATGTGGTCAAACTTCTTGATTGGACACCCATTAGACACCTATGTTTGAATAATAAATGACAAGGCTCAAAAGGGGCACCAAACACACATATTTTTGGATGAGAATGAGTTGTGTGCTCAAAATATAGACACCAATCTAAGTTCAATTGCTAATGGAAATGGGAGAACTTATGTGATCACTTCAAAAGAAAGAGAATCTTTACTTGCATCTCAACTATGATTCCGAAACTTGACCTGACAATCTACGTGATTTGTGATTGCTAATTGAATGAGAATTTGATTCCCAATTCGATTTAACAATCAAAATTGTATGTGGAGTTGAAAATGCCCACAATGAGGCGACATACCTTGTGTCACGTTTTGTAACTACTACTATATTATGGCCTCCCAACAAATAAATTAGACTTATAAATTCCACATAGTTTTGCCTGCGGACCACTATGACTCCAGGATAAAACGCCTGACTTAATTACTAAATGGGTAACAGATTCTTTACTTGTGTGAAGGTACCACTAACTTATTAGAGGGACGGTACCTTACTGACCAACAGAATTTCAGGAATCAGGCCTATAACCTGATGTCACTCGGTGGATGGGAACTGACATCAACTGAAGTCAATCAAACCTTGCGCACCCAAATTTCAATAAGCTCTGCAACATTCTGTCTCACTTTGCATATCAAGACTCATGATTAAGTGTATTAGCAAACAAGTGCATGCTATAAAGCTTACTTATCGTGCACACAGAGGTTGCCAAATCTGCCATATGGGTTAGTGTGCTCTCACCTTTACCAGCGTTCGAGTCTAAGGTATGTGGGTGTTATTCAGTTCGTTTTTCATGTTCTCCAACTTCTGCTAATTAGATTTACACAATAAAACTTGTGTTGCATTAGCAGATCTATGATGAAGCATCAGCAAAAATCAGAGCGAAAATCAGACCTCACATGATTTGTTATGCTTAATTGAAGTGCATGTTTGGTTGATTTCTTAATTGAATACATAGATCCTCTCCATTGCTTTAATTTTTGAGTGTGGAATAGTTAATAAAATGTATATGCAAAGTCCAATTCCTTTTAAGCATGTGTTTTTACGGTGTCTGTTCTTTGATCTCCTCCGAAGAGCACACCAATTAATATAGGGGTCCGATTAAGAAAAGTGACCAATTAATACCCACATACCCTTAATAGTCATAACATTCAAGTTATTCAGCCTGTCTCATCTAGTCTCTGTCTAAAAAAGCAAGCATGCAGTTTTTGCATACCACATTCCCTAAGAAAGGGAATTTTGGCTTTGTGAGTGTACCTCTCATACATCCAACATGAAAACTTGAAATAATATGTGATCCATAGGTTATTATTTTTAGGTTATTCGAGATGAATCAATCACAAACCTATAGGGGTCAAGTTTTTAAGTTGGATGGATGAGAGCTATGCTCGTATGCGATAATTTTCTCTCTTCCTACATTCACCGATACATATAATGGTGTTTTCATAGCATCTTACCATAATTTGTTCGTGTTTACCTCCTTGGATATTATGGAAGTCCCTATAAGGGTCAAATAATGCTATGACACATATCTTGCATAACTGTAAAAGTTACAATATATGTATTTGTGGGGGTCACAGGAGCGGTGAAGGTGCATAAGGACCCTCAGGGTGGCAACACATGAATAAGAAGCAGGGGTCACCGGCTTAAGAAGAGGAATTGAAGTTGAAATTTATAATACAAAAATATAATAAGCTTATTATAAGATATAATAATATATTTGAAGAAAAGAGATGCACCTACTAATTCTAATAAGTTATGAATGAGAAGTTGCTTACCATGACAAACTTAGAATGCTCAATCTATTTGAAGTTGTTACCTAAGTTTTATGGGAGTTCGATATACACCTACAATCATTCAACTAGGTAGAGCACACATAAAGTTCGGACTTGGACATTATCAAGCATTGGAATTCGATGGATCATTATGACGTTGGCCATGAGTGCAAATGCAAATCGATATTCGTTTGCAAATTCAAAGTTACAGTCTACTTTTTATGTAATATATGAAATGGATTAGACATGCAATTGCAAATTGATGAGATTAGATCGTCATCTCCAACCTCCTTGTATCAATATGAAAAGCAAAGACACATAATCATCTAAAATATGATATGATGTTTATTTGTGAAGGTTGGCTTAACTAGGATATGCAAGGCGTTTAAACCTAAATGACAAGAAAAGATTGACAAACATGAGTTGTGAAGGTACATAAGAAGATGCACTTGTGAAGTCAACTCTAAAGTTTTACAAGAAAAACGGCTTGGGAACAGCTTCATCATGTTGAAAGGCAATAAATCATGTGAACTCAAAAGATCTCATGTTTTCTTCATGAGTTGATTCAAGCAAAAGGTGTTTTGTCGCTGTTGTTTATGCTTCAATAAGGGACTCATCTGTTGTCACATAATCTATACTCATTAGGGACATAATCTATTACTCAAGCAATTGCCCATTTCCCCCACTCACACACAAGTTACACACAACACCAACACTAATCCAAGCCCAAGCCCCCTCACAACCCTCAAACCCTAGACCCTAAACCGTGCCCTAAGTCCCCTTGGATGCTACCCTTCTAAAAAAATCAGAATTTTTCATTTAAAAAATATTAAAAAAATTCATTTAAAAAAAAGCTGGGAGGTCTAGACAGTGACCCTTGCATGAGAAAAAAACTACTTATAATAAGTTCTAAAATTAGTTTTAGAAAGTCCAATTTTTTCTAATTTGAACGTTTATGGTTTCATTAAATTCCTCTCCAAGTCTTCATTCTACGCATGATGTCTATCTTTACATTATAATAACAAATCATAAACTCTTAGATGCATTAGAAGAGAAAAACAAGAAGTTGTTTTTGAAAGAAGAGTTGCCACCCCGGGTTGGGACCACCTATACTTCCTACATGTACACCTACAACACCAAGACATGGAAGCAATGATTGGGGAGATTTTCGGGCATAATCAGTTGAGATCCTAGTGTTTGCAAGTCCAACCGGTTACATGTTGACATCCTCCGGTTTTCCTTTATTAAATTGGGGTATATTCTATAAATTCCTCTAAAATGGTCAGTAATTTTCCTGCAGTCTTGAACTTCAACCAGTTATTTCTCAAACTCAACTGGTTCATCTGTAACTAACTGCCGGTTCTCCCTGATCATAGCATGGAAGAGGCAGACCCCCTAAACCACACGCACTGTCTTCATCTCCATCAACTCTCAAGTACTCCTAGATGTTCCGCTCGACTTGCGAAGTAGATTTGGGGTTGATAATTTGATAAAAACCAGGAGACAACTTTTTGGCACTTCTTTTCTTTCCTAACATGTTTGCAACTGTCTAAACCCAATTTCAATGATTTTCAATGTCGGTGCCCACTGCACTTTATAACAATTTTGTTTCGCAACACCTACCATACAGGGGTGCAGGGAAAACTTGCCATGTAGGTTTATTGTTTATTCATACTAAATTAACTTCAATAGAGTAATTCAGAGTCCTTGAGTCACCTCCATTTAGATGTTAGTTTGTTTTAAAGTAGCAATCATGGGGCTCTATGTAGAAATCGTTGATTTCACCCTCCCCAATAGTAGGTGTTGTGAACATCTACTCGCGTTATAAGTTAGTAAGGGAGTTGTCCACCCATGTAGATTTTATAACCAATTAGTGGAAGAGAACCGGATAACCTTTTGGTGTCTGTGCACTGACATGAATGAGGGTCCAAATTCTTGTGAAAATTTGCGGTTTGTCTGGCGCGTTTGCTTTATAGTGTATGATGTTCCGTGATGCAACATAAAATGTATGGCCTTCTTTTTGGAGGGTGGGCTCTAAGGAAAAGAACCAAGGATAAGACCACGTAATCCTCGTAAGTTAATGATGGCTTTAGGGTTAGTTTTCATGCAGGTTGCTCGTCCACTAGATTCTAGTGGAAATGTAGATTCTAATTGGTGAAATCTACACACATGGATTGTCCAAATTGTATGGTAATCTCCCGGTTAAGTGCGCACCCGTTTAAGTACGCATCCCAGTTAAGTTCGCAATTTTTTTGACAAAAATCAAGGTTTATACTTTATTGTTTGAACATGTCATTTTCCGCAAATGCATGAACTTTTTACGCTTGACATTTGATGTTAGTTTGCAAACGTTTCGTTGAAATGTCTCAAACGATCATCGCAGTGCATCATACATTTGTCCAGTTTCCGTTTGAACATTGGAGCAAAGCAATTGGTCGTCGATGTCGAGGTCGAGGACAGTGTTGTGTAGAGCTTCAAAGCCTTTGAAGTCAGTAGCACTTTCATATTTAGGAAATGTCTCGATAGGCTCTCGCAACAAATGATTCGTTGCAGTATGTTCTCCCGATTGTCCCATACTTTCCGGAAGGCACCTTCACTGACTTCATACTCCCGCCCTAGCACCCGCTTGCTCGGCACATTCAGCTTGCTCAACTTTGCAATGATTTCACATCGTTGGGCTTCAATCAAGCGAGTTGCCTAAGGTTTCATCCGTTTCCCCTTGCGATTCATCGAATCGGAGGGTCTAGAAAGTGATATGAGTAAAGTACACACCTACCAACTGAGTGCGCACCAACGGCTCTGGTTCAAAGTGCGTACTTAAGCGGGAGATTACTTTAGTCATGGGACCATATGTATGAGACTCACACTAGTACAGATCATGGCTCTTTTGAACACGAAAAAAGAGCCATTTTAACACAAAAAGAGCCATTTTCACTAGTGTTTAAAACTTGGTCCACGGTTCTCAGCTGGTCCAAATAACGTTGTTCGGGTCGTGTTCTAAGGGTCATGCCCCCTTTGACACAAACATCTCATTTTTAGTATTTACCGAATCCATTTTCTGACACGGTAATTTCTGGTCGGAGGTAAATTTCAGAGGTAAATTTCAGAAAATAAATACAATCATTTAAAACCACATCTACCACATATATAGGCCTTCTCCCCCACCTACAAGATAAAGCCAAGTGCTAGGCCAAGGATTTGAACCTCGGACCTCCCAATCCTACTTGGATGCCTTGGCCACCAACCCATTACACCTCACATGTGTAAAGAAAGGGCTTTAAAGCTCTCTATATGTGAATGTCACTTTTACCTTGTATTGTAAGTGTGTAGAAAGTAAAATGCCTCTCATCCATCCAACATAAAAACTTGTCCCTTATAGATTTTTGGTGGTTTCATCTCAAAATGACTTGGACTAGACTAATTTGGGGTCTTTGAACCTAAATTCGGTGTTTAAATGGCTAAAAATAGTAAACTGTGGCTTGTATACTATTTCAGGGCTTCTTTGTTAGATGAATGAAAATTATTTGTATGTGGTAATTTCGTCTTTCTTTCACATTGGTAATACTTAGGAATGTGACTAGACTAATTTGGGGTCTTTGAACCTAAATCCGGTGTCTAAATGACTAAAAATAGTAAACTATGGCTTGTTTACTATTTCAGGGCTTCTTTATTGGATGAATGAAAGACACTTGTATGCGGTAATTCCCTTTCTCCCTCTCACATTGGTAACTACCTAGGAAGGTGGCTCAAATCTAGATTTAGAGTAGATCTACAAAATTTCTAAAATTAAAATAAAGATAAAACATTCTTTCATGGACATTCAATAATAAACATGGAATCTAATGTGTAAGCTTTAATGAGTAGCCAAAAATATGACAATTGGAGGAAGGGACATATATATAGCTAGACAACTATAAGAAGATATCTAAACTAAACAAAGTGAGAACATATATAAGTCCCTTTCTATTGTACATTCAAAAGTATGCATGGAATCTATGACTAATAAGTAGCCAAAAATATAACAGAAACTTCACGGACCTTACGCATGGCCAACAAAATAGCAAGACGGCACCGTGGCCCACAAGAATGTGATTATAATCTACAAGATTAATAGCACAAAAGTTAGTGGTGGCCCGTATGACAAAATGGCTCAATGGCGGATTGAAATAATTGTGGTCCGGACAACACATATACCATTGTGTTCATTCCTCGTGTTCAAAAGAGCCCTGATCTTCAGGCTAGGAGAGCGTGGAGATGGGCCACATACATTATGCATGAACTTCGTGGGGTTAGGTCTGGCAATTATGACAGTTTCAATTGGAAGCAAGCTCTGTTTGGGGAAAGGATCCCCAAAAAGTATGGCAAATTGATCAAAATTTGGCACCTCCTGAGGGGCATCACTCTTTGGACCATCTGGATCGAACGTAACGATATGGTGTTTAACCATGAACAATGGCACGAATCCAAGGTTAAACACCGTATCTGGGACGAACTCATCATTTATGCCAAAGCGGCTTGGAACCGGGTGGTGGAATTGATCAAGGTCAATAGTTTTTCGGCGGAGGCCCTTCTCAAAGGCTTTGACAAATCTTGGGGCTCGAGAAATGTCTTGTGTAGGAGACACAATAGGAATATTGAGTGGAACTGGAAAAGACTTCGTAGATAGGTGATTGAGTAGTTGCTCGCAATTTGGCTTGGTGGTTTGGGGGTTGTCCTTGGCCGGTGGGGTGGGGGTGGTCCTTGGTTAGGTGGGTTGAGGGGGTTGTCCATGGTGGTTGGTCGGTTTTGTTACTCTTTACGTGGCGGTGTCACACGCCCGAGGGGTCCCGCCTCCCCTCGGTGTGGGCGTGTTTTTCTCTTTTTTGGTTGCAATTCACTTTGGCGTTGGCCTTGTTGGCCTCCTGTCTCAAAAAAAAAAAACAAAAGAGCCCTGATCTGTACTAGTGTCAAGTGCCACCCAGGTTTTATATATATTAGGCTTAACTATTCCCAAAAGTTTGTCCTTGCCAAATGAACAGAGTGACGGCCCCTTTATGGTCGTGGTTGGGGACATGAACGTTGACAGAAGGGAAAGGACATTTGGCACTGCTAAAACTGTAGGTGACATGCCACTGTGTGTATCAAACAATGGGCCCATGGACTCTAAATAGTAGGTGAAAGAGGACCTCCCACCATAAAACAATGCGTGGTTGGAAATGGCAAGTAAGTAAGTTAGTGTAGTGGAGTCATCTGTGAACCGATTTGATTGTCAGGAATATGCCAGGTTTCGCCCACATCTCTACATGATGAGGAAGGTTTCATGGCCGTCTAATAATAAGCGTAAGCAATACTAGGCCCGTGACCACCAACATGGCTGCAGGTGTGATTTCAGACGGTGCCAGCACAAACTGGGGAGCCATTTTTCACTTCTATCATCCTCATGTGTACAGAAGTTAATCTGCGTGACTGTGCACTGACCACAGTGTGCAGTAGTATAATAGTCTTCCTTGGCTCTTTGTGCATCGGCATTGGCTTGTTGGCCTTTTGTCTCAAAAGTATGTTTTATAAGTATATAAAAGTTGGGAATAAGGCAAGAAAACAGAAAATGGTGAAGTAGTACTAGTACTAGTGCATTAGACTAGGAGTAGAATGATGCTTTGTATGGACCAAAATGGTTAATTATAAAAGTGGCGGCTTGTAAAGGATGCAGTGATTGGCCGGATAGGCTTTGGTTCCCACCACCTGGGATCACTTTTGGATGCCATTGAATTAACCGTTTTGTGTGCATTCCTGTGCAGAGTAGGATATTTTGATGCCCAAATTAGGGGGATTCTATTATACAAGTAGTGGGTTTGACTTACTTGCCTCTTTGGAAAAATTTAACTAATTATTTACATGGAATAAAATTACAAAGCAACTTGCAATCCTCATCGTTCCCTCTACTCCATCTTTGAAAATTATTGCACAAATTTCAAGCCACTCTTTCTAGCCAAATCAGCTTATTTTCACCCATTTTCCATATTTACACCTTACTCCAAGTTCATTACCTAGGGCCTCCACCTTACGTTGTCACATTGTTAAGGCCCTTGTGGGGCCACACCTAGATGAGGAATCAAAATTCATTGGAGAACAAATATTGGGATTATTTATTCATTTATTCATCTATAACATTATTAATTAATTAATTAAATTTGGTTGAGAAAAAAGGTCCAATAAGGTCAATGCAAAGAATGAATTAAGAACCAAGAACACACCCACTTGAAGGGGAGGTGGGGCCCCTCAAGCGTGCCACATTGCCACATAAAAGAGAACACAAGAGAACAATCCATCAAGGACAACCCCGAAATCCTACCACCAAGGACAGCTCCCGAACCACCATCAACCCAACCCCACTCTAAGGACTCCAACGAATCTTGAGGTCATTACACCGATAAAGGACCTCCCGTGCGCCCCACGAACAATCGAAGCCTTTGAGCAACCCTCCTTTGTGATTGGAGAAGTCTTAATGTACTTAAGGACCCTCGCCCAAGTCATCTTCATGTTTGAGGATACATTAGTCCCAAGGAGTTTAATTGATCACCATATCATTACGCTCAATCTAGATGGTCCAAATGTGATGTTGCAGAGAAGATGCCAAATCTCAAACTATTTTTCAACTTTCTCCCATATGCATGTGCCAAAGAGACTTTGTTCCTAAGGAATATTAAGTTCCCCATTGACCCATGCACTAATAAGTTCCCACTCATTCAACCATCTAAACCCATAGTTCTTAGGGAGAAGACCACGCCACTTATGAATTGCAAGACGGTGATCAAGCCGCCTCCCCATTGAGGAGAGCTCTTCTAATCTTTGTGGTATAATCCAAGAATGCAATCCCATCTTTCCGAACCTCTTGGTGTCCCAAGCGAGGGAGGCCACTTCACCATAGAAGAAGGAAATGGGAAGTTTGTCAATGACACTAACCTCATGTAACATGCCTTCCACCTCACCATGTGGTTGTTCCCATTCCACAAGACTATGAGTTTGCAAACCAATCCAAATGCATTTGCACAAGACCGGTAGAGTGTAATTTAAACTTGCATTTAAGAAAAGACAGACATATGAATCTCAAAATCTAGATTTTTTGGTTATTTCAATTCTATGGGTAGATGTCCCGATACACTTCCGATACACTTGGATTTCATGGAAGAATTGTGATTCTTTAGTGGGCACTTGAATGTTGATATGATGAAAAAAAAAACCAAACACTTTTTTTTTCATGTCAAATGTGTATAATTAATTGATGGAATATGAGAACATGATCATAAAGTTGTTATGATATTAATATAGTCATCTCTACATATTCTATCGGAGGATCCTACGGTATAATTTAACATGTTGTAATTCTAAATGGCAAGTTAGTCTAGTTGCCTAAATAACAATTCAAAGCAAAGTCAACATGATGGACAAAAGTCACTGAGCATTTGACCACAAAGGATGGGTCCACATTGTGTTCATTATAGAAACTGACCAATATAACAAGCTAGCCTAGCTTGAACTACTAAGAACTAATATAACAAGCTAACCTAGCTTGAATTACTGAGAACTCTCTCTCTAGACAACCATGAGGAAGAGAAGTGTCTTGTAGCATGAACCACCCCACCATAAAACCATGAGGATGATAGCCCTTTGCCATGCAAACCTTCCTCATGCAAAGTGCTCGCCCCCATGCCACTTTTCAAAGTTAAGAGGAGTTGTCACTAGTTAAGTCCCACTAGTTGGATCGCCACCAATCCTTACGGCTAAGGCTCCTTGATAGCCTTGCTTACACTACTAGTGGTACTATGGCTTTGCTACTAGTTAACTCTCACTAGTTGGATCGCCACCAATCCTTATGGCTAAGGCTCCTTAGTAGCCTTGCTCACACTACTAGTGGTACTATGGCTCCATAATAGCCTTGTTCACACTACTAGCGCGTTACATTCCTCTCCCTCTAGATTTGGACGTCTTTGCTCAACACACAAGTAAACCCATCTATTACTTAGGTACAATTTGTTCAAAGATCTAATATAAAGAAATGTACAACCTAAGATTTCTTTTCGCCTCTTTCTTTTAGGCAAAATATTGGGTAAACTTTCATGTCCAACACCATAATGTGATAGTCGCTCATTAGCGCGGACTACAAAACCCAATATTCTTTGAGTACTTCAAGATTTAAATTAGATTCAGGCTCCCAAGAGTTATGCTCAAGCCCATAACCGAGCCACTTAATGAGGTAGAATTTAACGAGACGGGAACGATTCCCTTTAACCTCATGTTGTAAAACACGTTCCACTTCATATGATATACTATGATTTTCAATGATAGGCAGTGGCGGAGGCTTTACCCTGCCATTAGCTTTGTAAGGCTTCAGCAAAGAGACGTGGAAAACATTATGAATTCCTATGGTCTCTGGCAATTTCAAATGGTATGCTACGATGCCAATTCTCTTAACAATCTCAAATGGGCCAATCCATCAAGGAAGTAATTTCCTCGCACCTGGGATTTTTAGCTTAATGTTGGAAGTACTAAAAAGCACCTCAGATCCCACCTCATACGACACATCACGTCGTTTGGTGTCAGCATAAGATTTTTGTTTTTGTTGAGCTGCCAACAAATATTTTTTAGCTTCACTAATAACATTACTCATAGTCAAAGCAAAATCTTTTGCAGTCGGGACTTGAGGCCCGCTGATTCTTCTATTCACTGGTGTTGAAGGATGCTGACCCTAATTCAACAGAAAAAGTGTAGTCTTGATGGATTCTTGCCATGAATTATTGTAGGCAAATTCAACCATTGACAAATACTTGTTCTAGTCATCTTGAGAAGGACTCACATAATTCCTAAGCATATCCTCAAGGACTCTATTCAACTTTTCTGTTTGACCATTGGTTTGAGGATGAAAAGATGTAGACATGGCCAATTGAGTGCCTAACAAATAGTGCAACTTTTGCCAAAATCTACCCGTAAATTTTGCATCTCTATTACTGATTATAAGGAAAATATCATGATCCCCACCATTGTCATTAACATCAATGGCGTGATTAAAATCCCCTTGGACATGATCCTTGTTCCATTTTGAGTGTCACAACCTTTTAGAAGCTCCGGACTTACCATCGTCACTCGCATGTTTGGTAGCCATCTCTTTTTCAAAATGCTAGTTCAAATATTGGAATCCTGCTCTGATACCACATGTCGCAACCCTTGCTAGCTCCCTTTAAGTATTTTGGTCGTTTTTTCGATTCTAGTAAGAGTCACGAGCGCTAACCCTTCGCATTCCGTCATGCGAATGGTTAGCTCTCCAATACCGCGGACCTCTTAGTTCATAGGAGGAGGACCAACCCTCATACACTTGCATTCGGGACTCTCTGCTTAATCGGTAACCAATGGTAAGATGTGGACTTCCATTCATGGAAATCCAATCCTAAGTTGATCATCGCGTTGCCGGAGCAACATTACAACAACCCGAACCATACTAGGCAAATATGCCCCCATGTTGGGCCAACGCCCGTGAAGGCCATGCCGTTGGGCCTCGGATGGGTTTGGTCGGCCACACCACCTCATCCATATAAGCCTTTAGGACTCTAGGCATGACCCCTACCCCGCTGTCAAAAACCTTTTGTCTCTCTACCAAGACTTGGGGCCAAGTAAATATTTTTCCTTAGTCATTGGGGCTGGAAGCCCCCAGCAGCTTCAGAACACCATAACTTCTCTGTATGATCTCTGATGCTTTCAAGCAAACACTCCATCATCATCTACGTTTTACGTACATACCGATGAACTCCTCACTTGCCCCATTTGGGCAAGTATTGAGAAAGTTATGCATGTTCAAACCTTGGCAGTCCAGTCCCGGGTATTGCGTACCTCTCCATGAGGAGTGCCCGAAACACCATGGGCACAAAGGGGGACCCCGGAGTGACACCCGGGACTTGTGGCGCCGTTGGTGAGAGGGCCCAAGTGATCTTAGTGTGGGTGAGGGCCCCAGGCGTTGTCAGGTAGAGAGGGTTTCACCTTGGGAAAGCACTGGGCTTTTGGCTGCAACTAGATTTGTTTGTCGAACCGTCGAATCTTATGGTCTTCAAGAGTCTCGGTCTTCAGTTTTTTCAAATCTTCAAACTCTTTTCCGTCGACCTATCATGTTGCGGCTCTAAAAGGGTTAAGGGTAAAGGTAGGGTGATAAGAAACCACGGGCCTCGGACGAGTAAAACATGACATCAGATCACGAGCTGACGTCCGAAAGGTTGGCTCCTTAACTTTCAAACCCACGGTGACCAGCAATCGTGCCTCACCAATGGGAACAACAAAAAACAATCTTGTGGGTCATCAATCCCACTTCATTGTCACAAACATGAAATGGAGCTTTTATGGTTCTCACAAAGCTCGCAACAAGTTTTACGATGCAAAAAAAATCAAATGCGACTAGCCTCCAAATCCGGCTGGGAATCACAGAAAGGACAACGAACCACAAGCCACAACACACTTGAATCTTGAGAAGTCTTCAAGTCTTCAAATCTTCATATGAACACCAAATTGAGCGAATGAAATCTTTACAGAAAGCTAACAATAATTACTACACTTCCTCAAAGTTTCGTTGCAAACAAAAGAACTGTCCGTCTTCTATGGTCGGTCGAAGTCTCAGCCCTTCTTTATAAGAGCCAACAGACTTCCCTCCACTCAAACTAGCACAGCTTTTAATTGCTAACTTCAAATCAAGCAAGTGAGATCACTCTAGAAAAACAACACCATGAAACACAACTTCCCTTTATTTCATTTCAAAATTCTCATAAAATCAACTCACACACCATGAGCTTCAATAAACACCTCCCTTCTCCACAACAAAAACTCCCCCTAAAAACTTCTCTCCTTCCCTTCCATATGAGAGAGACAAAGTCCCCCTCTTATCCTCATCACATGGGCTTCTAATCACCCATTTGTCCAAAAGTAAACTAAGGATAAAACTAGGAGTAAGACTAAGAAAATAAACAAAGAATAAACTAAGAGTAAAACAAAAGATAAGACTAAAAGGGTAAACTAAAAGCAAACAAAAGATAAGACTAGAAGAGTAAACTAATAGTAAACAAGAAGGTAATCTATTTCTATTCCCTTTATTTTCCTTCAAATCAAAGAATCACAATGCAATACTAAATAAGTACACATCTATATAGTGTACGTATTTACATTACGACAGCGTTGGGAATGCCTCCCACCCACGGAGACTAGGAGGCACGAGGGTAAGGCCATAAACTATCCGTAGCTTATGGCGTGCCAATTCTAGAATGCTCAAGAGCACCTCAATCGGAGGTGGGAGCTAGGAGATATGGCAATTTGAGTGTGGCGCTGTCCCGGAACAACGCCCTGGAACATGAGTGGCCTGCGAGTGGCTCTTGGGACTGCCAAGCTTTGAACGGGCCTAACTTCCTCAATACTTGCCCCAAATGGGGCAAGTGAATAGGCCATCGACATCGACGTGAAACGTAGATGACGATGGAGTGTCAATTGTTAGAATCAGGGACCATATGAAGAAGTTATAGGGTTCTGAAGCTGTTGGGGGCTTCCAACCCCAGCGGCTAAGGAAAAATGTCTACTTGGCCCCAAGTGTTGGGAGAGAGATAAAAAATTACTTGACGGTGGAGTAGGGACCCTGCTTAGAGTCCTAGAAGCTTATATGGGTGAGGTGGTGCGGCCGAACCCATCCGAAACCGAACGGCAAGGCCTTAATGGGCATTAGCCCAATGTGAGGGCATAGTTGCCTAGTATGTGTCGGGTTGTTATAGTGTTGCTCCGGCAACGCGATGATCAACATAGGATTGGACTTCCATGGATGAAAGTCCACATCTTAGCAACGGTTACCGATTAAGGGTTGAGTCCCAAAAGAGCAAAGTAGTAGGGTTGGGTCACCCTTATGAACTAAAACGGTCCGCGGTATGGGGAGCTAACCGTTCGCATGGCGGAACGCGAAGGGTTAGCGCTCGTAATCCTTGCTAGAGTTGGAAAAATGGACCGAGTTAGCTAAGGGGAACTAGCAAGGGTTGCGACACCGGGAGCCACTCCCAGATCACTACTGTACCAGGGCGCTGTCCTAGGACAACGCCCTACTCAAATTGCCATATCTTCTAGCTCACACCTCTGATTGAGGTGTTTTTGAGCATTCTAGAATCCAGACGCCATAATATGTGCATAGCCCATGGCCTTATCCTCATGACTCCTAGTCTCCGTAGGTGGGAGGCATTCCCAATGCCCGGGGCCCTCACCCACTCTAGAATCACTTGGGCCCTCTCACCAACGGCGCCACAAGTCCCGGGTGTCACTCCGGGGGCCCCCTTGTGCCCATGGTGTTTCGGGCACTCCTCATGGAGAGGTACGCAACAATCACACCTTGAAATGTTGCCGGTGCATTAGTCAATCCAAAGCTTAAAACTTTAAATAAATAATGGTTGAACGGAGTTCTAAATGCCGTCTTAAGGGCATTCTCATCCAAAATTAGAATTTGATGATAATCTTGTGCTAAATCAATAGACGAAAAAATTTGAGCACCTGCCAATTGACCAAATAAATCATCAATTCTAGGTAAAGGGTATCTATTTTTTATTGTCTACTTATTCAACGCGCGGTAATTGACCACCATTCTCAAAGCTCCATCCTTCTTCTATAAAGAAAGAATGGGAGATCCATGGCAAGGCACTAGGTTCAATCCAACATTTTTCTAAGTACTCTTGTACTTGCCTCTTCATCTCTTCCAATTCTTTTGGACTTAGGCGGTAAATCGGCCTAAAAGGCGGTTTACTACCTTCCTCCAAACGAATGGTATGAGCCATTTCTCTCTCAGGGGGTAGCCCACTTGGCAAACGTTCAAAAACATCTTCGAACTTCTCCAAAAGTGCGGCTAAGCACCATGTGTCAATAAGTTGGGATGGTGTTTCCTCATCATCAACCTTGGTCAATTGGAATAAAATGGGCGTGGCCCGTTTTCTTATTGCCCTCTTAAACTGCATTGCCAATAGGCATTTGTTGAGAATTTAGGTGCCCAATGCATCAAAGGATTGGCTTGCAACGAAATTTTTCGCTTGTCCTTTTGAATGACACATGTTTTGAATTCATAATCCACATGTGTCTTATACTTGTTCAACCAATCATCACCAAGTATCAAATATGTACCGTTACTAAGTTTTGTAACCACGCACGTTAGGTGACCATAATATTGTTGAACTTTGACACGCAACTTGACATATCCTTCACCTTGAACTTCCTCTCCATTTTCCAATTGCAAAACACTAGAATCCTTAACATATTGCAATCCAAAATTGTCAAGATAGCTAGAATTAACAAAACAATCAGTGGCCGCAGTGTCCGATATCACATGAGCATTAAGTCCCGAAACTTGACCCAAAAATTGCATTGCAAGTCTCCTAGTCCCACCAAAAATATTCAATTTTTTTGGCCTAGGTGCATCATAATAAACTTGCAATGTAAGGGGTTTGTTGCTTAAGTAACAATTACAATCCTTTCAAGGCCTTCTTTACAAACATAGTCTTGTGTTTTTCAATCAAAAAGCAAGCTCTTGTATTAAAATAATGCAACCTTTTACCTTCTCTATAAGCCAATGGAAATCTTTCCATCATGAGAGAAGTCAAATCCACAAACATACATTTGCCATAGATTTCCGAGTGAAAATCCATCAAAAAATGAAGTGAGCGTTTACATGGAATAAAAAGTGTTTTCTCTTTATTATCTGGATATGTACAAATGAGAAATTCAAAAGAATGCTCTATCTTGGCCTCTATCAAAGAGCTATCAATAAAACTAACACATTGTTCTTCTTTACCAACAGGGAGCCCACTAGTCAACTGTTGGTGATTCAAAAATCCTTCTTGGTTTTGAACTTCGATTCTCAGAAGGTGCTCCACCATCCTTCTTCTCCCCGTGCAGTATTTGGCTTGGTGCCCTTTCTGTTCGCAAATGAAACATTTTCCTTCACGACAAAGTGCATTTGCCTTTTAGAAATCCAATGATTTCCCATTGGACAAAGTCATGGCCTTGCCACGTGCCTTGTCCTTGCGGATAGGACCACTAAACTTAGATGGGATCTTCCGCATTTCTTTGGGGCATGATTGCTCAATGGTGGCGTCCATTGCTACCGTGTAGGTAAGCAATAGCTTAAAGTCCTCCCAACGGCCACCCTCGTTGAAGGGGTCAACAACAACTTGCTCGCGGATTTCTGGTTTTAATCCACGGACAAAGCGATCAATTTTGTCGCCCACGCTCAACTCTAAGTTTGTAATTTGTGCACAAAAGAGTTGGAACTCAGTGGCATAAGCTTCCACCGACCTATTTTGTATCAAATTCCATAACTTATTTCAAGCAACTTGCTCGGGAAGGACATTCACATAAGCCCGAATTAATGTTTGGCGGAATTTTTTTCCAGAAACGGCTATCTTGCCTAACAACCTTGTGATACCGATTTTTGGTCCAGTAGTAAACATTTTTTAACTTTGATGAAATGTGAACCCAAATGTAAGTTAAAATGTAGAATGAACACCGAAATAGGTGATCAGTGACTAGTTAGCGGAAATGAGTAAGAGGTAGTTTTATTTTGCTCATCTCAAACCAAATCTCAGGAGAGGAAGAGTCGTTTGGGCAGGACTATAGTCATGTGATTATTTTGAAGAGACTTACGAGATCTGGCTACGGAGAGATGTGGCAGTTGAAGAAGTTAGTTCCTGTGATATAGTCAAGAAGGAAGGGGAAGATAGGGCAGTTCCTCTCGAGAAGAGAATCTCCCTCGCTCCAGTATTTTGAATGTCCATAGCGTGGTTTTTTTTTCCGGGTGTGAAGCCCTTTCAAGGCGTATCAGATTTCTCTTCTAGATATAAAGAGTATTACCAATTACTATCTTTAAGTCTCATTGTTGGTTTGATTGTATCATTCGTGAAGCCCTTTATGTGAATGTCTCATTTAATATAATAAAGAGTGTGTGTGCATGCCTGAGAGAATTGGAATTCTTTTAGAGAAGAGAGATATTCTTCGTAGTTGTTTGGAATGAAGTGAATTCAATGGATAATCCAAGAAGATTCAAGATATAGATAGTCATCGTGTGTGCAGATTCGGAGTCCCCTTTTGTGAAGAGAATAGATTCCCTGGGACTTAACATTATCTGTCTCACATTAATAACTGGGTGTGAAATCCGTTGTTTCTGTGAAATTACTTGTTGCAACCCTCACGTGGTTATGACCATTGTCTCAGTATTACTGGGTGGAATAATGGACATATCAAATTGTTGTCGTGTGTGATGTTCTATCATTGTCTTGAGTGTTATGGATTGCCCATCATCATGCAAATCCATTGTCTGTGGAATATTAGGTGCGTAAATTCTTGCATGTGTAGTTTCGAAGAGTGTGTTATTCCTGTGAAAGGAGGAGAGAAGAGATTGGATTCTTTGTAAGTGACAATTTGCTGGGACCATAGTCTCACACAATATCAGGGTGTGAAGCCCGTTTCCCTTGGTGTGAAGCCCGTTTCCCTTGGTGTGAGCCCAAAAGGGTGCCCACATTTAGTCTTAGACCCTTGAAACGTTAGTTGATGCACTTTGAAGTAGCATGTTACTTCACAAAAATATAAAAAGAGTGAAATGTTAGTCTTAGAAGTACCATGTTGTAAGAGGCTAGGATGTGAGTTGTTATTGTGTTTTTACCTTCGGAAGGATTTGAGTGAATGAGGATAGGTAAGGAGAACTTGGATTGAGTAGTTAGTGAGTAGGCTAGTACAAATGGATGGAGACAACCAAAGTGACTCAAGAGGCAAGTGCATTCGAATTGGGATGAATGGAGGATCACATGGGGCGCACAAGTGGACCACCTCATCATGGCCACTTAATGGGGAAGGTCCAAGGAAGAATGCAAGGTGGAGGATAAGCAAATTCTCAAAGCACCAATCAAATCACGAGTTAAGCATCGTGGTTTGAATTAAGTGGTGAGCAACGATTTGGGAAAGTAAGGGGAGAAAGTTATGGCGGCGGAAAGCGAAGGAGGCTAAGTTTGGGTTGAAGCATCCCAAGTTTGGTAAAGTGTGGTAGGTAGAAAGCCAAGGCTAGTTAAATGTTCGAATTATGATCCTTGTTGATCATTTGAGGGAGGAAGGCTTAGAAGATAGGATTGGCGCCTACTAAGTAGGAGGAAATCTCAAGGGCTTATCGTGAGCCTTGAGGGTGCTCACCCCCTCAAGCTTACTATATAATCCCTCATTCTTCCCTCACTCATCCTCTCTTTCCTTCGTGCTCCTTAAGCACCCCACGGGTTATAAGTGTGGGTGTGTGGGAAGCAAGATAGGAGCACATGTGTGTGCTTAGTTTTTAGTTTGAGAGCCAAGGCTTGTTAGCCTTGAAGAGGGCTTGACCTCTTGGTAGAATTAGTGTTGACGTGAAGGATTTTAAAGTTAATTCATGATTCCAATTTGTGGTACTTAAAGTTCATGTTTTGAATACACGTGGTTGCAAGTTCCATGTTTAAGAGTTGAGCACTTGAGGTTGTGATGAGTGCAAAAATATACTTGTGTGGATTAGTTAGTCTTAGTGAAGTTAGGAAATTCTCTCTCCCCCTCTCCTCTCTAGGATTTTAGGATTTTAGGATTAGAGAAGAATTGTGTGATTAGAAAGGGGTTGTTAGTAGAATTAGGAAAATTAGGTAGGAAGATTAGTTAAGGGCTTGAATAATTAGTGAGGTAGTTGGGGATTACAACTACAAAGTTGTGGGTTCATGAAGGAGCTGGGTTTATGAAGGAGCTGGGTTTGTTTAGTTAGAAAGTAAAGAGCTGGGTTTATGAAGGACCTGGGTTTGTTTAGTTAGAAGCTAAGAAGTTGGGTTTATGAAGGAGCTGGGTTTATGAAGGAGCTGGGTTTATAAAGGAGCTGGGTTTGTTTAGTTAGAAGCTAAGGAGTTGGGTTCATGAAGGAGTTGGGTTTATGAAGGAGCTAGGTTTATGTAATTAGAAAGTAAAGAGATGGGTTCATGAAGGAGCTTAGTAGATAGCCTACTTAATTAGCTCATAGACAAGTAGTTAGTTACATTATGCTAGTTAGTGTTATGTGTGGCTTTCACAAGTAAATGTATTTGAGATTGACTATAGAGAATAGTGTTTTTTAACACTTGCATCCTCTCTTTAAAAATAAATCACGTGCACAAATTAATGGAGAATGTGGAGCACTCTCGCGATGGCAAGACAAAGGAAGCAAAGACCAAAGGTGCGAGGGAGAGATTGACATAAGTCACATAAGTATTTCTTAATACTTAAAGGCTTATGTACGGTATGGAGACACCAAGTGAGACCTCTTATAGTAGCGATACGGAATACACAAGTGATAGTTCAAGTGGTAGTATAGAGTCAACGGCACGGACTCCATTTAGGAGAGGGATATCCTTAAGGGCTTGTGTAGCTAAAGCGGCCGGATGGACGTTAGAAGCAAACAAAGACAAAATAGCACCCGAGCATAAGGAGGTTAAAATAACATAGTTAACTTGTGCATTCTCCACATACGTATTGAAATCGTACATTGAGTTGTTAAAAGTGAATTCCAGTTAAATCCAAGACCACTTGAAGGGTGAACCTTGCACTATGGACTCATCCAAGTCCAAATCCAATACCGCGGAGGAATGTGAGCCCAAACCCACTACTCGGACTACGGACGCTTAAGGGTGGGGGGTTTGCCCTCACATAATTGGTGCGTCTGCCGGGAGCGAAGCGGAAGGTAGTTACAAGACTTGGAGGCGACTAGGAGACTTGGAGGCAACTAGGAAAAATTGGAGACACAAACTTGAGAGAAGGGAAGGAGCACCCGAAACTCGGTAAGTATTCTCTCTTTGGGTTACATTTGAATTCATTGTATTTCAACTATTCCTTGGAATGAATTGCATTGTCAATTACGCAAATTCATTTTTGAGGAAGGAGCGCGGCGAAGGTACGTCCTCAACCTTTTTGGGGATTTGCTAAGAACTTAAAAGGAACCTATAACCGAGTAGCTCATTAAAACATTAGAGGGTAAATTCACCTTAGGACATTGAACTTTGACACTCACCTCGGGGTGAGTCTCAAAGTTTTGGGAGTTGTCATTTCATGCTCTAGATTAAATTAATATTTCACAAAGTTTATGGTGTTGTTACATTGAGTCACGATTGAGGGGAGTGCTAACTCACAGGGGGATGCGATTGCTCAAGGTATGTTTATTTCTTCAAAGTGAACTCATTAACTAATTAAGGAATGCCTTTTGTACTCGTGATTGTTGTTATCCGTTGTAGAGGGTAATTCCCGAATTGTGGATGGTGTGAGAAGTTGAAGGGTGAAGCCTCGACTTTTAACATAATCTACTCGGAAGGTCACCCCCTCACAATCGGTATTGTGGTGAGTGTTAATTTGCGGGAAGGTGCGGAGGTGATGCTCCGACTTAACCAAAAAATTAACATGAACATGCCTATCCCCTATTGGGATTCTTTCACCTAAGTGGGCTTGCAGGTTCTTTTCCTCACCTCCTAAAAAAATTATAACCACACCAAGACAAGTGAAAATATTAAGAGGGGAATTGCTAGGATTATGTGTGGTCAAGTGAGGGTCGATCGATTCTTATGGAATGCAAGGTAGGACTCGCTCACAAAAACCAAGTTTGATAGTAGGACTAGAGAAATCTACTCGAAAGAGGCGGTCCTCTAAAATCAGTGATAGATTAGAACAAGATAATGTTAGAATAGAGAGTTGTTTGAACGTCGAACCTAGGACTAGGTCAATTCTAGACACCTTAGAACTTGGAGCTCAACTTGAAGAGGAGATCACTCCCTCCAAATTGAGTGGTGAAACTTCTTCGGAAAATTACACACTTAGAGAAGAATTCCCGGTAGAAGTTGATAGGGGATTGTTGAATAGTTCACCGGTCACCATGGCCGAGGAACGGGGGATGGATCCACCACCCATACCCCCAATTCCGCCCATACCTCCTATACCTCCAATAGACCCATTGGTTAGGCCAAGAGGCCTACCAATTGTGGTTCCACAAAATTTAGCGGCGATGGATATGCCATCTCATCTCCCTAAATTTTATGGGACCAAGGATGAGGACCCCTCTCGGCACATGGAACGGTATATCGAACGGTTGGCTAGCTTCCTCATAACCGACCCGGGTTATTGGTTAGTGTGGTTTCCTACCACTCTAGAGGGGGAAGCCTATGAATGGTATCGGGATCATGCCGAGGGACATTTTAGGGGATGGGAACAATTACAAAGGGAGTTTCTTAACGAATTTAGGCCGGAAGTGGGTCAAAGTACCGCATTAAGGGCATTGTCGTCATTGAAGCAAGGAAGGGAGGAAGAAATTTCGGCTTACATTAGGAGGTTTGATTTAGTGTGCACTAGATTTGTGGGTACCATGCTCAACGACGACACGCTAAAGCAATTTTTCATTCAAGGGTTTTTTAAGTCCGGAACTATTAGGGGTGTTCTAGAAAGGAATCCCTTGACCTTGGCGGATGCCAAGCGTGCGGCTAGAGATATTGAAAACTTGGATAAAGATCACGAAAGGCTATGGAGAAGGGAGGATGAATTGATCCCACAATTCATCCCCATACGCCCTAGGGTGGTAGCGGTAGAACCCGCTAAGTATGAGAACCAAATTCCATATGCCATTGTGGACACCGGCCCCCGACCTTTAGCGGTTAGGGAACCGGCACCTCTTTTGGCACTACCGGCCCCTAGAACGGATCCACACTTGGAGGAGGTTGAGAGAAGACTAGGTGCTAGCCAACTAGGATTCCAAGAGGCTATGATAAAACAAATGCAAAGCCTCACGAATCAAATGTCATTAATGATCCGGAGTCAACAACCGGGGCCTCCACCCCCGGTTGAGTCGGGTAGGCATTCTTCCGGATTATGGTGTGTCCAATGTGGCCAACCGGGCCACACGCGTCAATTTTGTAGAAGTGGACAAAACCGTGACCAAAGAGGAAACGGTAACCCACCTCAACAAAATCAACGAGGTCAAGCGCCACCTCACTATGGAAATGGAAGCAATAGAGGACCACAACCTAGAGGGCAAGGTGGCCAAAATTTAGAGAAGAAGGAATTTCATCCCTTTTGTGGAAGGTGGCACGCTCAAGGACAATGTTGGTCCGAAGGTCAAGAGTTTAATTGTAGCAATTGTGGAGGAAGTCATCCCTCGGATACGTGTCGCCAACCGGACAAAATAATTAATGTCCCTTACCCGGTGGCTAATCCACAACAACAAGCAAGGGATAATATGCGAGGTGCTAGGCCACAAGGAGTACCGGCCAATGAACTTAGGCCACCTAACTTATACTATGACCATAGTAATGCTAGGCAAACTTTTCATCCACCGGCGGGCTTGCAAACTACAACCGGTTACATTCCAATACAAAATAGACAAGGAGTTCCACCTAATGGTAGTAACGGGAGACAAGCGCCTCCAACGGATCCGGGACCATCTAACTCCCAAGATGTTAGGTTCATGGATGGAGTGTTGGAGGCCACATGTGATGACATGCTTCCTCTCCCAACGAGAATTGGAGAGGAGCAAAGTCAATGGCCTCCTCACACCAATGCTATTACATATGAGTTAGTGAAGGGTAAGGGTGTGGTTGAAGAAGCACCTGCACTAGCGGTAACTACTAGGGCTAGGAGAGGGGATGCCCCGTTGGAGGTAGGAATAGGAGAGCAAGGAAATTACTCTTCGGATGAAGAGATTAATCTCTCCGAGTTGGATAGGGTAGCTAGAAGAGCTACTAAGGATGTGGAGAGGGAAAATATAATTTTACAAGATAGGGAGAGGACTAATGCGGTACATGACTTGGATAATAGCGATGTGGGTGAATGGGAAGGACCGGGGGTTCCCGTAGACGAATTCGACGTAGTGGGTAATTCTAAGGTGGAAAGATCTACCGGGTACGACTTGTGGGCGGACCTTAGTACACTCAAGGCGGATATTACTTTCGGCCAACTATTGGAAATTTCACCCACGGCAAGGAAAACATTAAAGGAGGGAATGCCGGTACACAAGAGGATGAGGAAGGTGAAAGCTAAAATAGCCGCTAGGATCCAATCACAAGGTGGAAGAGACGTGAAAGCTATAGAAATAGAAGTTGTTATAGTAGATAAGGTGGTTCCTAATGTGCTAGTCGACGGAGGGAGTAGTCTAAATATACTACCGGAGGATACTATGAAAAAATTGGGACTTGGACTCACGGGGCCTTCACCTTTGGTCATAAATATGGCAAATCAAAGTTCGACTACGCCTTTGGGGATGATCAAGGATTGTAGAATGACTACGGGAGGCGAGGAGTACTTGGTCACCTTCCATGTCATTAAAATGCACTCCAACAAGGACACCTTCCCCATTTTGCTAGGTAGGCCTTGGTTGCGGATGGCGAATGCTATGGTCAATTGGGGTGGACCTAAACCATCCATCACTTATGGTCCGGAGGGTAATAGGGTCATAGTGTCCATTGGTTCATTAGAAGGATGGATGAAGAAGGAGATGTATTTGCCATTGGAGAAGGAAATTGATGACTTAAACGAGAATGAGATTGGCAAGGCATTGGTGGGAGTCGTCCATCCCGAAGGTCAAAGGGTTGTTATAGATTCGGGCTCGGGAAGTCTAGGTCCTAATTTTTACAATTATGGGGATAATGGGGATTATGCCCAATGGCTAAGGGAGTACCCCGAGTCCGAGGTTGATGTAATGGTTACATTTCACCAAGTAGGCTTAGGGAGTGAATTTCCTAGTGTTAGTTTAGGAGAGGGCTCATTGTTGGAGCCATGTGAGGTGCTCACCAAGGAAGAGTGGGTTAGCGGTGGGTTAACACCTTGGGTAGATGACTTGGAAGAGGGTGAGGTTAGTTTAATTCATGTAGATGGGACTCAAGAGGAGGATGTGATTATTGAGTCATCGAAATTGGAGGAGCCTTTACATTTCAAGACCACGTCTACGGGGATAGTTGTAGGTCAAGATGTGAAAGATTACCCCAATGTGCCTTCCGATTGGTATCGGAACAAAGAGGAACAAGCACATGTGTCGGAAGCGGATTGGCGGTACGTGGATGTGAAATTAAAGAATGGAAAAACCCGACAAATGAAGATGGGTTCCAAATTGGGGGAGAAAGAGGTTAGGGAGTATAGCAATTTGGTGGATGAGTTTAGTGATACTTTTGCATGGTCCTACGATGAGCTTAAGGGAATTCCTAGGGAAATGGTAGAGCACCGGATTCCTTTAATTCCGGGGGCGAGGCCAATTAGACAAAAGGAGAGGAGGATGAATCCTCAATTGCAATTGTTGGTGAAAGCGGAATTGGAAAGGTTATTGAAGGCCGGGTTTATCAAGCCGGTGGAAATCACGGATTGGGTTTCTCCTATGGTCTTAGTAAAGAAAAAAAATGGGAAATTAAGGGTTTGTGTCGACTATAGGAAATTGAATTCGTGCACACAAAAGGATCACTTCCCCTTACCTTTTATCACCTTGTTGCTTGAGGAGGTTGGAGGTCATTCGCGATATACCTTTATGGATGGGTATGCGGGTTATAATCAAATTTCCATAGCCCTCCAAGATATCCATAAAACGGCTTTTACTACACCTTGGGGTACTTTTGTGTGGGTAGTGATGCCATTTGGGTTATGTAATGCCCCGGCTACTTTCCAACGATTAGTAATGTATATCTTCACCGACTTGTTGTTCAAATCCATGACCGTCTTTGTGGACGATTTTAGCACACAAAGTAATGTGGACGATCACCTACATTGTGTTAGGGAGGCATTGGTTAGGTGTAGGAAGATGAGGTTAGCATTGAACCCGGATAAGACATTTTTGGGAGTGAATAAGGGAGTGTTGTTGGGTTATGTTGTTAGTGAGAAAGGTAGAGAACCCGATCCGGATAAGATTGCGGCCATAAGCGACTTGGCAACTCCAACCAATTCCAAGGGGATCTCTAAGTTGTTAGGACATGTGGGATGGTACCGGGAACTTATTCCTAATTTTTCAAAGATAGCGGTGCCCATTACCCATTTGCTCAAAAAGGATGTCAAATTCGAGTGGACGGATGCTTGTCAAAAAGCCTTTGAGGAATTGCGGGATAGGTTGAGCACCTATCCGGTGTTGATACCACCCAATTGGGGTAAACCTTTTCACGTCTATTGTGATGCTAGTAATGTGGCAATAGGGAGTGCGCTTTGTCAAGCAACGGGAGAAAAAGAGAAGGATCAACCTATAGCTTATGCGAGTAAGCAATTGACCCCCGCCGAAAGAAACTACTCTACAACGGAGAGGGAGTGCCTAGCCATGGTGTTTTCCGTTAAAAAGTTTAGGCATTACCTCATGTGCAACCCGGTTGTATTTTTTGTTGACCACATGGCTATCAAGTATCTAGTTAACAAGGCGGAGTTAAGTGGTAGGTTAGCTAGGTGGGTTTTGTTATTAGAAGAATTCGACTACACGGTGGAATATAAACCGGGTCGTATGCATTTACAAGCGGACCACTTGTCTAGGTTGTCGGAGGAGATAGGAAAAAATCCGGTAAATGATATGTTAGTAGATGATAGCCTCTTTGTGGTCACTTCTACACCGGAGTGGTATGCGGGCATAGTGGAATTTCTAACAACCCACAAGTTGCCCAAAGAGTGGACAAAAGAAGAGAGAAGGAAGGTGAGGGTAAATAGTAGGCAATTTGTTGTAGTGGGCCATAGGTTGTTTAGAAGGGGGTCCGATGGTATTTTACGACGATGCGTGTCAAAAACGGAGGTTGAAGCGATTTTAATCGCTTGCCACGATAGCGCTTGCGGCGGTCACTTCTCGGGTCAACTCACCGGGCAAAAAATACTTAGAGCGGGCTACTTTTGGCCTACACTATTTAAGGACGCCCATGACTATGTAAGGAAATGCGACGCTTGCCAACGGTATGCCCGAAACGACCTTAGAATGGAGATGCCTTTACATGTATCATTACCCTTAATTCCTTTCGAAAAATGGGGCATCGACTATGTGGGTGAGGTCCATCCCCAATCTTCAAAAGGAATGAAATATATTGTGGTGGCAACCGAGTACCTCACCAAGTGGGCGGAAGCCAAAGCGGTGAAGACCGACACGGCGGAACACGCGGCAACATTTATGTACGAAAACATAATTTCGCGGTTCGGGGTGTCGAAGATCCTAGTAAGCGATAGGGGTACTCACTTTTTGAATGACTTGATTCGAGAGATGACAGAGAAATTTAAAATTGATCACCGGAAGACTACTCCCTACCACCCACAAACCAATGGACAAACGGAAAGGGTTAACGGAATTTTGGTGAGTATACTACGCAAGACGGTTATAGACTCGAAGCGGGATTGGGATACGAAACTAACGGCGGCACTTTGGGCATACCGTACAACCTATAAGGTAACTACGCGTGCTACACCATTTTCCTTAGTCTATGGTCTTGAAGCGACACTACCAATCGAATATGAAGTCGAGTCACTTAGGGTGGCCGTGAGTACGAGACTTACCGAAAGTCAATCCTTACGAAATCGACTAACCGATTTGGAAGCACTTGACGAAGGGAGGAGAATGGCGGCTCAACATATTGAGGCAATCCAAAGAAGGAGAAAGATTACTTTCGACAAACGACATAAGAGAAGGGCCCTAACACCGGGAATGATGGTCATGATTCAAGACGCACGAAAGCTTGAATTTCCGGCGAAATTCGATGCAATATGGTTAGGACCTTACCTTGTCTATGAGGTCTTTCCTAATAATTCAATTCAATTGGAAACGTTGAATGGTGAGCTCTTTCCTACCCGTACATCGGGAAGTAGATGTAAGGAGTACCGAGCTTGACTAGGCAACTTACCCTTGGAGCAAGAGATGTTTGGATTCATCCCCCGATGGTCGCCAATTATGTGAGCCCAAAAGGGTGCCCACATTTAGTCTTAGACCCTTGAAACGTTAGTTGATGCACTTTGAAGTAGCATGTTACTTCACAAAAATATAAAAAGAGTGAAATGTTAGTCTTAGAAGTACCATGTTGTAAGAGGCTAGGATGTGAGTTGTTATTGTGTTTTTACCTTCGGAAGGATTTGAGTGAATGAGGATAGGTAAGGAGAACTTGGATTGAGTAGTTAGTGAGTAGGCTAGTACAAATGGATGGAGACAACCAAAGTGACTCAAGAGGCAAGTGCATTCGAATTGGGATGAATGGAGGATCACATGGGGCGCACAAGTGGACCACCTCATCATGGCCACTTAATGGGGAAGGTCCAAGGAAGAATGCAAGGTGGAGGATAAGCAAATTCTCAAAGCACCAATCAAATCACGAGTTAAGCATCGTGGTTTGAATTAAGTGGTGAGCAACGATTTGGGAAAGTAAGGGGAGAAAGTTATGGCGGCGGAAAGCGAAGGAGGCTAAGTTTGGGTTGAAGCATCCCAAGTTTGGTAAAGTGTGGTAGGTAGAAAGCCAAGGCTAGTTAAATGTTCGAATTATGATCCTTGTTGATCATTTGAGGGAGGAAGGCTTAGAAGATAGGATTGGCGCCTACTAAGTAGGAGGAAATCTCAAGGGCTTATCGTGAGCCTTGAGGGTGCTCACCCCCTCAAGCTTACTATATAATCCCTCATTCTTCCCTCACTCATCCTCTCTTTCCTTCGTGCTCCTTAAGCACCCCACGGGTTATAAGTGTGGGTGTGTGGGAAGCAAGATAGGAGCACATGTGTGTGCTTAGTTTTTAGTTTGAGAGCCAAGGCTTGTTAGCCTTGAAGAGGGCTTGACCTCTTGGTAGAATTAGTGTTGACGTGAAGGATTTTAAAGTTAATTCATGATTCCAATTTGTGGTACTTAAAGTTCATGTTTTGAATACACGTGGTTGCAAGTTCCATGTTTAAGAGTTGAGCACTTGAGGTTGTGATGAGTGCAAAAATATACTTGTGTGGATTAGTTAGTCTTAGTGAAGTTAGGAAATTCTCTCTCCCCCTCTCCTCTCTAGGATTTTAGGATTTTAGGATTAGAGAAGAATTGTGTGATTAGAAAGGGGTTGTTAGTAGAATTAGGAAAATTAGGTAGGAAGATTAGTTAAGGGCTTGAATAATTAGTGAGGTAGTTGGGGATTACAACTACAAAGTTGTGGGTTCATGAAGGAGCTGGGTTTATGAAGGAGCTGGGTTTGTTTAGTTAGAAAGTAAAGAGCTGGGTTTATGAAGGACCTGGGTTTGTTTAGTTAGAAGCTAAGAAGTTGGGTTTATGAAGGAGCTGGGTTTATGAAGGAGCTGGGTTTATAAAGGAGCTGGGTTTGTTTAGTTAGAAGCTAAGGAGTTGGGTTCATGAAGGAGTTGGGTTTATGAAGGAGCTAGGTTTATGTAATTAGAAAGTAAAGAGATGGGTTCATGAAGGAGCTTAGTAGATAGCCTACTTAATTAGCTCATAGACAAGTAGTTAGTTACATTATGCTAGTTAGTGTTATGTGTGGCTTTCACAAGTAAATGTATTTGAGATTGACTATAGAGAATAGTGTTTTTTAACACTTGCATCCTCTCTTTAAAAATAAACCACGTGCACAAATTAATGGAGAATGTGGAGCACTCTCGCGATGGCAAGACAAAGGAAGCAAAGACCAAAGGTGCGAGGGAGAGATTGACATAAGTCACATAAGTATTTCTTAATACTTAAAGGCTTATGTACGGTATGGAGACACCAAGTGAGACCTCTTATAGTAGCGATACGGAATACACAAGTGATAGTTCAAGTGGTAGTATAGAGTCAACGGCACGGACTCCATTTAGGAGAGGGATATCCTTAAGGGCTTGTGTAGCTAAAGCGGCCGGATGGACGTTAGAAGCAAACAAAGACAAAATAGCACCCGAGCATAAGGAGGTTAAAATAACATAGTTAACTTGTGCATTCTCCACATACGTATTGAAATCGTACATTGAGTTGTTAAAAGTGAATTCCAGTTAAATCCAAGACCACTTGAAGGGTGAACCTTGCACTATGGACTCATCCAAGTCCAAATCCAATACCGCGGAGGAATGTGAGCCCAAACCCACTACTCGGACTACGGACGCTTAAGGGTGGGGGGTTTGCCCTCACACTTGGTAATCTCCACCCCTCGGGAAGAGGGTATGTCGACTGCTCCGTTCATAAGAAGCGATTGCCATTGAGGAGAAATTACAATGTAATGAGCCTTACAGGATGAAGGGATCTTTTTGAATGAGAAACTACATATGTTTAATGACCCCTGTGTGTGATCATGATCTCTGGCGTAGTGTGTGCGCAAGGAGATGAAATCCCTGAGTGAACTGCGAGTCAGTCTGGAGGCAGGATTACCCTGTTGATGTATGGGATTAATTCGTCAAGAGAAATTCGACCAATTCCCTGCCCCGGGAAAATATGGGGTAAAATTAGTCAATATCCTAGTGTTTCCAAGTTCAACCGGACACACGACGGGATCTTTCGGTTTTTCCATACCTGTTAAATTACCCTGTATTCCACGGAGTCCTCTAAGATGATCAGCAATGCACCCGATGCCTTGAATTTTAATTGGGAATATGTCAACCTTAACTAGGTTATCTATCATCTGTGACCGGATTTTCCCATTCCACGGACCAGATATGTCCACTTTTGCCGATTACCGCATTTGGTGATTTCATGAAGTGGGTGCGAAGCCCTGTCATTAATCAAGGGCGTAGTTGTTGCCGAGTTGAATCAAAGCACGATTAATATAGTGCCCGATACGAACCCTGGGAGGGAAGAGAAGCCAGAGAGGACAAAGTGTCTGGTTGTGGGAAGTGTGACGTGTTAGGAGGAAGCTGGGGCCAATGTCCCATATCGTTTGGGGCCCGGCTCAAGAGTAAGGATAAAAGGAGAAGGAGTCAGCTCCATGTTCGAGAACTTGATGTTGACTTGGAACTTGTGACTGGCGACTGATTACTAAGACTATGGCCCACTCTGTGAGAGTCGTTATTTGGAACTTGGAACTCGTTACTGTTATTGGTTACTAGTGATTGTTATTGGGCACTTAGACTATGGCCGACCCTCGCTAGACTATGGACTCGTGATTTAGACTCGCTCGCTTAGTTCCGGTTCGGTTCGCTTAGGGTCGGATACTCGGTTCCCGTTACTCGTAACTAGACTTTTGCAAGTTATAATGATTCATTTTAATGCATTAAGTTCAATATGATTTTGTTAAGTCCAAAGGGATAAAAAGTGATTGACTGTCACAATATTAATTCAAATAAATTAACTTAAAAGCTTGAGGGGTAAGAGGGTAATATGTGGTAGACATATACTAACTTGTGGTATGGCCTATGGTCACTGGATACTTAAAGAAGAGACTATGGACTAAATCAAGGTGCCTTGGCCTTGGGGTTGTGAGATTATGGCCCACTCAAAAGACTATTGTTGAGTTGTGACTCTCTGCATTAAATCATAATAATAAGAGAATCAATATTGTAGAGGGATGGCTGCGAGGGAGAGACTGAGCAATTACATGTACAGAATTGAATGACCCCTATCCCCAAACTTACCCCTTAATAAGTTCTATTACTACCCTAAAGCGTGTTTTTTATGTGTCTATCATCCTAAACTCATTCCCGATCCATTGTGATCTATCAATTCACCTAATAGTGACATCTAGAGTTACATCTGACACTCGTTTGGTCTTCCCTGTGTGGTTTTCTTAATTGAAACCCAAACCGAAAAACTATCTACAAACCTCAAGCTCTTTGGCAAGAGTTTGCCAATGTTGGGCCACGTGTAGCTCAAGGTAAGTCCAAGCAACTTGAATTTTTTCCTCTTCAGCAACTTGACCTGCGGTCAAGTAGCGCTCCATACAATCTAACCACTATAAGATATTGTATCCCGGCTTGTCCTTAAAGCGCTCGGGTTCCATCAACTTAATGTGTTGGGTAGAGGCCCCTTGGGCATTCCCACCTTGCGTTCTCAAGGTATGCAATTGTTCTTCCAATAAAGTCCGCTCGATAGTTTCATTACCGAGTAAATTATCCAATCAATTTACCTCTCGTAAGATAGGACCCAATCTTTCATCTACATGCCTCGCAACCCGCCCTTGAAGCTCATTGACGGGTTCTACACTAGCCATTTGCTCTAAATTTTGCAACTTTGTGGAGGAAGTTTTGATTGAGAATTCAACCCATACAAAGTTCAAAACAATAAGTGACTTTCAATGGAATCTCATTCACGCCGAGATTGGTTAAAGCTCTGATACCAATATAACAAGCTAGCCTAACTTGAACTACTAAGAACTAATATAACAAGTTAGCCTAGCTTGAACTACTAAGAACTAATATAACAAGCTAGCCTAGCTTGAACTACTAAGAACTAATATAACAAGCTAACCTAGCTGGAATTACTGAGAACTCTCTCTCTAGATAACCATGAGGAAGAGAAGTGTCTTGTAGCATGAACCACCCCACCATAGTGCCATGAGGAAGATAGCCCCTTGCCATACAAACCTTCCTCATGCAAAGTGCTTACCCTCATGCCACTTTTCAAAGTTAAGAGGAGTTGTCACTAGTTAACTCTCACTAGTTGGATCGCCACCAATCCTTACGGCTAAGGCTCTTTGATAGCCTTGCTCACACTACTAGTGGTACTATGGCTCCATAATAGCCTTGTTCATACTACTAGCGCGTTACACCATACACCCGGTCTAGTGAGCTTGGAGACCTTCTCCAAAATCATATGCCCGGCATGCATAACTTGGCTAGTACCAGTGAACCATTCATCCTCATCATTTGACGAAAAATCAAATCTCTACATGGCAACCTCCCAAGGGTCAAAGTCCCTCATGTGACAATCCCATTTGTGTTTTGACTTTTTGAGGCCTTTTCAATGAATCTCCTTGGCCTTTTCATAAAGAAAATTGTTCCCAACCAGAGACATATCATTGATCCACCAGATGTGAGTGTCAAGAACACCGAAGAGGTCTATGGAGGCAACTAGACTAAATTATGAACCATGAGATGTCAAGTCTTTGATAACGTAACCCCATGCTTAAAAAAACCATAGTGTGGTGTTTTCTCAAAGAGAACCATTCAACACTAACACCCCATCTACCCCCTCAATGCGGATTGTACATGTAGCAAGCCTATACCTAGGGAGCACTTGACAATTAGAGGAGCCATGTTCCATGGCGTAGACAATCCATTTGCATAGAAGACTAGCTTTGGCCACATCAAGATCGAATAACCCAAGGTCACCGTCCCGCCATCGTATTGTTCATTAACACAACAATTGGCCCACACAACCCTGGTACAAAAAACTTGCTCCTTGCTAGACCACATGTTATTCCTAATGATCCCTTTAATTTTTTTTAATAATTTTGGAGGATCCACCCCAAACTGTGATAAAGAACCAAAGCATGGAAAAGGAGCGCATGATTATCAATGACAATCAAGCCTGCAAGTATAAGTTTCATAGTGCACCAACAATCAAGTTTCACACCACGTACGTACTCACGTGAGTGTAAACAACAACAATATTTGAGACATTACTGTACATAGTATACATAAGGGGGAGGTATCATTTTTTTTCTCGTGCATACAAATAAATAGGTTGTATATAACTCCAAAGTAGAGGTTGATGTACAAAAGAGGGTCCTTAGATTTAGAGAAAAAGGATAGCAAATATGCTAGTTTCATCCAATTTTTTGTTCTTAGTCATGATTGTCATTTGGTTATCATCCCCAATGACAACTGGGTCCATTCTTGTTAGGGTCTGCTTATGTGTTCTAGGTTCTTCCAAATTGCTCTTCAAGCACCCTTCGGCCTTCCTTCAACAACGCTCTCTAGATTGCGCCCTTGCCATGGAAGACCATTTAAATATACAAAGCCTTGACTACCAAGACTTGGTATATTGGAAGGGTTTATAAATCGCACCGAAAATGTGGTAATATGTGGGTAGAATATATGTAGATTTACTTATTGACCTAATAGCGCACCTTTGCATATGTAGATAGGCTTATGTTGGTATTAAAAGTCAAATGAGTTAAGATGAACTTATGACTTGACTAATTATATGATGGTAAATCTAGATGCCATTATTGCACTATCTTCAAGAACGTGTGTTCTAGGGCTGGATCATTTTGAATTATATCCTATGGATGGATTTTAAAAAATTAAGTTGCCTATAGGAAAACAAAGGTGAATTATATATCTAATAAAGGATTTTTTATGAGATATATTTTATGTACATAATGGAAGCATTTATCACAAAAGTTGAATGCCTAAGTATAAATATATGAGTTTGTTATCTAGGATACTTAGTATGTATACATTTGTTTTTCTTCAAAAACTTCACGTACATAAGGCGTTTGATTTCATAGTCGCCCATGCAAGCCATTTAGGACTCCACCAAAGAGTCCACCCCCTCAAGGGAATCCGCATCAACCACTTAAGATCAAGTCCCAAACCAGGTGTCAAGACTCAAGAAGCTTGAACAACTCTCCTAAGTCCTTGGCCTAGGTCCATTCATAGTCATTGGGGTAGATAGGACAATGCGAGAACTTGTGAAACTAGGAAGCACATGACTTACTCCATTTGATCTCCATGACAAATGCCTTGCTTCAAAGTTGAAGGAGGCTCACTACTTCATCCGCCCACCTCTCAATTCCGATGAGCATGGAAGTCTCATTAGCATGTTAGGAAATGCATTGTTGGCCTTGACCTTTGGGCAACAAAAAAACCCTTAAGTTTGCCATTAGCCATTGCAATTCTAATCATGTGATTAAGAAATTCTCCAATAATAAGGAAGACTTACGGGGAAAGAGGACAACGTTCTTGCCTAAACCCTCTTCCCACGTACGAGGAAATGCGATCTCGGGTTCCCGTTAAGGTTCACGGAAGTCAATACATTCTCACGGAGCAATTTCACCCGCGTGATTGATAGACTACAAAATTACAAATACCCCTCTTGTGTGCAGTTTCAAACAAAAACACCTGAGACATCGTTATAGGGTTTTTAAGGAAATTTAATTCAAGAAAAGATGAATGTTTGATTGGATATGGTCTGAGATGACCCTAAACCACCGGATGATAGTGGAGAGGTGCCCAAAACCGAACAGAGTGGTTGGCGGTTCGATTCCCAGCTGTGAAATCTTCTCTCTACTTGACGGAAAAAAACTAGCCAGGTGGTCAAGCAGCTCTTGTGTTCCAAAAAAAGGAAAAAATGGTTGCTTGGATATGCCCTAGCTTAATGTAAGGATTTCTAGACAAGGACAATGTTGTCCGAAATAAGCTTTAAGGGGAAGAAATGTTGTTTGCTTAGGGCTAATAACTTCCATTAGAAGAGTTTGCAACCTAAGTTGTAGGGTTTCTGTGAAGATTTGATGGATCACTATTGAAAAGGAAATGGGTCTTCAATTGTGGAGATCCTTAGGGCCACTTCACACACAAGACTGAGAGCCCGTGGCCATTACACTTCAAGCACTCTCATTGGTGGAAAGGGCGGAGCCGGTCCAAGTTCGCTTCACACTACGCTTGAGGGACCAACGGAACATGTGAATGCAAGATGGATGTAAAGTCTACATGGATTCCTACGTGGCATCAAGTGGACCATGTTTCATGGTCACTTGGACTACTTTCAAAAACCTCCTCTTGGAGGTAGGCCTAACACAAAACCGGGAGACCATGGCATTCTGAATACTCACAACTGTTGATTTATTCTATTTTTATCATGTGTGAGGACCCACATAAATAGAAATTCATTGAAATTGCATTTGTTTGAGGGTCCGGTCACATATGACTTCACACTACACTTGAGGTCCATGACCACACCACATGATTTTGGAGGTGTGGTGGGATGACCTTTGGACACTTTCTTTTGGGCTCTCACAATTTCATGGACATGGCTCTTGGCTCGTGTGTGAAGAGGCCCTTAGCATCTTTGTCCTTAGGAATGAGACAAAAAAGGCCTTTAGAAACAACTTCTTGGAGCATGCCCATAGGTATAGCAAGATTGATCATAATGTGAACATCGTCACAAATGGTGGGCCACATTTATTTTTTAAAAACATGTGGGACCCCATCGCATCGTGGTGCCTTACTCAAGGCCAAATCCCAAAATGTCGGTGTGCAACTCATTGATGGGAATATCTTTAATAAGTTTATCATTCATCTCTCTACACCGTTTATGGCATTTAGTGTCACTTACTATTTGGAATTACACATTGCTATAACTTTCTATTTTTGATGTAAGTTATGACCCGGTGAAGATGTTAATGTGTTATAATGTTCAAACAACCAATTTCGCATTTGCTGGTAAAAAAGAAGATCTATAGTAAATATATATAGCATTGCGTAATTCCAATTAGTAAGTGGCACTAAATACCATAAACGGTGTAGTGAATTTGGGAGAAAATCCTCCAAAAGACTTCTTCCATGGCTTCTTTTGGTGTCTCTCTATCTTTATAGAGGTCTCTATATAATTGAAGATAAATCTCTTCTAGTTGTTGGGGCTTGGTGTGCATCTCTTCATTGGTGTCCTAAAGATCTGGAGACTACCGTGTTAGAATTATGCCGTCAAACACTTCGAAAAAAACTCCTTCAAGCATCTATCACCAACTTTCTTCCATGTCACTCTAAAATCTGATAGCAACTCCTTTTTCTTTCTTTTTTATTTGGCCTTCAATCCCTCACATCGTATCTTTAAGCTCATTGGTTCTCTACCTTGAAACCCAATGTTATAAATATCATCATGTAGAGCGGCAATGGTGTGCTCAAGATCAACCTTGACATCTAGCTCCTCTTTTACTAAAATCCATAGCCTTCCGCTTACTAAATACTCTATACCATTTAGAAATTTGTCTAAGTTTAAAGAAAAAGGAGGCCTTCATGGGAAGATTTTGCCATTTCTCTTTCAATTTGTTAATCACGTCTAAGTCTTTTAGATCTATCCAATTCTTTTTAAACAATGATTTCCTCCTCTCTTCACTCCCAATACAGAAACTAAAAGAACTAAAAGGCAACGTCGATGTGTTTAACATTGACATGCGATGTCCGTTCGCCAACTCTGAACCTTGCCCACATGGGCATGGGTAGAGTTGGGATAATGCCTATGTTAATAGGTGGACATTGTGTTAGTTATTAAAATAGGGGTTAGGGTTGTCAAATATGTTATTGTTATATAAGTTGTTTTACTATGAGTGTCATATGTGGAGTTTTTATTCTAGTGGAATCGGAGCTTGTTTCTTTTCTAGTTTCCTTTTGTTTGGTATAATGTGTGTTAAGTATCATATAGATATTTGCGAGAAGGTCTCCATTACTTTGTGGATTTTGGTGTAAGATATTTTGAGTTCCTTAAGGTGGTGGATAGTTGTATTGTGTATTATGCCTCTGAAACCTGCGGTGATTATGATGGGAGGTTTGACATTCCAACGTCGGGATGTCAAGAGGATTGGAGTATGTCATACTTTTCTAGTTTCCTAGTACTACTTTTTGTGGGAATATGTCGTTGCAATATGTGAACTCCATAAATTGTATCATGAGGTTTGGGTTTGGTGTAAATGGGGGTTTTGCTATTGGTGGGGTTCCCAGGATGCACAATATATATATGGGTGTAGTCTTCTGGGCATTGGTAACGGGGGAGGTAACATGTACATGGGATGAACCATGAGGGGATGGTGTTATTTAGTGCTCTCCTTTGCATTTCCTTGCATTAAATGAGAGTAAAGCAACGTTTCGTGGGGTGGACCAACAAGGCGTTGGCTAGTGCATGTACAAATTTATTGTGTCTTTTGGTGCGGAGATTATTTATATGTTTGTTTGTACAACATAATAGTAGGTGTAAGCAAATTCTCGTTTTTTTAAGTGCAGAGGTTACAAATTGTTGAGATTTTTTTTTAGGATGTGTATTTTCAGTAGTTTTCCTAGGTACTTGCTGAAGTGAAAATTTAGGACTTGTGTGAGTTGTGCATTTGTGATCCAAGGGGCTTCCAAAAGAGGTTGGACCATTTGTGGTGAATTTGGTTGTTTGTAAGTGTTTATTGAAGCACCAACAAAGCTCGTAGTTGTGTTCTAGATGCTTATGCATCCACATGTTCCCTAGCCATTGTCACCTCATAGTGTATGAGGAAGATTTTGCCATTTATGATGTTATTCTCGCTTTATTGTGCGATGCACCTCCTCCCCCCCCCCTTTGGTCTGCAGGTGGGGCCCATTCACACTCCCTTGCGGATGACGATACACCGGTTCGGAAAGTCGCTAAGCGCTCTCGCGTTAGTAAGTTAGTCATGTGTTATAATGCTTCCTAGTAGACAAGTGCATTTCAAACATTTTTTCGCTTGACGTTTTTTTCATTTTTTTTCATTTATTGTGGCATCTTATTGTTTGGTTTTCTATTTGTAGAATGTTGATGTTCATCAATTACCTCCTAGATTGAACATGATTCTTGGATATGTGGAGAGTGTAAGCCAAGGTCATGGTTGCGACATCTACACCTAAACCTCGATGTAGATATACATGTCTCAATAGCCATCCATTTGTCGATGACATAGCTCAAGAGTAACACTATATTCGTTATTTGGAGACTTTTCAAAGTCTCAAAATAAATTGTACGCATAGTTTGGGATGGCAATGTTGTGAGCATTGGGAACATACGGACTTCTAAATATAGAAAATAAACTTTGAGTACCCCAAACAGAAAAAAGAACCAAAAATAATATTTCTTTAATATAAATATAGGTTTATGGATGAGCATCCCAAACATAAACACTCCCTTGATTTCAACCAACGCATCTCACAACTAGATATGACAATCACAAATACATCTATAAAAAAGTCTATGATAAATTTGAGAATAATAATTTTCTCCACATTAATCGTGCATGTCTCCACCTTCGGCTTCATCCCCCTTGTCGACAACATTTTCCATATCTGCAATACGTGCCAAGTTGTCTTTGGCAAATTCTATATGTTTTTGGGGGATAGTCATTGTCTCCGATTTGGAGCCTTTGCGTGGTTTCCAAGCACAAAGTATGGTATCAGTGTTTATCCAAACCGGCATGTACACCGAGTCGATTGTCCACTTGAAACCTTTTTTGGTGTCCCAACCGCTATAGGTGCGGAGCACTGTTTGGTCTTTCGTACTAGGCCGGCAGTATTCCACCTCAATTTGCCGAAAATTGGGGCTAGACGGAACAAAATTTGGGGACGACAATGCTTTCACCAACCAAATTGGTTTAGGGTGTTCCTCATCTCCTGCACGTACAAGAACCATGTAACCTTCATAGCAATCCACAGCCACACGAAAAGATTGAGCCGGACGATTTCGAGCAGGGCCGACATAATGCTCGTCCATTGCAAACTCCTCACGGACATCTCCATTGCTGAAAAACATGGCATCAGACTCCACAATTGCCACCCGACTTTGAGGCCAAAATCCTTGAGTCAAAGACAAACGGCTTTCGGCTTCAGGTTCCATCAAGGCTGAGCGAATTCGATCCCAATACGCTATCAAAGGTTCATGTGTATCCCCAACACGTCTAGTGATGTCCTCCTCACACAACTCTTTCCAGTATTCAATGAATCCGGATATACCTTTAATGATTTCCGGCCCATTCTTCATGGGGTCTGGTTTGCAAGGTACGGGATCTCCATCGGGCAACATACATTTGCCTTCATTGTCTTGACGCCACACGAGTATACCTTCCTCCGGGCCCCAATTCGGTGATGTGCACAAAAGCTTGAACTGCATGGCGGGCACACCATCATCCCTCAAATAGAAGCGAAATTGTTGAGCTTTGGTATGTCCCACAAGGCGGTCAACCCCCGTCAACATGTATGGCTTGATGTAAGCCTTGAAATTTGGTACTTCTTCTACCATGTGCGGAATGACGGGCACCTTGTCCAAGTCCATGTATGATTTCATGAGAAGTGGAATGGTGGGAAAATCCTCTTCATGCAACTTCATGCTCCAACGACCAAATGACGCATCAATGTCATCGTGCGTATGGCCAACCATCAAGAAAGAAACAAATACCTCTTTAAAAATACCTTTTGCCACAAGCAAAGACCAAAAGCAAAAAACGTAGCGGCACTTATTGTCTTTTGCACAATTGTCAAGTTGGACGTGGAGAGTTGGAGGCAAAGGTTTCGCAAGAATGAGTTCTGCGGGGGGTTCCGGCAATGAAGACAGGCAAACCTCCTTTCCCTCAAGCACTGCCTTGTAGAGGGGTGTTGTTCCGGAACCTTCAAAAAGGGAGCGGGAAGAGGACACCGGGGGCTTCTCGAGATCGCGAAGAAGTTTAGCAAATGATCCAACCGTATGGTTGGCATCACCAGGGTAAAAGTCCAAACCATAATGGGCATATTTGACATCCACATGGCCATGCGCAATCATACCTACAAAAACAAAATGTGCACAATGACCAAATGATTTATCCCAACACTAAAGGGATGAATGACAATGGTAATTTGGCGCAAATAGAAAACCCATATTGTTAAAACAATAACAAACGAGTTGGATATGTTACGAACCTGTGACGGCTACCGGCAGCTTGAACAACCCGTCAGTGGCCTTGATTTTGTGTGCATAACAAGGGCATGCAGTCTTGGCATGGTCCATCTTGTCGTGGATAACGGTGAGAACATCGGAGGGCCTCATTATGGACAACGCACGGTTCTTGTAGTAATCTTGACGATGGGCATCTTGGTTATTGACATGCTCAATGTATTTCCTCTGGTGTCTAGTGTGGGATTCAGTGCCTATAGGATGAGCGTCTCTAAGGCCTTTGTATTTTTCACAAGTCGTGCACCTAGCGAACTTGTCCCCGGGCCGCTTCAAGATGTATTCTGCAAATTGCTGATTTTTTATGACACTCAACTTGGAAAGAGAAATGGGGACACAACCTGTTTTAACCCCCACGTCGTTGATGTCCGTGAGTATGTTTTTCCATTTTGTGCCTGTTGGCAAGACCATTTGAACCACTTTCTCTCCAGACGGCAAAGTCCTCGTCTTGTGCGGCATGGCATCCGCCAGAGGGACAATGATAGTAGAGAGAGTGGCTGCAGCCTGAAGTGTGGCCTCTCTAGGCTTTTTTGTTCCAAAGTTGCCATGGAAACGTGAGCGACGACCCACGGATGCATGTTTTCGGAACCTATAGAAGTCAGCCTTCGAAACTCCATGGATGGTGTACCATCCAACACAACAAACCTCCACATTCTCAAGGGTAACCACCTTGCGCCCGTGAGTATCAAGGTGTATATTACGATGGACCTCGAGTTTTTTGGCGGAGCGCAAACGGAAGTCGGAAAACCACATTTCTTGCCGAAGGGACTTGATTTTGTCACGAGGGAAAAATTGACAACACTTCAAGGCACAACAATCTTTAGTTGCCACGAGCCGAATAGAGTCATCCCCTACTATGTGATCGCGCCGGCAAAGACGAGCATCCTCTGTAGGCACACGGCGAGATTCATATTTGCGCAATCCCTTTCGAGGCCGCATTGAGGCCAACAAAGCGGCCTGGGTTTGGTTGTAGCGGCGGCCATGATTCCAAAGGCTCACGCCATTATGGAGAACTTGGCGGTGCGGCCATCGACGCAAGGAAAACCTCCATGTGAAAGGGACTTCAAGTGGCAACAAAGAGTTCAAAATGCAAACACCCACATCATCCTCACCAAGGGGATTGGCATCGACGCATTCACGAGGTGCAGAATTCCGAAGGATTCCATCCGCCACAGGATGGCCACTGTGGTTAAGGAGGACGACATCAAGTCCCACCCACTGCTCCCTGGAGAAACCCTCACACAACGGAATATCAACATGTGCGTCCTCAGAAGCATCGGGTACGACACGAAAATCTTCCGAGCTATCGGAAGAGGCACCATCATCGTTGGTGAGGGAAATATCATCACTAAGGGAAAGGTAGTGAGAATCACTATGTGATGGCGGTGGATCCGACGGGAGGTCAAAAGCAGTAGACCCATCATAGATAGCCATCCCCACCTGAAAAGCAATGAACAGAGATTGAAAAGAAGAAACAAGCAATATAGCACATAGAGGGTGTTTGCAAACGAACGGTCGTAAACAAGTCTATTGACCATCGGGGACACACGAATACTAAGTAGCGTTCATGAATGAAGCACACGTACAAACAGAAAGTGTCCACAGAAGGGGAAAACCTAAACAAATCGAAAAGAAATTCTCACGAACGGTCGTTCGTAAGAATGGGACAACGAATGGCTAGATAACAGAGAGCGCGAATTGGCAATAACAGAACAAATGAGGAAAAAAAACATATAAACATGATCAATTGTCAATAAATAATTTGCAAGAAACTATACGAAAGATCCTGCACAGAAACACCGTAAACGCTGATAATGGATGTATACAAACCACCGTAAATGCTGCAAATGGATGTTTACGAACGACCGTTCGTAATCATTGGCAAAGTATGGTTATGAACAACCGTCCGCAACCGCATTGTGGGAGTCTAGGGATCATCCGTTTGTTACAGCCACTGTCCTCAAGAACGGCCGTGCGCAAACGTTTCAGGAACATTTCCTCGTAAACAATAAATAAGAGGTTTACGTGCGGCTGATCCCAAACGTTCGACAAGGATGTTTACGAAAGTCTTCAACGTCAAGGACTAATGTTTACGAACGGCCGTTCGTAAACATACAAGGTGAATGTTACCCCACGGACATTCGAAAACATACAGGGATAACTATTACAAACGACCTTCGTAAACATAAACGGTTAACTATTACGAACGACCGTTCGTAAACATACATGGATAACGTTTACGGACAGCCATACGTAAATATATAGGGCTATCGTTTACGAACGGCCGTTCGAAAATATACAGGATTAATGTTTACGAACGGCCGTTCGTAAACATGAAGGAGTAATTCTTACGAACTCCCGTTCGTAAACATACAGGGCTAACATCTACGAACGGCCGTTCGTAAATGAGCCAGTGGTGTTTACGAACGGCCGTTCGTAAATAAGCAAGTGGTGTTTACGAACGGCCGTTCGTAAAACAATCCAGTTGTGTTTTCGAACGGCCGTTCGTAAGCCACCGGTATTCACGGCGGTATATGCGGGAGTATGTACAGAGCTCCGTACCTGGCGTGATTAATACACTAGGCAAACGGAGGTCTGCTCAGGCCACGCTGCTGCTGAGCTGTAGAAAAGAGTTTCTGTGGGGGGGGGAAGACCTTTAAGTACTAGAACTTCCCCCCCAAATTGGCATTGGATGCTCTTTGTGGCATATTCCAGCCGCCTACCTTGCCCTAGCCTTATGCTATTTTATCCATGTGACACATCTATGCTATATATATATATATACGATGGCCAACTTGCCTACAACATAAATTAACACCATCCATTGCCGGGCCGCATTATTATTCTTGAATGTCACATACCTTACGTTCGAATTAGTGGTACAATGAATTTTGGGCTTTGGAAGGCGGGATAGTAGGCTTGTGAAGTGCGGATGCATTGAAAGTTTTTGTGGATCCTAGCACAAATGGGAATATCACTCCACAAATAGATGAGCACCAAATAAACTTACTTATTGGGTGAATTCCAACAAAGTGACCTATCTATAGAAAGAAAGGGTACACTCATTGTTGGAATCAGTAACCATGTGTGTGGATGAACTTTGAATTAATGCCCCTAATATACAAGTCCATCCACTCCCAAAAATGATATATGTATCCATATGTTCTTAATAAATCATCTTGAATACATATACGAATGAAAAGTTAAATTGTGTCACATTAACCTCAATCATATGTATATTATGCCAAAATATGGCTAAAATACTATTACAAAGAGAAAAATATGTGTGATTGACGTAATCATTGGACACTCATCCATCCATAAAATGTATCTCACAAAAATGCGTTATTACAATATCATAAGATTTCATTGTAGCCAATGCAATTATGGTGGTTTCTCACTCTACCATTAAATAATATTTGAAATCCTAGGTCCACATGGACCTAATCTTGTTTTCATACGAATATACCCCTCTTTCCAAATTGGTTGGCCAGTGCAAGAGATAAGTTGACTGTCCATAATTAATTCACCTTTTGTTAGTTTGTGGGACAACATACTATACATGCTTCCCACTATGAAGTGTTAATTGTCAATGTTTTAGTACACTTGTTTTGTTCCCCGGCTTTCTTCATAATTGTTGCTCAAGAAACAAACGACCTAGAAAATGAAAACTTTTGGAATTTCCAAAGGGTGGTATTTCCCATTATTATCAAGAATTCCAAGGATGAGTGTGGTACACGTAATAGATGAAATATTCATTTGGACATCGTGGAAATTACTCATTTTATCGTACTAGAGTATGGGCATAATTTAAACTAAAAATATAACTACATTTAGGATTAGATGTATAACATGCCTTGTATATTTACAAAGCTATTACAAGTGTGTATGGTAGGGAATCTCCAAATCACAAGTGCGTGTGGTAGGGATTCTCCAAATCTTGTAGGATCTTTAGTCACCAACCACAATAATAGATTCATTGATTCATTTACAACCCCTAAAGTTATTAGAGTTTGATGGTTGTGATTCATACAATCGCTAAGATTGTATGAATTGTAGCATGTACCAACATGACTATGTCATGAAGAAATCACCCTAACGCCTACTAGGAACACCTCAAATTTCAATATATAAGTCACTATCTCATTAGTTGGTAGAAGCATTGACCTTGGATAATTGTTACTAAAGGGCACATACCTTAGGTTTGTATTATTTTAACGATGACTTTTGGGCTTAAATGCCATTGAGAGGGAAAGTATCACGGTAGTAAAGTGCACGTTGTGTGGTGGATAATTATCCAATCATTCAAATAATATTAATATAAAGCTTCGCGATTTTTTATATTAAACTATAGTTCCATAAAGTTAGCGAAGTAGTATCATACCTTTCCAATTTTCCTAAAGCTATGAATACAACTACATTATGGTATTTTAAATATGAATTATAATATTATGCCTTGTATGCTTACAAAGCTAGAAAATATAGTCCCATAGGTTATGTATGTATATTAAAGGTAATAAGCGGTTTCGAGTTTGCTTGCCTTTAGTCACTATCATGTAGAAAGTGGCATGTCTGCTCATTTTGGAACACAAACTCAAGACAATCATATATTGGTAGTTGTTTTGGTAGTTGTTTTGGAATGATGTTTGTAGTAGTCCTCTCCACGTTCCGTAAGATAGGCACCATAGGAGGGAGGCAAGTTTGCCACTAAGGTGGCTGAATGTTAATATGTTTGATGAAAACATTTCAATAATACTTTTTATATGTTTGTCGTCATTGGTTCGACCAAAAAATAAATAAATTGTTGTTGTCCATTAACAAATTTAGTCATAATCTAGTTCAAGAAACTATTAGTGTAAAGCTTGGTGACAACAAAACTTTACAAACCATAGTTGTATAAAGTTAGCGAAGTAGTCTCATAATTTTGCTAATTTAAAAAAAAAATTTAAAGCATAAGTGTGTGCGGTACGGTTTCATTGATTCTCTTAGAATCTTTGGTCACGAACCACCATAATGTCATTGATTTACCTTTACACACCTCAAGTTATTTGATAATCATATTGGTTGAGATTCATAAAATCGCAATGATGTGGTGTCCATTCATTATAATATTATAATATTGCATGGATGGTCCATATCGAAGATTCACCATATCGTGATGATTAGGTTTAGTTGGAGTGATTAACAAGCTACTTCTAATGTGGCATTTCGTGGTCTCCTCCAAACATATGATAAGAGGTGTTGTGGAGAGTCATTTGTATTGCGCAAGTAATGTTCATAGGCTACAATGGAGGAACTTCCGTATATTCCGCAAGAGATAGTGAATAGGCACATTTTGCCTATTCTTTTGAGAGAGATTGAAAGTGTGGAAGGGGAACGGCCAACTGCCGAGAATTTGCGCATTCTAACCGGGTTTGTGGGTTTGAAAGAAGTGTGTAAAGAGTGGAAAGAGAAGGTTGAGGACATGCTCGAGTATAATACATTGAGGTTGTCTATGTGGGATGTTGGGCAAATTGGGAGGACGGTGTTTGCGCCGGTTCGTGAAGACATTTATTTTTGTGTCGTGTATATGTGGAACTTGGAGATGTTTTCCACAACTCAAAGATTGGTGGTTCCCGTTGAAGACATTCGTATTTTGACAACACCGATGAAGAATTTGTCGGTCACGGACTTGAGAGCCATAAGGGATACCCTTTATTGTGGACACGTACAAAGAGACCTTTTACCTTCACACGCATGGTTTTGGGAGACCACACAAATGTGGATAACTCCTAAAGAGAGATAGAAGTGTAGAGGGATCATTTACTTAGTAGATATTGTAGTGGATACACTTATGTGAACAACCTACTTTAGATGCGAAAATTTATTTTTTCCTTCATCAAGTTTGTCGCACCCTACAATATTTTGAATCAATACAAACATATTTTTATGTTGAAACAATGCATTATATTTTTGTTGAAATGATTATTGTATTTTATACTATGTGTGTACTATGGTTCAATGTTTTTATATTTTATATTATTATGTGTCAAATCCAGTCGCCAAAATCTGGGCCACTGGGAAAACGCCAAGTGGCAGCGCGGAGGAAACCCTAGCGGCGCGGTGTAGTCTACCGCGTCGTTTCTTCTCCCCCACTTCTGTAGAGAGCTCCGGCGGTAAAGCAGAGGCGAAGGCGGAGCCCTGCCGAAATTTTCTTTCTCCTTAGCGCATTGCAGTCAGGGATTACACGTCACGTCGCGTCACGTCCTGTGACAGCGACGTGACGGCAGACCTGAAAACGTCACGTCCGTTTGGGGGGGGTAAAACAGTTTACCCTGTCGTCACACAGGGTAAACTGTCGTCAACAGTGTCGACTGCTAGTGGGCAGTCGACGAGTTACAGCGACTGCTACTAGGCAGTCGACACACTGAATCGACTGCTAAAGGGCAGTCGTATAGGTGTGTCGACTGCTGACGGCAGTCGAATTTCCATGTCGACTGCTCAAGAGCAGTCGACTACCATAACTAGTCGACTGCTAATAGCAGTCGACTTGGCTTGTCGACGGCTCTTGGGCAGTCGACATGGAAATTCGACTGCTATTAGCAGTCGACGACAGGCGGGCGACTGCTTGTGAGCAGTCGTCTGCCCTTCTAGTCGACTGCTATTAGCAGTCGCCTTGGACTGTCGACTGCCCAACTGCAGTCGACAACCCAAGTCGACTGCTAATAGCAGTCGACAAAGTCCGAACGACTGCTGGTGGGCAGTCGCACCCCTTCGTCGACTGCTATTAGCAGTCGACGAAGAAGGGCAGACGACTGCTGGTGGGCAGTCGCACCCCTTCGTCGACTGCTATTAGCAGTTGACGAAGAAGGGCAGACGACTGCTGGTGGGCAGTCGCACCCCTTCGTCGACTGCTAATAGCAGTCGACGAAGGGATGCGACTGCTTACAAGCAGTCGTCTGCCCTTCAAGTCGACTGCTATTAGCAGTCGACGAAGACAGTCGACAACCCAAGTCGACTGCTAATAGCAGTCGACAAAGTGCGGACGACTGCTGGTGAGCAGTCGCACCCTATGGTCGACTGCTATCAGCAGTCGACTTGAATGGGTTGCGACTGCTCGTGAGCAGTCGCACCCCATGGTCGACTGCTAATAGCAGTCGACGAAGGGGTGCGACTGCTCACGAGCAGTCGCGTAGAGACACCCATGGGCACGTGGCGTCCATGGGTTGGTCCAGGGGGCGTCTAATCGAAAGGACGCCTCCTTGGGGTATATATGGACCCCACTTCCCTCATTCCCTCACTCCCACCTCCCTCCATTTGGGCCTAGGTTGTTAATCAGCCCTTGCCATTTGGAGATAGAGGTGAGCTGGAGGGCTACAGGTGGACATACGTACTGAAATACGTATACGGTGCATACGATATATTGTTATTGCCTAACGTGTGTATTGCAACCCACCTACATACGGTCTACATTGTACCCCATTGCGGTTAGTTTGAACCATACCGGAAATTGTTATATGTGAACACTTATTTTGAAAGTGGTTTAAATCTAATTATGTAGTTTGAACTTTGAACGGCCTTAATTTGGTTTTAGTGGATTGGGAAAAAAATTGTGGGTGGTGGCGCTTATTTTGGAAGTGCTACCATATTAGGTTTAATTTATAGTAGGCATACAAAGCTAGGGGTTAGGGGCAACGATGGCAGACGAAGATAACTTGCCGCCGGAACCTCCACGTGGCGGGGATTTGGATCCGGGGGGGACTCCGCAAGCGAGACCGGGGTCGGCAGGCGCTAGAAGACGCGGCAATGCGCCGAGGGGCAGGCCGCAACCAATCAATTTGGAGGTGGCGCGGGACCCGAACATTCTCGCCAATCCCGGCTGGCAAAATGAGAGGGGCATGTGGTTGTATAGCACGGTCCGAAGGTACGTAGAGTGGACCCATTTGACGAGGATGTTCGTTCCTAGCGCGAATGCTGAACGGATGTCTAGACAACGCTATGGCATATGGAGGGAGGTGAGCCATCAAATATTTGGAGAACGGTGCAAGGAGGTGTGGGATTTCTTGTGGGGTGCACCGAGGGAATTTGATCGCGGGCATATGCTAATGTGGTTATGCCAAATGGTCTACGCGGAGGTAATTTTGGGAGTGGATATCGACTGGTCCACCATACCCCGCACGAGCCCGGACTTGAGGCAGGCACGCCGGGTCACGGTCATACCAAGTGCCGTGCTAGGACGGAACGCTGGCCGTCCGATTCCATTGGCATGGCAAACTCCAATGAATCCTTTGAGGGTCCGATCTTATTTTGATTTCCTTGCGGGACCAGATCATCAAATTGTGGGGACTCCACCGGCCGCCGAGTCAAACATGGACGAGCACAACATTGTCATAGGGTTGCCGGTTGAACCACCTAGCCGGCGACAAAGGGTCCACGTGACACCGCCACATGGTTCCCGGTTGGTTTGTCCTCCATCTTCGCCCGTTGATGTGGAGATGGCATCGGCGGTGCCATTCCCACCACTGGTAGTTGCCGACAACGACGTTGTGGAGGCGTTGAGGGCGGAGTTGGCAAAATGCAAATCTGACCACGAACGGGAATTGGAGATGGTCCGACGTGCACACGCCGAGGAGGTCCAAGGGTTGAAGGCCGAGATTGCACGTTTGACCGACCTTGAACTTGCGAGGGCTGATGCGCCACAACTGCCGCAAGCAATGTCTGGTAGTGATGGACAAGGGCGGGAGCCGTCGCCCACAACAAACTTGGAGGCAATGAGGGTTGATTACGACCGGGTCATTAGGAGGAACCGGTTGTTGGAGGACGACTACATGGGCATGGTCACAGCCACTATCATGTTCGCCACGCGTGAGAGGGCATTGATGGACGAGCTGACACACTATAGGGACCACGGCGAACAGTGGCCCGAACGACGGTTTCTTTTTACCTCGTGGCCGCCATTGGATTTCATGTATCCTGAGAACCTCCCGGTCGATGACGACCATTACCCCAGTATTGCGTGGACCAAGAGGCCCGAGGATGAATTCCAATGGGATACCGCAGTATCATCCCGCATCGTGATACCCCCGGCCAGACCAGCCTTGTTGTGGCCATGCGTCCCCGATTGGATCAAGGACGGGAGCATGTGCCCCATTTGTTCCAATCCTTGGGGACCCGAAGGCGCATGGATCGTTGGGTCGTGCGGTCACATGGTCCACCCGAATTGTTTGTTGCCACACATGTTGCAAACACGCCGTTGTCCTACGTGCCAAACCCCTCTGCATCGAAGGTTGTACGAGCAATTCGGAGTGCAATGGGGAATGCCTCCCGATTTTGAATACACAATAATCCATGGTGTGCCGCCCGCAGAATACGGCGATCCTCCTGCTTATAGCTGGCGTGCACGGAGGTATTTGAAGGACCTGCGAGGCTACCCGACAAACTTCACGCCTGAAATGTACACAAGGGTTGCTCATGAGTTTTACCCCGGCTCCTCTCCTCAGGCCGTAGGTTTGAGGGCATTTTTGTACCGTGTTGTGGGTGGGCATGCCGGAGAGACGGGTGAATACGTCCCAGGTCCTCACCCCCACGGATACGTGTATGACTCCAACGGCAATGTGACAGTGGGGGTATTACCACGGGAACCGGTCCCGGGCGAGGAAACAACTTGGGATGTGGAACACGTGTTGGACACAACAAGTTTTGAGGCCGATCTGGAGAGGCAGGAGGCCGTTACACAAGAGGGTAGCTTCAATGAGGTGGACGTCCAAATCCGGATGAATGAGTGGAAATACGTCAACGGCCTTTTGGACATCCGTGACGGGGCCTCTAGCCCCACCATGCAAGACGTCCTGCGCCATCCGAATGCCGCGAGGGGGTTGCACATTGGAGACCGCGCGCGCGCTCGTGCACAAGCTGACCGGGAGACTGCGGCGCAAGAACTATGGGCCATCACCGAGAGCAGGCGTGAGGCGAGGCGCCGGACACTACGGCCACCAAATCTGAACGGTGCAAGCTCAAGCCGTGGACCCCCCATTGCATTGGATAGTGATTCGGAGCCGGATTAGGAATGTTGGCTAGTGTTTGTGAGATAGGCGTTGGACTAGGAGGCATTATTTGATACTCAATTGTACACAATGCGGGAAAAACCATGATTTTGGAAATGTTTATAAGTGAATTATTGTTCACTATCAATTTTGGGAGTAATAAACAAGTGTCGCACAATGATCATTTCTTATGTTTGCCCACACAATCGGTTGCCACAAACATCCAATTAAACCATGGACTTTGCATCTACATGCATTTGCACTTGAATCAAACACGTATCGATGCAAATAACTGTGACAATGATTCCATGTGGCATGATTATAAGTTCACACCAAGCGGAAAACATCACCGCAATATTGCTGGGAATTCATATATTGCGCATTTCCAACTTACCAACATACGTAAGTATACGCGCAAGTACAAACTTGATACTACGCTCTCACCATATTCGTGGGCAAATCTTACATTGACGACCTAAGTGTGTACTCTCTATACACCCGGTATTCCTTTTGGTGCGCGGTGCACCGGTTGAACCCCCAATGAATTGCGTCATGCACCGAGTGTTTTATGGTTTGGTAGAACCTCCACAAGGTCCCATAGTTTTTTCGAAAATACAATTGATTTTTCCCCTTCGTGAGAACGTCGCTAAGGTCCTGAAACAAGTGCCATGGGAAAAGTTTTTCCTTGTAACCGATGCGGCATGCGGGCCTTTCTTGGGCGTCCAAGTATCCGCGGTGGTGACGATCAACTTGTCTCCTAGGCAGTCGAACCCAATAGAATTCAGTGAACCCTTGAATCGGACGTAAAACACTGCGCAAATCGTCCTCATTTCGAGTGTTCTCTGCAACCACCTCGGGTGTAAATTCGTCCGGTTCGTCCGGCAAGCCCCATGCGTGTCGGGGATTGTAATACATGCTTCTTGACGAACCACCCGCATCCCGTATCTTGCCACTCCCAGCCATCGCAATCCTATGGATTGCCCACACCGTAGTTGATCTTGGGCAATGTATGCGACGCATACAAGGTCCTCAAAATCACTACGAGGCAAGGTGGCCTCATGGTGGGTAGCACACTTGATTTTATAGGGATATCGCAGTGTGGGCCCTCGGGTGGCATCCAATGATTTGGCAGGTTGGGTTACGGGTGTGTCTAATTAGTTGTCTAAATTAAGCTGCAAGGCAGTCGACTGCTGTGTAGCAGTCGACCATCCACAGTCGACTGCCTTGTAGCAGTCGATTTGCATAGTCGACTGCTGCACAGCAGTCGACTGTGGATGGTCGACTGCTACACAGCAGTCGACTGTGGATGGTCGACTGCTACACAGCAGTCGACTATGCAAATCGACTGCTTCATAGCAGTCGACTATGTAAATCGACTGCTGGGCAGCAGTCGATTGATAAATGCCCAGCAGTCGACTGTGGCTGGTCGACTGCTACACAGCAGTCGACTGATAAAATCGACTGCTTCCTAGCAGTCGACTAAGATGGTCGACTGCTGGAAGGCAGTCATTCATCCACAGTCGACTGCCTTCCAGCAGTCGATTTTATCAGTCGACTGCTGTGTAGCAGTCGACCATCCACAGTCGACTGCTGCCCAGCAGTCGAAATTAGGCGTTAGGGTTTGGGAAGAGCGTTAGCTTAGTCAAATCATGCATTAAATGCATACAATCATGACAAAGGATGCATATATATAGCAATCCAACCTCCCATTTCCCTCATTCCCAAGTTCTCCATTGGCCATAGCCTGTTTTAGCAAGCTTTGCAAACGGAGAACAAAGGGAGAAGGAGCGGAGAAGCTGCTATTTCAGGGTTGTGCCAAACATGGCACCGTCGACCATTTTACCCGGATTGACCGCGGAAATTGTGGGGGAGCACATATTGCCGAAGGTCCTAGAGCCTATTTTGGAGCCATATCACCGAGGAGAGTATGGGCGGGGGTGTGAAGTGAGGGCGAATTTTTTAACTCTCATATGTATTTTTAAATACATGGGAGTTAACAAAGCTTGGCGGGAACATTTTGGTATGGGAGAAGTCTACAATGCGTTGCGTATGTCGATTTGGGACGTAGACATACCAATGGGGCATCGATTTAGGGGCGTGAGAGGGACTTCGGAGCTCGCCGAATTGTTGCGAGCGTTCCGACTGAACCTCTTCATGTTCAGCCATACGCAATGCATTGCCATCCCAATTCGATGGCAAGTTCAGCATGCTCGGCTCAACGATATTTTCATAATGGAACTTGAATACTTGCGGGATATGCTTGTGGAGAATGGAGAATATTGGCTTCAAGTCGACAAACGTTCTGCCGAATATCGTCGATGCACCAACTTTTGGATTTGTCCTTCGGAGCGACTATTGACATTATAATTTTTCTATGTAGATGTAGCGGTTCATGTTCTATATAGTTCGCCGATTTAATCCTAGCAAACACATTGTATATGTGTTTAGGCCTAGTGGATATAATCGCACTATGTAAAAGATATGATCCGTAATGTGAAATAAAAGTGGATCGCTATTTAAACAAATGATAACTTCCTTATTAGCTACACCCGTGTGCAATATGTATGTCTAACATGTATGGGTGTACGTGCAAATTGCAATATGTATGTGTATGTGCAATATATATGTGGGTTCCCGGTATACCGTATGTTCTATATGTATGCGCTATATATATGGATGTATGTGCAATATATATATATATATATATATATATATATATATTTGGGGGTATTTGCAATATATATATATATGTGTGTGTGTGTGGACATTAATTCCATCCTCGCCCATGACATAGGGCCTATTGGCATTACAAATCAATTCCATATGTCCTACTCCTAACCTTAGTGCACATTGGACATTCATTTCATCCTCCCACATGACATAGGGCTAGAGGTGCATTTATTTTTACTTTATCTTAAAATACACATTTAAAATGCATTTTAAAATCCTCGACAAATTTCTACGGCATTTTTAAATTTTTTTATTATAAGTTCACGACTATAGCCAATCCATGGCAATAGGGCAAATATAGACACGCTCAACTTTGACAATTGTTCCATATTACCATATAGCATTAGTACATTCAAACTCAATGGCAATGTTTGAGCCTTGAGCATTGCCAATTTGCCACACAAATTGGCAAATATTGGAATACATAACGCCCCACATGGCACATCGGACAAGTCGTGAATGGTGGTCTGCATTTACAATGTCATCATTCTTGGATCAATATTTGGGCGGAGCAGAGCTCGATGACCTAATCCTAGAAGAGGGGAATGTTTTCGACAATGATTTGCCATAAAGGACCTCACGGATTGATGTCTTCGATGATTTTCAATAATAAAAACATAAAAGTAGTCTTAAATATTCTTAAAATTATTTTATAATGCCGCCTCCGACCTATAGAATAAAAAATGCAACACTACATAGGGCCTATTGGCATTACAAATCATTTCCATGTGTCCTACTCCTGAGTCCTAACCTTAGTGCACATTGGACATTCATTTCCTAAACCCTACATCATACATGTAGGCTCAATTTCTAGTCAACATCCAACATACAAATTTGAAATTCACATTATTTTTTCAACAAACATACCCAAAAATAGTTATTACAAAAATTGATCACCAATACAACTAAACCCATTGAACACCATAGGACATTTGACATTACTATAAATATTCATTCATGAAGGGGCATTATCGTTGTCTTGAGGAATAGAATTCCTTGTCCTGCGTGGCCCTCCCACAGCTACCCTTGGGGGCGGTGCTTGGTAATCACTATCATCGGGAGCTTCGCCTACGCCGGATTCATCGTCTGTGCTGGCATTGTCATCTGTTCGGGCGTCGGACTCGTGGCCATCAATTGCCGGGCCGGGAATTCGACTAAGCCGTGTGCCAGCCCTTGGCATTCTAATCGATACCATTGGTCTTGAACCCGTTGCATCCATAACGCCGTCAGTTTGTGGACGTGCAAGTGGGGTGGCCCCGGTAGTCCTCCATTCTCGCACATCCCTTTGTCGTTTTCTTTTTTGACCTCTCGTGGTCCGACCAAAGTTTGTCAATGCAATATTAGGGGGTGGCCTAGCCGGTGTGGGGCATGGGGCGCGCATGCCGATGGTGGCACCAACCAACCGGGAGCCCATGCGTGGTATTGTTGGGGCCCGACGCGCAATGTGTCATCCGAGTCGGATTCCGGTGCTCGCGCAACGGCCGGGCATTGCCCAATACCTCGCAATGGACTAGTGTTAAGGACAACATTGGACGTGCCCTCTCCGTGGGGCTCGGGAAAGGGTGGTGTAGTTTGCATGGGTTGTGCATATGTTATCGGCACAATAGGAGTGGGCACAACATCCGTAGGTGGATGAATGGGGGAAGCATGTGGTGGGACTTCGTCCATGTCCATCCGGTTCGGAGCCGCTTCAAGAGCTTCATCCACATGTGGTTCGGCCACTACATCTTCATCCACTACGGGTTGAATGTCTACCGGTACATCGGGTATTGTAGTTGTCGGCGTAGCGGGACGCACATGCGTAGTGGAGAGAAACTCCCGACCGGCTATGTTGGCCCACATGTGAAGATCACCATCGTCCTCGGCGTCAAGTCCATCGTATGCAAACGGATCATTGTGGTTGTCAAGGCCCAGATTCCCTCCACCATGTCCCCCATCGCTCTCGTTGTCCGAAGGCCCCGAGGAATCCCCGCCGGGTCCCGCGGGGGGGTCACCATTTATATCCTCGTCGGCCGAATAGTCGGAGTCTTCGGACATCATGTTCACTAGATACCATGCGGCCGAGTCCCGATCAACCCTCTCCCGTGCCAACCGTGAATTGGTATAAATGTACACCAAATTTTCGGCCCTCGCCGAATTCAACCGGTTTCTAGTCTTGTTGTGCACAAACGAATAACTACTCCAATTCCTTTCGCAAGACGAAGAGGAGCACACTTGGGCCAATATTCGCTGTGCCAAAGGGGCCAAGTGGGTGCCACCTTCGCCCACGAGGTCCCACCACTCGTGGGGTGGGATGTTGGCTTCCATGGCTAGGGGCATATTGGCGAACGCGCCCCTACGCTCTTTGAATGCTTGAAATTCGGCCACAACCCGACCGTAATGACCGTCCTTGCCCGTGGTCAACCTCCTCATGGCGTCCAAGAATCCGGATTTAACGGCCGCGTCTTCGTGGACGACGTTGTCGTCCAATAAATAAGGATTCAAGATTGCACCGGCATGGTGTAGGTCCGTGGTCAGCATACGCCACCGGCTGTAGAAATCTTCTTCGGCCAAGGTAGCGAGGTTGTGTGCTAGGTTGAAAGGAGGATTCCTTAGGCTAAGCACATGTTTCTCCAAGTTCTTCATGGTCAACCAAGCCTTGCCCATTGCCGGTTCAACGCCATCAAACACTCTCAATGCTTTCAACACCTCCTCCGACATGTGGCGGTAATTATCGCAACTTGTCCAAAAACTGTCGTCATTAACCGTTGTCTTGATTTGACGTGCCTCCATTGCACTTCTCCTTCGATCATCGCCTCCTCTATTTAATTTGTTCACGTAGGCGGTCCAATTGGGATGAATAACCGTTTGTTCCAAAGCATGTCTCACCTTTAGAAGCCGGTCAATCATGAGGAAGTTGGTGGCGAATCGTATGGACCCTTGCATCTTCAAGCCCAAATTGGGCGAGTAGGTGAGGAAGACCGCCGTCGGACATTGGTGGGCCCGGATGTATTTGACAATGTCCTTCGCCTTGTCTACGACGTCCTTCGCCCATCGTTGTTTACCCCAATCCTTCAACAACAAGTTCAAACAATGCGCCGCACACCCTTGCCAATATATGTGTGGCCATTCCCGGCTAATATTGCTCGCCGCGGTTTTCATGGCCGCCGCATTATCGAAGCAAACTTGAACAACCTTTGTGGGGTCCACTCCAACGATGTAGCGTTTGACCTCGGTGGCCACGTAAGCGGCATCCTTTATGCTACCGGTGGTGTCGATGGAACCAAGGAACACGTCGCCCGCCGGACAAATTTGCATGACGTTCATCAAAGGGCGGTGGACAACATTCTCCCATCCGTCCGAACAAATAGTGCACCCATATTTGTGGATGGATGATGTTGTCTTCAACTCCACGATTTTTTGTGTATTGAACCGTGCATCGTCAAGTAAACTCTTGCGCATTGCATGGTATGTTGGGGGTTTGTACATAATTCTAGCCTCGGCGGTTGCCTTAACGGCCTGGATGAACGCGGGATGGCGGACAATACTAATGGGGATATTAGCCTCATAAAAGGCTTGCGACCATTTTGTATCCAAGTCTCGTTTTGTCGAATTTTGCATCCCTTCTTTTAGTCCTATTTGCCGTTGGGAACGTCGGTGGGGTTCGGGAGTCCTCCCGGACACCAACTCCCTTGCCACTGACGGTGCGGGCGATGGTGGAGCGGTTTGGCTTCCGTTCGCGTTCGACAATGCACCGCATGACGCTTGTTGTTGGGACCCGACCACAGCTTCTCCCCCGTCCTCAACGCACTCGTCCACAAAGTCATCCGGAATTGGCGGCCACGATTCGCCGCACCTCGAAAATAAAGACTTTACAATCGGCCCTTGACGTTGACACAATGCCACCCCCCGCATCTTGCCGTCATTTTTTTGGTATCCCAAATGGGCAACCATGCGGTCCTTCCTATAAACTAATTCCAACGCGCAAAATTTGCACTCGACCTTCTTAGACGTTGGAGTCCACTCCTTGGGCACAAACCAAGTCTTCCATTCGTTTCGCGTGCCCATCCCAATATAACCTACTACCTCTCTCCACTTGCAACGAATGCCAAAAGGCAATCAAGGCCAACTAGAGCGAGGGAGAATGATGAATGCTAATGAGCGGTGAACCCTTTATAGTCCCGACGCTTGAACGTGCACTAAATATAAAAGATGCTATGATATTAAAAGTGTTTAGAGTAATCTGCTATAGGATCCATTGCAAAAGCAATTTGTTTATGTTTGGAGGGGGGGAGGTCCAATGTCTGCCATTCGCAGCGGACTTCGGGGGTCGACTGCTGTTTGGCAGTCGACGTGGCAGTCGAATTCCAGGGTCGACTGCAAACTAGCAGTCGACATGGCGGTCGACTGCCACGTCGACTGCCATTCGCAGTCGACATAGGGGGTCGACTGCTGCTTGGCAGTCGACGTGGCAGTCGACTTCCAGGGTCGACTGCAAACTAGCAGTCGACATGGCAGTCGACTGCCATTCGCAGTCGACATCGGGGGTCGACTGCTGCTTGGAAGTCGACGTGGCAGTCGACTTCCGGGGTCGACTGCAAACTAGCAGTCGACATGGCGGTCGACTGCCCGTCGACTGCCATTCGAAGTCGACATAGGGGGTCGACTGCTGCTTGGCAGTCGACGTGGCAGTCGACTTCCAAGGTCGACTGCAAACTAGCAGTCGACATGGCAGTCGACCGCCACGTCGACTGCCATTCGCAGTCGACATCGGGGGTCGACTGCTGCTTGGCAGTCGACGTGGCAGTCGACTTCCGGGGTCGACTGCAAACTAGCAGTCGACATGGCGGTCGATTGCCCGTCGACTGCCATTCGCAGTCGACATCGGGGGTCGACTGCTGCTTGGCAGTCGACGTGGCAGTCGACTTCCAGGGTCGACTGCTGCTTGGCAGTCGACGTGGCAGTCGACTTCCAGGGTCGACTGCTGCTTGGCAGTCGACCCCCGCAGTCGACTGCTAAATGCAGTCGGCCCACACGTCGACTGCCACATAGCAGTCGAGGCCGCGGTCGACTGCTAATTGTCGACTGCCTTATCCAGAGTCGACTGCTATCTGGCAGTCGACTGGATGGTTGACTGCCGTATAGCAGTCGACCAATCGTCGCATCCATCCTGGCCGTTGGATGATGCACGGTCCAACGGTCAGGATCCAGGGGCGCGGCGTCCGGTCGTACCGTCGGTGTGAGGCCCACCCAACCTATATATATAAGTGGGGAGGCCTCATTGACATCATTTTTCAACCACCCCTCAAGCGGGACATTGGGACTAAGCATGCCTAGCATCCTTTGCCTAATGTTTTGAGAGGGCCTAGGGGGCGGTTGGAAGATTGGTTTAGGGTGCAAACTCTTGCCAATTTTGGATCTGATTTTTTGCGGTGGAGCGGTGTGAATACGGCCGTGTTTGTGAACACATTTGAGTTGTGTTTGTGAACACAATAATAGCGTGTTTTTAAACACGATGGAGGATCGAAGTTGGAGGATGCCGGAGGACGAGCCGGATGCACCCGGCAGGGTGCACAAACGGCCCCCTAAGCGGCAACGACATTCCGATGTGGGATCAGGAAGTGCTTCGGGAACGGGAGCCAATATTACCCCCCGTTCAGATACTACCGTTCCCGTCCGCCCAAATGCCGGTGCCCCTACGAGCAGCCAAGGAGGGGCTTCCGCGGCCTCAGGGTCGTCGAGTAGGAGCGGGAAACCAAGGGTAAAATTCTCGGATGCGATAACGGCAAAGGTCCACCAAGCCATAGTTGACTGGTATTTGAGGAATGGGGAGGCCGGCATCAAATTCCGTTTTTTGGAGCAGCCGAAACACAAAAGGGTTGAGATAATTAAAAGGGACATGGAGGTTGCTATTCGACAGGAAGTGGATTGCCCCGAGTTTAGCGGTGATAGGAATCTTGCGGGGTTCGATTCATGGGTGAAGAATAAGGCCCAAAATGGTATTTTCAACCTCAAGCACTTGGTTGAGAACATGTTCCCGGAGGGCGAAACATGCGAGGTGTTGAGCCCTCGAGCTGTAAGAATCCGGGAAATATTTTTGTGGTGGGATCCCGTGGCCAAAGGATTGTCCAAGACGGCCTCCAAAATAATTCCTTGGAAGGCGGAGAAATTGGAGAAGTGGCTAAGGGTGTCGGGCCCATGCCAACTATTGTGGATTCCCGATACGGCAAATGTCGTGAGTTTGAAGAGCATAAAGAAGGTGGGGGGTTACGGGGAGGTGAGGAAGGTGAGGATCGAGGGCGACGATCGTCTCCCACCGGAGATTACGTGGGCTGAAAAGACCCCAAAGACGTCGGATAGGCAAAAAGCTCGTATCCAAGTAAGTGCGGAGGCATGCGTTTTAAAGAGCACGCATCCAAGTTTCATCAAGTTTTGGTTAATCAACAGTGTGTCCAATGCGGGCTATACACTATGGTGGAACGGGGGCACTCTACGAGAGATGTTCATTCGGGATAGAGCCCACCGCCCAAATGCCAACATTTTGACAATGGACGCAACCGAATGGCAACTCTATGACCAAGTCCAAAAGTTCCGGGCGAAGAGGGTAAAGTTGGCTTGGGCATTGTTATGGATCATGGAGGCTTTGCACGCTGCAAATGTGCAACACAACGATCTATCCATTGACAACATTATGTTGCATTGGGAATCGGACGGGAGCCTCAAGATTGGGGTGTGCGATTGGGGATGTGCAACGCATTCGGGTGAGGATGTCCTATCGCTATGGCATGCGGAAACCGTAGAAGCGAAGGAAAATTTGAGGAAGGAGAAGTTTTGGGTGGCGCCGGAACTGTTTTACATCCAAAACAGGAGACACCATGATCCCGATGTATATTACACCGCGGAGGCTGAGTGTTATGCGGTCGGCATGATTGCTCGACAACTTTGCAACGATGGTGATGACCGAATTCTCTTTGCCAATGAAGGAAGGAAAATTTGGGATGTCACTTTGAGTGCATTGACATGCGAGAACGTGTCGAACCGCATTTCATTGACCATCGCCAAACTACGGATGCAGATGCCGTTTGTGGGGTGGGATGAGCCGATAGACTGCTGGAGAACTGAGGTTAAGGATAGTGTTTAGTCTGTTTAGTTCTTTAGGCAACATCGTAGGGGTTAAGGTAGTATGCGTGTATCATTGATAAACCCTAAACCTTCTATATTTTTTATATCTTTACGATATACTTGTTTTAATACAACGCGGTTTTTTTTCCTTCTACATATCATTGTTGGCTTTAATCACATTTTTCCTAAACTATTTCCATCCATCCATATTCCACTATACCCAAACCATTAAAATTTAACCCAACAAACATATGATGTTGACTGCATTTGTCTGTTAATAGTATCTGTCGACGGCAATGGTCGACTGCTACAACTGCAGTCGACTATCTTCGTCGACGGCAACATAGCAGTCGACTATCAACCATGGTCGACTGCCAATGTAGCAGTCGACTACCATGGTCGACTGCTACATTGGCAGTCGACCAAGGTAATCGACTGCCTATATGGCAGTCGACCATGGTAATCGACTGCCTATATAGCAGTCGACGGTGGTAGTCGACTGCTACATTGGCAGTCGACTACCATGGTCGACTGCTACATTTGCAGTCGACCATTGTAGTCGACTGCTAAGTTAGCAGTCGATTAAGTGGTCGACTGCCTATATAGTAGTCGACCACTTAGTCGACTGCTACATTAGCAGTCGACCATTGTAGTCGACTGCTAAGTTAGCAGTCGATTAAGTGGTCGACTGCCTATATAGTAGTCGACCACTTAGTCGACTGCTACATTAGCAGTCGACCATTGTAGTCGACTCCTAAGTTAGCAGTCGATTAAGTGGTCGACTGCCTATATAGCAGTCGACCACTTAGTCGACTGCTACATTAGCAGTCGACTACAATGGTCGACTGCTAACTTAGCAGTCGATTAAGTGGTCGACTGCCTATATAGCAGTCGACCACTTAGTCGACTGCTACATTAGCAGTCGACCATTGTAGTCGACTGCTAAGTTAGCAGTCGATTAAGTGGTCGACTGCCTATATAGCAGTCGACCACTTAGTAGACTGCTACATTAGCAGTCGACCATTGTAGTCGACTGCTAAGTTAGCAGTCGATTAAGTGGTCGACTGCTAAGTTAGCAGTCGATTAAGTGGTCGACTGCCTATATAGCAGTCGACCACTTAGTCGACTGCTACATTAGCAGTCGACCATTGTAGTCGACTGCTAAGTTAGCAGTCGATTAAGTGGTCGACTGCCTATATAGCAGTCGACCATGGTAGACGACTGCCTGTATTGATGTCGAAATAATTACTTATCCGAAAAAAAAATCCCATTAGTAATTTTTTTTACTACAGTAACGTCCGTTTGGCGTCACACCCTGGACGTGACGCGACGTGACGCCGTCACGTCATTCGTGACGCGACGTGACGCGTTTAGGCCGCGTCACGTCCATTTGTACATCCCTGATTGCAGTTACATACTATAGACCAGCAACTACTGAGTGATTGAGAGTTAGGAGCAAAGCAATCAAGAGTTGAGAGTTGAAAGAAAAAAGATTAGGGTTTGTGAGTTGTTGTGGAAAGTTTGAGTTGTGAGTTTAGATTTTTGTGTGTTTGAGGACTAAAAGTTTGTTGAGAGTTTTGCATTGTTTTCAGTGTTTGGTGAGAGTTGAAAGTGTTATGTTCTGTGAGTGTTTGCACAAATTTCAGTGTGTATTAATTGTTTTGTGAGTTTCCAGTGTTTGCAATGTTCTGTGAGATTAGAGATGAATGTGTTGTGAGAGATTTGAAAGAATTTCAGAGTGTTGTGAGATTTCTGAGGAATTTGCTCTGAGTGTTTTGAGAAATTTTCTTCTTAAGAGTGTTTTGATAGTGTTCTGCCATTATTTCCAGAAATTTCAGGCTGTTTTAATTGTTGTGTGAGTTTCCAGTGTTTGCAGTGTTTTGAGAGATTAGAGATGAATGTTTTGTGAGCGATTTGAAAGATTTCAGAGTGTTATGAGATTTTCCAGGAATTTTGTTCTGAGTGTTTTGATAAATTTTCGTGTCAAGAGTGTTTTGATAGTGTTCTGTGACATGTCTTGGGTTTTGAGAAATTTTTCTGAGCAGAGTGTTGTGTGAGATTACAGATTGTTTTGTGAGTGTTCTTGAGTGTTGAGTGCTTTGAGTGTTCTGAGATTAGGAATTTGAACATGAAAGCTTGTTTTGACTCAGAGGTGCAGATTTGGAAATTTTCAATTGGGAATTGAAAGAATTGTGTGAGCATAAGCAGCTGTGAGAAAAATAGCTTCAAATTGCATTGAAGCTCTTCAATGTGAGTTCCTATCCTCCTGAACACCTTCCCTTCACCAATTCTTCTCAATGCATCCTCAAGTGCTTTCATTTGATAACCCACTGTAAATGGCACAATTCCATTCCTATGAATCATCTCTACATTGCTTCCTTCATTCAATTCACATTCTGTTTGTTTCAGAAGCATTTGCACAGTACAATGCTTGCAAACTGCTTTCCATCTTACAATTCCTACGAATGCACATTGAAACACGTATTCGTATTCGTATACCCCTAAAAACTCGGAGGTACCTGACAATGCCCAGCACTACATATTTATGAACGGCCGTTCGTAAATATATAGGGCTAGAAATATATGTGGCAGGACGAATAGATGTTCTTTACGAACGGCCGTTCGTAAATAGCAAATAAACTAGTGGAAGTGTTTCCGAACCGTTCGGAATCGTGCAGTTTGGCTCCACTGTTTTCTATGTTTACGAACGGCCGTTCGTAAACGCATATAACAAAAAAGCCAGAACTGCACGCTTACGAACGGTCGTTCGTAAACATGCATATCTAAGCTGTCGACGTGTTGTGTCGAAGAACGGTCAATGTGTGTTTACGAACGATCGTTCGTAAACACAGAAAACAGTTAATTCATGCTTACGAACGATCGTTCGTAAACATGCAGCTCTGACCTCATTGTTTTCTGTGTTATTAAATACTAATCACTTTAATCAATGTGCCTTGTATAGAGCGTCATTCCCTTGGGACATGTAGATGGTTGTTTACGGACGGCCGTTCGTAAACATGCATATGCACCCTGGTGCAATACATATTTACGAACGACCGTTCGTAAATATGCATCTCAAGTTTATTGCAGTACATATTTACGAACGGCCGTTCGTGAATATGCAACTCTAGTTCATTGTAGTACATATATAACAACCACCTACATCTTTGTGAAATGTATATTTACGAACGACCGTCCCTAAATATACAGTCTTCTACAGCTGTGTGCATTGCATGTTTACGAACGGCCGTTCGTAACTATTAACCCATGACACGATTGTCTTTAACTGCTTTCATTATCTTTGTGCATCATATGTGTTCTGAACACAGTTCCTGTCCCTAATTGACATGATTTGTGCAGATGGCGAGACCTGGCAGATCCGCGATTGAACAATTCGCTGCCTTGACAGCAAAACCTTTTCCGGAAGGCATCATCGACCTCAACGAGAACGACACATACCTGCCAAAGGATGACATGATGTCGGAGTGGACAGCCATCCCCGAGAAAAACGAAGATGGGACTTTTTCCCTGCGTTTCACGTATGAACTTAATACCGCTCCTGACCAACCCGAGCAGTGGGTGCAAGTGAAGACCTGGGAAATAGAAAGCGTTGAAGGACAATCAGAGTATGTCATTTTAGACCTGAAGAATAAAAATGATCACGTGAATCTCCTGCTACATTACCAGCACCACACCTTCTCCTACGTGTACGCATGTAACAATAGTTCACCCGACGCAAAACCCTTTAATCTCGACCAACATTTCTCAAACTACGCCCTCAGTGTCTACTGGACATCTAGGAAGCTCACCTCCCTCGCTATTAACATCTCCAAATACAATAGCCTAATCTCGGAGGGAAACAAGAAAAAGAAAGCCCTAGAAAGCAGACACCATAAGGCGCGGGTGGTTCTAGGGGTGCCCCAAGACAGGTTCCAACTCAGAGCAAGCAATCGGGTGGCACTAGCCAAAGGCAGAGCAGGCAGAGCACGCCTTCCAAACGGTCGAGAGAGGACATGGAGAAATCCTCGGTGACCGAGGGTGCAGAGGTTAGCTCGGAGCCAGTAATGCCAACGCCCTTGAAGAAGGGGGAGAACCCGGACGCTGTGAAGGCCACCAGAATCTTCTCCGACTTCAACCAATTTTCGAAGGACTGCTGGCCTCTCGGACGGCACTTCACATTCAACGTGGACTGCTTCAAGTGCGAGAAATCTCCTGACAAATGGGTTGTGAGAACGCGGCAAGATGCAGGGGTGAAATGGCAAATTAACAACCTCATGAATAATGTGAAGTGGGACAAACAAACTGTTTGTGTCATGCCGAAGACAGACACCCCCCCCCCACGAAGGCGAATTGGCCTGAGGTCTCAAAGGGCGAGTTCTGGATCATCGACGGCCAGCACACTCTGGAGGCGACACGAATTATCCTCCAAAACCCCCTTTACGAGCACGAGCTGAAGGGCGACCTCCAATACTGGAAGGCGTTTGTTGTGTGGTCACAGGATTGGAACAGGTTGCGCAAGATATCGAAGTTCCTCAATTCGGGGAACAAGATAAAGGCATTTGAGGCTTCGTGGGCAGCTAACATTGTTGCGGCAAGGGACGTATGGATTGCGCATGGCTCTCCTCCCAAGGAGAGGGAAAATGCCAAAGTGCCTTCGCCCTCGTGGAAGGTGAGAGCACCTGCTTTCTTTTGGTGTGCCCAATTTATTCACTTTGTTTCCCAATGTGTATACGAACGACCGTTCATATTCCTTTTCATTTTTGTCATCGTTTACGAACGGCCGTTCGTAAACGATGTTTTTGTTCATGTTCTCATTTACGAACGGCCGTTCGTATATGCCATCATATTTTCTTATGTTCACATGGTTGTGCAGGCGTTCTGCGACGCGATGGTGGACAAGTTCTCCTCCATCGACATGAAGTCCACATCCACAAAATCGGTCCTCGAGCTCAAGGGCGAGCTCAGGCTCATATGTTGTGCTCAAGAGACTTGGGATATGTGGACATCGTTTTTTGACGCCCACAGTGCAGGAGACATAGTGAACCCGGAGACAGAAACAAAATACTCCGCGGAGAAGGATGGAGCGGCCCCGCCCATATCGAGGGAATTCTTCAGGCCGTTGCAGGGGCTAACAAAATCCGAGTTGCATCGTTGTGCTGTGCATCTCCTGGGGAACACGGTAGGCAGGAAGCTGCCATACCCCAAAATATTTCTCAAGCGGCCAAAGCACAGGCCAGGCACATACTACATTAAGGAGTGGTGCGACCACAGAAAAATGAAGACTAACGCCATGAGGGAGTTGGGGGACCTCCTCCCGGATAAATGCCTCTTCGACATGGACGGTGATATCAACTGGGGTAGGTGGCGTGAATTCAAGCTGGAGTACCACGTCAACGGCGCCTCCATGCGCAGCCTGGTAAAGGAGCACACTGCAATGCTCAAATTAAAGGGGAACAAACGCTCGAAGAAGACCGAGACGGAGATTGTTGAGATGCAGCGTTATATTGATTTTTTGAAGCGCAAGCGCAATGCGACCTTCCACGGCGTTGCTCGATTTTGCTTGGTCACCACAGGTGTGACCTCGACATCGTTCTCCAAGTGGGACGATGGCACCTCAAGGATGGAGTTACGCGCGGATAGAAGGGGGTGCCCATTTGGAATTATCGACTTCAGGTGCATCCCGGGTTGCACACGCCAGGGGATAAAAGGGATGCCGTTTTACGAGCCCTTCATGTCAAAGTTCGTGAGTTTCAAGTCGCCTGACATCCGCGAACCTCATGTATGGCTGTGGATTGTCGACCATGAGAAGTTGGCTGCTGTGACGGACTTCTACGAGGGTTACATTAAGCACGAGTACAATCTCTTCCACAGCACATACCTGCCGTGCAAGACTGAAGGCATAACGGCCATCAATGAGGCAAGGGGGATCAAACAAGTGGGGGCAGTGAGCCTCATGTTCCTCACATACAATAAGCTTCGTGCCGGGCGAGCACGTATCAAGTCCAGCCACTTCAAGAAATTGTACAGTGTGCCGCCCCCTCCCCCCAAGGAACTCTTCCAGGAGACATTGTACTCGGTCTACCCTGGAAATGAACTGCGGATGGAGTTCTACGTCAGTGTATTGCAGGGGCTGGCCATGGACGGGGAGATAGTTTACAATGTATTCGGGGGCAGCAAGTTCATCTACGCTGCCATGGTAAGTCACGCTCCTATCTCCGTCAGTCTTTACGAACGGCCGTTCGTAAATGTCTATGAACACTCTTGTTTTATAGTATTTACGAACGACCGTTCGTATATATATACTTTTCCTCTTTCCAAACTTGTACCCCGTAATATTTACGAACGGCCGTTCGTAAATATCCAAACATTGCCAAACATTGTTGTCACCTTGCATCTTTGTGATCGCCTCCCTGTTACGAACGGTCGTTCGTATATGGATCTGACCCATTGTTTGTGTTTCCCTGCAGATGTTGGGCCTGACAGTCAACAGCTTCATCGACTCGTTCGATCTTGACGAGTATGAGGTACATAGGTCCAAGGCCTCGACAATGGACCTCAACGACATCATCGCTCCCAGGGACGATTTCAACCCCATTGTGTCGGAGCCCATGCCCGACATGGAGACAGACGACGACGACGACACGGCAGGTGCTGCGACAACATCAGTGCCCACATTGATGGAAGCTCCAGTCATCCAGGAGCTTGGTGAGGACGACATAACGCCTCTGGATGTGACTCCTCTCAGGGTCTTGCCGCCGCTTAGGTTTGGTCCTGAACCTCTAGGCACTCCAGTCGGTTGCACGGGTTCCTCTGCTGGCACTACTCAGGATGTCCTACCTGCTCGAACTTCCGCACCCGAACCGCAGGGGACTCCGGGTGGCTGCTCCACATCTTCGTTGCCCAAAGACAAACCGGTTGCCCCAAAAATCGAGCCTCGCGATGATTTGGACCAGCGTTCCCGTCCCTCGTTGGAGCTCTTCCGCGACACCAGAAAGAAGATGAAGAAGATTCCCTACAACGAGTTGCCCTCCGACGCTATCATCGACGTCTCTGATGACGACAACGACGACATGGGCATCTTGGGGCAGTTTGGGTTGGACGCGGAGGCCAACAAGAAGGTCAAGGAGGAGGCTCTTTCTGTCGCGGAGCTTAACGCCAGGTTCGAGCAGAAGATGAAGGAGAAGATGGCGGAAGCAGCCGAAGAGAATGCAAGAAAGATGTCCGTCATTCAGGAGGAGCTGCGGGCCTCCAATGCGAAGACGGATGCAATTTTGGCCATGCTCAGCAGACTCGCTGGTTCGCCGCATGCTCCCCCTCCAGCGTACCCCTTCCCTCCTGGAGTGTACCCCCCTCCCCCCTACCCCCCTCCCGTCGCATACCCCCCAGCCCCTTCTTACCCTGGGACACCCTACCCCACGCCGGTTGCCACCCCCCCGTCGACCCCAGTCCCGCCCCCCCTTGACCACGTCGCGTCGGCCCTGCATGACGTTCAACCTTTACGAACGGCCGTTCGTGATTCTGTGCACGCTGCGCAAGGGGGTCCGCATGGGAGTGAGGGGGTCGACAGGATGGAGGCCGAGCAGGACACAGCCCCTTCTGCTGTAAGCGCTCCGAATCTCGAAACTCTGGAGCTGCGGGAGGCCGTAGACGAGGCGGAGCCCATCCTGGAGACCCAATCTTCGCAGGCGCAGGCGGACGAGGACATCATGGAGGTTGTGGCAGAGACATTAGCGCAGGCCAATGTTACGAACGCCCGTTCGTCAATCGCCGAGGAGGGAGCTGCAGTCCGATCCGCCCACGAGGCCCCTCCTCGCGATGACGAGGTAACTCACCTCTGAGAATGCCTATGCCATTGACGAATGTGCGTTCGTAACCGTTGCTAACCCGTCCCTGCTCATTGTTGCCACGTTTGCTGCCTCAACAGATGCGCCTGTGTAGATAGACTTCGCCTGTGTAGATACCCTTCCTGTGGAAACAGACGGGCCTCGCCCTTAGGATTCTTAGCCACACAATTTTGACACTTGAGAAACTTGTACATTGCCAAACATTTTTAATATACAAGAATAATTTCATATCCCCTTCCATGTTTTTTGAATGCTTCTCTCCTTCCACATAGTCTTTGCATAATGTACGCCATTCTTCGTTCTCACTTCTTATCCCCACCTCATTTACGAACGGCCGTTCGTAAATGCCATGCCCATCTTAATGCATCTAACTTGCGTGATTAAACCAATTCCATCCTTCAATTCAATTGAATTTCGTCCCTTATGTTTGTAGTGCCACCCCCGTTGTTTTGCTGCCCTTTACGAACGACCGTTCGTAAAATATGCACCCCACCAGCTCGTCCATGGTTTGCCTCCCCCCTTCCGTGTCCTCCACCCATATTGCTGTTGTTTAGCTCTGGCACCCCTCTAATAATATTATTTTGTTGCGGTGCCAATCGTGTTTGCTTCCTTCCTCGCTTGTTCGTTCCTTGTTTTGTATTGTAACATTTTCCTAGTTAAATATGTCTACCACAGGGTCCCCAGGAGATAGCTCGCACCCTCTCCACACCGACGCCTGCACCCCCGTAAACCATTCATCATTTTTGACCTCAATGGGGTTCTCTGCCACTGCAGACGGGTCCTAAACGCTTCCCATCCCCATTTCCGTAGACCCCAAGACTTGGACTACACCGGGGAAACTCTCATTAACCATAAGGTCGTCCGCGTGCGTCCTGGCTTGCGGCGCTTCCTTCCTGAGGTCCAAGGCTTCGCTCACGTCTTAGTGTGGAGCTCCATGGTGCTCGAGAACACCGAGCCCATCGTCTCCTTCCTCTTCCACGGTCTTCAACCCCCTTGCCTCGTCCTCGGGCAAGAGTCCTGCGATGAGCTCTTCGACGATAGGGGCAGGCCAATCGCGAAGGTGGGCGGCGGCGGCGGCCAACAGTTCCTTAAAGTCTTGAAGTCCAAGCTTTGGGACATTTGCCCCACTATGCACGACGTTCCCGCCGCCTGGTGGCCCACCCCTCTCAATACTCTCCTCGTCGATGATAGCCCCGCCAAGAGTGTCCTGAACCCCCCCGGCACCGTCATCTTCCCCCTCCCTTGGAATGGCGACATGAGGGACACCTTCCTCGAGTCCCAACTCGCTCCCTACATTAGGAGGCTTGTCAACCACCCGGATAATTTCCCCGATTTTGTCCTCTCCAACCCTATTGGCAATAGGCCCCTCAACCCCCGCAGCGAGGTGTACAAAAACCTTCTCAAGTTCGCACGGCTCAATAAATTAATTTGAACTCTGCCACTCTCTTGTGTGTGCATACTCTTGTGACCATATCTGATGATTGGCGCCCGCTACTCCCTTTTTTTTGCATGTTTTTTTCCCCATAGTGCCATCCCCAAGCTTCGCCATCTGCGGCACATGGGTCCGCGAACGGCACGTCCGCGTCTCCGTCATCCCCCGGCTCACCCTTGCGAGGTGACAGCGTCGCCCCCATACCGTCACTCTACCAATTCTCCGCCGCAGATGCCGCGTCGGCCGTTGACTACTCCAAAGATGCCGGCCCGGAAGATGGAGTTGTGGACAGCCCCCCCGCCAAGGTTATGTGCCGCCCCTACGCCCCCTCCCCTTCCCCCCTCCGTGGCGACAAGTGCCCGCGTGTTGCAAGCGGGGGCCCTTCCCCCAAGCTTCCCAAATCCAACAGACGCCTTTGCATGGACCCTCCCTCTTTGGACATTCCTGTCATCCCAGCCGTCGTCGACGATGTCCCAATTGCGCCCGTTCTCGTCGTAGATGTCGAGCGCGCCGGGCCTCCAAATTCGAAGGTTCTCATTCTAACCTGCTCTAATGTTATTGCTTCCTTCTAGTTTCCTTCTAGTGCGATACATTGTTCTTGACCATTTTTACGAACGGCTTTCCCAAACCTCCTTGTTGTTTTGTGTTGGGTTATCGTAGTCATGCGTTGTGTCCCCCCCCCCCGCAGGTCGTGCCGCCCGTGACCACTGGTCGTCTCTCCGCAATTTCTTCGATCGATAGGCGCACCGTCAAGGCCGCGTCGTGCGATTCTGACCGGTGTTTGGCGCTCCGGAGAAGTGAAAGGCATTTGGCGTCTCAAACGCCTTCGTATTCGACGGGCAACTCTATGTCATTCAATTCAGTTGCGCGCCGCCGGATATGGACGTCCGACTCAATGTCTGGTCCGATACCAAACAAAGGTTACAGCCGCGGTCCCGAGATTTTGAGGGCGATGGAGGCCAAAAGAGCAAAGGAAAAGGAGGCCGCCGTCAAGGCTGCAGTGAAAGAGAGCGCCGCGGTTGCAAAAAGGCCTCAGCTAAACTAGGAGGTCCGGGCTTAATTGCCGTTCCAAATGTGTTATAGGTCTTCCTAGCGAGTGGGTGATTGTGGGCCGTTGTTGGATATTGTGTATTGTATGTGAAGGTCGACCACCTCAGTGTCTCTATCATGGGCAATTCCCCTATATTTTGTTTTTGGATACCATTCAATACAATCATTTTGTACATATCGCCTCACACAATTGCTACAACTTGTTGTGTTCTATGCAAGTGGTTCAAAAATTGTCGCAATCTCTTCATCCACACTAGACTTTGTGTCTCTTTTGCTTGTGCCCCCCTTGTAGGTTGTTATATATATTCTAAATTTAGCCATAATGAAGAACTTTTTCATGTTCTTGTTGTGCCATGTTTGAAACGGAAGTCGTCAAAAAGTCTCAAAATGCTGAAAAAGTCTCCAAATAACGAATATAGTGTTGAGTGTAATGAGGTGCATAGAGTTAGTGGGGAGTAAGAGAGAATGGAAGACGATATGGATAAGTAACGGTGCTTCAACGCAAGATTTACATAGAGCGCGTTCATTACATTTGTTGTTTGGGTATTTGTGTGTTGTGTTGTTTCCTTAGTTCCCAATAACCACAATTGGTGAACATAAATTTAAATCATGTATGTTTTCACCTTTTGTCTCAATCTTTGCCTATTAGCACCACTTATCTTATCTTCAACCCCAAAACCTTTATTATTAGATTATATAACTCTACCATTATGGAGGAGTTCAGGTCACTAATTTTTCTTTGCCCTTCCCATAAAGTCTCTCAATTCCACATGTATAGGGTACAAGTGCTTCCTATTGCCACGGCTTTTTTTCCACTCACCGCTCACATGACAACATCCCCCCCCCAATGTGGTGAATGCAGTCGTTGGTGCCACAGGGGGCGCACCTAGTGCAAAATATTGTACATATGTGTGATATCTGACATACTTTAAGGAGGTATTATTATTTTTGGCCTAAATTATGAGGACCCTTCAACAATATAATATTGGAATTCAAGTCTTTTGACGGGATGGTATCTTAATTGTAGTTTTTTGGAGCATTCATATCCATAACTATATGTTTATCTTAAGAAATTAAGAAATTGAAAGTAAGACTTTAGAAGTAATAAACACATTTTTCAAGATTCCAATACAAATTCAATCCTACAAATTCACCCAACACCCCCCCTCCTCCTATCTTGCCACCGCCACAACCTAGTCTGTGACTTACCAAAAGATGTTTTCAGATTTGTCGCCTCAAAAATAGTGATACCCGTAACCCACCACCCAAAGCAAGCGTTGTGTGACTCTTGAGTTCTTCAATCCCTCTCTTGCGTCCGACATCCACCATACAAAACTTGTGTTGTGTGACCTTTGAGTTCTTCGGCCCCTCTCTTGTGTTTGACTCCCACCACCCAAAACTTGCGTTGTATGACTCTTGAGTACTTTGATGCCTCTTTTGTGTGTTTCAAGTGTGTCTCTTTGCTACAATGTTTCATGAAAAAAGGCCAAATTAGGTACCTGCTTGTAATGGGGCACATACACCCCTCTGAGCTCGCCCCCACACGCCCTTGTTGGCTGCATGACACAAGATAGAGAGGAGATTGAAATGAGCCCCCCATTAGTCTTTAGGGAACGTCTTTCATACCTCCCTAAGGGTAGCCTTGAATGGATAAAATAAGGATTGTCATGAATGAAATCTACCTCACTTGCTAGAATGACAGGATAGAGATTATTAACATAACGCAAAGATCATAAGGTCTCCATAAGATTTAGACAACAATTTGGCCATTGTTGGTAATCTTGCAAACTATTATCTTAACCAACGTTTGATTTTCTCTTGGGATATTTGTATATGTATGTTACTTGTAATATTTTCTCACAATATCCTAATAACTAGTAGGCTAAGTTTTTTAAACATAAGTATTAGGTATAGATGCTATCATTTGTTAAATATGATCTTATTCTAATTTTTACTTTTGAAAAATGAATACCACCCTATATTATATTCCACCCCTTTTTGGGAAACATTGGAAGTGCACCCCCGTGGGTAGTGCTCAACTTACCTTGCCCATTGGCATGTCAAGCTGACACTATCGCACTGTGCAGGGTAAAGCAGGAAAATGCGGAGATCTAGCTTCATTTTGATTCCTTAACCCACCAAAGTGTGGAGGCCAACTGACTTATGTTGTGTGTGATCCTTGTTGTTTTGGAAGGTGCCATCTAACACACATACACACGCACACACCCACCCACCCTTTCCTTGTAGTGTCTTGTCTCCTTGAAGAAGTATTGGGTACCAAGTAACAACAACAAGACTTACGGTTGGTACAACGGAAGAGGCTCGAATAACCATGGCATGTAAGTTGACAATGAAACCATTGGGAACCACTCTTCAGAAGTCGGGATGAAACAATCACAAACTCGTAGGGGGTAAATAAGTTTTAACAGAAGCCCTTACATGCATGCCATGAAGCCCAATATTCCAAATAGCCATGGCTTCCTACTGGCTCACAATGTTGGTGGGGTTAGTGGATCTTCACTAAACATGTTTGGAGCACCTGTTCTTAGGGGCGCTTCACACTATGGCCGAAGGTTGAGAGGCTGTCGATTTCCACCAATCAGATTGCAAGAAACCAAGAGTTCGGCTTCTCGACCCTTTACACTAAGGGGCGCTTCACACTATGGCCGAAGGTCGAGAGGCCGTCGATTTCCACCAATCAAATTGCAAGAAACCAAGAGTTCGGCCTCTCGACCCTTCACATTGTGGCCAAAGTCCAAAGGCCGTCGCAATTTAAAATGATTACTTTTTGAAGGAGGCGACGGACTCTCGAAGGAAGTTTGGGTCGGACGGGAATAGAAACCCAAACTATGGTCGAGAGGCCGTCGGTTTGTTTGCATTAAAAAATCAATCATTGACAAGATCTTGGCCGTTAGATTGGTGGGGTTATTTTGAGCAAGGAATAAAGTGGAATGCTCCTTTGGGTTTGGACTTTGGGCTTGGCCTTTGGAGGCTTCACACTATGGCCGTCCAAGTCGAGAGGCCGTGGGAGTTCATGGCCAACGGTTTGGACTTTGGGTTTGGCCTTTGGAGGCTTCACACTATGCCCGGCCGAAGGCTCCACTTACTATATTTTAATGGCTATTTTCAGCCCATTTCTTTGGACTCTCAACAAAGTTTGGCCACTCAATCCCACGGCCTCTCGACTTGGACGGCCATAGTGGAAGCGGCCCTTACTAAGTAACGGAGGCTTGGAGGGCTGATCTTTGTCACTGAAAAACATAGTTGAGCTGTTATTGGCTCAAAGTGTCGGTTGACAGCCCATTGCATGTTGGTTTTACAAGGACATCATCGGGCTTGTGCCCGGAGCAAGTATTTTCTGACATGGCTCTGCCAATTGCTAAGGTCCAGAGCAGGCCGTGCACCGTCCGAAGCAATTCTGTCTCATTCGGGGGGCCTTTACACTACGGCATGTGGCCCTATTGTCGGCACATCCAACTCCACACACGATTGTGGACGTCAATTACATTGGATAGATCGGGCATTGACATCTTCTCCGGTTAGCAATTGCATATCACAAAGATCGTCATGTTTCAAGTTCAAAACTCGGAGTGAAATCGCCACAAAGATCATGTAGATATAACATTAGTTTGTGGTTACTAATTGGTGTCTTAGGCTACTACTCTACTATATTTACATTGATATGTGCAATTAGGTTGCCCCATGCTAATGTATCGACCTTCCACATTAATTTGGATGTTTGTCACCACAGTAACAAGATACAACAATTGTTTTCTCAGGCCTTTACACTATGGCATGTGGCCCTATTGTGTGAGCCCAAATTGGTGCCCACATTCTTAGTTGAAGAAAAACGATGTTCAAACTTTTGAAATGGTAGGTAGTTGTATTAGCATTAAGAGTGGATAGTGTTTAAATGGTTCCGATGTTGTTATGGTGTTGCTCAAGTTCCATGTTCATTTCCAACATTAAAAGAAAAAGAAAAAGAAAAATTAAAAAGAAATAGGTGCTTAGATTTGATTAGAGTTGATATTAGGGGAAAGTGAGTTGAGAGAGAACTGAGTGTTTGATTTAAGCGTGAGGGTGTTCATTTTGGGTAATGTGTAAATCCTCATAAGGGGGGAAGCTGTTAGATGGGTAAGGTCCCAGATTTCCGGATCCCAGAGGCCAGGCTCCTGGGATGCTTGCGAGGTTTTTTCTCTCGGCTCTCTCTCTCGGCAGAAGAACACCGAAGGTCTGTGGACAGGAGGGGACTCGAGGCCCTGCCGGTTGAATGCTGGGAAATCTATGCATTTGGGTGTGATGTAAGGTAGCTAGTGAGAGCGTAGTGAGTCAAGCGTGGGGGCTTGATTATCCGAGGATGATCTACTGGGCATGCCAATGCTTCAACCGAACGCTCCTTTCGGTTCTCCAGACTATTCGTGGCCTTCATGGTCTTCCCAGCCCACTCTATCCAGTTAGGGATGAATGATGCTCCATGAATTGTGACTCTCCGCACCACTCCGAAGGTCCCTTGGAAGATTTCCCTATCCAAGGGTTTGATCTCCACATTCCTAGGCAACCATATGACACCCTGTCGGCCCTGAGTGGCAATGTTGTCTGCCAGCTGCCTGTCAATAAAAACGGGAAGGTTGCGGGCAGATGTGCCTTTTGCTGCTATTACGCCTCTTTTCCAATTCTCTAGCTTAATGTACAGCTCGGACCTCCTCCCACCACTACTTCCCTCTCCAGGATGCATAGCCTCATATGACATCGTTGGATTGTAGATTGCTTCCACAGCTTGTTTTTCAATCCATGTGTTCCAATCGCTCATGCCCCTAGCTTCCTCAAACTCCGGTCCAGACGTGGCTTCCGTGAGAATAAGCATCAACTCGTTCATCGCCAACTCTAAACCCTTTGTACCATCATTGAGGTATTTTTTCTCCAAATAAACCATGCTGTTACTTCTAAACCAATCCAACAACACGATCCTGCAATGATTTCGAGCCTCATCGATCCGCGGGTCGCGTTTGCCTCTATGTTTCCTTTTCTTTGATTGCGAACCCGATGCCGCGGACCCGTCCTCCGTCCCTTCCGAAACTGCTGGGCGTTTTAATCCCCGTCTTTCAGTCTGCTCCGAACCTTGAGGTACATCACGTGCAGGGCTCTCCGGTCTTGATGTCCGCCGTGTCGGAGATTGTGGTGGCATGTTCTCCGAACGAGCCGGTGCATGTATTTCTGTGGAATTGCCTGAGCTTGGTCCCCTTCCAGTTCTCCCTCTATGTCCACTGTTTCCCCGACTCCCACGTGTTCCACGGCTTCCCCGTGTTTGGTTGCCTCCCGAATGACCAACAGCCAAGAACTCTTCGTCAAACTGAAAGGGATCTGGACGTGGTGGACGTGCTGCAGTACTTCCACTTCCGGGATCGCTTCCCGTACCCTCGGTAGTATTCGCCAATGCATTGCCTACGAGCCAAGCACGGTGCACCCTCGAATCCTCGTTCTCGTAAGGAGCAATGCCCTCCCCCTCCATTGTGATAAAAATCACGTGAGTGAGTGAATCTGAAAATGAGTCGTGATAAAAATCACGTGAATAAGTGAGTGTGAAAATCTCTCGTGATAAAAATCACGGGAGTGAGTGAATCTGAAGAAAAAAATTGCGAGGGTTCCCCCACAATTTGCCCTGCCCTCCCAAACCCCTTGAGACCCGCGCGGTGATGCTGTCCTTTGGGACGCAACAAGGTCTCGGGTCCCTATGTGGTGGGAGGAGAGGAAAGTGGTAGGAACTAAAGCCTCACGGCTTTATATAGGCAACGAGGAGCCCAATCATTATGGGATCCCGGTCGGAATTAGGGTTTAGGGTACGAAAACGACGTATGGGGAACGTGGGAACTAGGGGCGGACGGGCGGGAACTAGGGGGCGGACGGAGGGAACGTGGGGGCGGACGGAGGGAACGAGGAGCAGATGGGTGGGGAACGCAATAGGGAACTCGGGCGGACGGGAGGGAACGAGGCGCGGACGGGAGGGGAACGGGCGGACGGAGGGAACGTGGCGGACGGAGGGAACGTGGAGCGGACGTGAAGGGAACTCGATAGGGAACGCGGGCGGACGGAAGGGATCGGAAAGCGGACGGGAGGGAACGCGGAGCGGACGTAGGGGAACTCCGAGCGGACGGGGGGAACGCGGGGCGGACGGGGGGAACGCGGGGCGGACGGGAGGGAACGGGTGCGGACAGGATGGGAACGGGGTACGGACGATGGGGAACGTGTGGCGGACGGAGGGAACGTGAGGGAACGCGTGCGGACGGGAGGGGAATGTGGGGCGGACGGGAGGGAACGAGGAGCGGACGGTGGGGAACGTGTGGCGGACGAAGGGTAGCGGACGGGAGGGAACGCGGGGTGGACGGGTGGGGAACGCTGAGCGGACGGGTGGGAACGCTGAGCGGACGGGTGGGAACGCTGAGCGGACGGGTGGGAACGCTGAGCGGACGGGTGGGAACGAGAAGCGGACGGTGGGGAACGAGGAGCGGACGGAGGGAACGTGGCGCGGACGGGAGGGGAACGGGGCGGACGGGTGGGGAACGTGGACCGGACGGGGGGGAACGGATGAAAGACCGAACGATTAGCTATCCGTTCCCCACCCGTCCGCTAATCGTAACCCTCTCCCGTCCGCTCCACCCCCCTCCCCCGTCCGCTCCATCCCCCTCCTCTGTCCGCCCCTCCCCTCCTCCGTCCGCCCCACCCCCCCCTCTCCCGTCCGCTCCACCCCCGTCCGTCCGCCCCACCCCCCCTCCCCCGTCCGCTCCACCCTCCCGTCCGTCCGCTCCACACCCCTCCCCCGTCCGCTCCACCCCCGTCCGTCCGCCCCACCCCCCCCCCCTCTCCCGTCCGCTCCACCCCCCTCCCCGTCCGCTCCATCCCCCTCCTCCGTCCGCCCCTCCCCTCCTCCGTCCGCCCCACCCCCCCTCTCCCGTCCGCTCCACCCCCGTCCGTCCGCCCCACCCCCCCTTCCCCCGTCCGCTCCACACCCCCGTCCGTCCGCTCCACCCCCATCCACCGTCCGCACCACCCCCCCCCCCCCGTCCGTCCGCTCCCACCCCCTTCCCCGTCCGCACCACCCCCCCCCCCCCGTCCGTCCGCTCCACCCCCCTTCCCCGTCCGCCCCACCCGTCCGCCCCCGTCCGCCCCACACCCTCCTTAGTAATATTTTATTACTTTGATTTTAACACAATGATAAACACAATGGCAAAATGGTCTACGTGGCAGGGGAAATATGCACATCCACGTCGACGTTTTTTGCCACATAGGACGCCACCTTGGCAAGAAGGTAAGTATTTTACCCACCCTAGTCGGCTCCCCCTATGTTGACCCTACGTGGACCCTATTGTGTCGTGACGGAGGGGTCCGTCACGACACCGTCACAACGGCGGGATAGACAACCCTGCCGCCACATGAGAAGAAGAAAAATGAAAAATTTGTAGATACCTCATTTCTCTTTTGCATGATTCTTCTCTTTGGTAGGTTGCATGTTACTCATGCTTGTTCATTCTCAAATCCACTTGAGTTTGAAGATTGAGAGCTTGAACTTTCTACATGGCTTGCAACACTTAGATGGCCTCTTGATGGATCCTATGAGGAACATCTAGGACAAGCTCTAGTCATAATCTTAAACGACCCATGAAAGCCGCTTAGGAATGTGAAGAGTTCAAGCTCTCATTTTGTGGTCCCAATCCAATGTGATTGTGAGCATTCTTTGATTTGTCATAAAGTCCTCTTTGTTTGATATCTCACAACCCCTTTTTAATTCAATTTTGGACATGGCGACTTTACACATGCTCAAACTATTAGGAGGTTGCAGATTAATCAAGAGCTCGCTATTGAGCTTTCGATGCAAGCTTGTGAAATACAAGCATTGAATCCTCCAAAAAAGCAAGTTTGAGCTCTCAACCCCAACTATAAGTGAGGTGTGGGCCTTTTGTGGTCCTTCTTATTAATCAAAGACCTATATTAGAGTGGTTTATGGAAACTTGACTTGTGAATATTTATTCATTTAAATAAAAAAAGATGTTACATGTCAACGAGATTGGATTTTGTGTTTGGAATACATAATGTACACCATTTTGGGTTCAATACTTAACACAATCAGGGGGACATGTGTGGTCACCCAAAGTGCAAAAGAATTTCATCTTCAACCTCTTATAACTTTTGCATTCACTATGAGAATCACATGGACAAAATCATTGGTCTGCGGCCACTAGATGATATCTATACTGATATGTGCAATTAGGTCGCCTTTGTGAGTATGTTGCCTATATACCCACGCATATTATCTTGGGTCAAACTCAATTCAAAAACTCATAAAATTCCTTATTCATCCATATAGCAACCATGCTAAGAAAAATACAATTACTGCATCTTGTTATTGTGGTGATAAATATTCAAATGAATATGGAATGTCGATAAATTAGCGTGGGGCAACCTAATTGCACATATCAGTGTAGATATAGTACAGTAGTAGCTTTAGACACCAATTAGTAACCACAAACTAATGTTACATCTACATGATCTTTGTGGCAATTTCACTCCGAGTTTCGAACTTGAAACATGACAATCTTTGTAACATGCAGTTGCTCACCAGAGAAGATGTCGATTCCCGATCGATCCGACCTAATTGACGTCCACAATCGTGTGTGGAGTTGGATGTGCCGACAATAGGGCCACATGCCATAGTGTAAAGGCCTGAGAAAACAATTGTTGTATCTTGTTACTGTGGTGACAAATATCCAACTTAATGTGGAATCTTGATAAATTAGCGTGGGGCAACCTAATTGCACATATCAGTGTAGATATAGTAGAGTAGTAGATTTAGACACCATTTACTAACCACAAACTAATGTTTCATCTACATGATCCTTGTGGCGATTTCACTCCGAGTTTCGAACTTGAACCATGACGATCTTTGTGATATGCATTGCTAACCAGAGAAGATGTCAATTCCCGATCGATCCGACCTAATTGATGTCCACAATCGTGTGTGGAGTTGGATGTGCTGACAATATGTCAACCCTAAACCTTCACCCTTAAGCGTCTGTGTCCGGGTGAGGGCTTGAGGCTCACACTCACTTGTACTTAGAATTGGCCTTCAATGCTCCCAAGATGTAAATTTCAAACACACAACTTTACTTCCAAGATGCCAAGATGCCAAGTATTTAGAAATACTCTTTCACCTTGTAATCCCTCCCTAAGCACTTCTCAGTGACTGTGTCCACACCGCACTTGAGCCTTCTAACTCACTATATTAGTCTAATCCTAAATTCAAATCACAACCCTAAATCCTAACTAATACCATGTTATGGCATATCTAATGAGCCACTGGGGCCCTGATTCGGAGAGAGAGAGAGCTCCCCTCCTGATGTACCCTTTAGTCATTTTGTTGTGTACAGCTGCCCTGTCACCCAACACTACTGACTTGCCTACGCCGACAGTGGCTTGACCGCCCCAGACTTGCAGATCACTAGCCCCCTCCCTCTGTGAGTGTAACTCCTTGGTCTGTACAAGCTTCCGTTTTTGAACTAGATGCCTGCTCCAGCTAGCTCCGAACTGTGAGCTCCCGGTAGCTCCTTGTGAGTTTGGAAGTGAACAGAACCGCACTCTCCTCTTGCCTCGCCCCAAATCCACTTCTAATTCTGTCCACCTCTCGTGCAATCCAGGGCTAGGCGATCCCACCCTTGATTCCAGAAGAGCATTTCCCGGAGTTCTCTCGACCCCTTCAATCTTCCTGGTAGATAGCTGCATGTCTCTCTCTAGTATGTATTAGTGTTTGTTTTTGTGTAGCTTCTCCCAGTCCATTGCACCATGTCTGCCCAACAATTCCTCCTCCCAGCAATGCACAGGGCCCACTGCTCTTTCAAAATTGATTTTCTTTGGTTCGCCGACTGCCCAGTTCTTCGACGCTGGCCACTGTCCGGCTTCAGCCACCTGCCTGTCTGATCGAAGGGGGTTCATGACACTATGCCCAACTAAGGCTACCCTTACTATATTTTATTGGTTATTTAGGGTTCATTTCTTTGGACTCTCAACAAAGTTGGGCCGCTCAATCGCACTTTGATCCACTCCCGAGGGTTAACATTTATAGATGGTGACTATAGTGTCCGTTTTTTGGCTCTAAAAAATTCATATGAAGTCCAATTCATATGTGGTCGCAATTCTACGTTGTTCCCCTGCCGCCCCGTTCCCTCCCGTCCGCTCCGCGTTCCCCACCCGTCCGCTAATCGTTCCATCTTTCATCCGTTCCCCCCCGTCCGGTCCACGTTCCCCACCCGTCCGCCCCGTTCCCCTCCCGTCCGCGCCACGTTCCCTCCGTCCGCTCCTCGTTCCCCACCGTCCGCTCCTCGTTCCCACCCGTCCGCTCAGCGTTCCCCACCCGTCCGCTCAACGTTCCCCACCCGTCCGCCCCGCGTTCCCTCCCGTCCGCTACCCTCCGTCCGCCACACTTTCCCCACCGTCCGCTCCTTGGGAACAGCGTAGAATAGCGTAGAATATGGGGCGGACGGATGGGGACGTTGGAGCGGAATGAGGGAACATGGAGCGGATGTAGGGGAACACAGAGCGGACGGGAGGGGAACAGGGGGCGGACGGGGGGAACGGTCGGAGGGGAGCGGACGGGAGCGGACGGGAGGGAACACAGAGCGGACGGATGGGAACGTTGGAGCGGAATGAGGGAACATGGAGCGGACGTAGGGGAACACAGAGCGGACGGGAGGGGAACAGGGGGCGGACGGGGGGAACGGACGGCAGGGGAACGCGGAACGAACGGAGGGAACGCAGAGCGGACGGCAGGGGAACGCGGAGCGGATGGCAGGGGAACGCGGAGCGGACGGAAGGGGAACGGTGGAGCGGACGGGAGGGAACGCGGGGCGGACGGGTGGGGAACGAGGAGCGGACGGGTGGGAACGAGGAGCGGACGGGATGGGAACGAGGAGCGGACGGGAGGGGAACGCTGGAGCGTATGGAGAGGAGCGTACGGAGGGGAGCGTGGGAGCGGACGGGGGGGAACGCTGGGGGCGGACGGGAGGGAACGGGTGCGGACGGGGGGGGACTCTGGGGCGGACGGGCAGGAACGGGTGCGGACGGGCTGGGGACGCGGGAGCGGATGGAAGGGCGGACGGAGGTATATAAGTGGAGGGGACCACTTACATACCTTACTCCACTCCTTCTGGGCGCCCAGACAACCCTCCTCTAACGCAGAGTGCGGGGTAGCGGGGCTCTCGGAGGAGTTAAGGATCCCTTTTTTGGGATCCTTTTACACTACTTTTGGCAGGTTGTGGCCGGTTTTGGCAGATCCACGTGGCCGTTATTTGGCATATTCCTTGTGACGCGCCCAGTCAACTAGCCTCTGCGTGAGCGCCGGTAGCAGGGTGCTCGAAGGGTGTGCCGAATAGTTGAACTTTAATTTTTAGGGACATTTTTGAACTAATTCCACAGCAACACTATTTTGAAGTGTATGCTTGGATATTTTGTAGCACTATTATGAAGTGCAATTAGTAATTTAAAAATTAGAGTTCTAGATTAGAATTAGAAACTCCAATTTGGGTGGAATTAGAATTAGAAACTCCAATTTTCAGACATGGCAAGTGGAGGAACTGGAGACATGGCAAGTGCAAGTGGAGGATCTAGTTCTGGGTGTTCCAGAGGACATGGACGCAAGGCCGCTGATTTGGAGTGGAATGTTTACGATGATCCCTCCCAAAAAGCCAGGGTAGGTTGGGAGAATGTACCACAACCGTGGTCAGCGAAGACTGCAATGCAGTACTTGGGCTTCCCTCACTTTGATCGGTTGTGGCCAAGACATTGTCACGAGCGACATTGCAAGGCCGTCAATGCGAGCTATACGCAGCTTGAAGACGTGGAGGCAAAATGGAGATTCCTAACGATACTTAGAAGTATCTCCAATTTGGATAGATGGCCCAAGAGTGCAATTCCAAAGTCGGTGGCGTGTATGATGTATGCGGAGCACGTGTTGCGAGTTAGGGTGGATTGGTCAAGTTTGGGTGCTCTGCATGATCAAAAATTTGGGGGTATTGGAATTGCATTCACTAAATGCACAGTTCCGGATATTCCATACACTCCCGTTCCGGAGTGGTTCAGGAAGAATCCTAAACTAGTGGATGAGCATGGGGCACCAATTCCAGAAGGTCGGGAACCAAAAAAACCACGTACTCGCAAACGACCAGCCAATGACGTGGAGATGGCCATCGAGGAGGCGTTTGAGCATATGGATGAGGAGGGCATGGAGGTAAATGTCGATGTGATTAACGAGCTGGTTAACCAGGTGGTTAACGAGGCCCTAAACGAGGTAAACCCTGGTCAACTTGGTGCGGACATGATGGAGAGCAGAATGGAGGCATTGCGCCAGCAACATGCCGAGGAAATTCGTGAGTATAAAACAAGGATTCTCGAGCTGGAAAATCGACTTACAACACTTACGATGGGGGAGGCTGGCAGTTCAAGTAGTACACCAATTAACATCCAGTCTTTGAAAGCAGAGAGGGATACAGCTTTACAGGAGGCCATGATTGCAAAGTCACAAGCAGCGGACGTATGTACGAGGAATGAAGTAATGCAAGGAAAGATGGAGGCTTTGCAAAAGGAGGTGGTGGACATGCAATAACAACTTCAAGTGGTCAATGAAGTGGTTGTCGATCACGAATCCAAGATTGGCACACTGGAGGAGCAGAATGCAAGGTTGAGGAAATTTCTATCGGATGCGATCGTGGAGCGAACCAATATGAGGACATGCACATTGCTTTCTATGGCCAAGGCTCGTCAATATGAAGCTGAATTTGAGAGCATCCAGCGAGAATGGAACCACAATCATAGATTGCGGAACTTGATGCTCACGTCATGGCCAGATCAGGAACATATGTACCCTAGTAGGTGGGATGATGAGGATGACTTGAAATTGCTTAACGGGAGCTTGGATTGGCGGCAACTGATCGACTCCGATCACCATTGGGATGTGACCCAAGTGCATGAATATCCATACAGCATGAGGGGTGAGTTGTTATGGCCGGGTCCACATCCAATGGTCTTCGACGGATCCGTGTGTGGGATTTGCGGCAGTCCATTTGGCCCAGAGGGATGCTTTCAAGTTGGATCGTGTGGGGGCCAATTCCATCCACAATGTCTGATAGTGGCAATGATCAGGAGACGGCAATGTCCCCATTGCAGATCACCCTTCCACCCTCGTTTGTACCTCCAATTTGGCCTTCGGGATTACATGCCTAAGGACTGGGTGGTAAGGCCAACGGACTATCCCTTCAACCTTTGCGAGTTTGATGGGACTTCTGTTGAGTGGAATTGGTTATTCAATTGTGCAACGGTTGAACTTTGGAACGATAACAAAGATGGCGAATGGACACAGAATCCACGTCAAATTTTGTATGTTACAGACGAGTTGTTTCCCAACAAGCCCCCAAACCATGGCATGAAAAGATTTTTGTACTAAACTTTTGGTTGGCATTGGGATGCGACAACCATGCAATTACGGAGAGGCATTCAACCTCCTTTTTACAATGCAAATGGTGAACCATCAATATCGGAGCATGAGTTGGAAGAAGATGCACATGAGATGCCCATGGAACGGGATTCCCATTTTGAAGCGCACTTAGAGCAGTCGTACCACAACCACAGAACGCAGTTGGAGGCAGTTGAAGCACTCTTGAATAGAGTTACGGATGATGCGGTATTGAGATGGCTAAATGGGGGGCCTAGACCACGTAATGCCACTTCACTGTCTCCTGGAAGTCGTCCATATCTCACCCGTGAAACCACGCGAATGATGGAAGCCGGGGAATCATCACGAGCACGACGAGGATCTACTTCAGCTGCAATAGACCTCGATTCAGATTCGGATTAGGCATTTTTGTAGCATGTTTAGAAAGTTGTATAGGAACGGAGGAAGACTTTGTACACATTGAACATATTTCATGTTCAAAGAATATGTAATATAAAGAGGAGTTACCGACAAGTTGTCATTTCTAAGATCGTGTAAAAAATAGCATATGGATGTCACATGTTTTAATGTTATTCGAAACTTTTAAAAACTCACTTGAATATTTGTAATTCATATGATAGTCTAACCAAAAGTACTATTGACTACATAGTCAATATTGAATACCACATAAAGATATAATTATATAAATATGCAATAAATAATTTTATTACTATAATAAAATGATACAACTTCGAACGTAACGTTCGCTTTGTGGTCTAAATGTCTTACCAAAGGCCCTAAGGTTGTAACTTGTATCAATTTTGACGGAAGTAATAAATTATGGGAGTACGTGGGAGCACCGAAAGAACACATTTGTGCAAAACCATTACGTTCGAATCCGTACTGTAGGATCATTTGCTTCGACACATCTTGGGTCCTCTTCAGACTCGTCTGTGCTGAAATCATCATCCGTTTGGGGAGTCGCGCTTCGAAGATGCAACTCTCGGTCACGTTGTGAGAAAATTATCTTCTTGGTCGGCCGGGAGCCATCTGCATCCTGTATGCCATTTTCATCTAGATGTGGTCTACCTTCATCTTCATTGTAGTCTTCAGCAGTAAACGGAAGCGATCGTCCCTGATACCTCTTCCTAGTACGTTTGACACCTCTCGTAGTTCTCTGGCGCCCTCCACCCGTACCACGACTTGAGTGCACTTCATCTCTACTTCCATCTATAAAAGCATCCCCCGTTGTACTTCCGCCTCCAACTCCAAGACCACCTCTTCCATTGGATTGACTGTGTGGAAGTGAAACAGACGCGGGTGGAATTGCAATTGGTATGTTCTCAACAACATGTCGACATACAGAAGGACGACGTGGCGCCTCTATAGTAACATTTCTTGAAACATTGTGCATAGCAACCAAAGTAGCACCCACCGCAGTTGCACGTGAAACACCCAATCTAGAAGTATTGGCAATACTTCGAGTGAGAGGACGATGTTGACCTTGTGCATGCAATTGCACCGTAGAGGTGGATGCAATCCTTTGAAGAGCACGGAATCGAGTTGTAGGCATTTCAGGAACATTGGGCGTTGGATCTTCTATACGATGGTTGGATATGAGGGAGGCATCCATGGATTCAGAATGTACTCGGGTTGGAAGTGGATCATGTTGAACGTGCGTTGGCTCATTTACGGGTAGTACATTGTCGCCTTCACCAAATGAAAGAGAATTGCTCCGATGTTGCAAGGAATCTACTTCAATTCCCACATTCTCACTTGCCCCCATAGCAACATTATGGTCAGATGGAAACCCTTCTCCAGTGTGGAGAGTTTTAACATGCGATCTTCCAATAGACCCCTCATGATCGTCATGCATTCCGTCGTTATGTTGGGGGACATCCGGTTCATCAAACTCAAACACCCCAAGGTTTCCATCACTACCATTGCCATCCTCATCTTCTGAACCATGATTCTCGGAATCGAGGTCATCCAAATCAAAGTCGATGTCATCAACATTGTTGTCTTCATCATTTCCAGCCCTACCAGTTGGATCCACGTCATCTTCGTTGTCATCTTCTTCGTCAAGGTCATCATCAGAATGGACCTCATTCAATTCGTACCATTGAGCAGGTCTTGGGCCCCTCCGATGTCGAATGAGCCTACTATTGGTATATATGTAGACAAGGTCCTCAGCACGATTATGCTTCAAGCGATTGCGACTCTTGTTGTGAACGTATGAGTACATGCTCCAATTGCATTCACATGCGGATGCGGAACATACTTGTGCAAGGATACGTCTTGCTATTGTTTGGAGGGCTTTAGCTCCACCTCCCATTGCATCCCACCATTCATGGAGAGGTGCGGCATGCACGCTCGGGTCAGTAGAATCAACAAAAGGCCCTCGATTTTCAAGGAAATCTTGGTACTGGTGGAGGATTTGGACATAAGTGTCCTCATCTTGAGCAAGCCTGCGAAGAACTCGATTTAGGATTGTCCTCGAATTGTCATCCTCATGGAGTGGGGCCCAACCACGTAGAAGCGGATTTAACATCGCTCCAGCCCAGTGTAGATCATTCAACATCAACCTCCATCTATTTTGAAACGTTACCATAGCATTTGCAGCAAGCTCAGGGCTTAAGCGAAATGGAGGTTTACTGAATCCACGAATATGGGTTTGTAAATCATGCATGACCCTCCAAGCCATTCCCATTGCAGGCGCCTTGCCGTCAAATACACGAAGAGCTTTAACAACCGGGATCACCATATACAAGAAATTTTCGCACGTGTTCCAGAATCCATCAGAACGTATAAAGCTTCGCACAGCAGAGCCCTTCATGTAAGAGGTGCCAGATCTCCTCCTCATATCACGCATTAGAGTGATCCAATCCTCATCAACCACCATTCTTTCCAAAGCATTGCGTACTTGGAGAAGACGTTCAATCATGATGAAGTTCGTAGCAAAACGGGTCTCTACAGGTAGGCGGAGTGAGAGATTTGGTGACAACCTCTGGAATATAGCTTGAGAAGCATGATGGTTTTTAACAAATACACAAATATGGCGGGATTTTTTTACCAATTTTTTCACCCATTCCTCCTTCCCCCAATCTTCTAAGAGGAGATCTAGGCAATGTGCAGCACATCCTTGAAAATATAGATCGGGATTTGCTCGAATCAAGTCGCGAGCAGCGGAGGCCATAACTGGGGCATTGTCGGTGCAAACTTGGACCACATTATGTCGACCAACATTTTCCACAAATGGTTGAATTTGAGCAGCAACGTAGACATGATCCTTGTGATTTCCCGTGGTGTCAATGGTACCCAAGAAAACGTCTCCCTTTGTGCCACATTGAAGAACGTTTAGGAGAGGTCGGTTTTGCACGTTGTCCCATCCATCACAACATATTGTAACACCGTATTTTTCAACGGAATTCCCCAGCTTCTCCTTCACTTGCCTATCTAGGTCAACCTTTTTTATCAGTTAACAACTTCGTACGGATGGCATTGTACGATGGTGGTGTGTAGGCTGGCATTCGATGACGGGCAGTTTCACGCACAGCATGAACAAATGCAGGATGTCTCACAATGTTGAAAGGAATGTTAGCTTCATAAAAAGCCGTTGCCCATGCTCTATCGAGGAGTTGTTTTGTTGACACATTGAACCCCTCCGTTATGTTGAGTTGACGTAGTTCACGAGGAGGAGTGCCATATATCACAACATCAGAATGTTGAGTGGTTTGGGACATAAGCAAAGGCTCTGTTTCACTAATTACGGAGTCCGCTATAATAGGCTCCAGAGGTACAATATCTGCCACCAGAGAGTCCTCATTTACAATGCCTACATGTAAGGGCACAATGCCTCCGCAATGTTCAAACAAGGCCCTAATATGCGGGGGTACCATCCTACATGTGGAAACATCAGAAGCACCCCCTACATGAGGTCTATAACCAAGGTGGGCCAACATTCTATCTCCTCGGTAAGATATGACGAACGGGCAAAACCTACATTTAACCTGCCTTTGTGATTTACGGGGAACCCTCCCCTTATCCTCGTACCAATGATCCCATGCATCGTTTCGGCGTGGCATGACTTCAACAAAACCTGCAAATACAAACAAGTTAGAGCAAGTCACTTTGATCGTATACTAGGTCCTGTTCAAGAGTGCCACGAGGGCAACCCTAATTCACAGACACTAGATTGGACAAAGTATACTATGCATTCGGGTCTCACGCATTCAATCCTCACTCCTCAAAGGAGAATCAAAAGACTTGAGACACACTATGTCAGTGGAGGCAAAAATGGCACCTTGCACCCTCAATTTATAGTGTTCGAATCGGACGGGGGAGCGGACGGAAGGGGTGGGAGCGGACGGGGGTGCGGACGGAGGGGGGGGAGCGGACGGAGGGGGGGGGGGGAGCGGACGGGGGGGGGGGGGGGCGGACGGGGGAGCGGACGGGGGGGGGGGGGGCGGACGGGGGAGCGGACGGGGGGGGGGGGGGGGGCGGACGGGGGAGCGGACGGGGGGGGGGGGGGGCGGACGGGGGAGCGGACGGGGGGGGGGGGGGGGGGCGGACGGGGGAGCGGACGGGGGGGGGGGGGGCGGACGGGGGAGCGGACGGGTGAGCGGACGGAGGTGGGGGGAGCGGACGGGTGAGCGGACGGAGGTGGGGGGAGCGGACGGGGGGGCGGACGGGTTGGGAACGGGGCGGGGGACGTGGGTAGACGGAGGTTGGGAACGGGAGCGGACGGGGTTTGCGTACGGGAGCGGACGGGGGGGAACGGGAGCGGACGGGGTGGAACGGGGATTGGGAACGAGGGCGGACGGGTGGGAACGGGGATTGGGAACGGGGGCGGACGGGGGGGCGGACGGGCGCTAGTAAAATTTTCCCCACTTTCCCTTTACTTTGCTGACATGTCGTCACACGTGGACAATGTAAATCCTACGTGTCCGAAATTGGGTAATGTAATTACACAAAAAAATCGGTAAAATTCAAGTCCGGCAGGATAAAGACAGCATCCGGCATAATCCGGCATAATGTCGTGACGGATACGTGTCGTGACGGCACGACATTATGCCGGGATAAGCCTCCGTCACGACACAATAGACAACCCTGTGTGGCGGTAATTGACCTAAGGTAGATGAGGCTAATTCAATCAGCTTTCTTAATTCGACACCTACTTTTGGCTCCTAATTGGCGATACAATCACTTTAATTCGGTGCATGAGTAATACACGGGGATTTAGCCACTGCCGTGATGATATTTGGGTTAGTCACCTTCGCAAAAGTCATACCCATCCTCCATAATGAGTACTATCTACCAAGTTATGACATGCTTGATTTTTGTGCTTGAGGTGGGCAAATCAGGAGATGGCATGTGGGCTATGAGGTGCCGACCAACTTGTATTGTGGGTATTCTATAATGAAAAAGCAATTCGGCAACATTTATCTTATATGTGACCACTTTAGAGACACGACACAACCAATATTGGCATTAAACTTGGTCTCATTGGCAAATGACCCGTGTAGAATTTGCTAATGATGTTGTCCACTTACACAACATTGAATGATAAAAGAGATCCCCCCTATAACACCCCATTAGGAAGTAGAGAATCTTTGATTCCGGAGCCTAGATCAACACCTACCTCAATTCCAACGATTTCAAATTCTTTGGTCTTGATTCGCAATTTCTAACCTGCTCAAGCTCCTAATGCTCGAATCCATCGGCTGGATGATTCCACGGAGCCGGAGGTGTCCACATTAGCCTCATCTACCTTAGTAAAAACTCCAATTTTTAATCATTAAACATATTATTAGTGCATCAAGTTCAAATATCGAGGTGGTTTCCATCACACAAGCCTCGTGATCATGTCAAGTTCACGATTGTATTGTTTGCAACTCTGTTGTTTGGACCCATGTTTCCTACTAGTGATATAAGGTATGCGGATGTTGTCTGGTTACTTTTCTTAGTTAAACCCTATATTTGGTTTGGTGTGTGGTCAGGTGAAGATCATAGAACAAACATAATAAAGACACATGTTTAAAAGAGATCGGACTATGTCTTCAACTTTTATTAATTACTTCACACTTTACAATAAACGCAATTGAGGAGGACCTATGTATTAAGTTAAGGAATCAACAATCATGCAAGTCTTCTGATAACCATACCTTAATAAACAGAGGTCTGATTTTCAATCTGAATTTGCTGATGCTTCATCGAGGATTTGCTAGTGCAGCAGAAGTTTCATAATTGTGTGAATCTAATCAGGAGAAGTTGGAGAACTTGAAAACCGAACCCACATGACACTTACCTACCTTAAGTTCATCTTGAATCGGACATGAGATCCTTCTGAAGTCCAATAATAGCAATAGAACCTTCACAAGTCCAATAATAGTAACAGATCCTTCTCAAGCTTGGTACACAGGGGCTTGGACAGCCATGGTGCACATTCCAACATGTTGGCGGCTTGATTCCAAAAGTAGTTGTGTCCAGAAGCTTTCTCCCGAGCCCTTAATTCCATGACGGCTTGGAAGCTCCAAAAACAGCACAGTAAGTGAGTTCCTCTCAATGCGGCCCAATCCTGAGTAAGTTAAAGAATTCGTGGCATCAGTTTTGTACTCTAACTTGCACTATGTCTTCTTAAAGTTCATGTTGTTTGAGTTTGCAACAACATAGTGAGAGTTGCAGCTTTGTTGTGTTTCCAATAATAGCATCGAAGTGGGGTTTGGAGTTTGAAGCATGAGCCCATTCCAGCCTATGATCGGGGAGAACCGGCAATTAGAACCGGTCAAGTCTGAGAAATAACCGGTTGAGTTTCAAGACTGCAGGAAAATCACCGATCATTTTAGAGGAATATATCGAATATACCCCAATTTAATAAAGGAAACCGAAGGATGTCAACATGTAACCGGTTGGACTTGCAAACACTAGGATCTCAACCGATTATGCCCAAAAATCTCCCCGATCACTGATTCCAGCTTTGCAGTGTCGAGCTACGCTAGTCGGTACCTAGCTCGTTCCTTGACATTTCACCATTACTATGAGTTGTAGGCCAGGTAACTTAAAAGTGCATGACATGTCCTTTAAATTGCAGTTTGAGATGTTGAGCATGTTTGGACCTTTGTTTCCTTAACCTTGTAACCCCAAGACAAGCTTTATCCTCACTAGCTAAGGATTGGTAGCCTTATGCCTAACATGGTGTGTCTCACAACCTACAAGAAGTGGGTGTAGAGCTTAAAGTCTTGCTTCTTTTAAGTTAGAAGCACAAGGGTCACTACTAGAAATGTGGTAGTTTAACCCTTAAAGGTCAAGGGGGGGAGGGTGAGAGGGCCTCTCCCATCAACCTATATTTACCCCATTTCAGACCTCCATGTAATTCTTTTAGTGTGATCGGCATATATATTTAGATATGGAATTTTGAGATACACATTTTGGGGATTTTTTTTTGCAATTCCGACATGTTTTGACGCTATCTTATGGTCAAATAGTTTAGGGTCAACACGGCCCTAAGAGGGCCGCTCTGTCATTTAAGGGTTAACAACACAACAATCCAACAATCCAACATGAAGTCACCATAATGACACGGGTTGGTGTCATTATGGTTGCTTCATGTTGGATTGTAGTGTCATCAAGCTACCACATTTTTATTAAGTAGGCGAATCATGTTTTTGTTTTCATTTTTGATAATATTATTGGTTTGTAATAGTGTTGCATAATGGCTTGAGCCTTGCACAATGCACATGATGTCTGCTATGGCACACTTGCCTCCTGCATAAGTTTGATAGTAGTCTAACCCACATAATTTGCAAAGTTCAAGGGGTTAGCAATTTTGCTTACACAAGACCGTTGTGATTGTGAGTAGAGGGCCTAGGGTTGTCAAGAGTTGTAAGTACTCCGACACATGAATGATGTATTTGTTGACTTGCAATCTGGGCTCGTGACACTAGGAGAAAACATGGCCCACCATATTACGGTCCTTACATATGTGTCATATTGACATGCTTTATGTACAAAAGGCATGGACCTCCCCACCACCACCACCACGGTGGGCATAGGAGGGGGGATGCCAAGACTCAATAGTTATAGGAAGCATGTCACTAAGTATGTGTCATTTTTGGTGTTGAAGACCACTTTGTCACAAACAACATATAAATGGTTTTCCGCGACATGCCTTCTTGACCTTTGTTATTTTGGAGGTGTCATCTCCCCCTTCCCCCCTCAGCCTAAACCCTTTGTAGTGAGGCATCCACTAGTAGAAAACATGGTTCTAAATGACATGTTCAAAATGACCACTCTGTTGAATTGACATGTTTAATCTAGGCTCTCTTGTAGATATGTTGCCTCATTCTACAAGCAATTTACTTGCAACCTATTGGTTAGGATTAGGTTTTCTACTGGTGATAGAATAGGGTGTTGATGGTAGTCATTATATATCATGATGTGCATGTATAAAGGACATGTTGAAGAGGGCAATGCCAACTTTCTACTAGTGTGAGACAATCACAAGACGTATCAGTCATGAATCCAAGCCAAATTACAATACAATGCATGATGACACTATTAAGATATGAATCCCAAAGAATAAGTCTTGCAACACTAAAAACTTGAAACATACACCCATGATATGTTTTGATTTCTGTAAGATGTGTGATTTGGGACTTGTGTGCTAATTTTTTTTTCATGTACTATAGATTACCACATGGAGTTGTGGAGTGTTGTAAGTTTATTTTCTACCTAGCATGCAATCGATTATACAACGTGCATGTAAATAGCAATCACTTTAGAGAACATAACACAAGATTGGTTTCAAAAAATCATAGCAAGAGTACTTTCAAAGTAGTTTGGCATGTGTTGTAATAACACCTGGTACCCATGCATAAAAATTATGAATTAACAAATAGATAGTAGATAGATAGTTGAATGGATGGCTTTGTAGGTATGTGGATAGGTCACCAAATGTCACTTGCGTGACCACTACGTGTTGCTCGCTTGCGCAAACCCCACACTGATTCTAGCAAAAGATGGTTAAAAAGCCACACTAATTAAAATATTCATATATTATTGTGAAAGTCAGGTTTGACATAAAGATATCATGTCGCCCACAACAAGATTTATTGGTTGGTTTTCATGTTACCAAGAAGCCCAACATGAAGGTTGGGGGCCTAAGGGACTAAGAAAGTGTAACTAAATGCAAAACCTACATCAAAGTCCGACATGGCAACAAGTGTCCGTGGAGAATTTTGGGCATAATCGGTTGAGATCTTAGTGTTTCCAAGTCCAACCAGTTATATCTCGACATCTTTCGGTTTTTCTTTATCGATTAGAGATATATTCTCTAAATTCCTCTAAAACGATCGGTAATCTTCTTGAAGTCTTGACCTTTAACCGGTTATTTCTCGAACTCAACCGGTTCATTATATGGCATGTTTTCAAACCATATTTTATGGTACATCTTTGATTTGAGGTCAAACCACTGCCCAGGGAGTTTTTGGGGATAGTCGGTCAAGATCCTAGTGATTTTAAATTCCAACCGGTTACATGTTGACATCTTCTTTATCCATTTGAGGCATATTCCATAGATTCCTCTAAAACGATCGGTAACTCTCCAGAAGTCTCGAACTTCAACTGGCTATTTCTCAAACTCAACCGGTTCATCTGTAACTAACCGCCGGTTCTTCCCGAGCAGTGGGTCAAACCCGAGCGACATTAGGGTTAAGGACTGGGTGCTGACGTCCCAAATGATGTGTCTCCCATTTGAGGAGGCCAACATGATTTTGCTTGTACGCTAGCTGAAGATATGTTATATTTTGTTGGCTTCAAGGGTAGTCATTGAACAGATCGAGCCCAGATACTTACATGTCATTATTTAAGCATACTTGCAAGGCGCTGGGGTCGGAGGGGCCCATGTGCTGCGGTGAGTTAGTGGTAGTTTATGCCAGCAGTAAACAATTGCGTCACAAATAACAAAGCTCTGGAAAAAGGCCCGAGTTTAAGTAGTTTAATCTACCGTTGCCAACTTCCAACAAGCCACATTGGGACGAACTTGCAGACCCGTGTCAGAGTCAGCAGAGAGCCGGGTGGCGGACTGGATCAACAAGTAAGGCCACTTCACACATGAGCCAAGGGCCATGATCATGAAATTGTGAGAGCCCAAACGAAAGTGTCCAAAGGCTGTCCCAACACACCTCCAAAATCATGTAGTGTGGTCACGGACCTTCAAGTGTAGTGTGAAGTCATATGTGACCGGGCCCTCAACCAAATGTAATTTCAATGAATTTCTATTCATATGGGTCCTCATGCATGATAAAATAGAATAATCCAACGGTTGGGAGCGTTCGGAGTGCCATGGTCTCCCGGTTTTGTGTTAGGTCTACCTCCAAGAAGTGGGTTTTTGATAATAGTCCAAATGATATTAAACATGATCCATTCGATGCCATGTAGGAATCCATGTGGACTTTACATCCATCTTGCATTGGCATACTCCGTTGGTCCCTCAAGCGTAGTGTGAAGCGAACTTGGACCGGCTCCACCTTTCCCACCAATGAGAGTGCTTGAAGTGTAATGGTCACGGGCTGTCAGTCTCGTGTGTGAAGTGGCCCTAAGCTTCAATTTGTGCTCTAAGGTAGAGGGGTCTTAAATGGTTACTTTTCCCCCAACTAGCCCACTAAGTTTTCCTAGGATATAAAACACGCAACTAGTAAAAGATGGTTGGAAAGTCTAAATCGAGGCTATAGCTATTTTCCTCATGATTCTTGGAGCTCGTATGGATATCTTATTCATTATCAAAGTGTAGAGTTTTGTGCTCATTAAATGGTCATGTTGGTCTCCCATGTCATGTTGACTATTGAGCCTAGAATGGTTATTCTATTTTGAGCATGTGGTCCAATCTCATTTAAGCACATGCTTTTTTGACATATGGGTTTGGAACCATGCCAAACCACATACCACTCAAATATATGCGATCAATTAGAATAGTAACCGAATTAGGCACATCTATCTCATAACTTAGGGTGGGTATATATTAGGTGTCATCCAAGTTTCAACATTGGAGTATTTAGGGTTCAAGAAGTTAGGGTCCAAAACTTAATTGGATCACATTGTTCACAATCAATATTGGATTCCAACTTGAAGATTGGCTTCTCAAACTAGGGGTATTTTCTAAAATGGGGACTGCTGATACTTGGGGACCACAAAAAGTGGTGCCACCACTTCATCCTTTTCATACCTTGGACCTTAATCCTAGTTTATACCCATGTTGGTCCAATTTTCTTCTCTCAATCAATAAAATCGCTTGAGCTCAGAGTTTCTTTAGTCTTAGACCCTAGTCTAAACCTAGCCTTAGGTAGGTTTACGTTAGGGCCCAAGACCAAAGAAACTCCAAAATTCAACAATCTATTAGTTGATAGTTTAGGGTTCAAAATTTAGACCCTAGAAGTTTACACTAAAAGCCCGAGTTTGAAGTATGAGAAAAATGAAGTGGCACCACTTTCCTGCCAAAAATCGGTGGTCCCAACAAAAGGAATTGTCCCATCCAAATTGATTGAGCAAACCATGATGAGTACCACTGACAATGACCACAAGAAATCCTAAGTCTTTATTTTTTAGTTTTTTCTCACAGCCCTTGGTCATGTGTGTGAAATGGCCATTAGTACCTATATAAGCTTATGGTGCACTTATGAAAATCCAGTGGTGTTAAAATTAAGGTAGAGGGTGTTTAAACCAACACTTTAAGCCATTTAGCCTACTTTTGGGGTCCGTTTGGATTAGTGGTATGCATAGTTGGCTTGGCAAATTGGCTTAGACATAGTCGAAACAAAAATTCATTAAATTGCAATCATATGAATATACTACAAATTTTTGAAGTCACTTACCCCTAGATTCCTGAATCCATCCCTAGACTCCCACTTTTTCCATTGCAAACAACTCCCAAAACTATCTCGGCACTCGCCCAAAAAGCCCCCATTTGTCACCAAAAACCAACCTTATTTTCTCCAAAAACTGCCCCCACCTTGTGCCCAAACCAACTCCACACTAAAATCAACTTTCCGCCCAATTAAAGAATCGAGCTCTTTCAACTTTTGCATGTGGGATCTTCATTCAATACATATAAGTGAGAGCTTAACCCTTGGTACATTCTGATGCTTGCTCAAATCCAATCCCACTTTTGTCCAAAACCTACCCCGCATTTTCCCACTTTTCACCTGAATCTGTCTCTACTTTGCGTCAATGACAATGTTCAATATTAAAGTCTTCAACACCTGTCAAATGCCATTTTGGTCGTCAATTTTTTTTAAAATATTTTTATTGGGCACTTCACAAAAATGTGCTGTGCACAGTTTCCACCCTCCACAGTGAAGGCCTCTCCACAAACTTGCTTGTCACAAAATATAGTGGTTGCAATTTGCAAATAGAAACATAGTTGGACTCCAATCTTGGCACTCTAATAGACATTTCCAAATTCCAATAACTCCTGCAATTTCGACTCTGCAACTTCAACTCAACACTGATTGCAACTTCGGCTTGGCAAACACAACTATATGTGAACGTGGATTTTCCAAACAGAGTTGGGTGAAAAGTGATCGCAAAAGACAGTTGAAACTTGAAACATTGGATGCATTGATGCAAGTGTCATTATGCGGTCTTCCGATGGAAAGTATGGATTGGGCTAGAATTTTTGACACTTGGAAATGGACCAAAAACCAGAGGGCTTTGCCTTTGGAGTTGGATGATGATTAGGTGCATTATGTAGGGAATCTAAATAATTTTAGTGCATCATTTAATTGCATGTACTTCTTCAATATAGTGAGACATCACATTATTTTCATGTTCAATACAAAACGGCCAACATCAAGTTTTTTTTCGTGAAGTGTTGCAAAAAAAGTTTGAAAGTTTAAGTGAAGTGTGATTCTTTTGAAGCCCTTCACATTGAAATGCATGTGCACACTTCAAACTTGAACACGGGTCGGAGACATTCGGATGGTGTAAAGTGTGCTCCAGGTACGAGAGTAGGAGGCGTTTACAGGTGTTGCTTTTGGGTGGGGTGTTGGATTCAGCACCCTCGAGCTTACTGTTTGGACACAGGGCCCGAAGTGATGAGTGAAGCCTCACAACATGAACCCAACACACAGTGGCCCATGTTGATTTGTGAGACATGGGCCTCCACTTGAGGTGAACATGGCTCTTCTGGCGGCTTTCATTAACTTATGGCTATGTTTGTAACTATGAATTGGCATGACCTCATGATGATACAGTACTCAGGAGTTGATATACTTATATATATACTACATGCTCACCTAATCAGAGCCTGGAAGTATTTTTGGGAGGAAGCAAACCTGTGGATTCTTGACTCTTCATCAGCCAACGAATGTCAATTGCATTCTTTAGGTGATTCAAAGGAATTTACAGAGTATAATATATGACACTCAAACTTGAGCCCCAGTGAGCAATATCCTTGTGACTTGTCAAATTACGTCATTGTGACCAGTTTTCCATTGACTCGCTCTCTAGTTGACCTAGACCTACGAATGGGGGAGATCTGACCGTCTGTTACAGATGTGCCGTTGAGTTTGAGAAATAACCGGTTGGGATCGGAAACTCTTGGAGCCAGTGATCGGGGAGATTTTTGGGCATAATCGGTTGAGATCCTAGTGTTTGCAAGTCCAACCGGTTACATGTTGACATCCTCCAGTTTTCCTTTATTAAATTGGGGTCTATTCTATAAATTCCTCTAAAATGATTGGTAATTTTCCTGTAGTCTTGAACTTCAACCGGTTATTTCTCAAACTCGACCGGTTCATTTGTAACTAACTGCTGGTTCTCCCCGATCATTGCTTGGATCTCCATCGATTTTGGCCAAATTCTCTCCGGACACTGCCCGAGACCATTCTCTCTGGGCAATCACATTATCATGTGAGCTGAAATGTCTTGGAGTCTTAGGTAAGTGGGCCTAGTTCGGTTACTCTTATCGTAATCAGACACCTGCATTTGAGTGATAATTGGTTAGGTGCAGATCTAAGACGGGACATCAGTAAGACTGTGATGAGAGGAGATTGGGTTGCGTGCTTCAAATTTGTTAACTATCTGTTCTAGTCTCAGGAGTTGGGGCAGGGGGAGGCATGTTATGACCCTCTTATGGTTCATTGTCCAAGAAACTTGAGATTAGCTCCAAGCGTTATGGGAATGAAGCTTAAGTTCTTATAAATTTGCAAACACTCAAATATACATCCTAAACTCCGTAATATCAACTTCCATAATGTCACTCATTCTCTAATATCCCGAAACCCTAGGGAACGGATCTGCGTAGTTCAAATCTCACTCCTTATTGTCACCTTTCTCTCCCTTATATCACGAATTTTGTCATTAATGCAAACCACCAAAGAAGTCAACCCACACCCTTGCATTGCGCCATGTGTCAATATGTGGAGTGTCACTTTCTTATTCTTATTATTATTCTTCTTCTTCTTATGCCACTTGTTGAATGTTGGTGCATGCATCCACCACATTGCCTAAGAAGGCGAAGTGGAGTGGACCACACCACACCATTTAATATGTTGCACTTTGTGTTATTCCATAGTGTCACATGCTACACTATTTCACTAGTATCACGCATCCATGTTAACACTACAAAACTCCGTAATATCATGTGCACTTTGGTTGCCACAGGTGTGATACTACAGAGTTTAGAGTGTATCAGTCTTACGAATCTGAGTAGTATAAGGCATCAAATTTCGAGGGTTAGTCAAATAAGGGCTGGCTACCTTATGTGAAGTCATCTATCATTTAGTAAAGGGGTTGCAGTGAAACCAAATCCCCTATAAGATTGTGGCCCCTTCATTCATTCCAGCTGGATCCGATTAGAGTATTTTGAGTTTCTCCAATGCCTTTCTAATGTCATTTATGCAGTGGAAGTTATCAAGAATGGCCATTCCATGGTAACATTACAATTTGCTGCATTTTCACTTTCTTAATGGATAAGCTTACATAGACACCAGAAAACCATCGCATGTCATGTGCATTGTGTACACAAATAAGACCTTGGTATGCTAACACATGCATGCAACCTAGGATATTCAATGTCATGCAATATTGACATAAGCATGTTTAATATGTTATACAAACACATATGTTTGAAAGGCGTGTCCTTGGCTACAATTCAAATAGCATATTACACATATTAATTAACACATATTACGCATATGTGTTAAGAAGGCATTATCTACATGCTCATAATTTGTGAATTCTTTTTGGCTCACAATGGATATTATTTTGTATTTGACGGAGGGGAGGGCACCTATATGATTGTTCAAGAAGAAAAAGAACTTCCACTTTGGTTGTAGGACTAGCGAAAATTAGAGAAACAAGGCTCAGGGTGGAGACAAGCTTGCTTGCCCATGATCATTGTCCATTGTAAGATTCAACTATTTTTAGCATTTGGGTAACACCCCGTGTCAAACTTGACCCAAACTTCCAACCAATGAACTTGGAAGTTCAAACCCTTGAGAAGGGCATTTAATACCCAAATTAAAATTCCACATGGATGCGTTCCATTTATTTAAAGTTTGATTATATATCATTGAACACAAGCCTATTCCATCCCATCCCTACATCAAAACTCCTAGCTCACAAAAGTAGGAATCCTCAAATTTGATTATAAGATTATGATTTGAAAATAAATCCCAAGATGTAAATTGAAGCTAATTACAGATGTGAGTGGCCGATTTTTTCCTTAAAAAAGGGTAGCAGGTGGGATGGAAAACCCTCCACATCAATGGCGGTCTAAAGTTTCCTTCCTTGATGAAATGCATGCCCGAGATAAATAAATAAATAAATAAATAAATAAATACGCCTGTATCATAATACCGGCATGATGCCCGAGATAATCTTAGGGTCAAGCCAGGGTTTGAGACTAAGGGCTGCTTTACATATACGCCAAGAGCCGTGACCATGAAAATGTAAAGACGCTTGAAAATCGTCCAAAGGCCATACGGTGGGAAATAGAAATCCATTTTTGCAATTGATGGGACTTAAAGCTTAGTGTAAGATGCAAGTGGACCGTGTTAGAAACCGCAACATGTTTTATGGACAATCCAAAATAGTAGATAGTCCATGACCCCACTATGGCAATTTAATGCTTCTAGGAGCCATGGCACTGTAATTGCTTGTTGCGACCCCTAATTTGCATCAAACCCACCTTTTTTTGATGGGCCCAACATAATATTTGGTAGATCATGAAATATCGTCCACTTGGTGCCATGCAAAGTCTTCATCCATTCAAATTTCTTTGATCCCTTAGGCCCTCATGTCTAAAGTGAACTTGGACCGTCTATGGTTTCTCGACCAATCTCATAATCTACATATCACAGGTCAACGACCCTGGAGCTCTACTGTAAAGTGGCCTTAGATGTTAATTAACCTGCATGGCCAAACTAGTCTCACCACTGAGTGAGTTTGTATGCAATTTGTTTTTGTACCATATTATGAAACACCTTACGTATTCTTGAAGTCAATTTGTTTAAAAGAATTCACCCGTGGACTCATAACATTCTTCAGATCCATGACAATGTCATGTGGGACTGACAGTATTCCACAAAATATTCCCCAATATTTCCCACAGTCAATCTAAATGTGGAAAATATCTGAGAATATTTTGTGGACAACTGTCAATCCCACAGAACACTGTTATGGATCTGAATAATGTTACGCTTGCATTTGAAAGGATGTAACAAGTTAATATGCGCTTGCGAAATATGAGGGAGGACCAAGCACGCTCGTTGATCACACCCACTATCTCCATCCCGTGCCACTAAGGTTCCATAATTGAAGGCATTGGGGTGAGTGGGTGTGCATGCCTCATGGCTCCCCCACGTGGGTGCACGTGGAGGCCGGGTTGCCAAAGTTCGGAGCGGAAAACATCGTGGGGTCGGAGACCACTCTCTCTTTTGGAAGTTTGAAGTAACTTACCCTACGTAGGGGAGCCCGCCGTGGTGTGCTAGGCTAGGAGTACTACTTGTACGTTATGATTGTAACCATATGTGGAAGCTTTTTCCGTGACATTTAACAATACATGCCATGCATGGTGACACTTCCCCTTGGAGGGCCTTTCCGGCACACTCATCCCGATTCCCCCCTCGACGCTTCTTGTTGCCACCTTTTTGTCATTGGTCACCATGCAACACGCATTGCCCCCTAGTTGTTGGAAATGCTTTGGGAAATCCTTCGTTGATGGGTGAGTCCTTTTGCCAATGTAGGCCCCCAGCCGTCCCCACAGCCCGGCCTTGCAGGACAAAGATCTTATTACAATGACTACTATCCTTCCTTGTAGAGATGTAAAGCATAGGGTGTTTCAACCAATACCTTATGCGATTTAGTCTATTTTTAGAGTCCATTTTGATTGGTGGTATGCATGATTGGCTTAACTTATTGGGTTTTACATGATAAAAATAGAAAGAAAATAAATTACACGTCTTATGTATATATTATAAAAATTTGAAGTCATTTATTCCTAGTCCTTTATTCTTTTGTACACCGCCATTTTTCTATTGCAAACAATTTCAAGACGAACCCGACACTTGTCCAAAATTGTCCTCATTTTGTTTTTGTCCAAAATCATCCCCACTTTCTCCTAAAATAGCCCCCACATATTACCCAAATAATCTTTAATAAAATTACCCAACACTCCACCCAATAATAAAATCGAGCCTTTATGAGTTTTTGCGTGGGAAATCTTGATAAAATCATCTATAAAGTAATCCACCCCTAACTATGTTCTGACGCTTGCCGAAACCCAATCCCACTTTCGCCCAAAATCAACCCTGCATTCTCCCAAAACTGTCATGGTTTTCACCCAACTTTGCTCATGTTTTGCGCCGGAGACATTCAAACAATTTAAGGTGTGTTCCGGTTATGGGATGAAGAGGTGTGCATAAGTGTTGGTTAAAGTGTGTATCTCATCCTCTACCTTAAACCACCACGTGAGATAAGGGGCATTTTGAATCTTTCATGAATCAAAATGCTACGAACATTACTTATGATTTCTACACCTAAATTGAAGGTCCACATCATAAGTTCTTGAAGAAGGAAACTGTACATTTATTAGAGTTTACTAGCTGACTCGAGTGAGGTACATGAATTCAAAACACACAATTGAAAGTCTTGCATGTGTTGCGCACCATTATCCGTATGCACTAGATCTATTGCAAACAACCGCATTGAGCTTTGGGGTGCTTGGGTTAGTAACTCATGTCTAGAATTTAGAATTTTGTCCAAATTGACTCCAAAAATAGTATAAGATGCCTTAAATTAGTCTCTTGAGGCCCAATTGAAATCAATCAGCCAACTACTTAATGGGGACTTGTTTTTATTGAAACCCCTTCACTTTCGCAATGGATGAGTCATGAAACACCACGAAGCTCTATAGCCGCCAAGATTGATATAGGATTCGTGGTAGCTATACATTACGGGGTCCCGTTGAAACACTTCTCCTGATATATGTGTATGAGTGACTGATCCTAACTAACTCACTCTCCTTAAACCCTTTGATTTCTAATTCTAGGATCAAATTTACTAAGAACAATAATGTCCGAGCTATAAGAAATTCTCAACATTTTCACCTTCATTGTACGTGTCAAATGCCACAAATTCTTGGCCACCACTGTGACTTGTGAAGTACCTAGTATAGAGTACCTTTGCCAACTAGATACTTAGGTCCTTCTTATTCAATGAATGGACAAAACTCAAATATATACAAACACTCGAACATAGGAAGTATGGTTATCTTGTTACTTGGTAAAACAAGACCAGGGTAAGGAAGAATGGGTTCCCATTCACATCGGTGCAGATAAAAAACACTCATGTTATTTTTATTTTATTTTATACAAACACTCAGTGTCTAGGGAGATTGTTGGTCATAATCGGTCAAAATACAAGTGTTTCCAAGTCCAACTGATTACATGTAGTGATCTTTCGTTTTTTCTTTGATAGTTTGAAGCATATTCTTTACATTCCTCTAATGGACCAAGAATGGGAAGAAATCATTCATTCAAAATAGATGATGTGATTTTGTCGATAGGTACTTATTAGGTTCTTCTAGTAGGAGCATGTTCAAAAAAAGGTTGCGCATGAATAATGAAACCTTCACGTATGTTTGTCAGCAAGTTGCATTGCTTGTGGTGAATCAAGATACATCATGACAACTGCAATCCAGTGGAGACATGGGTGTAAACATGTTTGGAAGATCATTATGGAACTGCAAAATCTACATCACATGGAATTGTTTTAGAATTCTGTAATGCTCTAAAAGAAAAGAGCTCTTTACAATAGATGGTTATCACCAACTAGGTTGAGAGAGATCAGTCAAAAATTTCAATCCTTGCATGCTATTCTGTGGATTGCTGGTGCAATCAATGTAAGTCACATGTTGATATTTTCACTCTCTGAGCATGCATCGGACTACTTTAACAAAATAGGATTCCATTCGGTATTGTTGCAAGGTGTTGTAGATCAATCTTGTTTCAGGGATTATGACAAAGGTAGGTGTGGGATCCATGATTCTAATTTGATCTCCAAGTGACAATTTGGGGAAAGTTTGTTTGACTGGCAAACTCAATCCCTACGCTCTACTTGGAGATTCTACTTACACTTGCAAGCCTTGGATGTTCACTCCTTACCTTGGCTCAAGGACAAATTCACCTTCACTAAAGAGTTTGGGAATTATGTCTAATCAAGCTCATGTATGTGCATAGAGTGTGCTTTTGGAATACTGAAGCGCATGAATGTCAAGCTCCAGTATGTACCACTACGAATTTGATTTTGCACAATTTGACTATCATTCATAATGGCACGTTCAATAGGGACCAGGTTGTAGTGGTTGTGGCAGAGCTTCAACAAGGCTTGCACAAAATGTCACAATCTTCCCTTCAGTTGAGGAATCAAGCAATTGGCGGAGCCAGTTGCACCTTATACAAAACTTGTGGTGTAAATTTAACATTGCTTGATTTCTACAATTGCCTAAGAGATGATAAACTTCTAGGGTGGTATATAGGAGATGATGCTACATGATCAGATTGTGGTTGTCACCACTAAGTTGCTCTTGTTCACAGTAGAAATATAGACAGTTGCTAACTTGGGTAGGCAACACCAAAGATCTTTGGACTCTTATTTCAAGAGTTCTTGAGAATATTTGTATTTGTTTGGAGTTATAAGTTATTATTTCATACCATCTATATTGCTTAGACTCGTTGTATATATTGTTAAGCTCATATTACTTATGTTTTCGTATCCCCTCAATAATACAACAACTTTATGCCATTTGTCATATTAACGAGAAGACGACACCTCGATAATACAACTTTTTTTGTGTTTCCCAAACGTGTCATACTAAAGAGGGAGAATAGTAGTAGGTACCTCCTCTTGCACCACATTTCAAGTTCACAAATCATAATTTTACCTAATGGTAGATGTACCTTATTCCAACATGGCAAGAATATGGACATCAATATTTGAGTGGTATGTAGTCTATCATGCTCATGTTACCTCCCCAAATGCAAATGCCTAGCAAGACTTTGTTTGGGCATCCTTTGTATTAAAGGTAAATCTCCACTACACACCCACCCCCTAATCTTATATTCTAATTCACTTATTGCAATGATAGATTTTCAAAGGCCGTTATCACCCACAAATATGACATCCATATCCCACACCATAGACACCTTGGTTGGCAAGCCCTTCCACTCCTGATCATCACCATTGGAATTCAAGGAACAATACTCAACTCCTCTATTGACAAACTCAAGGACCTTGACATCCCAATTTCTATAACTAAATCACTCATGTAAAATATCTCACTTAATGCCATTAAATACTTCACCTATATGGATCTTAACAAGCGTACTATCGTGTCCATAACATCATTAAGTGATGTGCATTCGTTCATGTGGGCCCCGAGGATATAACCATGGGATGCCGCAGCTAGTGCAGATTCAATTTGAATCTGCACTAGCTGCGGCATCCCATGGTTATATCCTCAGGGCCCACATGAACGAACGCACATTGCTTAATAATGTTATGTCACTTGACTTCCGGTCCAACAATGCCATTCTATGTCTGTATGAATCTATAGTCCTCTACCAATGATTGTTTTGAAAATTTCTTCTTACGTAGATGATTCGTAAAACTGTCTGCTCTTGTGTACCTCAGGAATTGCACTCAAATGATGCATGCTTGCAGACATCATTTATTATATATTTGAGGATTCGAAGCATCTTCCACTTTGTTTTAGAATTGAGGTTGTTGACAAAATCAGTTGAAGTAGTTGCACCTATTCCAACACTTTAAGCTAGTTTGAGTACTTCGAATAATTCAATATATGTGTCGATTATCTCATTGGACTAGCCTTTCAAAGTGGATTCGAGAGCCATGTGATTCAATTTATTTGAGTTATCTCTCATTTCCTTACAAAATTTTGAAGTCAGCATATTCCAAAGTTCATGGTGGTCGTATATGGACATCCATTTCTGCTACCCCTCTAGTTCATGCTCCACCTTTCGAAGAGTAGCATCCATTAGAATATAATACTATAGCCTTGCTTGAAACCTCATGATTGTGAGATCCAAGGACTACAAGTGACATGCCACACTTGTTGATGATGCCCTACATATAATTTATTAAAGTCTAAAACTGGCACATCCATGGCCCTATCCATTTTGAAGCCACCAATTATCTATGTCACATGTATGCCACATGGTGGGATTGCCATTGCTAGGCCTTTAGTTGGTTTATATATTATTGAAAACTACATAAATTATGTTTTGTGTTCATTACATCTTTAATTATAGGTGTTCATAATAGGTCACAAGCAAAAATAAGTGCACCCACCAGAGTCCACTTGGAAAGAAAGAAAAATGCAAGTTCAGGCGAGGATCAGGCTGATGATGAGATCAAGTAGGTTGGGGCCAACACATATGCTCACATCTAAGTACATATTGTGGGAGGCTTGAACGGTTGGTCTTCAAACTACACTAAATAGGATATTTGTGTTTGATTATATTTAGTGTTGTTACCACCCTACCCTGCTCAACACTAATTTTCAATTCTTTGACAATTAGTGTTAGACATAAATGTGCCGCTACCTTCCCTACTGCCACCTCCCTTATTATATCCTTTTTTTTCATATCCTTACTAACACTAAATTCAAACATGTAAGTTCCACATATTACCATAATTCATATTTAGTGTTTGAGTTTACATTTAATGTTACTTACTTTCATTGGGTTATTGATATTTAGTGCATGCGTTCGTATTTAGTGTATCAAACACTAAATATCCTATTTAGTGTACTGACTACTGTTATGTGACCCTTTCGGCAAGGTATAATGACATTTGGTGAAACCTTAAACTTGACTTGCATGTCAATTTTCTATTCTAGAATGTAGTCTATGGTATTTGTTGGCTAACTTAGCAATATGTAGGTGACTCGGGTAAATCTACCCAAGGTCCTGGGGAAGGGCAGGGTTTAGGGTTTATCAGGATGTCACAACAATTTTCTGTATCGTAGCATCTTTGAGCAAGGTGTCCTGTCTGGATAACCCCTTTGCTGTTGTAATTCTGCAAGCCTGTGATTTGGACCAATGTTGGACCAGCACCACCTTTTATGAGTATCACCACTGGGGCAATGAAGGGGGAGAATGACTGCTGGTTACAGATGAACTGGTCGAGTTTGAAAAATAACCAGTTTAAGTTCAAGACTTCAGGAAAATTATTGATCATTTTAGAGGATCTATGGAATATGCCTCAAATTAATAAAGAAAAACTGAGGCTACATCATGAAACCAGTTGGACTTGGAAACACTAGAATCTTGACTGGTGAGGATCAATGAATACACTGTAAAGATACACGTTTAAATGAGATTGGACTACATCTTCAAAATTTATTAACTACTCCACACTCAATAGTGAACATAAATGGGAGGACCTATGTATTAGTTAAGGAATTAACGAACATGCATTTCCAATAACCATAACTAAATCATGGTAGGTCCAACTTTCAATCTGATTTTTCTTGATAGTTCATTGCAGATTTGCTAATGCAGCACATGTTTCGTTGTGTAAATCTAAACGGTAGAAGTTAAAGAATATGAAAAACGAACTGAAGAACACCCACATACCTTAATATACCAGTCCAACCTTGAATTATCACCAACAACTCGTCTGCACCAATCAAGCCCACTTTAGACCCACCTGTGGTTTCCATCCTGGAATTTCTGTCTTAGAGACAAAAGGTCTATACTACCCTTCTGAAGAGTTGATGCAGTTGTGGAAGGGATACCAAGTAAACTTCAAGCTCCTTAAAAGGATCATACACTGGTCCGGTGTCCGCAGTAGCCATAAATAAATCACTGCCACCCATATCCATGAGGTCCATGAGCGGACTCCGTCTCTGAATTGTCGAAGCTTGATTTGATGCCTCACTGCCAGAAATCTTCTCTTTTAAAGTGACTTTTTTGCCAGGTCTTGCAATTATTGTTGGCTGACGACTTTCACACTTTCATTCCATCTGGACACCTCCCACGCATAACCCCAGAGCCTCCAAACAAAGAGGCTGGCAGTTTCTGTTTCTCAGCTGACACTTCTGGTTGCACCTTCTTCCTCGGTTTCTGACAAGGTTTATACACAACTGCTTGTTGACAACAATTTTCAAATTGTAAAATCCAACACATTAGAAGGACACACTGCAAAACATTGTGGTCTGCAGTTCTAGATGAATAAAGGTGTGCAAAGAAGTTGCATAAAAACACTATTCCTGGCCTTAGGATGCTTAACCTCGGAGTTCCCATGGGATGCAGATTAAGGGCTTGGGTTTGAACCACTTTTAGTAAACCAGACGCTTCTATGATGATGTGAGATGCTCAAACACTCCCACCACTTGAGGTGCCAACAGAACAAACCTTAAAGTACTCAATATTGACATGCTAATAGAGTTATAGTTTATTTCAACGGAATCTTTGGTCCGGAGGGGGGTGTTTGGCATACAAGACCTTCCATGTTTGGTAAGTATTTGGTGCATGCTTGGAATTGGTGTGGGGGTTTGAATATAGATTGCTCTTCATACACATTCAAACACTACCTCCAAGCATGCACCACAAGTGGAAAAGAAATTATTGACACTTGTATGCAAAAATAACCAATGGCAAGTCATAGGGGACCAACTCCCGATGAAGTACCATTGAGTACAAGGATAACCTAAACCATCATGGTCTCAACTTCTAAACATTCCAGAAATATATGCTGGCTGCAACTAAAATATCAGATGGGCCATGTTTTGAGTACCTGTTTGAATTCAGGTACAAGGTAATCAACCGAGTTCGGATAGCGTTGATGGAATCTGTGTAATGCCATGAAAGCTTTCTTCCTAACATACTCTTTAGGGTGATTCAGCAATTCCACAATTTGAGGCAAAACTGCAGGAATTGTGTCTTGGTTGATAAGCTCACAAATTGCCGCAAGAGCTGCACAAACAACAAGATAGTTATCCGATTTGAGGTCCTTTTGGATGGTGTTGACAATGAGGATGATGAGATCATGATCCTCATTTCAAATAATGTGACTGAGGTACCCGGTTTTTTTACACAAAAGATTGTTGTCATGGGTCATTTTTACATCAAGAATGAAGCCGAATGGCACATCGTGACCCAGCATTTCTATGTACGGAAGGCCGATGATGTACTATTTCATATTTTTTTGAGGTATATCCGGGTTGCCAATTTATCACTTCAGGTATTCAATCTCTGACAAAATAATATTCTCCTCTTCCACCTTCGACTTAGCCTCTCCTATGGCCTTGACAAGGTCTAAAAAATCCTCTAAGGAGCCCTGATTGCTTGACAGGGCAAATTCCCTTCCAATAGTCTTCAGCTGATCAATCGTTCCTTGTGATCTGTTCCTCAAATAAAAACTCATTTGAACACTCAAGAAAAAAAACAGACGAAACTGCAATCAAATAATCCTACATATAATCTGGTGAGGTCAAATTTGAGAAAACATATTCAAAACCTTTAGATCCATATACCAACACTGATGATTTCACATTGATTCAATCAGATCAGACTACAACAGTGAAGCAATGCCTACCAAGTATAAGGTTGCAATTTTACTCTTTTGTTTCTGTATCTTTTAGTTGCAAGATCTGGAAGGATGCAATTTGAAATGCATCAATGTTGAATGAATCCTTACTAGCTAAACGTTGAATCAGCTCGACAAAACGGCTGCTACATCCAGCTAGGTCAGATTTGAGGAACACAGAATGTTTGAAACATTTCACAACCCTCTAGATCCATATTCCAACACTGATGAGTTCACATTGATTCAATCACATCAAACGACAACGGTGAGCCAGTGCCTTCAAAAAATAGGGTTGTAAGTATAATCTTTAGTTTCTATATAGTATACTTGCAAGCTTTAAACGGATAAAATGTGAGCTCAATCAACAGCTAAATGTCGAATAATCAACACTAGAACGATATTAAACCTTTCTTAGAGTATGTAATAACACCGACTCAACTTTAAAAGCTGGTCACTTGCATTTTGAGATGTAATATTGTGTTCCTACTACGCTCAAGTCTTCAACGAGACGGCTGGGTAAGCTGCACTATTCTAGAACTCCAATCTCATCAGATCCTATCGGAGACTGGATTGAATGAAAGTAACAATTTTGACTTGAATCAGAGTCAATCATAACCATAACACCCTCAACAGAAGACTCCTACCGCACTATTGTTGGCCATTTTCCTAAAAATGAAACAAGCATCAAATGAAAAACAAGAAGTAGAATGTGACACAAAAGCTCTGCAAACGCTTCCTCTTCATAACCTTCATCAAAGAATACAACTACCGTGCTGAAAGAAAGAAAGCAAAAAATCGAGCTGAAATCAGCTCACCCTTGCTTGAAAGCTTTCTTCATGCTGTCGGTTGCCCATGACTGCATGGTTCTGCAAGGCCAGGAAATACACACAGCATCGATCGGAAAATTGTAAAGAACAAGTTTCTGCAATTAGGGCAAGAAATTAAAGAAGCAGAAATGACAAATTTGCCCACATCTTACTCTCATACATTTCTCACCCAACTTCCCCCAAAGGTTTTGGGACCTAGAATTCGCACCCCAAATTGTCTTCTCTAATAAAAAAAAACCCCACAGGCATGCCCGATTTCTCACTTGAAGGCAACAATAATTGACTTCTTCATCTCCTCGTGGTGCTGCGGATGTTCGGAGCCTTCAGACCCACAACATACTAACATAACCCACAGATCCTTTTATTCAACTTGATTTGCATACAAAAAGTGTTAAACTTCTGCCAATCACACAAACACCACCCAATTGCATTTCTTCAAAGGGTAGAAACTGAAATTTACAAATCCTACTAAGTGACTACCTTTTTTAGTGACTCTCTTCAGTAATGATGAGTGCTTCCTGACAATCTACACGTGCAGACTATTTACTGTATCTATGCTTGTACAAACTGTTGATTCAAAATAGAACATGTCTTAAGTACGAATCACTATTTGAGTACTGTTGCAGTAGATTTCTCCATGTAAATTAAGTAGTTGCTGCTTCGCAAGTTGCTCCCTCTTCTCTTTCCATGACCTTACTTAATCTACAGGATTTTATCATCAAACCCATCTTTCAAAACCATGATGATGTGTGGGGCCTTATTTGATTACTTTGTGTTGTTTTCCAAATTATTTTACTCGGATTCGCAAGGTTGGAATTTCTGTGCATATGCAAATGTATCTGAAGCAAGTTAGCCAGGATCGATCCCACAAAGTTTTGGAGCTAATCTCAAGTTGTTATGAATTATCAAAGTCTCATCGAAGTCCACCACCAATGAGCCATAAGAAGGTCACACAAGTTTTTCCAATTATGTTGACTATTGAGCTTAGAATAGTTAACAAATTTTAAGCACGTGGTCCAATGTGTTGTTATGTCTTTATGTCCCCAAACATGTCTCATATATTGTTGTCCCTTCTTAAAATTGCACCCAAGGTGCAAGCACGCTCAAGTACACAACTCCATTACCTTGTGTAGGTTCAAGTGAAAGTGGTTCAAAACTAATATATACTAACTTTGAATTTTGTGAAGGAAAATAATCATAAACACTTGAAAAACACATTGATCTACAAAGCCAAGCAATTTATGTTGACAAATGTTTTTTCCAAAAAAAAACTCCATATTTTAGAAGATGGTGCAAGTAGTGTACAAGTAGGTATATTGAACACGTGATTGCCTAAAATTTGTTTAAAATATGATAAAATTACATCAAATTGATGTCTTTCTACAAATTTTTGTAATGATGCTCTCAAGTTTATATTGAACTCAAGGAATATGAAACAAATCCAACTTCATTGTCTAGCATACTGTCTTTTGTACCTCCTTCATTGAATTTTGTCTCCTCTTCCTCCAAAACCTCATCAACCTCATTTACATGGACACCCTCATCTACCAAAGCACTAGTTGTGCTAAGGAGATGGGGAGCAGAGACTTGCTTTCTTTTATTTTGTAAATTACCCATTGGAATATTACTCTACAATTGGAACTTGGGCAAGTAGTAAGTTTATGTGAGGGACTTTGTCAAACCTAAATAACCTTCTAGAACCTTGCAACTTAAATCTACTGCCAGATTTGGAGATCCCAAGTTGCTTGCAGATGCCATGAAATCTTACCTTGGTGTAGACAATTATAACACTACGAATTGTGCCTTAGAGGGTTTGGAGTTGTTTAGGTCCACCAAATGGAAACTAGACTTGCCACCCAATACTAATTGCGACTCACATCGACCTGACAAAGTGAACTATACAACACCTGGGCGGTGAAGATAAGTACCAACCTCTTGTGTATGCATGGGTCATTTGCCAATGAAAATCAAGTTTAATGCCAATATTGGTCGTGTCATGTCTCTAAAGTGGACACATGTAAGATAAAATATTGCCGAATTATGTTTTCATTATAGAATATCCACAATACAAGTTGGTCGGCACCTCACAACCACATGCCACGTCCTAATTTGCCCACCTTAACCACAAAAATAAAGCATGTCATAGCTCGGTGGATAGTCCTCCTCATTATGGAGGATGATGGGTGTGGTTTGACTTTTGCGAAGGTGACTAACCCAAATATCATCAAGGTGGCAGCTAAATCACCATGTATTACTCACCCACCAAATTAAAGCAACTGTACTACTGATTAGGAGCCAAAAAATAGGTGTCCGATTAAGAAAGCTAACTGAATTAGCCTCATCTACCTTAGTAGGGGGCCCCATGACTAAAATGGTTTTTTGCCATGTCATGGGAAAACCTTTCTCTATCATAGTATTCTCTTCTACTAAGGACAACTTAGTTTTCCACAAGTTGCCTAAACAACCCTAAAAAAATAAGATGGTTGTGGCCAAGTTGCATTATATAAAGAAATTTCAAAGACCAACAATCAAACAATTTTCAACATAAAAGTCGTAGATTTAAATTGCTTGGTGCTGCAACTCTAAAACATAAAAGATCTGGATTTAATTGGAGGTGGCATGGTGATAGACTTGTAATTCTAGTGGGTGCAACCAAAAGCAATTTGAACTAAGACATTCTACTTTTTGATTTACATAGAGGGCTGTAATGACCAAGGATTTTGTCACTCAATCTATTTCGATGTTGTACGATTCCTACTCCAATTCAAAGCATAACTTCATTGTTAGGTGTTGCTAATAAGCAAAGGCTAATTTAAACCCAAGGCTCACTCAAGGCATTAACCTGGATCCCATAGAATCTTTGAGGTTAATCCACCTAATGTTGGAATAGTGCTTAGATGGGTGATTTTCCTAGCACTTGTTTTCCCATCTACTAAGGTCCACCCAATCATAGTGAAAGTTTCATGAATCGAGGTGTTAAAAGTTTATTTTTTGGGAACTGATGGAGGAATATATTTCCATATAGAGTTTATCACGGTGGTTTTTAATGCACTAGCATAGCATGCATGGGATTACATGCCCATGGTAGCCCTTGGGAAAGGAACCCAACGTCACTTGGGTAAATGAACCCGGTAATTATCACAATCAATATTACAATGTTTCAATGTTTGCATTTGAGCACAAAAACAAAGGACTTCATTTTTTTACAGAAGGGTTGGAGATGCTAAGAGATGAAAATTATCATGTGAAAGTACAAATTCAATGTTTCATTGTTCCACGGGTGCATATGCAAGGGGAGAAATTTGAACCCACACTTTTATCATCTCAAAGTCATATCAACCATACTACTTACCTATTCCTGAGTGAGGCTATAGAAACTAAAGAGCAAGATGAGAGTTTATTTTGGTGTTCCCCACAATTTTCATGGAACACCAAAATACAAGCACATCTTGTGCTTTATAATTGACAATCACTAGGAACAAATGAAAACATTAACACCAATGTAATGCAACACTATAATAATGAAACATCGCTAGTGCTATATTTTTTGGGAAGGAAATATTACTCTGGGTAACACCTTGCGCTAATCTGAGCCAACATGGATGGGCATGCATTGCCACACCTATTTTTAGGTGGTTGCATTGTTCACCACCTTGGAAAACTATGATAGGGATGAATATGGGTTGTGTATGTAATAAAGGCTTTGTTTTTGTTTTTGTTGTGAAATTTATATTCTCATGCATAGTCCTCGGGGAGGTCACTCCATTGTCAAGTTGAACACCACGTGCGTTAAAAGTTTGCTACCCCTATATTACATGCCATAGATAAATTTTAAAATTATGATATTTTTTCTACATATACATAACCATTGATAGTATCTTTTGTATATATTTTTGAAATTTTTAGTCATCTTCATTTTTTTAGTAATTGTTTTAGTTCAATTCTGCGTCATTCTAGTTAGAAACGGTATGTTTTATAAAAAAAATAGATCATCAAATTTGGTTACCATTTTTTACTATGTGATAGATACCATGTATATCTACTCATGAAAAAATTTGATAAAATTTTGACCCATTTCGGTGATGCCCTTTAGAAAAAGTAGATTTTGTCTTAACGCACATGGTGTTCAACTTGACAATGGAGTGACCTCCCCGGGGCATAGTCTAACAAATTATGCCATTAATTTGATAGTCGCAATACCTATACTATAGGAGGGATGATCTTGAAGTAAAAAATAAATATCACTTTTTGACAAGTCAAAAGAAAAGAGCTATCCATGTTTCATGCACTTTAGACTAAAATCAAAGTATGTCAACAAATCCGTCCATACAATTGAGAGAAACAAATTTTGACATCCATAATTAATGTTTACTTATATTAAAATGTGACTTCCAAGATATTGATCCTTCAAGGCAATGTCACGGTGAGGTGAGGCTGGTCCCATTTAACATAAAATACAATTGAGCATAGGTAGTATTTAACATTCAAGACCTGTCAATATAAGTGAAACCCATATGAAGGTTGATGGAAATGAACGGTTGTCCTCTAATGTCAAAGAGAAAGCTTTCACCCATGTGAGGACTGACAATGAAAAATGAAAGGTTGTTCTCTAATATCGTAGAGAAAGCCTTCACCCATGTGAGAACCAATAATGGAAATGAAATGTTGTCTTCTAATGTCATAGAGAAATCCTCACACAAGTGACCATTTCAACACTCAAGTTTGCCATGTACATCAATCACCTTTGTGTCATAGCCCTTGACGCCACCCACAAGCTATGGTTGATATATACCTAACCCCTCATGATCTTGTGGCGGCCGCATGTCCTAAGCCATACACTCAAGGTGAGGAATGTGGGCCTATTGTGGGCACTTCCTACTCCACATACAAATTTATCATTGGACCGTTATGAATTACTAGTAAGAGATAAGCATGCTTGGCACAAATGAACTCAAAATTTGAGCAAAGTGCTATATCTCATTTTTCTACAAGTTGAAACCCCTACAAAAATCCAAATACCACCTCAAAAAATTAATGTTCCAATACCAAAGTGCCAAACATGGTTATCACCTACTGTCTCTTATCTCATCCAGTGAGCAATTGTGATTCATGCATATTGTCATTTGAAGGTTTTGAATGTAAGTTGAGATGTAAGGGTTATAGAAGGTCAAAAGTGAAGATTCTCATTTTCTTTGAGCGTATCACGTGGCTCCCTTCCTCACTTGAGCATTGAAATCTTGCATCCTAAGTCATCCCAATTTTCAAAGGACATCCATGAGACAAAATTGGCATTTGGCAATATACTTTCATCATATTTTCAAGAAAACCTACATGCAGAGCTTGGATTCCTTCCCTGTTGAGCTAAAAATGTGGAGACACATAGAAGGGACTTTCAAACCAAGAGATAGAACAATCACCAATGGGAAAGAAGTGATAGGGAGATGAGATCCTGAGCAAGTGCATCCTAATCTAGCAGTGGATACTGCTGTGGGAAAAATTGTCACCGCAAAATATCCCTAGAAACTCATGAAAAGCCTTTAGGACCCACGCACTTCATCCATTGTGGGGTTAAGAGAACTCTGATGGATAAAGCTGAACACAGGAAAGAAAATGTGTATTCTGATCGATTTTAAGTCGAAATATGTCACCCACAGAAAAGAGAAGGGCCAGGAAAGTGTCAATGGGCACTTTGACATGCATTACTTTCTGGGAGGAATTCGGGACATCGGCTTTGACCGCTTCAGCTGCCAAAACAAAAGAAACAAATATCAGGTGGAGAACAAGAAGATTAAATTGCGACAACTTACAACATACTTTTCCAAATCATGGTGAAAGCGAGTAACTTTACCTCGTCAGGAATAATATCAAGAATTACAAACCACATATAGAACTAATCGATCATAACATTACTCAGCTGATGAGCTGTGTTCAGCTGCCCTGACTTCAGTTCAGAACATGAACACAGTTCATCAGCTGAGTAATGTTATGGTAGATAGAGCATAACTCCTCTATATTTGGTGCCTGATATTGCCAAGGCCTTAAACCTTTGCAGCGGGAGATAAGGACCCCACATCCAAGAAAGTCACCTATTATACCTACTACTTGTAGTGATCTTGGGCACTTTGCAATGCAGAACTGGCAAGTCCGGAGAACAGCATTTCTATGGACTAAAGCCACATTTATACTAGAGAAGTTGAGAGCTCAAAGAGACGAGCATTCTCATTGGTGGGGACGCATGCTTGTTTGCTCAAATCCACTTTACACGAGCTTTCAACTTGAGAGCTTAGACTTTTTACAGGCTTACACTGCTTACATTGTGCCTTGATGGCTCCATGTGGAACAACTATAACCAGCTCCTAAGATCTTAAGAATGTTGACAGCTCGAGCTCTCTTGTTTAGTGGGCCCCAAGCCAATGGGCTTTCAAGCATTCTTTGGTGTATCAGGAATGTTTCTTTGTTTAGTATCATTCCCCCCTTCAAATCTCACTTTGAGCATGACCGATCCACACGTGCTCGAACTATTGAGAGCTTGAAGATTTGTCAAGCTCTCAATAGTACAGGTCCGCCTTGTCAATTCCAAGACTTATCCAACTCCCTCAATTTGCATGTTCGACTTCTCAACTCAAGCTCTAGCTTAATGGGTCTATTACTATGTGTAATGAACTGGGAGTTGCAAATAATTGACAATGTACAGAGTTCCATAGACTTCAGAATGCTTTGACTATAACTGAAGTGGAGCCTGTCCTACTGACAACAAATGTCCGTATGAAAATGAACTCCAAAAGTGAACGTACCTTTTCAGCATTAAACAATTCATCTGCAAGTGTTTCAGCTTCTTTGCGTTTCCGCTCCTGTTGCATGAATTCGTTGCGCTCTCGACCCGAATCGGAATCTCTGTACCAAAGGAGCATAGGTCTCTTTAGTAGTTGGTAAATTTGTATACAAGTCTATCTCCTTCAAAGGTGCTAAATGATGATGATTATAGTGATTTATGGATGTAAGATCAGAAACACAAAGCTCTATTCTGAATAAAATAGGGAATGCTTTTACAGCAAAAGCCGACTCTGATCAGCTTGGACAAGTGTCTCCAACCCAACTTAAGTCAAAAGAACAAGAAGTTATTTGTGGCGAATTCAATCTCAACACTCAAAAGCATTACACAAGAGAATCCCACCTGTAAGGTTCTTTAGCAAATGGAATCAGAGTCATGAATGTGTTGCCTGACAACCCCACCCCAAGTCCCTGCAACAAGATTTAACATGCATCAGTTAGTCAGACTTGTGAACTCAAGCTCAAGCAAGAATGATGAATATGTGTAACAGCATTATCCGAGTTATATGGATAAGAGAAAAAGAAACTTGCAATCCTGCAATTGCAGCAGTCGGTCACTTATTGCCACTTTTTTACACTAGATCTTGAGGTCCCGTGACTATTGAAATCTAAAATCACTCATTGGTGGGAAAGACTGAGACCATCCTACTTCACTTTACAGCTTGAGGTCCTAAGAGTCCAAGGAAGTTTGAATGGATGGAAAACCTACAAGGAGTCCTACATGGTCATGTAATGGTTGATGTTTCATGGTCTACCGGATTTTGCACCGTACCCACCTCAAACAGGTGGGTCTAACACAAAACCGGGAGACAATAACACTTCAGAATCTCATCACAACCCTTGATATAATATAACTTATGTGTGGAAGGACCCACATGAATTTGATGGTAATGGAATTATAAGGCATTCAGTTGAGAGCTCAGTCGTGTATGATTGTCTTTACATTACACTAGAACACCTGTGACCCCACAAAAACCTGATTTCAATTCTCCGTGGTATGGCCTTTGGATGAGTTTTGAGGGCCTACACAATTTCATGGTCACGGCCCTTGGCCATAGTGTAAAGTGGGCTTCAGAAAGAGATAACGCTATCAGATAGAGAGCACATGTCACTGCCTTCGGGTCCAACTCAGTGAAGTGAGTGCATTTAGGAAGAAGTGAACCCCTTGCAAGAGCAAGAAACCCAAAAATTTACCTTTTTTACAAAGCGCTTGAAGTTTGGAACAGATCCTGATAAGGAAGTTTCTGGACATGACACCATTGTCACCTCCTTGGGTACCACCAATTTGCTGAAAATTATATCAGCCTGGACCGCTTGGGTAGAATCTGTACCCACATCTTTGCTTGAGCCCTCAGCTTTAGGTATTGGTTGTGAACCCACTTCCCTCCTACTGGAACTTACAAATGGCAATCGACCAACTCCACTGGGTACTTGGACAGCACCTTCAATGTCCTCCAAAATGGCTTGACTGACCACCTTGCTGGTTTTATTTCCATCATTTTGGCTAAAATATTTCTCAATTGTCCCAGAGCCCACAGTTTGGGTCTGGGGCTTTCTCTTTGTTGTGAATTTGTCCTGTTTCTGGTCAAGCTCCTTCAGAGCTCCTAAGCTAGTAACTTTCTTAGGATGTCTTGTATATACTTTTAGAGTCTCATAATGGTCTTGGTTATCTATCTTCTGCCGCTTCCCAATGGAAGCATCAAATGCTTCAGGACTTCCATCATCAAGTTTCCCACTTGAAATCTCGTGCTCCCTTTGTCGTTTTGATGCACACTCATTCTGTAACAAATAGTTGTCGTCATCAAGGTTTATTGGGACATTAGGGCTTGTGCCTATGTGGTGCCCTTTAGCCTCTTGAGGTGAAGGGGGCGGTGTGGATTCAATAGCCTGGTGCAAAACAAACACCCTGATCAATGACCACGTCTCAACACTTCTAAACCCAAACCCTAAACCTCAACACCATATTCCAAAAATTTTGAGCCATAAATCTTTTGGAAAGCTGGCATTTCATTCCCTTGCAAGTTCTAGGTTGGTTAAAGCACAAATTTGTTCTCCAAATTTCTTGTTTCCCATGCATGGAAGAATGACTGTCTTAGGAGATACAATGACCACCTGCAATGCAACTAATCTTGTCCATGTAGTGGGTGACACTTTCATAGTTTGATGACATCGGTCTTATTGTGCACTGTAGGAGTTTGTTGCCAATTTTGAGAATAATCACATATAACAAGTGATGAGATCTGAACCCATAAACTCAACCGATGTGGCTAATTGCAGTCCCTTCAGTTATCATAGAAATAATTAACATCAATTATCTAACCTTAATTTGACGTAACCAATGTGCAAACCTGAGAGGCAGTTATACTTTAACACACAACCTTCACTCCCCTGCCTCAAACCCATGCAACCATCTCCCTTGTTCAACACATTTGACTGCAGGCTCCTGGGCCTCACCTACCAAATAATAAGAGAGAAATTTTGTCGCGAGTTCATTTTACAATCAATTATCAAGCTCTATCACCCACTCTGGAGTTTAGTTGTTGCTTTTGTCAATTCCTTACATGTCACATGTATACCTACCTTGATTGAATAGGTACCGGCAGTATCATGGTCCACTTCTGTATCTAATTCCTCCTTGGTTTCATCTGTGTCTTCACTGGCAACAGGACCTGGTCCCAAAACAGTCATTTTCAAGCTTTAAAATTTGTTCATAAAGCAAACTGGAAAACAACAAGACTCTTTTTGGCAGTACCGGTGATTTGAAATTGACCTAATACCTTTATGGAGCCCAAAATCCCACACATAGAGTTCTACCTTCAAAATAGAAAGTGAAAGATGAACCATACTCTGACCGTTCACCTCTAATTGAGTTATTTTCTTAAATTCACATGACTTTTGGTTGCGATATGGTTGTTTTGCATACAACACCTTCCATGTTCGGTAAGTTTTCAGTTCTTGCTTGGAGGTAGTGTGGAGGATTGATTGAAGAACATTCTAAATTCATTGAGGGTCAAACTCAGTTTGGCATGCCTCAATGAACTGAAAAAGAGTTGCTCGTCATTCAAATTCAATCACTACCTCCGAGCATGCACCACAAGTGAAATAATTTATTGATATTGTATGCAAAAGAACCAATGGTAAATCATAGGGGATCCAACTCCAGATGAAAGGTCCCATTGAGTTAAAGGATAACTCTATCATATTTACATTGAACTCAGATAAATATCAACTTCTATATAATCCATATCTCATATAAGGCACTTATGCAAAAATGAGGTGTGAAGAAATTGACAAAGATTGACAATAGAGTGCAATGGTTAAGACATACTGGCAGGGAGTGACAACTTAGTGGCATCAATGTGGCCCCCCAGCACTGCTAGGACTAGCTTCTCTTCAGATGTGCGAGGCAGATGCGCAACATTGTCGAGAAATCTCACACTCCCCCAACCTTCTTGAAGTGCACCATCTCTTGGTTTAACCACCAGGTGTTGCTTTTCTCCTGCGCATTTATACACATACAAATATATGTCTGAGAACTACACGAACCAGATATGTCCAATGCACTCAAAGGGAATCTCAATTTACCATCTGCTATACATTTTGGAAAGGTAGAATGGCGAGGGCGCATGGGTGGTGAGGCCATCAATATTCAACCTTTCTGAAATGGTTGGCAGTCAACAGCAGCATAGTGAGCAAACGGTGCTTGGATGGCCCAAGACATTCATTCACATGTGAATGTGCATGTGCTGCACATGTGCAGCAAGCCGGGACACCAATCCAAAACTACTCTATGTGTTGGAACTTGGAACAATGAGGGTGCATGGGTGTTGACACAATTGCCGTTCCAAAGTTTTAAAAGAGTTGGTGGTTGACCACGACATGTTGAGCACATGATGCACAAAATGTTTGACCATTGATGGCAACATGTTGGGCAAATAGTGCAGGGATGGCCTGGGACATTAATTTTATATGCATGGGTGCAACGGGCGGGATGGCACATGCCCAACCTATAATTCATTTTGGAACTTTGGAATGGCAAGGGACAATGGGTGTTGACACAGGTGTTGTTCCAAAGTTTAAAAATGGTTGGCCATCGACAGCAACCATTTAGCAAACAGTCCATGGATGGCTTGGGACATTAATTCATATACACAGGTGCAAAAGCCTGGGTTTGGCACGGGCCAAACTAGTATTGCAACATGACGATTCTAGGTTAACAGATAACCTCTGGTGGCTGTTACTGATCTAAATCACAGACAGATGCAAAGAGAAGGTGATTCAAAACTTCAATTAATTTGAAGTATCACCACAAACCTGGTTGCTTGCTTATAGGAGTCTTGGATATGAACTCCACAGTGCCACCAGATGCCTCTAGTAACTTGATCAGATGCTTGCCATGTTCATACTGCCAAATCTCAAGGACATCTTTATCATCCAACAAAAATAATACAATGAAACCTGATCATAGAGTCTAGTCTTTAATAAGCACGACTTACTGAAAGAATTTGACATGAACTTGCCCTCAACTGCAGATATTTCCACTGGCAATCCAGATACAGAGAAAGAAAAGCTGGATCTGATGACTTCTGATGCAGTCATGTAGTCACAGCAAATGAGTTTGAGGTAAGAAATCACGTTGTTCACTTCAAAGTGATATGGTTAGCATGTTCACAGGTGCTAGGATCACACAATGTATCAATGCAGTGGATGGTCAAGGTGAACAATTTGCAATGCAGATTATTACCAGATGTGTGGGGCCAAGTAAGAAGGTGAAATCTTGTAAGATGCTCTTGCGTGCCTCTGGCAATGCAATCTTAACAGGTGTGGAAGATTCCTTCCCATTTAGCACCAAGGTTGGTAAGTAGCTGCATGAGCATCACACTGTTAGGATCAAAAACAATACTATAAGTCCACATTATAAAGTAGAAATCAACAATTTGAGGAGGTGTGAATGCAGTTCTGTGTTTAGGTACAACATCGAACTTAATGGAGCTATCCCTCTAACTCAATGGGACTTCACTTTGGGAGTTGGTCCCCTTATGATTTTCCATTGGTTCTTTTGCATACAATATCAATCCTTTCTTGCCACTGGTGGTGAATGCTTGGAGGTAGTGTTTGAATTTGAGTGGATAGCAACCTATTTCGGTCCAATGAGGGCCAAACTCGTTTTAGCACCTCTTGGCATGCCAATATGAGTTTGACCCTAAATAAACCAATATAGAATGTTCTTTGTTCAAACCTCCACACTACCTCCAAGGATGCACAACAAACTTACCAAATGTGGAAGGTTTTGTGGGCAAAGCGACCACCTTCTGACCAAAAGTCAAGTTGAGTTAGAGAATAACGCTAATACACCAATATAGATACCTTTGAATGAAGGCAAGCGTGGGTTAGCAGAATACCTGCTAAATGGCAAGATTTCTGTGGTCACTGCTGTCTCGGTTGAGAATTTCTACATTGACAACAAGGAGTCATGAGCAAATTTTAGTCTCAAGTGAGTGAGCATTACTTTCTCTATACTTAACTGCTTCCAAGTCATCAATCACAAAGAAAGGATTGCGCAGAGAATCACCTGCCACCAATCAATTTGGACTACTGGCTTGCTGCATGCAACAGCTGCAATGACCATCTTACTAACAGCTGACCCTTCATCCACAAGTACGTGGGTGCATCCCTCCTTCCACGTGTCAACAACATAAGCTCCTGGACATCACATATAGCAAACAAAGTGTGTTTGGGATCACATGAAGTGTTGTTGTTCCTCTTTATAATAATACTTGAAGTAGAATTGGGGATTTGGGGGCTTTTCCTACATTGACAATAATGACACTGTGCTTCACAGGTGCAGGGCCACTGAGACAGTTATGACTTGAGCAAATTATGAAGATATTAAAGTTAACCTTTAACTCAATGGGAGCTTCCATTGGGAGTTGGTCCCCTATGATTTTTCATTGGTTGTTTTGCATACATCAATAATTTCTTTCCACTTGGGGTGCATGCTCAGAGGTAGTGTTTGAATTTGAGCGAAGAGCAACCTATTTCAGTTCATTTAGGGCCAAACTCATCATAGCACCTCTGGAAGGTGTTTTATGCAAAACAACCCACTCCCAACCAAATCTCATGTTGAGTTAAAAGGATAACTCTATTGGTGATGAGACATTAGTGTAAACTCTTATCAGTAAATTCACCCGACTACCCATACCCATCTTAAGTAATCACTATGCCGACAGGATTTAGTATAAATGATCAGGAAATAATTCATACGGAACACTTTCATTGTTGTTAGACACATGTGGCTGTGTACATGTGTAGATAACCTTACCATGACGCCGGGCAAAATGGCCTGTAGGATTCTCCTTCCCCACATTTGCTGAAGAGATACACAAGAAGAAAGGGATAAATTGGACTCTGCAGAAAACAAGTCACTGGTTTTGAAATGAATTTATTCCTCAAAATGAAAATTCCTACATCTTCTCATTGACTGGATTGTTTGCTATATGTCATAAAATGCCAGCGGTACACAATGAGCTCAACCATTTTGAAATCCCTCAATACTTTGGACTTCACCTATGTCACACTCCATTTCGACACCAATGCTTGGTTGTTGTGATCGATATACACTCTAAAAGCACAGAGAAGAACCTCATAACAATGCTTGTCTTACATCTTGAACTGTGTACAGAGAGGATTGAAGTATTTCACAAGATGCGCAACAGTAACTTCATATCCACAAAGGGCTTTTATAAAGCAATTGCCTTATAAAGGACTCTGGCATTGAAAATTAAACAAAGGAGATCCAAAGGTACCTGAATGAAGTCTGGAGGGTTCCAAATGTAACAACATCTCCATCATTTAAAGGAGCCTCTTTATCGGGACCAGATGATGCAACAGGTTTAGAGTCAGGTAACTTGTTGACAAAAGTTCCAAACTTTGAGAGATCCTGCACTTTCAAGGGCATTCGGGGAATGTCTACAACATCATGGACATCTTTTCTTGATGCCCTAGCCTCCTCAGTTATGAGCTGAGCATGCAAACGTGATATCGACTTGTCTTTCTGGATGGTGATGTAACAATCTGGGTTCAGCACATAACTTTGTCAATAGCCTCTATATGGACTTGTGAATACTTTAGTATCCTTCAGAAGAAGTAATTGGGGCAATGCGGTCATCTATCTACCCTTCTGGAATTCAATTATACCTACAATGTCCTTTGACTAGGATGTGACAAAATCAGTTTCAAGGGAGACATGGACTTTTGGACTAATTGATCATTGATAGGCTTTCGTTAATCGATATGAAGCTTTATAGAATAGGGTAAATCCTGTGCTGCTCAAAAGTACTCTTATCACACAAACCTGGAAAAGATACAATTACATGTTCTTACATCATCAAAGAATTTATACCTTTTCGTCCCACTGAGTATGTTCCTGCTGATTTGAGGTAGTAAGCAGACGGAGCTGAATCATTCCAAAGCACTAAAAACTAGTCAGTAACTGTACTACAATATTTGCTGCGTGGAGCATATGACTAATTAGAAAAAGCCTATGTTCACAAGCTTATGCAACAGTACTTTTGGAGTCATCAAATTTCAGAACAAAAAAAACATGCATACATTTCTTACATAACCTCATTGAAAAAGAAAACCTCCAGACTTATGGAACCCACCATTTTTATCATTTAAGTATTTAGGGTTCAGGGTTCAGGGTTCAGCCTTTCCTCGTATTGCTAGGAAAGCTTACGACAAAGATTGAAAGTTATACAGTAACGGTAAAGAGAATACTGCAAATAAGGATACTAATATCACATGTGGACTCAAGGAAGAGTCATTCTAGTTAATTATTGAATCGAGGGTCAAAGATTACTCTAACATGTCACAGACCTTGCACGGAAAAATCTAGCACCAGATAAATTGCATACTTCCTGATAACCTCACAATCCCACTCACAGAGTGATCAGTTTCTGTGTGGGTAGTATAGGTTTTGCACAAATTTCTCAAGGAAATCCCCGCATATGGAGTTGATAGTTACAAATCTTAAGATTTTTTTCAGATCTCACAGTTTTATGTTTCTGCAGAGTCTTTGGTCTGCTCTCCAGATTTACCTTCCCTACGTTATTAGAGTTATCCTCTAACTCAACACGATTGGTGGTCGGGAGTTGGTTGTTTGACATACAAGACCTTCCATGTTCGGTAAGTTTTCGGTGCATGCTTGGAGGTAGTAGTGTGGAGGTTTGAATGAAGAACATTCTATATCAATTCATTGAGGGTCGAGCTCAATTTGGCATGCTAAGGGGTGCTGAAATGAGTTTGGCCCTCAATGAACCGAATTAGGTTGCTCTTTAGACAAATTCAAACACTACCTCCGAGCACGCACTACAAGTGGAAAGACATTATTGATATTGTATGAAAATCAACTGCTGGAACACGATAGGGGACGAACTCCCAACGAAAAGTCCCACTGAGTTAAAGTATAACTCTATTATGCACAAAATTTAAAATATCTTAACCCAAACTCTCAAACCACAGATGTGTAAAAAAACAAGATGGAATTAGCGGTGACGACGGTGGGAAAGGAATATGTGTGATAGAGCTTACGAACAGCAGCATCCACAGCTTCCAAAAGCCAAACCATAGCTACCTCACCACGGCTACCGCCTCAAGCTCGAACCACTTCCGGAATTTCGATGAAATACTTCTCCGTCGTTGCTGGTCTGCACATGAATCTGATATTCAAGCAACCCATTATCCTCAATCTTTTACATGTTTTACATGACGCCAATGACAATATCTTTAAAGGCATGTGTGCCGGAGACAACGATTTTCAAGGCCGAGATCCTCCTCCGTTCACAACCAGCTTGGAAACATGATATCGCAAGTAGCCATTACTAACTAAACTACAATTGCTCAATTGGGCAGGATACCTAAGTCAGTCATTGAGAATTTGCTAAGTATGTCTCCAGTTCTTCTCCTTCGTTGGTGGATGCAAAAATTCTGAAACAAGTGGCCTACTTCGAATGGGTTTTCGCGGGCTCAAAGCTCCGAACCATGGGTTTCATCCCTATTGTGGATGAAACCGTCGACAATGGATGAAAGTTTCATCTTTATATTACACACATATACAGACCATTTCACAAAATCCTTTTAAGTACAGAGAAGTCACTGGTGCCAATATGATAATTTTCCATCGAAGAATTTTTTTGTGTGGATCTTCCTGGAGGAGAATTTGAGCATGGAATGCTAGCATTTCGTATTAGATGAAAGTGGATTGCTGAATTCTAACTTAGTCACATTACATTTTCGCAATACATTTTCCCGGTTCTACTCTACCATCAGGGTTTTAGGTAGTTTTGCATTCACAAAATTCTTTCTGGGTTATCCCGCCTCTAGACACTGTCAACTAATTAAAGGAAAGAAGCAGAAATTTGAGCATCACGCCATCAATGATGCCACCCTAGTTGTTGGAAATTGTGATAGGTTTGCAACCCATAACAGAGACAGGAACATCTGATTGAAGGCTGTGAAGGTATGATCTGAGTGACCTTTTTGCCCTGCTGAGAGTGTAATTTAATGTCTCCTTCTATTATGTAGACGGTTAACTTGACGATGAGGAGATTCTGCCAATTTTGTTGCATTTTGAGCAGGTTGTTTTGAAAGTGCGAGATGTTGTTGTGCAAGCGCCTGTTACAACGAGAATCATGGTAGCGCTATGTTTGATAAGCCTCTGATTCCTTATTTAACAGAGCAGGCAGAACAAAGTTTTTTCTGTTTCTTAAACCCTAAACCTTAAACCCTAGTGAGGAAATTCAAACCTTCGGCTTCCTCTCCAGATAGCCGGAGCTTCTTAGTGGCTTCACTTGATCGTATGCAAGGATTTGACCGTCCATCCTCACACACCGTGATACATTGCAGGTCATTAAGCTATGTCTGTCAACAAGTGGCTCCGTGACACCTAGAAATTGCCTTGCGAAAATGATTATCAACTGTAGGGCATGGAGGAGGAGGAATTATTCGGTTTGTGATGGAGGTGAGTGCTATATTTGTTTTGTATCCGACTCCTTGTTAAGTAGAGCAAGCACAAGTAGAATGTCCTGCTCCTAAAACCCTAAACCCTAAAAAATATTGAGGAAATTTGAACCTCCAACCTTTCTCTTCCAGCTAGCCGGAGCTCCTCAGTGGCTTCATTTGGTCGTATGCAAGGATTTGAGTGTCAATCCTCACACTCTCTGGGTGCATTGCAGGTTGTTGAACTATGTCTGTCTACAAGTTGCTCCAGACACTTAGAATTGGCCTTGCAAGATTGAGCTTCAACTCTAGGGCGTGATTCCTGGTTTAGAAGAGTAGGCAGAACAAAAATATCCTGCTCTTAAACCCTAAACCCTAGTGGGAAAATTTCAAGCTTAAGCTTTCTCTCCGGATAGCCTTAGCTCCTTAGTGGCTTCACTTGATCCTATGCAAGCATTTGAGTGTCAATCCTCGCACTCCCTTTTGCATTGCATGTTATTGAGCTATGTCTGTCTACAAGTGACTCCGAACACCTAGAAATTGCCTTGCAAAAATGAGTGTCAACTCTGGGAGGAGGAATGGTTCACTATTAGACGGAGGTGAGAGGTGAAACCATTGGCATGCCTTCACCTTGAAACTTCTCTGACACGGATGAAGGTGGAGGGACAACAATATGGCACGGTGTCCACTTTCCAGCGTACTCTCTCACAGACGAATTGCACAGAGCGTTCAGATATACCGAGATGCGATAGGACACCGGAATTCGTCCCGAGGTGTGTGCACGGGGTCTTCAAGACAGATAACTGGATTTGGCAGTGACCAAATAGAGGGAAGCTTTGGGGTTAATCCTGACTTTGGGATTGACGTTTTCGAGCTGATTAAGAATGGTCCAGAGAAAGGCTCTGCAACACCGCCAAAAGGAAGACTGAATGATAGAGCTGTCCCAGCGTCTGCTTTACGTGGGAGTGCTTCGGAGGCCGCTGTTCGGGATGATGCAGTTTCTATTGCAACTGAACCGTCCAGGGTTTTGCAGGGAGGTGAAGGGGCAAGGGTGATGAGGGAGTCACTGCACGGCACTGCGAATCCTATTTCCGGTAAATCCCTTAAACAGATAGCTGCGTAAGATGTTGTGTAAAAGAAGGCGTTGTGATGCTCAAGGATTTGTAACCTATCCTGGAAAGATTATAGATATCCTTTTCACTCGATGGAACTTTTCGTTGGGAGTTGGTCCCCTATGGTTTTCCATTGGTCGTTTTCCATATTATATCAATGAATGCCTTTCCACTTGTGGTGCATGCTTGGAGGTAGTGTTTGAAATTGAATGAAGAGCGACCTGTTTCAGTTCATTGAGGACCGAAATCATTTTAGCACCTCTTGGCATGCCAAAATGAGATTGACCCTTAAGGAACTGATTTAAAATGTTCTTATTTCAACCTCCACACATCCTCCCAGCAAGCACCAAAACTTACCGAACATGGAAGATATTCTACGCAAACCGACCAACTCCTGACCAAAAGTCCTGCTAAGTTAAAGGATAACTATATTTCATCTAGGATTCACAGAATGTGTGACGATTGGAGTCTCTTTGATCAATGATGCATGTAAACGATACTGTCATGTGATGGAAAGGCTGGGCCTGAATGAACACTCTTGAATTGTGTGATCAGGTCAATACGTCCCCCAACTCCTCACATTAGTCTTGCTTATTTTGATGACTAGTAACATAGCAATTGGATTCACCATCATGGGTGAGACAAGCTTGTACAATATTCTTTGCATCCAGCACCTTGTTCAAGGTGCCCAAGTTTGCTTGAACCATCATGTCAATTCTCGTGGAAGGGGTTTTCTTTGGACATTGTGGACAAACTAGAACTAATGAAGACCAAAATGTGTGCATGGTTTGATGCAGTATTTATTAAGAAGATAATGTCAATGATCGACCAGGATGGCTGGAACCCAAAGACAGTGGAAGCTCTCAAGGATCTTCAAATCCCATTCACTTCATTCCTCGTTGAAGACTCATTAAGGCGGCTGAAAGAACCCAAGTCAGCCTACAAGTTTTTCCTGTGGGCTGGGACCCAGCCAAGGTACAAACACTCAACATACGCATATAATTTGATCGTTCAGAGGCTGGTGGGTTCAGAGGATTTTGTGAGGTGCAGACAAGAGATAGTTCTGGACATGGAAAAGCGAGGTGTGAAGATGTCTGGGGCCACATTACGGGTCCTTCTTTTAAGTTACCGAAACTTAGGTCGGCCCCTGGAAGCACTTCAGTCCTTCCGGTCTGCACAGACATTGAAATGTCAACCTGACTCCAATTTGTACAACATTCTTATCGAGGTTCTACTCAAAGGAGGCTATTGTCACAGAGCCTTTTGGAGCTACCGGCAGATGATAAAGGCGAACTGCCCACCGAGTGCATATACTTACAGTCTTTTGATACATGGCTTTCGCCAGGTGAAGAGGGTGGGGATTGCAAGTTTGTTTCTGGAGGAGATGTCCCGAAAAGGATTTACACCAAATGTGGTCATTTACAACTCCATGATTGATACACTTGGGAAGATGGGAAAGCTGGAGTCTGCGAAGAAGCTCTTTGAGAATATGAAGGCACAGGATGCATTGTTGCCGAATGTAGTGACGTACAACAGCCTCTTGAATGCTCTTAGTAAAACCGGAGATTGGCAGGAATCGAGGCGATTGTTTGAGGAGATGAAAGAGTCGAAGTGCATTATTCCAGACGTTGTGTCTTACAGTTGCCTCATCAATGGGCTCGGGAAGGCAGGGGAATGGGAAGCTGCACTTGAGGTTTTGTCTGAAATGCAGGCAAAAGGGTGTGATCCAAATGTCGTAACATTCAATACAGTGATTGACTATCTTGGAAAAGCTGGACAGTTTGAGAAAGCATGCCAACTTCTGGAGGAGATGAAATCTCGAGGATGTGAGCCTGATGTACGCACCTACAACTGCTTGATCAGCACTTTGGGGAAGGCTGGGCAGAGTGATAGGGCGTTGTCACTCTTTAAAGAAATGCAAGAGAAAGGTTGCACTCCAGACACATTTTCATACAACTCTCTCATTTATGGACTCGGTAAGAGTGGGCAAACACAAGGAGCCTGCAAATTGTTGGAAGAGATGGAGCGGTCTGGTTGTTCGCCAGATGTGATGACCTACAGCTCATTGATCACAGGGTTAGGCCGAGCTGGGGAGGTTGACAGAGCGTATAAATTGTTCTTCGAAATGAAGCGCCGGGGCCGAAACCCCGACTCAGTTACATACACTGCCTTGATTGATGCGCTTGGCAAAGTCGGTCGTGTCGATGACGCACTTGAGCTTCTTGATGAAATGAAACAACAGGGCGTCAAACCAGGAGTGGCGACATACAATGTGCTCATTTCAGGATTTGGGAAGGCGGGGGACTTGATTGAAGCTGTTGGCCTTCTCAAGGAGATGAAGGCAAGGGGATGTGTGCCGGACGTGGTTACATACAGTTGTTTGATTAACGGGCTCCTCAAAGCTGGTCAAATCGACGAGGCGAGGAAAGTGATCAAGAAAATGAATAGGGAGGGTTGTGTTCCGGATGTTGTCACATACAACACCATGATCAATGGCCTTGGGAAAGCAGGGCGATTGGATGATGCTGGTCGTCTCTTTGATGAAATGAAGGTAAAAGGATGTACTCCCGACTTGGTGACATACAATACCTTAATTACGAGTCTCGGAAAGGCAGCCCGAGTTGAGAGTGCTTGTATCCTTTTTGAGGAGATGGAACTCAGTGGTATCATCCCCGACACATTTACTTATTGCTCCATTATCAGCATCCTTGGCAAAGCAGGTCGCGTTGATGATGCAACTAATGTTTTTGCTGAAATGAAGTTAAAAGGATGCAAACCTGATGTGAGTACGTATAATGCATTTCTCAGTGCATTAGGCAGGTGTGGCCGTTACGTCGAGGCTCGCAATGTGTTCCGGGAAATGGGACTGAACGGACTCGTCCCGGATGTTTTAACCTATGATGCTCTCCTGTCGGGTCTTTCTGGGACACGGGAAATCAATGAAGCATGTGCTCTGTTGAGAGAAATGATTGAGCAGTGTTGCGACTTCGACCGTATTAAGTTTGAGGACTTTCTGCAAATGCTCTGCAGTTCGAGAAACTTTGAGAAAGCTCGTGAGCTTATGGATCTCGCAAGCTCCAAGGGGAGAACACCAAGTGCGAGTGCGTACCATGCACTTATCGATGTGCTCGCTCGTGAGGGCAGTGTGACGGAAGCGTTTAACACTTTTGAGGATTTGAAAGAACGGGGTGGGAAACCGGATGCTGCAAACTATGCAAGCTTGATCAATGCACTTGGGAAGGTTGGTCGTGTGGATGCTGCCTTTGAATTGTACGAGGAGATGACCACACGAGGTTTCAAGCTCAATCCCCGCACATACAGCCGTTTGCTCCAGAAGCTCCAAGATTTTGGTGGATAGGGGTAGACAAATCACTTTTTCTTTCCAGTCATTGGAAGGCACTGCATGTCTCACAGTGCTGAAATAATGGCAAGAGTCATAACTCTTTTGAGGATCTGAAAGAACAGGGCGGGAAACCAGATGCTGCAATCAACGTAAGCCTGATTGATGTACTTGCAAAAGCTGGTCGTGTGGATGCTGCCTTTGAATTGTACGAGATGACTACACGAGGTTTCAAGCTCAATCCTCACATACAGCCGTTTGCTCCAGAAGCTCCAGGATTTTGGTGGACAAGGGTAGACAAATCCACATCTTTAAGCCCTTTGGTACTACATTTTCTTTCCAGTCAAAGTGTGTTTTGGTGGTTGGTGGTTGTAATTTACTTCAGCTCTATTTTTGAGGGATAAGATGCATTGATGACAACCATCACCACGACAACTATGCTACCTTGCCCAACTACGATACAAGGAGTAGTTGTGATGAGGTTGTAGTTTACTTTCTTTGGTTCTATTTGTGGTTACTATGTGGCATCAGGAGTTAACTTCAAGGCCAAAGCATGGAAGAGGATTTGTGGAATGCAATTACTCTTAGACAAAATTTCCACTAGAATCCATAAATTGTTCATCTCCATTCCATAGATTGCACCAATAGGAGGGATGATCATTGAGGTCAAACCCACTCCTGAACTACAAGAGTAGTTGTGTGTACGCAAAAAAACATCGTAGTTGTGGTTGAAGGTGGGCCCAAGCCCCAACTTAACCACTGTGGTGGTTGTCTGTAAGCACACCTGAACATTGTTGAAGGAATGGTAGAGTTACAGGTGGCACTTTTCTTGTTAATGCCCCCAGACTGACCTCTTCAAAGAGGGTGGATATAACTTGTTGGGTACGTCGCATGTACAATAGGAAGAATGATGGATACTCCAGATTTAGCACAAGAAACTAGCAACCTGGTTCATTGTTGTATCTCTTTACTGAGCATTCAGAATAGTGAAAAGGTCATTGCTGATTCATTAACTCTCCCTGCCTGTCTACACAAAATTTGAACTGCCATCATGCAGTCTTGCCGCACCATGTCAAAGCTGTGCATTCACTGGCTAACATTGCCTGTCACGATCTTTTGTATGCAGATGATTACCATGTTGGAAGCTATTCGTATTTGAAATAGGTCTCCCAAGTCCCGTGATCTCTTTGTACACTGGACACATACTGTGAACTAGCCACATGATCTAAGTAGTTGACATGTTAAGACATATAGTAGACTTTCTGTTGACAGCTCAAGAGTTTGCATGGATGTGGGAGCCTAGGTTTTTTTGGCTCAATTTGTGCATTTGGAAAGGAGCATCCTAAAACTCAAACTTGTGCTTTTTCAACATACATATGAATGATCCTTATTGTCCAATATCTAAAAATGTACTAAAATTTGAAATCATCTCAGTTTCCAGAGTGTTGGTAGTCTAGCCAGGAAAATTGCTGTACTCTTTGTCGATACCCATCATGATTCAGCTTTAGCAAAGATTTTGGGTGACCTGAGGCAAAAGTTGAATTGAGAGACAAGACTCTCAAAACGCATGGTATATCTTGAGCTTTTGACCCTGAAGACTTTGTACATCAGCTGGCATGAATGGGAACGTTTCAACCTTTCAAAGTAGGAACAAATTGGAAATGCCACATTCTTCCAATGCTTTCACAACAGTATTAGACACTAAGGATAAGAATAATCCTCCAATCTTTGGACATAATTGTACAGTTTTACCTTAGAAACTTAATGTGGCAAGAGAAGATTGTTCCATTTGAGACTGTAACAATAAAATGTTATTCTAACTTCAAGGAGATTGTTACATATAAATAATGTGCCTCCACAAAACTGAACCATTAAATATAATTCCTGTCAAAACGAATGTTTCATGTTTAATTTGTGAATGCTTTCCTGATCTCGTTTCCTCCACATTCTTGACCGGCAAAGAGACAAAAGGTATTCTAAAAAGCAACCACAATCTAAAGTGAAGTAGGGATCAGAAATCCTGTTGAGATAATGATTGGACTTCACAGTTCGAGGTGGCCTGTGTAATATTCTGAGAATATTTCATGTTGCTGGGAATTGCTATGTACAATATATTGTCATGTGAATCAGTTCAATATTCGACTCTCACCTTTGGTGTATGTCATTCTCGTAGGCTCATGTGCACATGGGTGATTGTGAAGAATGTCAGCTTTCTCTGTCTAGGAATTTAAACTTTCTAGAACCCTTGGTCCCTGATCGTTGTTGAGCTATGTTATGGATGGGCAGAGATTTGCTTTCCTATGCAGAGTGCAATCATTCCATCCTCCAAAGTCTTGTAGACATTTTCATAGCCAATGTCTTGTCTGTTCAATTTTCAGCCCTATGTCACACCAATAGAACGAGGTTGTGTCTAATAGAGACACAGAGAGAGATCTCAAATCGAATCCTAACCACATTAGTAGCATTGTTCTCATGGATTGCTTGGCCTCTGCGTGTTACTTTTACTGTATCGAGAATATTTGAGCATTGTACTCAGAAAGTTGTGTGTCACCCTTTTTGTTATTCCATATTCGTTATTTTGTTTGGCCTGAAGAGGATCTCCGGAAAATATTCCAACAATCATACTGTAAGACAGAAAGATGAACGACTTCATGGAATAGCACAGGAAGCCATGATATTTCATACAAATTGCCGATAAGAATCAGCACCAGGTAAGTAATGCAGAAGAACAAAACTTTTAAAAACTTCTACTTTAGAATGAAACCAAATCGTTTGTTTAGGGGCCATTTTTTTGGCTTCAGCGACCTCAACATTTTGGAGGCAGGCAATCCCCAGTGATGATTGTATAGAGTCTATGATTAGATGATCATCGTGAACCCATACATCATCTTTGTACTGGAAAACACCTAAGTTACGAAAATGTGTCCCTCGAGACCTAAGCTTGCAACATCTGCAGCCGTCTGGCCATGTTGCTGCCAGCTTCTAAGGTTTGCATGCTATAAGTACATTTCGTACAACTTCACTTCTGAATGTTGGAATCTGAAACTATGCCCATGTTTCTGAAATACGGTTGCACGCAGAATTCACAACGCAATGATTTGTGCCATGTGAGGAATTGGATGGTCGAGCACCGTTGGCAATGAGACCGAGTTCTAAGTGCCATCGAATTCGAAGGGGGCGACTCACGAGTTGGTGCTGAGGTGAATTGCTTCGCGGGAGCGGCCCAAAATGGACAAAACGGTAGCTACAATGTGCTTGGCAGACAGACCAGCTATTGTCCATCTGATCCTGGGATGCGCCATGGTCAATGTACCTATCGGGGAGAACCATCGATCGCCACTGAAGCATTGCCACCAAGGAAAGCAAGTCTAAGTAGCACGGTGGACAATGAAATCACTCTCACAAGCAGATGACGGTGTAGTTTTCCTTCACATACAACTCAGGGGGTTGCACTCATTGTTAAAAGTATGAACCCACATGGGTGCACAAAAGGGGTATTAATTGTGCCTAGGAGTTACAAAATATACATAAGGTACAGGTATTATTTAGTTTAGTTTTGTAAATATACTAGGCATATTACTCATATAATCCTAGTTGTATTTCTACCTTCAGGTCCATAGTTAATTATAATGAAGTTGGTAATCTACAAGAGTTTTAAATGAATATTTTATTCAATATATGACCACATCCATTCATGAGATTTAAGGTTTAGGACAAGAGCAGGAAAAACCAGTTACACCGCACTTCGGTTCAACTGAGTGGGTTAGTGTTTCTCAATGACGGCCATCACCTACTTTCGTTCATATTGAATACGAGAGCGGGATCAATATATGTCTTGTCAGGGTCACCAGCTCCTACAATCCCCAATCTTATTATTCAAGTGTTACTCACATTGTTCAAGGATAGGCTCACAAGAATTAAGTTTGGTATGTTGTATGTTAAAACCTAAAGTTTGACTATCTAGAGCAGGGGATAATGATTATTCATTGAAATTGGGATGTGATTGTATGATATCATTTATCTCTCAAAGAGTAGTTGAAGGAGTCAAGAAAAGAGGGAAAAAAAACAAAAAAAAACAAAGTTGGCCAAAACATTAACCACCAAGACTTGGTATTTGAGAAGGGTCTATAGGATGCATCGCAAAATTGGCAATAGGTGGATTGAGTATCGATAACCAATTGACCTCTTGGACCGGCCTTCCAATATGGAAATAGGGTTATGTTGGTATCAAAATAAGAATAAGTCAATGTGAATCTATGATTTGACGGATCATTTAATGATAGAGTTAGAAACCATCATTGCATTAGCTAAAATGACTTATATTGTAGAAACAAATTTGTACGAATTGCATCCAATGGATGAACGAATGTTCAATGATTTTATCAATGATAAATAAATATGTCTTGCTAAGAGTATTTTAACCATATTTTTCACATAATCTTTTTGGCGTACACATATGATTGGGTCCAAATAACTCATTTATATTTCACTTGTGTATGTATTCGAGGGGATTTTTTAACTATGTATTTATACATACAGTATATCATTTTCATGAGGGGAAAATCTTGTATATTAGAGGTATTAATTTCATGGTCATGCACGGACGTAGCTCACAATTCTAACAATTAGTCCACCCCCGAGACAGACAATGTCTCCAATTCTCTTAATCTATTAATCCAATCAAGGAACAATATTTGGAATGATGGTGTAATTTTCCCTTACAGACAAGGTCTTCAATTTCATAATCTCAAGATTCAATTTCAAGATTAGGTCAATACAAATCTAGCTCGTACAGTGAGTTGGAATTGTAGCCCACCTTGAGGCTGCCATCAAGCAACCCCCAGAGAGAGAGGAAGTGCGCCACATGGGACGAAAAGCCTCTAATAGAGCCTTCGTCAATAGTGATGAGCAATGATCAGGGGAGAACCGGCAGTTACTTACAGATGAACCGGTTGAGTTTGAGAAATAACTGGTTGAAGTTCAAGACTGCAGGAAAATTAACAATCAATTTAGAGGAATTTATAGAATATACCCCAATTTAATAAAGGAAAACCGAAGGATGTCAACATGTAACCGGTTGGACTTGCAAACACTAGGATCTCAACCAATTATGCCCAAAAATCTCCCCGATCACTGGTGATGAGCACCTCATGTTCACGGACCAACCTCCTGATGAGGTCCCTCTCCAAGGACTTGCAAAACCTAGCATCAGTCACTGTGACCGACATGCCAAGCTCGAGAAGGGAGAGCTGCGTTGCCACACAATTTTGGACAATGAACCCGTAGCCGAGTGTTGCAACTTGACTACCCTCCACTAGGATTTTTCCCTTCCAATCTGCTCAAGTGATATTCAAACATTCAGGATCTCACGGGACAAAATTCACTACAAAGAGTGCAAGAAACATCATAGTTTGCGTGGCGTACTTATGAGCAAGATGAGAAGATGTGAGAGAGGGGGACGCCGAAGCCGTTTCCACAGGAGAATCTGAAATAGCTAGGACGGTTGTCGATTGTGGCAGAGGTTCCGCCCATGTGGATAAGTTCCGCCTCGTTAAATGACGTCATGACCACCGTATTGGGTTGGCAAGCCATGAACACAACTACGGGCTAGTGTTGGTTGTAACACGTTTGTAACGTGCTAGAAATAGAGTTCTGTCACAATCCCAAAATTCCACAACCAAGTTCCTATTAGAATATTGCATAAAACACGTAGAAAATGTGTTACAAACATGTAAGTGTTTATGTAGCAACTATCATGTTCTTAAAGTGTACTATAGAGCGTTACAAACTTAAAATTGTAACATATTTGTAATGCATTTTTAATGATTTTTGTCTTCTTTGGAACATTGTTCGTGCATCTTCTTTGTGCATTATTATCATAACTCTAACACTCAACCTTCAAACATCCTTTCAACAGAAATTGTTATGTTACAAACATAATTGCAACATCTTCTTTACAATTTATTGCCAACTGCTTGATGCATCACCAACATGGTTTTATTGTAATTGCAAGTCTTTGTGTATGTTCCTTGTTAGTTGTCCAAATACAAGGGTTATATGAATTTCCATTGACGCAATGAGTATTTAACTCTACAACATATTTTTGCTAAATATTATGTCTACAAGATTGGCCAAGCTTAAAACAATTGTGATCGAATCCATTGTCAACCGAGAATGTACAAACTTACATATATATTAAAATATCTTTATTGCAAGTAGAAATCACATGTACAATCAATTGTTCTTGCACTACCAATGATTGTGACAAAAATAAAACTAATGTTCGGAAGATATGGATTCGTCACTATCTTCTGATGATGATGCTATATATTCATCATCACCAAGAATGTTCAAGTTACTATCGTTGAAATCCTGAAAAAAACGTCTCGTTCCAACACATTTTGTCTGCTCGATTTGTTCAAATGTCGGAAGTGATCCAAATCTCTGCAACTATAATACAACCCACACCAACAATGTTCAATTCCAAACTATTGAGGCAAGTATATTCTCCAAACCTAAATGCAATGAATAAAATACAAATTGGATACGAACACTTACAAAACGATTGCAAAAGGATGCAACCCCTCCACTACCCAATCGTGTTCTGGAGCCATCTCGTGTTTGGGTAGCTCGAAGTTGTTGGGCATTCCAGTCGGGGTTGGCTTTGTGAGACTTTGCCTCCTTCACAAAGTACTGCCACGATTATTTGCGTCCTACATAAAAAAACAGTATGTCATGGGCTAAGCCCAGTTAGAAGCTCGGATGTACACTCGCTAACTCGCTAGTCTAGGATAACTTCTATTCAAAGATAGAAGTAGTCTAAAATAGATAACAAAGATAGAAATAGTCTAAGATAGATAGCTTCAGTTCAAAGATAGAATTAGTCTAAAATTACTTCAATTCAAAGATAGAACTTGAAGTTAGAGCTAGGCAGAGATTGATATATAAATAGACACTTATTCATTGTAAACTTAATTTCTAGATCAATGTTAAATTTTACTCAGTAGTATATGTTTGTTTTGACATCTATACTCTTACATAATCCAGAAATTCTCTCTCTTTGAAGGGACTTAATCCACCCTTGCTTTTCAAACGGCAAAACTTGGACGAGTTGATTGAGGACTTTATCCACCCTCGTAGTAACGATAGGAAACGACTTCAGAACTGGGACGCAAGAGAAAGCTTTGCGAAGCTTAAAGACGTTGGTTGAGGCGTGTCTACTTTTTGGAGATGGAGGACAGCGCGATTTTCAACGAGGAGATATTGCAGCAGCAGCAACAACAACAACAACAACAACAACAACAACAACAGCAACAAGAAGAATATACGGAGGAGGACTATCGACGGGAGATTGTGAGGTTGCGTTCAGAACTTGTTGCTTCACAACAAGCTGAAAAGCAATTGGGAGGTCCATCTTCGTCACAGATGATGCCGCAATCTTTGCAACAACAGCAGTATGGAGTTACTGCTCCTGCGTTGCGTAAACGATTACCGGACATCTCGAAGTTCGATGGTAGTCGAAAGAGCTACCCGATGTGGAAGGTCGAAGCTGATAACAAGCTTCGAATCGATGGGGCAGTACTCGGGACACCCCAAGACCAAGCGGCGTATTTGTTCTCTAGGATGGAGGCAAAAGCACAGTTGATGGTAGTATCATTCTACCAAAACCAACCGGGTTGTGATGCAAGAACTTTTGTTCAGCATCTTAATTGCGTTTTTATCGACCCAAATGCAGCGGCCAGGGATGTGCAAATGGACGTGACGCGGCCTTTTTGCGTCACGTCGCGTCACAAATGACGTGACGCCGTCACGTCACGTCACGTCAGGGCGTGACGCGCACTGACGTGGTAAAAAAAAGTTACTGTACCAATTTTTTGTAACTTTTTTTTTACTTTTTTGGACGACTGCTCTAGTCGACTGCTACGAGCAGTCGACTTTAGAAAACAAAAATTAAAAAAATCTATTAAAAAATCTGAACCGTTAGATCTTCTTGGATTGAAGATCTAACGGTCCATGATTTTTTTTAGAATTTTTTGATTTTATTTATTTTTAGGTTTTCGTTGAAGTCGACTGCTAATAGCAGTCGACTGGTCTTGGTCGACTGCAAAAGTAATTTTTTTGCAGTCGACTGCTAAGTCGACTGCTATTAGCAGTCGACTTAGCAAACGACTGCAAATAGCAGTCGACCTGGCAGTCGACTGCAAAAAAACATTAAATTAAAAAATTCCAAAAAAAATTCTGGACCGTCAGATCTTCTTGAAAAGAAGATCTGACGGTCCAGAATTTTTTTGGAATTTTTTAATTTTTTCTGGCAGTCGATTGCTAATTCGACTGCTATTTGCAGTCGACTTAGCAGTCGACTGCAAAAAAATTAAAAAAAATTAAAAAAAATTCTGGACCGTCAGATCTTCTTGCCAAGAAGATCTGACGGTCCAGAATTTTTTTTGGAATTTAAATTTTTTTTTTTTGCAGTCGACTGCTAGGTCGACTGCTAGGTCGACTGCTATCTGCAGTCGACTTAGCAGTCGACCAGGGGGTTGACCGCGTCAGTTTACCCCTGGGGTAACTGCCGGATTTACCCCCCCGCGGACGTGACGTTTTCAGGTCTGCCGTCACGTCGCTGTCACAGGACGTGACGCGACGTGACGCGACGTGACGTGTAATCCCTGGCAGCGGCGCGGGCGTTGAATAGACTTCAGGCGATGAAGCAAGGCAGAGAATCGTTTGCAACGTTTTTTCCCAAGTTTGAGAAAGAGCTTGGTGAAAGTCAACTTACCATGGTTCCTGACATGGTGAAAATTGGATATCTTCGAGGTGCTCTCAACGTGGAGATGCAACGCGCGATGATCGGGCCCGTCACGTATGATCACTACGGCACTTTTGTGCAGGCTTTGCTGGCAGTTGGTTCTCAACTTGATTGCCTTCAATATCAGAAAGGTCGTGCATCTCCGATGGCAACAACAAATCGCGTGTGGCCTGATGGAGATGAGATGGATTGGACGCCTACCGTTCAAGTAGGAAAGTTTCGAAGACGCATGACGCCAAATAAACAAGAGAAATGCCGTCAAGAAGGTCTATATTTTTTATGTTTGAAGCGTGGCCACCGTGCGAATGATTGTTTGTCAAAGAAGGGTGATGCCCAAGAAAAGATTAAAAAATAAGACGCGGAGAAGACCATGAAGGTGCGCGCAGTCAAAACGAAGAGTAATGTTGTCATAGAGGAGGTCAAAGAGGTGGAGACTTCTGATTCTGAGACGGGGTCGGAAAACGAGTAGCTTCCGACAAAAGACTCAGTCGGAAGCGTTTAGGCAAGTTGTTGAAGTTGAAAAGTTGGCGTTCACATAGGAATCTTGACACGGATGGTATGTACATTGATATTTTGATCAATTCAATTTTATCCACTCGTGCTTTATGCGATTCTGGATGCCAATGCTTCGCAACTGTGTCTGAGCAATTTGTTAAGAAGAATAGATTAGATTCTTCACCAATCAAACCTAGACCCCTCGAACAAGTTACAATCGTAAAGGAGCAACCTATGATTCAATGCATAGCAACATTTAAAGTTGATATCAATGGTATAGAAGAAAGGATTGTTGCATATGTTATTCTCGGACAAATTGACGATGTCATCTTCGAAAAAGGCTGGATGGAGCGACATGACGCTAGCATTCGACCTGCTAAAGGCGAGGTTCGCATTCGGAAGCCTTTCAAGATGATCGTCAAGACTCAACCCATTACATCGGAACCAATTCGGGAAATACATGCAGCAACAATCCGGACCTTGCAAGCTAGCGATGAACCTGTACAGATTTTTATTGCTAGCTTGGTTGACATTCAGAAGGCGCTCCAACAGAAGGTGTATAAGGATCCTGCGCAACATGCTCCAGACTGGTTGATGCCAGTTATTGATGCCTTCAATCGGCAAGACGCGAAGTCGTTGCCGCCACACAGGAAAGGAGTCGATCACGAAATCAATCTTGTTGAAGGGAAGACCAACGATGACATCCCTGCAATGCCATTATACCAAATGTCCAATGATCAACTTTTGGTACTACGCAAGACTCTTACGGAACTGTTGGACAACGGGTTCATTCGTGTAAGCAATTCGCCTGCAGCAGCCCCAGTGATATTTGTTAAAAAACCTGGTGAAGGATTACGATTTTGTGTTGATTATCGTCGATTGAACGAGATAAGTCGAAAGAACAGCTATCCGATCCCGCGCATTGACGAGACATTGAGGACTATTGCTACAGCCAAGTACATCTCAAAGGTTGATGTCATCTCTGCATTTCATCGAATACGAGTTAAAAAAAGTGATGAGTGGAAGACGGCGTTTAACACACGTTTTGGTCTATACGAGTGGTTAGTCACGCCTTTTGGGCTCACTGGTGCACCCGCAACATTTCAGCGATACATCAACTGGGTACTTCGAGACGAACTAGATGTATGTTGTTCTGCATATTTAGATGACGTGGTCATTTATAGTGATACATAAAAAGAACACCACGACGCTGTGCTTAGGATCATTCGCAAACATGCTGACGCAGGGCTTCAACTTGATTTTGATAAAAGTGAGTTTGAAGCTAGTGTCATTAAGTATCTTGGATATCTAGTAGAAACTGGTAAGGGATTGCGGGCTGACCCGGAGAAACTTGAAGCCATTCGGAAATGGGAGCCGCCAAAGAAGGTGAAAGGAGTTCGTGGTTTTTTGGGCTTTTGCAATTATTATCGACAATTCATAGATGGATACGCGAATATTGCAGAACTATTGACTCGATTGACGCGAAAAGACCAACCTTTCAATTGGACATCGGAATGTCAACTTGCATTTGATCGGTTGAAGGAAGCTTTGGTAAATGCGCTAGTATTAGCAAAATGGACCCCAGGATTGGAAACGGCAATTGAATGTGATTCCTCTGGATATGCGGTTGGTGGCACTTTGATGCAGAAGGTGGATGGACTTTGGCACACGGTTGCTTATTTTTCGAAGAAGCACAGTTTAGTTGAATCCAACTATCCAATTCATGACAGGAGATGTTAGCAGTTGTTCGTTGCATTCGTGAATGGCGTACGGAGCTTGCTGGACAACATTTTGAGGTATGGTCGGACCATCGTAATTTGGCTTATTTCCGAAAGAAGCAACATCTGGAAGAACGGCAAATACGTTGGGCTTATGAGTTGAATGACTTTAGCTTTGAGATAGTGCATAAACCTGGAAGAGAGCAAGTTCAATCAAACGCACTTTCTCGTCGCGAACAAGACACTCCCAACGATATGAATGATGATCGGATTATGAACCGACATCATCAACTATTGGAAGGAGATGGTAACGCTTTGAAAGTGGTTGCAAAATCCGCATGGATAAAAGATGGCGATGCGGATTCGGGAAAGGAAATCGAGGCCACGGAGTCAATGATGACACCACGTCCCATATATCCATTTGCAGACGAAGAGATGATTGCGTTGTGGGATGTTGGACTCAAAACGAATCATCGATATTGGAAGATGCGGAAGGCTGTTATGGATGGCGAACGCCGACTACCAAAAGAATGGGGCCTACCGATCACAATTAGTGAATGTTCTGTAGATGAAGCCCATCGGCTACGTTGGCGTGGATGAATATGGATACCAGCGTACGAACCACTTCGAACGCGATTGATTCAGTCTATTCATGACTCACCATTGGCTGGACATCCAGGTCGTGAAGGAACACAAGACTTGCTCGCACGCGAATATACGTGGTCTGGAATGACTCAAGACGTTCGAAGATTTGTACGAAATTGTAATGTCTGTGGAAAATCTAAGATTTGGCGTGAGCAAAAGCAAGGTTTATTAAAACCTTTGCCAATTCCCGCACGGATATGGACGGAACTTTCCATCGACTTTTTCACCGGCTTGCCACCAAGTAACACTTATACGAATATTTTAGTTGTGACGGACCGTTTGTCCAAATCCATCATTGCCGTGCCAATGAAGGAAATTCGTGCTATTGATGTAGCTCAAAAACTCTTAGAGCAAGTTTTTCAACATCACGGACTACCGACCGCAATCGTTTCCGACCGTGGAAGTCAATTTGTGAGTATGATGTGGGGAGAAGTGTGCCGATTGCTGAAGATCACACGGAGATTGTCGACAGCCTTTCATCCAGAGACGGACGGTGCAACGGAGCGTGCCAATCAAGAGCTTGAGACATACCTTCGCATCTTCACTGCATTTGAACAAGACGATTGGGCTCTTCAGTTGCCAATAGCAATAATGGCATTGAATAATCGGGTGACGCAGTCCACATGCATGTCAGCATTTTTTATGACTCACGGCTTTCATCAATCTCTCATGGATTTTACCATACCTAAGGAGCAAGGATCTTCCTTATCACCGACGGAGAAGGGACGTAAGCTTGTTGAGCAATGGAGTCATAGTGCTGATATGGCGAAAACAGCAATGGCGATTGCGCAAGAAAATCAAGAACGTCAATCTAACGCACGACGTTCCGTGGCCGAAGTCTTTCGTCCGGGTGACCGTGTCTGGTTGAAATTGCAGAACATCAATACAACACGGCCGATCAAGAAGCTCGATTGGATTGCCCTTCCTTATCGCGTGCTTGAATGTGTTGGTACATATACGGTTCGTTTGAATACTCCTCCCGGTATTCATCATGTTTTCCATGTGAGTTTGGTTAAGAAGGCAGGAGCGGATCCTTTGCTTTCTCAATTGGCACATGATAATGAGTCTGGTATTGTTTTGCACAATCCACTCGATCCTTCAGCTGCCACAACTAATAATGACGGCGAGTACGCAGTTGAACGGGTATTGCGACATCGGCGCCGAGGACATAGTTGGCAATTACTTGTGAAATGGCTTGGGTGGCCCGAGCCCACTTGGGAACCATTACGTCATTTGCAAGATGCGGTGGCCTTGGATGATTATGAGCGCTCCTTGCGCGATGCAGGCTCAGTTGTTCCATGGGTAGATCTTCTCCTCCCTTCTTAGTTACGGAGGAGGAGGAGGAGGCATATGTCATGGGCTAAGCCCAGTTAGAAGCTCGGATGTACACTCGCTAACTCGCTAGTCTAGGATAACTTCTATTCAAAGATAGAAGTAGCCTAAAATAGATAACAAAGATAGAAATAGTCTAAGATAGATAGCTTCAGTTCAAAGATAGAATTAGTCTAAAATTACTTCAGTTCAAATATAGAACTTGAAGTTAGAGCTAGGCAGAGATTGATATATAAGTAGACACTTATTCATTGTAAACTTAATTTCTAGATCAATGTTAAATTTTACTCAGTAGTATATGTTTGTTTTGACATCTATACTCTTACACAGTATACTATAACATTAAAAGTTAAACTTGATTTAAACATGGACAGAAAATAATAGCAAGAAAACAGGAGCAAAAGAGAAAACACTAGCATCACATAAAACTGGAAACCTGTTAGAAATAGAATACCTGTCAGAAAGCAATAGCATCAGAGAAAGATTAATAATCTGAATGATCTCCAGGTCTTCAATTAATCAAAATACATAATCATTCTTGTAAGGACGTTCGATTCAAAAGTCCACTCATACAACAACAGAATAGGGCTCCATACCACCGTGAGCAGCAACTTTTCGAAATTCATGTCGTCTTCTTCATAAAATACCAGACACAGATTTGGATACCACCCCGTCGTCCAAGCTCGCCTTTGGAAACTGTTCTAACAACGCTTCAATGAGGAATTAAAATTCATCACTCTCTTTAGTCCATGGCAAATGCACATCTCGAAAATAGAACCGCACCAATGTCTTCAGCCTGACCTTGAAAGCCTTCCCTGTCTGTGGTGACATTGGATATCCAAACAGATCAATTGTAGGTTCATTTCCTCTTACTTTAGAGCGAGGACGATATCTTTGGGGCAAACTAGGACGATGATAGTGTGATGATGACCCTAGAACTACTATGGGTGAACTCAAGTTTCTATGAACAACTTGTCCAGACCTCACAGAGATTGAGGGCAAGTGAGGGACTCTCACTCCATTTTCAGGGGTATTCCTACCTCCCAAGCCAGACGAATTAGTAGGTCGAGAGGAATGAATGGGATTTCCATTTCTCCCTCCCATGCTACTGGATAGTCCATTCCCTAAAGAAGACTATGACGGACCAGAGACTGAGGCAAACTCCCCCCTGGACAGTGCACAGGATGTTCTGAACAATCCTCGGTCTCTACATCGGGATCAACGGAAGGACGATCCCTGCAGTAAACAGCAGAGTTTGTGAGATTAGGAGGAGTGCATTCTCCCAATCTCACACACTCATACAACGAATTTGGATCCAATGATTGCAATGGGTTACGTTGAGAGCGAAAATGTTTTGAAGTACTCCCTGGGGTATTCTGGTTGTTCGTGTTGTGATTTTGTAAACCAAGAGCCTCAGAACCACGCCCCTATATAGATCAATTCAACAATGCCTTAGTGATGCAGTTTTACCAGAAACGAACTGTTACCACAACAAATCCTATATAACAAATAATATGCAAACAATCCTACAACTATGATATATTGACGATAAACGCATCATGAACCTCGGTATTATGATCAAAAGAAGTCATGTAGACGTAGCTCCTTCCCCTGTAATTCCTCCCTTCAAATGGTTCCTATAAGTGGCATAAATATTCTCGAGTAAGATGTGAAGATCCCACTGGTAAAGTCCATGAAATCTGTAATTGAAACTTCATCAAATCTACCCTAGAAAGCTTTAAGAGATCTCACAGTTCAAGCTCTGAACCTCTCTAGTATAAAGGTGGCATTTGTTTGTTGAGTGAGGTGAGACATTCATCTTAAAATGTACATCACACATGACACAAGTACTCAATAGTAGTTTTTATTCACTACGTGATTAATCATGTGGAAAGAGAGCTAACACAAAGGTACATCAGTCTCTAGAGTAGAAAGGCTCTAATTTAAATGAATGCTTTGCTTATGGCCAACAACACTTGATGATCCATTTGGTGGATGAGGTTAGGTTGGTTGGTCCTATACCATATAGATGGATGTTTTTCATTGAAAGATACATGAAAACATTGAAAGATTTTATGAGGCAAAAAGCAAAGCCGGAGGGTTCAATGTCAGAGGGATATTTGTTACAAGAAGCTTTGGGAGTGCATCACAATACTATTAGACACTTTGATGAATAACATGTGAATTTTCTATATTTATGGTAATTTAATTTTAATTTAAATATAATTTCTTGATTAAATTAGAAAACGTAGTAAATAAATAATCATATATATATATATATGTACATATATTTATTTTAAAATATAATTTAATTACGAGGATAATACATCATAGTACAAGTATGGTATAATAATTTGACACATTCAAAAGATATTCATTTATATTCAATTGTAAAATTGATCCTGAACATATATTTTGCTGAAAATGTAAGAGAAGTATTAGAGCGAAATGATTATATAAAGTCTTTTGAGGGCCATAATGATATTTCTCGACACCAATTAAATATCTATATGCTCTCAAAGAAAGAAATTATGTTGCTTTGTATAACAATGCAAGGCAATAAAGGGAAGATGAAATAAACCAATGGAAGTTTATTGTACGAAATATTCGTGGTGATCATCCAAGAAGATTTGAAAACATGGATAGAAGGATTCAAAATTATATAAGGAATTTGTATTCGTTTGAATCAAGTGGTTGTATCAAAAAAGTTTATGATATTGTCATGGGAGTACAAGAGGAGTACTTGAGTTACAAAAGCGTGTGGAGTTTTGGCCGACATTTTAGAAGACATGATGTGGATGTAAACTTGAAGACATGTGATTGTGAGGCCAAACCCCCCACCCTTAAGCGTCCGTAGTCCGAGTAGTGGGTTTGGGCTCACATTCCTCCGCGGTATTGGATTTGGACTTGGATGAGTCCATAGTGCAAGGTTCACCCTTCAAGTGGTCTTGGATTTAACTGGAATTTCACTTTTAACAACTCAATGTACGATTTCAATACGTATGTAGAGAATGCACAAGTTAACTATGTTATTTTAACCTCCTTATGCTCGGGTGCTATTTTGTCTTTGTTTGCTTCTAACGTCCATCCGGCCGCTTTAGCTACACAAGCCCTTAAGGATATCCCTCTCCTAAATGGAGTCCGTGCCGTTGACTCTATACTACCACTTGAACTATCACTTGTGTATTCCGTATCGCTACTATAAGAGGTCTCACTTGGTGTCTCCATACCGTACATAAGTCTTTAAGTATTAAGAAATACTTATGTGACTTATGTCAATCTCTCCCTCGCACCTTTGGTCTTTGCTTCCTTTGTCTTGCCATCGCGAGAGTGCTCCACATTCTCCATTAATTTGTGCACGTGGTTTATTTTTAAAGAGAGGATGCAAGTGTTAAAAAACACTATTCTCTATAGTCAATCTCAAATACATTTACTTGTGAAAGCCACACATAACACTAACTAGCATAATGTAACTAACTACTTGTCTATGAGCTAATTAAGTAGGCTATCTACTAAGCTCCTTCATGAACCCATCTCTTTACTTTCTAATTACATAAACCTAGCTCCTTCATAAACCCAACTCCTTCATGAACCCAGCTCCTTAGCTTCTAACTAAACAAACCCAGGTCCTTCATAAACCCAGCTCTTTACTTTCTAACTAAACAAACCCAGCTCCTTCATAAACCCAGCTCCTTCATGAACCCACAACTTTGTAGTTGTAATCCCCAACTACCTCACTAATTATTCAAGCCCTTAACTAATTTTCCTACCTAATTTTCCTAATTCTACTAACAACCCCTTTCTAATCACACAATTCTTCTCTAATCCTAAAATCCTAAAATCCTAGAGAGGAGAGGGGGAGAGAGAATTTCCTAACTTCACTAAGACTAACTAATCCACACAAGTATATTTTTGCACTCATCACAACCTCAAGTGCTCAACTCTTAAACATGGAACTTGCAACCACGTGTATTCAAAACATGAACTTTAAGTACCACAAATTGGAATCATGAATTAACTTTAAAATCCTTCACGTCAACACTAATTCTACCAAGAGGTCAAGCCCTCTTCAAGGCTAACAAGCCTTGGCTCTCAAACTAAAAACTAAGCACACACATGTGCTCCAATATGGCTTCCCACACCCACACTTATAACTCGTGGGGTGCCTTGGAGCACAAAGGAAAGAGAGGATGAGTGAGGGAAGAATGAGGGATTATATAGTAAGCTTGAGGGGGTGAGCACCCTCAAGGCTCACGATAAGCCCTTGAGATTTCCTCCTACTTAGTAGGCGCCAATCCTATCTTCTAAGCCTTCCTCCCTCAAATGATCAACAAGGATCCTAATTCGAACATTTAACTAGCCTTGGCTTTCTACCTACCACACTTTACCAAACTTGGGATGCTTCAACCCAAACTTAGCCTCCTTCGCTTTCCGCCGCCATAACTTTCTCCCCTTACTTTCCCAAATCGTTGCTCACCACTTAATTCAAACCACGATGCTTAACTCGTGATTTGATTGGTGCTTTGAGAATTTGCTTATCCTCCACCTTGCATTCTTCCTTGGACCTTCCCCATTAAGTGGCCATGATGAGGTGGTCCACTTGTGCGCCCCATGTGATCCTCCATTCATCCCAATTCGAATGCACTTGCCTCTTGAGTCACTTTGGTTGTCTCCATCCATTTGTACTAGCCTACTCACTAACTACTCAATCCAAGTTCTCCTTACCTATCCTCATTCACTCAAATCCTTCCGAAGGTAAAAACACAATAACAACTCACATCCTAGCCTCTTACAACATGGTACTTCTAAGACTAACATTTCACTCTTTTTATATTTTTGTGAAGTAACATGCTACTTCAAAGTGCATCAACTAACGTTTCAAGGGTCTAAGACTAAATGTGGGCACCCTTTTGGGCTCACATAATTGGCGACCATCGGGGGATGAATCCAAACATCTCTTGCTCCAAGGGTAAGTTGCCTAGTCAAGCTCGGTACTCCTTACATCTACTTCCCGATGTACGGGTAGGAAAGAGCTCACCATTCAACGTTTCCAATTGAATTGAATTATTAGGAAAGACCTCATAGACAAGGTAAGGTCCTAACCATACCGCATCGAATTTCGCCGGAAATTCAAGCTTTCGTGCGTCTTGAATCATGACCATCATTCCCGGTGTTAGGGCCCTTCTCTTATGTCGTTTGTCGAAAGTAATCTTTCTCCTTCTTTGGATTGCCTCAATATGTTGAGCCGCCATTCTCCTTCCTTCGTCAAGTGCTTCCAAATCGGTTAGTCGATTTCGTAAGGATTGACTTTCGGTAAGTCTCGTACTCACGGCCACCCTAAGTGACTCGACTTCATATTCGATTGGTAGTGTCGCTTCAAGACCATAGACTAAGGAAAATGGTGTAGCACGCGTAGTTACCTTATAGGTTGTACGGTATGCCCAAAGTGCCGCCGTTAGTTTCGTATCCCAATCCCGCTTCGAGTCTATAACCGTCTTGCGTAGTATACTCACCAAAATTCCGTTAACCCTTTCCGTTTGTCCATTGGTTTGTGGGTGGTAGGGAGTAGTCTTCCGGTGATCAATTTTAAATTTCTCTGTCATCTCTCGAATCAAGTCATTCAAAAAGTGAGTACCCCTATCGCTTACTAGGATCTTCGGCACCCCGAACCGCGAAATTATGTTTTCGTACATAAATGTTGCCGCGTGTTCCGCCGTGTCGGTCTTCACCGCTTTGGCTTCCGCCCACTTGGTGAGGTACTCGGTTGCCACCACAATATATTTCATTCCTTTTGAAGATTGGGGATGGACCTCACCCACATAGTCGATGCCCCATTTTTCGAAAGGAATTAAGGGTAATGATACATGTAAAGGCATCTCCATTCTAAGGTCGTTTCGGGCATACCGTTGGCAAGCGTCGCATTTCCTTACATAGTCATGGGCGTCCTTAAATAGTGTAGGCCAAAAGTAGCCCGCTCTAAGTATTTTTTGCCCGGTGAGTTGACCCGAGAAGTGACCGCCGCAAGCGCTATCGTGGCAAGCGATTAAAATCGCTTCAACCTCCGTTTTTGACACGCATCGTCGTAAAATACCATCGGACCCCCTTCTAAACAACCTATGGCCCACTACAACAAATTGCCTACTATTTACCCTCACCTTCCTTCTCTCTTCTTTTGTCCACTCTTTGGGCAACTTGTGGGTTGTTAGAAATTCCACTATGCCCGCATACCACTCCGGTGTAGAAGTGACCACAAAGAGGCTATCATCTACTAACATATCATTTACCGGATTTTTTCCTATCTCCTCCGACAACCTAGACAAGTGGTCCGCTTGTAAATGCATACGACCCGGTTTATATTCCACCGTGTAGTCGAATTCTTCTAATAACAAAACCCACCTAGCTAACCTACCACTTAACTCCGCCTTGTTAACTAGATACTTGATAGCCATGTGGTCAACAAAAAATACAACCGGGTTGCACATGAGGTAATGCCTAAACTTTTTAACGGAAAACACCATGGCTAGGCACTCCCTCTCCGTTGTAGAGTAGTTTCTTTCGGCGGGGGTCAATTGCTTACTCGCATAAGCTATAGGTTGATCCTTCTCTTTTTCTCCCGTTGCTTGACAAAGCGCACTCCCTATTGCCACATTACTAGCATCACAATAGACGTGAAAAGGTTTACCCCAATTGGGTGGTATCAACACCGGATAGGTGCTCAACCTATCCCGCAATTCCTCAAAGGCTTTTTGACAAGCATCCGTCCACTCGAATTTGACATCCTTTTTGAGCAAATGGGTAATGGGCACCGCTATCTTTGAAAAATTAGGAATAAGTTCCCGGTACCATCCCACATGTCCTAACAACTTAGAGATCCCCTTGGAATTGGTTGGAGTTGCCAAGTCGCTTATGGCCGCAATCTTATCCGGATCGGGTTCTCTACCTTTCTCACTAACAACATAACCCAACAACACTCCCTTATTCACTCCCAAAAATGTCTTATCCGGGTTCAATGCTAACCTCATCTTCCTACACCTAACCAATGCCTCCCTAACACAATGTAGGTGATCGTCCACATTACTTTGTGTGCTAAAATCGTCCACAAAGACGGTCATGGATTTGAACAACAAGTCGGTGAAGATATACATTACTAATCGTTGGAAAGTAGCCGGGGCATTACATAACCCAAATGGCATCACTACCCACACAAAAGTACCCCAAGGTGTAGTAAAAGCCGTTTTATGGATATCTTGGAGGGCTATGGAAATTTGATTATAACCCGCATACCCATCCATAAAGGTATATCGCGAATGACCTCCAACCTCCTCAAGCAACAAGGTGATAAAAGGTAAGGAGAAGTGATCCTTTTGTGTGCACGAATTCAATTTCCTATAGTCGACACAAACCCTTAATTTCCCATTTTTTTTCTTTACTAAGACCATAGGAGAAACCCAATCCGTGATTTCCACCGGCTTGATAAACCCGGCCTTCAATAACCTTTCCAATTCCGCTTTCACCAACAATTGCAATTGAGGATTCATTCTCCTCTCCTTTTGTCTAATTGGCCTCGCCCCCGGAATTAAAGGAATCCGGTGCTCTACCCTTTCCCTAGGAATTCCCTTAAGCTCATCGTAGGACCATGCAAAAGTATCACTAAACTCATCCACCAAATTGCTATACTCCCTAACCTCTTTCTCCCCCAATTTGGAACCCATCTTCATTTGTCGGGTTTTTCCATTCTTTAATTTCACATCCACGTACCGCCAATCCGCTTCCGACACATGTGCTTGTTCCTCTTTGTTCCGATACCAATCGGAAGGCACATTGGGGTAATCTTTCACATCTTGACCTACAACTATCCCCGTAGACGTGGTCTTGAAATGTAAAGGCTCCTCCAATTTCGATGACTCAATAATCACATCCTCCTCTTGAGTCCCATCTACATGAATTAAACTAACCTCACCCTCTTCCACGTCATCTACCCAAGGTGTTAACCCACCGCTAACCCACTCTTCCTCGGTGAGCACCTCACATGGCTCCAACAATGAGCCCTCTCCTAAACTAACACTAGGAAATTCACTCCCTAAGCCTACTTGGTGAAATGTAACCATTACATCAACCTCGGACTCGGGGTACTCCCTTAGCCATTGGGCATAATCCCCATTATCCCCATAATTGTAAAAATTAGGACCTAGACTTCCCGAGCCCGAATCTATAACAACCCTTTGACCTTCGGGATGGACGACTCCCACCAATGCCTTGCCAATCTCATTCTCGTTTAAGTCATCAATTTCCTTCTCCAATGGCAAATACATCTCCTTCTTCATCCATCCTTCTAATGAACCAATGGACACTATGACCCTATTACCCTCCGGACCATAAGTGATGGATGGTTTAGGTCCACCCCAATTGACCATAGCATTCGCCATCCGCAACCAAGGCCTACCTAGCAAAATGGGGAAGGTGTCCTTGTTGGAGTGCATTTTAATGACATGGAAGGTGACCAAGTACTCCTCGCCTCCCGTAGTCATTCTACAATCCTTGATCATCCCCAAAGGCGTAGTCGAACTTTGATTTGCCATATTTATGACCAAAGGTGAAGGCCCCGTGAGTCCAAGTCCCAATTTTTTCATAGTATCCTCCGGTAGTATATTTAGACTACTCCCTCCGTCGACTAGCACATTAGGAACCACCTTATCTACTATAACAACTTCTATTTCTATAGCTTTCACGTCTCTTCCACCTTGTGATTGGATCCTAGCGGCTATTTTAGCTTTCACCTTCCTCATCCTCTTGTGTACCGGCATTCCCTCCTTTAATGTTTTCCTTGCCGTGGGTGAAATTTCCAATAGTTGGCCGAAAGTAATATCCGCCTTGAGTGTACTAAGGTCCGCCCACAAGTCGTACCCGGTAGATCTTTCCACCTTAGAATTACCCACTACGTCGAATTCGTCTACGGGAACCCCCGGTCCTTCCCATTCACCCACATCGCTATTATCCAAGTCATGTACCGCATTAGTCCTCTCCCTATCTTGTAAAATTATATTTTCCCTCTCCACATCCTTAGTAGCTCTTCTAGCTACCCTATCCAACTCGGAGAGATTAATCTCTTCATCCGAAGAGTAATTTCCTTGCTCTCCTATTCCTACCTCCAACGGGGCATCCCCTCTCCTAGCCCTAGTAGTTACCGCTAGTGCAGGTGCTTCTTCAACCACACCCTTACCCTTCACTAACTCATATGTAATAGCATTGGTGTGAGGAGGCCATTGACTTTGCTCCTCTCCAATTCTCGTTGGGAGAGGAAGCATGTCATCACATGTGGCCTCCAACACTCCATCCATGAACCTAACATCTTGGGAGTTAGATGGTCCCGGATCCGTTGGAGGCGCTTGTCTCCCGTTACTACCATTAGGTGGAACTCCTTGTCTATTTTGTATTGGAATGTAACCGGTTGTAGTTTGCAAGCCCGCCGGTGGATGAAAAGTTTGCCTAGCATTACTATGGTCATAGTATAAGTTAGGTGGCCTAAGTTCATTGGCCGGTACTCCTTGTGGCCTAGCACCTCGCATATTATCCCTTGCTTGTTGTTGTGGATTAGCCACCGGGTAAGGGACATTAATTATTTTGTCCGGTTGGCGACACGTATCCGAGGGATGACTTCCTCCACAATTGCTACAATTAAACTCTTGACCTTCGGACCAACATTGTCCTTGAGCGTGCCACCTTCCACAAAAGGGATGAAATTCCTTCTTCTCTAAATTTTGGCCACCTTGCCCTCTAGGTTGTGGTCCTCTATTGCTTCCATTTCCATAGTGAGGTGGCGCTTGACCTCGTTGATTTTGTTGAGGTGGGTTACCGTTTCCTCTTTGGTCACGGTTTTGTCCACTTCTACAAAATTGACGCGTGTGGCCCGGTTGGCCACATTGGACACACCATAATCCGGAAGAATGCCTACCCGACTCAACCGGGGGTGGAGGCCCCGGTTGTTGACTCCGGATCATTAATGACATTTGATCCGTGAGGCTTTGCATTTGTTTTATCATAGCCTCTTGGAATCCTAGTTGGCTAGCACCTAGTCTTCTCTCAACCTCCTCCAAGTGTGGATCCGTTCTAGGGGCCGGTAGTGCCAAAAGAGGTGCCGGTTCCCTAACCGCTAAAGGTCGGGGGCCGGTGTCCACAATGGCATATGGAATTTGGTTCTCATACTTAGCGGGTTCTACCGCTACCACCCTAGGGCGTATGGGGATGAATTGTGGGATCAATTCATCCTCCCTTCTCCATAGCCTTTCGTGATCTTTATCCAAGTTTTCAATATCTCTAGCCGCACGCTTGGCATCCGCCAAGGTCAAGGGATTCCTTTCTAGAACACCCCTAATAGTTCCGGACTTAAAAAACCCTTGAATGAAAAATTGCTTTAGCGTGTCGTCGTTGAGCATGGTACCCACAAATCTAGTGCACACTAAATCAAACCTCCTAATGTAAGCCGAAATTTCTTCCTCCCTTCCTTGCTTCAATGACGACAATGCCCTTAATGCGGTACTTTGACCCACTTCCGGCCTAAATTCGTTAAGAAACTCCCTTTGTAATTGTTCCCATCCCCTAAAATGTCCCTCGGCATGATCCCGATACCATTCATAGGCTTCCCCCTCTAGAGTGGTAGGAAACCACACTAACCAATAACCCGGGTCGGTTATGAGGAAGCTAGCCAACCGTTCGATATACCGTTCCATGTGCCGAGAGGGGTCCTCATCCTTGGTCCCATAAAATTTAGGGAGATGAGATGGCATATCCATCGCCGCTAAATTTTGTGGAACCACAATTGGTAGGCCTCTTGGCCTAACCAATGGGTCTATTGGAGGTATAGGAGGTATGGGCGGAATTGGGGGTATGGGTGGTGGATCCATCCCCCGTTCCTCGGCCATGGTGACCGGTGAACTATTCAACAATCCCCTATCAACTTCTACCGGGAATTCTTCTCTAAGTGTGTAATTTTCCGAAGAAGTTTCACCACTCAATTTGGAGGGAGTGATCTCCTCTTCAAGTTGAGCTCCAAGTTCTAAGGTGTCTAGAATTGACCTAGTCCTAGGTTCGACGTTCAAACAACTCTCTATTCTAACATTATCTTGTTCTAATCTATCACTGATTTTAGAGGACCGCCTCTTTCGAGTAGATTTCTCTAGTCCTACTATCAAACTTGGTTTTTGTGAGCGAGTCCTACCTTGCATTCCATAAGAATCGATCGACCCTCACTTGACCACACATAATCCTAGCAATTCCCCTCTTAATATTTTCACTTGTCTTGGTGTGGTTATAATTTTTTTAGGAGGTGAGGAAAAGAACCTGCAAGCCCACTTAGGTGAAAGAATCCCAATAGGGGATAGGCATGTTCATGTTAATTTTTTGGTTAAGTCGGAGCATCACCTCCGCACCTTCCCGCAAATTAACACTCACCACAATACCGATTGTGAGGGGGTGACCTTCCGAGTAGATTATGTTAAAAGTCGAGGCTTCACCCTTCAACTTCTCACACCATCCACAATTCGGGAATTACCCTCTACAACGGATAACAACAATCACGAGTACAAAAGGCATTCCTTAATTAGTTAATGAGTTCACTTTGAAGAAATAAACATACCTTGAGCAATCGCATCCCCCTGTGAGTTAGCACTCCCCTCAATCGTGACTCAATGTAACAACACCATAAACTTTGTGAAATATTAATTTAATCTAGAGCATGAAATGACAACTCCCAAAACTTTGAGACTCACCCCGAGGTGAGTGTCAAAGTTCAATGTCCTAAGGTGAATTTACCCTCTAATGTTTTAATGAGCTACTCGGTTATAGGTTCCTTTTAAGTTCTTAGCAAATCCCCAAAAAGGTTGAGGACGTACCTTCGCCGCGCTCCTTCCTCAAAAATGAATTTGCGTAATTGACAATACAATTCATTCCAAGGAATAGTTGAAATACAATGAATTCAAATGTAACCCAAAGAGAGAATACTTACCGAGTTTCGGGTGCTCCTTCCCTTCTCTCAAGTTTGTGTCTCCAATTTTTCCTAGTTGCCTCCAAGTCTCCTAGTCGCCTCCAAGTCTTGTAACTACCTTCCGCTTCGCTCCCGGCAGACGCACCAATTATGTGAGGCCAAACCCCCCACCCTTAAGCGTCCGTAGTCCGAGTAGTGGGTTTGGGCTCACATTCCTCCGCGGTATTGGATTTGGACTTGGATGAGTCCATAGTGCAAGGTTCACCCTTCAAGTGGTCTTGGATTTAACTGGAATTTCACTTTTAACAACTCAATGTACGATTTCAATACGTATGTAGAGAATGCACAAGTTAACTATGTTATTTTAACCTCCTTATGCTCGGGTGCTATTTTGTCTTTGTTTGCTTCTAACGTCCATCCGGCCGCTTTAGCTACACAAGCCCTTAAGGATATCCCTCTCCTAAATGGAGTCCGTGCCGTTGACTCTATACTACCACTTGAACTATCACTTGTGTATTCCGTATCGCTACTATAAGAGGTCTCACTTGGTGTCTCCATACCGTACATAAGTCTTTAAGTATTAAGAAATACTTATGTGACTTATGTCAATCTCTCCCTCGCACCTTTGGTCTTTGCTTCCTTTGTCTTGCCATCGCGAGAGTGCTCCACATTCTCCATTAATTTGTGCACGTGGTTTATTTTTAAAGAGAGGATGCAAGTGTTAAAAAACACTATTCTCTATAGTCAATCTCAAATACATTTACTTGTGAAAGCCACACATAACACTAACTAGCATAATGTAACTAACTACTTGTCTATGAGCTAATTAAGTAGGCTATCTACTAAGCTCCTTCATGAACCCATCTCTTTACTTTCTAATTACATAAACCTAGCTCCTTCATAAACCCAACTCCTTCATGAACCCAGCTCCTTAGCTTCTAACTAAACAAACCCAGGTCCTTCATAAACCCAGCTCTTTACTTTCTAACTAAACAAACCCAGCTCCTTCATAAACCCAGCTCCTTCATGAACCCACAACTTTGTAGTTGTAATCCCCAACTACCTCACTAATTATTCAAGCCCTTAACTAATTTTCCTACCTAATTTTCCTAATTCTACTAACAACCCCTTTCTAATCACACAATTCTTCTCTAATCCTAAAATCCTAAAATCCTAGAGAGGAGAGGGGGAGAGAGAATTTCCTAACTTCACTAAGACTAACTAATCCACACAAGTATATTTTTGCACTCATCACAACCTCAAGTGCTCAACTCTTAAACATGGAACTTGCAACCACGTGTATTCAAAACATGAACTTTAAGTACCACAAATTGGAATCATGAATTAACTTTAAAATCCTTCACGTCAACACTAATTCTACCAAGAGGTCAAGCCCTCTTCAAGGCTAACAAGCCTTGGCTCTCAAACTAAAAACTAAGCACACACATGTGCTCCAATATGGCTTCCCACACCCACACTTATAACTCGTGGGGTGCCTTGGAGCACAAAGGAAAGAGAGGATGAGTGAGGGAAGAATGAGGGATTATATAGTAAGCTTGAGGGGGTGAGCACCCTCAAGGCTCACGATAAGCCCTTGAGATTTCCTCCTACTTAGTAGGCGCCAATCCTATCTTCTAAGCCTTCCTCCCTCAAATGATCAACAAGGATCCTAATTCGAACATTTAACTAGCCTTGGCTTTCTACCTACCACACTTTACCAAACTTGGGATGCTTCAACCCAAACTTAGCCTCCTTCGCTTTCCGCCGCCATAACTTTCTCCCCTTACTTTCCCAAATCGTTGCTCACCACTTAATTCAAACCACGATGCTTAACTCGTGATTTGATTGGTGCTTTGAGAATTTGCTTATCCTCCACCTTGCATTCTTCCTTGGACCTTCCCCATTAAGTGGCCATGATGAGGTGGTCCACTTGTGCGCCCCATGTGATCCTCCATTCATCCCAATTCGAATGCACTTGCCTCTTGAGTCACTTTGGTTGTCTCCATCCATTTGTACTAGCCTACTCACTAACTACTCAATCCAAGTTCTCCTTACCTATCCTCATTCACTCAAATCCTTCCGAAGGTAAAAACACAATAACAACTCACATCCTAGCCTCTTACAACATGGTACTTCTAAGACTAACATTTCACTCTTTTTATATTTTTGTGAAGTAACATGCTACTTCAAAGTGCATCAACTAACGTTTCAAGGGTCTAAGACTAAATGTGGGCACCCTTTTGGGCTCACAGTGATTCTGGAGTTACTACTAGAATTAATACTTCAAATGGTCTCATTGATCATGTGGGTGTCATTGAAGATATAATGGAGGTTACTATTAGTGGATCAAAGGAGATTGTCTTAAAGGTCAATTGGTATGAAAACAATATAAATGCAATATCAACATTATTTTTTTCAGTTGACACAACAAAAAAGCAACTATCACACAGAATTGTTACACAATCATTTGTATACATTAGTGATGTGGAGTAAGTATTTTTTATTGTTGATGAAGTAGAACCACATCGATCTTTTGTACTTTAAAGTCAAATCATGAAGCATACGATTTTCAGCTATCACGGAATACTAAGCTTGAATGATGGAAGCCATATTCCTGGATTGATGGCAGGACTAGAGCAAGAAACTTTTGAGAGTAACCGTGAAGATAATGAGCCTCAAAGGTATTCAAGTGACGAATCTTCTAGTTCAGATGATTCGGATGATGAAGCTGACTATGCAAATGATGCCCCAAATCTTAATGTTACTTCCGATGAAGATCCTCAAATTGGAAGTCGACAACTCATGTATAAATTTGTCTTTACATTTACATCCTATCTATCAACCTTAATTGTTGATTTATACAATTACAAATAATATGTCACACATTTGAATGTATAGATGTTCTTATTAGTGAGAATTTCAATTTGGGAGTATATTAATTCATTTATGTAAATTTGGATATGTATAAATATTGAATTGAAATTTGAAGCTTTCAAACCATTACCAATTAATTAGTGAAACTGAAATCTATTGTTTGGAATACAGATTGTGAACCCTCGATTAAATCTTTAAAATGGTTTTTGTTTGTAGATACTAAATGCACAACTCATGATACTAAACTATCATAAATGCTACCATTTCTAATCATGTATACATTTTTATATTTGAATGCACAGGGATATTTCTACTTTCTATTGAGTAAACAATGGTATCAAATTGCAACATCCATGGCTGCAACCAATAGAAATCATACCAGCACAGTCTAAGAGGTCCATTTTTTTTTAAGTTGAAGATACTGAAGACATGATATACTTGCATTATAGTGCAGTGGTTTGTATTAATCCTAAACACAATCACAATTTGTACATATTATATTGTAATCCCCAATTCTCAAACTGTAGTTACTATTATACAAAAATAATAAAATAATTTGAAGTTTATCCAAAATACGTTCAATTTGCATCAAAATATGATTTTGGCACAATAAATTAACAAAAAACCTTACAGTTTTGCAAAAAAAATGAAAAGCAATAATTTTTTATATGACAAAACATAAAAACTTGTGCTAATGTTTTTAAGAGATTTGCATAAACTATTTTGAACCAAGCATTTTGATTGTATATTGAACAATAAATATGTGTAAATTGGGACAAACTCGTATAGACAAATGAGTGCAATAGAAGATAGAAATACAATTAAGTGAATACCAAATGAAGGGGCCACACGGCCCACACCCATATATACCAACAATTGGACAATATACTTGCATGATTGATCTTATAATTTAGAAAAATAATAGACTTGTGTTGAATTTGATGGTAATAAATAGCATAAGTGATGTGTTGGAAATGCATAAGAATAAGTGTAAGAATATTTCGGACAGATCTGAAAGAAGCATGTTGCAATGGTATCAATAAAGTACATAAAATTTGAGAGAATTCTGATGTTACCAACAATGATATCTTGATGAAAACGATCACAAAAAATGTGATAAATGTGTGGGTATATGCGTTACAAAGCGCATTAAAAATGAGTACAAACCCCGACATCATATTTTAACATTGAGGCCCTGTTACAAAACGCGTTACAAAATATGATGGCCCGTAGTTGTGGAATGTTACATTGAAGGCGCCGCAATGGGTAGGCCCATCCACTCCCACAAGTCTTGCCCTATCAATGGCAAATCTCACTGGCAACTTCTGCAAATCCACATCGTGTACCACCTGTGCACAGATACCGATTCATGAACAAGAGCATTAAGATTCGCACAATGCAGCTTGGGCTTCACTCGATTGAGGACAATGAAGGAACAGAAAAAGGATATTAAATCCCTGGAATGACATGAAATGGGATCTATAAGGCGTTTAATATCAACAAGTCGAGATTCTCAAAAATGGGAAACCGAATAAACATTTCTACTGCAATAAACAATTAGAGCAATGTAATGTCCCTACAAGCAGGTCAAAACTGTGGACACAATTTGATGTCCTTCCATGGATTTGTGTCCAGGAGTTGGGATATATACCTGGTCGTAGTCTCACTAAAGAAAGGATGAGTATATTGCACAAAAGGGCTGCATTCCCTCAGTCGCCAACCCAACTGCAAAGTTCAACGATTATGGAGGTAGTTCAGTCCAGTACCACCTCCCATGGCGGAATGAATTGCCACAATCTTGTCAGCACGCTCAACTTCCACAGTCAAAGCATTCGCAAAATATTGGGTGTACAACATAGTATTTGTTGTTCCCTTGAACTGTTTTCCAGTTGCAAGATCGAACTTGACGACACCTAGTGGAATCCCAGCAGAATACTTCAGAAGTAGAAAAAGTGCAACATATAGCGAAAAAGATTGCATCAAATGTCATCAATTACCCCCGCAGACATAAGCTCACGAGTTCATGTGTAGAACATTGCTAACGCATAAGAGAAGCAATGCTACGAAAGTAGAGATTTCTTGGATCACGTGTCGTACCATGGCACTTGTCAGTTGCTCACTCGGCATAAGGATAGCCTCGGCCCTTATCAGTCACAACATGTATCAGCACAGGTCCTGAAGCCGGAGCAGACTTCACAATCCCCAAAATCATCACCTGGTCTTCCATGTTGTGGCTATCCGTAGGGCCAATGTAGTTGAGACCGAGATCCTCGAACAACGTGGATCCAACGCCACTCATCGACCCTCTTGTGTACTCGTCAACCTTTGAGTGCAGAGAACTAGCATAATCATGAGTTTGTTTATAGATTCACGAGGGACATTTGTCAAGCAATTGCATAGAAGCATAATTAACGCTTCGTTGACGATTTATTGATGACATGCCTCAATCATAAACTTGCAGGTATACCAGGAGCACTACACATTCCATGAACAGTTGTATGGACAAAAGACAACCTTCTCCCCCGTCAGGAGTGTACGTGTTTTGCACGGCATCGCATTAACAAGAGGCACAATGATGGTGACTAGAGTAGCAGTTGCTTGTCATGTTACTTCTTTAAATTTCTTTAAACCCGAATTCTCATGATTACAGGACTAGCAACTTTCTTTTGGCATAAGCTCATTGTCTATAAAATTCCGCTTTAGACACACAATGAATGATATACCATGATGCCATGCAACACTCTATGCTTTCAAGCATGATCACCTTGCATTCCCGTCTCATTCACATATATTCCCCGGTGAACATCAAGTTTTTTTGAAGATCTAAGGCAAAAATTTCCAAGTCACATTTCTTCCCAAATAGCCTTCATTTTCTCCAATGAAAAGAATTGGCACCGGTGGTGAATACAACAATCATTCCTGGCCACTTCTCTAATGAATTCTTTTGTAAGCAATTTTTGGCATTTACACTCATTCATAGAGAGGGGAACCCGTGCTAATGAATCATACTTCCGTAGGCCTTTTTGTGGCCACATGTTGGCTTGAAATTCCTCCTGGATTTGCATATGGGGTCGCTCATGATCACGCAAGCCAACTCCCTCAAGCATGACACTCCGGAGTGGCCACTTACGGAGCAAAAACCTTTGAGTGGGATGCACATGGGAGTGAACGAAGGACTCAAGGATGACAACACCAACATCCCCATGGCCAAGTGGGTTTTGGTCAACATAATCATGTGGTGGTATTACGACAAATGCCCTCTGCAACAGGATCTCCACTGTCATTAAGAAGGACCACCTCCAAATTAACCCATTCCAATCTTGAGAGCCCTGAACACTGGACAGTGGCTTCATTGGTACTGAAGGCAAAGGATTTCTCACAAACTTTTCCTCTTCGCCGTCATTAATTTCACCCTCCCCAACAATGTCGAGTTCACCTTTAGACATAGATAATATACCGTCCTTATCCTCAGAAGAGCAATCCACCCTTCCAAGCATCACCTCCATTGTGTCAACGCATACACACAAGTAGGCTAAAACAATCAACATTGTCAAACTACATCCATTTAGTGTTTGGGGTGACTAACTTAAACTAAACTAGAGATAAAATCAATGGACCCAAAAGGAAATGGCCCACATATGAAACATGGAAACATATTTGAAAAATTATATTATCATTGTGAAAAAAAAAATCCACTATGAGTTGTTACCAAATATTATGCAACTCTATTTGGACCCATGTACCCGACACAAACATCTTCATGACATGCAAATCAGAGCCCAACAATTTCCTTTAAAATTGCACCCATGCCCAGACCATGCCCATCAGCAGCGACCTATGCCCACCCATCCCCACCCATAGCATGACATGTGCGCACCCATGCCCACCCATGCCCACACATAGCATGACATGTGCCCACCCATGCCCACCCATGCTATTCAAATTGCGCCCATGTATTCAAAAATTGTGTAATGTGTATTACCCACCTACACCAAGTCTTGGTTGGATAGGACAAATAAAAGGTCGTTCACTATCGCTGGTTTCAGCCCGGAGCGCTTCTTGGTTAGCGTATTCCCTGCATCCGAGAAGTTTGACTCCGATTTGGAGCTGGATGCAGGGATGCACAAAACCGAACGCGCCACACGCGACATGATGGGGAATGTGGGGGCTCCTTTCAGCTTCCACCACAAGAGAATACTGAATTTAGCAGTGGTATCCCGATTCATTGGCAATGCTAAGCTCACCGCTGCAATGATCTCATTTTTTTCGAGATCAGTGACCTTGTATGTCTCATACATACTGAACTCAAGCTCAATACGTGCGTCGAAGTTGCTGTGAGTCGAAAAATCAGCAGGAAGTGTATGTGTGTGTTTGTGAACTTCCACCTTTGGCCTCAACTTACAGACAACTGCAAGTATGTAGAAGTGAGCATTTGGACTCCGAAACACGTACTAAAATCGAAATTACACACGGCATCCCACTATGCCGAAAGCATTGAATGAGAGCTCATTCAATGACCCCTTCCAATATGCTTTGCTTTAGCCCATGTTCACCCATGAACAATAATATCGAACCCATGCCCATCCATGAACAATAATATTGCACCCATGCCCACCCAAAACCCATGGGCATGGGTATGGGCACCCAATGTAGGGCTCTGATGCAAATAATTGATGTGGACGAGCCACACATGAAGGGCCAATGTGGATTTGGGTTGAGCGACCCAAACCCTTGGAGAGCCAATATCCAAACATTTTTATAGGGTTTGGACTGACCAACCCAAACCCTTGATCATCTTAAATAAGTTTAAGCATGAGTTTGGGTCAGTCAACCCAAACCTTATCCTACAGAAAAGGGCCCCCAAAGTTCAACAATGAAAACTCTACTACATTAATTAAGATCAACAGGTTTGGGTCGCCTGACCCAAACCCATGTATACCTTCAGTGGGATATGTAAAAGAATTTACGTCGGTCGTCCCAATGGTTCAAGGTCACCAATGCAAACTCTAGTATTACATTGATTGGGGTTAGCAAGTTTGGGTCGCCCGACCCAAACCCATATCAACCTTCAGTAGGATATGCCAAAGAGTTTGCATCATTCAACCCAAACTTGAACCCATAGAAAGGGCACCCAGGTTCAAGGACACCAATGCAAACTCTAGTAGTACACGCACTAACAAATACACTACTAGCCCACCCCAACAACCTGTTGCTTTACCCTAATCAACGCCAGTAGCATTAAAGACCGCTCACCATACCCTCATGGCTACTCCCATGCACATGCTATCTACCAAGATGTAAAAGCACAACTTGACTTAGACCCGATATATTATGCATCTTAGGAACTCCACCTACAAATAAACCATCCTTCACACCTAGCCCAAACCTCAAAGTATAAATATTTGAATTCACTTACTGCAATGATAGATTCCCGTAGAAACCACCAACCAAAAACTTGATAAATACGCCATTCTCCACCCACTCCTATCCCAACTAGGGTGGATTATACTACCACCCATTATAATCACAACAGGATTAAGGTGCACTATACATACAACAATTGTTAGACTCCTCCAAGACCTACAAATCCCCAACTCCAAAATCCATAAACTAATGGAATCCTTCTCCCAAATTGCTATAAGATACCTAACACACATAATCCTAAACAAAGGGAAATTAGAAGATAGTAATTTTTTTTTCCTTTGCTAGAATTGCTAAGGAAAATGTTGCACACCAGTTAGACACAATGTTGGAATGCAATTAGAAAGAACTTTGCTCTGGCTTCATTCTATCATTTTCCAATTCAAATTATCTTTTCCTTTCACGGAGCCATAGATGTTCAAAGATAAGGCAAATTAGCAAATTAGCAAAGTATTGGTATTGATAAACGAGTGCTAATGAAATCAAAAGTTTTTGCTTGAAAGTGTGGCGCAAACTTGTTGATCTTGAGGTGGACTATACTTTTTTTTTTGAGAGAGAGATTGAACAAGGGGATGGGTGAGGAACTAGGGGCGTAGTGTAGTATAGATTAAATTGATTAATAAATGAGTTAAATTAATTAATTTTTTTCAACTTCAAATCTGGCCACTCAAAATTGGGGTTGTCAGTTATGGCACCATAGTCCCAACACTAACCACATAGTCCACCTATGAAAATAGGCACTAAGCTGCCCCTACTCATGCTCATGCAGACATGAGAGGAAGGTGGTGGATGGACATCACATGTCAAGGTAAAAGACTATGACATTCCTTTTTCTTTTCTTTTTCTTTCTTGCTGAGATAGATAAATTGTTGTTTACCAAACATTCAACTGAAAGGTGAGAGGGAATTGTTCCATACACTCATCCATTCATGTTAAAATCCTGCCCCCTACAGGTTTGTAGGCCACTAGATTAACTCGTTGTCCTTGAAGCTAATTCTGGAGTTCAATGGCCCTGGGTCCCTTCCCAAGTAACTCAAATCCAGTTCATTCCTTGCTGTTGTCATGTAGAAATGCATTAAAGTTTTTCCTAGTACTAATGTTCCCATATTGACAAATCTGACTTGAATGGTAAGCTTACTCAAGTTTTGCATGCACAAAAACACAATCTGTCCATGTGATCCAGTAGATACCTGTGGGGTCCGAATAATAATAATGTCCTTCTGGACAAAATGGAGATTCAGCAAACGTTGTGGTACTTACATTTTCCAGTAATTTTGTAAGCATGCCTAATTTGGTTACTTAATCTTATCAGACATCTATATTTGTGTGGTTAGGTGCGGATCTAAGAACGGACACCAAGACATGCTCAAAATTTGTTAACCATGCTAGGCTCTATAGTCAACATGATAAGGGGGACCTATGTGACCTTATGGCTCATGTCAGTGGACATTGATCATGAATAAATTTCGAGAGTAGCTCCAAAACATTCTGGGATGGTTTCTGGCTTCTTCACATACATTTGTGGATACTTGCGAATCCAAGTAGTAAAAGGTAGCAAACTACAAAAAGTAACCAAATAAGGCCCGTCTACATTAGCCCGACAACATAACTTCCTCACAGTTCTTTCATAAACAACGGGCCAATAATCAATCCATTGAACACATTGTTCTTGCTCACCATATCCGCTTCGTAAGGTACACAAATTACTGCATTCACCACAGAAATTTTCATATAACACATAGAAGACATTCGACAAAGGATCTCAAGTACGTAGAACTTTTTCCTTGCTCATCTCTACGCTCTCTCTTATTATTTTCAGAGCCTCGTTGATAATTTGTAGACCATGCAGGATCTATGTGAATTGGGAACCCTGATAAAATTAGATGCTGTCTTTTCCTGTTCCAAGCCCAATGATCCAACTTCATCATATCTCGCAGTTCAAACTTTGGTACAAACTAATTCAGAATCATCCTTTGTGACATCGTCTAGTGGGATACGCACATTTTTCAGAAGTCTCGCTGCCATTGATCCCAACCTTCCTGCCTCCCAATCTCGTACATGAGATTCTCTAGGAGCCTCCTTCGAATCGGTGTCTGAGACTTCTTTGACTTCATTGGGTTGCAAATCTATCTTGCTTTGTAGGGTGTTACAACTAGTTTCACACCCATCCTTGTTGGTAGGATTATCTGAATCTGAATCAGATTCATTGCATTTGCTGCTTGTTGAATTTTCTTTCAAGTCCACAGGTTCTTGTATGAACGAAATCTGAAGTAACACACACCAACACACGGTCAAAAAAGAACCAAGATTGGTGATTGCAAAATAGTTTAATCCCCCATCCTACATACATATATGTATTTTCACTCAGCTTTATAGCTCAACAATCCACAATGTCCAAACACTTGACAAATTGTGATGCCAAACATGCCAAACATGTTGTAGCTACAACAAATTGCGGGATCCATTAGAGTTATCCGTAAAGTTTCTGGAGAAAACTCCGGGGGACTTGGCAAAAATGTGAGATTGAGAAGTTATGCATAAAGTGACCCAAGTTTTCTTAAGGCTTAAACTACCATGCTAAAAGAGTGGGACCGGGCTATAACAAACCAGCTTTCTAGTTTGTCATACTAGGATTGGTGGGCCACACTAGTCTTGCGTAGGCCGAGCCAATATTTTAGGGTGGAGGGTCTCATGGGTCAGACCCTATTATTGATCCTAAAGTTTTTCAGAGTTTTTGGATCCAAAGAGGATGTCCAAGGGAGTACTATGGTCACAAATGAAAGTCCAAAAAGGGGGAGCAAAACTTACCATGGAAGAGTCCTTATACCGCATAATATAAAGATCAATATTGGGATGTTGGTACTTTGCATCCATCTGCCATGATGCAAATGAACCTCAGTATAAATCTCCACAAAGTGAATCAGGACAAACTTTTCATAAACCTTTACAGGTTCCAAGTTCATACTTGAACCAAGCAGATATGCATCACTAAATCATAAATAAGGGATTTTGACCAAAGAACAAGGAAGTACAAGCAATTACAAAAATAGTCTATTGCGCTTGTCAAAATGGGTTTTAACCTTCCAAGGCAAACACAGAATGCCACTAAAATGTGGATACCTAGTACAAGAAATTGATAGGTGCATGCAAATGTAAACTTCGCCTACAACTCTTTACCATCAGTTTTGTCCATCATAACACTTGTTATCATACTTCGGTCAGGCCTAGAAGGATTGCAGTGCAAAGTTGGCAGGAAATTAGTATGAAACCTTTGAATGTGGGATCTTCTTAATCTCAAAATGGTGAGAGAAAAGGTCACGCAGTTGCTCCCGTACTCCACTACACCGGAATTCATAACCCAGCTATCCAAACCACAACTTACATAAGAATATCAAACAATCCCATGTTACCCTTGAAAAGACATTTTGTTGAAGATACCTCCACATATGACAAAAACCAAAAATTCAAGTGCACAATACCTCAACCAAGTTCAAGATGATATCAGCATCTACTCTAAACAGTTTATAGGTATTCAAATCCATGTGCAACCACTTACAGATGCGGTTGAAATACCTCTTGTCTCTAATGTAGAGTATCTAAGATGGTACTTGAACAAAAATATATTATGGAAATTGAAAGTCTCTTACTCAAAAGTCGTGAACATATAATTTGCTCATGCAGATAAGAAAAGTGCATACCAACAGGGTAGTTTTAGGGCCTGAAAGAGCCAATATAGATTCAAGCAGTGGTGGCAGCAAATGCTCCTTGTATACCTGCGTAGGTTAGAATAAAGCATGTTAGCCATAATATTTGTAATTCTAAATCCTCTCCACACAATAAAAACAACTGTCTATCACTTCACATGTATACCACAAAGTCCAAGCTTCATATAAAGATCAAAACATCTGCAAACAACAAGCTATAAATAAACTTAACTCTTGAACCGCATTTGTATCCTAGAATGATTGAGAAGTCCATGGATGTGGAAGAGGAGGCAAATTTACATACTAAATCTGTGCCAACTATGTAGTCAAATGGAGGCTCCAGTACTTCAGCTTGAAGATGGTTACCCCAGTCAAGCTCAGCAACCTGTATTGATCCAACCGGACCTACATATTGCAAACTTTAAACCAGTGTGAATAATCACTTGGCTTCAGAAATCGTATCAAAGGATAGTTGCAAAACATGTGCAAAGAACTCTTACAATGAATCTTACCATTTTTAAAACCGCTTAGTGAAAAACTATTAATAATCTATTTATTTGTGGAGGAAGATCAAGTCTAAGTAATGTACCCAAATGAGGATATTCTGCCGCAGATGACTTCGCAACAATCATATTCCTCTCCACATTTCTCAAGAGGATTGGTAGAACTTCTACCTGGTCCGTTACCACCACATCGCATCCCAATAATGCCATCCCTGTTGTTCATGATATTATCAGTTTCTTGCAACAATGACAGTGCACATTACAACAAAATCCAAATGTTCTTGAGTTTCACAAGCCAAACAAATACACAAGGTTCAAAATATAGGTATTCTGCTTTGTAGTGATGGAAATATAACTAACCTAATCCTGACAAGCCACACCCTGCTCCAAGCTCAACGACACGTTTGCCATGAAGTTTTGCCCGACAAAACTCCCCTTTCCTACTATTCTTCTCCTGCACACAATATATCCACCAATCCATTGATGGGATGGAGTAACAATTTGTTCAGTTCTAGAACAGATATTTTCTTCCTCTATGTGAGCCTTACAAATAGACCATTCTAGATGATTCAACCTATAACTCAAGTTTACAGAGAGACTCAATATTCTGCTTTCAACACCTTTGATAACGCATAATGCAAAACCAGGGGCAAGGCAGTACCAAATACTTTACAAATACAAACGATGAATCCCACACAGTGGTTCCCAAGTGCTTTGAGTTTGGATCCTACAAAACATACAATATCGTCCATGACAATTGTCTGTTAGAATGAGAGGTCGCTTTGGCAAGGGGATTGGAACATCAGTATTGAATTACCAACATAAGCTTGATGGTCAGTCACGTGCAGTTACCAAAGTACTAGGTAAATGACTTTATACAAGATTCAGACACACCTGGGAAAGTAACAATTTGTGGCCTAGAACTTCGATATCCACTTTGCATGTGTGAGGAGTATTGAATCTACACATACAACACAAATAAAGAAATGGAGACTGTCAGAATGTTGTGGAACTTCGTGGAGTGCACCAATGCAATGAGCACAAAATGTTTCTGGAATGCCCCTAGTTATGTAGCACCCATAAGTGTAGAGGCAATGTACACATGGCAGAGCATAAATGAGAAAAAGGAGAACTCAACAAGCCATGACAAACATATACTTGATTCAAAAACTTGGGCACAAAAGAAGTGAGGACAGACAACATACACATCCTCCATATTGCTTGTCAATAACCTCAACTTTGTTCCCTTCACCAAAGATATAGATTATCTGTAGGTTTCTCTGCAATGCAAAGAAGCAGCATAAACCCTTTGCCTCCCAAACAAGTGCATTTCAAACCTTATACTATATTCAACAAACAGCTATTCCATGTTTGTTTCCAGAAGAGAAAATAGATCAAACTGGACTTTTTTTCCAGTGCACAAATTGGAGACAAAGTCACAGGATAGGTGGCAGAGAACTAGCATGTCAAGCACATCAACATGGCACATCAACCTTTGTAAGTTCTTTGTACCCAAAAAATTACATTTGAACTGTTTTGATTTTTCAACTCTCCTCCAATTTGCCCTTTTAAGTGCAGAAACTGCATTCCCAAAAAATAAAATAAAAAGCAGGAGAAGGAGAAAAATTCACAGGATAGGTGGCAGAGAACTGGCATGTCAAAATCATCAACATACACATCAACCTCTTGTATATAGGTTCTTTATACCCAAAAAATTATGCTTAAATATTCCAAGCTCAAAGGTCTGAACGATGGCACATGCGCAATACAATATAGCTCATTTATTCCAACTCTCGTCCAAATTACTTATCCTTTAGAAGCAGAAACTGCATTTTCCAGAATGGATAAAGTAGGAAGAGAGCATTTACATACCAGAACAATGTATGCCACAACCGACCACTGGTCGGCTACCACATGAAGGTGAACCCCAGCTACCTAGGGTCGGCGGCGACACAGCATTTCCTCTGGGCCGTCGCAGCACCTTGCTCACGCAGAAATTTGGTCCAGCTAGAAATTGCAAAAGGGCTCAGAACTGAACCCTGTTCTGGAGCAGGATCTCCTGGCGTACATCACAAATTCACCTCTCAAAATTTGGGGATGGGAGCTCTTCCATCCAAGGACCGGAGTTGCTGTCTCCTCGATCTCTGTGCCTACTGCAACAAATCTCAATGCATCCCAAGCACCTTCTCCAAATAATTTCCTAGAGAATGATGTAAATAGGTGTGCCTCATTCGGAGAACGTCGGAACCAAGAATAATGCTAGTTTAAATCTAAACCAGAAGAAGTGATTTCAATGTAGGAGCCGTCGCAGACAGCGGGGAAGCGCAAAGGACAGGAGCTGAGAGGAAGGTGGCCGCCGTTGGCCGCAGCCTTGACTCCCCCAAGCGTCAGCGTCTGATTGCCACGTTTGTGCCTGAACTACAATAGATATGTGCAATTAGGTTGCCCCCACACTAATTTATCGACATTCCACACTATTTTGAATATCCGCTACTGTACCACTGTAACAAACACAGTTCTTAATTTCTTACTGTAGTTGCTATACTGATGGATAAATAAATTTTAAGTGTGTTTGTATCATGGTGTTGACCCAAAGTAATTGTATGGGTAAATAGGCAACCTATACATAAAGGCAACCCAATTGCACATATCAGTGTACATTTGACATCTGTGCCTAAATAAACAACAAAGGAAACTTAATAGTTACATTAAATATGATAAAATATTTTGGACCACATCATTGTGCCTATTTCTGCACTAAAAAATGTTGCAGGTGCACTATACAATATTTTACATCATATGTCCATGTTCGAATAGGTTACGATATTTGACTAAAAATAGTGTGCATTTGAAGGGACCTCTTTGAGGTGAGGCTTCACCACCATTACTGAGGTAAAGGGGGTTTAGTTAAAAAACTTATCCCCATAATTTTATGGTTGATTCATCTCAAGTGGGTGCCTCTAGAATATTTCAAGGCCTCCTATGCTAATTATGGGGTCATATCATCTAAGATAATTTACATGCAATAATATAATGGATTGCATTTTCACCTTAGGTAATAGTGGTAGAGGCCCAACTCAAAGAGATTGGTGTTTAGCCCTGGCCCATTTGAAGGACTTTCAACCTCAGGGGAAGGAGGTGGATAATATATCACAAGAACATGAAAAGACTTAGTGTAACTAGGGTTACGCATTGTTTTCATGCACGATGGTGGATAAGCATACACATGGGGCACACTATGAGATTGTCCATGGTAAGTCACACTATAAAATGAATATGGCCATGTTGTTTAGCATTATCCATGTAATGCTATGTGGCACCTCCTACATTGTTGCAACTAAAAAACATGTCATAGCCCAACTTTACAATAACTCATGACTTTCAAAGTAATACATGCATTGCAAAATAATACATGTTCCAAATCAAGGTGTTAAGAGGGTGTCCACCCACAACTCCTCTTATTTGTGTTTGATATCCTTGATTCTTGAGGTTTTTAAGGTATGATATTTGTGCTTGTTGCTCCGTTTATGACCATGATCTTTCATTATCAACCGATTATGTTTGATGTGTTCCTTGAACTAACCTAAACCATGGGGAGATCACTCCATGGTAAAGTTGAACAACCATGTGCGCTCATTTTACATGTAAAAAATGTAAAAAAATGTACATAAAGCATCACCAAAATGGGTCAAAATTTTATCAATTTTTTTTCATGAGTAGATATACACGGTACCTATTACATAGTAAAAAATAGTAACTAAATTTGATGATTTGTTTTTTTTTATGAAACATACCGTTTCTAACTAGAATGATGCATAATTGAACTAAAAAAATTACTACAAAAATGAAGATTTGTGAAACAAAAATTTCAAAAAAAAGATCCAAAAGTTACCATCAATGGTTATGTATATGTAGAAAAAATATCATAAAATTTGAAATTATCTATGGCATGTAATATAGGGGTAGCAAACTTTGTTTGCATGTGGTGTTCAACTTGACAATGGAGTGATCTCCCCAAGACCTAAACCCATGCTTCCAAATTTGTGCTTTTATGATCCCCTTCTTGTAGTATCTTAGGAGGCCTTGGCGGGACAGTAAAATGGGGGTAAAATGCCTCATAAGAGAGGACCTCTTTTCATAATTGATGTATCAATTAATAAACTATGTGAATTGATGCTCACATGTTGAGTACAACTTTTAATCGTGAAATATGAAAAGCATGAGATATGAAATAGAAGTTTACATATAGATTATTGAAACTATTGAACAACAAAATTAAAGTGAACTTGAATAGATAAGAAGTGAAAATTCCCAAAATTAAAAGATAAAATAATAATGATAAAATAAAATAAAACTAAAAATGCAAGACCATTTTATAAAATAAAATTTAAACATGAAATGGAACCTTTATAGGCATCAAAAATTGTGATTGCCAACCCCTCACATGGAAGTTGATTGTAAATAATGTGTGGGGTATGTAAAATAGGGTGCTTTTGTATCTCCACAATGTAGCACACTAAATAGGTCATTAGTGCGACTAACACTAATTCTCCAACATTTCACAAATATCTATAATACTTTACCTTAACCATGATAGTAACTATGATATTGGACCAAAATTACTACGATAAATAAGCATGAAGACATTCACACAACTCCATGTGTCTCCACGTAGGAACGAACAGACACTTCATTCACGTCGGTCCCCTCCGGGGATCGAAGTTTCTTCTCTTCTCTCTCTGTCTCCACGTGTCAAGAGGTGAAATTGGCCATATCTCAAAAACTTGGAGTCACGAGTCAACGCAAGAAGTCACTCTAATCGAAAGGTCACACTAATGACCCTATTTGGTGTACATAGTTGACATCAATTGTGAATTTCCTTGTAGATTATTAGAAGTGACATGTATTTCAATAAATGAAGAAGGGGACCATAGCACAAATTTCCCTTTCTTCAATATAGCATAATGCTAGACATCCATCAATATCACTAAGGCAAAAGGGGTCTAGTAAACACTTGACCTCCATTTGTGGTTAGTACATCATCTCAAGTGAAGCCCCCTGGACTGATTCAACCCCTCTGATGCTCATTATGGGATCAATGGTCTGAGATGACCCTAAACATACCGGGTGATAGTGAAGAGGTACCCATTTCCAAATGAAGTGGTTGGCGGTTCGATTCCCGCTGTGAAAACTGCTCTCTACTACTTGACGGAAAAAACTAGCTAGGTGAGTAGAGCCCACCCACCGCAAGGTAGGCAATAAACCCCACCATGCACCAAGAGGATTCTTGAGCAGGGTAGGGCTAACAGATTCAAATTCACGTCGAACTGCTTGACGTTGGTTTTTATTTATTTATTTTTGGGATCAAATCATCAAAAAAAGGAAACTATATGCTATATTATAATTTACTTCGTTTTCACCTTGGGGTAATGTTAGTGAAGAAGCAACTCAAAGAGATGGGTGTCTAGCCATAGCCTTCACTTTGTTGATTTCCTTAACTAGGTGAGTTATAGTCCACATTTATCAATTGTAGACCCCAAATCACCCTAGAGAATCCTATATAAATTTTACAAGCGGTCCACAAGGGGTTATGGTTTTAAAAGTGGGCCCCACTTCCCCTTGTGCATCCCACAAGGCTTTAATATTCATTCTATTACATATCCTAAATGAAGCCTGCAGTGTGAAAAGGGTGTTTTCCTCTCTCTGTCTCTTCTTCCGAAGCCTCGTGTGTTTGGTGTTGTGTAAACCCTAGCCCTAATTAATTCTCTTGAGTCTTGTGCGTGCATTTGTCGTCGTCGTCGCTTGTTCGAATCGTCGGACTTCACTCATCCAGCGAAGTCCGGTAGCTACAGCCATGGCTGAAGATCCTGCTGCAGTCACACCAGTGCCCTCAGGCAGTGTGGAGCCGACGTTGAGGCTGCCGTCTCCCGAAGAGATTCGTGCACAAGACATTTTCAACAATTGTGCAGTTCGCACTGCCGTCAGTGGAGTGATGGGTAATCGCCATCTTCCGATGATGTATGGAGGATACATCATGTTCATATGATGTTCCTAATGCATTCCTCCTCCATTCATTCATTGTTCTCATGATACAGGGGATGATAGGTTACTCAGGAAAATTGTATTTCAGAATTTTTTTTTGCCTAAACCCTGATCATCAATGTTTAGAAATATATAAGCATAGCCTACTTGTACTTATTGGTCAGGATCGTGCACACGATATATTCAACAATTGTGCCGTTCACTCTGTCGTCAGTGGAGTGATGGTCAAGCATGTTCCCATGATGGTGGATCGATGATGTTGAGATGATGTTCTAGGTGATGTACTCCTTCAATCATTGCTCTCATGGTACAGAGGATCAGAGGTTATTAAAAAAAATTGCATTCCAAAATTTCCATATTTTTGCCTAAACCCTAAGCATTAATGTTTAGAAATGTATGAGCATGGCCTATTTTGTACTTATTGTTCGGGATGCAGGTGGCGGTATGGGAGTATTCATGGGGATGTTGTTTGGTGCACTTGAGACACCTCTTCACGGAGACACCATGACAGCACGCCAACATTTTGTGCACGCAGCTCGAACCATGGGATCAAAGAGCGTGCAGATGGCTAAAACCTTTGCTGTCATGGGTGCAATTTTCTCTGGAACTGAATGTCTAATTGAGAAGGTACTGTTCTATTTTCTGGAACTATGTGGTTTCTGATCACCTACTGCCCAAAATGTCGACACTCCCAAATTTGCAAGCTCAAGTTCAAATACTCCTTGCATTCATTATGGGAGGTCATCAAATTTTTTTCATCATTAATATCTCTACCTCCTGATTCTGACTGAAATAACTGGGAGCGATGCTCTAATCCTGTATACCATGAATATCTACCAAACCTGCGTTTTGTGGAGTCTTATTTTTGTGAACACGACTCTCAACTTACAGACTTGGGAATGCGATTCTGAACTTACAAAGTTAATGACTCTCAACAAAGTTATTGTAACTCTTAGTCGTAGGGGGTGTTTTTTAAGGTTCTTCTTAGATGAAGGTGAAGAATTGAGAACCTATCTCAATTTACAATTTACAGAGTTGTGAATGTGACTCTCAACTTACAAAGTTAATATAACACTCTGTTGTAGGGATGTACTTGAGGCTCTTCTTTGATGGAGGAAATGTCAATGATTGTGCTGGTCTTAATATTGCTCATTCCTCAATATTCCTGCAGGCAAGGGCTAGACATGATGTTACAAATACTGTAGTGGCTGGGTGTGTAACTGGAGGGAGCATGTCAGCAAGAGGTTTGTTCTCCTTCCTTACCACTGAGAATTATTCAATGTCGCTCTTAAGGCTCCTTGTGCAAATGATCTGATTGTGAACTATTTGTATTAGGATCTTGGTTTACTATGCCGCCACCTTCTTCCTTTCAAGCTGTATGTAGCCTTCCCTCTTTTGATCGTGAGGGGATCATGATACTAATGTGTGCTTTTTAGATCTTAGTAGTGGTCATACTTACGGATTGGTTCAAGATGGGTTTTCTTTAATCGACCACTTGATTGTGTTTGTTTTAGCTATCATGTTCTATACCTTCTTTCATGTCTTTTATATCTTCTTTTGAAGCCCGGTTATTTATGGCAATTGAACTTGGTGTGGTGCAGCTGGACCACAGGCCGCCTGTCTTGGTTGCGCAGGCTTTGCAGCCTTCTCCGTGGTGATTGAGAAGATTTTTGACCGACATGATTAGTTTGTTCCATTCATTTGTTCACTATAAATCAGAACTACCATGGTTTTCCCTGCTTCAAGGGTGGCGTGCAGCCACACCACCCTTGAAGCAGGGAAAGCTCAGAAAGCAATTTTGACTCATTTTTAGAATATAGAGCCAATTTAACATGTGTAACATTCACAAGTTCTGACATTACAGAGTATTCCGAAGGTGCAAGGCAGTGGTGAGCAAATATTTTGTTGCATGTACTGGGCCTGACCATTCCTTTATTACTGAAGTAAATGCAGTTTGGGTAAGGTGATCTGTGTGTATGTTTGATCTTGCTGTATAGATTCGTGAAGCCTCAACTATGAACTTCCAATCTTATATCAACAAGATTTGTGGTCCCTACACTTTAGATTGTGAGAGCGTTTGACCATACCCCTTGTCTCCTTTACAGTCAAGAATGTGAAGGAAACGAGATTTGGAAAGAATGCACAAATTAAACATGAAACATTGGGTTTTGAAGGTAATTATATTTAATAGTTGAGTTTTGGGGAGATGCTATATTAACATGTGAACCTTATGGCGGGACACCATTGTCCCACATAAATTGGAACCCAAAAATGCATTAATTATTTATTTTCGGGTTTAAGGGGTATCTCCTATATATAGAGGGGGGAGGTGTTGGCACCCGCATCATTTGCAATGGCATCGAAGGAGACCGAGGAAGAGTGTAGTCAAGAGCTAAATGAGAATGCACACCCTCATCGGTTATCGTGAGGAGGATTGGAACAAGTGCTCAAGTCCGAATTTCAAATTGCCATGGACGAGATCGAGAAGTTTAAGGTGATCTTCGATTCAAACTTTATAGTGATGTGGTGGGAACAACGAATCTTGGAAGTCATTAGAAAAGACAGGTCGAGGCGATTGCCATGATGGTGACTGATGATTCAGTTGTTGGTCCACCCAAGGCCAAAGTTGGTCGCCCCAAGAAGAACATGATGATTGTTGACGCCAAAAGTTATGGCTAGAAGTCGATCCTGGCATTCTTGAGCAAGCGTTCGTAGGCGTTGGTTGCTCAACAACCTCCTTAATGATTGGATATGTGGTTGTCAATGATTGAAAATAAAAACCAATTTTGAACATCACATTGTGTACATGACGTCGAGATAAGCTCAATGCCGCTTTGATTGCCTTCAATTGACCATTTTTGACATTGACATGGACTTTATGTGAGAACCGGTGCATTATGGGACATCGGGGTCCCGCCACAAGGTTCATGTAACAATCTCCTTGAAGTTAGAATAACATTTTATTGTAACAATCTCACATTCAACAAACTCCTCTCACCACTTTAAGTGTAAAAATGTACAATTATGTCCAAAGATTGGAGGATTTTTCTTATCTGTAGTGTCTAATTCTATTGTGAAAATATTGGAAGAATATGGCATCTCCAACTTGTTCCTGCTTTTCCCTGGACTCTTGTAACATTTTGAAAGTTTAAAACGTTCTAATTCATGCCAACTGATGAACAAAGTCTTGAGGTTTGAAACTTCAAGATATACCATATGTGTTTCTTGAGTCTTGTCTCTCAATTTGACTTCTACCTCGGTTCACCCAAAATCTTTTATATAGATGAATCTTGATGGATGTTCACTAACAATTACAAAGAATACAGCAGTTTTCCTGGCTAGACTTACAACACTGGAAATTGAGATGGATTTCAAGATTCAGCATTGGAATACTGTATATTGTTAGATATTGGATAATAAGGGATGTTGATGAGCACAAGTTGGAATCAAGGTATGTAGACCTCAAGTGGTCAGTGACCTTAAATAGTTTCGAGTACAGTACATACCCAAGTTTCTACATTGAACTTTCTCAAAGAAAACTTCAGAAGCCCTTACCAGGAACTTTTCCAGAAATATTGATTCAGCAGGTCATATATCTCCAATTTATTTGTATAAGAAATTGTAGCATCTAGAACTAGATAGGTATCTCACTCAGATCCCACATTTGACAAATCTTTTCTGATTCAAACCACAACAGTATAATTGTGTGGAAAAAACTTCAGGACATTTGATGTAATGTACCACATTATACAAATCTCCTGACAGTTTTCTAAACAGCTGAAAAGACAAGCCTCTTCAGGCCAAACAAAATAACAATTATGGAATAGCATAAGAGGGTGACAACATATTCTGAGTACAATATTCGAAATTGCATATATTCTTGACATGGTAAAAGTAACACGCAGAGGCCGAGCAATCCATGAGAATGCTCTAATGTGGTTAGGATTTGATCTGAAATCTCTCTCTCTCTCTCAACCTCGTTTCATAGGTGTGACATAGGGCTAGAAAGTGAACAAGCGAGACATTGGCATTGAATATGCCTACAAGAAGACATTGGAGGACAAAATGATTGCATTCTACACAGGAAAGCAAATTTCTGCCCTTTCAGAGTACAATGAGCAGGGACCAAGGGGTATAGAAAGTTTAAATTCCTGGAATTCTTCACAATAACCGATATGGACATGAACCTACGAGAATGACATACACCGAAGGTGAGAGTTGAATATAGAACTGATTCACATGGCAGTATACATAGAAATTCCCAGCAGCATGAAATATGCTCAAAAAATTACATGCATTGCTCTTCAGAAATGACCAAGCATTTGTTCCAGGGCGAACCTGGATCTTGGGAATCCCAAATAAAATTGGATTCTGTTTGATTCACTCCCAGGAACCCCCTGATGCTCTCTGATTGAACACTGCTCATTTAAGCCCAGGGTCTCTTGCATAGACTGACAATCTCAGTCAATACACGAAAGGTATGTGGACCTATTGTGGGCATGCACTTCCAACTCCACAAAGAAATTTTGGCTGTTGGATTGGGTCAGGAATTGCTCATCCAGTTAGCAACTGCGAATTGTAAAGATTGCCAATTCGAGTTTCAGATTCAGACTCGAGATGCAAAGGTTATAAGAGGTGAAAGTGATTATTCTCTCTCTTTAACGAGATCACATAGACTCTACCAACTGTGTTACATATTGAACCTAGAACGATGTCTATATTTTGAGCATTTAGTCCAATCTCATTGTAACACATATCTTTTCAGTATCCATTCTTAAACACAAGCCTTGCCATATACCACTCAAATACAGGTGTCCAATTGAAAAGAGTGACCATATATGGCCCACATACCTTACAGGTACATTGTTCAATAGATCAACACGAAAGAGTGAGGTGATATAATGTCTAGCGTAAGGGTGTCCATTGCATTGCTCCAAATATGTCAGATTACAAGCAGTGCTGTATTGGAAGAATGAACGAATACAATCGATGCATGCAAGGAGTTCCAGAACAAAAGTAAGACAACACTAAGCTTGAACACTCAAGTCTTGAAGAACGAAGAGGCTTGTTCACATATCAGATTTTCAGTACAAAGATGAGGGTAAGCTGGACCTAAAATTCTTGAGTCTTCATCTGGAGATTCAGATGGGTGCAGAACGAACATAATTGATGCATGTGCGTCATTCATGCAAGGACTTGCGGAATAGAACAGAAGTAAGACAACACTTCGATTAAACACTCACGTCTTGCAAAACGGAGTGGATTTGTTCATATCTCCAATATTTGATATAAAGATGAGGTACTGAGCTTGACTTAAAATCCTTGGATTTTCATCTGGAGAATTCGTGAGCACAAAATTGTGAGCTCGCGTGAGGAGACATACTTAAGACAATCTTTTGTACAGAGGTCCACTGTGCTGGATCCTTTGTTTTTTATGTCAACTCCGCTGTTGACTCTGAAATCCTCACATCCCGTCTATTGCAATTGCACCACTCAAAGAAGAGGGTGAAGAATATGTGACCAATCAAAATCACACTAAATCACCCTTCACCTCAATGCCCATGGAGCGAACCGTGCCTGCGATGGACTTACATATGGACTCCAATGACGTGTACTAGCAATCAGGATCTACCAGCTAACCTTGACAATTTCGTAGATGCAAGGACTTCCAAAGCAGAACAAAAGTGAGACAATGCCATGCTTGAACACTCAGGTCTGCAGAACTGAGCGGCTTCTTCATATCTCAGAATTTCAGCACAAAGATGAGGGTAACCTGGACATAAAATCCTTGAATTTTCACCTGGAGAATTCGTGATCTCGCTTGCGGAGACATGTTTAGCATAATCTTTGTACAGAGGCTCACAGTATGCTGGATCCTTGGTTTTTAGCCTCAACTCCGCTATTGTCTCCGAAACCCTCATCTCTTGCCTATTGCATTTGCGCCACCCCACGGAGAGGGTGAAAAATATGTGAACAATCAAAATCACACCAACTCACCCTTCACCTCAATGCCCATGGAGCGAGCTGTGCCCATGATGGACTTACATATGGACTCCAGCGACATGTACTGGCAATCAGGATCTGCCTGCTTAATCTTGGCAATTTCATACACATGCTTCGGAGTGACGACTCCCGCAACTTTGTGGCCAGCGTCACCACCGCCAGACTGCAACCCTGCGGCTTTCTTCAAAAAATAGGAAGTCGAGGGAGACTTCACGACGAACTCGAAGGAGTTGTCCTTGAATGCCGTGACCATGACCGACATGGGGACGTCCGACTTGATGCCCTGTGTTCGCGCATTGAAGTCTTTGCAAAATGCCATCAGGTTGAGTCGATGCTGCCCTAGTGCCGGTCCTACGGGAGGAGCGGGCTTCGCTTGCCCCGCATTCACCACCAGGCGAATTATCGCAGACACCTGCTTCTCCCGACCTGCCATAGTGCCCTTCTACCACACCGACCACTTGCTTGAACGCAGCAATTGCAAGACTCTCACCGCAGCATCGCCATTGCCATCGTCGAGTGACTTGCGGAGAGCTAGGGTTTAGGGTTTTGTGGGAGGAGGTTCGTGCTCGTGGGTTTTGGCTTCTATCCCCCCTTCTTTACTTAAGTTATTATTAGAGTAACTCCTGTGATCACTGTAAAATAATTCTCTCAGGGCCGGTTTAAAACCATGGACCATGGAAGATGGCCCTTTTCCATGGTCCGACTTCATGGTCCAACTTTCATGGTCTGATTTTTTTTAAAACAGTTTACAAAGCCTTTGGGCTCCCCACTAGGTGTAAACCGAATGTGGACCAAGAGGAATGACCATGCACCAAAAAGTGAATGTGCTATTTTTTTAATATATGTCCAACAAGGGCAGTTTTGAAAGAATTCAAGTTTGACCTTTTTTTTGTCTTCTCTTGTCTTCATCTTCTCTTCCCTGCAAAAAATTTCATTAAAATTTTATTATAGCAGCAATTCTCTGCCATGGGCCCTTGCCTTTTTTCTACAAGAGCACCTCTTTTGCCTCTCCCACCACAAAATCCGTTGGACCATGTCACTGCTTAAAATATGTCTTTTGGGGACCTTGAATTCCATAGTCACTCTTACATTTTTTTTTTCCTTAGTGTAAACCAAAGTGATCCCGGGACGAGTTCAATAACCAATCACAGATGTTACGGGGCCTTGGGACAACTTCATGGTCCTTGGTGTAAACAACCCCTCAATAAATCGGCTTACAAAGTTTTTTGGCCACTGCCACATACCTTTTACTCATAGGCCAATCGCAAACATAAAGACCATATATATCATAAACCTTTCATTGCCCGTCCCATGGTGTGATACGGATAAGGCATTTTGCGAGAGCTAGGGTTTAGGGTTTTGAGGGAGAACGTACATGTCCATGGGTCTTGGCTTGTATCTCCTTAGAGCAACTCCTATGGCCATTGTAAAATGATGAATTTCTCAATAAATTGGGTTTCAAAATTTTTTGGCCACTTCCGCATAGCGCTCATCAAATCTCACGAATAAAGTTCATATTTATCATAAATCCTCATTGTCTGCTTATTTATTATTGAGCAATAGACACAATATAAGGCATTTTGCAAGAGCTAGGGCTTAGGATTTTGTGGGAGGACGTTTGAGCCCTCGGGTCTTGGCTTGTGTCCCCATTCCATACTTAAGTCAAGTTAGAACAACTCCTACGGTAATTGTAAAATGATTCTTGCAATAATTGGCTTTCAAAGTTTTCGGGTAAATGTTGCATGTTCATCTCACGTATAAATTTATTTTCATTGGCGATCCTATAGAGTCCTTGAATGGTGGGAATGGGTTTAGAGTGCTATTTCTCTATCAAAACTATATACTAATTTTGAATTTTGTGGAAAAATATTCATAAACATTTATAAAACGTATTGATCTACAAAGCCAAGCAATTTATGTTGACAAAAACAATTTCAAAAGAAGTATACATATTTTAAAAGACAGTGCAAGTGGTGTGCAAGTAGGTGATATTGAACAAGCATTGTCTATAATTTGTTCAGAATACGATAGAATTACATTAAGTCGATCCATGATTTTCTACATTGTTTTTTGATGATGCCCTCAAGTTTACATTGAATTCAAAAAATACAAAGAAATTTTCAAGTTCAATATATTTAAGATCATGAAATTTACATCCATAACCAAGTTGAGCCATTTTCTTTTGAGAATTACTTTTAGCTATAAGTCTTGAAGATCTCATCTTGATATTCTATGCTTGAGTACTTACTCAATACAACACTAGAGGGCATCATGAAAAAAAAATCCAATTCAAACAACATTTTGCTACTACTTCTAGGCGTATGACCAAAAAAACTATGATTTTTAGTATATTGGAGAACTTTTCTGGTCCACTTTACCATGCTTGCGTATTGGTTAGTAATGGCCTTTGACCTTCAATTCTTGAGGGTGGAAAGGGGTTTAGGAGGTTGCAAGTCTCTCAATAATTGATGAGCAAAAGGACTTGGAAAACATATGGGCATTGTGGGTGGGATGAGTATGTAGCCTTGGCACCAAAAACCTTAAAACTATATTTTGAAAGATCAATTTTCCAGTGACCATAGGAGTTGCTCTTAGAGCATGTCCAACAATCAATTTGAATGACATTTTAGATTTTTTTGGAGCAAAGTTGAATATTATGTCCACCCACACCAATGCCCAAATGTGTACCAATAATTTGATTGTCCACCGGTTTTTTGCAGACTTGCAAGGAACTTGCAGCCTCTAACAAACCCCTTTACCGCCTTCAAGAATTGAGGATCAAAGGATCGAATTATATTGTTTCACGATACGGTTTTATTTATTGGATCATAATCCAAGTGGTTATAGGAATGTGTCGATTCACAGTTAGCAAGTCACATGTGGTTATTAGGTTCATAAACAAATGCATCCACATGATAAGCCCCTACAGAGTACTATTAGACTTTGACCCATTATAATTTTGATACCAACATAACTCTATTTCCATATTGGAAGGCCAATCCCAAAGGTCAATTGGTTGTCAATACTCAATCCACCTATTGCCAATTTTGCAGTGCATCCTATAAACCCTCCCCAAATATCAAGTCTTGGTGGTATCCCTCTTTTCTTCACTCCTTCAACTACTGCTTGAGATACAACTGATATTGCACAATCATATCTCAATTTCAACGAGTGATCATTCTCCATGGCTCTAGATAGTCTAACTTATATTTGTCATACAACATATCATACTTGATTCTAGTGAACCTATCCTTGGACAATATGGGATTACCATTGCACTCAGAGCATCTCCACCCTTGCGCGTCAAAGGGTCTTGGCAAGCCCTTTGACGCGGCCTGGCAGAAAAATCTGCCCCACCCCTCTTGCCCGGGCTCTTCAAACTTGCCAGGGCTCTTCAAACTTTCGACTCCACTCACTATCCTCCCGGGTGAGCGTTGCTCTTGCTGCGCCCAAATTCCGGGACCTCATCCACTTGCGATCTTTGAATCGTGCCACTTTTGGGTTGAAGCCACTTTACAAGGAATATTCCTGACGGTTTTTCGGGTTGAAGAGCCGGTATGCAAGGTAAGGGTGGGGGAGTGCCACCCTAAAAAAATTTAGTGCATGCTTGGAGCCCTTCAAAGCACATTTCGAGAGTCTGCCTTTTTGCGCAAGGGTGGAGATGCTCTCACATATTGGATGAAATATTCATTTGGACCTCTTAGCCACTTCATTAAAGTTGATTATGAGCCTAAAGGTAGAAGTACAACTAGGAGTATATGAATAATATGCCTAATATATTTACAAAGCTAGAATAAATAATACTTCTATTTAAGACAAACACCACCTCAAATACAATACACTCACATGATATGATAGACATGGCCAACTACCTACAAATCATGCAGAAAGTTACATCTATGGGTACTCAATAGCACGGTCTTCACAAAGATAACATAACAATAAGTTAAGGCGGGAGTACCTTCTCTAATAAGGCAAGGCAAGGAGTTCTTCTCAAACTTGGTGAGAGGGGTACACCATGTCTCAAAGGTACCGCTAAGCACAAGACTTGCATGTGATTGGGGCATGGTGCACATACCAAAGTCATATGGCTGAGAGTTGCGCCCATACCCAATTTCCTCTACTTTTACTGCAGTAGAAGCACCTAAAGGAGAATTTGGTGTGTTTTTAGTCAGTAATTTTATCTTGGGTACCATGGATTGTGCTACCTTACCTTGGAGAAAAATGTAGGCATATGATTGTGCTCACATTATGCATTCCAACATTATTACACCCAAAGACCACCAACAAGGATCATGGGTCGTTGCCATTGGTTTTTGTCACTACAAAGTAGATTTTGGGTATTCAAATTTATTTGTACATTACTTATGATATTTAGTGTCATTAAAATTATTTGAAAAATACAATGCTATAACTTTCTCGTAACAACGCAAATTCTCACTAAGTAAAGTCATTTGTGTCGCATAATGTCCATATAATTTATCTAGTCTTTGTTGGTAGAAAATTGAAACCTCTAAATAATTATGAGTAGGAAATGAAATAAATTTTAGGTTGCTTGAAAACATGAAGGTATGCCTATATATAGACACATAATCCACAAGAATGGGCTTGGAGGGTCCGCTCACATGAGCCTACTCATGTTCTTGTGTCACTCACCATTGACCAAAGACATAGTTGAAACCCTCCACAATCTTGAATCACTTAACTAGCTTATATCTAGAATTTAATGATTTTGGCATTAGCACCGCTAAGATCTACATTAAGTGTCCTTACTCAAGAACTCATGCCAAAATTAGGGGAGGAATGGCTTTTATAAACTAAGTGGAAAAATAAAACCATCATCAATCTAATTTTCTCCCACATCAACTACAATCACACAAATGAAGAAATTTGTTATGGCTTTTCCCATGTCATTATTGCCAATAAATTGTACATATTACATGTATCTGTTTTGAGGTCTAAGTTATGGTTGTTTTAAAAATCTATTTATACCACTTACCCCTTGGGTGGACTTAGGGCTGACATCTACACATATATAGTGAGATTCTCCTATAAAGTGGTTATGGACAAGTCCTTGCTATTTGATACCATTTATGATACCCATTCGAAATGAATGGTACCTAGAACAATTTGGAACTTTCCTAGATTATAGCTACACCAAAGATATTTAGTGTGGGTCAATAATTGTTAGAAGGGGTGCCATTGATAAATAGAAGATTGAAATAATGAACAAATTCATATTTGAATAAAATCACTTAAGATGTGTTTTCATTGGTTAAAACTAAGAGACTTTTATAAATGGGGTGGAGAAAGCCACGGTCCCAAATGATTGAAGTTACGAACCTTATCATTTTCTTAAACTTGTAAAAATTGTAACAAACAACATAAATAAATGTTTAAACACTTCGAAGATCAAATACAACTATTGATGGTATGTATTCGAAAGCCATTATGTAGAGGCAATGTGGAACTTCATTACCTACAAGTTGGAAAAAATATTTAGATTGAAAATGAACTCATTGGCCACCTCTAAAACGACTCCCCAAAAGAGACACCTTCCTACTAATTTTAAACCATTTAAGGTCTGGCCACACCAAGTGGTATCTTACCACTTTTCTTGATATCAAGTGACACATCATATGCCATTATCATAAGATTTGAGGGTGGTAACTCCAACATATAGTGTGGACGAGTTGTATGTATGTTTGTTGTTTTTAAGCATTAATATGCTACCATTCATTAACTTACCACTTGGTGTGGCCATACTCTTCTAAAGGCTTGTGATTCATTTTTGTTGTTGGTGGTGGTGGATGAAATGGATTTTCAATCCAGAGTAACTAAAGTACAACCAGAGCAAATGATTTGAACTTATTGGGTTGAATCAAACGTCACGAATAAATGAATGAACAACCATTCTAGATGAATGTCGACACAATCATCCAACTCGCCGCCGGACGTTGAAGCCTTCTTGAAGGAAGGAATTCTTTAGGATGGCATCCACATCTTCTTCGGAGATCCTTTTGCAACCTCACTGCTGAAAAGATGGATCGATGCACATTCAATTGAGAGTTATGACGTTTTCAAACAGATGACCAATATCAGGTCGTAGATTAGTATTGCTAATTTAATTTGTTACTCTAAAATTATGTCGTTGAGCTGCTGACGAGTGTGTGAGTTTGACGGGAATGTCAATCTGGAGGAACTTCAATGAAGTGGATTCAAGCATGGTGTGGATGTTCTCATAGAAGATGGCGGATTTTCAATATCATGAGGTTTCTTGCTTTGCATCTCAGAATATATGTTTGAGGTGAATATTGAGATGAATCTGGAGTAACTCCAATTGAGTGGATTCAAGCATGGCGTGGATGCTTAGACAGGAGATGCAATGATTAAGGTTTATTGATCGGCTGACATTATGAAATCAAAATCATGTTCTACAATTCAGTGTTTAGTGCATGTTTGGATCAAATGATAGAAATTAGTGTACAGCGGAACATTATAGGAAGCTCAAAGTAATTCATCTTGATGTTTTCGTCATCCTGTGGTTGTAATACCTGAGAGACTGTTGAGAACCTTGATGGTTGGAATGTAGCCTAAGTGTAGATAGCACGATTGGCATCCAGTGCACTTGAGCTTGGGATCCACAACACTATTTCATCAAGCTTTTGTTAACTTAGCACTCCTGACATTACTCTCCTATGAAACAAATAATAGAAGAACATGCACTGAATGTCTCGTATCCTAGTCAATTCTCGTATTCTTGAAGCTGATTGTCCACTGAAATATTCTATTCTAGTTTGTTTCCCCTTCGATCAGTTCTAAAAGAAATTTTGGAAACAGAACTATTACACCAGAACCTAGGATGAGCCCGTGATAGTAGATTTCTATGCAGCGATTGTAACGCAGAAAATTTGTTATGTAGAAGGATCAACTTCAACATAGCCAAGCGAAATGGTTTAGGATGACAAAGATTTCCATTAATCAAGGTGCTTCTTCCTTCCATACAGAAGCATTGCCGTTGCAACGTCCTGGTTTATTATTTGCTTCAAACTACAAAACGAAAGAGTAGATATTCGATGTTATGAAGGGTATTTCTAGCACGGCCAGATTTCGGACTCTTTCTTAGAGCTTTCATGTATTGAAAGATGCACAAATTGTCAACACTTCCCTCTCGCCTTGCTTCCGATACGCAAAGATATAGCGAATCCTGATCCAATCTATAGGAATTTTGAGCTCCATACAATCACCAGCTCAGTCCACCAGCACTGCACACAAGCAATCATCAACAATAGGGCAAAACACAAGAATAATAACCTTCGTACCTAAACGCATCCAGAAACAATAAATGATAAAGTAAATGATCTCTAAGGAACTTGACATGAGTCCCAGACCACTGTTTCCATCATCTAGGACATTCTTTTCCATTATATTCTTGAACTCTTGCAAGCAAATATTGCTTATGCCTGTATTTCCTCTTTCCTGACAGGCCTTGGCAAGTAGTGAATATTCACCCCATCTCTTGGTCTTTTATTGAACAAATTGTAGTGAAGATCTAGTCCTATTAGGCGTGCATGTAACTCTTTTCATGGTTAACTTAACTTGAAGTTTGGGTCTATAGTGTGATTCACCGTATTTTCTCCAAGGCGGATTGTAAAGTCAACAAAGGTAAATAAAATGGCCACAACCTTACCTGAAGGCTGGGGCGAACCAACCCATATATCCGTACCTTACCGGGGAGGGCGAACGGCTGGGGATTTGTGGCACTAACTTAAAATCAACCATCCTACATATTGTGGATGAAGTGGCTCCAATACAAAAAGACCCCCTATGAGGTTGAGGGCCGATTCATTCGAATGTGACATCACTAGACATCCGGTAAGGTACCAATGTATGGGTCGGTTCGCCCTAGCCCTTACCTGAAGGTGCGAGGAACCTTCTAAGAATGTTGGAGGAAGATGCAGGCACGCTTGAGGATCAACTTGGATGTATGAAAGGCATTCTACAATTCTTCGATCGGTATGCCTTCCCCAGTCGTCGCTATAGCCTAACTAAGCCTGCCATCGATATCACTACAAATGGTATGTGGGTGCAAGAAACTTTCATCAACCTAGTACACTAATAGCACTTGCTCAAATGAGGACTTAGATACATCTTTGTCATTCTATCTAGATTTCAAGTCTTAGATACATCAATGAACATGTAACTTGAACAAAGTGAGATTTAGATGGAATAACAAAGATGTAGATACGTCAATGTCATTCTAACTTGTGCAAAGTGCATTTATTCGCTTGTTACATTGTATCTATTCATCTTTGTCATTCTATCTGGTATTTATTAACTTGATACAATCTTTGTCATCCTGTCTAGATCTCACTTTGTTCAAGTTGTAACAAGTCTTAGATACATCAATGTCATTCTAAGTGAGATCTCACTTTGTTCAAGTTGTTAGGAACACTTTTTTCACCCGTTTTCCCATGCATTCCTATTTTCGGATGAGGCCACTCCTACAGATGCTCCTTGTTTGGTATCACTACGTGAAATGTGAGAGATAGATCGGAAGTTCTAGGACCTGAGAAGTAAAATCGTAGATTATACATGTGTTTTCCAGGACAGTCGACGACCCCTGTAACCTATCAATTACGAATGACCTGCAATGCATGTGATCTTCCTGCTTACGATAAGGTAAGATTTATACCACTCTGACTCGTGGTTTTCTTGGATAGCGGAGATCTTCTATTATGATCAGACTGAAGTAGTCCTTCCTCGATGATGTACTATTGGATATAGTAAGTAGTATCCACAATATTGAGCTCATTTTGAAATGATAGCATCCAGAACTTCTTGGCCGCTCCATCATACTGTGCATTCTCATGTCTTTGGTGATAGCATCATTTTCAACCTAATATGCTGATACTTAACTAATTGTGCTTGCAATTATCGTTCTTAATCCTATGTGGAATTTTTGTGAACATCAGAGCTGCACAAATAAGGATATCGGCGCTAGAAGTGCACCTCCATTCCAATCCAGCACAAATTCTTCCAATGAGACCAGTACTTCACGTGCTTCACATTGGTTGAATGATGCCTCTTATGGTGCCTCCGAGTATGTTGAATAGCCATAATGATGCTTTTTAAAACTCCGTAGCTACGGTCAAGCAATTGTAAATCCTGAGTCTTCAAACAACTGTGGTGAGTCTCGAATCCCGTGAAGAAATACACTTTCCTTAGAATGAGTGTCAATCATTGTGTGTTTTGTTTCAATTCAGAGCAAACAAATTCAAGTCTTACAACCGATGAAGGAAGTTGACGCCAACAAGGAACATGCGATAGTAGTGGTTATAACGACAGAATCACTGGGCAGAAATGGCCTCCTACATGAGCCGTGTGGGCAACCGGTCAAGGAGGTTCAAAAATTTAGCTCAGTGTCCATCGTGATCAGAGCACATTCATTCAGAAGGAAATGTGCAACATGAGCTTCAGAACTGGCAATTCTGCTCCTATCAACCTTCAAGGTTTGCACTATTCTAATTTCCACATAGTAATGATTATAGAAGTCATTGACAACTACATAATGAAAGTGATTTGATTGCTTATTGTTTTGATTTGTACTATTTCTACATGTTGTTATTAAAAAGATTGAAAATTAATAAGAGTTTATGAAACTATCAATTTGAAAAATTAGGTGTCCAAAGACATGTTGAAATTTGACCAACCTGTGAAAAAACTGGTGATGTAAAAATTGGGCCATCACATGAAAGGCAGGACCCTTGCCAAAAATCAACACTGGCTTTTGTGCCCTTTGCCTCAAGGTTATTGGCCATCTTTTAATGTCCTGGACAGCTGGACTCTCAATATTAAACCTTGCTAGATTCTAAATTTGGAATCTAAACCTTCAGTAAATAAATGGAGGTTCCCTTGACCAAGGCAACAGTATGTTCCGAACTCTTTATGGTTAAGTAGAGCATCCTACATGAGGTCTGTAGCTTCGAATTATCCCGCCCTTCTAATAGTTCGAAAACACACTGAGGCTAAGATTTTCAAACCACAAGAGACACAAAAAGTAGTGAACGGGTTACGTGTATGAATGTGCACACTCTGTGTCAATGGCAATTATCTGTCAAAAGTACTGCTGCTCAACCTGGAATTTTGTGGTATGCTATGAAAGGTTAGGCATGGCATGGAGGAGAAACACATCCTACTAACATTCAAAGACAAAACATGGGTTATTTACAAACATCATGCTTCACATAGAAATCCAATCACTGAAAAATGCTGCAAACAGCAGAGATACAAATTCTTGAACTTGGCAAGATCAACCACCGAAGGTTTAAAGAAACCTGAGAGGATCATCATGAGTGTGTACAAAGTGAAGTGGAAGTGATACACATAAAAGTGTCATTAAAGATGAAGTACACATGAATAGCACCCAGAGTGGGAAAAAAAAAGAAAAAAGGAAAAAAGAAAAAAGAAAAAAGAAAAAATCTGTAATGCTCGACAGACACTCAGACTCATTGTCAAAGCTCAGGTAAGCATGGTTTCTAACTTTCTTCTAAATTAACCTAGATCATATGTTTCTCATATACACAAAGGCACCACTGAGGAAACCAAGACAAGAGTCCAGATTGCTCTACTGACAGCAACAACTTCCGGTCAAGAATGTAAAAGAAGGGGGAGCATTCGGGATCATTCTTGATGCTTGTCCCTCCACCTTTGATGATCACCATTTGTTATGTTATGGTGGTGGGGGTGTCTCATGTCGTTGCAGAAGAAACTTTCCTGACTTATGGTAGTATACCTTCAGTCCTTCTTTGGGGTCTTGTTGATGAGCGACTTGTGGATGTGGGGGATGACACCTCCGCCTGCGATCGTTCCTTTGATCAGAGTGTCAAGCTCCTCGTCCCCCCGAATGGCGAGCTGTAGATGGCGGGGCGTGATTCGCTTCACCTTCAGATCCTTACTCGCGTTCCCTGCCAACTCCAAGACCTCGGCAGTCAAGTACTCCAAGATGGCCGCCGAGTACACAGCGGCCGTTGCACCCACTCTTCCATTAGCTGCTACTCTTGATTTCAGCAGCCGGTGAATTCGTCCGACAGGGAACTGCCCACAAAACAACGGAGATTGTTGAAGTCACCATTTTCTTTTTAACAGAACATCACTTCGACAGCTATGGCACCGTGGCCACAAAAAACAACAAAGTTGATAAGTCATTCTCTTACTTAAACAAACCGCCACTTCAGCAGCTATGACACCGAGAGCATTGCAAGCTGGATGATGGATTAAACAAAATGCAAACAACAGATGTTTTCAATCGAGAGATGTTTCCTTCAAAAATGCTGCCATCTCTTCCATTTCAAGTAGTAGGTATAAGCTTCGATCACCATGCCCTATTTAAAGGGACAAGAACCGGTAATTGTAATGAGTGCCACATGCATACAGTAGTTCTTGCTTCCAGAAGCCGTTCGAGTGTTCCTTAGATCTCCTTCTCTTACATCAAATGGTTCAAGTGCTGCTATATTCTTGTAGCGCTTCCTTCTTCGAGAGATTCTTACATTGCGGCCAGTCATTACATTTGGTAGATTGGTTGACAGACAAGAAAAACAGTCCCACACTGCATTAGTGCAGTGCCGCTATAGCTACCTGTTCCGGCATTAGTTGAGGTTTGAATCCTGGGGAGTTTGATGCTTGCTTGTCTTCAAAGCTGACCACATTCTTTTAGTTACATTTCACATGCCTTCTTATTATGAAATTGCTTCAGCTCAAATCTTCGCAACTGGTACTCCCATGCCCCTGATGAGAGAAGGAAGGAGAGAGAGTTGCATTAATGTGTCTTCCAGGATTGTGCTGGAGCTGAAGATGGAAAGCAAAGGATATATTAATCCGCTGCCCATTGAGATGGGGTAACCGAAAGTTATTTAGTTGTTACAGTCTTGAGCTTACAACTTGACATTATGCTTCATTAAGTCTGTTACTCTGAAAAACCAGAGAGTAATCTCTTCTTATGATCCCCGATGCTATGCCAGTCGACATTTAGGAAGAAAACATTTCTTAGGAGGGAGAGAGAGGAAGAGAGAGGGCAAGAGTGGGAGAGAATGCTTCGTAGCTGCAACTTTTAAGCTCCAAATAGCAGAATTGAACGCAAGAGAGAATATGATATGATGATATTAAGGTAGGTTGGAAAGGAACAAACCTGGAGGCCAGCGCGGGATGATCGAGAGGTGGGCTTCTTCTTGTCCTTCTTGTCATCCACTGCGGCAGCGGCGGCGGCGGCGGCAGCAGCGCCTTTACCCATGAGCAGCCCTTTGGCGCCCTTGCCCGACTGGTTACCTCCCACCACCATTGTGCCTCGCTTTGCTCTCTCTTTCCTTCTTCACAAAGCTACAGAATAAAAACTCTGACACTCCGAAATGTGTTGGGGCGACGGGTATAAGGGTGGGATCGTTCCGCAAGTTGTCGTTCTCGGAAAATAAAATGGTGCATGAGAAAAGAAGCCCGGAGCTCAATCTCAGCTTTTGAGAGTCACCTCAGGATAAGGCCACGAAGAACGAGAAGAAAGTCCACCCAAATGCTTGCGGGTCTAAGAGCAAACAGATTGACATGCATACATACATACATACAAGAGCACCGAAAGTTGGGCAGGAAAACCCTCTCTCTCTTATGTATTAAGCCAAGAACCGAAGCAAGGGGACAAGCACTCACACACCCGCAAGAAAGAAATGCTCCGAAAATCGTCACACACAAAATCCTTCACGTCTGTTGCTCCGCACTCGGCCACCGGTTGGAGAAATTTGGAAGAGGAACAAAGGACAGAAGTAGCACCGAGAACTCCAGATGGCTGCAAGAAACTAAGTTACAGACTCACTCCACAATCAGAAAACTCCCGCCACACTCAAACACTCTCCGTCTGTCTTCAAAAAACGATCCCCAAACCGGGACGGGATGCCCGCGACCTTCGACTCGTCGCTGCTGGCCAGCGAGGAGGAACGAAAGAACCAACGAACCAACGAACGAGCGGCTTGAACTGAACCGAAGCGACGAAAACAGAACAGCGGGCCACAGAGAGAGAGAGAGAGAGAGAGAGAGAGAGAGAGAGAGAGAGAGAGAGAGAGAGAGCGCAATCGTGCGGCAGGCTAAACAAAGCAATGAGCACGCAAGTGACTCGCACACAACAGAGTGAGACTGCGAGTGAGTGAGTGAAGGAGTCGTCCCGCCCAAACCCCAGACAGACGACGAAGAGTGACGAGAGGTGACGGAAGCAGCGAAAACCAGAAGGAGAAGCAAATGATGGGTTGAGTGGAGGCCTGCAAAAGCGAGAGCGGGGGCGCGGGGGCGCGGGGTCGCAGGCGTGCGTGGGCGGGAAAGGGCCAGCGACGGCGGGAAAAACGCAGGGAGCGGGAATATTGATTCTACTCGACTGGCGATGGCGGGCTCCTAATCAAACCGAACCAAACCGAACCAAACGGAAAGGAAAGGCAGGGCCCGCGGAAGGAGGGGTGAAGAGAAGAGAAGAAAAGAGAAGGGAAAGGGAGTTGACTCCAAGTGATGGTCTGGCTTGAGGTTTACATATGTAACTACACTAAATGTTAGAGTTATTTGTATCGTAAAGTGGATGAAACCATGAGTTTAGTCCCAAACCGTGAACTTAGGAGAATTACACAATGTCACCCATGTTTTCTTAACGCTTACATTATCATCCATAAGGAGTGGTGTCAGGCTATTAAAAATCGGTTTTCTAGCTTGTCCTACTAGGATAGGTGGGCCAAGCTAGCCTTGTATAGGCCAATCTAGGGCTAGGACAACGGGTCCCATGCGTATGCCTTTTTTTAGGTTTTAAAATTCTCTCAAAGTTTGAGAGGTGGAAAGAGGAGGTCCCAAAGTTTGCACCTAACTTTCAAAATAGGTTCCAAAACACAATGAGCTAGCGAGCTTTTAATAGAAAATTTTCTCAAAGAAGGATCGAACCCACAATTTCCTCCCTCTTTGAGAAACTTTACGGATAACTCTATTGTATTTAGTGTCATATGGTAGTTTATGTCATTGTGGTAATTGTCGTAATGGCATGTCTTACAATTAAGTTTACAAGTATTGTCATTCCAACTTTACATTGTACAAGTATGATATATTATGCGTCCTAGCAATTTATGTAATAAATTATTGTTATGGGTGGTTGAAATTTGGATGAAAAATCACTTAAAAAGTGGCAATAATCGTAACGTTGTAAATCTATAATGTCCAAAATTTTCTAAAAAGAATGAGAGATGTACATAGTGGCCTTGCCTATTGAGGGGCCCCATTGTACACTGATACCCACCTTCATACCCAACCAATACCTCATACAAAACCCTCCAGCAACGATTTAAGCCACCCAAACTATACTAACCGAGCTTCATCAATTTTACAACTTATATTAGAATATCTTTTATATAGAATTCAATGACGGATTGCACAATAACACTACACTGAATATGCTATTTAGTGTCATATGGTATTTTATGTCACTATGGTAACTTTCCAAATGACACTTCCTATGAAGAAGTGAACAAATAGTGTCAGGGATGATGGATGAGTTCATCCATTGGGGTGCAAGCATAGTAAAGTGGACCAAAAAAATGCTCCGGTATATGACAGCCATGATTTTCTTGGTCAAACGCTTATAAGTAGTAGCAAAATGTTGTTTAAAATAGATTATTTTTCATGATGACCTCTATTGTTAAGTTAGGTACTCAAATATAGAATATCAATATGAGATCTTCAAAACCTATCATCAAAAGTGACGCGTAAAAGCAACTGACTAAATATAGTTTTGAACGTAAATTTCATGACCTTAAATATTTTGAACTTGGAATTTCTTTTCATATTCCTTGAATTCATTATAAACTTGAGGTCATCGTAATTTTTTTTTCAAAAATTCATCAATTTACACTAGAAGAAATCGTGTCCATTTCAACCCTTGGCCATCGCGACTCGCACCAAGAAAATGCATAAACAATTCAATTGGTAGGCAACCGGAAGGTACCCGTGGTGTACCCATGGAAGGTGCCCCCCGATTCCCAACCGAATTGATTTGTTTATGCATTTTCTTAGTGGAAGGTGCCACCCGATTCCCAACTGAATTGATTTGTTTATGCATTTTCTTGGTTTAGTCTTGATGGCCTAGTCGCAAGGAGGGTCGAAATGGACAAGATTTCTTCTAGTGTTAATGTAATGTAATTGTATTTTAAACAAGTTTTTGACAATTATCTTTTCAATGACACCCACTTGCACCACCACTTGCACCGTCTTCTAAAATACATATACGTTGTTTGAAATTGTTTTTTGTGAACATAAATTGCTTGGCTTTGTAGATTCATATGTTTTCTAAATGTTTATGAATTTTTATTTCATAAAATTCAAAGTTAGTATATTGTTTTGGATCACTTTCACTTAAACTTGAGCAAGGATCAAGAGCTGTCCACTTTACCGTGCTTGCACCCATTGGCTAAAACCCTACCTTCTCTTGTCAGCAACTTGTGATGAAATATTGTCATGGAAGATTGAGATTTGGATGAAAAATCACTTGGTAAGTGACAGTAAATTGCAACATTGTGAAATTGTAATCCTCAGAAAAATCTTACAAGGAATGACAAATAATATTGGGTTAACATTTAGTGTTGGTGACACTACACCATGGTTTACAATTAGTATTGGGCAAGACAATTAGAATGGGTGACACTAAATGTCATATTTAGTGTAGTTTAGAGCCATGCACTTAAACTCCAACATCTCTGAAACCAGCTGCTGTGACCATGGTGAACAGGAATGCACTGTCGTTGGGAGAGATAAATGTCAGAGACAAATCTAAGGTTTTTGCAGCCAGGGACTGATTATTGCATAAAAACTGAAGGGGATTAAAAGAGTGAGGGTGCCTGGCACTCCAGGAATTAATTAGGAGAATCATCAACTCCATCAAGTGATCAGTGGCGAAGGACGAGGAATTTGCTGCATCAACCACGGGATGTGGGATGATCGACTATGCAAATCCTATAGTGAAAATCCTGATTGGGAAACATCAAGTGGCCACATTAGCCTCACCCCATCAACCAACACAATAAGTCAGACTCTAGATCATAACGTATGCAGGTGTTATTTGGTTACTTTTCTTAATTGGACACCTCTGTTTGATTGGTGTGTGGGTAGCTGAGGATCAAAGAACAGACACCAGAAAGACACAATGTGTTTGAAAGAGATTGAGCCATGTTTTCAGATTTCGTTGGCTACTCCACACTCTACAGTGAACACAATTGGGAGGAGGTCCTATGTGTTTAGTGAAGGAATCAGCCAACATGCATTTCCAATTGCCATAACTAAAGCAAGAGAGGTCTGGTTTTTGATCCATTATTCGTTGATGCTTCACTGTAGATTTGTGAATGCATCACAAGTTTCATTGTGTAAATCTAACCGATAAAGTGGAGAACATGAAAAGCAAACCAAGTAATGCCCACACGCCTTATAACAGTCCGAGCACTGTGATATAATGAATAGGCAACAAGCATTATATACATGAGAGTTTGGATCCCAAATCGACCAGAACAACTTTGAGCGTTCCAAATTCCCTCAATATACACAAAATTGCAGTTGGAGGCATGAGTCACCATAAATGTTGTTGGACAACCACCCTCAGCTCACTGAAAATCTGGGAAAAAACCACAACAACTAGACTTGAACATAACCATTGCAGCTTGGATCTTGAGGTGAAATGAGGCCAGAACCATCCTTAAACTTTTAGTAGGCACCAATATTCTCCAATCACCAGCTGTTAATGTGGGCCCTGCAAGCATTTAATCCTCATGCCTTCCAGCCATCATCACTACACCAAATATTTTGTATTCAGTGTCATATCTCACCCTCCACGGAAAAACTAAACTGGTTAAAAATAGCCATGCGTCCAAAAGGGTGTCAAGAATGCAGTAAAACAATAAAACTCGATTTCTAGCAAAGGAAATAGTAAACTAGCTAAACATAGTCACACGTCCAAAAGGGTGTCAAGAATGTAGCAAACAATAAAACTCGATTTTTAGCAAAGGCAACCCAGCTTCTATTTTTAACCAGTTTGGTTTTTCCGTGGAGGGTGAGATATGGTATATTATGTCACCACTATTAGGATTAGGGTAGTTATCAACACCTGTGCGTTGATATGTACACTAAGCAAGGAGAGGAGTACCGAGTGCTATATCAATGCATAGTTGTTGATTTAAGAGGGTGTTGATACCAATCAACACATTTTTGATGAATTCACGGGGGGGTCACTCCATTGTCAAGTTGAACACCACGTGCGGCCAAAAAAATCTACTTTTGGTAAGAACTTGCATCACCAAAATGGGTCAAAATTTTATCAATTTTTTTTCATGGGTAGATATACACGGTATCTATTACATAGTAAAAAATGGTAACCAAATTTGATGATCTATTTTTTTAAATAAAACATACCGTTTCTAACTAGAATGACGCAGAATTGAACTAAAATAATTACTACAAAAAATGACAATGACTAAAAATTTCAAAAAAATATACAAAAGATATTATCAATGGTTATGTATATGTAGAAAAAATATCATAATTTTTAAATTTATCTATTCCATGTAATATAGGGGTAGCAAACTTTGGCCGCACGTGGTGTTCAACTTGACATGGAGTGAACCCCCCGTGGATGAATTTAGAAAAGACGAGTTGGTGGGCCCCTTTGCCTTTGTTGGCCTCGTAGTGGGCTATTATGGGAAGTGCTTCCTCTATCTTTTTTCTTTTTTCTTTTTCTTCTCGGATGAAATGACCTAGGAATGTTTTACTGCTCCATATTTGTGTAGTTTCCACTACATGGAATTTTTACCACAAAATACCAAAGCCTCAAATTTCTACAATAATAATTGTCCGAATATTGCAGAGCTGGGGCAATCGTAGTCGGAGCCGCAATGGGAGTTCGAGTGATTGGAATCAGAGCCATAATTGGAACAAGAGTCATTGTGGTGGTAGCCGTCATGGGAGTGGGCATGGAGATGGGGGGACCTGCGGATGGTGCACAAGAGCAAGGTCACCAAATAATGTAGCAGTAGTAGCAACATGCATCATCCTCATCTCTATTTTCAACTACAACCTACCCCCAAAGATGCAGGGACTAGATCTGCAATCTTCAAAATCTTGCACCAGGTCCTCTACTTAGACTCTCCTCTCCTCTCAAACCTAGCCAAGTCAATTCCAAAATGTGAGCTTAGCTAGCTTCCAGTTTCCTTCCCACACATCACCTTGGAGAGGACCTACTAGCATGAAATGTTATGCTCAATGAGTTGCTACAAAGTGTAACCTACACATATTAAGCACGCTTCCAGTTTCCTTCCCGCACATTATCTCATAGAGGACCTGCTAGTAGGAAATGTAATCTACGATGAGTTGCTACCAAGTGCAACCTACATGTATTAAGCTCACTTCTAGTTTCCTTCATGCACATCACCTTGGAGAGGACATGCTAATAGGAAATGTAATGCTCAATAAATTGTTACAAAGTGTAACCCACACGGAGCCAATCAATACATCCTAGAAGCCAATCAATACCTCTCAAAAGCCAATTGATACTTGCCTAGTAGAGGGGGACCAGTAGAAGCCATTGATGTCGACCAAAAGCCGTGAAAATGAGCAAAGATGACAATGGAAAGATTTGAAATTAGTCTAGAGCTCCGGAAAAAGTAAGGAGCAAACTGGATGGATCCAAGAGATCCAAATGTGGTCAAATGCTTGGACAAAACTTAGGGGGATCCAATGCCATTTTAGCAAATGACCCTTCACATGTAACGAGTTCAACCATTCCACACCTTTTATAGATGCCCGCCTAGTCAAACTAGGCACTTATTTCTCATATAGCAACTACAGACAGTCTGCCTAGTCACTTTATTTCTCAAATGGCAATTGTAGACAGTCTGCCTAGTCATTATTTCTCACAAGGTCAACTCCCGACAGTCGACTAGGCAGGCGTTTTGCCTAGTCAAAAACTTTAACTAGTCAAACTACCAATTGTGTGTTTTATTAATTAACTAGTCTACTCACAATAGAAGAACACTAAATATCATATTTAGTGTACTGGTACATGTACAAATCAATATTCATATTATGAACATGTATTGTCTACTAGCCTAGATAGGCACTTTGCCTAGGCGTTGACTAGGCAAACTAGGCACTTATTTCTCAGATAGCAACTGTAGACAGTCTGCCTAGTCATTTATTTCTCACAAGATCAACTATTGACAGTCGACTAGGCAAGCGTTTTGCCTAGTCAAAAACTACAAGTTGTTAGTGCCTATAAAAGGCCTGAACCATTCACAACAAGGGGGCATAGGAAATATAAGAAGAAATTAAAGGCACATTAAGTCACCCCGAGGGTAAACTGCAATAGATAGGGAGAAAAAGAAGACCTTGCAAAGTCACTAGCATGGGACAAAGATAAGACTTTAAGTATTGAAGCTTTTTTTTTAGCTACAATGAAAGGGAGCACATTAAAAGTTTTGTATCCATTTTTTCCATTGGTGAGCCTTTTAGCTTAGATTTTGGTTAGAAAAAAATCCCATGGAAACACTCAAGGAAGACTTAAAAGGTGATTCTTTATATCATCTAGGTTTCTCATATAAGTTTTATTAGGATGATTTCAAGTTTTACCATAGGTTATTTAGGATTTTGGTTGAAATTTCATGTACTCTTTCCATAAGAGGAGGTTGGAAGTCTCTCTATTACAATACATGCATTTGTGATAATCTTTCAATATCACACAATTTACCCCAACCATAGTTTGGCAGTAAGTTCGTTTGACTTGGACCTTGTATGGTGCACAAGCATAGGCACATCCATGGTCAATAGTCTTGCAATAAACATCCCATTTTTATCTCTTTTCCAAAGCCAAGGGCACATTGGTGTGGTCAACGGTCTCGTGTTAATTAACCTTTTTAATGTAACTTGAAAAGGTCGGGCCATCACCATCACTTAATTCTCAATTGAATTATGCAGTTAGACCATAGTCTTTGCTACCTCAACTCCAATTACGGATATTGGGCCTCCACCACATAGAACAATAAGCCAGACCACAATATTACATGTCAAAAGTCCATAGATTGGGTTCCTTCATCCATGCTTCCTTAGTGTCGATTACATTTTCCTGATTTTGATTTTTTACAAGTATATTGTGCACTGACAAACTTATCAATCATATTCATGGATGAACAGTTCAAGTCTATCGTCTAATAGACGATCCCTTACAATGAGAAGTCATCAGACCTAATTAAATTACTTACAGATCACAAATAAATCATAAACTACAAATATGAACGTACCAGTGCCCGGGAAGTTTTTGGGCATATAGAGTCGGTCAAGATGCTAGTGATTCTAAATCCAGCCGGATACACGTTGATATCTTCTGGTTTTGCTTTATTCATTTGAGGTATATTCTATAGATTCCTCTAAAATGATCGGTAATTCTGCTGAAGTCTCCAACTTCAACCGGTTATTTCTCAAACTCAACTGGTTCATCTGTAACTAACGGCTTGTTCTCCCCGGACATAGGAACGTACGCAATCTTAATCTTACTAACACTCCATGGGTACCCACAAACTTTCCTTTGGTCTTCTTTGTCCCCTTTCGAGGTGATCAATCTTTTTAGAAGCCCTTTCACCTGCCCCGAGTCGCCAAAGAGTGAAGGGGCAAAGAACCTTTGACATTCTGCTTCACGATGACTCAGACTCTATCCTGGCCTGATACCATCCATACTTAATCACTCCATTTCATCAAACTCCCCAGACAGAGACTTCCATATTATAACGACAGACCTTCACGAATTGCAAGGATGCTACTTAGGATGGAATTAGTCCCTCTCCCTGCAACAATCAAGTTCTCACAATCCACTTCCGTTTGGACTTCTCAATTAGTGTTCTCTGTTTCTTCACAATACTACTGTAGACCTCAATTCTTCCTCAAGGGTTTTCCCCTCCCGGCCTGTGATCAAGAACTCACATTTACAAACAAACCATAGGCTCTTTAGCGCCTTGTAGGCCTGTTAAATGAGGTGACGTACTCAAAATGTCTCAAATTTGGCAGCCTTAACTTCCAAGCGTAAGATTATGAGCTGTACTCAATCACGCACTTAGTTTTGTGAAGGCAGGTAATACGGTCTTATCGTGAAGTAATTGAACACCTCAAAGATCTTCTTGTCAATCCACCCCAAAAGAGACCATAGCCGTAATTGGAATTTCAACAGCATCACACTTACATTCGAATTGCATACATTCAAGGCCGAGGAAGCACTCCTTATCGGCCTGAGAGATCAGATCATGTATAAATTTAAATTTTCAAGTAGGGTGAAAAACTTGCAATCTAATTCCATCATCCAAAATGCAGCTCCACTGCTCACACACCCAACGCTTGACTGATAGCAGTGATCCACACAAGACAGAGACTTTGTTTGATTCTTTATTCAATATAACTAGCAACAATGCATAATCCTGCAGAGTTCTGGTATCACAAGAATCATATTTTTCCTCTCAACCAAACAACTCGAATCACAATCACAGTGAGAGTTCAGATGGAAAAGATAAGTCTGATCATCCAGTACAAACACCCTAAAAACCTTTCACTCACTCAAACTGTCAGTCAATGGCCTTGCGAGTTAGGAGTCACACCTCCATTGCTAGAGATAAAAAGTCTATTTGCTCAACAGGAAGCTGAAACAATATTTCAAAATTAAGAATTGTATCATAATTTCTGAAAAAAGTCGTAGAGTAGCTCACTAAGAGAGAGACTTCAGAAGAATACTAGCCTATATATCCTTCAATTGACATGTGCATATTTTAGCATTCACATCCCTTTCAATCAGACTATGGTCCTTCCAATCACTAATTCCTGAAATCTCAAGACAATAGCCTATTCAAACATACGTTACTTAGGGATTTTCTGGGCTAGCTACTATCCTATTCCCATTGATTCCCAAATTACGCTAGAGAAACAAAAATTTAGCACCACAAGGCCCTATGCAGTATGATGTACACTTTTCTTACACATTGCAATCTAGACGACAAAAACAACCCTGGTATAGGTTGTTAATAGAATGGAAAGCACCACACACAACTTACAATACACAATATCAACACATGTGGTTCTAGGAGGATTAGTGGAGTTGTTAACTACCTTAACCCTTAACTTCTTGAGAAGCCCGTTTTGGGCTAAGTATGAATGACTTTTGAAGGCCAATTCATCTAAAAGGAAGGTCCTAGGAAGGTCATAATGGGTATTGTTGTGTTCTCATGAAATTTTCTTGCCAATGGCGATGATCCCATTCCAATACAAAAAGATGGTTGTTCACAAGAAACTTTTAAAGTCAAGAATGAGCTAACGTTTTCCTTTGTTGATATATTTCTATATATAGTAACTTCATAGTATTTTGATTGAAAATTGTAAGTTTTCTAAGGACTCCTCAAAGTGTATATTTATGCTGAACATAAGCTTGAAAGTTTGGACTATTATGTTATTACATATATTTATCGCAATTTCTTGAAGTTTAATGATTCTAAATTGATTATAAACAAATCATGAAATTTACTAAAATATTGCTACCGTATTGATGCGAGCTGAAAATCATTTGCAACAACTTTTCTTTTAGGTACAATCAAAATTGAGCTCCAAAAAGCTTACTTTTTTAGATGATCTAATGAAACCACAATACGCTCCAGAAAGTTAAGGGTTAAAACCTAGTAGTGCACTATGCTAACTTCTCTAATGACACTTCTTACAAACAAGTTTACAAGTACTTGTCATGGATGATTGAAATTTGGATGAAATCCCTGTCAATAATTGAAACAAAGCTTGGCATATTCTGCATCCACACAGTTATGTACTAAGATATTGTCATGGATGATTGAATCTGGATGAAAAAAGACCTCGTAAATGACAGTGATTGCGACATTGTAAATCTTTAATGACCAATTTTTTACAACAATTGACAAATAATGTTAATTTTACTTTTAGTGTTGGTGACTCTACATGAGCGGTTTGCAATTAGTATTGAGCATGACAAATAGAATTGGCAAGAATACAATATTTAGTGTAGTCACCACAAATCCGAACCTACTTAAATCCTAGCAATATCTCACCTGAAGGAGCACATGCATGTGATTAGTGAAGGACCGAGCAATTGTCACATAAGGTAAGGTAGACAAACCTAATTCAAACATAGCAACAATATGGAAACCTATATTTGAGTGATATGTGGTTAAGTGTGTATCTAAGACCAGACACCAAAAATACTCTGGGGGGTGGATTTTTCATACCATGTATGAACTAATGTGAGTGTAAGAAGGTGTATTATTTGAGGCATTAGCGTACATAGTATACATAAGGGAGTGGTATAATTTTTTTTTCTAGTGTGTACATCCAAGAAGACTATAACACCATTTTAATTAAAATGAGACTTTTCAAAGTCTCATTTTGCCAATCACCTTAATAGCGTACATTAAGGTGAATAATTGCAGAGGATGTGAACGTGGTGGGGGAACACTTGTAGGGAACTTTTGGTACTTTATCATGTACCCACTATGTACCCCATTGGAACTTGGCTTATGGGAACAAAGTTCCCCTTGGATTTCGCCTTAAATTTCCTTTAAGGTGCCTCGAAACGTCACCTTAATTTTTTGTCTCAAAATGGCCAAATTGTCTCATTTTAATTAAAATGGTGTTCTATAGATTTTTTTGAAGTAAAGGCAGATGTGCAAAGGGGACCCTAAGGTTTAGATAAAATAATTGACAATAGATGTGTTAGTTTCGTCCACTTCATGTTTTCATCCATTGTTACAAGTCATATGGTCGTAGTCCTTAATGGCTAGCATGTATGTTCTTGTTAGGGCTTGCATTTGGGTTTTAGGTTTTTACAAACTAAAGGTCCTTGGAGCTCTCATGGGCTTCCTTTAGTTTTGCTTGTTGTATTGTCACGAAGTTATTGTGCTCTTGTGTTTGTTTGTTTCATACAATCGTTGAGTTACATGCTATGGATGAAAAAAACATTCAATGACTTTCTCATTGGAAAGTGAAACAAGATTTTATACATAACAAAGGCTTAATTAGTTCATTATTTATACTTTGTATTCGTATTGGAGGCATTTATCACATTAAATTGGAAAGCATGGTACAAATACATGAGTCCATTTTCTAGCATGCCATTAGTATGTATACGTCTGTTTTTCTCTATAAACTTCTCATATATAGGGGGTTTAATTTCATAGTGATCCACACACATCATTTAGGTTTCCAATGAAGAATCTCCACCCCAACCCCCTCCCCCCCCAAAAAAAAGACATGTGTATAAAATTAATTGAACTTTCATGATCAAAATATGCTTACCATTCTAGGCTCAATAGTCAACATAATCGGAGGAGGGGGACCTATATGACTACTTATGAGCATGGGAATGTTTGTTTAAATATGAATAAGATACTCATATGAGCTTTGAAGCAATGACTTTGGGCATGATTTGTATATGTTAACCATCTCGTACTAATTGCGTGTTTCATATCTTACTAGAAGTAGATGCAGAGAAAAAGATGTTTGAATTAGGCATGTCTACCTTAGAAGGGTCTTGAATGGTTACCTTTCTTGGCTAGCGCACTTCTCCTAGAGTCCTAGGATGTGAAACACCGGGTAGTACGAGATGATTAGCAAATCCAAATCATTCTTGTAGACACTAGAGTTATCCTTAAAGTCTTTAAATAACTTATGTATATGTAGGGAGTCTTTGACCCGCTTTTGGCATTTAATAATGTTCAAGGAGTGCTCAAATGGTGTCGAAATGTCGAAACCTCCAATTTTAGTGAAATGAAAGAAGGGGGGGGCATTTGACCTTGGCCATAAGATGGCTATATTATATGAACAGCTTATCAAACTTTTGAGAGCACCACTTGAGTTGGCTTCAAAAGTCTACCATGACATTTGTTTTTTATATCACCTTCTTTTGGCCAAAGTCAAACGTGTCCCCTTCATTTCACTAAAATTGGGGGTTCTGACACCACTTGAACACTCTTTGAACATTATAAAATGCTAGAATTGGGCCAAAACTCCTTATCAAACCATGAATTATTATGAGACTTTAAGGATAATTCTACTATCCTCAAAAGGTTTGGAGCTCATTAGAAAATCTTATACTTTATCAAAGTAAAGATTCTTGTGCTCATTAGTTGTGCCCCCCCTCCCAATCATGTTGACTATTGAGCCTAGAATGGCTATCATATTTGGAGCATGCAGTCCAATGTGTTTCCAACATGTGTTTTTTTGGTTGATGTTCTTGGTGTCACACCGAACCACATACAAATATATGAGTCCGGTTAAGATAAGTAACCAAATTAGGCACGTCTACCTTATGGTAAACAACTGTTAGATGGTCACTTTAAGCTCGTCACCCAATTCTTGTAGGTTGTGTAAGATGTTGGTCAATTCTAAATCATTTATGTAGCCATTTTCCTCATAATTTTTAGACTTCATATGAATATCTCATTCATTATCAAAGACTCAGTGAAGATTCTCATTGACATTACATGGTCATATAACCCTCCCCAACCCCCCCCCCCAAAAAAAAATTTAATATTGACTATTAAGCCTACAAAGGTTAAGAAATCATGAGCATGTAACTTGAATTTAAGTGTATTTGGATTTATGCATGAATTTTGAATCAATCAATCACCTCTTGCTCACGTACCCACTATAGTGAATTGTTCATATGAACTACCAAGTCAACCACATAATGTCCATGTCATCCTCAGGATGGGAGACGTTTCGAAACCCTCGTGATCATGGCTCACCAAATCTCATCTCACTCACGAATAATACAAAGGAAAGAAAGAAAAAGAAAAAAAGAACGTCATAGTTTTTAACCCTGACATGTGATGTCTATTCACCACCTTCCTCTCATGTTTGCTTGAGGATGAGAGTGGGGGTGGATCAGTGCCTATTTTCTTAGGTGAACCTTGTGGTTAGTGTAGGGCTACGTGTTCTATGTTAGTTTTGGGTTTTAGTGTTAGTAAGTGTGTTTAGTCAAGTGGGACTGGGGCTTGTTTCTTTTCTACTTTCATGTTGTTTAGGATTATGTGTGTTAGGTACCTTATAGCAATTTGGGAGAAGGATTCCATTAGTTTATGGATTTTGGAGTTGGGGATTTGTAGGTCTTGGAGGAGTTTAACAATTGTTGTATGTATAGTGCCCCTTATTCCTACCGTGATTATATTGGGTGGTAGTACAATCCACCCTAGTTGGGATAAGAGTGGGTGGAGAATGGTGTATTTATCAAGTTTTGGGTTGGTGGCTTCTACAGGGAATCTATTGTTGCAGTAAGTGATTCAAATATTTGTATGTTGAGGTTTGGGCTGGGTGTGAAGGATGGTTTATATGTAGGTGGGGCTCCTAGGATGCATAATATATCAGGTCTAAGTCGAGTTGGACATTTACATCTTGGTAGATAGCATGTGCATGGGAGTAGCCATGAGGGTATGGTGTTGTCATGTGTGCGGTCTTTAATGTTACTGGCATTGATTAGGGTAAAGCAATGGGTTGTGGGGTGGGCTAGTAGTGTGTTTGCTAGTGCGTGTACTACTTTGTTGTGTCGGTTTGTCCTTGGATTGTTTATGTGTTTATTAGTGCAATATGATAGTAGGTGGATGCATGTGTTATTTTGGTGGGATGTGCATAGGTTACATGTTGGGGATATGTATTGTTTGAGGATGTGTTTTTTTTCGGTAGTTCCCTAAGTATCTTCCATATTTAAATTTGAGGATTAGTGTTATTTGCGCATCGGTAATCCAGGGGGCATCCCATAATAGATTTGACCACTTTATGTGTATGTTTGTGTTGGAGAGCCATTTGTCGTATAGGGTATTGCATATTTTGCATGGGAGATGAGTGCGCTTACGTGTTTTTTCTATGTAGTTTTTTAGGTTGCGGACTAAGCCATCATGTTGTATGGATTTCAGGGGGATAGATGGCCAATACAATGTTTGATGCCCAATGAGGTGGAAAGGATTTTCACAATGTGGGGTTGTTATACTCCTCTTTTGGCCAATTTATCAGCCTCGTCATTTCCATCGATATTTGTGTGGGCTCTGACTTTGCGGATGGTGATATTGTGGTGGGATGGTGTTAGCGTATTTATTATTTGGGTTATGAGGAGCTTATCTGGGTGGTAATAATGGGAGGATGGGTTTCTTATGTGATTGAAGAGAAAATATATGTTGTTGAGGCTATCTATGAATACGAATGTATCCGTTGGAAGTGTTTTGGTGTGTTCCGCATCGATCGGGGATGTGTATAATTATGCTATGAGAATATTGGGGTATTCGGGTAGGCAAACAACGATATTGACTTGTAGTGGTCCATTGAAAACTTTGGCTCCTACGATATTGCATGTTCCTTCTCCATCTGATAACTATTTTGTATAGCTAAATTCTACTTGTACTGGCAATGTCTTGTGATCTTGGTAGTGACATTTATTGTCTTGCAATCACTGGGTGACAACTAGAGAGAGTATCACATGACACTTAGTGCACCATGACAAGTCACAAAGACCACTCTAATTAACATGGCACACCGATTTTAATACCACATTAAATCAGATTGTTTTCGTGCTTTCAAGAAACCTAAGTTCGCACTTGGCCTCTCTTATCCATGTTTGCATTTCTTCATGTATGTGTTGTTGACATAAGTGATACACATGAGATGTCAATATCAAAGTGTCATGAACTCAAGTGCATTAGCCTTCTTATGGTTGTGCTAATTTTTGAAAAAAATCAATGAAATGTTGAACACGTTAAGGGTCTCGAGTGCTCAAAGTGTATAATGTAGGTGCTTCTACCTTACATGCATGAGGGTTAGAAGGATATCGTTGTACAAACATGTCATTCTACAAGACACATGTGGCAATAAGTGCAAGATCACGCCATTTACAATTGCCAACAATAGTGGTTAAGCTCAGCGATTTTGTTGACATGTCTATCCCTAATTGGATACGAAGAGGCATGTTGTCAATCATAATTGATGACCTTGCTATGGCTTGACTGCTACACCCGGTTATGGACACATGCCCCCTGCCATCATTTCAAGTCCATACAATCTTAGAATTTTGCTCTATAAGTACATATTGCTATTGAGAATGGCCACCACCTTAAAGTGTTGGTCACTTGGGTGATCTACCAATAAAGTGTTTAAACCCTTATATGTTTTGCATACGGAAATTAAATATTAAGACAAAATTTGGCGCATTGGAATCCACTTCCAATGGCTAATGATAACTATCTTAATTTTGTGACTATAATATTGTTATATATGGTCGATGCTTAAATTGACGTTTTAGCACCCTTTATCTTATAACCCCTAGTGTATGTCCATGGGCAAACTGATTATGCCCCACTATTGGCTTGAGTTAGGTGGATGTTTTGCGACTACCACAACTCATCATCGACTCACCTCTTTGACACCAATTATGTAGTCCATAGTTCACGTTTAGAGTAGTGTACAATGATATGTGCAATTAGGTTGCCTTCGAGTAAGTTGCCTCTTTCCCCATGCAAATTACCTTAGGTCAAAATCATATCACAAAAGTTTATAATTTTGTTTATCAATTCGTATGGCAACCACATTAAAACTAAAAAATATAACTTGTACTTGTGAACTCTTGTAGAATAAAATAGAACTCACAAAATAGAACTCTTGTACTTGTGATTGTGGTAACAAATATAAAAAATAATGTGGAATGTCAATAAATTAGCATGGGGCAACCTAATTGCACACCTCAGTGTAGCTACTTTGCATTGGAAGACCAACATTATTAACCCATCAACCCATACTGATAACAATAATTCGTGTAGATGATCTCCATTTTTGGGGAGGGTACAAAAGTTCTGTTACTCTTCATTTGCAATTTGAATAGTTCAAATAAACTCCGCAACTAATGACTTGTCCATGCAGACGTACACTAGTTGGAGCATGTCTCCGATTCTTTTCCTGAAAGCTTGAAAACTAACCGACTGACCTTTGAATTCTGCTGTCTACATTCATTTTGAAATCCTTCCCTTCCTTTTCCAACAACTGATGTATGGCTTTTGCAAGTCCAAATACCTCACCCTTGGCATTTGTAAGGTCAATATAAAATCTGGTGCCTCAGCATCAGTGTCCGGGGAGATTTTGGGCATGATGGGTCAAAATCCTAGTGTTTCCAAGTTCAACTGGTTACATGTTATGATCTTCGGTTTTTCTTTAATAATTTGAGGTATATTCCACAAATTCCTCTAAAATGATCGGTTCTTTTCCTGAAGTCTTGAACTTTAACTGTTATTTCTCAAACTCAACTGGTTCAGCTGTAAGTAGCTGTCAGTTCTCCCCGTTCATGGAATCCTCTTCACCTTGACAGGTGTATCTTGAAACATTCTCATCACCTCAAGTGCTGGAGCCATTCTACCTCGTGTAGAGTTGGAGAGTCTACTAGGAGGAGTCGATCCCGCCCTTGCTAGCTTTGGAGATTTGGACTCTCCATAATAACAGCAATGATATTCTAAATATAGAACACGAGTTCAATAATACATGATCCAAAGGTGCACTTATGCTTGCTTGAATTCGTTCTCGACTGTCATAGCTCTTTGTTGCTTTGATTTACCCCAAACCTAGCTCAAGGCACAAGAGCTGTACAGATGAAAGAGCGTTGCACAGTCATGTGCTGAGTCAGACACAACTAAAAAAAGCAAGGACAAGTATGTACTCAAAGTTCTGTGTCAACATCTAGAATTCATGCCTGCCAAAAAGTGTGCGACTAAAACTGCAATGTTCATGCTATGGTATTAAGGATAGGAAGCAGAAATTTCCTACTTAAAAGTTCCAGAGTAGAAAAATCTCCCTTGACAAATGAAGAAAATGGCCTTGTGGTGGATGTCATCATGTTACTTATTGAGACGTTTTGAGGAATACTGCAGACATTCAATTCACCAAACTATGCAAGATCGGCCAGGAAGATACAGGAAACCTCAAGGGCACCATCAGTGGGCGGGAAAGTGAACTGGGTGTGATACACGTAGAACTGTCATTTAAGCTGAAGTATACAAGAATAGCACCCAGCCAAAAAAAATCTGGAAAGCTCCACACACACTCAGACTCATTGTCAAAGCCCAGGCCAGGAGTGGAACAAGGGCAGAGCATGCTACCCCTCTTAACCTAGACCACATGTTCTCATCATATACACAAGGTACCACTGAGGAAACAAAGATCAAGAGTCCATGTCGCTCTACTGACAGCAACAACTTCAGTCAAGAATGTAAAAGAAGGGGAGCATTTGGGATCATTCTTGATGCATGTCCCTCCACTTTTGATGATCTTCATTCGTTGTATGATGGTGGTGATGATGGTGTGTCGCTGCAGAAGAAGAAACTCCTGACTTATGGTACTATGGCAGTAAACCCTCAGTCCTTCTTTGAGGTCTTGTTGATAAGGGACTTGTGAATGTGGGGGATGACACCTCCGCCTGCGATCGTTCCCTTTATCAGAGTGTCGAGCTCCTCGTCCCCCCGAATGGCAAGCTGTAGATGGCGGGGAGTGATCCGCTTCACCTTCAGATCTTTACTGGCATTCCCTGCCAACTCCAAAACTTCGGCAGTCAAGTACTCCAGGATGGCCGCTGAGTACACCGCAGCTGTTGCACCCACTCTTCCATTAGCTGCTACTCTTGATTTCAGCAGCCGATGAATTCGTCCGACAGGGAACTGCCCACAAAAACAATAACAAAGTAGATAGTTCAGGATACCATTTTCTTTTTAACAAACGCATCACTTCGACATCTATGGCACTGTGGGCACTACATACCTCAATGGCCTAGCATGTTCAAAACCAATATGTGCCACTGCTTGGATGATAATAAATTTTCAAGTATCTGAGTTTCTCTAAATCCCTCTTTTCCTTATAGCTTAAATAGATAGCCACCTCTGTATGTATCAGGAAAAGATTGATCTTACTAGATTCATTCTGTAGGTTTGCACACAAACATCGGGTCAACATGCGCTCGAAGGGATGCACATTTCACTATGTCCCATACAGTAAAGGGAGTCACTGTTTGCAAGGTTTGTAATGTTCTCCAATCTATATGTAGTCAATATGCATACATTCGTTATCCACATTCGCTCTTCCAGCAGCTGCTAGTCTGTTCCCATGATTTCTTATGCTAAAATAGAAGAGGCTCCTGAATTTCAGCCACTAATTTAAATATCTGTACCGGCTGAACAACAAGCAGGTCTACTCTTGTACACAGCGTAATGCATCGGCTAGAGTGCCCTTTCACATGTGCTCCCGAGGAATGCCCTGGGACCGGTGCATTACGTCGCATAATGCATTGGTACCAAAGCATTCCGTGCAGCTGCACACCTCAGTGAAACCCCAAGTGTTTATACATGTATGGCGCAGCGGCACCATGGCTACATTTTGCTTCAATCAATAAATCACGTCTCTGTGGTTGAGAATTGTATGATTTCTTATGCCAGTCTGTATGATCCGTCAACAGCCTACCGTGGCTCAAATCTTTGGTTATATTTCACATGCCTTTCTATGAAAATAATGCTTCAGCTGAAACCTTCACAAACGGTACTCCCGTTGCCGAGAGACAGAGAGAGAGAAAGAGAGAGAGAGTTGCATTAATGCGTCTTCCAGGATTATGCTGGAGCTGAAGAGAGAAAGCAAGGATATATTGCCCCGCTACCCGTTGAGATGGGGTAACCGAAAGTTATATGGTCGTTATAGTCTTCAGTTCACAACCTGACATTAAGTCCGATAAATGGAAAACCAGAGAGTCATGTCTTCTTAAGATCCCCCATGCTATGCCAGTCGACATTTAGTATGAGCAGAATTCCCAGGAGGGAGAGAGAGGGCAAGAGTGGGAGAGAATGCTTCGTATCTGCAACTTTTTCGCTCCAAATAGTAGAATTGAAGGCAAGAGAGAATGTGCTATGATGATATTTAAGGTAAATTCATAAGGGGCAAACCTGGAGGCCAGCGCGGGATGATCGAGAGGTGGGCTTCTTCTTGTCCTTCTTGTCATCCACTGCGGCAGCGGCGGCGGCAGCGGCAGCAGCGCCTTTGCCCATGAGCAGCCCTTTGGCGCCCTTACCCGACTGATTTCCTCCCACCACCATTGTGCCTCGCTTTGTCTTTCTTATTCAAGCCCGCCCACACAACCGAGGTTTCACCTCAATCTACACAACAATACGCCTCTGACACTCCGTATAGAAATGTTGGGGCGACAGGTATAAAGTTGGTATCGTTCTCGGAGAGTGAAATGGTGGTGAAAGGTGCATGAGAAAAGAAGCGTGGAGCTCAACCCCAGATTTTGCGAGTCACCTCAGCATAAGACACGCATAAAGTAAAGGCCAAGAACTCACACAAGAGTAGAGCGACTCAGGGTAGAACAAGTCCTCCAAATGTGTGGGAGTAATAAACCGCTACAACCCACGCTCGCATGCATACAAAAAGCAGAAAGGTTGGGCTAGAACGAACACCCTGCCCTTCCCTTCCCCCCTGCTACTTACAAAACCCAAACAATCTGTCAAGAAAACAAAGGACAGACACGGTAGTAGTCGGCAAAGAAGACTTCCCGAAGCTCCTCAAGTGTATTCTTCTCTCGCAAGCAACCGCGTCACTCACTGTGGTAGTTGAAAAATTGTACACAAAAATAAACCCGAGTCACACTCACCGAGACAGACGAACGACTACTTGCAAGAAACAGAAACCGGCTTCAAACTCCAAACCCCCCGAAAGGCTAAAAGCAAACAAACTGCAATCCACCTATCCCTTAGGAACCTACCAAGCTACTGCCGCCAACCTCACCTCACCCCACCCCACGTGCGTGTGTAAAAAAAGCTCTCTCTCTCTCTCTCTCTCTCAACCACCTGGAGAGCAGTAACACACTCAAAACTCAAACTCAATTGCGCAACTCCCAACCCCCTTCCTTCTTCCACAGCGATCCACACCCCGGCTCCCAAACGAACCCCGAGACCAACCAACACAACAACAACACTCCACTCCCTTACTCACTCCCTTACTCAAAGAAACTCCTTCCCTCACTTCCTTCACACAACCAACCAACCAACCAAACAAACAAAAGAGCCACACAGACCTCTAATAAGACGCCCCGAGAGCGCGGAAGCCGCCCCGAGCAACAAACCCTGCCCTGCTGCACCCGACCAAGCTCCTTCCCGACTGCAGACAGACGAACGAAACGTTGTGTGACGAGAACGAGTGTGTGACGGAGAGGGCGCGCAGAGGGGGGAGATTTGGTGCGAAGAAGGGAGAGGAGAGAGGAATTGCGGGAGATAGGAGGAGCGAGAGGGAGAGGGAGCGGAGGAGAAGGCAAGGCCAAGCGCAAGGGAAGAAGAGGAGAAAGCGTGAGGAGCGGTGGACTTGTCCCTTAACGGTAGACTCCCTCCGGAGCCACTCTCCTCTGTCGAGTCTCCGCAGGCCCCGCTGGCGAACGGCTGGCGAACGGCTGGCGAACGTCGGGAATGCGCCTGGATGCCTCGACGGCGTTTATCCTCGACGGTCGCGGCCAACAAGTACTTTGTTGCTTTGGGGACTGCGCTGCTCACATGAGTCGATCGGGACTCCTCCGCAGCGGGAGCTTTGTTGAGGGAAATGCTCAAGTGTTCTAGAAGAGTCGTGTTAAATTTTCACATTCGTGATGTGCCACGAAGGTATGTGGGTGTTATTGGGTTTGTTTATCATGTTCTCCAACTTCTACGGGGAGAGAGGGGGAATTTTATCGTGTACGAGCGTACCTCTCATTCATCCAACATAAACGTCATGAAACAATATGCATCTTGGATGTTACTTTGTTTAGTTGATTTGACACTGGAATTAGTATTCAAGACTCCAAATTACTCTACTCGGGGTCGTTTGAGATGAATCTGCAACAAAGTTGTAAAGGGGTCGAGTTTTTTCGTTGGATAAAGGAGAGGTACGCTCGTATACGATAATTCCCCTCTCTCCAACTTCTGCTTATCAGATTTGCACGACAAGACTTGTGTTGTATTAGCAAATCTGCGATGGAGCATCAACAAAAGTGGGTTGGAAATTGGTTGTCCCTTGATTTAGTTATGGTTACATGAGGCTCATCGGAAGTGCACGTTTGATGAATCCCTAATTGAATACATATATAGGTCCCCGATTGTGTTCACTACTGAGTGTGGAGTAGGTAATAAAATTTGAAGACATAGTCCATCTCTTTTAAGCATGTGTTTTTTAAGGTGTTTGCTCTTTGATCCTCACCAAACACACACCAATCAAATATTGGTGTTTGATCAAGAAAACTAACCAAGATAACAGTCACATACCTTCAGTATCACCATTGGAGAAAGGCCTCTTTCTATCTAGATTTTGAACTGAGTATTCATGGATGTGAGGAGCCCTACCACAAGTTGTAGCATGTGGTAAACTTACCTAGTATGTTATTGGATTTATTGGTCATGCCATAACAAGATCATCAGTCATGTTTGTCATGGTACTTGTTGCTTACAAGCCTCTACTCGCATAAGTCATAACTCAGGAGCTCGGTCGAGTGAAATACTTAAGTAGAAGTGTTGTATAGTGTTTAGGGTCATGATACGTGTTATTAGTGCTTCCTTTTTTTGGGATTTCCATATATGTGGTGCAAACAACATGGTAGCACTAGGTATCATTGTTGGAGGAAGGGGAGGTTTTTCTATCTAGGTTATGAACTAGGTGATCTTGGATGCAAGGAGCCCTATCACATGTTGTAGTAGGTGTCCAACTTACCAAGTTCATTACCCAGGGGGTGCACTCAATGTAGAGGTTCAAAATGACATGAGTGGGAAATATGCTACAACCCCCTTATTTATATTTAACATTATCATTTTTAGGGTGACTTTTGGATATTACTTCATTACTTCCAATTCTTTCATTTGACCCAAAAAAAACAAAAAAAAAACAAAACAACAACTTGACCAAACAAAATAAAAGTGGAAGTTTGAAGAAAAATGTCCCATTTTTTTCCTTTGGAAAACTATTAGGAAAAATGACAACGTGCATAGTAGACGCACAAAAAATTCTACCACATAAAATTTGCACAAGGTTTATCATGTATGTATCATACTTCTTTCATATCAATAATAAATGTAAATACCGCGGGGGGGGGGCAGAGTGAAAAGTACCCACTTATGTCATTTTAATTCTTTACTATTGAGTGCACCCCCCATGGTCCATTACAAGATGTATTGGTCATGTCATAACAAAGTCATCAAGTATGTTTGTCATGGTACTTGTTGCTTACAGGTCTCCACTCGCATGAGTCGAGACATGGGAGTTCTCTCTCCATTCTACTGGATTAAAATAGATTTGCAAATGGTGTTTAGTAGGACCTAGGTGTTGGGTTTTTCATATATGTGATGTGGCCAACATGGCAACACTTGGCATAAACCTACACCATTTAAGGAAGGAGAGGCTTTTCCATCTAGATTATGAACTAGGTGATATTGGATGCGAAGAGCCTTGCCATGCATCATAGTAGGCGTCCAACTTGTCAAGTCCATTACTAGACATAGAGATCAAGGCATAGCAAATCTACATGTCTACATGGTCCATTTATGTTGGTCGTGGAGGTTCTTGTTGCTTATGAGCCTTTGCTTATGTGGTTATGATTCTAAGAGCTTTTAATTGTTGAATGAAAATAAAAGTGTGATGTTTATGGTCTTGACAATTAACTTGGTGTTTTTCATATTTGTGCAACGTGGCATGCGGCATCATCACCACTACAAGGACAAGCTTTTTTTTATCTAGATTATGAAAAACTAGACTACTACATAATGTTGGACATGAGGAGCCTTGCTAGAGACCATAGCATGTACACGTGCAACTTGTTGAGTCCATTATTGGACGCAATGTTCAAGTTGTAGCAAAAATTGGTGATAATGAGAATTGTGTTGGTGCCTACTTTGTTCAAATTCATGTCTAAATCGGCAATACAAATTTAGAGATGTTTGTTATGGGAACATGTGGTCTTGCTTTGGCATTTTTTGGCATGCTTTTGGTATTTTTGTCCATTTTTTTCAAATACATGGTAGAAAATTTGTTGGTTGCTTATTATGTTCCTTCCACATTTGAGAGTTCTTTTGATAGAAATGTAATCTTTAAAACAAATTGGGTATCAATAAAGGCATGGGGGCAAAAGGTATGTGGCAACCATACAACAACCACATAAATTAAAGGTGAAATTGTTAAGAACTCCTTGTAGACTTTTGAAAATATTAATTTCAAACAAATTTGACGAATTAGATCATAGACCCTACATTAATCTCACGAGGTTAAGTTGAGACGAATCAATTATAACCCAAGTTTAACTCTATAGGGTGTAGGTTTTTACTGGATCCCCCAACATGGCTGTCGTGAATCCTAAGTTTGGTACCTATATGAGCATAAAACAAGGGATTGTTAAATCGACCACGTAGTTTATTAAAACGACCACAAAGACGTGTAGCGCGGTCACAAAACTTGACAAAATTTGATTATTTCATCACACACGTGAAGAGGAGCAAGGCATCAGCTCTGCATCCTCTTTCTTTACATTTTTAACTTAGAACTAGAATTAACACCATTTTAATTAAAATGAGACAATTTGGCCATTTTGAGACAAAAAATTAAGGTGAAATTCGAGGCACCTTAAAGGAAATTTAAGGCGAAATCCAAGGGGAACTTTGTTCCCATAAGCCAAGTTCCAATGGGGTACATAGTGGGTACATGATAAAGTACCAAAAGTTCCCTACAAGTGTTCCCCCACCACGATCACATCCTCCGCAATTATTCACCTTAATGTACGCTATTAAGGTGATTGGCAAAATGAGACTTTGAAAAGTTCATTTTAATTAAAATGGTGTTAATTGTTCAAATGTTGGCATGTCATGTGATCACGTGATGCGTCTTTGTGGTCGTTTTAACAATCTCCATAAAATATAGTTCGAAATTGAGGAGAGAATCATGAAATAGTAGTTTATTTACATATTAGTCTCACATTGTTCATTCTTACTTATTATATTTGGTGATGGGGCCAGCATATGCTTGAACTCCCTGCAATTTGTGACATGGTAATTCCAAAGCATATCCATTGATACATAAGACATACGGTGGCCCTATTGTACATGCACTTCCCACTCCAAAGACAAACCTAACTTGTTGGATCCCACCCACTCAGGAGTTATCTTATCCTATAAAACAAGTGCGCATCACGATGATCAATGTCATATCAAGTTTCAGAACCAGAGCAGATATGCAAAATATGTGAGAATCCAAAGCGAAGATTATTTTCCTCTTTGAAACGATCACACAGACCCTCCCAATTACATTCACTAATCAACCTCGGATGGTTTACACGATCTGTGCGCAATGTAATCCAAGCTTATCGTAACACGTGTCTGTTTGGTGTCCATTCTCAACCACAAGCCTTGTGATACACCACTCAAGTGTAGATTAAGAAGAGTGACCACATATTACCTTACGTGTGTAATACATTTCCTGCCCTCAAAAGTAGTTGAACGAGCATGTCTCAGATGGGCACAAGACAAGCTTGGCGAAGAGTGCCTGCTCAGAGGAGTTCCAGCTTTAGAGATTGATGGGGAAAGAACAGGCCAACGATCTGTACAGACTAAACAGTCGGGAGCAATGATCGGGGAGCAATGAACAGGGAAAAACCGACCACTAGTTACATATGGACTGGTTGAAGTTCAAGAGTTCAGGAAAATTACCCATCGTTCTAGAGGAATCTATGGAATATACCTGAAATTAATCAAGCAAAACGGAAAGATCACAACATGTAACTGGTTGGGATTGGAAACACTAGGATCTTGACCGATTATGCTCAAAATCCTCCCCGGACATTGGCAGGGAGAACCAGTTGCTAGTTACATATGAACCGGTTGAGTGTGAGAAATAACTGGTTGAAGTTCAAGAGTTCAGGAAAATTACCCATCGTTCTAGAGGAATCTATGGAATATACCTCAAATTATTTAAGAAAAACGGGAAGATCACAACATGTAACCGGTTGGGCTTGGAAACACCAGGATCTTGACTGATTATGCTCAAAATCCTCCCCAGACGTTGGCGGGGAGAATCGACCGCTAGTTACAGATGAACCGGTTGAGTTTGAGAAATAACTGCTCGAAGTTCAAGACTTCAGGAAAACTACCCATCGTTCTACAGGAATCTATGGAATATACCTCAAATTGATCAAGCAAACCAGAAAGATCACACCATGTAACTGGTTGGACTTGGAAACACTAGAATCTCAACCGATTATGCCCAAAAATCTCTGCACACTCTGTTCAGGAGAGAATGAGAGCATAGAAAAGCAGAGGAAATGGACTTGTTAGTGTGTCCAAGGGGGCGTCCTGGGAAAAAAACACTATAACTTCACAATTTACAGTATGTAGTGTCACTCACTATTTGGAGTTTTGCAGTGCTATAACTTAATTACGTGAAGGATGTAAGTTTCTACCAAGTAGAGTCATTTATGTTGTATAATGTCCATACAACTCAGTTATTAAATCTTTGTTGGTAAAAAATGAAATCTAGAGTAAGAAGTTATAGAATTGTGTAATTCCGCATGGTAAGTGAAACCAAATATCATAAACGGTGTCGTGATATTTTTAGTTTCTATATCACATGAACCTCCGACCGACATGCATTCGATACAATGAAAGGGAATTTTTAAAAAAATTATTGAAAAAAAACTTTGCGTGAAGTGGAGCTCATCACATTGGCAAGTTCTGACTCCAAACTAGGGGTTTGTTTCTAGAGACTTGTAAATAAAAGTACTTTGGACCCGTGTCATCCGGCAAGCATGTTGCACCCGTGCATGCGAATTGATGTCCCAAGTTATTCCGTATTGTTTGCTCAACTTACATGTGCATAGGTAGTCAAGACCATGACATGTCAGTGAGTTGCACATTATTACTAGTGCTTGATTTTTAACCACATTGATTATGGTGAGAATATGATAAATAGTGTGGACAAATGTATAGTGTGACTTACTTTGACAACCCTATAGTATGGCCCCACAAATGCACCATCATGCAAGATGATAATGTGCAGTCCTAGTTAAACTTGTCATGCCCCGGTGATATACCACAATATTATATTAAATGTTTTTGGTGTTGAAAGTAAGGTCAATAGTGTAGCCCACAATACTTACCATTATCTGCACATTTAAAGTAGATGTGCCTAAGTTGGTGCATGATCTTAAATGGGCACTTATATTTGAGTGGTGAATGATGGGTGTGAATCTAAGAACGGACATCAAAAAACACATGTTGGAAAGAGATTGGACTAAGTGCTCAAAATTTATTAATCATTCTAGACGCAATAGTCAACATAATTGGAGGGACTCATATGATCATTTAGTAATTTGGAGAATCTTCACTTTGACAATTGATACACTATTCATACAAACTCCAAAGATTGTGACAAAATTGGCTACAGGGACGATTTGGACTTGCAATTCATCTTGCACACACTAGTAGAAAACATTGCGAAAAGGATTCGCAATCGTTTTCCCATTGCGGTTCTTTTGACCAGCCTGCTTTGCAATCGCTAAACGATTGCAATTTTGTTTTTTGGTTTACCAACTAAAATTTTAGGAATTTGGGGGCTTGTAATATACCGTGGGAAAGGTCTTCAGAATACCTTTCCAACGGTTTATTACGTGCCCCAAATTTTTTTTTAAATTTGAAAAACAAAAAGAAAATATGTAGTTGTTTAGCAACTGCACATCAAGCTGGTCAAAAGAACTGCAATGGGAAAACGACTGCGATTCTTTTTCACAATTTTTTCTACTAGTGACTAATCATGTCCCACAAAATGTGTCTATAAAGAGAAAAATGTTCATTTAAGACCCACTTACCTTAAATGTATGGGGTTTGCAATTTTTATTGATATAGTGTTGTATGCAACCTCATTTCTTTTCCTTTTTCCTTTTTCGTTTCTTTGAATAATCACATAGACTTACCTAATTGTGTTAACCTTTAATTGCTTGAGGATCAACCCCCTCGGCGCCTTTCGTTGGTCAAAGATCAAGTTTACCTTCACCATGAATCAGTTGTTTCCAAGCTCAACTAGTTAATGACCATATGGAAATTGTGGCTTAGGCAGTGAAGGGTTGACTATTTAACCTACTAGAGTGGTGTCTATATTATGAGTACATAGCCCAATCTCATTGTAATGTACGTGTGGTTTTTTAGTGTCCCTCTTTAACTTCAAGCCTTGTCTTTCACCACTATATATTGGTTTCCAATTACGACAAGTGACCATGTCAGGTCCATGTCATGTCGCAAAGAAGTAATGGCTTTACACTGGGCCCCCACTAAAGTCCAAGATCAAAGAAACTATTGAATTGAGCAATCATATTGGTTGAGAGCATAATGTTGGACCCAAGTAATTTACACTAGGGTTCAGGTCTAAGATTTTAAAAAAGTTAAGTGACGTTAATGTGGCACCTCTTTCTTGTTAAATTTCAACTGTTCCAACTTCCCACTCAAGAAAAATACTCCTTCTAATTTGAAAAACTAGTCTTCAAACTTGAGTCCAATCTAAGGCCTGGAAATGAGGCACATTCAAAGAGTGTTTGATTCCCAAGTTTCTTGGACCTGGATCCTAATGTAAACCCACCCTTAGTCCAAATATCGCCTTGCCTTCTTTTTAGCCTACTTTACGACTGGTATATTAGAAACTATCGAATGTGACATTGAACCTGAAAATAACACATGAACTAATAATATTTGCCAATTTGGATCGAGGTAGAGCGCTTATTGTTGAATTCAAACTAATCAAATCAATGCATATAAGTTCTAATAGCAAATAATATTCTAACTTTGTTTTGACTACGATCAATTTTGAAAGAGTACATTTTACACTATTGTTCTTGATTCACAAAGGTCACATTCTTGTATAAAGTACCGCTCTTTGTCGAGTAGGCCAGGTCGATCCCTTCCTCAAACTGACGTTACCTTTAGAGATGTGTTTGAAGGGTTGTTTGATCCTTGATTACAAATAGTTGCGTGTTGATCATCACCATATAGTGTTTTACATCACTACAAGCATTTGAGACTTAGGCAACTTGTCTTGCATTGGTGAAAATTGTCTTTTGTTACTGAAAAGTTTACTAATATATCATTGCAGTAGATTTGCAAGAAAATGCATCAGTGCAAGACGAGTTTCCTAGATCTTATATGCTTGTAGTGTATATACCGAGTTGTTGTGTTGAAACGTGTAATTAATATGGTGGACTTTTGAATTGGTGATTTACTACTTAGGACGTTATCAATTGGTACAAGCATGGTAAAGTGGACCAAAAAAGTGCTATGGAATACTAAAACCATAATTTTTTTGGTCAAAGGCCTCAAAGTAGTAGCAAAGCGTTGTTTAAATTGAATTTCTTTTCATGATGACCTTTGTTGTTGTGTTGAATACTCAAATGTGGAAAATCAAGTTGAGATCTTCAATACTTATCATTAAAAGTGATGTTCAAATGCAAATTGTTGAGTCTGGTTTTGGACGTAGATTTCATGACCTTAACTATTTTGAAGTTGGAGTTTTCTTTCATAATCCTTGAATTCATTATCTACTTGAGGGCATCATCACAAAACTTTTTGGAAAATCATCAATTTAATGTAATTTTATCATGCTTTAAACAAATTTTAGATAGTCACTTGTTCAATATCACCTACTTGCGCACCACTTGCAGCATCTTCTAAAATATGTAGACTTTTCTTGGCAATTTTTTTGTCATCTTAATTTTTTGGCTTTGTAGATCAGTATGTTTTAAAAATGTCCATGATTTCTTTCTTCAGAAAATTCAAAGTTAGCGTATAGTTTTGAATGATTTTCACCGGACACTAGGCAAGGATCAAGAGTTGTCCACTTTACCGTGCTTGCACCAATTTCCTAGTTTATTGTAAGCAATGTTGTGTTTCTTATAAGTAGGAGTTTGCAAATGTCCGCTTTAGATGACCCGCACTTCAATGAGTTGGTTATGCTCATGGTTGTGCCTCCAATGCACACAATACAAATACTTATCAAGTCACCATCTTGGTCCATAAATGTCGCTATTAAGAGTTCGTCTAGAATTTGCAAGTGTTCAATGTTCAATGTTGAGTCAACATTGGTACATGCCCTCTAGGGTTTGATATCGTTACACTGCTAATTCAACATCTAGCCAATCAATCACTCAACCTCGGGGAGATCACTCCATTGTCAAGTTGAACACCACGTGCGAACAAAGTTTGCTACCCCTATATTACATGCCATAGATAATTTTAAAATTTATGATATTTTTTTTACATATACATAACCATTGATAGTATCTTTTTATATTTTTTTGAATTTTTTAGTCATCTTCATTTTTTGTAGTAATTTTTTTAGCTCAATTCTGCGTCATTCTAGTTAGAAACGGTATGTTTTATAAAAAAACAAATCATAAAATTTAGTTACCATTTTTTACTATATAATAGATACCGTGTATATCTACTCATGAAAAAAAATTGATAAAATTTTGACCCATTTTGGTGATGCTTTATGTAAAAAGTAGGATTTTTTAGATGTAAAAAGTTCGCACGTGGTTGTTCAACTTTACAAGGGAGTGATCTCCCCGAGCACTCAACATTGATTGAACTCATATGTTATCCTTTTGAATCTTGCAACTATAAGATATATTAACAAACGATTAAATTTGTAACCCTATATTTTCTAACAATGCTTTAATGTTGTAGTCTCAGATGGGATGCGAAGAATTCAAAGAGAAGGTAGACGTGCCTAATTTGGTTTCCAATCTTAAACGGACACCTATATGTGAGTGGTATGTGATTGGGTGTAAATCTAAGAACGGACATAACAAAAGACATGTGTTGAAAAGAGATTCAACTACGGGCTCAAGATTTGTTAACCATTCTAGATACAATAGTCAACATAAAAGGAGGACTTATATGATAATTTAATGACTTAGAGAATCTTCACTTTGACATTTGATAAGATATTCATACAAGCTCCAAAATGTATGGAGAAAGTAGCTACGGACACAACTTGAATTTGTTAATCACCTTGCACTAATCACGTATTTCATGTCCTATGAGAAGCATTTGGTGCATAAGAAAAGTGTCCGTTTAAGACCCGCTTACCTCATGCCATGATCCTGATGTAGTTGTTTGGTCGTTGAGCTGATCTATGATCGGGGAGAATTGGCAGTTAATTACAAATGAACCGGTTGAGTTTGAGAAATAACCGGTTGAAGTTCAAGATTGCAGGAAAACTACCGATCGTTTTAGAGGAATTTATAGAATATACCCCAATTTAATAAAGGAAAACCGGAGGATGTCAATATTTAACTGGTTGGACTCGCAAACACTAGGATCTCAACTGGTCATGCCCGAAAATCTCCCTGATCACTGGCGCTGATATGAAAGATAACTTAAGGGACAGAAGAACAGTAATTAATTGACTTGTATGATCTGAATGTGTGTGGGATTGCTCCCCACAGCACAGACTTCTAGACTGTCTTCTTAATAGCAATAGCACCTAGAAATAATGCTTTTTGCAGAATGAGTGGATTTCAGTATGCAATCACCCCCAGGTCAGCAATCTGCACAAGATGAAATGCAACTCCTACATCTCCTGAGAAATGTAATTCTCAGGAGATTACAAGATTTTCTTTTTTTGCAGAGATTGGAGGCTCATGTCCGCAATCAGTTTCTTCAAATTTCAAGACGAGGAGGTTATATGTAGCATCACTATCGAGGAAATCAATCTTGCAGTGTAATGCAATGCAATTAAATGAAGTCGGTTCTAAGCTCCAGGCAGCGAATGGACTTAAGGGAGTAGGAGTACATCGAGATGGAGTTGAAAAGGCTACTTGCCTATAGTAACATAGTGTAGTGGTCTTTGTGAGATAAATGCTAATAATAACCTAATGATCAAGTTGGTAGAAAGACATGACATTATTCACATAGTTCTGTCTATCTTTTGTATCAAAAAATAATCAAGAGAGTCTATGAATATCACTAAGAGAATATTCTTGACACTTTGAAGTGTTCGAGGTAGATCTCAAAAATGAATCTCCGGGGTTCAGGGGAGAATCCGACGATGTCAACTATTCATTGAGCACTATAATGTTTGGAGAGGTTGGCGTTGGGATTAGAAGATGAATATGAACATAACTTGGCTATGAAAAATGTTATGGACTTGAGACTACCTAGCATTATGTTATAAAAAATTAAACTCTCTTCAATACAATTAGTGCATTGTTGAGCTGAACACCACATAGAAGAGGGATAAGGTAGATGTGTCTAGTTCAATTTCTAATCTTTTAAATGGACACATGTGTGTGAATGGTGTATGGTTGGGTGTGAATCTAAGAATAAACGCCAATAAGACTTGTGTTAAAAAAAAAATCGGACTACATGCTCAAAATTTGTTAACCATTTTAGATGCAATAATCAACATAATTTGGGGGGGGGACCAATATGATCATGTAATGACTTCGGGAATCCTCACTTTGACAATTGATAGGATATTCGTACGAGCTCCAAAAACGGTGAGAAAGGTGGCTACAGGCATGATTTGGATTCACTAATCAACTCACATTTAATGAATTCGAGAATCTTCACTTTGACAATCGACAAAATATTCATACGAGTTCCAAAAACAACGAGGAAAGTGCTACATGCACAATTTGGATTCACTAATCAATGAGCAGGGAGATTTTTGGGCATAGTCAATTGAGATCCTAGTGTTTGCAAGTCCGACCAGTCACATGTTGACATCCTCCGGTTTTCCTTAATTAAATTGGGGTATATTCTAGAAATTCCTCTAAGACGATCGGTAATTCTCCTGGAGTCTTGAACTTCAACCAGTTATTTCTCAAACTCAACCGGTTCACCTGTAACTAGCTGCCGGTTCTCCCCGATCATAGTCACTAATCATCTCACACGAATTGCGTGTTTCACATTCTACGAGTAGTGGATGTGGAGAGCAAAAGTGTCCATTTAAGAGCCACTTACCTTGGTGGAGTTGGTGGGAGGACTGGAACACTGGAGATTCTGTGTCAGGTGCCATCCGGCAGTCCCTCACATTATCTGGGCACCGAATCCAGATCCGCCTGTCACCCTGTCGCGCCCTGTCGCGGCTCCCGGCTGGAAGCGCGGGGCCTGCGTTTCTTTCCACTGCGAGAGGTGTCGCGTTTCTTTCCAGAGTTTTTTCCTGCGGCGCCCATTTTTTTCCGCCTTCAGACCGTCGCGGGGCTGCCCGCCTGCTGCTCGCGTTTACGGTTACACGGTCGTGGTTTACGTCGTGGTTACAGCCGGAGGGGTTACATGGTTGTGGTTACAGGCTCGGGGTTTAAGGCTCGGGGTTTAAGGCTCGGGGTTACAGGCTCGGGGCTACAGGCTCAGGGTTACAGGCTCAGGGTTACAGGCTCGGGGTTACAGGCTCAGGGTTAGAGGCTCGGGGCTACAGGCTCGGGGTTTCGGGCTCGGGCCTACATGCTCCGGGTTTCAGCTCAGCTCACACTATGTCGTTACACGGGCTGTTTACACCCCGTAGTTACATGCTGGTTTCACGTTTCCCTACTTCTCGTTACACAATCGTTGTTAGTTACCGTTCATGGTGGTTTCACACACATTGCTGGTTACCCTCATCCTCGTTGGTTGTCAATCCCTGCTGGTTTTAGGGTCCTCGTTGGCTACTCTCCTCCTGGTTCCTTCGCTCTCATTGTTCGTTACCAACCACCTGGTTACTCACTCAATGTTCGTTACCAGCCTCCTGGTTTAGCTTTCATTTTTAGTTACCAGCAACCTTGTTACACTCCTCCTGTTTGCAATGTCATTGTTGGTTTCCAACTTCCTGGTTTCAATATAATCATGTGCTTTGGGGGGAACGTCTCTGTCCTGGTTACCATTAAACGCGGGAAGTTTGAACAGCGAATTCTTGTTTAGGGTTTTCCGCACCTGTACGGATTGAAGCATTGCGTCCCTTCCATATCGTCGCGTTTCGTCGTATCCAGGAACGGCGCATCCGTTTCATTCTCCAAGCTTCGACGCCCGCAAAATCTCTTCGCAACCTTCACGATCCTCTCCCCATCCCACCGGTTGCAATCCCCTCCCTCCTCTCACTATTTTCTCTTGCATCATTCTCCTCAGTCACTTCCATTCTTTTCTTTGCACAAATCGCCCTCCTCCGCAATCATTCCCAATCCATCATTTGCAATTTCATACACAATGATTTCTACTCGCATTTAGCCCCCCTGCCATCATTGTCAATCGCCCATCTCATCTGATTAGTGACGCCCGCCGCATAATTCCCATACTCAAGAAGCTGTTTGCGTCAGTGGATTCCTCTGCGCCCGCACGGTGGTCGTCTCGCGAGGAGCGCGGACTGTAGCTGCGCTTCACAACTTGCCGCATATATATATCTGTGGCTGCACTCCTCCATTACACAGGCGAGTATTTATTTTCTCTGTCTTTTCTGTGCCCGCCATTACTGTAATTCATTTCAAGAAATGCTTCCTCCATTAATTACTACGGCATTTCTCTTCCCCTCCCCGTCTTCGGCTTTCCATAATCGCAATTTTCATGGCGTTTCCCGTATAGGCACGATTTTCCACCACGGCATTTCTCTTCCCCCCCTTCCCGTCTTCTTGTTCTCATAATCGCAAGTTTCATGCCGATTCCCCTGTCCGCATGTTGTACCACTACGCCATTTCTCCTTCCCCCCCTTCCCGTCTTGTTCTGTTCATAATCGCAATTTTCCTGGCGATTCACGTGTAGGCACGATGTGCCAGTCATCCGTTTTCTCTTCGCCGTTTTGGCATTTCCATTAGCCCTTCCTTGTCCGTTCAAATCCGTTTCCCTCTCACTTATTTTAGCCTCCGTTTTCCGGGCCATGAGGTCCCAATACTCTCATAGAAAACACCACCACACTCCTAATATCATGTTTGGCGGAGCAGGTGCCCGAAGGCGCAACTTTGCTGCAATTTCAGCACAGCATCAGCCGCATTCCTCCTCTGTAAACTACGCTAGGGTTGTCATTGGTTCGTTCGCTGAACCCGCCCCACTCGCCTCTCGTCCTCCGCCCCCTCTCCCTCAATACTTGCCGTCCACAATTCCAATGGCCATCCAGGGAACGGATGATGCTCGCGCGACCCCGGCCTCCCTCGCCGCTGATGGGCTTCTGAGATACTGTGTCAACATGGGCAACCAGAGGTGGGTTGAGCAATGGGTAACGCCCCTCGTTTACACGCAGCTTCTCGAAGAGGCTGTCCACATACGCGTCCCTAGTGCCATAGACCCAACGAAGGAGCGACGGGATGCTATGTGCATCTACTGCGGGAAGGAGTGCCCGAGCAAACTCCGACTTGTTGAGCACCGCCTCAAGGGTTGTCCGGAAGGGCCCTTGATTCCTGGTTACAGCGTGAAGGGGCAGGGACTCCCCCTTTATCCAAACTTGAAAACCACCCACCTGTCTGTAACCATTGCGAAGCAGGTGGAGGAAGGCCATTCCCTGTCGTTGCGAGACCAGAAGGGCGTCGACGATGAACAGGACCTCTCGAAGTACCCTAAGCCCACTGACCATGTAACCACGCGAGTTTTCAGGCTGAATAGCCTGCACGAGTTGCCGCCAGGGACTTGGAACAAAGACCGTCGCCGGTCTCAAGACAAGAAGAAGAAGGCTGTTCCCCAGGGCGACGGTGGTCACATTGCCCGCGCACAGGAGGCCCAAGAAGAGGGCAGTTCGCAGGCCAAACCAAAGGGGAAACAGAAGAGGAAGGGCGCTGTGAAGCCCGCTACCCAGCCCGACAGAGTGCGCCCCGTGGAAGACGTGGCTATGCGCCCTGTGGAGGAGCTATCTTCCGACAGTGACATCAGCCTTCGCGCGTTGACCAAGAAACGGAGGACGTCCACAGCCACCGTAACCAGGCCATCCGATGTGCAGACGCCCAATGCTCCCCGTCAACCACATGCTGAAGTGGTTACAGACACTCCGTCTGGCAGTGCAATTGTCCCAGCTGGATCCGTAACCAGCACTCAACCCTTGCCGCCTCCATCGGAATCACAGGTGGCCCTTCTTCCACTGGTTACGATGGACATTGCCCCCCGCTCCACGGCAGCCGTCGACACGGACACGGGAGGATCCCATGTCACCACAACGGCTCTCGACTCCCTGGATGGCGCTCGTTTCACCACTGTCCCTCGCCACACTTCGCCGCCCCCCCCCACCTTTCACGGGTTTGACGGTTAGGATAAATCCACCCCAGTCTCCTACAGTCGAAGAAGCCCTTGCCGTTGTTGACATTGTCATCGAATCTCCGGAGGGTTCCGAGAGTCTTGCCTACAACCCTCCAGCAAAGGCAAAAACCATCGCATCCAGCAGTAACGCAGGAAAAAGGGGGGTTCCAAGCAAGGAGTTGCAGCTGAGGCAGATTGAAGAAGAGCGTCTAACAGCACGTTCCCGCTTCACTGCAGAGGCTGAATCGATGGTTACACAACAGTTTGCCATGCCAAGTTACCCTCCTCCCGTCCCCCAGCCCGGCCTTGTGCAGCTGTTGCGATTCATGTTTCCAGATTACGACTGGGAGTCCGACAGCCTTGCTGGTTTCAACAGACAACTGGCTGGTTTCAGAGACCTTCAACCCTACGATGGAAAGTACGATGTTTGGTTCGACAGGAAATTCTGTCAAGCTTACGGGGCTTGGACTTTCTACGCCCAGGTGAAAGTCCACAACCATCTACCTATTTATGTGCACCTGTTTGTAATTATTGCAATAATGTATATCATATGGCATGAATGTAACCAGTGATGTATACCATATGTCATGAACTTCAATGTCTGTGTGATTGGTGAACACTCTTGTAACCAGCATATGTCCCTCCTGCAGATGCGAGCAGCCCAGGTTAGGTGCTTGACGCCACACCGTCTGCTAATACCAATGCCTCCGCTTCGTTTCCGTCTTATGCGTTTCCAGTAACCAGGTTTTCCCTACCGTGGGCGTTACATTTTCCGCCCCATTTCACCATTCTATATTTCTCATTCAATTGTTTATTGAATTCCAACTGTGCAGGCTGCAGCCGGCACTTCATACACGCGGGACCCCACCGCACACCAATCAGTTGTCCGGATGAGAAACCAGGTTACAGGAGACGAGGAATTCATGGACCTGGTTACGTATGTCGATTACCGCCAGAAGTGCAAGGCAGTGGACGTCATGAAGAAGTATATGGAGGACAAAAGGCAGCAGCAGATCGATGACCTCGTTACTGCCAAGCTCGACGCCTTTGAGGCATCCGTGCAACCGCGAGTGGAGGGTGTTACGTGGGGGTGGCATCCGCTGTTCCACCTTTTCACCACATGCGGTGGTCTCCGAGCGTCTCTTCCGCCGTTCCCATGGAAACACACCCGTCACGAAGGCAACAGCGTTGTGACCGCTCTGCAGGGCATGGAGCCGTTTCCACGAATGTTCCCGGTTCCATGGGCGGCCCCCATTTTGAAGACATACATGCGCCTTCGTGGTCTCCGCAATCCTCTTCTCCATCCCATCGTCGGCGCTACACGGCGTATGGTCCTCGAGTGGACCTCAGTGGGTATGTCCTCCTCTCCATGGCAGGTTACAAAAGAAGTCATGGAGTCAGAGGGTTACATCATGTTCGCTGCTGCGCGGGAAGGCATGTCGGCAGCCGAGTGGTCGGATGGGGTCCAAGAAGCGTTCCGGATGCTGCCGTCACCTACCGAGGAGTAGTGGGTGGAGTACCTATCCTGGATACAGAGGACACAGTGCAGGGCAATGCAGCGGTGGGTTACAACCGAACCGGATTCCTTTGTGCGGTCATGGTGTCAAAGGCTTGACGTCCCAGACTCCCACCCCACTCAATCTGCAATTCGATCGTGGTTGCAGTCCCAGGAGGATTTGGATATTGGGTGGTTCATTCGTTCCACAGGTTCGCAACTTCTTAACACCGTTGCTGTTTAGCAATTTGTAACTTATTATGTGTTCGCGACGGAGTTGTAACCAGTGGAAAGTTAGTGTACCCACCTGAAGTGTTGTCAGTGGTTGTTGTTCGCAGGACTGTCCGACGCGGAGGACACTGAAGAACACAGGCGTCGTCGAGCGCTCCGTGACCACCTGCTGGAGCAACACACCCAACTATTGGCGGATGGAACTGCGGGTCCCTCGGATGTCCTTGTAACCTCGACTATGTCGCCGAAAATCCTGCCCGCCATCGGGAGCGATTGCAATCCTGCTGATGACAACGTGGTTACAGACCCCGCTATGCTCAAGGAGGCGACTCCACATCAGCCCGTGGTTACACCCCCTGCTCTCCCTACCTCATCCGTAACCACGTTTACCGCTGTCGCGGTCACCACAGGCACTAACACAGAGTCATCGCCTGTGTCACTGCAAGACCCACCCCCACCATCCATCACAGAGGTACGTCCCGTTCCCGGCCCCCCAATAGAGCAGGAAATGTTTGGTACCACCTCCAATCCCATAGCCGTTCCAACTATGGCCCGTTGGTTTTGGGATCCCCCCCAGGCTGAGAAGTCCTTCCAGGCTCGTAACCGGGTGGATGCCAAACAATTGGCACCCCTCCCAGAGGTCGTTGTTGCTCCCATATCCCCCCAGTCTTTACCGATTTCCTATACTGCCATACAGACTCAGGATAAGTCGGTTGTTGCGTTACAGGTTACGCACCACAGAGAGTCACAGACCACAGGTTCCCTTACTCCGCACCCAGAGAGTGAAATAAAGGGGAAGACTGTAGTGCTGGAAGACACGCATGACGTGAGAGGAAAGGGCACAACGGTAGCCAAACCCGAGAAATCCCGAAAGCCTTTGTCGTCGGGTCAGGCTCGCCCGGTGCAGGCTGCACGTAACCCAGACGTGCAGAAGAATAAAATCGACAAGGCGCTACAGATGTTGTACAAGAGATTGCGGTACAACATCTTTCGAACTAAGCGCCTCCTTCTATGCATACGTCTAGTTCCACAACATTCATTGCAACTATATCTGTGAGTAGCTGCATATATTGTTTTACACATAATACGAAAAACATAACTTCAGTGGATGTGGTGGCTGACACGTTCGTGGTTTGCTGACTTGCAGGATTGAGGCGCTCTTCCAGAAACTCAGGTATATATTCTTAATCATGGGTCCCTCATGTTAATATCATTTGTAACCACATATGCACTATTGTAACTAGCTATTTCCCAATTACCATCGTAACCAGGAATCATGTGCACTAACACCACTCAACGTATGTTGCAGGACTGGGAGCGGACACTCCGAACTGTGCGACTGGATTGTATTCTTTAAGGGGTTGCCAGGAATGACAGTGGGCATACTCTTCACCGACATACCACCCATCATAGAAGTCAACAACGAGCTAACGGACAACTGGCTCGACTTCATGATTGTGAAGACCTGGCTGAAGCACGGAGACAACAGAGCTGGTTACGGGCTGGTTACAGCAAAGGTGTCGGGCGACTTGAACGCGTACATGGCTGGAGGGAAGGCGAGGAACGAGGCACTAGGCGATTTCTTGAAAGGTGTTTTCAAGAACTTCCCAGCCGATTGCAAGGCTGTCATCGTTCCTTATTGGGATAGGGGGCACTGGTCACTATACATGTTCGAGGAAACATGCACAGTGCACTGCGATTCTGTGGAGGGGTACCACACGAAGGATGACAAAGAAGAGACATTCCGGCGTCTGATAAGGGCGATGTGGGCAGAGCATCGGGGGATGTCGACGTCGGACTTCAACTACCATTCATTCGTGGGGGCGGCCGTGCATAGACCAAAGGTGAAACAGTCGTACGATGGATGGGCCTGTGGTTACGATGTCATCGCCAACCTTGACAGTTACCTGAGTATGCGTGGGGTGGCCGCTACGCCAATTGACTACAACACGGTAAGCACTCCGAACTACATTTGTGGTCATAACTTGTAACCAAGCTAGTAACCATTATCGTTACAATGCTCTAATCAATCATCCTTACCATGCATGTAACCACGATCGTTACCGATGTCGTAACCATGATCATCAGCTGCACAGTTGACCCCCATTCTAACCTCACACGACATGTAATGCAGTTCAAGTGGCCGACGTATTCGATTCCAGCCATGCAGAAGGCATTGATCACCGACTTTGCTGCGGAGCTGGCCGTGACAACAAGAGCTGCTGGTTACCACCCACCATTTATACCGCGAAAACAGGGATTGGAGGAGTCGATGGGCATGAAGGACGTGTCCGTGGAGGATGTCGACGCACAGAGGGCGATTATGCAACAAATTGAACAGGATCGCAAGAAGGCTGTATCGTCGACTATCGCTCCAAATGTGGAGAACGTTCCGGCCCGCACCTCACGCACAGAGGCCATGGAAGCAGTGAGGTCCACCGGAGCCCCTGTCGAAGGGGGGTCGTACAGGAGGGCAGCCGTTCCCGGAGGCACTTCACGAAGGGCGGGGCGTGATGAAACCGACCCGCGAAGACAATCTGTTCCCTCCGCCCCTTCAACACAGCCGCGTACGCGAAGCCCAATTGACATCTATCTTGGACTGGACGGGAACGAGGATGATGAGGGAAGGAAACTACCGCCGCAAAGACCAACAAAGGAGGCGGTCAGGCGCGGATCCACGCAGCAGCAGGGGCGACCTGCGCGTGGTCGTTGAAGACAAGAAGGCGTTGAGATGTTTGCTCCGACATGTACATTGTTGGTTACAGTAGGTGTAGGAACGATACAATTTTGTAAAGGTTACGTTGACAAACCCTTTTTGGGGATGTACACTCCCTTCAGGGAACCTCTTTACATGACAGGCACCACACTGGTTACGGGTTTTGTAACCATTTCCATAATTGTTGTGTTTTGGGTGTGCATTGTGAATGAAATGGGACAATGAGTGGCCGCACATATAAACTTTGTTCGAGAGGCTTGTCAAGTTCGTATGTTCACGTAGCCAGGTTACACGTCCTGTATTGCTAAGAGGACATCCGATCTCTGTGGTTACAATATACTGACTTTCCGCACATATAACCAGGATGGGTACAAAGTGAAGTACCTGCTCATCCACCCTCTTTAGAAGAGGTCCCCTCTGATTTGAAGAACCGCACTCAGGGACAATGTCTCCACAATAAAATGCAGTACACACGTGGTTACATAGTGTGGTTACAATGTGGTTGCACGGTGTGGTTACAGTGTGGTTGCATAGTAAGGTTTCCATTTGATAATATGAAGGTGGCTGTATACAGTGGTTACACGATGTGGTTAAGTCGGATGCCTTCAGTACGCTCCGTATGGGATTACTCACACATTGGGCATAAACATTTATATAGCATGTCGTGCCTACCCTGTGCAAACTATCGCCTATCTAGGAAATCTCTTCTGCGTTTGAGGCTCATGCCCATGTTGTCTTGAATCTCGAGGAAGTCCACAGTTTCTTGGCTTGGATGCAATAGACCAGCTTCCAAGTCACTCTTCAGATTCTTCATGGTGCCTTGCACAGACAGAAATGCGGCCAGCACATGGCGGAGGAGGACTTTGTTTCCACGGGAGTCGTCTAGGATGGAAAGAGAGAGACGGTGTATGTGGTCCTCAATCTCTGCGCTGCACGGAATGTGGGTATATTTTGCGGGTTGTGTTTGGCTGATGTGGACGGGGCTGGTTACGCCTTCACAGAGGTTGTAACCACCGTCCACCGCCTCCAACATGTTCCGGAGACCGCCACCACCCGTACCTTTCAGAGACCCACAATACCTTGTTATGGTTCCTTCTGCAATGTCGGGGTGCAATAATTTTAGCACTTTCACCTGGTGCTTGCAAATGTTACCTTTCATACCAAGTGGACAATCGCAAGAAGCCAACTCCTCGCCGGGATTGTACACCCAGTACCGTTTTTGGACCTTGGACTTGGACGTAACCACAGCAGGGCCCCCTGGACAGGAAGGCAACATGACACAGGAATCAGGAATGAGCCTGGCCTTCAGGAGGGCGCCAATGACAAATTGCTCCTCCTTTTTATTGGTTACAAAACCAAACCGTTTGCGCAATGACATGTACCAATAGTGATTAAGTACGTCCCCGACGAGTTGGTGGATGGTCCAGTCCACTCGCCGTCCATGATAACGCCCCTTCGATTGCTTCAATGTGGCTTTGAGGTTTCCATGGTAGCTTTCAATAGCGGCGTTGGTGTCTTGGCCCGCGTAACACAGATTCCGGTGGCCAACAACCCACGAACGCGTGTTACCGCCCCACTGCTTTTCGAAATACGACCAGAAATCAGAAGCCTCTGGGATTCTTTCGGCAAGCTCCCGGAGTCTACGCTGAGCCCAAGAATCCATATGAAGGTCATCAGGGCAGTCTCTGTCGTACATGATCTTCCCAAGCCCTTGCAGAACACATCCGCGGGTTACGGCATCTTTTATCTTTATGCAGGCCTGTTTCAACCAGGCTCTCCTGACATGCCACAAACACAAAAATATCTTCGTCTCGGGCCACACCGCACTGCAGGAGGAAACAAGTGTGGTCAGCCCGTTCATGTGTGCCATATGGAAACAAATCACTATTAAGCGTTGCGGAAACAGTCCTGGGTACTCAGAAACATCAATGTTTATGCAATAATTGTTACGTACCCGATACTGTTGATTTCCGCTTTAGCGTCATCAATAATGAAGGCATTGGGACGCCAGTCATGCTGGAATCCCCGGAGATGATCGTTTAGAGCACGCATCCACAGCTGAAGGTTGTCCTGTTTGCAGCTAGAGGTGATAATGTACGCAACAGGAATACCATTGTACCACTCGTCGAAGACCATGAGCGTGTAAAGAGGGAACTGCAATGACAAATGAGGAACATGAAGACACACACATGACCAATCCATGTAACCAGTATTGTAACATGTTGTAGGGGGCTGTGGTTACAAGGTGTAGAAGACACGGACATGCTGAAACGGCATGCACCAGATGCGTACCATGTGGTTACAAGAATCGCACACCTAGTGTATCGTGGTTACGAATTAGGATGCAGTATACCTTTTTGGCGTTAGTCCCAAAAGTGGCGTCTATGGAAACAGCGCTTTCGTGACCATGTACCAGCATGGACTGGCGTTGCCACTCAGTTTGTATGCCAATGGTGAATGGGATGTTTGTTCCTCGCAACTCCTCCTGCACCAGCAAACCTCCATCCTGGTAGTAGAAGACGTCATGCATGTTTTCTTGAACCCACATTCTGACGCTGGTGGCGTCATTCGTATGCTTCATGTACGTTTCGCGGGCGTGGTTACGAGCGACATTGCGAATGTCTTGTTCGTTGAGGAACATGTCCCTGGTGATGCGGCCTCTCTTGCTCATAATACCGAGAACACGTTCCTTGTGTTTATTCATGACTTGCGTAACGGACAAGCCCTCACGAATGGTCTTCTCTATCCATTGGATTGTTTCCGAAGACAAATGGGCACCAACGGCGGTAGTGACACCTAACTGCCCGGCGCCATGGACAACAACACCATTCTTGTTCACATGGTGTTTCTGTGTGTATACTACCTGACAAATGTGGGGCAGTAACCACAACCGCTTCAGCACGAAACAACATTGGCAGCCCTTCTTGTGGTTCAATCCCTTCATTTTCTTGGAGACCCTCGGCCCTTTGTGGCCCTTTCCATTGGGAATGCGCTTGCCCTTGTGGTCGAGTTTTTGTTTATGTGCAACCAGTCCATCATGGACGACAACGCAATTGTTGGCGTGGTTACCCGGTCCGTATTCACAATGATATCTGTACGTGGAGACCACACATGTGACACTGTGAAGGTCGACATTTTCACTCAGACGGTTACAGCGCTGGCATGGTTGGAACGGTACTCATGGTTATAAGGCACCAGTATAAGTTCACCAGATATCAGTGTTATGAGGTGTTATTGTAACCATCCTGGTTACAAGAACACGGACATGTTGCACTTGGAAAGGGTAAGAGAGGGAGTCGCCATGAATACCTGAACTTCTCGACGAATGAACACGCTTGCGGTCGCGTTAAGGATGTGTGCTTCAGGATACCTTTCCTCACAAAGCGGCACTCAACGTCCGGCCGACATTCCTCGCCCTTGCGGAAGTCATCAATGCGGTCCCATGGAATGAAAGCTATGTCGCCAGTGTCGTCGCCATCCGGGTCGCGACTCTGAAAGCGGTGGCTGCGGCTCCACTGGATGGATGTGTGGTCAAATGGGCCTGGGGGCGGAATCTGCAGGGCATTCTGGATATCGGCAAGACTTGCCGCCAATGAGGGCCTGTAGTCGTGGACATGTGGGAGCATATTCAATCGTTCCGGGGTGGTCATGTCCACCACGGAGTCCATGAACGGAGAGGGAAATGTGGAAGATCATAAAATGTGAAATGACAAATAAAAACTTGCGTCGTGGACAACAGAGGGGTAGACAGAATTGAGGTGAGAGATTGTGAGCCCCAAACGTGCACTGGTTCAACAGAGGACAACCAAAGTTGAGATCTATGCAAAGGCACGCTGTCCCGACAGTATGCAGGTTTGCGGCGATGGCTCCGATTCAATGGTTACCTTCGCAAATCGAAGAGAGCGGCAGACATGGAGGATGTGAAAGATATGTAACCCTAAACAGGACACGAGTTTCAGGAATACACAGACCTACCGGGGGTGGAGGGACCTCATGTGAAGCAGTGCATTGACAATTCGGACGGACACCGTAGTGCTTGCAGGTTACAGCCCCAACAATGCAAGTTTTTCTGAAGGAACGCAGGGGATTCACGATGCGGGAGGTGTAGGTTACAGATGCAATAAGCAAGGGAACCATAAGGGAGGCAGGGGAAATCGGACTCGGGGATGCGGCAATTCCCGTCTAAACTTGCGAATTTCAATTATCATGGATTAAGTTTTACGAACAGTGGACCACATGGCGGGATCACCGGCTAAACCCTAAGCCAGGAATGGAATTTAGGGTTGTGTTACCAAGTTTAGACGCTGGCTCGGCGCTGCTGCATTCATGGGTAATGTTCGAAAATGGGTAACCCCACCTTTTGCATGCAGACGCCCATCTGGAATTGAGGGATTCGTCTTTGTTGCGCGACAGATGCTTCGGTTACGTCGTAACCATCATAGCTTGAAGAGTATAGGGGTAGGCCCTAAACGAAGTGTAACCACGGAGTGTAACCATAAGGGTGTAACAAGGAGGCTGGTAACGAACAATGAGGGAGTAACCAGGTGGTTGGAAACCAACAATGAGAGCTTTGGAACCAGGAGGAGAGTAACGCAGGAGGAGTGTGTAACCAGCAGGGAATGAAAACCAACGAGGATGAGTGTAACCAGCAATGTGTGGGAAAGCACCCTGAACGGTAACTAAGAGTGAGCATGTAACCAGGAGGACACCCTACCCTTAAAACCAGCATGGAACTACGGGGTGTAAGCAGCCCGTGTAACGACATACTGTGGGGGGAGCTGAAACCCGGAGCCTGTAACCATAAGGACACCCTAAACTTAAAACCAGCATGTAACTACGGGGTGTAAGCAGCCCGTGTAACGATATAGTGTGAGCTGGCTTGTAGCCCCGAGCCTGTAACCCCGAGCCTTAAACCCCGAGCCTTAAACCCCGAGCCTGTAACCACAACCATGTAACCCCTCCGGCTGTAACCACGACGTAAACCACGACCGTGTAACCGTAAACGCGAGCAGCAGGCGGGCAGCCCCGCGACGGTCTGAAGGCGGAAAAAAATGGGCGCCGCAGGAAAAAACTCTGGAAAGAAACGCGACACCTCTCGCAGTGGAAAGAAACGCAGGCCCCGCGCTTCCAGCCGGGAGCCGCGACAGGGCGCGACAGGGTGACAGGCGGATCTGGATTCGGTGCCCAGATAATGTGAGGGTCCGGCAATGGAGGTGGTGATGTGTGGAGAAGAGCCTTGTGTCAGCTCCCGAAGGCCGCATGTGTGTTTTACCACAATCAATCCCGCATGTCTCTCGAATCAGCCCGAGCTTGGCCATAAGAATACGACTTGGGCGAACCAACCCATACACTCGTTCCTTGTTAGATGCCTAAACCCTTGCCTCCAAGGAACCAGTGTACGGGTTGTTTCGCCCCACCCATAAGGGTACTGGTCAGGCGAGGGTTAGAACTCGGTAAGAACGAGGATATGTACCGTAGTTTCCATAGCAGCTTGGGTGGGTCTTTGGACTTCCTGATAGTTAATTAGAGTGACCAAAATAGTCAGGCAACCCGGAAAATAATATATCAAAATTGGGCAGCTTCAACATGAAATTAAAATGCGTTAGAACACCATTTTAATTAAAATGAGACAATTTGGCCTTTTTGAGACAAAAAATTAAGGTGAAATTTCGAGGCACCTTAAAGGAAATTTAAGGTGAAATCCAAGGGGAACTTTGTTCCCATAAGCCAAGTTCCAATGGGGTACATAGTGGGAACAATGATAAAGTACCAAAAGTTCCCTACAGTGTTCCCCCACCACGTTCACATCCTCCACAATTATTCACCTTAATGTACGCTATTAAGGTGATTGGCAAAATGAGACTTTGAAAAGTCTCATTTTAATTAAAATGGTGTTTTAGGCGTTCATCCAAGTTTCTCTTGCAGTTTTGGGATGGCTATTGCTAATTTCATCTAAGGTGGCCAATTTACCCTAAACCCTTACCTTCACTTCGACATCTCCCATTAGTTACCCTGAACACTTATGTGACATGGTTTGTTATGTGTGAGAGGTATGTTGCATTTGTGAAAGATTGTTGGGTTAGGAGTGTTAGAATGGCGAGACAAAACTCACAAAAGACTTTGCAATGTACATTTAAACCTATTAATACCTAAAAGTTAATTTATTAAATTTACAACACATGTGAGCTAAGCTTCTGTGATTTGAGCATTAAACTATTTTTAAAAAATTAGGCAAACCATGTCAATAATTTTCTAGAAATTTTGGCACCCTTCTATTTATATAAAATTTGGCCCAAGCTGCTAGGAAACTACAGTATATAGTCCAAGGTGCCAAATCTAATTCTCACAAATCAAACTAATGACCTCATTAGTTGGAAAGAAGGGGTGCAATGGTTAGGTTGCCATGCGCGAAACTAAAATATGGTACATGGTGCTAATAAAACTATCACCTAAAGCCCTAATAGTAGATATTATTATTGTATTGAAAGTTTTAGATGGTATTCTTTAGCAATTAATGTGGGGTTTCAACGCATCAAAGTATGTATTATTTGGATTTCGTATGCAAAAGTTGTAAGAATTCAAAGTTTTACCGGTAGAGGATCCAAAATCAATAAGCGAACCTTATGCTCAAGTACCTAGTGAACAATCCCAATTTTACTATGTATTTATAGTGCAATATTTTAGGTGGTTGATTTTAGATGGGGTAATCACTTTAGCATGATGTACTTTAGTCTCTTACAAACATGCAATGTCCTAAAATGGTCTTCCGCCACTCTATAAACTTTTAAATGACTTCCAAGTCCAACCGACATCTTGTAAGGTAGGAATACCCAAAACTAACACTATGCACTGCTACCTTACATGTCCCCCAAATGTAAGAAATTGGTCCATAGTGTTGGTTTAACCCCTAAAGGCCAAAGAGAAATCTCCTTAAAATTGCCTAAAAAAGTTTAGTCCAAATTCAATAGCTTATTAAAGAAACTCTTAACCACTTATGGTGGACCTAAATCCTTAACTAGGATTTAAGTATATATGGATTTATGCATGAAGTTTGGACAATTCCAACCACCAATATGACATACACTAGATTGCAAAACTACATAGATATGGTGGTTGGCGAGCATGGAACACAAACGTTTGAAGTTGTGTTGTTGTTTTTGCTATTGTCGTTTGATATTTTTGCCCCACAAGTGCACATCCCTTATTACTTCCAGACAAGTGGTTTGTCCAAATATACTTAATTGTCAGAGGCTTGATCATACAAATGATGCCTTTGTAAAGTTAGGATTGTTCACACAAAATTTCAACAGTCCACATGTTCAAAATCATAAGATTATAACATTGACGTGTACAAATGCTCAGGCAGAGGTGACTACACTAGAAGAAAACTTGTCCAATACAACCACTTGTTGTGACTTGACCATTGCCACTTATTGCAAGAAAATGCACAAATAAATCATTTCGGTTGTCAACCAGAGGGTTTCAGTTGCTAATTGTTCAAAAACTGCAACCAAAAACTTTCGGTTGACAACCAAGATGATTTATTTATGCATGTTTTTGCCTTGAGTTGCAATGATCAATTTGCAACAAATGGTTGTATTGGACAAGTTTTCTTCTAGTGCTGCCTTGAACAAAAAAGTCCTTCTTGGACTTTAGGGATTAAAGTTCAATGTACTTGGTTTTGGGTAGAGGTATTTACCTTACAAGCATTCACGAAAGCCCCGGCAAAGCCGTCTTGTAGTCAGGCACTGGATTTGCATCAGTGATCGGGGAGATTTTGGGCATAATCGGTTGAGATCCTAGTGTTTGCAAGTCCAACCGGTTACATGTTGACATTCTTCGGTTTTTCTATATTAATTTGAGGTATATATTATGAATTCCTCTAAAATCACTATATTCGTTAATCGGAGACTTTGGAAAGTCTCAAAATAAATGCAAATGGTTTAATATATGGTCCAATTTCTTATTGTGATGACATGTATTTGTGCCAAATTGGTTAGTGCCACCCACACGAATCGGTTTATTAAGTCACATTGAATATATATATATATATATATATATATATATATATATATATATATATGTGTTTTCCTTGTTCTTTATATGAAAACTATGTCCTTAAGTAGTCTCAAAATCATAAAAAAGTCTCCAATTATCAAATATAGTGATAAAAGTGATCGGTAATTCTCCTGAAGTCTTGAACTTCAACCGGTTATTTCTCAAACTCAATCGGTTCATCTGTAACTAACTGCCGGTTCTCCCGGATCATAGATTTGCATAAGTGTTGTGAGGGATTGTCTGCTGTCAATTCTTTTAATGTCGCTCACATGCTCAACATGACTACAGACAACAAGTCATGCTCATGCACTATTAACTCGTAGCATCAATATATATAGATCATATGTTACAAACTGCATTCACCATACAATGTCTGCACTCATATTTAAATAATGTTAAGACTCTTGAGAACCTCTAGCCAAATGTTGTATATCAAATGGTGCCTCCTGAAATAACATGGATTTGTTGAGTATGTACAGAATGTTTCATCATATTTTAGGTCATGTTGTTCAGGGCAGTATGTGTTCAGGGCAGTATGTGTTTGAGGACAGGTCAAGAATATTAAGCAATAGACCATTTGATAAGTATGACCATGACTGCTGGGTATGATAGGTCTAAAATATCACGAGCCAGACACCTTTCCCTCTCAATACACTGCACCGCATGTGTCTGCATGTCCTAATTAGTCACAATATCTCAAAGTAACTTTGGTTAGCCTGCTTATAAGTTGCAAGAGGGGACAAGTTTAATTTGAGAATTTCAAAGCTGTACAGATCAGCAGTGTGATGGGGAAAGATATCAAGAACTGAACTGCAAATTCAGGTGTTACAAAGAACTTGTTACGAAGTTTAAGATTGAGCTATACTGTATTTCTGTTGCACAAGTCTCCACATTCTACTAACACGTACATGCAACCATGGTGTCTAACATACCTACTATCTTCTCCGTAATAGTTACAGATGTGCAATTGTATTTGAAGGAAAACAATAGGAATTTTGAAGAAGGCTCATCACTTGATGTGATATAGCACCAGTACTGAAGCACTTTAACACACCACCAAAGTACCCACTACCTGCACATGAACCACTATCTTGCTCTCTACAACTCCTCCCATAATCAACACTCACTACAAAGGACCACGTGGTCAGGTCATTAAATCAACCAATTTAGAAGGTGGAAATGGTGCATATTATCATTAGTGCATTTTTATAGTATTTTGTCGTATAGTGCAGTATGACAGACCCAATGATGGTGCCACCCACAATACAACATTAGCTTGGAACATGTCATGTGCACCCATAATTAAAAATCTATTGTGGGCCATGGATGTGGATTCCAAAAAAAATCAAGTTCATTGGGCATATGCTCTAGCACTCAAATACATGGATAGTGTAAAATACAACATATAGCTCAAAAATTTGTTGGGATAGATTTGCAAAAGAATGAAGTTTGCACATGATTTGTGCCCTGATTGGACTCATCTGATAGTTTTGCATAGCATTCATAGTTGAATTTTCTTTTCTGTAAGCTAGTAGAGAAGAACAAAAAATAAAATAAAACCATGTAGCTCCAATTTTATTGAGATACATTTGCAAATTGTTCAGTTGCACATGAGGTGTGCTTTAGGACCTGTATATGCTAGTAGTGCAAAATGTAGAACATTTACAACGCAAGTTTTTCTAATAGTTGAGATTGATAAGTATTAAAAGAGATTATCACAAGTACATGATTAGGAAATGAACACTCACAACATCAACAATGTTATTGCAGCAAGGTGGGTAAAAAATACTCAAGAGTTTGTCACTAGCTAATTGCAAGAGAGAATTTGGACACAAACACACCTAGTATATCTAAGTGATCCAAAAATATTCCACTCATTCCAACTACTCCTCATATGATTCAAATCATTCATAGCTGAAGTTTTGTGGAGTCTTCAAATTAATAGGCATCAAGAGACACACAATCACAAGTACGTACATTAACTAGTTCAAATATGGCTAATGTGTCATGTCTTCATTCGCCGCAACCATGACAAATATAAAATGTAACAAGCACCCTTGCAACATGGTCAACGATACGTTCAATATTGCACACATGTCATCTTGCTACGGGCTGTAGCAGGACTTCTTGGATTCAATATCTGGTGGATAATCAAGAAATTTGTATGCACAACTACAACATTGCTGACTGCAGAGTGAGTAAACAATACACAAAAAAATGTCACTAACTGCCTCACTGCATGAAGAGTAACAATCTCCATCATAGTCTCAGCACAAGATCATCTATACTCCAATGATTCACAGGTTTGCTCACTCCAACTGCTTTAAAAATCAGGATTAATAGCTCAAAATTTCGCTGGGACTTTTGATTAATGAAGATGAAGAAAATCGTATACACAATATCAACACTGCTAATATGGCAGAGTGGGTAAACAAATTTCAAAACCTGCCAATATTTAACTGCAAGATAGTCGCAGCACAAAGGCACATCTACGAATGCACAGCACCGGCTACAAGATCAGCTCGCCTGAATGTACAAATTCACAAATTCAACCTACAATCCGTTTCTTGATGGTTAAATTTTCTAGTGGAATACGGGTGCATGGCGGAATGCCTCGGTGATGAGCAGTGAGAAAAACCCGAGCATGGCCAGGCGACCGTTCCACCTCTCAGCTTGTGCCGTGAATGGGCCGAAGCTGCGTGCATCGGTGGACTCTCGGTTCACAATGGGCACCAGCGATGCGTATGTGAACAATTGCACTGCGCCCACGAAGAACACGAGACCCGTGTTTCCTGGCAGGAACAGCTGCTCGAACACCGTGAGACCTGTCGCCTTCTCTGCGAAGAAAGCCCACACTAGGCCCAACATAGCCTGCAGATCGATACAAAGACAGCAATTCAAGTAAAGGTTAGAAAATCATTGCTGTTTGATAGGTTCAAAAATCGAAATCTTTATTGATTAGCATTAGTAACCTTCTCCCATGCCAAAAACCTTTAGGAGGACGGGTGAAAGACAAAGGATCCACGTGATGGCCAAAGTGTGCGATTCCATGGCCATGAGACTCAATCGCACCCTTGTGACTGCACCAAATGAACACCAAAGACAGCAATTCAAGTAAAGGTTAGAGATTCTTTACTGTTCGTTCGGTCCAGATATAAATTCATTAATTAGCATTACCAAAAAACCGTTTAGCAGCAGGGGAAAACAAGTGGTTCACGTGATGGCCACAGTGTGGTATTCCCTAGCCATGGGGGCTCAAGTGAACTTCTGCAAACTTGTGATTGCACAAGTGCAAAGCAGATCTTTTATGGAAGAAGGTCGTTTTCTCCCTTCCATTCCATTTCTCACTGTTATGAAATAGGCCACTGTAGCTCATGTTGAGGCTACTAATCTACTTGTACCCACCTTCTATTCTCGGGTATGTTCACAATAGACGTTCCAACCATTATCAAGAGTCTACGTGTCTGGGGTGATTGTCCTACTTGAATGTTATTTCCCCACTCACTTCAGCCAACTATCCACACGTGTGTTCACATTCACCTGCAAATGGACACTTCACACTTCCTCGCTGTGGTTCAGTTGGACGCTGCCTCGCCTTATCGTGCGCCCATTTTTCACAAAAAACTATCTCACATTGGGACCTCTTGTAGTTCATAAAATAAACTAACATGTACAAAAAGACAGCAAATCTCAGACGAGCTATGGGCGGCTATTTCATTTTGGTAAGGTACCAGATACCGGATACCTATTGATGTGAAGTAAGGATCATCATTTCTATCAGAAGCATTCGATTTGACTTGAAGGTGGCAGTAGCGCGTTTGAATTACTTACCAATCGGCAGTTGATGGTCTCCGGCGCTGCACCATCGAAGGCGAAGACGCTAGTGAAAGCAAGGTCACCAGTCTCAGGTCGCCTCTCCACCTCCGCGCGAGGGTACAGCGACCCCGAGGTAGGTTCGGTACCGAACACCGACTTCTTCTCCGACTCGTTCGTCTCCTGGTTACGCAGGATCTCGTCCTTGGTGATGGTCTTCTTGGTAGCCCGGTCTACCGCCTCCTTCAAACCTCCCGGCCCCCCACTTGTTGCATCGCACCTAACCACCCTGCAGCCTGCAGGAAGCATCGAGGTTCCCACCCCACGGCCGGAGCTTACCTTGGGGTTAATCTTAAGAAGACTGCCCCCAAGTCCAAGCTGCTTGGCTGCACTACCCATCATCACCATGCTTGTAGCTGCCATTGCAACACAAATCAAGTCCACACAAGACTTAGTGTTACTTCGACCGGCAAGTTGGTGTCGCCTCTCTTCGATCTCCTCGAACAAACTACAATAACAATCTACGGAAACTACTGTGAAGTTTAGTGCTGAAGGCTATACTGACTTCACGAATGCGTCTGATACTGAATCAGCACCGGCTGAATGAGGCTTTATAAGTTAGTTCTACTTGATGCGTAGGTTAGTCGTCCGGTGAGGAATGTGAGCGTGGGGATTGCCATGGGGTGCCATGTGGGCAGGAAAATTTGGAAAGGAAACCCTTAAAGGTGCACGAGTGTGGGCTTTCCAGGTTGAGGGTTGCAGCAGTGTCCATGTGGTGGGATTTCACCTTGAGTTTTGAATGTGCCGCTCTCTTCTCTTCTTTCCTCAGGTTGCATGGTGCGGTGTGTCGCCGATCTGCTGCATGCACAGGAAGCTAGCTCCTTTGTAGCCAGCTTTCATACGTCCTGCCCTGACGTCCATCCCGCGCCACTGCACTATCTAGGAGAGGTTTAGATGATACTACTGGTGAGAATTGTACATCTACCACTGCACTATCTAGGAGTGGTTTAGATGATACTACTGGTGATAGTTGTACATCTACCACTGCACATCTTCCACTGTCCTGTATATTATATTGGGACAGACGTGATAAAGTAAATGGTCCTTGTGTTCACCATAGCTCCTACCAGCCATTCCATTCACTGACAGTGCTTCACCCGAATCTCACTTGTTTTTCAAACTGAATCTATTTACAAACAAGCATCCATATGGCATGATTCTAGCACCTTCCATGACATATTCCCGGCCTCATCTAGCATGATCACTCAACTGAATAATGTTGTGACAACAAGGGCGTGATCGTCGCCTTTGGACATCCAATATGTAAGAAGTGGAGTGTACATGTGCCACTTTCAATATCTAGGAGATAGGTAGATGGTAACGCTGGTGAAAGTTGTACATCTACCACTAGATCTTCTACATTGGGACAAACGGGATGAAGTTCTTGGCACATGTGTTTGACATCATCATTGTCCAATATCTTAAGAAGTGGAGTGGTACATGTGCCACTTTCAATATCTAGGAGATTGGTAGATGGTAACGCTGGTGAAAGTTATACATCTTACCTCGCCTAGATATTGGGAGAAAGGTGATGAAGGTACTCATGCATCATGTGTTCATCCTCTTTGTCCAATATTTAGAAAAGTGGAGTGGTATACGTGCCACTTTCAATACCTAGGAGAATGGTAGATGGTAACAATAGTGAAAGTTGTACATGTAACATCAACACTATCACATATATTGGGACAAAGGTGATGAAGTTCCTTGCGCATGTGTTCATAATCTTTGTCAAGGAAGGTCTTGTAAAACCAAAGTTATAACACCTTAAGTAGCATTTGTGGTAAGGGTAAAGTATGTTCCGTGCAAACAATGGTATCATCTAGTTTTAATTTTGTGTTATGCAGATGCAAATATTTGCATCTACAATCCCACTTGGAGTGAGGAGGATTGTTCATCAATGGTCCTTTGGTATAGTCAGGGTTGTCTATTGTGTCGTGACGGAGGCTTATCCCGGCATAATGTCGTGCCGTCACGACACGTATCCGTCACGACATTATGCCGGATTATGCCGGATGCTGTCTTTATCCTGCCGGACTTGAATTTTACCGATTTTTTTGTGTAATTACATTACCCAATTTCGGACACGTAGGATTTACATTGTCCACGTGTGACGACATGTCAGCAAAGTAAAGGGAAAGTGGGGAAAATTTTACTAGCGCCCGTCCGCCCCCCCGTCCGCCCCCGTTCCCAATCCCCGTTCCCACCCGTCCGCTCCCGTTCCCCCCCGTCCGCTCCCGTACCCAAACCCCGTCCGCTCCCGTTCCCAACCTCCGTCTGCCCACGTCCCCCGCCCCGTTCCCAACCCGTCCGCTCCCCCGTCCACCCCCCCCCCCCGTCCGCTCCCCCCCCCCCCTCCGTCCGCCCCCCTGTCCGCTCCCCCCACCTCCGTCCGCCCCCCGTCCGCTCACCCGTCCGCTCCACCGTCCGCCCCCCACCCCCCCCCCCGTCCGCTCCCCCGTCCGCTCCCCCCCCCCGTCCGCTCCCCCGTCCGCTCCCCCCCCCTCTGTCCGCTCCCCCGTCCGCCCCCCCCCCCCCCGGTCCGCTCCCGTTCCCCCCCTCCCCCGTCCGTCCGCTCCACACCCCTCCCCCGTCCGCTCCACCCCCCTCCCCCGTCCGCTCCATCCCCCTCCTCCGTCCGCCCCACCCCCCCCCTCTCCCGTCCGCTCCACCCCCATCCGTCCGCCCCACCCCCCCCCCTCCCCCGTCCGCTCCACCCCCATCCGTCCGCCCCACCCCCCCCTCCCCCGTCCGCTCCACCCCCATCCACCGTCCGCACCACCCCCCCGTCCGCCCCACCCGTCCGCCCCACACCCTCCTTAGTAATATTTTATTACTTTGATTTTAACACAATGATAAACACAATGGCAAAATGGTCTACGTGGCAGGGGAAATATGCACATCCACGTCGACGTTTTCTGCCACATAGGACGCCACCTTGGCAAGAAGGTAAGTATTTTACCCACCCTAGTCGGCTCCCCCTATGTTGACCCTACGTGGACCCTATTGTGTCGTGACGGAGGGGTCCGTCACGACACGACACGTCGTGACGGCACGACACCGTCACAACGGCGGGATAGACAACCCTGGGTATAGTAGATGACATGATATGGCTTCATTCAATAGAAGTTGGGATCTTGATTTGTACATGTCTTTACGTGATCATGTTTGCAACTCCATGGCATTTGTGCTCATTTTTATAATTATATTATATTATTATTGGATGCATTATGTTTTCTTATCCAAACTTGTGCTTTGTGTTAGAGAGCTTTGCAACAAACATTAATGGGAGGGAATACCTTTTACATTTCAATCTATACCATTAGTGATTGTTAGATCCTCAAACTGCATATCATGTGTAGTGATTGTAATTATTCTTCAAAGATGAGAGTCATATATGTGGGAAGTCATAGTTGTCCAGTCCTTGATCCTCTTAGCATGATCACAGAACAATCATGCACCCTCGGGTGTACCACATGGCTGCATGTGCTTCACCAAATCAACATCATATCATGGTCCAATACTGGGAATGTTAAACAAATACACCTTTGATGAACCATGCCATGGGAAAACACTATCTTATATGAATCAAACCTGCTATGGAGTTTGAGGTCAAGAATTCAATCATGCTACACTTTTGTGCACATTGGTTTCTAAAGAAGTGAATTTGATTGCGGATGTTAGGAGAGGAATTATTCTTGGTTATTGCAAGGAAGTCGGACATGCAAGGTTCGTCAAAAGAAGTTGTTGTCTCCCCTTTTGGAACCAACATTTATGTGAGCACCCATGATTTTGTAATTGCAAAATAGATGCGATCATACAAGTTGAGCTTAGCAGCCTCTTCACATACTAGATTTTCATTGTGTCGATGGTATCTCTACATATTAGACATTTTGTGAAAAGAACATGAAAATGACTAATTTCAAGGTTCTTGAAAGTTGGACTTGCATCAACACTCTTCCTTTGACCAAGAGTGATGAGCTTGGAAGGAAGGTATTGCCTCAATGTAATTTTGTTGGAATTGTTCTAGTGTATACATATGGTCTTGTTCATTTGGCCTATTGGATTTGATGTGCAGACCAAAGGTGGGTGCAAGCACGGTAAAGTGGACAACTCTTGATCCTTGCTCAGGTTTAAGTGAAAGTGATCCAAAACAATATACTAACTTTGGATTTTATGAAATAAAATTTCATAAACATTTAGAAAACATATGAATCTACAAAGCCAAGCAATTTATGTTCACAAAAAACAATTTCAAACAATGTATATGTATTTTAGAAGACGGTGGAAGTGGTGGTGCAAGTGGGTGTCATTGAAAAGATAATTGTCAAAAACTTGTTTAAAATACAATTACATTACATTAAATTGATGAATTTTTGAAAAAAAAAATTACGATGACCTCAAGTTTATAATGAATTCAAGGAATATGAAAAGAAATTCCAAGTTCAAAATATTTAAGGTCATGAAATTTACGTTCAAAACTATATTTAGTCAGTTGCTTTTACGCGTCACTTTTGATGATAGGTTTTGAAGATCTCATATTGATATTCTATATTTGAGTACCTAACTTAACAATAGAGGTCATCATAAAAAATAATCTATTTTAAACAACATTTTGCTACTACTTATAGGCGTTTGACCAAGAAAATCATGGCTTTCATATACCGGAGTACTTTTTTGGTCCACTTTACTATGCTTGCACCCAGGTTTAAGACATTTTCTTTTGTAGAAGGCATTTCCACCCACTCCGATTTGTTTTTTGAAGCTCCCTTTCTCAACCTTGGCCATGGTAGCATACCTAGTCCATTTGATCCCTTGAAGGGTCACATTATTTGCAACAATGTGGAAGTGGGTAAGTTGTCAAAATCAAAATATGGTATTCCACATAGAGGCGCCCGTGAGAAAGCGCATGCATTTGTGCTTGGATTCCTACAATACTGTAGCAAGGAGGACAATGTCATTGTGGACTTGGACATCTCCACGTGCATATTATTCCCTAGCCACTTTGTTTCTTTCACATTCAATTTCATATGCTACCATTGTATGTGAAACTCAAGTACTTCTAACATTTTAAACCATTGTTTCATCAAGTGCCACCATTCAAGCATTTCATGCATCAACACGTAATTTGGTATTTATTTCCTCTTGATTATGACATCTGCAAACATGTTCTTATTCTATTGTTGCAATATGTCCAATCTACCACCAACAATTGCTATGGGTCGGACACAAAAGTAGGATATCCTTGCATGCAAGAGGAATCCCTTGGATCAAGCCTAGATGTTTTCAAAGGTGAGAGCTTTCAACATCCGTTGCTCTCAACATCTTGCATCTTGATCGTTGAATGCTTTCATATGGTTATTTTGATCTCAATGCAATATAGTCCTTGATTTTTGTGCAGTATAGTCCTTGATTATAGTTTAGATTCTCCCTCTTCTCATTTTACACTCCCAGCTTATGCCAAGCCAATGGCATTGCAGTATGAGAGAGTTGGCTCTCCCCAATTTTAAGCCTAGTTGTCACCAACTATATCCACATGTTGAACATTTTTTGGATAGCAAGGTTGTTGAGCATAATATATTTGAAACTTCCCCTCATAGCTCCAATATAGGATGCTACATTTACAAATATGCTTGAATGCATACTTAACTGCATTATTTGAATGAGTATTTCATTTTTCCTCATCTATTACTGGCTCCCTTAAATAAATCAATTTCGCCATGCTTTGGTTTTCCCTCTTGTTTTGTCAACATCATGGCATATTTCAAGTGTGAGTATCAATGTAGTCAATGGCCACATGTGTTGAGATGACTACTTGTGGTCATATAATAGTTTCATGGCTACACATACTGTGGTGAAATTGAGTTTACTAAGATGACAGTGCAATACCTAACACTCAATCTACATGCATAAAACTAGTGTCCTCAAAGCTATAGTGTTGCACTTGTCGAGTTTATGAGTTTCCATAATTTCCCATGCATGTACAAATGCGATGTCAAATCAACTAAGGGGTTTCATTAATCGTCACGTGTGGCACCTACGCCATAAACTAGCCACTAATTATTGTTGATGTCATCCATGCATCTATGTCTCACACTTTCACATTTGGTGGTTAGGGATTTTGAGGAATATTCTCATAGCATCATGATTGTTTATTGAATAAGAGGTTGAAGTGGTTGTCAATTTGATGTATTTCACCTTCTTCCATGACCTTCATATCCTCCATCTTCATCATATGTGCACATTATTGTCTTTGAATGTTTAAAATATGTAGGTGAATATGTGCTAAAACCTTATATTAGTTTCTATATTTGTACATGTTGTTGTTGTCCAATCTTTGTGTGTTGGTTCTTCTGCTCACCCATCTCCAACTCTAGCACTACAAAATTCCTTAGGTGTTTATACTCTCCTTGCTAATTCCATTTCAGGTTGTCATGGAAGGCTATGGGAATTATGACAGGTTGGAGGCGGTTGTTTTTGGTTGGCAAGTCACATGATTGCAATATGACATAGAAGTTATGGAAGGTGCAATTGAGATGCCGATACTAGAGAACATAGCTTGTTCCTCAAGCACTATGGATTACACTATTTGTCTTCTTCAGCCAAACATGTTGCAGTCACGTTCCTCCATGCCCACACAAGTTGGATGCCAATTTGTCACAAGGAAATCAATTGGCCATATTGTCGGAGCATATGGGATTGCCTTAGCAATGCGCAATGTGGGGGTTGGACATCATCATGACTTGCATTCACGACCTTGTTGGAGAACATTTGTGCACCTATCTGGAGGATGGGTCATGACTAGGATATCTTTGACTACAAAGCATTATCCAACTACGATCTTATGGGTGACATCGACATTGAGATTAGCGGCTACTTTGTCCCAAGGGTGTTCATGAATGTTTAACTTTCTTGTTTTTCAAATATGTCTTGTTACTAGACATCACTTAAGATCGTGAGGGGTTTTCCTACCTTGCCGCAATAAGACATATGGTTTCTACTTATGTATGGGGATTTGGTCTCATCCTCCCTCTTAATCCTGCAATTTTGCATATTTTTGTCTCATAGTTTGATATTTTCATTCTAAAATGGCTCCTGTGTTATATATAATGTGAATTGAATGTATGTGTCTCACATGTTTGCAGTGTCTACTTTATGCAAGTAGATGTTTCTTTGTAATATGGTCAATCAATGTCACATCCTTCATATTGTAGATATGTTAGGATTGTTGGACCTCCAGCCATAGTCAATTGCATTTGTTGAGTTGGGAGTATCTTTGTAAATATTAGACATCAAAAGGCTTTATGGACAATAAACATGCTTGCCTGGAGGTGGAGGTTTGATTTTGCATCCCGGACTTCAACTCTTTACGAAGCTCTAGGTCTTGGATTGAGTTGCCCACAACTTAATGTGGGTAGTTCATTATACTGTGCAAAATTATACACATAGTTTTGAATACATCATCCTTTTATGCATCAATTCCTTAGTATTAAATCATAAACCTTGTAATACTACCAAACCTATTAACCCCTAAAGGTGCTTGCATACGTAATTAGACCTGGAATTTGTACTGTGTAGAGGTAAGTATGGCTGGGGTTTCCGGAAATACACACAGGATGTCGGGTGCCGTTTTCGCTACAGTATGTATTTTTGGTCACTGATTTTTTCTGTGACTGTGCTACACCGGTGCCGATGTATCCATCGTCGAACACTTCATGAAGGTCTCGAGGAGAGTGCATGGGAATTTCTCAAACGCTGTGGACCAGGGTTTCTGTATCGTATGGGGGCGTATGGGTCTGGGGGGGTTCAAGGTAGGTTGGCCGGACACACGACGTTGTCCCGCATGTCTCAACAGCGACGCCGAGCCCATGTGGCAGCCTGTCCACCGGTGGCTGCACCGCGGCACCTGCCCATCATCGTGCGTGAACCGACGTCAGCGGTGTATCGTGGCGCGATCCCTGCTACCTCAGTGACGATATCTGAAGGGCGGGAATTTCCGTGGGTTTGGCGGGAACACAGTGTGTGCAATTTCAGCTGAAGGCCCGGCTGACCAATGTTGGTGGCATGGTCATGTAGTCTGGTGAGGTAAACTGTTCAACAAACTGATAACAACCAACATGGTGATGGATCTCCGGGACTAGTAGGCGACACCTTTATTTCCAAAATGTATCAAAACCTTCACATAGTTCAAACGAAATCCCCGTAACCCACATGCATTCACGTAACTAACATACACAGATTTTGTACTAAACTCCCCAAGTGGGAGAGCTCCACACAGGGTCCTCAACAACTATGTCGAGCAGCATTTCACCGCTGTGGACATGGATACCCTCTGGACAACAATCTGGGTCACAGTGGGTAACCGGGGACTCTACTTCGGGCGGTGGGCTCTTGTACGGGACTCCAGTGACAGCCGCTAAAGCTTCAAACTGAGCTTGGCATTCTGGCGTCCATGCGTCCACAACTGGCGTCGACTCTGGAATTCCCGCGACTGGAGCCAAGTTCGGTGGTATCTGTGGAGCCCTGGCACATGATGCCCTGGCGATCCTTCCCCGACGACCCCTTCCTCGCGTCGTCCTCACTCTCTGTGGCAAGTTTGTTGCGGCACTCGACGGCGCTTGTTGCGTTACACATTTCCGCGGCCTCATCAGGCCAAACCAGCAGCTTGAGAAGGGCCTCGATTTCTGATGGAAATTTTTGCCTGTCGCGCCAACCGAGCGCTTTAGCAGCTTGCCGGTACCACAGATAGCGGTGTATCTGTGGCGGGGAGAACTTACCGACTTTGAATCCCGGAGGCCTCGGCAATGACAGCAAGAACGCCGAATCCAAGCAGCGAACCAACCTAGTGACGACCGATTCGGACACCCTAAAACGCAATCCCCACGCTTGCAGAGCAGTCTCAGCGTATAGCAACACCTGCTCAGAAGGCGGGCTACTAAGCGCGGTGCAGAAATTCATGACCCGAAAACTGTCAGCAGGTTGAAGCACAAATTGCAGAGGCAGGTCACAGTGATCTTCAATGGATATGTGCATAACATCTGCCATTACAGGCGGATATACTAGCCAATTCCCTCGGCCCACCGAATTCGAACTTCCCCCTGAATGCCCCACGTACTCTTCTCGCCCGCCACAAAAGACATCGAAATCACGTCCTTAGATCTGCCGCCGACATTGTGCACACCCACTACCTCAGATGAAGACCGAGGCGGGAATCCGTAAGCCCTGAATCCCACTACCGCAGATACAGACCGAGGCGGGAATCCGCAAGCCCTGAATACAAAAAACCCATGCCTCCGTTGCGGCATTCCCAAATTGGCGGGAAACAAAACTATAAAGAAGTCCCGTGGATCGCTATCCACAATATGTCAACGACTAATCGTCCTGGAGGCGACTGGCACGTGGCGGTGCCCGGCATAGTAAAAGATCTCCGTATACCTAGTGGTGTCCTCCTCTGCTGTATCCGTATGTTGGGGTCATGCAGACTACAATACGTAGAAAACGGGCGTCTACCATCCTCTGAATACACGTAACTGACTCTAAAAATTTCCTGAAATAACATAAATTTTCTTTACAACGAGGGCTACTGGAATTTTTATTACACTCTGGAATTTCAGAACGCCTGTATTGAGTAATATGCAAGTATACGGCGGGCAAGACCACTTCACGTCCAGAAGCACTTTTAGGGGTTAAATTGAAATAATTTGTTTTGCTTTGTATCATTTGAGGCAAGTGGGGGCATGGGGTGGGAGAGGTTTAGGCCCTACCTTTTTCAAGCATTTTGGGAAAACCATGACAATATTTTGATATCCCAATACAAACAAAACTTTACTATGACTTAATGTTAAGCCGCCCTTCCTTAAAAAAATTCTTTTCTTGTAATGGGGCCCTAGTCCATGGATTTAAGATCGCCCAAACATGCGCAAGCTCACTTTTTGTCATGACATGGATTTGTTGAATCTTTTTGGCATAAGAGGAATATTAGGTAGTGTTGATGAATTAGGTTTCGATTGAGGTTTAAACCCAACAAAAATTGAGAAAAATCCCACAAAAGTCACAAAAAGTGAACACAATGAGGACCCAATGAAAAAATGAACAAAAACATATTATTCAACAATACCCTCCAACAAATACATGAGGTGTCAATTAATCAAGACTTAACAAATACTCAACAAAAAAACAAAAAGTAAAAAAATTGAACCAAGACTTGGTGGCCCAACATTAATCTATATACAACGGACAACATGGTGGTGGTGATCTTGGTGGTGTTTCCCAGTGTTCCCCAATGTTTCCAACAGGTGGTGGGACCACATCAAAATGATGTGTCATATGCACTGGTGGAAAGGGCTAGGACGGCATAAGCCCATACTAGTTCAATACATATGAGAAACAAAATCCCAACAAAAACCTAGACATTGAACAAAAATCTCTCCCTATGACTTAGTTGCCACACACAACCCTCGCACAACCTGTCCTGAAGTTCAAGTTTGGCCTTGACTTGAAAATGAATCCAAGAATAAGAAAGAAAAGAAAAGAAAAAGAAACCAAAGCTCCACCATTTTAGGCACATGTAGGGTCCAAAGAATGCAACTTCTTCTACCTTGGCCCACCAAACTTGGAAACTTGAGCTTGAGCTCAAGCTATGTGTGGCTTTGGCCCATCACAGGCAATCGGCGTGACTGCAGTTGAAGAAATTGGTGGATTTTGCAACTGTGCTCCACACGCCTACCACCGACAGTACCAAAAACACTCGCAGTACTGAATCCTCAAGACATTATATATCATGCATCGTGAATCATGGTCATACATTACTACCCGCATTCCACAAATCTAATAATAGAGCCACAGCCGTAGAAGGCATTCTTTCTCTTACTTAACTTACCAGAACGGAATGTCAAGTTACTTTCGGAAGTCGGTAGTAGCTCCTCGCAATCTTCTTTCACCCCTTGCAGCTTCCATCCATACTTTGCGCCTCTCTTCTCAATCAATCCGTCCAACTCTACAAGGTAAGTAAGTAGGGGTGTAATCGACAGGATCACTGTGGGAGCATCATCATTGTGGTTTGAATTCTGCAATTTGGACGAGTCAGGGGGTTAGTAGGCACTTACCGTTGTTTTTGTGGATTTGATTTGCTATTTATGTGTATGAATGGGTTTTGCGCTTCTGGTTCTTGTTCTTGGCTTCTTTTCTTCTTTTTTAAATTTATCAGTTGAGTCTGTCTACTTGGAGATGGCCTGGCTGAGTGGGGCAAGTGATAATAAGAGGAGAGTTTAGATCTGGCGTTGGGTTGACAAAACCTTTCTGGGTTTGTAGAGAGAGGCATTTGCTAGGTATTTGTCTGAGTTGCCCACTACAAAATCTCAAAATGCAAGTGACCAGTGTTTAATGTGGAGGCAAGTCTTGATATATAACCCTTCGAGTTTGATTGGGCTTAACATTTTTTCCCGTGTTACCTCAACATTTAGCCACTGACTCATTCACCATGTATTCAACTCAAATTTCAACCTTTGGGGAAGACTTGCAACTATGACAGATAGATACAAGAGACTACAATCGCAACCCTATGTTTAGGAGGCATTATTGATTCAGTGGCGTAGTTTGATTTGACTGAATGAATGGAAAATCATTGTTGATGATATGTGAATTTAGAGGTTTGTAATGCACCCATTCTGAAATTCCATTTCAGATTTCTGGGAAGACGGAGGATAGTGGCATAGCCGAAGCAGACAGGAATTGATCTTTTCCACTGTCGGTGAACATAAACGAAGTGCAAAGGAAGAACCCAAGAGGAGCAGGAAGGAACTCCTTCAAGATTCTTTGTAGTTTATGTTTTTGGGAGGTTGGTTTAGGAGGTCTCCGTAGACATAGCCATTATGCACACAGGGGAGTCACCGGAGGGCAATCCGCCGCGGTCTGCAAGTGGAATGGAACAAGGCAGCCCTGCGCCGTACTACAATCACACGCCCAGCCCCGCATTGCAGGCGGTGAAGAAGAATCTGAACCACATGAATGGACTCAATTTGGGTTTGCGCATCGCCGAATTCTTCTTGAGTGTGATTGCGTTCAGCGTGATGGCATCTGCGAACGAAAACGGAGCAGTTTTCAGCACCTTCACTACGTACAGGTAAAGTAATCAATTAGCTCACCACAAATCCTCTCATGTTTGGGTTGGTGCATTCTGAGGTTCGCAGCATACGATTGATTGTGTCTAGGTTTCTCCACATACTATCAGTTGGGTGCCTCAAAGTTGGGACTTTGAAAATGAACTGTCCCAATGTTAGATGTGAGATAGGGTTATCCAAATGGAGGCATTAAAAGCGAGGAAAAAGACCATCTCGTATTCGCCGTCAATGATTCATTTGATTATGTGAAGCACGAGGAGGAAGCACCATTTGCAGGTGAACTTGAACTGACATGTGGGTAGTTGACACCATAGGAGTAGCGAGGTGGGAATCTGACTCCCAACAGACAGATGCTTGAGAAATGAAAGGCGCTTGTTGTGTGCAATGGTATATTGTTGTTGCATAATAAAAGTGAGGTTTTAAGATGGAGAGAGGGGTTTCTGGGGAAGATCTGAACGTTTTGATCCACATGGGTGACTACTAGAATAAATACATCTTATCTACTCTCGGATTGTTAGTATGTATTGTGGTAATGCCCCCATTACTCAGTGTTGTGACCAGTGTTGGTGTGATATATAGGTGAATGGATGGTATCAATATCCAACATAAATAATGGTATCAAAGAGCCCATCTGTGAGTATTGATTGGATTATTGGAGTCAAATATTGATGTTTGGTGGGTAAATCAAGGTTAGAGAATCTTTGTATACCGGAGTAATTATGTGGGTCAATACCATTCTAAACCATATTGATACTAGGCCAATTTTCCCTAGGTATGAAAGTTCTTGCATAGTGTATAGACCCGAATGGTTTCAAAAAATGTGAAGTCCTCATTATAGATACTTGAATGATATCAAAAAAACGATGAAACCAGTCCAACACTGGTTGTGACCCAGGGTTGCTTACAATTTAAAGTACAACTTCTATTGTTAGGGCAACAAGATTTGACTGTGGGTGGCAAAGATTTTTGAGTGAACCATGTTCTCCATATACCTACCATCTACTGTTTTACATATGAATGTCCTATGTGCAGAGAGATAAGATATTGTACTTCACTGGGTTATGCTGGCAGAAAGTTTTTGAATTTGTATGATGTTCAAGTTCTGTGACATTGACATAACCTGTGTCCATGGCCAATATCAGGATATGAATTGCTGCATTCTCGTCACTAATCTGCAAACCTAGTTTTTTTTTTGTTGAAGTTAAGATATATGCGCCGAGGTCACCATATGATGTATGGAACATTGTATGAGGCCAAATGTGGCTCTCTGTCTGACTGCTCAACTGAAAATGCCAAATTGGAATTTGTGCAGCTTCGTTGTGGCAGTGAATGTGCTTGTTTGTCTCTATACTGTAGTGCAAATCGTTCTGAGCATCATGTCTGTGGCATCTGCAACTCCTCCCAGCAAGAATTACTCTTTTGCCTCCTTTGGGTGCGACCAGGTATATATGTCAACCCTAATACCTGTTTCTTCCATATCAAAGCCATCAATGCTTGATCAAGTGATATCAATTTTTTCCTCAAATACTAGAAGATATAGGACCTGTCTACATAGTGGTATTTCACCTGGTTAGTGTAGATATTGGTTACACCTTGCTAACCGAGCTTCAATCTCAAAAAGCTCGTATCCTGAAGAGCTTAAATGAGCCATAACTGAATTGAGACTTCCAAGGTGGTACTAGGAAAAATAATGAGGCCTACAATAATTAGTTCAATGTTCATTGTTGTGAATTGATTATGAACAGTGTGGGAATTTGATGTACTATGTTAGTTGAACTACAACCTTCAACAAGTGAGTGTATTTGATGCTTGGTTGTAGGTTCTTGCATTTCTACTCATGGCGGCAGGAGCTGCAGGAGCCTCGTTGAGTCTGATACTCACTCACCAAGGTACCCTAGACACTACAGGCAATGGGTGCAAAGATGGCCACATTATGGGCTTCTGCTCAAACGCACAAACGTCTGTGGCCTTCACCTTCTTATCATTCTTTTGCATGGAGTTTTCTGCACTGCTTGGTGTCTACAGCCTAGCCCCATACCTTATTCTTTGACCCATATCATTGCTCCATCATTTTTCTTGTGCTTTTTAAAGAGGGACTGCATTTTGCATAATTCGACTGTCTTTTTAAAGGTGTTACGTGAGAACTTCCCAGATCAGTATGTGCAGTTATGATGAAGTTTTTGTATGGTCAAACTTCTCCAGAACACACATCTCCAATACTACTGGTGAAGTTCCTAACCAACAAGAATGTCTACAGTGTAGACCTAGTCTTTGGTGTCCAATGTCTCTTCACGAAATTCTCATGACCTGATGGAGATAAGCATAGGTTGTTTATGAGGGTTAATCCTTCTGTATGCATTGACCAAGTGTAGTTTCCAAGCAATCTGTGTCTTGAGCCTCGTTTTTTCGAGTTCAATCCAAAATTGCTCCATCCTCATTTATGATAAGCTTGATAAGCCTCATGGGAGATCATATTCGAATAAAGTTTGTACATCTGGGTGCTCTGGGATACATGCAACTCCTTGTCCAGCCTGTGATATGCATCCTTCATTGAAAATACTCCCACTTCTTGGAGCTTGTGAGTTGAATAACAATGTCATAACATTACTCAGTTGATGAGCCATGTTCAGTTGCCATGACTTCAGATTTAGACTGAAGCATTGGGATTCCGGCATGTGGAGGCTTTATTCTTGAATCTATTGCATGGCCCATGAACACAGCTCATCAGCTGAGTAATGTTATGATCTTGCCTATAACAGTCATGTGGCTTGGTTTTTAATTGGAGAGTTGGTGTCGCCAACTATATATGTCAACCCTTGGATTGAAGTGTCACATGTAAAAGGTGAGGGCTCGTTACCCAAAAATGAGACCAAAACAGTCATGAAACAATTGCACCAAAATGCCATTAAATACCTCACATACCTAATACTAAATAAAAGGAAACTAAACAATAAACAACCCCCCGTAGACCCCCTAGATGTTAGGTTCCACACTTACTAAAGGAGCCCACCTTCTGAGTGGGAGGAAGTACACTTATTGTGAGCTTGGTTAAACATGAACATGGTACAAAGGAACGGGCTCCCATTCACATTTGGGTATAAACTAAACCATGATGTTATGTTTATTTTATTTATTTATGAGGGATCGCAGGTATGAAAGCGATGATGGGAACTTTAAGGAAAGAAGCGGTAGTCAACGTCAAAACTCACTTGAAATTTGGGGAGGCAACTTGAAAAACTCTCAATGGAAAGTCTTTGAGAAGGGCATGAAGATGCATATGATGTCTCACATCAAAGTGTGTTCTTTGACTACCTATCGTATCTTACTAGTTGAATTTAGAGAACCTCCCATAGAATTAAACGCTCTCAAGCTTACTATGGGCTGTCAACAACAGCTCACCCACCTATCCCCATTTGGGCTAGTCAGTAAAGAGGCCTCATTATCCTTTACTTGGCCGAACAACCATGTGGAAGACATCATGTGGTCTATCTCATTGGGAAACCCATGACAACCCAACCACACCAAAAACAACATATGTTGATATCAAGGAGGCTTTTCTTGCAAAAGAGTGGAACTCTTTCCATCTCTTTAGGACGAAACTAGATTATTGTACCTCCACCTCAAGGATTTTACGAATGTGAATTGCACTTAAAGCAACCATTGACTCCACCACAACGCAAGGTCGTTGTTGCCTGCCGCACTTCGAACCGTAGACTTGCCAATGAAACTAGACAATGGACAAGTAGGACTTTTGCTCCTATAATGCAGTTGAAAATGAGGCACATTTCCTGTTGGAATGTCCCCTATACAACCCCATTAGAGATAAGATTCCATCACTATTTGAGAATGCAGTTCCAAGGAGCCTCAATTCTTTCTTTTAGTTAGACCCACATATTAACATTAGCCTCTTATTTCATAGGGGCTACCACACTCTACCACTCTAGAGAATTGAAACCATCTTGATGTACTGTCAGCCCCATTAGCCTTTTCAGCTTCCTGGACTTAAAATCAATTTCATTTCATTCATTGTTATGTGACATAATGTCTTAAGACCAGATTTTAAAGATTACAGGCCGGATTATCTTGAGAATCTGAACAATATACCATTGCTGATAACATGTCCAATTTCAGAGCACAAACAACCTATGAGCTCTGTAAATAGAAGAGAAGTGATAAATTTCATTCATATGGCTAGGTTTTGCAAGTAGCAAACATAATTCTTGTATGATTTGAAAACAACTCTGATAAGCTTACATTCCTATCCACAAATATATGAGCATAAACAAGTGTGAATCACATGTAGTAGCCATGCATACTTAATTTTGGGGTTGCAAATCTATGGTGCTTGCAGTATGACTTTATCACAAATTGCAATGAACTTAAAAAGGAGGGATGGAATTCAAGGAAATTTATAGAATCTGTGAGGAAGGGTGATGCAAACCCTCCCAAAGTACTCATTATCCTGGATTTGGCGTTTTCACCATGTATCTTGACTTATACAAAGACCACTTCTTACTAAGAAACTCCAGTGAAATATAGTTTTGGAAAAATCTGTAATACGAATTAATCGACAGTTGCTCAGACAGAGCACACTCTCCATGACCTAATTGGACAATCAGTTTGAATCTTTTAATGACAAGCTTGGAGAAGTCATCTCTCCAGCTTGTGAAATTGATGCCTGGACTGCTCCAACGAAAAGAGGCCTACAAGTGGTTTGTTATGCAAGCTCAAGGTTATTTACCTTGTTAAATGATAAAACAATACAACTACTCCCGCCCCCAAGTAAGACGTGAAGTGTGACAACCCTGGTTTCAGACAATCAAGGACAACTTCATCCTCCCCCCTGTACCTCCAGACATCAATCCACATAGCCAAGCCCAACCATATATGTATCACTTCCACACTTATAAGCTGGGGCTCATTCCACAACAGCGGCAATTCTTTGCTATTCAAAGTAGACAGATGTCAGAATGCCAACATTCATAACCTCGGCTGTGAAGTTCACAGACCTGAATTCTAATCACAACACTACATCGCAGGCTTTTACCAGCTGCCTCCATACCCTATATACTGATTCAAATCCCTTGCTGTGCCAGAGCTCAGTTGCAACTGACCTCGCTACCACAATGGTGACATAAAGAACAATAGCAAGCCAATTAATGCCAGGGGAGACATCCATACATGTACCACCTCCACAATTATGACCTGGGGGTTACTCCACAGCAGCAGCAATTCTCTGCCATTCAAATGAGGCAATTCTCAAATTGCCAACATCCATAACCTTGGCTACGAAGTTCAGAGACCTAATTTCTAATCACAACACTTCATTGTCGGCTTTCACCAGCTGGCTCATTATCCAAGGGTCAAACCTATCATACTGATCCATAAACCCTAACTGGGTCAGAGCTCATCAAAACATTGGCGACATGAAGGAACAATTACGAGTAAATTAATGCCAGTGATGCCCGGGAGACATTCATAATCTTGGAGGACAATTCTCTTTGACCAATTAACCAAGGAGAACGAAAGAGAGGACACAAGCCCATCCACACGTATACCACCTCCACAATTATAATCTGGGGCTTATACCACAACAGAAGCGATTCTTTGCCATTCAAATGAGACAATTCTCAAATTGCCAACATCCATAACCTCAACTACGAGGTTCAGAGACCTAATTTTCTAATCACAACACTACATCGTCGGCTTTTACCAGCTGCGTCATTATCGAAGGGTCAAGCCCTCCATTACCTTATATACTGATCCAAACCCTAGCTATGCCAAAGCTAAATTGCAACTAACCTCGCCAGAGCTCAACAACACAATGGCAGCATAAAGACCAATTGCAAGCCAATTGATGCCCGGGGAGACATTAACGAGCTTGAAGGACAGCAATTCTCTTTGACCAATTAAGCAGGGACAAAGGAAGAGGGACCACAAACCCTAACTCAGATTGTTCAAGTAATGCGGGCGGGCGTCTTTGCCCCACCCGATATTCTGCAATGACTCCATGTACCGCTTCACATGTGGCCGGCACTTCTCGTAATGGTTGACGCCCTCCTTCCAGTAGCACTTTTGCAGGCGGTCTCGCAGGATCTTGGCCTTCTCCACTTGGATCAGCTTCTCCCGCACCCGGTACTCGCGCTGCTCGAGCATAGCCACCGGGTCCGCGTACGGCTTGGCCGGATCGAAGTCCTCCGGCGGGGCGTCATCGAACTTTGGGTAATCCGCCTTGAACACCATCGCCGCTGCAAATCTCCGCAACAACAACACCAAGCTTCTTCACGCAATGGAATGGCGTAAACACACAAGAGCCACGAGGCTGCGAGGAGAGTAGGTAGGTCGCAACATAACACTCTACTAAGCTCCCTGCTAAATGGATGGATGATTTCTGTGGATGTCGTCTTGGACCTCTGAATGATTTCCTTGGTACTGTTATCATAAACTACTTGATGTATGCGGTGGACCTTATGTGGTCACTTTAATTATGAGACACCCTTGATTGAGTGGTATAGGTTTGGCAAAGTTTGTAGTGGAAAATGGACACCATTGAAAAGACACTAGGTATTTAGGTTCAATGCCTAGTTCACCCAATTGGATTGCTCTATGTGATTTTTTGAAAGAGAAAGAAAATCTTTACTTTGACTTTTATAAAATGGAATGAATTGAAAATTTCCTCCTTCAGTTTTTTATTTTATTTTTAATAGCAACTCTCTATTTCTCATTTTTTAATGAAATAAATAAGTTAGGAAACAATTATAAGGATGAGACAAGGGAGACTTATGTACCAATTTGGAAGTTGTTCCATACAGTAAGATCCCTTCTTATGCCCCTTGATGGACTTGTCTACTACATAGTTTACTCTAGTAGCTAAAACTCCGAGCCAAGGATTTGGCCATACTCTAAATACAATTGAATACATGTGAACCCACGTTTGGTGAGCATGGTTTCGAGCAACATCCAAGATTTGATCCCTTTAAAAATGGTGATTTCTTTTCACTTTAAAAATTTGATCCCTTTGGCAACAAAGCGTCATAAGCACCAATTGCAAAGGACCCCCACTTAATTAATAGGAAATGGTATAATATGAAGTTTTTTTAAATTTTAATTGGAATAATCATCCACCCTTTAAAGGATGTAAAAGTAAGCTTCTTGGCTTCAATTTTCTATAGACCAACTACTCTTAGGTTGAGCACATGGCTTGCACTTTCACAACCCGGACGGCCTTTGAAAGACGTGGACCGCAACAATAAAATGTAAAAATATGAACCCAACAATAAACAACTTTAGCAAAAACTCATATTTATATTATCGGGTAAAACACATACAATGTGTTTATTGCATTGGGATAAAATGCAAGCTGCATTTTTAATACATTATGTGATATGCGTGATGGCTTGTCTTAGTTGTAGAATGGATTAGCTACACATTACCGTTGCCCAACTGACGCTTGGCCTCCCAAGCAGGGACCTACAACTAAAGTGGCCCATTTTTGGGCCATGTGCCCGACCCTTCTATCTTGATATCCTAAATTATATGGCTCAACACCTGGAGTGCTAAACCTTAATTTCCACGTAGGAATGTGTAGGTTATGGACCAATCTATAAGAGACACGTGTCAGGCATCCTAAGGAATACTAGATATAGAATGAGAAGGAAGCTTCCAGTGCACTCTGAGAAGCCTCATGAAGAGCCTTCCAGAGTCTTTAGGGTTTGCTCATCGCTCTCCTAAATCTGTAGTCGAACGAGCTCGTGCTGCTCCAGATCGTAACTCGCTACGAATGAGGTCTATGCAATCTCTTGAAGCATCTGCCAGGCAGTTCTCTTCTTAATTTATCAGAGCGGTGAAATTGTTGTGCTCGTATTTCGCAAGGAAGGGAGGAATTGAGAGAAAGAATTGAGAAGAGATGGCTCTCAATCCACAGCTGTTCGGGAACAGCACCCCGGTGCCGTTTGTGGATGAAATGTTTGTATTGCGGCGAGAGTCCGTGGAATTTGAAGTCGACAAAGTCGCAGAGTACGTGCCTGCTCGCCCCTAATTTTTTGTCTCCCAGTTTTAGAACGATGACGTGGAGTGCAATATTACCTTCAAATTTCTGTAATTATGTTTTGAATAACGAAGAGAAAAGATGACTCCGATGTTGTCACCGGCTTGAATTATAGTGTTGCTTCATCTTCAAGTTAGTCTAATTCTACATAATATGTAATTCCGTAACGGACATCACAAGAATTGGAGGGTTACCTAGAAGACTATTGCATCCTTTGAAACGGGCGAGGACAAGCCGGCCCGCACCTATCTTCCCCAAGGGCAAGCCTCCTAGGGATCTCACATGGTTGGTTGCAACCAACATCCATAGCTGGTAGCTGGGAGGGTGCACCGGAAATCAAGTGTTAGGCAGGCTGCTTAACCTCGGAGTTCGCATGGGATCTGCGTTAAAGCCACCTCTAGGGGAAACATTTGGCTTATACCTTGGATTTCTATAACCTCAAACGTGTGATTGACTTCTGGATGCCAGTTGTTATTTGGCGGATTGCCGTGATGTGTAGCCAGCAGAATGAACATCACCACATTCCTGGAGTCATTTCCATGCATTAGTACTGTCTTTGGCGCTTAATTTTCAGATCTTTCTCTATACCTTCCCCTGTTTTAGTGTGTGTTATCACTTTGCTTTTTGGTATAAAACATAGAGAAGGCCATGAAATTAGTGGACGATGAATCGATAATGCAGTGCATTGCATTTCTAAGGATGTTTCTGAGGCTTTATTGTTGGATGTGCTGATGCAGGGCTCCTGGAAGCAAGTTCTCAGGGAAAGGGACAGCTCACCTTTCAAATTATCGGATTGTATTTGTGCTGAGTAAACCTTTGGGTGAAATTCGTGCATTTGACTTGCCTCTGGTAGGTTTTTCTCATCTTACCATTTCTGTTTCTACTGGCTATATTGTTACAACTAGGTATTGGCGATTTATTTACTAATTAAGTTTTCAGAGCTGTGTGTATTCTCGTCATCTTGAGCAGCTGTCCTCCATGTTCGACTTTGCTACACAGGCTCACATCAACTTGCTGTCTTTAATAACATGCTACATGACAAGTTTGGATTTGTGATAATAATTTGAGATCGTTGGTCTTACTGGATTCTCGAACTTGCTTGTAATGTGGTTATGTTTATTGTTGTTGTATGCAGTTGTTTATACACGAGGAGAGGTTTAATCAGCCCATTTTTTTCTGCAACAATCTTTCTGGCAAAGTACATCCTGTAAGTTAATATGTGACCAGTTTTAAAATGTGAGGTGCCCTGCACATATAGTTTGTGGATATAGACAATATCCACCTCAAGATTTGTGTTTAATACTGAGGTCACTCATTCATGTTACCCAAGTCGTTGCAGTATTTTTAGTTTCTGAGTAATGTTCCAATTTATTAGGTGATTGTGTTCAATTTCATACTAAACAACAATGAAAAGAAGTGCCAGTGAAACTACACCATGAGGGTAGTTGTTCTGAGCAACATATTGATCATGGTCATGTATGCAGGTCATTCCGGAAGGAGGTAACAGAGCTCTATACGCACCACATTCCTTCAAGATCTTGTTCAAAGAAGGTGGAACTGGAACTTTCATCCCGCTGTTCATGAACTTGATAAAGGCTGTAAGGGCAACCCAAAGGATGACAGAAGAGTCGCAACCCAGTGCTCCACCCTGTGATCCACTACCAACAGACTCTGCACCAGTTGATGAGTTGATGCGACATGCGTAAGTTCCAGACCCACTCAGTAGATGTAGTCATTTGATTGTGGATCATGTCACACTAGATGTGTCTCTTCATTTTCACATGAGAGGTGTGAATTACCAAAATTTGGCATGATCTAGTTTACTGTTGGTAAATTTTGTGAATGTAATAGCTACTCCCTTAAATTGTTTCCATAGGAGTCAGTGTCTCAACTCTATTTTATTTGTCCTCCCTTTTGGAACCATTGTACATAGGTTAGTTTTTCTGTTTCTTACTGACTCTCATTGTTTGTGCAGGTACTTTGACCCATCGGACCCAACAAGACTCTATTTAGAACAACCTCTGCAGTCTCAACCAACTTTACGGAGGCGGAACTACAATTCTGCTCCTGCAGAAGGCCAGATGTAATTAGAATTTTGACCATATAAGTTAATCTGTGACCTTCTACTGCTTGTAGATAAGGATTGCACCCATCAACACCCAGAATTGTAGTTTGGTTGGAAGCCATCTTGAGGGACAAATTAGAGTCAACAAGTGTTGGTTGATGAAAGTTTGGTGTGACGTATATACCTTTCAGTTTCAATTTAAGTGTAAAAACATATCAGGGACTATGGCTATCTGCCTCTTGTAAGTTGGTCCAAATCAGAGAGGAATGGACACATTTATGGAGGTTTGCCAAGTGTATGTTTATTCCTTGGATGAGCTTCCTATGTTCATGACACAGTTCCACCACAAATTGATCATTGCATTGGCAACTTTTGACTAAGGCCGAGTAGTAGTGTGCTTATGTAGAGGTGATATGTGTGTAGAGCCTCAGTCTAAAGTTTCCTTCCGAGTCTCTCTACACAATGTTCTTTGTAAAATCTTTTTACTTTAGTAATAGCCTTTATCTGATGACGTTCATGTTCTCAGAATTTTTTTTCTATAAAACAAAGGGGCTTGTTCAAGTACTTTGGAATCTCAGATGGAACACAACTCTAAAACATGGCTGGGGATTCGTGGCACTCACTAAGGAACATCCATCCAAGATATCGTGGATGAAGTGTCTCCAATAAAAAAAGCCCCCCTATGGGGTTGAGGGCCGATTCATTCGAATGTGACGTCACTAGACTAATTTGGGGCCTTTGACTCTATTTCCGGAATCAAATTGCCTACAAATAGTCATTTAGATGATTCCTGTGTTTTTTTCATCCGCATGGATGATTTTACTTGAGTGCCACGAATCCCCGGCCCCAAAACATCTTATGATCCTTCATTTATGAGAGTTTTAATGAATGAGAGAGATCGTAATAGTCTTTACCAAGTTGACTCTATTTAGTGGGCATGGGAATTTGCACTACAAATGCTCAAATCCCAAGCAAATGTTTTTGGTTGACATTTGCACAATTTTAGTATGAATGTGTGATTTTTAGACCAGCGGAAAGATCCCCATGAAAGGTGGACAAATCCACGACTCTGGGAGTATATGATAATAAAAACCAAATAACTCCTCAATGTTGAAGAATGGTATGACCCTTAGAAGTCGCAGTTTGCGTTTTATAATGAAACCCCATTCCATTCATTTGAGTGGTCATAGGTTCGGTATTGGTGTTAAGTTGAGCTACCTTATTAGATAGCCTCTACGCCTAGTTTGTCTCTCTTCCCATGTTGGGTTTCTCTGCTTGTGTGATTGTTGCCTTCAAAATGCATCTTCCCCCTATCACTCTTGCCCTTCTCTTCAGTCTCTCCCATTTGATCTCTTTGATTGATAATCCAAAGATCTTTCATATAGGAGAGTTTAAATAAATGAAATATAACTGAAAATCTTTTCAAAATTCATGTTATAGTTTGAAGCCCTACCATCCATACAAGTGGTCATAAGTTCGGTGTTGGTGTTAGGTTGAGCTACCTTAGCTTTGCGTTATGCCTACAAGCCAATTTGGCGGGTCACCTAGAAAACGTAGCGGTCTCTCGGTCACCTATCTATGTCCCAAAACTAGGTTTCTCTCCTCGTGTGGGTGTTGTCTTTGAAATGCATCGTTCTTTTCTTCAATCTATCCCATTCGATCATTAATTTATGAGAATTTCAATGACTGAAAAATCTTTGGAAATCATAGTTTTGCTTCCTCATATGAAGCCTTCCATTCATGTGAATGGTCATAGGTACGGTATTGGTGTTATGTTGAGCTACCTAATTATTAGTCGCTAGACTATACGCCAAGGTACCGGTTTGTCGGGTCATCTGGACAACGTGGCGGTTTTCCGGTCACCGTCTCTCTCCCCAGGCTGGGTTTCTCTCCTGGCGTGGCTGCTCCCTTCGAAATGCACCCTCCCCCTGCCACTCTCACTCTTCTCATCGATCTCTACCCGGAGATCGCTCCTCAGGAGCCCCACTCTCCATCTTCACCAGCTTCCACAGCAATCTGAGGTACTTCTGGCTTCATTTGATCTTCTAACGAGCTTCTTAGACCCGTTTGTCTACTTTTTATGCCCTTTGTTGGTTCCAGGAGGAGGAACGTTGTTGTTGGTGGAATGTTGTGGGAGAAAAGCATTAGTATGAATGTTGGCAAGAGGGAGAGATCTGCAGGTGAAATGTCGTTTAATGACGAAATTTGGAATAAGAGGTTGCGGGTTTGGCATTTTGAAATAGTTGTTTTGTCTGCATTCTTTTGTCCGAGCTTATCGTGTCGAACAGTACATCCAGTGAAGTGCTGTGCAGTGCAGTGTTGGAGATTGATCGGGATTATGTGAATGTGAATTTTTTGCTGCAAGCTTAGTCGACCATCTTAGATTATGGCATAGTTGTTGTGAGGTTTACCCTAGGCCGTGTGTGCAATACAAACAGGACTTGGAACCAGACTCTTATAATTACGGCAACAGTGAACCACTTGGAGTTCTGTCATTGATTCAGTGAACCACTTAGAATTAGGATGTGAGTCCCCTGAGATTGCTGTTCACTTACTCTGCTGGAAGACTATATGTGGAAATTGCTTCATGATTATAAAACTTAAATATTTGAAGGTTAAGACGGAACTGGAGTAGCTATTCTGGTCTCTCACGATTGTGGAGGATGTCACCATATTAGGTTTGGAATGGTCTGGAAAGATATTTATTTTACTGCGGCAAATTGCAGTCCCAAGAGCCATTAACTGATGAGAATTTCAGAAGATCGTACTACGAGCAGACGTGCAATGTCGAAATGATACTGTTTTTTCATTTCTTTTTTCAAGTGCTGCTGATTGCCTGATCTGAGTTTATTTGTTTTTCAGCTTTCTCTGTGCGAAGCTCTGGTCCAATTCAATAAAATGGTCGCTCATGGCGATACTGGATCTGGATACGAATGCCAGCCACTACTTGGTATGTTTTCGAGTTCCTCTTTACATATTCCACATTTTGTCCTAGTTTTGTTTCCCAAAATACTGCAATTTTCTCTTATACGGTGCTTTCAGCTGTGTAAACTCCATGCACGTTTTAAAATCTGAGCCCTGGTATCCTTGGTTTGTGTGCATTTGGGCATAAGCCACTTGAACGAAACACCAATTCTACCAAGGGTGGCGAGATGTGATCTATGTCATTGAGACACATTTTGTAGAGATATGTACGACCTAATTGTAGTTTCATAATATTTTGGGAATTTTTGCACGAGGAGGTCTTATGGGGTTAAGGACCAATCATAACCTGTCTGTGCACATGAGGATTATCTTGAACAGCATAAAATGTGGAAAGTTCATATATTTCTTGCAATTCTGTGGCTCTATGCTTGAGGTATACATATCCCGTGGCTTCCAAATGCCCTGGCTTTCAAGCACTATGTTTTCAAGTATTTTGTAGTTGGTCTGGAATTTTTACTTAGGTCTGAAGGGTGTCCTAGAAAACTCTTGCAAAAATGCACCACTGGTCTGTCAACATGGTTGTTGATCTCATTTCTACAAATCTGTGAATTCCAAAAGACTCGTGTGTTCCTGGGGGTTTTAATTGGAAAAATAGATAAAGCAGGAGTTGTTCTTGAAGGTTTCATTCTACAATTATGGTTTTGTGGTAATTTGCCTTTCAGAACAATAGAGATGAGATTTCTTTTTTGCCAATTTCGTTTATCCAAGTATCTTTTACATCATACTTACGAGTATATTACGCAAGATTATTGGTGTTTGGCCTTAGCAGATTTTGTTTACTTTCTGACATGTCTGATGTTTTGGGTTCAGAGTATCGGACTGTTTCAGGAGTGGCAGGTCCACTTGTCATTTTAGAAAAAGTTAAGGTATATTACAGTCCCCCTGTCATGAGCATAAATATTTTGTAAGTGGATTGCTGTCACAATGCAACTGATTACTGTTTGTGTTCTTGAAGTCTAGGTCTAGTGGAACAATCATACCTCTCTGGCCAAATGCAAATTTTCTGTTGGTGTCAGTTTATCTGGAGTTTGATGTCATGTGTATTTTCTGGTCTTGTACATTTGTGTGAGGCAGGTGATATCTTTGTAGAGTAACCTTTTAAAAAGCTACTATACATGTGATTCGTATGACAGGGCCCAAAGTATCAAGAAATTGTGAATCTCCGCTTGGGTGATGGCACTCGGCGACGTGGGCAGGTCCTGGAAGTTGATGGCGACCGTGCTGTTGTGCAGGTCCGTAATGGTCACTGATACTGATTATTTTAGCCTGATGTGGTGATTAAATTCAGTTTAGAGCAATTCTTATGTGTCTGGCTCTTTTGACAACACTTGGCTTTGAATTTCCATATTCAGAGGTAATTTAATATGATGATGATTTGAAATCAGTATTCTTATTGGTAGGATAAACAGCACAACACCTAGCAGAAAATTTACAACCAGCAATAATCTTTGCATCTTGTGCAGGTGTTTGAGGGGACATCAGGTATTGACAACAAACATACCACCATCGAGTTCACTGGAGAGGTATACAATAAAGCAATAAAAATCTCCTAGCTCACACTATTTCACTTTCTGAGGAACATGCTTGTGCTTACATCCTCTTAATTCCATCCCTTGGTTATTAGTATTCCACCAGTTGAGATATTGGACGAATTCCTGCATTTTCAATTGACAGATGTCCTGTGTGGAGTGGTTGAAGTAGTAGTAAAGTATTTGATTGAATGGTGCAGGTGCTCAAAACACCTGTGTCGTTGGACATGCTTGGACGTATTTTCAATGGATCTGGCAAGCCCATTGACAATGGACCCCCTATTCTAGCAGAAGCTTATCGAGATATTTCAGGTACTATCATCTCCTGGACATGTGGTCAAAGTGGTTGCTTAATGATAGCTTTGCAAGTTGGACATGTGTATTGAAATATTGGCATTTACAGGTGCCTCAATCAACCCGAGTGAGAGGACATACCCAGAGGAGATGATTCAAACAGGAATCTCCACCATCGATGTGATGAACTCAATTGCTAGAGGACAAAAGATCCCTCTATTTTCAGCTGCTGGTCTTCCTCACAATGAAATTGCAGCACAAATTTGTCGGCAAGCTGGGCTTGTGCAGAGATTGGAGAAGGAGAAAAATTTATTGGAGGTTAGGACAGTTTTTCATCAGCTATAACAAGTCCACAATGTCACACAATCAGAGAGATAGTGTCTCACTATGAAGTTCGAAATATATTTTTACTTGTGATTGTAGGTATGTATGAGCTTGTAGCAATTATGGGATACTTAAGAAAATATTAAAACTAAATCAGAATTTGATTGTTACATATCTCCAGCTTAATTTGTATATATTGAATCATGTTGTCAAGAGCTGGAGTAGGTGATAATCTTTGAGTGTTATTGCATATATTATCTCAGGAGGAACATGGAGAGGATAACTTCTGTATTGTGTTTGCGGCTATGGGAGTCAACATGGAAACAGCCACTTTCTTCAAACGTGATTTTGAAGAGAATGGCTCCATGGAGAGGGTGACTCTTTTTCTCAATTTGGTAAGTTTCAAGGAGATTTTTCTTTGTATTAGAGCATAAGTTGTTCACTCCTCATTTAGTGGATTACTTTGTAACTCTTGCGCTTTATTGCTGCACTACTCTGTAAGTTTAGAAGGATCCATTACTTTGGCCTCTAAATTCTAGTTGTTTCATGTGGACAGGCAAATGATCCAACTATTGAACGTATTATCACTCCTCGAATTGCCCTCACCACTGCTGAGTACTATGCATACGAATGTGGCAAACATGTGCTGGTCATTTTGACAGACATGAGTTCCTATGCAGATGCATTGCGAGAGGTGTCAATTTCTTACATCCTTTTTGTGTATACCTTCTCCATATTGTATCATGCAACTAATCTTCAATATTCATGAAGAACCTTGCAGTCAGAAATTGTCCTTGAAGTGAGAAGTTGTGTATGTCTGTTGCTGTTAGTGGCTGCTATACTCAATATGTTCATCCTCTTAATGACCTTCTTTTGCATAGGTAGATTCTCTCCAATGCCTGTTTTCAATTTATATGAAGCCGAGTCTTGTACGTTCTCCAGATAATTTGTGTGTGCTAGGTCCCCCAAGGTCTGTTCATTGTTCTGGTGACTGCTCTCCAGAGAGGACATCTTTTCTGGACCCTATTGAGCAATTTTAGAACTTTTTCCGTCTTTGTGTCAGGTGTCTGCTGCGCGAGAGGAAGTGCCTGGGCGACGTGGATATCCAGGGTACATGTATACTGACTTGGCCACAATTTATGAGCGTGCCGGGCGTATCGAGGGCCGTTCAGGGTCAATCACTCAGATCCCCATTTTAACCATGCCAAATGATGGTTAGTCCTACTTCTTATTTCCTATGTACTAGAACAAGCTAATTGCTACAGAATCATATGAATTAATTTTTTCTTTTCTTTTGCTGAGATATCTGTACAGATACAAATGGATACAGCTCACTACTTCACCTCCTACGTCATGGGTTAAGAAGTTGAGGTGTTGTGTTTTTTATTGTTTCAGATATTACGCATCCTATCCCAGATCTTACAGGTTACATCACAGAAGGTCAAATATATGTGGATCGACAGCTACAAAATAGACAGGTACAATTTGATCAATTCCTGCAATTAAACCTCCTAGTTGGAGGCTGTAAATTTGATCTGCAATCTTTGAGCAATTCTTATCGTCAACCTGGTGGATGGAGTAATTTGACCTAATATTGAGTGGTCAACTGATGCAGATCTATCCACCTATCAATGTGCTCCCATCTCTGTCTCGATTGATGAAGGTGTGTTTCACCAAGGGGTACTTCCATTTGATTTTTGTGAAATCAAGTAATCTTCAGTTTTTTTAGCCTTACTATTTCTATGCAATGTAATGAGCATTCTCCAGGACTTTGCATATAGACTTTGATGCCTTTACAAATACAATGTTGATCAACCTCACAATCTTTCATATTTTGTTCATGGTTCATCCACATGTTTGATATTGTGTATGAAGGTATCAAATATTTGATGGCTTGTGGTTATTCTCATTAATACCTCAGAAGTAAGTAGCCCCTGGGGACTTACTTTTGATTAATGGAATGTTGTGAGCCACCTGGTTCTTCCTCTGAGCTTTAATATCCTCCTGCAGAGTGCTATTGGACAAGGAATGACTCGGAAGGATCATTCTGAAGTATCCAATCAGGTACATCCCCCTCTACCATTCCTCCTTTCTGTTGAACATGTTCAAAAGTCCAAGGTTATTAAGAAATTTGAGGTTTGTGCCTTGATCCAAGCTTATTATTACATGCATGTGTTTGTGTGGTGGGTGTAGTTGTATGCAAATTATGCTATAGGAAAGGACGTGCAAGCCATGAAAGCAGTGGTGGGAGAGGAAGCTTTATCTTCAGAAGACCTGGTAATCTCGGCACTTTCACCCATCCTTGTCATCATTTCCACTGAGCTTTCATTTCTTGATTATGTAGGAGTTTATATCCTGTACTAAAATATCGCTTGGTGTAACACTGCAGTTGTATCTCGAGTTCCTTGACAAGTTTGAGCGCAAGTTCGTTGCTCAAGGACCTTATGATACCCGGGACATCTTCCAGTCTCTCGACCTTGCCTGGTCATTGCTTCGAATTTTTCCACGGGAGCTACTACGTCGTATTCCTGCCAAAACCCTAGACGAATTTTATAGCCGGAACTCAGACCATTGATGGATTTCTGATCGTCACATTTTTCATTCTGATAGCCTTGTTTTGTATTTAGCTTTTGTGTTTTCAGCATAGTAACAACAGGTTGCTGGATTAGCACATTTGCGGTTACATTAGTGAATACACTGTCATGGATTTTAGGTGCAATGTCAGTAAGTACGTATCCTCTTGGCGGCTTTTGGATCCATTCTTTGGTGGGTGAGCTCGTACACATGCATTCAGGATTCTGGTGTCAGAATTTCAAGTCTATGGAGCATGTAGTTTGTAGTACTATTTAGGTTTTCAAACATGTGTCTAAGAAAATTCCTTGGGTAATAAACAAGTGACAGCCTTCTTTTCTTGTCATATTAAAGTTGGGAAACCAACGAACTCACAAAAATTCGTACTATATGAAACGCATGATCTCCAATACATGTGTATGGTAACTGCCTCTCATGAGTATATGATTTGGTATGGATGGTGTTCAAGAGTATTGTGTGGCATTGCGTTGGATGGTGCATGATGACATAAAAGAGAGTTGAGAGTTTGAAACACATAGAAAGGAAGTAAACATTGAATGCCTGCAGTTGCCGTCTATAGGAGATTAAATACAAGAATCAAGATGTTGTGGAACATTGCACATCAATTTCAGCAACCAACCTTGGGCCTCATCTCACAGGGAATACATGGTTTGCCATCAATATGAATTGAAATGGAACCCTAAAATCAGCTTTAAGGTATATTAGGGCCTAGCTGCACTTGCTTGATAGCTAACAACATCCATGTTAGCTAGTCTAACCTGCATGCTACCTAACAATGCCTTTAATTGGTTCCACACTTGAGCTTTTGACGTAACTGGTCTGGTCGTTAACTATCAGAGTCATTTTTGTTTCCTTCGTCTTTTTGTTGGGTAACATTTTTTTTTATAAATTCATTTATTTATCCTTGCTTTTTAAAATTTACACCACATTTGCTGGGAGGAATGCATTCCATGGATTCGACCAAATGACCAGATTGAGTTCAACCAGAATTCTGTAAAATAAAATGTTGGAGAGAATGTGGTGTGGGTTGAAATTGCCAGTTCTTGGTACCAAACCACATGCACAATTCACATGTGAGAGCTAGCACAAGTCTTTGTATAAATTTCTTAAGATTGGCAGGTAAGAGATACCTGATGAAGGGAGAGAGAGAATCTAGAGTCTCAGTCTACCAATCTCACTTTGGCTTCAAACTAACATATTGAGCGACTCTAACCCCTACTGTTTGATAATGCAGTGTGTGTGTGGCACAATTTGTCCAAGCATGATAAAGCCATACATGGTCTTCATTACTCGTCGTTGCTGCATGTGCAGACAGCTTTCTTGTGTTCCTGCACACATCATAAATAAATAGACACTTTAAAATATGTGCAAGAACTTGGACTTTTCAGTCATCATACAACATATATCAACATCTGGAATTTAAAATCAAGATGATTGGCATACACATGTATGCGTTGGCTACACGTACCACAAACACATTTGTAATTCATTTCTCTAGGTCCTTTGTGATCTGATCCAAGCACTATATTCACCTCTTGTTATTCTAAACCCAAATTGGACTAAAAAGAGGTAGTTCTACGTAGCAAGCTCCAGGCACACCCATAGTTTAGTTGAAGACTTGATTCGGTCATAATGTCACGAAGAATGGTAATCAGGGTTTTATGACACAGACCATCTTCTGGTCTTGTACCAATCGATCCTAATTGGTACAACATGGAGGATGTATCTAGATCCTCTTCCATTTTGTTTGCCCAAGGTTGTCCAACTTCAGTAAAGAAGCACATCATGTACTCATGCAGACCGTTCACTTCACAGAGATTCCGTGTTTTAATAACTATTTTGGAAATATATTTACTATATTCTGAAAATGAACCTTTTTTTATATGCTTTTATAATGTTTACTAGAAGCAATATTTGAGACCCTATCTTTTATTGAATTGTGTTTTCTAGTGGAATGTCAGTTACCCCCCTCCCCTCCCCTCCCCTCCCCTGTGGCCATGTACTTGAGATTGTTTCTAGATTTATTTGCAGATTGTTGAAAATGAAGGTTACATGTTGCAAAAGGAGGGATTGATGTTTGGATGTGCCACTTTGGGGAATGACAATATGGATTGTTGTGATATGCTCATTCTTGCAACAAAATGCCATGACAAGTGGAAGATGTATGTAAGGCTTGATAGTTTTTGAGATTATGGTGTGATCTACTTGATGTACTTTGGTGCTTTGGAATGAAATAGCTACCTAGTGGCGTGAAGTTAGTAACCATATTTCTTCTTCTAGTGCTTTGAAAATCATGAAGCTTCATTGTCCTAATGAGGGGTGGGGGAGGAACTCGGCTTTTGTAGTAAGCAATTTATTTTTCATTATATCATGGTTATTTTCCTTTCATAAACTCATTCTTCCAATAAATTTTGTCTTCTTGCATGCAAAGAGCCCAACAAGATGAGTCTAATTATATGCTTTTTTAAACATGGTTGACCTCCAGATTCACCACAAAGGATAATGAAGGAATAAAGAAGAAATTTATTATGCAAGGGTCAAAAGATATAATGAAATATTTATAAACATCAATAAAAATATGTCTAATTACATTTTATTAAACCTTATTTTTACTTAAGAAACTTTCATTGTAACAATCTCGTGCTTTATTATGAACTTATTATAAGTTGTGAGGGCCTTTACGGATCCATTTATCTCAAATCTTTCCCATTCAAACCTACTGGCATGATAAATTTATCTCACATCCATACATGTCTCTTCAATTTTAAGTTGCTAGAATTAGCAAACATACCTTAATACCTTTCATGTCTTATTAAAGAACATGGTATATGTATATGGGCAAAGAAAACGGCATGGCAATTGAAGTCCTAATTCCTCATTGGAACTCGGGTGGTGCGCTTAGTGTAAATTTTCATGACTACATGTATGTAAACAACAATTAAATGTAGCCTATTATTTTGCTTTTAGTGTTTATGAAGAAGGCTATACTTATGTAATTTCTTAAGATGGGTTGTTTGATGTGACCCACTCCTTATTGGAAATATGGTTGAGTCCAATATACCCAAGGGGTGGACTCTTCATGGGAAACTTAAATGACGTGCTTGGGTCACTATGAAATTAAAACCCCTATGTATGAAAAGTTTATAAAGATAATTATATGTATATGTACTCTTGACATGCTAAAAAATGGATTCATGTATTTATACTAAGCTTTTCAATTTCATGTGATAAATGCCTCCATTACATATACAAACTATACATCATGATTTAAATGATCCTTTATTACATACTAAATCCACTTTCTCTTTCCAAAGAGAAAGTCGTTGAATGTTTCTCATCCATAGCATGTAACTCAATGATTGTAGCAAACAAACAAAGATACGAGCATATACAATAAGGGTGAGTTTCCAAGTAGGCCGCTCGCCCGTCAGATTCTAGTGTGAATAATGACAAACACGCCCAAATGTAGATGGAATTTGATCGTATGTGCCAACTAGCTACTCCCATCTTCTCAAATCCGGGCCCACCTACTTACCTCCTCCTCCCAGTTACCAAGGATGCAGTTATAGACCATCATTGGTTGTCTTGAGTCTTCAACTGGTCTTAATCCTTCGGTGACCGACACTTGTAAGTTAAAAGTCACATTTTTGGAGCAAAGAACATGTAACAACCAAATAATTCAAGGAAATCTCCCTCTGAACAAGAATCTTTGCCAATACCGATTGTTTCAAACCCTACCATGGAGCTATAAGGTTAGCAATTCAAAGTGCAAAGAGGAAGGCATACAAACCACACAATCTGTGGATTTAGGGGAATAAGCTTGAATCGCCAATGTCCATACCCGTCCACACCCTCTTCTACGAGACCTACGCAATTTGGCAACATTATTGGTTATGTATCCAATTTCATTGAGACCCATGTATTTTTTCCCTACATATTCCCCAAGATGCCTATTCATATATTTCCCTATAATTCATCCACAACATAAATCCATATTTCTAGGTATGTATGTTTTGACAAAATCTAGTATGAATACTACCAAATCTTACATGGTGGTGGTTTTATGGTGTTGTATCTTTGAACTTGTGGAGTTCAAAACTAAAGACTCCCTCTCCATTCCATTAAACAAAAACAACACATGTATTGTCAATTTTTTCTCCAAACTATTGGACCACCTTTTATACCCTACCTCTACTTTGAAAATCTCAGTAGCATTTTATTTTTAGAGACTATAGTGAAATATTACCTCCCCTTCATGTATTATGTTCATTAATGCCTCAAGTAAAGCCCCTTTCTACACTCAAGGTAGTTTGTACATGGTATGAAGAGTGCACCCCAAGTGTGAAGCCTACTTACTCTTTTTCTTCTCTTTGTGTGGGCCTTATAACTTTGAACTAATTTTTATTGCACCGATCCTCTCCTATCCAAATATTTAGAAGCTAAGCATTCTTTGACAATGAAGTCCAAACTCTTGAATACGAGGAGAGATCATGTCATGAGCATCCACTTTAGCTACCAAATTGTGGTTGGGTAGCCATTTTATGGTTACCTATTACTATCTCCCGACTTTGAACACTCCTTGTTGGCACACTAGCCTTCTTGGTTGCCGAGCACATTTGTTGATGTTGGGCATTGTGAAAGTCATGAAGAACTTGATCTCAACTATTGTTTTCTTCATTCTCAAAGCCACTTGAATGGCAAAAGCATTGACAATATATCCTTTTAGTTGGCAGTGTTGAGATGACATCAAGTGTACCTAGAGAGCAACTTGAAGGAAACACACTTGAGTGTCAACAAACCTTGTATGGGCAAAACCTTAACGTCACAAAGTGAAGGCACTAGTTGCGCCTCTCCCCAATGATCACCCCCTACAATACCCAAGTCTTCAACGCTATATAGTTCTTCATTACGGAATTTGTCCTGTGGGCATCGGATTGGGGGTGGATCGAACAGACACTCAATTCACGTCGGTCTCCTCCGGAGACCGAAGTTTCTCTCTCTTCATTACGGTACTCTCTAACAAGGTCTGTATTGGGCAACAATCACCAAGACTAGTCCGGGTCGTTCAAATTCATTACTCCCAAGTGCCATGAATTCTTCCAATTCACAATCACGATGTGCCAAAATAGATGTGTTTAGTAATTTCAACATATTGTGGTTGTTGTTGAGCACATTGTTGCACTTGAAATTGATGGCACTAGTAATATCATAGCGTAAAGAAATTTAGTATCACCTTCATTATTTCCCACCCCTCAGTATTAGCCCACCTTCACTAATTGGGATATTTAGTGTAGACCAAAACCTTGAAATATTTACTAAGATAAGTGGGTATAATTAAACTGTCCTCGTGAATGGGCACCTATGATTGAGTTACATGTGGTGATATGTGGATCTAAGAACGGACATAAAAAGACACGTGTTTTAAGAAACTTGGGGTACATGCTCAAAATTTGTTAACCATTTTAAGTTTAATAAAGAACATAAGTGGAGGAACCCATATGATCATCTTATGAGGGAAACAATCTTCACTTGACAATGGATGACATATTTATACGAGCTCAGAATATCACGAGGAAAATGGGTATGGACATGATTTGGATTTGCTAAATATCTCACACTAATTGCGTATTTTCATCCCTCCAAGAAGTGGGTGCAGAGAGAAAAGAGTGTGCTTAAGACCCGCTTACCTTATAATGACAGAGAGTTAAAAAACTTAAGATCTGGAGAAAGATCTAGTCATAGAGAAAGGACACATCAAGCTGCAGTAGAGATGGATGATACTTTCTCCATGTTTTCAGCCTTAAACCCATCCATCCATCATGGACTAATTCTGTCGGGATCAGCCGTGAAATGTAGGATCCTTGTCGCCAAGTTCATAAATTGTCGGTAAAAATTCGTGAATGAATTGGTCGTGGAGAGACGGGATGAAGCTCAAGCTCAAGAATATATGACGATAGTTTTGTAGGAAATTTATGTGTTCACAAGCTGATAAATTAGTAGGAGAAATATTGTCGATGACGTGGCGGAGTTCTCAGAATCTATCTTAGTTGGAGCGAACAGGTTGAGGAAGAGAGGTGACCGAAAATTGGAATTCTGGGACGTCCAGGTACTTCTGTAGGAATTTCATTACTCACAAGTTGATGCATCTCAAATGTGTTCTGGAAAATTGGGTATTAGATTCCGGATGCACATAATGAGATTCTGAGTTTTCTTCATTTAGGGGTGTCATCAGAAAATTGGATTCGTGGAACATACAAGTTGATGCATGTGTTGAATCCTGTGCAGATGAAGTGGTGAAGTTGGAACTTCAAATTATAGTTGCGGGCGAAGAAGTTGAGGGATCGAGGTATATATGAGAAGATTAGAATTGTGAGCCATCTTCTTTTGTCAGTTTTTTCCTGCTCACAAGTTGATGCATCGACTGAGGTTTGCTCTGAAAATTTTGGAATTAGATTGCGGTTGCAGGCTGGGTTGCACTTAGAAGATTAAATTTTTTGGTCACCTTCTTTTAGGGACATCAGAAAGTCGGGCTTGGGGAAGGTTGGCTATGGCTTGGCTATGGCTAGAAAATTTCACCAGCTTCAAATTTGTGTGCACACTGTGATTGTGAATCATCCTTCTTTAAATCAGATCTACCCATCTTCTGGACATTCAAAGGATTTGATTACAATCCGTGAATATGGCTTAGCAGGTGAGTACTAGGAGCTTTTTGTGATCTCAGTGAGTCCTTATTTGATCAAGTTTTTGGAATTCTCTTTCCTTACGTTTTGTGCTAGTCTATTATAACATTAGCTGAGATAAAAAAAACTCTTTGTGGCGACCATTCAATGAAGGTCCATCATGCGATTGCATACATAAATTGGGAGTAAACAGGGTGGCCGGGTTCTGTAGTGATGTGTGTTATAGACGTGGTTGCCTTGACATGTTGGCGTGGAGTTTGATTGTACTCTCCACATCAGTGTTGTAGATATCTGGCTTTCATTTCCAGGATGATGTTTGTATGAACTTGTGCCTGAACATCCTGTTTCCTATCTGGATTTGAGCTTTTCCTCACATGGCCAGATTTGCTTTGGTTACTGGATGTGGTGGTGAGACAGGGAGCTCGTAGAAGTTGCTATGCTTTGATTTCTTTCAGGGACATCCCAGAGTGGAAGGATGTGGTATAATACCATCTCTAATTCTCGTATCCTGTTCGTGTGTAGATTCTCTTCGTGGGATATTTTGCCTCGAACTATTACAGAGGAGGAGGATAGTTAACGAACTCCTTGAATTTGTTGTGTGTCGTTGGTGGTATCTGTTGAAGAATTCTGCGTTGCTTGCTAAGTGACTTGCTGACTTACTTTTATGACACAGACCATCTTCAGGTCTTGTACTGATCGATCTTTAATTTGTGCAACGTGGATTCTGTATGTAGATCCTCTTCCATCTTTCTTGCCCAAGGTTGTCCAAGTTGGACATAGAAGCGCGTCATGTTCTCACGGGGGTGACTACCTTGTAGAGGTATGTATCACCTGAGATAAAGGGGTATTTCCTGGGATTCTGCGTATTTAGTGAATATGTTCAGAATATGTTCAGAATATGTCTGCTATATTCTCAAAACGAACCCGAAATGTTTTTCATGTTTTTATAATTTCTAGTTGAAACATTAAATGAGACCCTATCGCATCGCGTTTTCTAGTGGAATGCCGGTTTACAGCCCCGCTTGCCCCTTGTACTTGAGGCCGCCGAAAATGGAGGGTATATGTTGCAAAAGGAGGAATGGTGTCTGGATGTGGCATTCTGGGAATTGACGCTCTTTATTGTTGTGATATGCTTGATTGTATTCTAGGACATGTGGAAGGTTGATGTAAATCTCGATAAAGTATTTGAGATTATGGTGTGCGTTGTGATCTGCTTGATTTACTTTGGGCCTTTGGAGTGAAGTTGTTGCCTGGGGGCGTGAGGTGGGTAAACAAATTTCTTCTTCTTGTGCTCTTGAGAATCATGCAACTTCACTGTCCTAATTCCGAAAACATGGAGGAAATTGTTAGCTTCACCTTGTGCTCAAGCAATTGTGTCATCTGAGATTTTATCACGCTTAGAGGGAAAGTATGAGCCGTGAGTTGCATGGAAGCAGAGCTTAAATGATATGTTGTCTTGCACCAATCACGTGAAGGTGGTCATCCAACAAGAGACATGGCTACTTCGTCCCAGCCTCCACCTGCCAGAAGGCAACGAAGGTATAATTCGATTTACTCCTGTTGCAATGCAATCTATCTGGTGAACCTCGAATTTGGGGTTATATTGAGATTTATGGTTGATTTAATGACAATCTAGCACCTGATTGACAAGGAGGCTATGCTATCATTCAAGCAAGTCTTGGTTTCCTAGGTCTTGGTGAGAACTTGGAAATTGGGATTTAACAGGACAGTCGGCGGCCCATGTGGGCGTGCGAAGAAACACAAGGTGTTCCTGAGCCACAGTGGCGCAGACAAGGCTTTTGTTAGCCATCTGTGTCGATGCTTAAATTCAGTCCATCACTACCCTTTCTTCGACGTGCGCGAGGACAGCTTGCCTCTGGGAGATAAGTTTGCAGACATCATCTTTCAAGCTAGCAAACAATGTCAACTGGCAATTGTTGTAGTCTCGGACGATTACTTTATGAGCAAGTGGCCCATGTTGGAGCTGGCTTCTTTTGTGGAGGCCAAGAATGGTGTCAACCTTGAGATGAAGATTTTGCCACTCTTTTATAGATTGACAGTTGCTCAATTCAGAGAGCCTGAACGACAAAGGGTTTGGTTTGAGAAATGGGAGAGGTTGAAAGAGTGTGACGAACATTTGGACATTTTGAGCTGGGAGAATGCATTGAGGGTTTTGGGTGGACATAACGGTGTTGTGTTTGGTGGAACTGGACAGACCGAAGATAAGTATATCGAAAGTATAGTACAATCGGTGTTCAGATCGGTTCCTCCAGATATTTTATATGATGATTCTCATGTCAAAGGTGGCACACATTTGTGGGAAGTAAGTAACACTGGCTTAAAGTTGATGTAATAAGATTTCTTTGGTAACTAGAAAATTTGTTTCGTTTCAATTGCTTGAAGTATGTTGATGAACATCTTACTTGTCCATCATTGAGTGTGCACAGATCCAACATGCCATCTCAAAGTGGATAATCCAATTAGCACTCATCCTATTTCAGCTGTGTGTCATATTATGTGGCACAGGATATCGATGCAATGTTTGAGAAGTCATTGGACTTCACGAGATCCAGGGGATCCACATGGACGGGGATGGTGCAATGTCCAATCATTGGCATTTATGGACTGGGTGGCATTGGAAAAACCAACCTTTGCCAAATTGCTTACAATAAGTTTGTCGGAGAGTTTTGTGGAAGGGCATGTCTCATAGAGATAAGGAGCAAAACCAAAACCTCTCTTGAATCACAAAAAGAAGTGTTGAGCGCTTTAACGCGTGCAAGTGATGATCTCCTCAATTCCGTCACAGACGTTGACAAGGTACTGTGAATTACTAGGTTACGACTTATCTTGCATGGTCATAATCGGGTTCTGGCAGGGCTTTGTAATAGAAGGAATTGGTTTTCATCAATGTGTGGAGGTTGTAACTTGAAATGCTTGGTGTTGTGTAGGGGCGACGCCTATACAAAGAGAGAGTTGGAAGCCATAAGGTGTTTCTAGCGATTGACAATGTCTGGGATGACGCTCCATCACTTAAAGAAGCTGATGGTTATCTAACTAATGAACTCCATCCGGAGAGCAAAGTACTAGTGACAGCACGATCTAAGAAAACCTTGGCAAACTTGGGTATTCAGGAAGAATGTTGCTTTGAGATGCCTGATCTTAGGGAGGAGGATGCCATGGGGCTATTCTTGCACAATGCCTGTCCTAGCTTGTCACCCATTGAACTTGCAAATCCTGAGCATCTTAAAGTTGTTAGGGAATGCATCTCCTATGCTCGGTACTCCAAAAGAGATGACACGGAAATGTCTCGTGCATACCACTTTCATCCTTTGGCATTGAGAGTTCTAGGGTTGTTCATGAAGACATTGACACCCTTCCCAAGCAAGTGGATTGAGAAGCTTAACAATCCAAAGATTTTGGGAAGCAAAGTGAGAGATGTTAATTTAGTTTTGCGGACAAGTTTCGACATGTTGCCAGAAGATGATCATAGAGCCATGTTTCTAGATGTGGCTATATATGCACCCGAACGATATTTTTTCAAGTACAATGCACCAAGAGTGGAAGCAGTGTGTGAGTGGTTGAGCATGGTGTATGTACAAGAAATGGAGGTTGTCAAGGATAAGGTGAGTTCACTAAACATGTGTGACGATGCATTTATTGTGTACTTTCCACTTTTAGATAGAAAAGTGCAATCTAAGGAATGGCTAATTGATAGTGGTCTAGAATGTCTTCTTTTTTTACATAAATGATTAGAGAAATGTTGTTTAGATCGAGTGGTAGTCTAGTTCTGGCATCTAGAGATTGGACACATACATGACAATCTATAGATAGAATTTATCGTTTCAGTACTAAACACTAATTTGTTTTGGGTGTAGTTGGAGGTTCTCAGTGCTCGAGGTCTTTTGAACCAATGGGATGACCTCACAGACTCTATCAGCATGCATGACCTTTACTTTGAGTTCGCTGAAGAGGAAGTGAAGAGAGACGACAATGAGCGGGGACGAGCTCATTTGTATCACAAGAAAGAAAATAACATACCACAATGCCTTACGAGGAATCCGAGGGGGGCCAAATCATTTTCTTTTGAAAGGATGCGATTCAGCAATGTGTGTAATCTTGATAGCTTCAAGCAAGCCAAATTGGATAAGTGTGCAAATGTTGAAGTACTTAAGGTGGACCATTGCTATGAATTGCAAAGCTTGGACATAGATGGCCTTGAAGAACTACGCAGCCTGGAGTTGCTTGAGTGTCCAGACTTGCAACATCTTCAAGGGTTGAAAAATCGAGATAAGCTTGTCTGGATGACATGGAGGCCTTGTTATGCCAAAGTTGTAGATTGCAAACTTTTGACATCCCTGAGAGTGCTTCAATTGACAAAGGTATCCCATTCCAAAATAATTGATCTTCAAAATTGCCATAATCTTCAGGAATTGGCAATTCAAAACTCGGATGGATTGAAGGACTTTCCCTTATTTCCAAATTCCAAGAGCATGCGCAAAATTAGCTTGAGATTTTGCGAGAATCTGAGACATGGTGGACGAAAACTTCTCAACCTCGAGGGATGGATAAATGTGGAGTTTCTTGATCTGGCATGGTGCGCGTCTGTCACAAATGAATTGGAAAGCTGCCCCATCATGAAGAACTTGAAACATTTGGATGTATTTAGTTGCTCTAAGCTGAAAGCTTTGCCTGACCTCACGAAGTCCAAGAATTTGAATACCTTAAATGTCAGATATTGTACTGAGTTGCGTAAGACTTACGCTTCGTCAAGCCAATTTTCGGATTCAATGCCTCTGGACCTCCATGCTGGACTAAATATATCAGGTTTATATTTCCATGACCAATCTGTAGCATCAAGAATTATCAGGAAATTTGGAGTTTCCTCACAGGTGTGTTCCCTCCAACTGAAGGATTGATGTATGAGTGTTTTATTTGATAATATGTTGTTGAGATACCAGAATGGTTTGAGTCAAATGCCTGATAGTTTCACACAAGTTCAACTGACATGTAGGCCGTTGAATGCTATTCTATTATTGGACGCTTATAATAAAAGGCAACGGCAAACACTCAACATAAGTTGCTGGACAAATATTTGTGCATGGTTGGAAAGTGATTTGCATTCAATTTGCATAGTGAAAGTCCATTGAATTTGTTTGGAAGTGAATTTAAGGTGCATATGGTATTCTTGTTGTAGGAAGCACAACAAAGCTTGATTGACTCCTTGAGAGTGCATAGATTTCGGCGTGCCGTATTAACTATTATGTGTAAGTTCAATAAAACCCATGGAATAGTGGATGTGCATGACCCTTTGAACTTGTTCTATGGTTGGATAGGCGAACCACGTTAATTTGATAACCACGTTAAGACTGTTTTTTTTCAATGGCTTTACTTTCATCATGAGCTATTGCAATTAATATTCTTCATTTGTTCAAAGTTTGATAGTTGAATGTGGGATTTTCCGAAAAGCTCATTTAGTTGTATGATGTTTGATATGAGTTTCTATGCTTTTAAAATATTCGATCTCCCAATGTACTTTATCTTTGGAAACTTGAATGGCTACCATCCAATTCTTATGTGAGTTGAAGCCTCGCAGTTAGAGAGGTTGTTGTAAACCTTGTTCATCCTCATTTATTAGTGTCCAAAAGTAACCCATTTTGTGTCAACTAGGGACGTAACGATTCACCTACAAGATAATTTCAACCTTTCGATAATCAAGATAAATAGATTCATATTTGACAATATTGGCAAATGTTTTTCAATGGAATGCATTTCTAGATGGAGTATCTAAAACACGAGGTGTTCAAGGGAACTAGGCCTCGAAATCAAAGTACAATATCAATGACTTAAATTTTTTAGCTCGACAACATGAAGGGCAAACCCATTCAACAAGACGTCAAAGGGGTTCAAAACGTTGATTTCCTTGAGTATTGTTCCCAACAATGCCATTCCGTAGAAATGGCTGGTAAACCCAACCAACCAGCGTTGATGCAAGGGGAATATCGTGGACATAAGATAATAAGATATTCATACAAGCTAATAATATCATGAGGAAAATGGGTACGGACACGATTTGAATCTGCTAAATATCTCACACTAATTGGGTATTTTCATCCCTCGAAGAAGTGGGTGCAAAGAGAAAAGTGTGTGCTTAAGACCCGCTTACCTTATAATGACATAGAGTTTAACGAAATGCGATCTGGAGAAAGATTAAGTCATAGAGAACGGGCGCATCAAGCTGCAGTAGAGATGGATGATAATTGTTCGATATTTTCATCCACAAACCCATGTATCCACCATGGACGAATTTTGTCGAGAAGAGCTGTGAAGTGAACAGTGTTGATGCATCTGTCGGATCCTGTGCAGGTGTCCGAAGGATGAAATACACAGTGCGAGTATATGGAAAAATACAAGAGTTGTATGATCAATGTAAGCCATCTTCTTTGTCAGTTTTTTCCTGCTCACAAGTTGATGCATCTACTGAGGTTTGCTCTGAAAACATTGGAATTAGATTGCAGCTAGGTTGCACTTAGAATATTAAATTTGTTGGTCACCTTTTTTTAGGGACGAGAGAAATTTGGGGTTGGGGAAGGTTGGCTGAGGCTTGGCTATGGCTACAAAACTTCACCGGCTTCAGATTTGTGTGCACACTGTGATTGTTAATCATCCTTCTTTAAATCAAATCTACTCATCTTCCGGACATTCAAAGGATTTGATTACAATTCCTGAATATGGCTTAGCAAGTGAAGACTAGGAGCTCTTTGTGATGTCAGTGCGTACGTATTCGATCAAGTTCTTGGAATTCTCTTTCCTTACGTTTTTGTGCTAGTCTATTATAACATTAGCTGAGATAAAATAAAAACTCGTTGTGGCAACCATTCAATGTAGGTCCATCGTGTGATTGCATACATAAATTGGGAGTAAACATGGTGGCCGGGTTCTCTAGTGATCGGTGTCATAGACGTGGATGCCTTGACATATTAGAGTGGAGTTTGATTCTACTCTCCACATGAGTCTCGTAGATATCTGGCTTTTATTTCCAGGATGATGTTTGTATGAACTTTGTGCCTGAACATCTTGTTTCCTATCTAGATTTGAACGTTTCCTCACATGGTCAGGTTTGGTTTGGTTACTAGATGTGGTGGTGAGACAGGGAGCTCGTAGAAGTTGCTATCCTTTGATTTCTTTTAGGGACATCCCAGAGTGGAAGGATGTGGTATGATGCCACCTCTAATTCTCTTATCATGTTTGTGTTTGGGCGACATTAGCGTTAAGGAGACAACCGATCTCATGCAGCGGCACAGGATGATGATAACCTCGATTCTGAGATCCTTGATGCGGAGATCCTCCAACAACTACATTGCTGAAACACTTCGATGTCAAAACTCGAGTTGGAGGGGGAATTGTAGAGGATTCGGTGCAGTGGGCAACATTATGCCCAGGTGAGGTAGATTTGGAAAGGGGGTTGGGGATGGTTATAAGTTCAGGAGTGCATATAAGGGTGCCTGCGTGGTTGCTCAATTCAATGACAACCCGAAGCACTTTACTGGAAGCATGTGCATGGCATGCCGCTTGGGTCGTAGGCTTTGGTGATGTTGTGAGGGACATTACGTGTACATATGGGTTGCGGAAGAAACGAAGGGTTGCTCCACAACGGGTGTGCCTTGTGAGGGATGTATACAAGAGTGGATACAAAGACAAACGGTCATCCAAGATGGTAATGTCTAGCATATAGAGTTGGACACTAGCAGACAAAGTTTAGGTCACTTGGAATGTTTCGATTGAAGCCACAAGTGTGTAGGTTGCATACACTGTGTATACAAGTTCTAGTTTAATGACCTAGTTGCCATTATGAAATTGTTGACCCCTCGGCCAATTTTCAATAGTGTGACATTTTGTACATGCAAATTTGTGTACTTGTGGCAATGGGGTACTTGTGCATAGTACTCAAACATTCCATGCACATATTGTCTTGTACACATATTGGAGTTAATGGCAAATGCTTCTACTACCTTAGTACCAGAGCTAGTTCGTGCAAAAATAATTCCCAAATAAAAAATTGAAAAGAAATTAGAAATTATACAGCAAATCAAATGAATAAGTGAAAAATTATATTAGGAAAAAAACTAATTAATGGAAATAATGGACTCTTCTAAGCTCCAACCCATCAACGCGCCATAAGAGGTTGCATGCTAATGCCTTAATGGCTCGGCCCTCCGCTCACTCAAAGTGGCGGACTCTCTTTCTATGTCCATCTCCGTCTCCTCCTTGCTAACAGGGATGAAAGCAAAATCAACCCGTGGTTGTTTTGGTGCCATTTCTAACACTCTTCTCTAACATATCAAAGTGCAAATACATACAAAAAACCAAACACATACATTGTGTAAAGACAAACAAGAGCCACAATAAGTAAGGTTAAGGTGGATACTTAGGTTGAAGGCCAAGAAGCCGCTATGATGAATGAAAAAAACAACAATCTACTTCCAAAACTGTTGGACCTTACCAAAAAAACGAATTACATTTTTTAAAATCATAGGATTGACGAAATTTCACAAATTACATTTTCAGTTGACAAACCTTATTTTTCAAAAAACTAATAAATATATGTTTTGAGGTGCATGAACCAGCTATGGTGCTACGGTAGTACCCCAACAACTTGTGTATGTCTATTGATGTATGGCCCATTGCATGTTGTATATGATTGATTGGTTTGATTTTCAAAGAATCATGTATGTGTGCAATTGCATTCTCGTGTGATTATTTAACTAAGATAGCCTCCCATAATATACACACATGCCATAATTATAATTAAGTTTAGTGTGCCTAATTAGAAAATAAGGTAAGAAAAGGGTGATTAAAAACCCTAATGTACAAAAGAATATCCTCCCAACAATATGTGCTTTGCCTCAAGGGGGGGGTGGGCAAGGGGGTTTTAGAACTTTAACAAGGGAGTGTGCACCCCATGCAACGTGGTCAAGTCACCATCACCAGCTTGTTGAGGATGGTAAGAGCCATCCCAAATAACTTGGAGTGGTGTTGGTGACTAGGCTAAGTTACCACCACCACCTCCTCCTCCTCCTCATTGGGGTTGGTAAGAACCTTCCATCATAACCACAATTGTTGGTGAGGATGAACTTCCACCTCACCATGGTTAGAAACCTTTCTACATATTGTACACTACAAACAATGGCACCACTCCAATGGCTCCCCTTAGGTTTCTAGTTGATTTGTTCCAATTGAGTTCATATATATGATTTCAAAGTCAAACTAGAAGGAAAAGTAACTTAACTTCACATCATGTGAATCATAATGAAAGAAAGACAACTTTGATGTTGCCTCCAGAGTCAATTATGGTGTTGCTTCATTTTTGAGTTGGTCTAAATCCCATGTGGATCATTGATACATCCCCTCATCGAGTACAATCAACCATGGGTATCCGTCTTGCTCTTGGATTGAGGGTTAATTTGCCATGATTGGAATCTACCAACATACCACTGAGATACCACCTTAGGAATTTGCCTTAGAGATTTGAACATTGTATAATAGAAATTTCTCCCCTATTCAACAACAATTCCTTTAATTTCCTCCAAAATTTTGATGTCTCAAATTTCAATCAATTCATGTAAAAAATGACTCAAACATGGAGTGTAATATAGTTGATTGTTTTTACACCTTAGGTGTGATTGATGGACCCCAAGTTAGGCACAAACAATGATACCACTCCAAGTCCGCACAACCCCACTTGGATTGACCCATCTAAACGTAAAAGTGGAAGTGAAGTTGCTTCAAGAATTATGTAAAGTTGTCTACATGACTCATCTACAATTCTCATTGACAAACTATAATACAAAATCCATAAATTGTTTGTCAATATTCCATGGAATAATATTGCACCAACAAGAGGAATGCATAACATTAAGTAGCAATGCTAGGAGGGTACCCTTTGAGTACCTGCAAATTTACCTCAACAAGAAGGGAAAAGCTTGCAAAGCAAGGGTGAATGCATGGATAATTAATCAAATATAGAAGCTTCAAAAAGGTACCAAAGAGGTTTCCAATGTGGGTGTCGGGAGACCTTTCCAAAAAGTGCAACTACCTTTTTGACCTCACCAACTTTCTCGTTTCTTTATAGCTATTTAGATTTGTTTAGATTGTAATTTAGCCTAGATTAGAACCTTTATCACCACTTGGCATTAGGTTTGTCCTAAAAACTGACATAATTAATTCTAAGCATTGAAAGTAACTACCCAAATAGATTAAAACTAGCCTAAGTAAAACTCAAACTTAGTGCTATTTTTGCTCTTGAAAGAGCGCCGGTTTGATGCTCTTTCAAGAAGGTCAATCCGGGCTTGCTACTTAATGTTATGGGTAATTGAGTTCAAATCCATTCTTCAACTACAATTCCACGTTATATGTGAAAACAACAAGATCATGGTTTATGGTTGAAGGTGGACTCAAACCACAACCGCTTGAGTAAAGTCCTTAGTTGTGTGGAAACAACGGTCATGCACATAATCAAGCATGGAATTGGGGAATACAAGTTATGGTTGAGCAAGTTTTGAGGAGCTATTGACTTTAGTTTTCATACCATGTGACTCTTAAACAAACTGAACACTCTCAAGTCCATAAATTCTTTATCACTATACTAAATATGATATTTAGTGTGTGTGATTATATTTAATGTTGTTACCACCCTACCTTGTTGAACACTAATTTTCAATTCCTTGACAATTAGTGTTAGAAGAAATGCTAGAATTCTTCTTTTATCATTGTTAATTTTTTCTTTTTTATATCCTTACTAACAATAAATTCAAACATGTAACTTCCACATATTACCATAGTTGCTATTTAGTGTTTGAGTTTACATTTAATGTTACTTACTTTCATAGGGTTATTGACATTTAGTGTATGTGCTCGTATTTAGTGTATCAAACACTAAATATCATATGTAGTGTACTTCATGGATTGCACCAACACAAGGGATGTTAATTGAGATCAAGTTCACTCTTCAAGTACGGAGAGAGGGAATGATCACATACAAGCGTACATCCAACATAGAAGCCTTGAAAAAGTATGTGTTCCGTAGGTTACCATTTCTAGTTGATTTAACACCGAACTTAGCTTTAAAGACCCCAATTGTCTTGTCCAAGTAATGTAGAATGAATCAACCACAAACTTATAAAATGTCAAGCTTTTCCCGGGGAGTGCACTTAATGCTAAGACTAGGAATCACGTGAGTGCGTACTTTCGACCCCCCTATGTATGTACTAAAAAATCATTTAAAATTTGTTAAAATAATATGAAGTTGTTAAACACAATCTAAAGTTCTTGTTGTATAAATTTCAAAAAAATACTCACTTGTAAATATTTTTAAATTGATTTTTGAAGCGAAAAACAACACATTTCAGTTCAAACTTCTATAATTTTTTTTAATAAGATTTTAAAAACTTTTGGTCCTGAAATTTACACCAAATGATAGATATATACGTAATGATTTAGCACCTAAAAAATATTAATTTAAAAACTATTTCAAGGTCAAGTACATAGGGGGGTATGCTATTAAAACGCACTCACGTGTATTCCTAGTCTTAGCATTAAGTGCACTCCCCGGGAAGCTTTTATGTTGAATGGATGAGAGGTCTCTCTCTCTCTCTCTCTCTTTGTGTGTCTCTCTCTCTACCAACTCCACCTCGTATGTAAAAAGAATTTGATTAAATACCTAGTTTGTGGTTGAAGATGGATCAAATTCATAATCACAAGCACTTGTGTAAATTAACTTACATAACATTACATAGCTCCTTGGTTACATTTCGTGGAACTTGGTATCACATGAGCATATTTCTCCTTCAATTCTAGTATTCTCTGTTTATGAGGAGCACTCGTACTGTGTATTGTGAACTTTTCGACAAGCCATTGTAAATTACTTGAGGTTTTCTTTAACAGAATGTCTCTTTCTTTGAAAAGAGACCATCATGTAGCAGCTGCTTATCAATGTAATGTCAACAACGGGCCTACACCCCAACCAAGTGAGGGTTTAAATACGGGGTTACTGAATAATACGTTAGTTAATTAAGCAAGCGGTGCCAAGGAGCCGTAAGGAGTCGTGTTGTGGCCAGCCGTTGATCAAATTCGATTTGTTATTGGGCCAAGTCAAAGGCGGGGACAAGTCGGAGACGGAAACACTACAAGGAATGGGGGTCCTTTCCCACATCAAACTGACACATAAATGACAATGTTTGCAAAACATTGTCATTTATGTGTCAGTTTGATGTGGGAAAGGACCCCCATTCCTTGTAGTGAAAGAAAGCTGCACTCTTGTCAACCGCCCTGTCGGAGAACTTGACAGACACCGGACGCCTGCAGAATCTAGACCGCACATAGATTTCAGCAGCCGTCAACTGCCAGGGAGCTGACCTCCTACCGAATCTCAAATGACTTTGCATCGACTCATGCATGTGGGAGCTTTGAAGCAAACTATGGTGTCAACTACAGTATCAAGTTGAAAAGAGCAACCTCCAAACACCATATAATTTTGGAGGTTTTTTTAATATTGGAGGGATGAAAAGTACGCTTGTATGGAATCATTTCCTCTCGCTTGCAAGAGGCTTAAGGGGCAATTGTCGTATGCAAATGTCGCGGCCCACTTTTACTTAAAGTTCTTAAGTAACCTTACTTTACGTTTAAAAGATAGGTTTGACAAAGTAAAAGATCATAAATTAAGCACTTTATAGATAGATTGTTAGGTGTGCTATTTAGAATCGAGTAGAAAGAGTTGAATCCTTAAAGTAGCTAAAACCATTAAATTAGTTTAGTGTTAAGGTTTCCATTTTCGGCTTGGGAACCTTAGAGCGGGCCGCAACCGCCATGGCGACCCAAACTCGGAAGCGGACCGCGGAGAAGCAGGTAGCCCTCCGCAAGGTGCACGTGGTCACCCCCTCCGACCGTGAGGAGAACAACAAGTTGGAGGCGGATTTGAGACGCATGGGCTGCCTCGGATTGTGGGAGAAATCGTGGAGAGTGCGGAGTGAGGATATGGTGAGGGAACTGGTCACCGGGGAGGTGGACCGCGTTTACGCTTCCACCATCCGGGGCCGACCGGATAGGTGGAATGCGGAACTTTGGAGTGGCGTTTACGGGTTCAAACCGGGAGGGGAAGGCATGGCCACTAAACGAGAGGATTGTACGAGGGATAAATTCTCCTCTAGGTTGGACCCTAAGTATGGCTACTTTGTGAAGGATTGTAAAAACGAGAGGGAAAGGAGGATGTTAGCTTTTCTTGTGCCTATCTTTAGCCCGGAGAAGCCCTATAACATCACTCTTACTCTCGCCACCACCTTGCTTCTTGCGTACTCTGAGAAGAAGGTGGTGGATTGGGGAAGCATCATCGGAGAGTTGGTGCACAAGTTGGCAACCAACACCAAACGCGGCCACCCTTCTTACATTGGGCCTTTCCTCTTCCACCTTTACGCACACGGAAACCTACTCACTGACGAAGAGGAAACCCAATGGACGTCGCACCAATTCATGCGGGAACTCCAGACTACCGATTCGGAGCCGGAGATGGGCCACGAGGGTCCGAAGGAGGAAGACATAGTGGAGTTGAGCAGTGGAGAGCGGCCTGCGACCAAGAAGCGGAAACTCATGTTGGGGAATCGTGCGACGCGGACCAAGTCCGCCACCAAACCCGGAGGAGGTGGAACCTCCACCTTTCCCTTGGAGGACAATCCGGTGGACTCCATTATCCGCGACTTGGAGGGAGTACGGTCCCGGATTGTGGACTATGAGCTGCAAATGCACCAAGTAGGGGAATTGGTGGGCAACCCGCCGCGGGAGAGTTTGTTTGCCGCAATAAAGGAGGCCATCCAAGATCCGCGCCGGTTGCGGAAGCTGGAGAGTAAGGTGGACCACCTTACTGCGGAAAAGCGGAAGACCGAGGAGCGAGTGCGGAAGTTGGAGGCGGAGCGAGAGAAGCTCCTTAAGCGGGTAAAGGATACCACTCTCATGGTACAAAAATTGAGTGATATGGTAAAAATCCCGGGGAACGTGTGGTGGAAAGCCAAGATGTTCGACGCGGAATTGAAGAACGCGGGCCACGTTTCCGGGTCGAAGATGGTTACTTTCATCATGGATCAAGGGAGTAAGATGGACGCATCTTTGAGAGCAATGAAGGCCCTCATTGCTAGCTGCACGGAGTTGTTTCCCGACGTAGTTGAGTCATCGGAGGAAGGGGAGTCCTCATCGGGCTACTCGGACTTGACCCCTCATGACATGGTGCAAATTCAAGGTGCCGCGGTAGAAGGTGGAAACCCACATGCGGAAGAGGTGGACCAGGTGGAGGACATCACGGCGCTCACGGTCCCGCCGGTTTCCGCCACCGAGGTGGTGGTTCTCAATGCCACCCTAGTTTCCGCCACGGTTGGAGAGGAAACCCGGGATGATTGCCACATGGCCGAGGTGACAACACCGAGCCTTGCCACGGACTTCCAAGTGGTTGCCCGGGATCCGCCGCCACTTGCAATTCTTGCTCCGGGATTTCCGCCGGGCAACTAACTGTCCGCACCACTGGCACCGGATGTTGCGGGGACGGCGGACCACGTGGGAGTGATTCTCGGACCCGATGGACACGAGGTGTCAGTGCCACCACCACGTGCTCCATCTTTGGCAATTGACAGTGCGGACCGCCGCGAGGAGCGGAAGCAAAATAAGAAGGAAGCCAAGTTGAAGAAGCGGAAGGATAAGGAGTAGATTTTAGTTAGGATTCCATTTTGGGTTGTTTTGGGCAAGTAGTTAGGTGGCCCCGAGTTGTGTGCTTTGTCATTTTCTTTGTTTAGGGCCTGACCTCTCAATGAGGTGGATTGTCAGGATTGCCACGTGGCCCGCGATTTCCAGCATGGAAACCATGGCATGTGGGTGTTAGTTTGGTTTTAAAGGGAGAACACTTCGGTGTTTCTCTCATCATTTTGCAATGCAAGTGTTCTTTTGTTCAATTCAGACCTTATGCTTCACTTCACCTTCGGTATGAGTTGAGTCTTAAGTCCATGTGTAATGCAAGTGGTCCCTCCTTTCCGTACTTGAGGTTTCCGAGTTTTCCGCCATTCCCTATCACTGTGTAGGTTAGTTAGGTTAGTATTCCGTGATAGGACAGGGGGTCAGTAACACCCCAAGGTGCGTGTGGTTAAAACGCCCCTGTGTGAGCAGGTGATGGGCGGAGGAATCTTAAGCACGGAAAGGCGGAAATGATTGGACGAGCAAGGGGAAAGAACCCCACCGTGGGGTTGTTGGGCAAGGGGAGTTCCGCACACACGGTAGGTTCTTCCCCACTTACTCCGTCCAACTAGGGACCGACAATGAGTAGCAGTGGATAGACATGTCCAATAGTAGGGGGAGGGTTCTGGTTTACGCCTTCCGCTTGCCGTGACCTGGAGGTGGATCACACCGATCAGCAGTAACGGAATGGTCTAGAACACTCATGCACCTGCCGCGACTGGCGCTTGGTTCCCACCGCGGATGGTAGGCGTGGTAGCCCCATCCCTATGTTAGCCCCGCCGTCACGGAAATCAACAGACCTTAGGTCCTATCTTGTGTGACCGGTGGAGCAGCACAAGCTACCCATTGTGAAGATAGGACGCGGATGTTGCGTTTCCACCTCTCTCGAGGGAGGATTCGGTTTCCGCGTGTGGTATAGTGGAAACTGTGCCATCACGGAAAGCGGATCATGCTGGTTTTGTAGACCCAAAATTTCCTCCACCTTTTCCCCCGTCAAAGGGGGTGGCACGCGTCGGATACTTGAGTGGGACTCCTTCCCAAGGGAGGGCTGCCCCCATCATAACACCAATCTAAGGGAGTAGTAGTTAGGCGGAGGAAGTGGAGATAGGGAGACAACCCTAAGAAATCAACCCAAAGGGCGAGATCCTGATGAACAACTACCAAGTCTCTCTGAGCATTCTAGCCTAAAACACTAGAATTATTGTCCTTGTGACACGGTCAAAAATCTAGCGGATAGTGGAAATACAAGTCAAATCCGCTACCTCTATCGCGGAAACCTTATCCCGGAAGTCATGACCCGTAATAAGGAATCTTAGAATGGAGTGTATATAGTTGTTATACTATGGATTCGGGACGCTGAGTCTATTGTTGTTACTACTCTATGGTGGGAGCTTGTCCATACTTTGTTTTGTGTTCCCTACTTCGGTCCACTACCGGGAAGGCGGAAATTTTCGTGCTATGATTTCCGTAATATCCCGGATTTCTTAATCCGATTTGTGTTATCTTAGTTTATGGTGTTTCTTGTGTGTGTGTGTGTTCATCAACGATTTCCTCTCTCTTGTCTTGTAAACGACTGCAGGTTCTTCGTGGGAACGAACTCGGCGCGGTTTTGACGTTTTCCGCGTTAATTAGGTTAATTAACTGAATACGTTACCACCGTGCTACGACAGCAAATATTGTAGGCTAGTATCTTGTTCAGCAGAAAATAATTCAAAACAAATAAGCCTATTTTTCTTGGGGAAATTTTTGGGTGAGATGGCCCAAATGAAAGAGTCATCAAATGCCTAAATTTTAGGGAGTTTGATGCATGGGAACAACCATTACCGAAGCATATCACAAGAACAATAGAAAACATGGATTTGTATGTAGGATATGCTATGTATCTAATTGAAAAATATACATATACATATTTGCCTATTTTTTTATGAATGTTTGTACAGTTTGCCTCAACCATTTTCTTTTGAAATTAATTAATTATTGGACAAAATTTGCCCTACTTGCTATCGACCTATGGCATACCTCTCATCCAGGGTTATTTATTGTGTCGTGACGGAGGCTAATCTCGGCATAATGTCGTGCTGTCACGACACGTATCCGTCACGACATTATGCCGGATGTTGTCTTTATCCTGACGGACTTGAATTTTACCGAATTCTGTGTGTAATTACATTACCCCATTTCGGACACGTAAGATGTAAGATGTCCACGTGTGATGACATGTCAACAAAGTAGAGGTAAAGTGGGGAAAAAATTACTAGCCCTCGTCCGCCCACGCCGTCCGCCCCTTTGTTCCCAGTGTCCGGCCCCCGTTCCCCGTCGTGCGGCCCCGGTTCTCTACCGTCCGCCCCCGTTCCCCCCTCGTCCGCCCCACCCCCCTGCCTCGTCCGCCCCACCCCACTAGTCCGCCCCAGCCCTTCCCCATCCGCCCCACCTTTGTCCCCCGTCCACCCCACACCCTCCTTACTAAGATTTTACTACTTTGATTTTAACAGAATGATAAACAAAAAGGTAAAATGGTTTACCTGGCGATAGGCATATCCACGTCCACGTCGCCCTTTTCTGCCACATAGGACGCCACCTTAGCAAGAAGGTAAGTATTTTACCCACCCTACTAGCTTCCCCCTAGGTTGACCCTACGTGGACCCTATTGTGTCGTGACGGAGGGGTCCGTCACGACACGACACCGTCATGACGTCGGGATAAACAACCCTACTCTCATCCATCCACAATGAAAACTTTACATTCCCTATCACTAGTAGAAAACATGGTAAAAAAGAACCACAGTCATTTCCCCATTGCGGTTCTGTTGACCACCCTGATCTGCAGTCACTAAACGACTGCAGATTTGTTTTTTTGGTTTACCGACTGAAATTTTAAAATTTTTGGGGCGTGTAATACACCGTTGGAAAGGTATTTTGAAGACCTTTCCAACGGTATATTACAAGCCCCCAATTTCCTAAAAATTCCGTCGGTAAACCAAAAAAACAAATCTGTAGTCGTTTAGTGACTGCAGATCAGGGTGGTCAAAAGAACTTCAATGGGAAAACGACTGCGGTTCTTTTTTACCATGTTTTCTACTAGTGCTATGTTTGTGGTTGATTCATCTCAATGACTTCGCCTTGAAATGATTCAAGATCTTTGAAGCAAAATCTAATGTCAAATAAACCAACCCACCCTACAAATATATTTTTTAATCCAAAAAAACAACAACAACAACACCCATCCCCGTGAAGCCTGCAAGCGGTCCGAGAGGCAAGTGGTGCGTACGACTGCACTTCTCATCCATCCCGCATAAAATCCTTCATCCCTTACAGGTTTGTGGTTGGTTCATCTCAAATGACATTGCCTTGAAAAGATTCAGGATCTTTGAAACTAGTTTTGATGTCAAACAGACTAACACAAAAAAACCAATCTCTAACATTATCTAGATGCATATGGAGGGTACAATAGGATCTAGTTGAGTAAAATAAACAGGTATGATTTGATCAATTCCTGCAATTAAACCTCCTAGTCGGAGGTTGTAAATTGATTTGCAATCCTTGAGCAATTCTTATCCTCAACTTGGTGGATAGAGCAATGTGACCTAATCTTGAGTGGTCAATTGATGCAGATCTACCCACCTATCAATGTGCTCCCATCTCTGTCTCGATTGATGAAGGTGTGTTTCACCAAGGGATACCTCCATTTGAATTTTGTGAAATCAAGTAATCTTTAGTTTTTTTAGCCTTACTATTTCTATGCAAAGTAATAAGCATTCTCCAAGACTTTGCATATAGACATTGATGCCTTTACAAATACAATATTGATCAACCTCACATTCTTTCAAATTTTGTTCATGGATTCATCCACATGTTTGATATTATCAAATATATTTGTATGGAGGTATCAAATATATGATGGCTTGTGGTTATTCTCATTAATACCTCAGAAGTAACTAGCCCCTGGGGGACGTACTTTTGATTAATGAAACGTTGTGAGCCACCCGGTTCTTTCTATGAGCTTTAATATCCTCCTGCAAAGTGCTATTGGACAAGGAATGACTCGGAAAAATCATTCTAAAGTGTCCAATCAGGTACATTATGAGCCCAAAATGGTTGCTCATATTTGTTTTATGTTTAGGATCTACTTAGAATTGCAATTGGAGTGTTATTGAAACAATCAAAAGTATAAAAAAAGTGAGGCTTAGTGTGGATTTAGGTTTAGGCCTTAAGCCATTTTGTGTGGTTAAATAGAGGATTAGTGGCATTAGGGAGTGTTTTGATTTGAGGAGTAGTGTTTGATGAGGCAAGGGAAAGGGCCTTGGGTTTAAATGTTTGAATTAGAACATGCTCTTGTTGGTTTAGAGGGTGAGGAGTTAGTGGATAGGATAAGGTCCTACTAAGTAGGAGAAAGTTTAAAGGGTTGTGGTTGGATACCCTCTCCTCCCTTTCTCTCCTATCTTCCCTCTCTCTCTCTCTCCCTCCCCCGTTTGAATTAGGATCTATGTTGTTGGTTGAAGAGTTGAAGGCTTAAAGGATAGGATGAGAGCCTACGAAGTAAGAGAGGATCGAGGGGCTTATCTTGAGCTTTGAGGGGTGCTCACCCCTTCCATCCCCCTATATATTCATCTCTCTCACCTTCTTCACTCACTTGTGTTCTTATTCACTCTCTCTTTCCTTCGTGCTCCTTTAGCACCCCTTCCCTCCCCTTATATATTCCTCTCTCTCACCTTCTTCACTCACTTGTGTTTCTATTCACTCTCTCTTTTCTTTGTGCTCCTTGACACCCCATGTGTTATAAGTGTGGGTGTGTGGGAAATAAGAGAGGGACACGTGTGTGTGCAAGGTTTCAAGATAAAGAGCCAAGGTTAATTAGTCTTGAAGTTAGTTTTGTATTGTTAGATGTATTGTTAGATTAAAAGCATTTAGAAACAAGTGCATAACTCTAGTATTTAAACTTCTAGAATTTAGACTTCTAGTGTTGGGAATTATAGTATTTAGATTTATAGTACTTACTCTTATAGTATTTCGTCTCATAGTATTTAGACTTGCGATATTTAGATTCATAGTTGCATTAAGGTGTGAACTTGGGAAGTTGTTGTGAGGGACTTGTGGAAGAGGAGGCGATGATAAGTTATATAAGTGTTTTTCAATACTTGTATTAAAGACTTATGTGCCTCATGGAATCAACAAGTCATAGCCTCAGCGAGGTGTCATGCACTAGTAAAGAATCGTCAGCCAGGACCAAGTTTGCAAGAGGGAAATCTTTGAAGACATGCGTGGCAAAGGCGGTGAGGTGGACTCTTGAGAAAGCCAAGGATGTACCTATGCAAGAGAGTCACACTAATAAAATGTCATGACTTGAAGTAAGTTGTAAGTCCATCAAGGTAGAACGTACATTCCATGTTACTACAAGTTTTCATGTTACACATGTGATCTCCAAACCCATTACCCGGACTAGGACGCTTAAGGGTGGTGGGTTTGACCTCACATACATCCCCCTCTACCTTTCCTCCTTTTTGTTGAACATGTTCAAAGGTCCAAGTTTATTAAGAAATTTAAGGTTTGTGCCTTGATCCAAGCTTATTATTACATGCAATGTTTGTGTGTGGTAGTTGCAGTTGTACGCAAATTATGCTATAGGAAAGGACGTGCAAGCCATGAAAGCAGTGGTGGGAGAGGAATCTTTATCTTCAGAAGACCTGGTAATCTCGGCACTTTCACCCATCCTTGTAATCATTTCCACTGAGCTTCCATTTCTCAATTCTGTAGGAGTTTATATCCTGTACTAACATATCACTTGGTGCAACATTGCAGACCTTGGATAGCTGGCCAACTAGCATCACCTAGCTAAATTTTTCGGGCCCCTATTTGTCACTTAGCTTTAGCTAACTAGGTTCACCGAACCTAGGATTCTTACTTAGCTTTAGCTAGCTAAATTTTCCGGAACTCTCATTTTCACTTAGCTTCGACTAGCTAAAAAGTTGTGTGACATGCATATTTAGTTCATGCAAAAATAACTCCCAAATAAAAAACCGAAAAAAATTGGAAATTATGAACCAAATCAAATGAATAAGTGAAAAATTATATTAGGAAAAAATCAATGGAAATTTTGGACTCTTCTAAGCTCTAACCACGTCAATGCGCCATAAGAGGCTGCATGCTAACGAATTAATGGCTCGGCCCCCTGCTCACTCAAAGTGGCAAACTCTCTTTCTATGTCCATCTCCATCTCCTCCTTGCTAATAGGGATGAAAGCAAAATCAACCCGTCGTTGTTTGGTGCCATTTCTAACACTCTTCTCACACATATCAAAGTGCAAATACATACAAAAAACCTAACACATACATTGTGTAAAGACAAACAAGAGCCACACTAAGTAAGGTTAAGGTGGATACTTAGGTTGAAGGCCAAGAAGCCGCTACGAGTGAATGAAAAAAACAACAATCTACTTCCAGTACTGCTGGACCTTACCAAAAAATCGAATTACATTTTTTTTTAAATCATAGGACTGACGCATTTTCAGTTGACAAACCTTATTTTTCAAAAAATTAATAAATATACGTTTTGAGGTGCATGAACCAGCTATGGTGCTACGGTAGTACCCCAACAACTTGTGTATGTCTATTGATGTATGGCCCATTGCATGTTGTATATGATTGATTGGTTTGATTTTCAAAGAATCATGTATGTGTGCAATTGCATGCTCGTGTGATTATTTGACTAATGTAGCCTCCCATAACATACACACATGCCATAATTAAGTTTAGTGTGCCTAAAATATGGCCTAATTAGAAAATAAGGCAAGAATAGGGTGCTTAAAAACCTTCATATACAAAATACTATCCTCCCGAGTCCCAACAATATGCGCTTTGCCTCAAAGGGGGGGGGGGAAGGGGGGGGGGTCGTACAACTTTAACAAGGGAGGGTTGGGGCGAACCAACCCGTATATTGGTACCTTACTGGGGAGGGCGAACGGCTGGGGATTCGTGGCACTCACTTAAAATCATCCATCCTAGATATCGTGGATGAAGTGGCTTCAATAAAAAAAAAGCCCCCCTATGGGGTTGAGGACTGATTCATTTGAATGTGACATCACTAGACATCCGGTAAGGTACCAATGTACGGGTTGGTTCGCTCTGGCCAACAAGGGAGTGTGCACCCCATGCAACGTGGTTAAGTCACCATCACCACCTTGTTGAGGATGGTAAGAGCCATCCCATATAACCTTGAGTGGTGTTGGTGATCACTAGGCTAAGTTACCATCACCTCCTCCTCATTGAGGTCGGTAAGAACCTTCCATCATAACCACAATTGGTGAACTTCCACCTCACCATGGTTAGGAACCTTTCTACATATTTACCCCCATCCATGGGTTAATCGTGATACATAATTGGCTCAATGTACTGGAGGTCCAATTTTCGATTCGATATTTGTTGGGGCTTCATCATAGATTTGCTAATGCAACACAAGTTTTGTTGTGTAAATCTAATTGGTAGAAGTGGAGAACATGAAAAAAAACCCAAAACACCCTCATATAGTCTTGACATGTCTCACTTGAGTGGGCTTTCATTCTTTGTTAGTAAAGAAAGAGGGAATGATGCTTACATTACTTATCCACAACATATTCATGACAAAGAAAGTTTTCAGCTTCAATTTGAAAATTTGAGTGATCAACAACTACATCTATGAGCATCAAGAATCAACTATAATATTTTGTGCAGGTGGAATGAAAACGGGAACAAGAGTGCATGACACTTTCTTAATATCGTTATTAAGTTGCCTCCCCATAGGTTTTTGATTGATTTATTCCAATTGAGTTCATGTATATGATTTCAAAGTCAAACTAGAAGGAAAAAGTAACTGAACTTCACATCATGTGAATCATAATGAAAGAAAGACGACTTTGATGTTGCCTCCAGAGCCAATTAATATGGTGTTGCTTCATTTTCGAATTGCTCCAAATCCCATGTGGATTTTGATACATCCCCTCATCGAGTACAATCAACCATGGGTGTCCGTCTTGCTCTTGGATTAAGGGTTAATTTGCCATGATTGGAATCTACCAACATACCACTGAGATACCACCTTAGGAGTTTGCCTTAGAGATTTGACCATTGTATAATAGAAATTTCTCCCCTATTCAACAACAATTCCTTTAATTTCCTCCAAAATTCCAATGTCTCAAATTTCAATCAATTCATGTAAAAAATGACTCGAACATGGAGTGTAATATAGTTGATTGTTTTTACACCTTAGGTGTGATTGATGGACCCCAAGTTAGACACAAACAATGGCACCACTCCAAGTCTAAACAACCCCACTTGGATCGACCCATCTAAAGCTAAAAGTGGAAGTGAAGTTGCTTCAAGAATTATGTAAAGTTGTCTACATGACTCATCCGGCTTACCTCACATCCAAGACACGGATGATAATCTTGGAGTAAAGCGACTTCTATTCATCACCATCCACGGCTTCCACCTACTAAGTAGGTACTACAAATTGTGCCTCTACTAGAAATATGGCTCTATCTTACTTCTCTATGGAGTCAAATTGGGACAAGTAGCTAGCTAAAAGGGAACATGAATGCAAGATTTTTATAGCGCACTTGAAACCTTCAACTCCCAAATGATGTACAAAATCACAAAATGTTTGCAATTCTATGTTTGCATGTATCTCAAACCACATTGAATCGAATACAACAAGTGTGTGCTAGACAATATTCTTCCATATTCTTCATATTCTTGATCTAAATATTCTTCCTACATAAGAATTTGTAAGTGATTCATATCATTTCATGATGGTCTCTTTCCCCCCAAAAAAAGTCTACACTTAAAAAATATGACAATTTACAGTTGCTTGGTCAAAAAGTTCACAATATACAACCTGAGTGTTGCCCATAAAGAGGGAATCCTGAAATCGAAGAAGGACTATGCTCATGTGAAACTTGGTCCCATGGAATGCAACCAAGGAGTTGTGAATGTTATGTTCAGGATTGGCTGAGGAGCTATGAAGTAACAATTTAGCTTCAAAACAATCAAACTGTAACTTAATTGGCGTGAAGTGATGTCAACTTAGGGTTAAGTGAAGTGAGCTCTGTGACTCATCCAACGTGGCCTTAAATCCAAGACACAGATGGAAGTCCAAGTGTGAAGTGACTCCTAACCTAACCAATGCCGTACGTTACTCATCCACCCATTGGTGAATCCAAGCCCAAAAAGAGAGAGAGGTGTAAGGTAGGTAAGCCTAATACAAAAGCCTTGCCTTAAATGGACACCTATATTGAGTGGTGAATGGCTGGTTGTGGATCTAAGAGCGGACACTAGATAGACATGTGTTGAGAAGAGATTAGACTACGTGCTCAAAATATGTTAACCATTCTAGATGCAATAATCAACATAATTAGAGGAACCTATATGGTTATTTAATAAACTCAAAGAATATTCACTTTAACAATGAATAGGACGTTCATACAAGCACTGCAAATTATGATGAGAGTTGAGCTACTGAATGATTTGGATTTGCTAATAATCTCACACTACTTGAGTGTTTCATATCTTATAAGAAGTGGTGCAGAGAGAAAGATGTCCATTTAAGACCCAAATACATCAATCTTGTTATTTTACAAGTCAAGCTATCATGTAAGGTTAAAAGGATTTTTCAAGAATGTCACTTAGTGTTTATTTACGCTTGAACATAGAACTTTAAATTAGAAATAAGATATTTATTGACTCTCAAAATTGAGTCAATGACTCACTACATCAATTTTCACACACAATGCCATGCAAATAAAAACAAGTACATACAAACTTTCACTTACGGACGTTAATAGTCAAAGTCTAGTACATCATTTTCAAATTTTCATGCTATTGCAAAACTACACATTGAGAAACAATGATTTGAAGAGAATTCTATACATTGATCCAATTTTGTAACCTACATCTACCTATAGATCAATAAATTGGCCACCTTCCTTTTCAAGCTAAAACAACTTGGACACGATTGGGCATGCTATGATAGAACTTTTGACACTGCTCAAGATTGATGAAATGAAAAGAAGCTTGCACACGCTCCCACAATTGCAGCGTTCCTTTGACTAGTGTTGGATACTCATTTAATCTTCATTTCACAAGTGCCCACACATGCTCGGTTGAATTTAGGTAAGATGATTGAGGAGGCCAAGTAAGTACATCAAAGTTTTGCATTGACAACCATTGCTTGACTAATTTTGCAGTATGTTTAGGATCATTATAATGCTGAAATTTGACACAAGAAGGGTTGAAACAATACCATTCTATTGTCTTCATGACCCCATCTTGAAAAATGCTAAGATACAAAGCTTGTGTCATCTTCCCCTCTATCTTGCACATGTAACCCATGCCACATGAAGTCATACAACCCCACACAAAAATTACACCACCTCCATGTTTAACTATTTGATTCACATGATGAGCTTGTAATTGAGATTCTCCATCCCTCACCCAACACCAAGCGCGACCCTTAGACTGAAAACGATTGAATTTAGTCTCATCACTAAAATCACTCTATACCAATCATGGAAAGTCCAATTTTAATGATGTTGAGCAAATTCCCACCTGCAACTTAGATTCTTGGCCCGTGAGCAACGACTTCTTCTTCTTCTCTACTGACCTAAGATTTGCTTCATGAAATGCATGTCTCATTGCGTTGGTGCTCACTACCACATTCAAGTACTCATTCAAAGCATTCCTCATGTCTACATCATTATCTAGTCCACCAGTTGTGATGGCTCTTACACACGCTTGTTGTTGAACAAGGGTGATGTTTTTTTGGGCACCTTCCTCTAAAAGGCTCCACATGAAGAACACTCTCTCCACAAATCCTAGAGCATGTAGATTGAGAGCATTCAACCTCTTGTCCTCTGGTAATGCTCTCACGGGCAAAGAAAACCTTCACAACTATAAGAGAAAGTGTCCTAAGAGACCATACTATTAACCATAAGTGAGAGGAAGAACCCTAGGCGGTGTTGTGAACTTATTCTTGCAATTGAAGGTGAGTGATGAAAATAGTTCCAAAATTGTGTCAATAGACTTCAGTTCATTCAAAATGCAATTTCTCTCTTGTTGCTAAAATACTGAGCTGAAATTTGGAAGGATAATAGCCAATTTGGTTGCACATCTGACCCAATGTATGGTTTGGCAAAAATATCAATACTCTGCTAGATATGGCTTCTTGAAATTTGTTGTCTTAATGATTGATTTAGTTTTGAGAGTTAGTGTAGGTCACAATCTAATCTAAGTGTACTTAACCTTTAAACATTGAGAAAGCCACAACTGGGCTTTGGACACAAGAAATTTGTTGTTGTTGATAACTTCATTTCTAGAAATAATTCCTAGAAAGTAAACATTGTTGAAATAGTTTTATTTTTTCAATAAGATTCTTTGATTGAAGAAATAAATTGAAATTAGGGTGCAGATACAATCATGTACATGAAGGAATATAACACGAAATTTTATATTGGTATATATACCCATCATTTCTACACATGATTATAATTTCTTTCTTGAATTGTATTACACACAAATTAGTCTAAATAAAGAAAATTAAGAATGCATCAATGTTTCTCTATGTCTTCTCCCCATGGTAAGTGTCATGAAAGTTTGCTCTCATACAAAGGTGTATTGATGTTGACTACAACCACAACTACAACTAAAATTACTTCATCAACTAAGATGCAAAGCATAATAATTGAAGGTGGTCATGATGGTTGTAGTATAAGCGTTTATTTGATTCTATTATGAGTCAAGTACTCTTAGGAAAACTATACCTCAAAACCAACAAATAGTTTTGCTCCACTCCATGGTTTGCATCATCACACAGGTCAATTTTTAAGGTCAAATGCACTCTTCAACTACAACTACACCTTGTATGTAAACACAAGAAATCCTAATTTATGATTGAAGGTGGGCCCAAGCCATAACCATAGCCACTATAGTAGCTTAATAGTTTTCTCAGTTTGGTAAACAACCCTTCAAACAACCATTTGAGTGTTTGCTTCATTAATTAAGGAAGTGTGAGGAGTTGTAAGGTTTTGGTTTGATGTCGAGTGTGGCGTGAGCATGGGGAAGGTTTTCTAATTACTCTTTGACAAACTTTACAGAAGAAACCATAAGTATCTTTACTCCACTCTACGGATCAAACTAACATGAAGGATGATACTTGAGCACAAATCCACCCTACAACTTACAATCCAATCTTCAAATCTATTTCATGGATTGACCTAGTTGTGTAAACGCAAAACAAATTTTGTTTATGGTTGAAGATGGGCCCGAACCACAATCCCAACCACTTGAGTAATTTTACCTACTAGTCAATGTTATCATCTACAATTCTCATTCACAAACTATCCTACAAAATCCATAAATCGTTTGTCAATATTCCACGGAATAATGTTGCACCAACAAGAGGAATGGTAATTGAGTTCAAATCCACTCTTCAACTACAATTCCACCTCATATGTAAAAACAACAAGATCATGGTTTATGGTTGAAGGTGGACTCGAACCACAACCGCTTGAGTAAAGTCCTTAGTTGTGTGGAAACAACGGTCATGCACATACTCAAGCAGGGAATTAGGGAATACAAGTTATGGTTAAGCAAGTCCTGAGGAGTTGTTGACTTTAGCTTTCATATCATGTTACTCTTAAACAACTCAACACTCAAGTCTATAAATTGTTTATCACTACTTCATGGGTTGCACCAACACGAGGGACGTTAATTGAGATCAATTTCACTCTTCAACTACGGAGAGAGGGAATTATCACATACGAGCGTACGTACCTCTCATACATCCAACATAGAAGCCTTGAAAAGGTATGTGTTTTGTAGGTTATTATTTCTAGTTGATTTAACACCGAACTTAGCTTTAAAGCCCCCAATTGTCTTGTCCAAGTAATTTGAAATGAATCAACCACAAACTCATAAAATGTCAAGCTTTTATGTTGAATGGATGATCTCTCTCTCTCTCTCTCTCTCTCTCTCTCTCTCTCTCTCTCTCTCTCTCTACTCCACGTCGTATGTAAAGGAAATTTGATAAAAATCCTAGTTTGTGGTTGAAGATGGACCAAAATCACAACCACCAACACTAGTGTAAATCAACTTAGTAGTATGTACATAACATTACATAGCTCCTTGGTTGGATTTCATGGGACTCGGTACAAAATAAACATGTTTCTCTTTCAATTCTAGGATTCTTTGTTTATGAGGAGCACTTAGACTGTGTATTGTGAACTTTTCGACAAGCCATTGTAAATTGTGAGAAGTTTTTTTGACGGAAGCCTTTTTCTTTGGAAAGAGATCATCATGTAGCTGCTTATTAATGTAATGTAAAACAACGGACCTACACCCCAACCAAGTGAGGGTTGAAATACGGGGGTTACTGAATAATACGTTAGTTAATTAAGCAAGTGGTGCCAAGGAGCCGTAAAGTTTTGGTTTTAAGTGATGTCGAGTTGTGGCGAGCCGTTCATCAAATTCGATTCGTTATTGGGCCAAGTCAAAGGCGGGGACAAGTCGGAGACAGAAATAAAGCTGCACTCTCGTCAACCACCCTGTCGGAAAACTTGAAAGAAACCGGACGCCTGCAGAATCTAGACCTCACATAGATTTCAGCAGCCGTCAACTGCCAGCGAGTTGATCTCCTACCGATTCCCTGTCCAGTCCATTCCTGTGCATTTTCACACTCGAATGTAACATCCTCTCATCTGGCATCCAACATGAAACCACTTTCACTCTCATCTGGTATCGGTTTGAAGGTGATTCATTTCATATGACTTTGCATCGACTATATATAATATAGTTGATATAGGATCTGTGAAGCTAAATCTAATGTCAAATAAACCAACCCACCTTAACAAAAAAAATTTAATAAAAGAGAACAACAACAACAACAACGACCGTTCATTCCAATCCATTCCCGTGAAGCCTGCAAGCGATCCAAGAGGGAAGTGTTGCATACGACTACACCTCTCATCCATCCAACATAAAATCCTTCATCCCTTATAGGTTTGTGGTTGATTCATCTCAAATGACTTTGCCTTGACAAATTTGAGATCTTGGAAATTAATTTTGATGTCAAATAGATTAACACAATAAAATAATAATAATAATAATAATAATAATAATAATCAACTTCTATAACATTATCTAGCTAAGTATGGAGGGTGGATGGGACCGGGAATCTATTCGATAGTATTAGGGTACTATACCATGATTATTCTCTTACCATTAGATTCAACCTGATAAAACTTGGGTGAAACACTGTCAAACAGCTAATAGCAACTGAATATGTTATATCCAGACTGCATGTTATAACAGGCCGCAGATTTTCACAAGAATTTGAAGATTTGAGGACTGGACTGTTGGATGAACGAGAAGTACTTACTTTCGTATGTGATGATTCCCTCTTGCTCGCGAGCGGGATCATTTCGTTTGTACAATGGCAGCCTTTCAAGTACCGATCAATTTTTCATGGGTGCGAAGTGGGAAAATTAAAAAGAGGCAAACGCTACCTTAACTTAGTGCTGCCATCAGCCACATGTGTCAGCTTCAAGAAAACGTACCAAGTACACCCTGCACGACGCCACCACCACTTCTTCATTGTTTGCGTAATAATTGCTGCACTTTGGATGGCGCTCAAATGAAACACTAATATCATATCGAATCCCATCCCCATCCCATCTCATCACCCCATCCATCCTGCAGGGCCTCGCTCGCTCCTTACCCAAATATTCAGTTACCTATCCATCTTTCTTCTTTCTTCATCCTGGTCGTAAGCGTGAAATGCAGGTAATATTAATCCGCTTACGATACCTAAAGTCGTAAACTTGGTGGTTGGAGCGAAGTGGAGGATGGTCCCGGTCGTAGTAGTACAAATGATGATGATACCACCCATCATTGAAAGGTATGTTGTGGAGTGGATGTTCTTGTGTTAGTTGATGGAACAAATCTTCAGGACGTTCTTGGGAGAGCACACTCATTGGCAAGGTGATCTTGCGGTTTGAACTAATTTGGGGCAATGCGGATGGTTCAAGTTCAGCTTATAGTCATGGTGTAAAAGATGGTTGTGTGATGGTTTTGAGCTCCACATCAAAATTTGGGGGAAATTTCGGGAGGTGAGTGGTGCTGGTGCTTATTTGATATTGTGATGAATCTGGGCATGAATGCTCATTGTATAGATCATCTCTTGGACGTTTTGAATTCCAATCTCACATTCATCAGCTCTCAGCTTGCGGATTTTCTTGACTTCTTTGATTCATTTCTTGGACAAGGATTTGCAAACTGTAGCCTCAGGTTCCTCTTTTGTGGGAAAAAGCAATAGTAGTGCGTTATATGAGTGTGATCGTGTCTACTGTTTCCATGTTTGAAGTAGTTGCTGGGTCTTTGAGAAAATGTTTTGCTCACATGATTGACATCTAAACTTTTGTAACTTACATAGGAAGACATATAACCTCACATGTAAAAATGGTTCTTTTGATGAATGTTTTTTTGGTTCTGAACAGTTGGGGTTGAAGATTAATTGTTATGGCATCCACACGATGCAAACTATGAAGATTTAGGTACTTCTTCTTAAATTTGTTGATCTGCAGATATTTCTGAAGTCTGTGTGGGTGTTGTATGAGGCTAATTAATTGAGGAAACAGTTCTATCTTTCTTGGCAGTAGTTTGAATCAATGGAGATGAGGAGCTACTCGATTGAGATGTAATTTGGTCTATGCTTCTTCATACATTTTTTGGCCTCGTTTTTGCACAGAAACTTTTAGCTAGGGTCACATTATGATGCGGTTTAGTATCTTGCATTGTCTGCCAAGTCTTGTGGTTCCCCACTTCCGCTAATTCTCTTATTCATGATTTCAGTCATCAGCATTGTAACAGATGCAAAAGCTGATGAATAATAATTGGAGAATGGAAAAAACACGATGATTCTGCCACCCACGAAGAAACTTTTCGCCGCTGAAACTTTGTGTTTCTTGACAAGATTGATATGATTAGAGTACTGCAATGGAGTCACTAGTCAAATCTTGCATTATGGGTGGCTTCAAATTCGCAAGTGCAGAAATGCTCAAATGCATTCTGATCATTCCAAGTTTGGAATACTACGTTAAACGTTTCTTTAATATTGGTGATCAAGGTTGATTTCATTTCACTTGGAATCTTTTATTCATCTGTTATCCATTCATACGTACATTGATTTTCGTTTACAGATAGACTGAAGTCTTTCAAGAGTTTCACTCGAGTCTTTTTACGACTCATCTGTCTGTCTCATATATACACTCCTTTTTTATTGCCTTGTATGAAAACCTCCAGATTTCAAGAATTGGAGATGATTTTCTTGGGTTATTTTACATTTTACAATTTGATGATCCAGAAATAGATAACTTCTAATTTTATCTTAATTGCTTCTGAATTGTATTTAGGGAGAATTTTAATCAATTTCAACAACTGTCTTAAGAGATCACTTTGACATAATATGTGTTGTCGGCAGGTCGAAGAAGACACTAAATTAGCTCAGGAGCACTGAATCATCAGAAATTGGAGGAGAGTTCAAAAAGATGGAAAAACTTGTGCTTCTTCTTGTTACATTGTTACTATGCCAACAAGGTGCATGGGCTTCTGAATACGGCGAACTGAAGGTTGAAAGGGCAAGCTTCCCAAAGGGATTTGTATTTGGGACTGCAACTGCTGCATACCAAGTATGAAGAATGATTTTCTTTTAACCTTCATTTCCACATGTCTTGGTTAGGATGTCCAACTTTGGAGTCCAAAACTTCTAATAAATTTACATAGCACTCTTAAGTAGTGTAGTGGGTGTTCTCCCTTGATAAGCCTTCTTGGAGAGTATTCACTTGGTGAGATTCTTTTTTTCAAGCTCTTTACGGTTGAATCTTGGTAGATGGGAGAAGGCTTTGTTCAAAGATAGGTAACAATGAGGTGTCGATCAATAAGAGCTTAATTCCACTTGACTATACTTGGAATTCCTGCATGTAATTAAAGGACCTCAGTTCTTAAAGGTAGAGTTGAAAGAGAAGTTCTTAAACAGGCTTGAGAATTCTGCCTAAAATTGCAAATGCATCTATACGACATGAGTAATACTAAATTAACCATGTATTCTTGAGTTTCTCAAACCATAGCATGTCTCAAGATTGAATTACTCCAAGGTCCACCTAGAATTAGCTCAACAGTTTGGAAAAGCGTAAGGCTGATGGGTACTGAATTTTCTTTTCCATATGCAAAATATCTGCTGTTCTTTGCCTGTGAAGAACATTATGTTTGAGAATATGGTCAATGACATGTGCATTTGCTTGACTTTGCAGTATGAAGGCGCTTATGAAGCAGATGGCAAAGGATTAAGCATTTGGGATGTATTCACACATGAGAAAGGTTGTTCTTATGTGCAAGAGAGGCTTGCAAACTGTTGTTGTGTGCATTTTTACAAGAAAAAATTAGAGACATAAAAAAAAAAGTATACCTACTCTCTGGATCTAGTGGCATTTTGAGGTGTTGTTGTTATGTCTTGATCATTTTTCTCTTGGTGGACAATAGGGAAAATCAAAAAGGACGAAAATGGAGATGTTGCAGTAGACCAGTACCACCGCTTTAAGGTAAATTATTGGAAACCCTGTTACAGTTACACTTTCTGGGCATTCATTCCTGATCAGAAGCATCTAATTTCTTTGATAGATTTCTCATGTAATACACAGCAGTAATTTATAATCTGTGAAATTTTCGCACAGATGATTACCTGTTACTTATCTTGTACTTTTTGGACTCATCATTCAGGAGGACATTTGGTTATTGAAAGATTTGAACATGGATGCATACCGCTTTTCGCTATCTTGGCCTCGCATTCTTCCAAGTATGGAGGTTCCTGCTTGACAACTTGTGACGTTTTTATGTGCAGAACTTTGATTCGTTTCTGTCTGTCTAATTATTGATTGAGTGCTAGTAATCAATAACGTCTTTGCCATTTAAAATAATGGAATTAATTTTACCATTGACATGGGGCTCTGAACACTTCGACTACGGGATATTGCAGATGGGACAGGTTTTGTAAATTGGGAAGGTGTAAGCTACTACAACAAACTAATTAACAACCTTATCGCACAAGGTAAACAGATACAACACAGAGCTGCTTCAAGGTCAACTAACTTATTTTCAGTTTTCCATCCACAAGCAATTTGCAATCTACACCTAGGTGCACCTTGCTTCAATCTTTCAGTTTCTAATCTATCTCTAACTTCTGAGATGTAAGAATTACAAAACTAAGAAACTTCGAGGTAGTGCTCTAGCCTTGAAATGAATTTTCAGATTTACCTCTTTCTAAACCTCTTCTAAACCTCTGAATGTACGTACTAAGGTAGATGTGCGTAATTCAGTGTCCGATCTTAAACGGACACCTATATTTGAGTGGTATATGGTTGGGTGTGAATCTAAGAACGGACACCAATAAGACATGTGTTAAGAAGAGATTAGACTACATGCTCAAAAAATGTGAACCATTCTAGACGCAATAGTCAACATAATTGGGGGGATGTATATGATCATTCAATAATTCATAGAATCTTCACTTCGACAATCTATAGGATATTCATACAAGCTCCAAAAAGTATGAGGAAAGCGGCTATGGGCACTATTTGGATTTGCTAATCATATCACTAATCACGTGTTTCATATCATACAAGTGGGCGCACAGAGAAAAGTGTCCGTTTAAAACCCGCTGACCTTAGACTCTGCATCAATGCTTGTGAATTCTGCACCATTATTTAAACAAACAACAATTTTTCTCAGACTAATATTCCACCTAGAGCCACACAGAGTCCATAGGTGTATACACCTATTCTCTTTATTTCTTCTTTTCATTAGTATGAGCTGCTTTAGAGGAATAATGTAGTTGCTTGAGTTTGGGGATTATATATACCTGAAGTTTCATGATAATTTTCTGGAACAACGTTTCCGCAGGTATTGCACCGTATGTGACCTTGTATCACTGGGATCTGCCTCAGGCACTCGAAGAATCTATAGGAGGATGGCTTAGTCCTGACATAGTGTACGTGTTTTCTCACCCAGTGTTTCCAAAAAACTATTATTTGGAACCCAAATGGAACGTTATGAGGAAAAAAATAATCATGTCACCCAGATAGTTAATACCCATCAGTCAGCATAACAGAATTCATGTTTGCAGATGTTTTTTTCTGTCACAAAATTGTACACATGTATAGCATAGCAGAAGCTTGAAATACATTGAATAATTTTTGTAATCATTGCATACAAAAAATACTCATTAAACTGTGATAAATTGTTACGATGTATCAGAGACGCGTTTGGCAAATACGCTCAGCTGTGCTTTGAGCTATTTGGTGACCGTGTGAAGCATTGGATCACTTTTAATGAAATTCATAGCTTTGCGAGTGGTGGTTACTATGACGGAACATTTGCACCAGGCCGATGTTCGTCACCTTATGGAAATTGCCATTTTGGCGACTCCTTAACTGAGCCCTACATTGTGGCACATCATGCTTTAAATTCACATGCTCTCGCAGCGGACATCTACAGAAAGAAGTTCCAGGTCTGACTTCTAGTCGCAGCATTTTATATTAAATAGGCTATCATGTAGATCTATCAAAAATTCATTATATTTCCAGGAAAAACCATTTCTCATACCATCTTCTAAAGTAAGAAATTTATAAGTCATTTGGCGTAAAATAATTTTTATATGTTTATCAGACATTTGTACTGATTGTGATCGATAAACTTTTTGAATATTATCAACCAAGTACTTGACTTTGTTCCTTACTAATTCGTGCACAGAGGAAAAATACCATCTGCAATCTGGATGATAAGGATCAAAGTGTGAAAATCGGAAAAGAATGGGACTTTGTGCAATTCAGTAATTTAGATTGAAACAAATCCTGGAATCTATAATTTCTCACTACAAAAGTGGTTCTGCTGTGGATGTGGTGGGGGCACAAACAACAGAGTTACCAGAAAGGTATAATTGGCATAACTGCTGATTGTACATGGTATGAACCACTCCGTGCAAATTCAGCTTCCGATAAACAGGCTGCAGAAGAATCTTTAGAGGGTTTCCTTGGTTGGTAAGGTTTTGTGCACCTTAAACAATAGTAGGTTTTGATTTGATGCAGGTTCTCAATATATCAATTTTTTTTCTGAGATAAATGATCCAGGTTCCTAAAATCGTGTACAATTGTATGTTGATATTATCACTAAATATATGTATAAGCAAAAAAATAATAAATTAGAATCCTAACAGCCTGTACCGTCTTGTAATGATTTTCCAGGTTTCTAGATCCGATTTTCTTTGGTGACTACCCTGCCTCTATGAGGAACTCAATGGGCTCTCGGTTACCCTACTTCACGGCTGAGGAAACAAAACTAATCAAAGGCTCCCAGGACTTTGTTGGCATCAACCACTACACATCAAATTACGCAACATTTAACAGCTCCACTGGTGAAATTGTGAAAACAGGTCTGTCAAGAAGCACTGATAACGAAACCCCATAGTTTCCTTAATATCATCTTGGTCTGATCTCATACTTTTGCTACAACAGTTGGACTAATTTTTTTCAACCCCATAGTATAAACACTGTTATGAATTAAAGATAATGGAACTAAATGCATTTTCCAGGTCAGCAAACATTGATTTAACAGTGTGTTTCTTATGTGCTGTATGTGGGTGCAGCATATCGTGATGGTGTTCCCATAGGCACGCCGGTAGGGTGACACAACCTGACCCTGAAGTGTTTTTTCAATTTGATGTGCATGTCAATAAAACCACAGTACAATCTCCAAGACAAATTTCATGCACTTGAAAGTCATTTGTATTTTATTTTGATGTTTCCAATTCCTGGCTTTGCAGACCCCCTCAGATTGGCTTTTTGTTCGTCCCAAAGGAATGTCTCAACTCCTTGGTTGGGTCCGCAAACGCTACAATAACCCTGTTGTCTACATCACTGAGAATGGTAAGTAGGTGCCCAGACTACCATAGAGGGCTCTCTATTTTGACATATATTCTTATTTTTCACTCAAATTTTGCCACGTGTCAGTTGAGGCCTCCTTGAATCCCACATGGAAACTACATCCCGGCACTAGTAAAGATGAAATAGAGCGCCCTCTACGGTAGCACTTACTATGTATCCAGTTCTTGGATTTTCTTTTAATTTTCTTTCATTAATGCTACAATCATACCATTAAAGGTTTCTGTACAGCAGCAAAATGGAGAGCCAAGACTTGAAATCATGAGTTTTAGGGGGAATCTTCTTCAAATCCTGTGTTTCTTATCCTGTGTTAAGTCCTGAAAAAAATAAACTCAAGGAAGATAAGAGTTTTGATCACGGACAGAGGATTCATGAGTTTGGGCCCAATCTTCAGTTTGAGTCAGTGAACCACCCCAGAATACACATCAACCTCCTCCATTAGGCCAATATGATGTCACCCTCCTGTTATTCAGAGTCTTAAAGAGGGTCCATGATTTAGACTGTAAAAGCTACATACAGAAAACCCCCAAAGTGCCTTTACTTTCTAGATTTACTCATCCCTCACCCCTAAAACCCACTTTATGGATCTGAACTCCCTAAAAACACTAGGTCAAGGTTACAGATAACTCTATTTTGTCCTATGATGTGATAAAAGCTGCTTCAAGTTTTGATTTAAACTGTGAAATTGTATTGATGTTACAGGTAGAGATGAGGCCAACAATGATGATACCCTCCCATTGAAAAAACAACTTGAAGACCCTGAGCGCATCACCTACTACCATGGCTACATGAAGCATGTGCTCATAGCCATAAGGTAAAAATCCTTTGACCAGACAATACTTCGCAACTAGCAGATTCTTTCTCAGAAATCTCAAGAATTCTCACTGAAAATACACTAAATTGTCTTATTAGTGTGGGCTGTAGGATTTCTCTGGAACCCCCCTCAATTTTCAACCCACACCAAATCTCTAAGTTGAGATAAGTTAGTGTGGGTCACAATAAGTTTTTTTTGTAAGAATTGACTTGGCTGACTATTTTATATTATGCTACTTTTGCCCTTAAACTTTGTCCTTTGATTAGAAGTCTCTAAGACTTATCCGGGTCTTGGGCCCACATTATTTCCACCCTAACTAGACAACTAGAGTGGCCCACATGAATTATTTCCACATATATTTTCCACACACTTATAGGACAATTTGATGTAACCTTCATAGGTATTTAGCTCACTATAAATCATCAAAATAGGTAAATCAGATGCTCACAGAGCAGTTAAAACACTTGACCACTTCACCACTTCACCACTCTTTTGGACACCCAGACTTGTTTTCTAATCAAATAAAACGAAATGAAATTGATTTTTAAGTCCAGGAAGCCAAAAGGCTGACGGGACTTAAAGCACATCAAGATGGTGTCAAACAGGTAAATGCTTAACTAATTTGTAAATTCTGATGGATACTTTGTTATTGTTCTTGCAGAGAGGGCTCCGATATTCGAGGCTACTTCGCTTGGTCATTGATGGATAATTTTGAATGGGCAATGGGTTTCACAGTGCGGTTTGGCATATATTATGTTGATTACAAGAACAATCTGGCACGCTATCCAAAGAGCTCCGTCAACTGGTTCCAGAAGGTACTTAAAAAACAATAGCAACCTGTTAGTTAGTTGTGAGTCAGTAGCTGACTTATTTTGATATGTGCATTTGAAGCATTCACAATTCATATGAATAGTGTAAGGACAATAAGCACTGCAAATTATTTATTGATGATACAGTGATGACAATCTTTGCTCAAGCATTTCAAGAATGAATCACAAGTGTTCTTTACTCTGATTTGGAGTAAGGTATGTCGGCCTAATTTGGTTAATTATCTCAATTGGATACCTATATTGAGTGATGTGTGGTTAGGTGTGAATCGAAGGACAGACAACAAAAAGACATGTGTTTAAGAGACTAGACTACATGCTTAAAATCTGTTGAACTATTTTGGGACAATTGTCAACACAATGGGAAGAGAATCTTGACTTTCAAAATGAACGAGGAACAATTATAACTATGGCCTCAATTCAGATTTTCTCAACATCTTGTACTCATAGCATTTTTAAGAACATGTTGCGCAAGCACTCCATCAACTTTCACAGTGAAACTACCAATTCCAAACATGATACACATCAATCAGTTGAATGAGTGTCATTTTGTCTTCCAAGTACATTTGTATTGGCACCCTAAACCATATGGTAACAGGTGCACTCTTTTGTTATATTCTACTTAATCACAGATCCGATTGACATGTCTACCTAATGTTGATAATCAATATGAAGCCATTAGATAGCTTCAAACATAACCACTTTCATCTCTATGAATTACCTGGATAAAGCAACATTCCGTAATGTGCCTGCAATTTTCTCACAGTCATACTCCATGGTTTTAATCCAGTTTTCAAAGTCCCCTATTTCCTGCACACAGCACATACACATTATATATAGAATCTTTGATATAATTATCAATTAAAAATAGATGTGGAAAGTTGTTTCACATACAATGCACCCTAACATTATTACTTTACCTCTACCCCTAATATATGCCCTTCTCAGCTACTAGGTCTGATCCTAGGCATAATCTTCACCTTAACCTTCCCATGAGTCTTCCTTGACAATTAAGTTATCCTTTCTCTATGGGACTTTTCGTCAGAGAGAGGGAATTATTGTATATGAGTATACCTCTCATCCATCCAACATAAAAACTTGACCCCTTATAGGTTTGTTGCGGTTTCATCTCAAATGACCTCAAGTAACCTAATTCGGGTCTCTGAAGCCAATTCCGGAATCAAATCAAATAAAAAAGTAAACCTCCAGGTTGTATACTATTTCAGGGCTTTTATGTTGCATGAATGAGGGACACGCTCGTATACAATGATTCCCTCTCTCCCTTTTTGTTGGCAATGGTCCCCTATGAATTTTGATTGATTGTTTTCCATACAATACCAATCACACTTTTCCACTTGTGGTGCATGCTCAGAGATAGTGTTTGAATTTGAATGAAGAGCAACCTATTTTGGTTGATTAAGAGCCAAACTCATTATAGCGCCTCTTGACATACCAAAATGAGTTTAACCCTTAATGAACCGATATAGAATGTTCATTGTTCAAACCTCTAAACACTGCTACCTCCAAGCATGCACCAAAAACTTAAATAGAAAATGGAAGGTGTTGTATGCAAAACAACTGACTATTGGCCCATAGTCATGTTGAGTTATAGGATTCTAATGTTTGCCCACAATGTCCTGAGGGACCCAATTTTGTCATTTGAACATACCAATAGGTATGGGTATTTGATGGTATTTTTGTTCTCAATACCATTCACATCTATATAGCATGCAAGAACCTTTATACCTAGGTAAAATTGACCTAGTATAATGTGGTTTAGGATGATATCAACCCCAATAATAACTCGGGTAGACAAAGATTTTTGCACCTTGACATACCCACCAAATATCAATATTTGACTAGTACTATAATTTTGAATCCCACAGGTAGGTTCTTTGATACCATTATTGATGTTGATTATTGATACCATGCATCCAACTATATACCAGTCCAACATTGGTACTAACCTTGAGAGCAGCATCAAAAGTGTGTACAACTGTAAGCCATTGCGAGGTCTGTTTCACAAATTTCTGTACAGTGATTCCAAGTGCACGCGCCTCCATCTCAATTTGCTTCTCATTTATGAAAGCTTGTTGCACGCCCTCATTGACACTCTCCACGACCAGGTCTGACACCACCGCTGCCGATGCTAGTGCATCTTTCTTCGCCGTCTCTGGTTTCAATGAGCAATTTATATGTCCTTGTAAATACTGATGTCAACACAACACTTACAGATAAAGGTAACCAGTAAACCTTAGAATAAGAATCAAAAGAGATAGTTATGCCAAAGCTTTCAGAGTTACACACTCAGTAGAGTTATCCCTTAACTCAATGGGAGATTTCAACGGGAGTTGATCCCCTATGATTTTCCATTGGTTGTTTGCATATATAGAGTCAGTAATTTCTGTCCCCTTGTGGTGCATTCTCGGAGGTAGCATTTGAAGCTGAATGAAGAGCAACCTATTTCGTGAGGTTCATTGAGGGCCAGACTCATTTTAGCACCTCTTGGCATGCAAAATGAGTTTGAACCTTAATGAACTGATATATAGAATGTTCTTTGCACAAACCTCCACACTTCCTCCGAGCATGCACACACAGGAATCAAAAGGCAGCAATCAAAAACTAGAATGAAATAGAATACAAATCACACACGTGGCAAGAGCCAAATGGTGGCCAACACCCTAAACCAGAAGCAATCCACAACAATCTATCTCCATGGAAGAAGTCACCTTCAATACTGTAAGTATATATCCTTGTAAGTATTGATGTTTACACAACACTCACAGACAAAGGTAAACAATAAACCACAAAATAAGAATCATAAGAGATAATTATTCCAAAGCTTTCACAGTTACATACTGGATATGAATCAATCAAAAGGAAGCAATCCAGAACTAGAACAAATAGAAAACAAATCACACATGCGGCAAGAGCCACATGATGGCAAGCAATTTGACCAAAGGCAATCCATGGTGATCTGTATGGAAGGAGCCACCTTCCACACTGTAAGTAGATATTGTTGTAAGTATTGAAGTTCAACACAACACTTATAGATAAAGGTAACCAGTAAACCATAAAGCAACAATCAAAAGAGATAGTCACTCAAAAGGTTTCAAAGTTACATAATCAATACAAAGCAATCAGAAAGAAGCCATCAAAAACTAGAACAATTTAGAAACCAAATCACACACGTGACAATAGCCAAATGGTGGCAATCCATTCGACAAGAGAGCCATCCACAATAATCTATCTACATAGAAGGAGCCACCTTCAATGACATCCTCACTGACTTTACCATTTCCTGACATTGGGTTCTTCCTTGTTTTGAGTTTCTGCTCCACGAGACATCTTTTTAGTGTGGCCCACACTACTCATCATCAACCCACACTAAGTTTAGTTTATTCGAGAGAACACCCTATTTTTGCTAAGCTCCCCTTTTAGGTTTCTCTAAAGCCTTCATAAATGTTTGATATATTCTGTATATAAGCAAAATTGAAAAACCCATGGTAACCAAGAACAGGCTATACTCCCAACCACAATGTCACAAACCTGCGATCAGAAAGCTACAGAAAAATGAACTCAAAACTGGTCGTCCTCGAATAACCAAAAGAACAAAACCATCGGTAGATGCCTTGATGTTGGGATTTGCATTTATTCATTGATCGCGCAAAAAAAAAATTCTACTTGCTGTTTGTTCCTGTGAATGACTTTGATTACAACAGGCGGCATAGATGAAAGCATGTCATTGTAGAGGTTCAATCATAAGTGCGTCTACAGCCAGAAATTCCATCACAAACCTCTAAATTCATATGCCAACGCTGATTTCACATTGATTCGATAACATCAACCCTACCAAATATAGGATTGCATTTTCTTTATCTTTGGTTGATAGTTGAAAGACCTAAAATGTTAAATAATGAGTTGAATCGATGTTGGATAAAACATTGGGTAGATGTTGAGTTAGCACCAGACAGATATCAAACCATGAAGGGTATGTATCAACACCGATTCATCAACATCAAACGTTGGTCACTTGCATTTTGAGATGTTCCTCCTATAGTACTTGTTGTTAGTGATTGGCTGGAATTTGATCGTGGAATCTCTTCAGATAGAATGGGGGAGAGCTAATTAATTGCTGCAAACAAACCCTAAACATCAACCTACAACATTGACTCAATGCCTACCAAACATATGGTTGCAAATCTTAATGTTTCATTTCTATTTATGATGGTTGCAATACCTAAAAGGTTGAAATATGAGTTGAATCAATGTTAAATGGCTCATTGGCCAGATGTTGAATTACCACTGAGAAGATATTAAACCATGAAGGGTATGTATCAACACTGACTCATCAACACTAAACGTTGGTACACTTGCATCTTGAGATGTCGCTACTTTAGTACTTGTTAGTTATTCGGACGAAATCGATCATAGTATCCCTTCAACCACCTCAAATGGAATGGGGGAAAGCTAATTGATTGAACCCTAAACCCTAAACTCTAAAACCCATATGATTGATGCAGCAAAAGAAAAAAATTGAAAGAAAAATAATAAGAATATTAATGAAATTAAAATTTTAAGAAGCAAAGAAATATGTGGAGTGGCCAAACTTACCAACTCGTTCTCGAAGAAGCACGGACTGGTGGGCATGTTTCTGCATCATGTGTGAAGCCCATACTTCCAAACTCCCCATGGCTCCAAAACTCAAGACCCAATCGCCTCAAAATTTCAGATTACAACCACCTGTTTTTTTTAGATCTCCAGAAAACTCACACTGCTCAACTGCATCCTCCTTCACACTTGGCAAGAAGCTTACTCTGCCCTTCGTCACTTCGTTTGAAATTTCAAATCGGTTATCCTAAAACCTCCAACACTTCGTCATAACATTACTCATCAACCTTTGAAGATTGTTCTCTTTCTACTCCCTCTCTTCCATCCACTTCAGACTTCACTTACTTGGGTTGAATTTGAGCCAAGATTTTGTATGCTGCACTCCTATTCTGGAATCAAAGTACAACAGAGTAAGATTATTCCCAGGGGAAGAGAATAGGACCTACGTAGGCTCTCCCCAATCAATGATGTTACAAAGATTCTCATACCAGTGTCCGGGGAGATTTTTCGGGCATTAATCGGTCGAGATCCTAGTGTTTCCAAGTCCAACCGGTTACATGTTGACATCTTTTGGTTTTCCATTAATAATGTGAGGTATATTCTACAGATTCCTCTAGAATGATGGGTAATTTTCCTGAAGTCTTGAACTTCAACCGGTTGATTCTCCAACTCAACCGGTTCATCTGAACTAGCGGTCAATTCTCCCCACTGCCTCACACCACAAAGACCTCAACAAACTTTTGTATGTAGTATAGTTGGAGGGCACCTCGGATCTAATGAGTTATAATGTACGTTTGCAAATTCTGGTGGGCTTTTCATATTCGAAACTTATAACAAAACATGCCACATGTCGACCATGAGGGCATCCATTTCATATGTTTTTAGGTCAAATTAGGATTTGTATTAGTTTTCTAGACCCCAATTTAACCCAAGAGAATCTCTTTCAACTATTATGAGATGTACATCTCAACTTTGCAAACTTTTAAGGGATTGTAGAATATCGTAGGTTAAATACCCACTTAAGTTATCCTAGTGTGCCACCCCGTGCCTTTAACACCTCGTGCTCTCCCCCACCCATGTCACTGAGGCACTGTGAATGGAGAGTGTGTGGTCGTGGGCAGACCACATCCAAGCCATCCATTCACAACGCCCCATCCTACAGTCTACGAAACTGCTCGAGCAGCCCAAAAAAAAGCTTCCGACATATGAAATTTTAGCGGATGAAAATCAATGTTTGCTAGATGAAGGGGTTGATTGTTCGTCCCATTGTATGAGAGCACTTGTGTGGGATTTTTGAAGGTTCCCAGAGGGTTCCCTAAGTTCCCAATGGAGATGATGCCAACAGGGGGAATCGAACTCCTACCTCTTCCTTCCAAAAGGTAGAACCAAGGGTACTAGCCATCAACTCCAAGCCCCTTAGGGAACTTAGGGATCTGTTAGATTGCAATCGATGGCCGAGATCTTCCTAGCCCACGACCACACGGGAGGCATGCACAGCGCCTCGATGACGCGGTTCTCCCACACTGTTCCACTTCTCGATGTTTGTGCAATAACAAGGATTCTATGGACTAGATAACCAATGAGAGGAGAATGGATGACGATTTGTAGGAGCAGTGAGTTATCTGCCCACTCGAGTTGGTTATTAGTCATAGCACTGACCCTCTTATATCTTGTTGACGTGTTGTGTTCTCATTGGACACAAAGCACGTTGAATATAGTCCAAAGCACACAATCTTTGTGAGATGATCAAAGCTACGTTTGATTTTGTACATGTGTCACCTTGCTACAACCCGTAACATGGCTCCTTGCATACAATATCTAGTCCATAACCATCTATGGTTGAAATCTTGACAACATATCATCTTTTCATTCACTCATAGCAAAGAAGATTCCACACAATAACCGAACCTCTTCATTGACATGATTTCGTAACCCATGCCTTTGTTAACGTAATGTTATAACGTTATAACCAACGCCTTTGTTGACCAAAAAATGTGCAAACCTCTCCTTTGTTAACAAAAACCCATAATCTTTACCTTGTTTGACAAAATTTGCCCTCCCGCTTTCATCCATCTTGATTGTCCACATGTCTAAATTTCATCCACAGATGGTTATGTCTAGTAGCCATCTCAACACACCTCAACTATTTCTTGTAACCCTCGCCCTCTCGACGATTACCTAGTCCATAACCAATCAACCCATGGACAAAATTACAAAAATATGGATGATATACGTGCCTCCATGGATGAAAGATTGAGACGATTTCTAGTAGACCTTCTATTCTTGGATGAGTTATGTGTTGGGAGGAAGGGAGGAGGGTGGTAGTTGAAAACAAAGGATTGAATGCTTTATCTCTTCCTCATCTACTAGCACCTGCACAACATTATGGCTTGGTGGTCAAGCTTATGGATGAACGTTCAGTATAGTTCAGAATATGGGATCAATTCATGGCAATCTAAGTACATAAGGAATTTCAAATTTTTAAGATAGATTGTTTTACACAATATATAACATCCATCCACATTTGAGCATATTCATCTCAATTTGACAATTTCATTCCAAATGCATGATTTTCTTTTTGGGTGATATCATGGAGTTAAAATTTGATAAAATATTTTGTTTTTTGTGTGTCAGAAGTAGATTAAACTGAAAAGGTTGCTAATTACCTTTGAAAAGTCGTAACAACCCTTTTCTTTTATTGCATAATCATCTTTGCATATTTTATCAGAGGATCCTACCGTAAAATTCAAGATTAGAATTTTGCACTAGGCGTTGGTCCACTTTTACTTAAATGTGAGAGCTTGTCAAAGTATTTTAATTTTTTTCTCTTTTATAGCAAAATTTTTATTTTCATTATTCATCATATGATTATATAAATTTAGAATAAAAAATAATTGTTTTAATTGTTTTAATCAAATCTCAATATCATAACATTTAGATCACAATTGAAACTTCACATATCTCTTAAGAAGTCCAGATATATTGAAAGTGTATTGACGGATCCGCCCACAACATTGAGGTGACCAAAATGTTTAGATTTTGAGGATATATCTAGTTTATTTAAAAACAATTACTAATAAATCCATAACATGTAATTATTGACATCGTTTTGAACTAATCACAATCTTAATTTGTAAATAGGTTAGAATTTTGATAGCCAAGCAACACTACATTGATTATGATATTTTGTGTCACATGCGTAATATTGTCTCTCACCCTATTTTGAGGCGTATGCTAGGCTACATACTAATGATCAACAACTTCATTATTAGTGTCACCTCATGACACTTGTTGGTGTTCAAGTGCGCTCACTAATATCTCAGCATGAGTATTTTCAATAATGTTATTGAGGTGTATCCCTATGTTATATGATGTTCTACAAGTTGATTAAGAGTGTGCACTTGGCATCAGTATCCTCAAGAAATATCTTCATCTTGCATGCTAGAAAACAAGCACATGACACTTGCTATTAGTTAGTATGGTCAATAATAACTTCCCCTTCAATGGTAAAACACAAAACTATCATCTCAAGTATCCCAATGTGCTACGCTAAATGTCATAATGTAAATATTTTTTCACTTTAAGAAGTTACTTATGTTGGTGGATAGTATCATATTGGTAAATAGCGGACGTGACACTTTGAGACCTCCAGGCATCTAGTTTAAGCTATTCACAAATCGTGTATGTGAGTCTAACTACCAAAATGGTGTAGTCCATTCCAATGTAAATTGTTTCAGCAAACAATCGTCAATTGGCAGCCAAAATACTTATAATGAATTTTGGTCGTAAATTCCAATTGTTTAATTGGATGATTTCATTAAACATATTATTGTAAGGCATATATAGATGAAATTTAGATTCATCCATATTTCTGAAAGAATAGGCTCCTTCACTTAGACGATGAGATCCATCTTGTCTACTTCAAAGATATGAAAAGAGCACATAAGACCATTTATCATAACACTACTCAACGGAGAGGAGCTATTATGTGGGCCCACAAATGTATTAGGTATAATGCTAGTATCACCAGCAAAAATTCCAATATGCCTTCACATGCAAACCAAAACTGCATGCGACACTCACAAGTTAGTATGTATAGGATAGAAAGATGCAACAAGAACTTAGTAATGTTAATGCGAAGCCCACATGTTGCCGTATCCACATAACACACATTGATTATAGATGAGAAATGCATATTATGTTGGAAAAGTTGTGATAAGGGCTCCCAAATGTAAATGTGGATACAACAACCAATAAACCATGGGAGAATGCACCATATTTGCATCCGCAAATGTGAAATGTGGATGGATGAGGGGGAATTTGTTATGTGGATACGAAAATAAGTGGGCTTGCCCTTTAGTATGTCATCTCCAAAACATACATATACAATAGAACCCCTCTTAACTAATCCCCTCTAAATTAATGAAAATCTCCGGTCCCAAGTCGGGACCGGGCCACATATTAAAGCCCTTCTCTTCTAATAATCCCTCTTAATTAATAAAAATCTCCAGGCCCAAGGCCATTAATCTAGAGAGGTTCTACTGTCTAAAATACAAATGATATGCATGAATAGTGGATGATAAACTTGTGGATGGATGACACAAGTGGCAGTCCATCCTCGTTTGGGTCTTCCCCGTCCTCCTCCTTGCCCCTCCCCCTTCCCTGCTGCGTGTCGACTTAGGGTTCGGTGTTGCAGGAGTGTTCATCGAATCCGAGTTGCATAGGAGTCCTTAACTTATTGTTGCTGTTGTTGTCGTCGTGACTGAAAGGAAATTAGCGTGCTTCACGATGTCGTGGCGAGGGAAGCTTTCGCAGGTGGTGCAAGAGCTTCGAATCCATTGCTGTCAGTACTCGCCCTCCTCCACTGCCACCAGGTACACATACATATATTCAGCTCCAACCCTTGCGATGCTCACATTTCCACAAACTAGGGTTTCTGTGTTCCACATTCGCCTTTTGGTAGAATTCGGGATGGGAGAGAACTGATCTGCTACACTTCGCGGGGGATTCATTCATTCAGACCCTTGCGTTGCTTGCATCACCTAAAACAGGGTTCCATGTGAACCACATTCACCTATGTGAGGGTTGATTTCTGGATGGCTATTACGACCCCGGGCAGAATCCGGATTGCAAGAGAATTGATCTGCTACATTTACCAAACCTAAGGTTTCTGTGAACTACATTCGCCTTTTGTGAGGGTTGGTTTGTGGAAGGCTATTACGGCACGGGGTAGAATCCGGAATGAATTTTGTTTCATAACAGCAAGAGAACTGATTCATTGAAACCCTTGCATTCCTTGCATTTTCTAAAACAAGGTGATATGTGCATTACCTTCGCATACTGTGAAGGCTGATTTGTGGATGGCTATTACGACATGGGGTAGAATTCGGAATGCGTTTTGTTTCATAATAGCAAGAGAGCTGATCTGCTACACTTTGGATGGAATTCTTCAAACCCTTGCATTGCTTGCATTTCCGATAAAGGGTCTCATGTGCACCACATTCGCCTTTTGTGAGGGTTGATTTATGTATGGCTAGTACGACACGGGGTTGAATTTGGAATGCAAGAGAACTGAGCTGCTGCACTTTGCAGAGAATTCACTTAAACCCTTGCATTGCTAGCAGTTCCAAAACCTAGGGTTTCTGTGCACCATTTGCCTTTTTTGAGAGTTGATTTGTGGATGGCTATTACAACACGGGGTAGATTTTGAAGTGCATTTTATTTTAAAATAGCAAGAGAACTGATCTGCTACTCTTTGCAGGGAATTTATTCAACGGAATTACTCAGATTTGAAAGCGCTGAATCCGACCCTGCCTATTCTGGTTCGTGAATGCAGTGGAGTGCAGCCCCGTCTCTGGGCTCGCTACGGTCAGTACACATATCACCACACACTTTGTATGTAGTTCATTGTTGACAAGAGTTCGATTCTTGACATTATACTCACATATCATATACCACATTTGCAGAAGTGACCTGCTACAAATTCTATCTTGTTTGAGAGCCGATGACAGAGGAGAGTTGCTGATAGGTTGCTGTATTGGTAGCTGTGGACTGAACATAATAAAATTGGCTTATGTTGCTATGAGCTGGAGAGGAAGAATTGGATATCCTCTCTTTGCTTCTGAAATCAGAAGCATATTCTTTCATCGAGCCTAAGCCTAGTGTAGTTCAAAACATGGTTTCCCCATCTTGTTTGAGAGTCGATGATAGAGGAGAGTTGCTGATAGGTTGCTCCATTGCTAGCTGTGGATTGAACATAAGAAAATGGGGTTATTTTGCTGTGAGCTGTGAGAGGAAGAATTGGATCTGCCCTCTTTGCAACTGAAATCAGAAACATATTCTCTATTTGAATCCAACCCTAGTATGCTTCACAACATGGTATTTCAAGGCTGCAAACTAATTGGTCAGTCATGGTGTTACAGATTTTGGCGTGGAAAGGAGTGTAGTGCTAGATGGGTTGACTGAGCATGAAATCAATGTGAAGCTTGAGGAGATTGTCAAACAAGGACGACCAATGAGGTGATCTATTCTGAGTTACAAACAATCTAGTAAATGGAAATTTCTCATGCATCCTTCCTTGCCTGTTCCTCTACCTCGATGTGCTTTTGAAGAACCTCTTAGATTCTGCAATGCTGATGTGTAACCTGGGTTATAACTGCAACTGCATTTGTATTTTTGTTGAAAGGTTTTCTGTAGATATAAGAGTTATCCTTGAACTCCATGGGACATTTCTTTGGGAGACATTTCTATATCTTCCATTGGTTGGTTTGCATAGAATATCAATAATATTTTCCACCTGTGGTGCATGCTCGGAGGTAGTGCTTGAATATGAATGAAGAGCAACCTATTTCAGTTGATTGAGGGCCAAATTCATTTTAGCACCTCTTGGCATACCAAACTGAGTTTTGACCCTCAATATAGAATGTTCCTCGTCTAGACCTCCATAGTACCTCCAAGTATGCAAATTTATCAAACAAGGAAGGTGTTGTCTGCAAAACAACCAATTCCCGACCAAAGTGCATGTTGAGATAGGGGCGGACTCTACTGTTTTGTTTTGTTTAAATGTTCATTTTATTTCTGAGTAGGTTCTCAATAACTTGGGGATAAAGGATGCATTCAAAATTTTAACAATGTCTCTGGCTTCTGTTGTCTACAGGTAGTCCTGCCAAGGGAGACAGAGCACCTGCTAATAAGCTCCTTTGATTTGTCAAAACTTGTTCAATCAAAATGTGAAATATGATGCTGTGACTTGTTCAGTCACTTGCACCTCTTTATTCTCTAAGCCACATACTCCATGCTCAGCTCCACTTCGTTTGTCTGTCTGTTTGTCTGTCTTGCTTGTTGTTTCTTGTTTCTGCATATGCTATTCTCCTAGCTAGTGATCATTTAAGCTCTCCTGTATAGGGCCACAAAAGCAGGACATTGGGCTCTGTTTCTCACTAGCTCTTTCAATACTAGATAATAGAGAACTTGGATTGCCCTGGACTTGCTCAGGACCCCCAATGTTCAGTTAATTGATTCTTTGTGTCTGACTATCTGCCACAATGATGCTGTAGCTTACTTGAAGAACAATGTAGAATTATGGTGTCATTGGCTATCAAAAGATAAACCACATTTGATCAATTTTGTGGTAAATGAAGATCTATCACTGACAATCATCGACCACATAAATTCCACCCTTTGTGGAAATTTTGATTCTTCCAAGGAGATTTGTTGTCAAAATATATTTCAAAGCATATCTTAAAGTTTTTGCATAATGTGCTTGGTCTTATCGTACACCACCTATGAAAGGTGTGTCATGCATTGTATCTCTCTGATGTGGCTGCAGGTGACACTGTATAATCTGCGAGCACCATCTTCAAGGATTTTACAAAGATGTTACTGTTTCCTCTTTTTCAATGTCCAAGGCACTTGTTCATCTGTAGGCTGTTTTTGTATTTATTACAGAGGAATTGAACAATCAGCCTGCAGTAGTTTGAGTTTTGGTATGAGGTCTGTTGAAGAATGAGCATGTACATTTTCCTGTGACAACAAAGGGTGGGGGAAGGGGGCTCAATCAATGCTACAGCTATATTTCCTGAATATTTCTGCAAACCCGGTATACTGAGAATGGATATTGATTTGAGATTCGTTGACACTGTGTGGAATCCCACATGGAAGTAGCATTTTGGTACTAGCAAAGATGAATTAGAGCACTTCCTATGATAATAGTCTTCTGAGTTCTTCAAATTTGGAAAGTAAGTAGCTAAATTTATCAGGACAAAAGTAGGAGGTTGTTAACTTGTCATGTGTTGTACTTGATTTGGTCGAAGTCGAAGGAATTTTGGTCCACAAAATTTGAACCTCTTCTGACCTGTAGCATTGGGGAACTTATCAACAGGGTGAGTAGTTTTATTTTATTTCGCCAGTCTCCATCTATTGACAGGGTTAAATCTGCTCAACTTCCAGTTCCACTGCAACCTCGGATCAGGGGCAGGGGATGTCTCTGTCAACAACCTCTTTGTTGCTTTGTCCTTTGCACATTGGCACCAAAATGACTCTCTAAAACTTGCTCTCCTCCACTTCCTTCATATGCCACACACAAGAACATCCAAGCATAAGGTGTCTGGCCCTCTTTTGGCCACTTGCAGCTTCACACAAGATTTTGAACATTGAATCGGATTGGGTTGGGATTGGTTTTGTCAAGTTAGCAATCATGAAGATTGTCATCTCATGTTTCGTAATTGGCGTTCAGATGCAAAAGCTCTAAGAGATCAAAGTGAATATTTTTGTTCAACGGTCACATAAAACCTCCCCAATAGTGTTATTTATTGAGCCTAATATGGTGCTATATTTTGAGCACATTGTTCAATCTCATCGTAGCACATGTGGTTCTGGTGTCCATTCATAACTCCAAGCCTTGCTATATGCCACTCAAAAATACATATAGGTGCCCAAGTAAGAAGAATGACCACATAAGGTCCACATACTACCACCTCATCAGCATTGGTCTCATCAAGTTAGCAATTGCAAATCACAAAGGTCATCTCAATCTTCATAATCGTAGTTGAGATGCAAAAGCTATAAGAATCAAAGTGAAAGAGTTTCTCTTTCCATAAGATTACTCATCACTTAGTGCTCGTTCAGTGGGCCCTCAAAATATAACAATCAGATGCTCGAAAAGCTGAGTCTCCTTGTTCAGGTTTCCAAGCATCCAACTATTATATTCCAAGGGTCCACTGAACGAACACTAAATGTTGAGTAATCTTATGTCTTTCAACGGTCACATAAACCTTTCAAATTATGTTAACTATTGAACCTAGACCAATGTCTATATTTTGAGCACATTATTAATCTTATCATAACATATTTCTCTTTGGTGTCTGTTCATAACCCCCAAGCCTTGTCATATACCAGTCATATATATATAATAAAAATAACGCCCGCAGCTAGGTACCGGCGTGACTGTGAGCCCATGGCTGATCACGGGTGTCCGTGATAGAGAGAGAAGTCTTAAGTAAGAAGAGTGACCACATATAAGGCCTACATACTACCTAGTACCTTACCTGTGAGAATCGCTAGTTCGACTAGGAACTCAATCAGAGTACCAAATTTTGTACTCTGATTGATGTGCTCTGATTGATAGAGCACACCGTCAGATTTTGGAACCTACACCACTCAAATGAGGAAGTTGACACGAGTCGACATTCACCGCATGATGAGATCTGTAGTCATGGAACTCGCAGATTTATCGACCTACACAAGTCATTTCGATGTCAGGCTAGATCTCAAGCGAACTCTGACAGGTATGTGGCCCTATTGTGGCCACTGAGGAATTGTCTCCTCCAGTAAGCACTCGTGAATCATGAGGATTTTTATTTCACGTTTCGAGAATTGAAATCGCGATGCCAAAGATTACATGAGGTAGAAGTGGATTTTTAATTTTTTGGAATGAACACATAGATCCATGACCAAATATGTTCACTATTGAACTTCAAATGGTGTCTATATTTTACCCACACAGTCCAATCGTGTTGTAGCACGTGTGTTTGTAGTGTTTGTTCTTAACTGCAAACCAAGGGAAGCTAAGACATGAGAAGTGAGGGTGAGCAGTAACTTGTGAGCCATAATGTCAAATATAGCAAATTGTCACAGGTATAGGGGTCATATTCTAAATCTAGCATTAATTTTTTTGAATTTATTCAAGATTTTAATGATAAAATTTTGAAAAGTAAAAAATGAAGGGGGCCTATTACCATGGACTACTAGAAAAAAATTAGTCAAATGATTTTATATATATATATTCCTACAACCAAACGTATACAAGAAAATTGAAACATTGAATGTCATGTATAGACATTTTGAAATATTATTGTGAGCACTACACGAGCATCACTACACTGTTTATGGTATTTAATGTCACTTACTACTTGGAAATACATTGTGCTATAACATGTTACTATGGATCTCATTTCTTACCAGCAAAGGTCAAATAGGTTGTTTGGACACTATATAACATTAACATCTTTACTTGGTAAAACTTTACATTAACAATATGATGTTATACCAATGCGTAACTCCGAATAGTAAGTGACACTACATATCATGAACGGTGTACTTGTGTTCAACAACACTGACGAACTCACGTGATTACATGACTTTGTTATAGGTATATGTTGGAGCATGAAACTTGACATTGTTGTGGTCCACCTTGCATAGAAATTTGAACATATAGTAAAGATGTTTGCAATACATCCATTTCTCTTTCTTTCCCATAGCCTGAGAGGACATCTTGGTGAAGTCTTGGGATGTGCATCGTGGGATGTCTTCAGTTGTAACACGGTAGGAGTTGTCCCCTTTGAGATGATGTTGATGATCGCTCCAAAACCTAGATATGGCATGGCAATACTCCAACAACATAAGATATATGAGGCTAGTGTGGACACCTCCAACTTAGTGGATTCATCCAGCCAATGGATTCAAGCATTAAAAGCTTGAGCATGTTAGCAATTGTGAATCAAGACCAAAGAAGTTGAAATCGTTGAAATCAAAGTTGAGGAAGGTGTTGATCTAGGCTCCAAAATCAAAGATTTTGTGCTTCCCAATCTAGTGTCATAGGGGGGAACTCTTTTATCATTCAATGTTGTGTAAGTAGACGACATCATTAGCAACATGGGTCATTTGCCAATGAAATCCAAGTTTAATGCCAATATTGGTTGTGTCATGTCTCTAAAGTGGTCACAAGTAAGATAAAATATTGTCGAATCAACTTTTCATTATAGATTACCCACAATACAAGTTGGTCAACACCTCACAACCATATGTTGCCTCCTAATTTGCCCACCCTGCCTACAAAATCAAGTGTGTCATAGCTCTGTGGATAGCACTCCTAATTATAGAGGATGGTGGATGTAGTTAGTTTTTGCGAAGATGACTAACCCAAATATCATTGAGGTGGCAAAAAAATCTCCATGTATTACTCACCCACCGAATTAGAGCAACTGTGCCACCGATTAGGAGCCACAAATAAGTTTCCCAATAAGGAAGCTAACCAAATTATCCTCATCTACCTTTGTATCCATCCATGAGTCTCATGCACTCCTTTTGAAAACTTGCAAGTTGGGTGGGTTTCTAGATTTGGTGGCACACAAAAATGCGAACGAGGGATGGAATGTGTCGCAATTGTTGAAGCTTACGATGTAGCAAAAATGTCACCCTTTGTTGGCATTGGAACCCAATGTTGTCGAGCCCCAACACCTCTTCCCTTGCGAGATCGGTCCCATGTGTTGTTCAATGGCCATGTGTTGGGTACTATAGGCCAGTCCACAATATATTTGTCTATTTCTCCCACTCACATAATGCTTAATATCGTCACAACAATATCACAAATCATGATCCACATCATTGGTGGAATGAATTTTTTTCAACCCATTGTCATGTTTGTCAATTCCGACTTTGATATTTGCACAAAGTCCATATATTGGGTTGCACAACATATATTGCCTTGCACAAGATCTTTTAGCATAGGTGGGGGACCATCTTGCAATGTGCCACTGGGAAGGAGTGCATTTAGTATCCAACACTGATGTGGTAAGCGCCACACCAAGCTTTGCAAAAGTCAATGACTCTATGCATGCTCTGTTCTATCTAAGTGTTAGGGCAAGGAATGGAGTAGTTCACTTTGTGGATTGATGTGAGTTGCAATCAACGTCAGGTGGCAAGTTGAGTTTCCATATGGTGGAACCAAATAGCTCCAAGCCCGCCAAGATAAATTTCTTGGTGTTAAGTTTGGTCATTTGCACCGAAATATACTTCATGGCCTTTCCTAGTAGCTCTGGATCTCTTAGCAACAACCTTAAGTTTCAAGGACGTTGAATCACGGCCTTTACTAGTGGAACCCCCTATTAACCATGTCATGTAATTTGCAATCCGCATGAAGACTTGAATCAAATCATTTATTGTGGCTTTGTATAGGTTAGTTTGTTGCCACTCATTGTGCACCGTCATAGCTTGAGTAGTGCGGATTTCAAATCTAGCATTTATGATTTCAGTTTGCAAAAGAAAGAAAGTATGACATATTATAATACAATTTTTTTGTCCATAGCCTTTTAGCAAGTAGAAAAATATTTAACAAAATAGATGAAATAGTAAATGAAGACATTTTGGAGTGAGTTGGTAAAGCTAAAGTCTAGAAAAGGTAGTTTCGGGAGGTTGTAACTACATGCGGCCTCTACAGCAATAAGAAGATTATCAGCCAAAGACGGTGACACTTCTTGGTACATTTGCTAGGCCATAGTTGCATAGAGACATGCTACATGCAAGGGAGCTAGAGCTAGAAAGACAAACAAAGGATTAGGATAAGTGGCATTGCCGCATGTGATAGGGGGATGTTCACAAACATACTGAAATAGTAATGAGGGTTTTGAGTTTGTCTTGTTGGTCTTGCACTTAAATTGTGAAGGATGATAATCTGAGTGGGTGGCTTCATCATGTGAATGAATGAGTATTTCAGTGGATGCATGTCATGATTGTGTAAGAATCCAGTGAATGGAGAAGGCACAACGTGAATGAAGTAGGTGAACCAAATGTAAGAATGTGTTGAGTGGAGTGAATTGCATGTGAGAGGAATTGCTGGAACGAATTAGAGTTGATATGCTCAAGGTCTTTATATGGACAAGAGTTGAAACATGCCATAGCCTCAACTTGTGAAAGGAACATCGTGGAACTAGAGTCAAGAAGTAACTTGATTATAGCTATGGCGAGTGGATGTGAGAGGGCAATAGTCTAGAGGCGTTAAACTACTGAATGACATAGAAGAACGAATTGTTGGGATGACATAGTATTGGTGAGAAGCCAAGGTGTAAGTTGAATGTCAGTGAGATGGTGAATCAAAGGACAATTAAGAGATGGAATAAAGCCACATACAAACAAAGAGAGAGATCAAGAGAAGGAGAGTTGTGAGAGCAAACTTTGAGTGAGTGATAACAAATTGAGACAAGAAGGCGAGGAACTCCGGTGAAGGACTGACCGTGGAGATGTTATGAACGGGTTGCAGGTCATTATAATCATGATGACTAAGACATGATAAGGATTGATGAGACATGATGGGAAGTTGAGTTTAATGATGGCATTTTGTTGGCAAATAATACACTCGACAAAGGACATATTTTGATACAATTATAGACAAGTTTTTGTGATGATTGAAATTAGGCTAGGCTAAGCATTAAATTATCTTATGACTAAGTGGCTATAGCTTATATAACTATATGTTTGCTCTGGAGATATTGCAGAATTTGAGCAAGCCTTGTGTGTTGTGTGGCAATGAAGAATATGAAATAAGTGAATTCTCAATTGAAACTAATGGAAGATAAATAAAACAAAGAAGAATTTGATGTGTGTGTTAGATTTGATTAAATGTCACTCTAATTAAGGATGGATTACTAACCCCAAACGGATGAGAATCCTTTGGAAGCTATGGCCAATACAAAAGACAATTGCCAATACAAAGACTAATGCCAAAGTTGAAAGAGTTTCATGACTGCTATAGAGGGTGGAAATAAGAGTGATAGGAGCCCACACACATAGGACGGAATCACACACGACAAGGAACACACCAAAGAACCTTAAGAGTGTGAATCAAAGTCTCATTAAGATGGAATGAAGGAGTAAAAGACATAGATTGTTATTAGAAACCTCAATCCAACATGTCGTTAATCCTTGTAGACACTAGCTCAATCATCCATAAGACCTAGTACCCTGGTTGTTTTCCTTGGGTTAGTTTGGAGTGATAGCAAAATATTAGCTACACATACCCCACTAGTTATGTGGTTTTGCCTCCATATGCGGAGAGTGCCACATGGGTGGCTTGAATTTTAAACTCAATCGAAAAATTAAAAAAATCTTCACCAGTGACACATGTAAAAAGCTTCACTATTCGAGCATTGCAAGCCAATAGTTTTCATGTATAACGATTCCGTTGGGGAAATTGTTCATTGGATGGGAGATTGATTATGAGCTTAATGCAAAACCACAAATAATATGGGATGCCCAAATCCACTTTTCGAAACATCATGATGAAGTAAACCTTGCACATACACACATACACACACCAACCCCGCCAAAATAATAATATAATATAATATAATATAACAAAAACTTCATTGTTCTTCAAAAAGGACCTCCAACTGGTGCTAAGGAGGTACTACCCCTGAACCTGAGACAACATTGTGATCTCGTGGGACATTAGGGGTTAAGGGTCCAAATTTGTTTACCTTGGCCCACCAAACTTCCAAGCTTGAGCTTCAAACTCAAGCTCTGTTTAGCTGGGCCTACAGATTCCACTCTAGTTTCTAGAGGGCTGGGGATTCGTGGCACTCACTAAGGAACATCCATCCAAGATATTGTGGATGAAGTGGCTCCAATAAAAAAAGCCCCCCTATGGGGTTGAGGGCCGATTCATTTGAATGTGACATCACTAGACTAATTCGGGGCCTTTGACTCTATTTCAGGAATCAAATTGCCTAAAAATAGTCATTTAGATGATTCCTGTGTTTTTTTCATCCGCATGGATGATTATACTTGAGTGCCACGAATCCCCGGCCTTTCTAGAGGACATAATACATACACTCACTTCTGTCCAAATTCCAGTTGGCATCTACGCACCCAAGAGGGCTACATTGTGCCAAGTGGACCAATCATATGATGAGAGATTGGCGTCCTCTTGGGTGCTTGCCACGTCACTTCCTGGGCTGGGGGGTGGGGCGTGTGTTGTCCAGGGAGGTAGCATGGTTATAGGGCAAATTTAGGGCTTTTGTGTTCATTGCCATTTTAAATGGACTTGGGGAGCAGCTTGACCTCAATGACGAATCAATCAAGAATCCTGATGAAGCCATAATTTCCCAGTTTTGACTCATCATATTTCGTCATACACATTTTTGAGGTTTATGCAAATTCACAGATCCGTTATGTAGCCCTGTTGCAGCACTTCCAACTTCATTGACGAGTTTGACCATTGCATTGCATCGTTAGTAATTTGTCTCATCCGGTCCGTAATAAGTTATACTTTGGCCACACTAGGACCAGCGATTGGTCCACAACACTGGGGGAGTTTCCATTTTGATAGGAGTTTCTATCTTGTATGCAGCGAAGTGACACAAGCGAAATTGCAGTACATTACATCCAATGAGGTTATTGTGAGTAGGATGGCAAGTCCTTACTAATAGTAGTAAATCTCGACAAGAGAATTTGGACTTTCCCTATCAAGAGGGACTCCTCATGTTGTCAAAGAACATCGGTTGGCCCTAGTGTGGACATGCTTTTAACGAATCACTCGACTTGTCATTTCTAAGTTGGAAGATTAGAATTGAGATTAAAAGAGATCAAAGTGAAGATTCTCTTTCTCTTTGTGTGACCACACACGTCATTTTAGTTCATAGGTTTGTTAAACCTACAATAATGTCAATCTTTTGAACACATAATCCAATCTTATCGCAACATGTGTCGTTACAAAGTTCATGCTTAAATACAAGCAATGTCATATTCCAATCAAATATAGACGTCCAATTAAGAAAAAGCGGCCCCACATACCGTAGAATATGAAACCCTAGCCAGCAGTATGATCATCATGGGCTGCCATGCAGATGCTCTAGATTTCTCCACCTAGAGGAGCACACTGGGCATTTGGTAGGCTCTCATCAATGCCCCCAGTACTCAGGGATTCTCATCAGTTTCTCATAGCTTCTAGACTTGGTACAAATTCTTACTATGTTGACAACCATCATCTCTTATGAATCTTCCTGTTTGCATGCTGAATCCTATCCCTCTTTCAATCCACACCACTAACTTACTCTGAGACTTGGGTAGTTTTTTCCTTGGCTCCAAGTAATAATACGGAAAATGACAAAGCAGAATCACATCAGCAGGATGCAAAGGACGAAAAAACGTTTCTTATTCTTACGGCATGGAGTAAATGGGGAATACATACAGGGAGAGAAGGAATTCTTGCATACAAACGTATCTCTATATTAACACTCGACCCCCCTATAGGTTTGTGGATAGATTCATCTCAAATGACTTGGACTGCATGAGTTTGGAGTCTTTAAAGTTAGTTCCGGAGTTAAATCAACTAAAAGAAGTATCATACGGGATACGTACTATTTCAGGGCTTTTTGCTTTTTGTAGGATGAATGAGAGGTATGCTCGTATGCAATAATTCCCTCTCTCTCCTACATACAGTACTTATGGAAGAAAGTCGCAGGCTCAAGTTTGAAGAAATATCCAAACATCTGATTGGGTGGTTGATTGATTTGATGTCATACTTCATGGTGCCCTTCAGATTTTTAAAAAAAACAAGATCTGATGATATTGCTATACCGTCGTGTCGTGGCTCTCTCTCCCTGTCAAAGAATTACTAGCGTTCATACAGGCAACGCAAATTAATTAGGTTTCCATGCACTCACTTGCTTTTACATGACTCAGTTTTCATCAAGTTCGTATTTCCGATCCTTACACCAAAAAAAGTCGCAGGCTCTTTGGATTAGAAACATCACAGTTGAGTGGTCGATTGCTGTCATACTTACTTCATGATGTCTTTCATTATGTTTCCAAAAACACGTACTGATGAGGTTGCAAAGCATGCCGCTCTCTAATTACGCTCATGACTTGGGGATAACACCCTATACATTTTGGAACTTTAATCGGAATGGCCAAGGCACAATATGGGCTTTGAGGTCACCACTCTAGAGTTCCAAAATGGCCGACCGACCAAAGCGCAATGGCGTTGATGTCGTCATTGCAAGGTCCAAAACAACTGACTATCCACAACAACATGTTGAGCGGACGGTCCCAGGGTTGGCTGGGACATTAATTCATATGCACAGATAACACATGCCCAAACTTGTTAGGCATTGTACATACACTACTAGCATTTATGTGAGTCCACAACAATTGTCATTGGAAGAACTACCTAATCTACAAATGTGGTAGATTTACAGATTTTCCAATGATGTAAGACAATTTTCTAATGATCTAGGTCAATCACCCTGGACTCATATGCTTGTAGTGTACGGGTAGGCAAATGAGGTTTTAAGCACTCACTTACTTTTACCGGACTCAGATTTGAAGTTCTTTCCTAATCCTTGCACTTACAGGATCCTTTCAGTTGATTAAGGTAAGGGTCTTAGGTCCGAGCGGTTTGTAGTGTCAGATCAACAACATAGTGTAAGTTATACGTACTTCAAAAGCCTGTGTTAATTCTTTCGCAGTCCATAATGATTTGCGAGAACAAGAGTTGTGCAAGTTAGCCACCAAGTTTGTTCCCCTTTCAATGATCAAGTAAGTACTACTGCCACAGTTTTTTGGGAAGCACGCAATATTGAGCACATGTCACTTTCTTGTGAGACCACAGACTCAGAGAGTTGGATTGACACATTCATCAAAAAACTGAGGCAAATTTGTCAATGTACCTTCATCAAGTCTAGACAGTCCTTCTTCTCCGAAAATACAGAAAGAAAATGTCATGAAGAGTGGGAGCTGTTGCTAAGTTGGACGACATGCACACGGCATCCTTCTTCAATTTCGTAACAAAATCCCAGAGTTTCAGATTCTTGTGGTGTATGGTCGTATACCTGTTTATACTGTGCAATTGTTAATGACATAATCTGACAAAACAGCAGAACCAAGCAGAGATTGCACAATTTTGGACACATGCTGCATGGCCATGCAAGTGCTCATTTATCTCACAAAGTGTAATGTCAAACCTGCATATATAGAACTTATATACGGCGTCCACAGCAAGCTGACCGACCAATTAGCGAAACCCTACGGCATACATTTTGTCAGAGTTCTGCTCTCCAATCACCACTCAGGGATCGTGCAGACGAAGTGTGAAGGTCAAGCCACACCCTAATTAATTACTCCGGCTATGGCCGACTGCAAGTGAAAAGAGTCAACGTCCACTTATAACATCTACGACTCATTTCTACACTTTGAAGGATATAACACTGATGTTAACAATTTGCCAGATGAGCTATCCAGCATTCTGAAGCCTGAGTGGGAGACAAGTAAAGGAAGCCAACTGAAATTCTTAACATAACCTCAATGGCCTCTGTGGAGATTAGACATATCTATACACTTTGCAATTCACATTGATAATATGTCGCACTTTAATTACTCCACACCGTTGCTTAAGCTTGCTTGCACTCCAAGTTCCTGCCATAGCTCAAACCTCAGTTCAATTCTGCAACAAATCAAAAGAATCTATTCTAAACCGACACATACTGCACATGTTACACTTGTTTCGGTGTCATAGCCATCATTGGTGGTGCATTGCGAAGCTCCAAGTTCACACTCTTCGGCTGCCTTGACCTACAAGCAGGCGCGTAGGACAATCCCACTCACCGAATGCCTTCCCTTTCAATGTGTTGTCGCTTTGTAGCTTCCTTCACACTCTTTCTTTGTGTCGTCACTGCTACAGAATTAGATAGTCCGGCAAACACATCAATGAATGCATCAAACATGCATGATCCTCACTGACATTGAACTAGAAGATGAATGTACCGATCGAAATGATGATATAAATCTCCGTGGTGTGGAAATTGCTGGGAATCGGTGCAATGTACCGATCCGATTACATATTGCATCGTGTAGCAAAACTTACCTAACCATGCCTGCAAAGATCTCTAGATGAAACGAGTTTTGAACACATCCTTGTACCAGGTGCCTTCAAACATTGCGAATTGCCAGTAGAAGAATCTATAGTGAAGAATTCGTACTTACTTAGAAATTGGAAATGGCGGTTGTAGTAAAGGAATTTTTCAGTACGAGCATTCCATTTGTGATCATTTCGATGATGAGGTTAATCTGAGTAAGGCAGACGTGCCTAATTCAGTTACTTGTCTTGATCAGACACCTATTTTTGAGTGGCGTGTGGTAAGGTGTGGTTCCAAGAACAGATACCAATAAGAAATTTGTTGAAAGAGATGAAATTAAGTATTAGATACATTTAGGGCATTTGGGAACACCATTCCGGGGTATAGGTAGGATGAATTTGGAGAGAAAGCAATTGCTCTCCAAATGTCAATTACCGGAATGCCAGTAATGGGAATTCGAGCAAGCCACGCGGATTCCCTGGAATGATGTTCCCAAATGCCATTACCGGACGTGATTGGTTCTTGTTAGGTAACCAAAGGTCACATAGGCATATTGATGCCACCCTATTGACAATGTCATTGTGGAGCCCCACGCTGTTCATTGTCTTGTAACGACTCCACAAGAAATCCAACTCATGTACTCCTATCATAACATTATATAGATGCTTGAGGGTGTTTTGTGGCGTCACCAAAGATCCAAGATGTAGTATTCCTAAATTTCAGTTGGGATCCATATCAAATGACGGCCTTAAACTGAATATGGGAGATAATTGTGAATAAAAGATACTTGCCCATCCCATTTCCTAGCTCCACGTCAATGCCCACCTGCCGGTTACAGGTCGTCATCATGTTGCCGTCCTTCCCATGCCGATTTGGCCCTGCACACTCCATTCGGGTGCCCCTTAAACCTGCCGCCACCTTGTCACATCGAACAGCTCCTTACCCCTGGTTGGGATTTGCCACTTGCGCATGTTAAACTATATAAAGACATTATGCTAGGGCTGCCTATATGTGGGTCCCTATGGGACTAGGCCCAAGTACGTACATGACTATCATGGGGTTATTTATGGGGAATCAATCCGCAATCATTTATCTCTAGACAATCTTCACACCTACATCAAGGGCCCTAATCAAAAACACATGCATATGATTAAAGCCCTCCAAGCTTCCTCAACCAAATCATGTTTGTTAACTGATTGAATCTCATTTTAATTTCATGTGAGGTCTAAATTCACATATGCCTTGCACAAACTTGTGATTAGACCATTTGCGGACTGTGCTTTTAAGGTGTCACCTAGTGGACTTGTACTATTAGAAGCAAAAAAATATGTGATACTTGGTATGGGTTTAATGATGTTTCGTCCAAACCAATATTTTGCAAATTATGTGCCTCAATTACATGGAATGTGCCATCCCGGTGACATTGCCATGTGTGTTTGCCTTATGTTAATATGGAAAGGATACATGGCCATCATGTGCGAGCCACAATTTGACCCTCAAGGGGTTGTTTACACCATGGACCATGAGGTCATCCCAAGTCCCTCTAAAATCTATGATTGATTGTTGAACTCGTCCTGGGACCACTTCGGTTTACACCAAGGAAAAAATGTGAGAGTGACCATGGAGTTCGCTTTCCCCAAAAGACATATTTTAAGGCAGGCCTACATTATCCACCGACATGGTATAACGGGTTTTGTGGTAGGAGAGGCAAAAGAGGTTCTTTGGTAGAAAAAGGTAGAGGCCCAAGTCAGAAAAATGTTGTTATGATAAAATTTTAATGAAAATTTTTTTGGGGGAAGAGAAGATGAAGACAAGAGAAGACAAGAGAATGGTCAAACTTGAATTCTTTTCAAAACTGCCCTTTTTGGACATATGTTAAAAAAAATCAGCACATTCACTTTTTGGTGCATGGTCATTCCTCTTGGTCCACATTCGGTTTACACCTAGTGAGGGGCCCAAAGACTTTGTAAATTGAATTTTTTTTAAGAAATCGGACCATGAAAAAAGGCCATCTTCCATGGACCGACTTCATGGTCCATGGTGTAAACCAGCCCTGCCCACTCTCTGTTCATTAATATTAATGTTGTCTACTATGCGGCCCTTTTCAATCGATTTGGGCGAACCAACCGATACACTCGTTCCTCGTTGGATGCCTAAATCCTTGCCTCCAAGGAACCAGTATACGGGTTGTTTCGCCCCAGCCTTTTCAGTCATTCCCAAAAGGTTTTGGAGCCCACCTATGATCGGGGAGAACCAACAGTTAGTTACAGATGAATCAGTTGGGTTTGAGAAACAACCGGTTGAAGTTCAAGACTGCATGAAAATTGCCGATCATTTTAGAGAAATTTATAGAATATATCCCAATTTAATAAAGGAAAACCGAAGGATGTCAACATATGACCAGTTGGACTTGCAAACACTAGGATGTCAACCGATTATGCCCAAAAATCTCCCCGATCACTGGAGCCCACTCTCCCGAATGCCTATTAGCTCGGGAGATGGCCGGAGTTTCGTAGCGACATGGGAGGCTTTTTGAATGGGGCCAACATCCTTGAAGCCTGGCAGAAGTCAGGTGGCTCTAACTATTGTTCCTCTACTCTAGATATACTTATTAGACGTCTGTGATGAGTGTCTCTAGCAATAATTTCATGTTCCTCATTGGAATCCAGATCTCTTTGTATGTCTCTTGTTGTTGACGCTATTGGTATTGGTAATTTCGCCGGCATGGTTAATTAAAGCTCAAATAGTTTGGGGCTGGAGACGATTGCTGCCTGGGTGAAAAACATGTTTCGTTTAGTTGGTAGAGTCCGTAAACCAACAAATCTCCACGCTACGCAATTGTACAGAAGCACCATATAACTTGTTGTTGCTGATCTTTGTCGTCTAGTTGACATCAAGTAACAAATATTTGAGAGGACATTGATGTGGTGTGACAAAAATGATCATGGCATGGGTTCAGAATTCTGTGAAAATGTCAATTACGGCGCACAAAATTGAGAACAGTTAGCTACAGGAGATGCGACCAGCCTATCAAGTTACAGAAGATTGCAACGATGGAGATGATTGCCAAACCTCTTGATGAGAACGAGCGCAGACAGATGTACGAGGATATTCTGCGGGGGTTGATTGAAAGGGGGAATAAGCTTGATAAGATCGATCGTAATGCCAAGGCATTACGTGTGGATGAGTTGGCCGAAATTCCTCGTTCCCAAGGACCCGTTGAAATGTCTTCTCAACTCCTACCAAACAGTTCAGGGGATTGTGTAACCAACCCTCGAACATACGGATCCACATTGGATGAGTTTCCAGGATTGCTCAATGACTGTTGTATATAGGAGACCCCTTCCAGAGCGGATTTGTTGAAGGAAATAGAAACCATCATGAATGAGCCATGTGAAATCATTCCTAAACCTAAGTGTGAGGCGCAATCCCCACTCCTATTGGCATCGAACCATCAGCAGATTGCGCTAGCATTGAGTGTGCTACAATTGTTGTAGCCGAGTGCCCTAATATGCAGGTTGCACCGGTCGAGTGTCCTTTGGAGGTTGCAGTAGCTGAGGATTGTACTATGCTAATTGCACCGGTTGAGTGTGTTCCCATGTCAAATTCCGCTAGTGAAGAGTGTCCTAAAGTTGAAGTTGACAATCCAGAATTTGAGAACCTGCTTAAAGAAGATTGTATGGTAATTGAGGTTGCAACGCAGCCAGCGAAGTAAATTTTGAAGAAGGATTTGTTAGATGATAATTCCTGATATTCAGGATTGTACGATCACTTGCGATGATCTTCCAACTATTGACGATGCAGCTTCAATGGATGTGAAGGTGTGTGGGGTACTCTCGGGTGGGGTTACCAACGAACAAGAGGGATCTACAACGGAGAAACCTGTCGAGGTGAATCTTGCGAAGTCAATGAATGATTGTTTGGAGAAGGATAATTTCTGGGAAACGGTGAACTTGAGTTCGCTTGGAAGTATGTGGCCGGAATCAGCGCAAGCGTTGGGCACTATTACTGTGAACCAAAGCTGGAATCGGATTGTGCAAAATAATACAGGGCATCGGATCACAAAATTGTGTAGTTAATCTTGCCCTTGATCCAACAATGCTGAAGAGTTTGCTTTCACCGCAGGATTCCATTTGAGTGTGGAGGCGGTATAATATCGCAGTTGATAGTAAATGTTGAATTGACATTGTCGAGGCTCTTGTGCATTTCAGAATTTTTGATTGGAAAATTTGTTGCTACCAAGAATCCTCTTTGTGTGGGGTTGTACGAAGTGTTGCTTTTGTTTTCCAATTGGAAAATTGTTGATTGGTAAACACCAATTTAATAAGGATGTCAATTTTTGAAATTTGCCACATCAACAGTAGAATTGAGATTCTAGAATAGTTTCATCAAGAGATGAGCTAGAATTGGACTAGTTAACTATAGTTAAGCTAACATGTCTTGCTATTCCCCAGAGCCTTCATCACATTTTCCAAGTTGAACCTTAAGGAATAGCCACATGTCCAATTTAGGGCTATGTAGTCATGTTAAATTCAACTAGAAATCAAGGTCGCACCAGACTTACCTAGAATCAACATTCGTCAAGGATAGTATGATTGACCTTGTTTTCTAGCTCCTCCACTAATCATCTATGCGAGGAAGCGTTTAACTTAACCAAACTAATTACATAAAGAGTTGAGTTAATCGTGACCATGAATCCATTGTTTATCTATAGCTAAGGCAAGAAAGTTTCCTTAGCGCTCTTTAACATTGGGTAAACAATATAGCCTCTCAACTACTTTTCTTGAAAGTCAAAATGCTTTTGTTCTCTCAATAAATCGGATTCTTCACTCAATATATGTGTATGCATCAATCCGAAGCAAACTGAATGATTGTGCTCTGGGTTCAGCCTAAATATTGCGTTCGCTAGATACAACTTGCCCTTGTATTTTGTGAGGGAAAGCCACATGTCTCCAATTTTTTATTACATCTCCAATTTTCACGAGAAAGTTAGTTCAAAACACTCATAAACTCATCGTGGTCAAACAGGGTCATCTATTTGTACTACTCATGCATGCCATGCCCCACCTTTTGCATGGTATAGAGTTGAATATCCCATTACGGCCCTTGCCTATACCTCGTGATTTTCGAAATGTGGGAACACAACTAACATGCCACCCTTGTCTATAATGCCTTACATAAAGCTCAATTATATTTAAAATTGGCAAGTCCATGGGAATGTCCGCTCACGTGTCTTTATTACAGTGTGCTACACGGTGTATGATATTTGCATATCATTCATGCTATGTCTCCACTTGGCTTATATTCTCTTGGAAACCATGTAACATATGGTTTGCTACCATCGTTCCCTCCATTAAACCATGTGTCCATAATAGGTCAAAAAAAAGGTGTGCTTACTCTAAAAACAACACCCTATAATCCATAAGGTAGACAATGCTTAAACCAACACCTTCAAACCTTATACAGTAAGTGCAAAATGATTTTGAGGATATCCTTGTTCACCACCTCGCCAACATGTTCCCATTACTACCAATAAAATACTAGACCTTTATAACTTTTGCATATAAATTCGTATAAGACACACTTTGATGCTTTAGAATCACTTATCAATCAACATCCAAAAAAAATTAGATATGTATATATGTATGTATGGATGGATGGATGGATGGATGATTCACGATTATTGTGATGGGTTTAGTAACACCATCTACCTCGCGTTTGATTTTTTCAAATCAAAATCTAGTGTCTTACTCTACATGGCTGAAATGTGCAAGCAAAGCACCATCACACAAAAGTGTTTGGGGAGGTTACTTGAGCACGTGATGCGTACTAAATATAATCAACCTCGAGTCTCTCTAAGTTAATTGAATGGTCACTTTGAAGCTTATGGCCTTCATGTCACCTCACCGGTACTTGGTCGGTGGGTGACATGTACACGCCCGAAATTTCCTCCCTCCCTTAGCTAGCCTCTCAAGCCCCCCACTTCCTCCTCTTGCACGTCCCATGTCTTTGTCTTCAAGTAAAGTACTTGAAAGTGAAGTAGCCTTACGACAACTCTCCCAACACATTTATGAGCACCCCAAAGGCTACATACAGTCCACCCTCGATAAATGTTACACTTATAAACGTTAACTCATTATATTTGTTAGCAAAATCATACTCCCCTCATATTGCTAACTAGAATGTTAACTATGTTAAATGTTAACAATAACTTACTCCCCTCTTTGTTAATTTGCCACTTATAAATGTTAACCTACGAAATACATCCAATATTGTGTGATGACATCCATTACATTGACTCACAACCTTTCAAAGTGGCAAAAGCCACCAAATTTGACTTTTGTGATCAAATTATTCATATGGACTATATTGTAGAGGGTACCGTATGAGGGTTCAGAAGGTCTTGAGGCTGTGAGGGTTGAATTGAAAAGCATGTTGTTGGAAATTGAAAAGCATTTGAAGATTGTAAATGCTTCAGAATCAGTCCAAAGGACTATTGATTCTTATTTTGTTTCATAAAAATAAAAGATTGATTTGATACACATATTTTATATATGACAATTTTGCAAAACTCTCCCTCCATAATTGTAATGAATTTATATTTGTTAAGCATTCAAAAAGCTCCCTTTATAACTGTTACAATGTTAACTCACTATAAATGTTAGGAAAATTTTACTCCAGAGCCTAACATTTATAGAGGGTGGACTGTAATCAAAAGGCATGTGGACTCACTCTTATTATGTGGTCACTCTTCTTAATTGAACACCTAAATTTGCAGACATATGACAAGGCTTGTAGATGAGATCATATATTGAAAGAAAGAAAAAGGTTCAAACCATGTGCTTAGAATATAGACGGCTAGAAGAGAATTTGTCCATGGCAACCATCTATTGCAATCTGACCATTGTAGCTCGTGGCAAGAAAATGCATAAAGACATCATTTTGGTCGTCAACCAGAGGATTTTGGTTAACCCATTGTCCAAAAACCACATCCAAAAACCTTCGGTGGACAACCAAAATGATTAATTTATGCATTTTTCTTGCCATGAGTTGCAATGGCCAAATTGCAATGAATGGTTGTGATAGGCAAGTTTTCTTCTAGTGGACATCATTATAAGTTCAATTGAGAACACACTATAGTGAACTCATGCAAACACTTATCATACATTTTCCGATTCCATCTAATGGTCAAGATTCTTTGTGGAGTCAGAAGTCCCCACAATAGGGCCACTTGCCTTACATGCCTCCCTATATCGTAGCTCTATAGCAGCTTGGGTAGAAAATAATTAATTTTGAAGGTGCCTAAATTTTTGGGAAATTAATTTCGTTGAGTGTCCAAAAAAAGAAATAACATTCAAAGAGTGCCTAAAATCACAATAATGGAAGTGACATAGTCTCTCACAAAGACCACTCCGTATAACTCTCATACAAAGCAAAACCCTGACATACAAGTAAAAAAACAAACTTCAAGGTAAGGAATGTTGGTTAAGGGAAGTGTTTAGGTTAATTGTAGCCGCCATAGATGAAATTAGGAAAACCATCCATGAATTATAGGAATGACTTGGATGAATGTCTAACTTATTTTAAATTACTTTTTGAATCTGCCCAATTTTAAAATATTATTTTTTGGCTGCCTAATTTACTTTTGCACTTTAATTAATTGTTGGGCAAAAAAGTGCCCAAGCTGCTAGAGAGCTACAGTACCTTGGCGCCCTTAGAAACACACAATAAAGCACAACAAAACAAAATGCACCTAAAATTAGTTATGGATCTCAATTGGACACCTTTCTTTGAGTGGTAATGTGGTTAGGTGTATCTCCAAGCATTGATAGAAAACAAAAAAAACACACATGTGTTCAGAAGAAAATAGATTACATGCTCAAAATATAAAATCACATTCTAGATGATATAGTCAACATAATTGACGGTGGGGGGAAGAGGGGTATATGACCATTCAATGAGCATGGAAATCTTCACTTTTGAGATAAAGAATAAGATATTGACATGAGCTCCGAAAATTATGAGGAAAGTGGCTACGGCCTTGATTTGGATTTGCTAACACTCTCGTACTAATCACGTGTTTCATTATCCTTGGAGAAGTGGGCTACACGAATAAACTAACCACTTAAGACCCATCCTACCTTACATAATTTCTAGGGTAGGTTGCTTTCCACAAAGCTATGCAAGTACATCGAGGGTGTTGTGATTCGTGAGCGCAAGCGCAAGCTTCTTGGTCCTCTCAATTAACTTAAAGTATTTTGTACCAAATTCCGGAGTGAATGGGGTTGATCATCGTTTTAGCAGCTCGCGGGGGGGTTACTGAGCGAGTGTAATTAGCAACACAACACTTTGTGGGGCTAATTAGTAAATTGGAGATCGGGAGTACAAGTGCGATGAGTGAAAGTTTGATTTGTATACGGGGTAGGTACTTTTAAGTTATTGCGGTTTCACAATTTCCCCACATTTCGGCACATTTGTTCCTCACCTTATGTTTCAAGAGGCCCCTCACAAGAGGCATCACACCTCATGCTACATCACGGACACCTGTGATCAGCATTAGGTCAACGGGCTCATAGTCACGCCAGTACCTGGTTACGAGCGTTCTTTTTTTCTTTTTTTCTTTCAAGAGACCCCGGGCTAGATCACATCTACCCAAGGTTGGGCCCCGCCCCGGGCATGCCTCCTTCACTGCCCGGATGAAGCCCATGCTCCATGCCCACTCCCGCCCAACTTCGAAAAATAAAATTGCCCTTGTGTTCTTGAAGACCGCTTGTCCATATAACCCATATTGAGCGCACTTCATCTTCAAGGTCCAAAATCCAATATATATGTTCACTTCCATTGAGTAAATAAGCAATGAATTGGGATTTCATTTTCGAAGTGAAACCTTGAGTAAAAGTATGTAATCAACTTGGAAGTTTGAAATATTACAAAACCCTCATTAGCATTGAGGTTATAATATTTGTGACTTACCATTGAAAGGGTCTTTGTCATTCAATTGAAGTGCAAATGCAATAGCTATAAGATGTGAAGTGAATATTTTTCTTATTCATAAAAATTATTACATGCCTGTGCCTTCCCTATTGTGCTCAATATTGTCCCCATTAAGGTGCTCATAACACGTGTCATTTTGGAACTAATTCTTAACTACAAGCTTTCCCATGTACTATTCAAATTTAGGTGTTTAATTGAGAAAAGTGACCACATTAGACCCGCACCCTAACCCATTATTTTGGTTTTATGGGTTTTATGGGTTTTATGGTTTTATTTTGGTTTTACATGTTTGAATCCCAAATAGCTTTGAAGTTGATACATCCCAACTTACTCTCTTGAGATTAATTCAGAGTCTAGAGTAGAGGCACCCGTAACCAATCACTTAAGAGATTACCGTAGCTCTCTAGCAGCTTGGGCACCTTTCTGCCTAATAATTAATTAAAGTGCAAAAGTAAGTTAGGCAGCCCAAAAATTAATATTCTAAAATTGGGCAAACTCAAAGAGCAATTTAAAGTACGTTAAACATTCATGGATGGTTCTCCTAATTTCATCTATGGTGGCTACATTAACCTAAACACTTTCCTTAACCAACATTCCTTACCCTAAAGTTTGTCTTTTACTTGTATATCAGGGTTTGGCTTGGCAACAAATTTTGTTTTGATTTGATGCTACTTTGTTGGATTCTAGTGAAAGTCACTTGCATTATTATGATTTAAGGCACTCTTTGAATGTTATTTCTTTTTTTGGGGCACTCAACGAAATTAATTTCCCAAAAATTTAGGCACCTTTAAAATTAATTATTTTCTGCCCAAGCTGCTAGAGAACTACGGTATCCACTAGATTTGGAGAAGAATAAGGTAGTGCAAATTTTTCCCGTGTAGGAAGATAGAAATTAAGAGGACTGCAAAATTTTAGCAATTGTATTCCTTAAATTAGAATTGTTGTGAATTTCTTAAGCCTAGAGTTGGCCCAAACATATTAGCAATGTCTGGAGTCTACCATAACTGGTCATTTTAACCACTTATTCCTCCTCATTATAGCACTCAAAACTAGGACATATGTCATGGCACTATTGGTTCCAGCATGATCAAAATTTCCAGTACCCTATAGATTGCTGATGGGGTCATGATCAAGAATAATGCCCATTCCAGGATCAAATTTGTTGAGTCATAAATCTCCAACACCTTTACCTTCTATAGTAGAGGCGCCTATTCTTGATCAAGATCCCATGAGCAATCTATAGGGTACCATATTTTTTATCAAGTTGGGGTTGGATTACCGATGAGGCTGGGACTGAATTTTGATCGGGCCAAAACCAATAGTGCCATGACACATGTCCTGGTTTTGGATGCTAAAGTGAGGAGGGGTGAGTGGTTAAAATGAATGGTTATGGCAAACCCTAGCTATTGGTAATATGTTCAAGCCAACTTTTGGCTTCGAAATTTCAGAAATTTTTTTCAATTCAAGGAATAAAATTACCAAAAAAAATTGCAATCATCCTTATTTCTATCTCTTATTACATGGGAAAAAATTGCATTGTCTTATACTCCTCCAAATTTGGCTCAAAGTCTCTCAAGTGGTTGGTTATGAGCACCTCTACTCTACTGGCCAACCAAGTAAGGGACCCCAATAAAACTCATCCTGTATAAACTTATTGTTGATTCCTCCCAACTAGATCTCACCAAACCAATTTAGGGTCTCGACTCTCTTATACTACTCTAAATATTGTATTTAGTGTCACCGTGGAAAAGTTTCTAACGACACGTATTATGAATAAGTTTTAAAGTATTGTCACGGAGGATTGAAATTTGAATGAAATCCATGCCAATTACCGAAACAAAGCTTGGCATACTTTGCATCCTAACATATATGTAACGAAATATTGTCATTTTGATAGTTAAAATTTGGATGAAAAATCCCTTAGCAAGTGACTGTGATTACAACACGGTATACATGTAATGCCCAAATTTTTATACAAGGAATGTTAGGTTTGCATTTAGTGTTGGTGACAACACTACACGGGCGGTTTCCAATTAGTGTGGAGCCACACAAGTAGAATCGGTGGCACTAAATACAATATGGAGCGTAGTTCCATGATCGAAATTACGAAGAAAACCGTATTGTCTCCGTGAAGTAAAGGCGTTCAAAATTTGTTTGGCTCGAGGACGCTGGGCTAGAGAATTTTTGTCATGAGCGTCACCGGTTTCCAAAAGGGGGCAGCGAAGGAAAGAGCAACAAAGTGGTCAGGTGTGTCCTCCAAGGCTAGCTTGGTATTCCACTCGGCACATGCTAGCCGGGTTTGCAGTAACGACCCATTAATTCCTGGCCGGAATAATATGCAACTGACAACCTCGTTTGTGTGACCCCCGGGAACCAATGTTCAAGATTGAAGCCCTCACATGAGTTTCATTTTGAAGGGCTCTCAAATTTCAGCCCTTCAACTGAAGGGCTGGTTCAAATCCAAGACGTCAATCCAAGAATATAGAAATGAAATACAAAACTCATGGTAAACTTGTGCATGAATTATATGGTACATGTTTCCAGTACAATGTGAAGAATTAAGAATCAACCATCTAACTCCACTTCTTGTAGTGACAATGCCCTACACTTGTTGGTTCCTGTGGCAGGCAAATTATATTGAGGACTTCAAGTGACGTCTTCATTTTCAATTTGAGGTTGCGTTATGAAGGCTTGTTTTGAGAGAAGTATATTTTGAAGGGCCAAATCGCGTTTGAAGGGCATTGAAGACTTCAATCTTGAACACTGCCGGGAACAACACACGAGGGCCGGTTTACACCATGGACCGTGAAATCGGACCATGGAAGTTGGCCTTTTACCACGGTCCGACTTCATGGTCCAACTTCCATGGTCCCATTTCTTAAAATCACAATTTACAAAGCTTTTGGGCCCCTCACTAGGTGTAAACCGAGTGTGGATCAAGAGGAATGACCATGCACCAAAAAGGGAATGTGCTGATATTTTTTTAATATATGCCCAAAAAGAGCAGTTTTGGAAGAGAGAAAAAATCAAGTTTGACCATTTTCTTGTCTTCTCTTGTCTTCATCTTCTCTTCCCCCAAAAAATTCCACTACAAATTTATTATAACAACATTTTGTGCCATGGGCCCCCTGCCTTTTTCTACCAAAGCACCTCTTTTGCCTCGCCCACAGCAAAACCCGTTGGACCGTGTCGGTGGATAATGTAGGCCTCAAAATAAGTCTTGTGGGGAGCTCGAACTCCATGGTCACTCTGACATTTTTTTCCTTGATGTAAACCGAAGTGGTCCCATGGCGAGTTCAACAACTGATCACAAATTTTACAGGGCCTTGGGATAACTTCATGGTCCATGGTGTAAACAACCCCTGAGACTAAGTAATGTTATGACACTCCCACACTAAATGTGCCTCGTTTTCAACTACATTGTAAGAACAAAAATGACATTGTACATATGTTACCTCTAGGGATTGGGATAGTCAACCACCGGCCAATTTCAATGGTGAGTTATTAATATTATTAAGTTGGTGAGTTATGGTTTTTTTTTTGCAAAGGATAGTGAAGGATGAGCACGCAAGTGAGGGAGAGAGGGAATTGTCGTATGCAAGTGTACCTCTCATCCATCCAACGTAAAAAACATCATTTGTGGATACATCTCAAACAACCTCAAGTAGATTAATTCAAAACTAATTCCGGTGTCAAATCAACTTTCAAAAAAAAGGTGCATACCATTTCAAGGCTTTCATGTTGGATGAATGATAGGTACGCTCGTATACGATAGCTCCCTCTCGCCGCAAGTGAGGAGCAATGTCCGGGGAGATTTTTTGGCCATAACCGGTCGACATCCTAGCGCTCCCAAGTCCAACCGGTTACATGTTGACATCTTTCGGTTTTTCTTTATCAACTCAAGGTATATTCCACATATTCCTCTAGAATGATGGGCAAATGTTCCTAAAGTCTTCATAACATCATTCACATCCATAACAATGTTCCATGGGACTGATAGTATTCCACAACATATTCCCCACACTCAATCTGGATGTGAAGAATATTCCATGGAATTTGTCAGTCCCACATAACACTATTATGGATATGAATAATGTTATGTTGAACTTCAACCGGTTAATTCTCAAACTCAACCGGTTCGTGTGTAAACTAGCGGTCGGCTCTCCCGTGTTCCTTGGTGAGGAGCTAATGAAGGGTGTGCTGGCAAAGTCTTAGGAGGGAGCCAATCATAATGGTGGGGGGCAGAGACCTCATGGTGTTTCTTCTGAAACTTGTCTTCCCTTTTTCAGTGTGGTCCCCGAGTTCAAGCTGGTTGGGCTGGCACTCCAAGTACATACAATGAGAGAGAGAGAGGACTGAGACCGTTTGAACTTTGGCCATCATAGTAGCAAGAAATGTGAGCCACCCTTGAATCTTCGTCGCCTTTGATTCTTACCACATGTTCCATGCACCGTAACTTCACCTGCCACCATTGACAGTCGATCCCCAAGCCAGCAGTGGAAATTTCAAAAGAGCTTTGGGCCTATTCACACTGAGGCATGTGGGTGTTATTTGGTTTGTTGTTCATGTTCTCCGACTTCTACCAATTAGATTTACACAACGAAAACTCTGTTGCATGAGCAAATCTACGATGAAACATCTGCTCTCTCTTTCTTTAACTCTTTCTTTCTATATATATAAAGGATTGAAAATCGGACCTCCCTTGATTTGGTTATGGTTAGTGGAAGTGCATGTTTGTTGATTTCGTAATTGAACACATAGGTCCTTCCAATTGTGTTGACTATTGAGCGCATAGTACACCCTAAACTCCGTAATATCAACCTCCATAATGTCACACACTCTCTAATATCCCGAAACCCTAGGGACCGGATGTCCATAGTTCAAATCTCACTCCTTATCGTCACATTTCTCTCCCTGATATCACGAAATTTGTCATTAATGCAAACCACCAAAGAAGTCAACACACACCCTCGCATTGCGCCATGTGTCAACATGTGGAGTGTCACCTTCTTATTCTTCTTCTTATGCCACTTGTTAAATGTTGGTGCATGCGTCCGCCACATTGCCTGGGAAGGCCAAGTGGAGTGGACCACACTAGCGTAGGTGACGGGAAAACGAATTCAAGTTGTCCTCACATCTCCTTTGTGTTATTCCATAATGTCACATGCTACACTAATTCTATAGTATCACGCATCCATGTTAACACTACAAAACTCCGTAATATCATGTGCACTTTGGTTGCCATAAGTGTGATACTACGGAGTTTAGAGTGTAGTTATTAATGTTTGAAGACGTAGCCCAACCTCTTTTAAACACGTGTCTTTATGATGTTTGCTCTTTGATCCTCACCAAACCACATGCCAAACAAATCTAGTGGTCCGATTAAGAGAACGAGCCACTTAAGACCCATCTACCGTAAGCTAGGTGGGTGTTACATGCTTGCTTCTTTGACTAGCCCACTTCCCCTAGAATATGGAACACATGATTAGTACGAGATGGTTGGCAAATCCTAATCGAGGCCGTAGCCACTTTCCTCATACTTTTCCAGAGCTCATATGAGTGAATGTCCTATTCATTATCAAAATGAAGATTCTCCTGCTCATTAAGAGGTCATATAGGTTTCCTGAATCATGTTGACTATTAAGTTAGGAATGGTTATCATATTTTGAGCACGCATTCCGATCTCTTTTTAACCACATATGTTTTTGGAATTAGCTCCTGGAGCCGTACCAAACCACATACCACTCAACTATAGTTGTATGAATGTGATAAGTAACCGAAGTAGGCATGTCTATCTCAGTGACCAAGGGTTGTGAGGAAAAAATATTTAGGAAGTTTCTTATATAGTTCTCAAAAGCCTTGGTCACCATACGTGATGTAAAGTTGTCAATTTTCTTTTTGTTGAGACAACCTATTTGGGTGGTCTCACTGCAACCATCGAAGATTGTCTATTTCATGACATGAGGATTCCATGTCACTTTTATTAAGTGTTCTCTAACACGGTCAACTCTAATTTGGTAACCTAGTATGAACCAAAGTGGAACCACCACTCAATTTTTGGCCGATGAACGAATTTAGAAAGCGGTGGTCATGACCTTGGTAGGCAAGTAATGTATGTAGCCTTATGGTGGCCACTTCTTAACTCCACAAGTTGTTTTTGACATTGCATGGAATCAAGAATTTTATTGTCCAATCAACAATTGCAAATCACGAATAGTGTCATTTCAAGTTCAAAGTCGGAGTTGAGATGCAAAAGTTACAGAAGGGCAAAGTGAAGATTATACAAGTCTTTAAGCAATTGCGTAATTCCTCCCATTATGTGTTAACAATTGAACCTAAAATGTTGTCTAGAATTTAAGCACATTGTAACACATGTCTTTCACTGTGCGTTCTTAACTACAACTCTTCACTTTTCAGTGTGCTACATACCACTCAACTATATGTGTTTGAATAAGTAGAGTGACCACATAAGGCCAAAATTGATTTTAAGTATAGGAAGAGGAACTTGTTAACAAGGTCTTAAAGTGAGGTAATTGTTTTAAAAACATATGTATAATGGGGCATAACATTATTCATATCCATAATAGTGTTCCATGGGATTGACAGTATTTTGTGGAATATTCCATCACTCGGGATGAACATGGGGAATATTCCACATAATATTCCCAGTCCCACATAACACTGTTATGGATCTGAATAATGTTATGAGGGCTCTAGAAGTGGAGGAAAACATTATCCTATTGGACATCAATTTATTTCACCACATGGGCCACAAAGAGGAAGCACCACTTGCACGTGAGCTTGGACCAACATGTGGATAGTTACATGTAGCAAGTAGGTTAGGGGAAACAACTCCTAAGTACTTTTCATTAGTCACCACTACACTTAGGTGCACGAATTTATTTATTTTTGAGACAAAAGGCCGACAGGCCAGCGCCAAAGCACAAGAGGCAGTTGACCACCTGGCAAGTTTCTGTCAGGTAGAGAGGAGATTTCACAGCCGGGATTCGAACTGCCAACCTCTTCCTTGAGATTTGGGTATCTCTCCACCATCATCCGGTAGTTTAGGGTCATCACGGACCAGGTGCACGAAAATTGGAAAGCCTTGTGTGCACACAAGTATAAGAGAGAAGCGCGGGATGGAACTCAAGCAGATGAGCGCTTCCACAAGAACCTCACCTACCGGAACATCGAACAAAGACACGCGACCAACACCGAACACAAATCTGCAAACTGCATCAAACACAAATCTGCGAACTACACCAAACACAGAAGCCCGGGCCCAACTGCAACCGCACCTAACAGATCCAAGCATCACACCGCACGCTGGGACAACAGTCGCAGAGAAGAGCGAACAGAAGAAACGCCCAAGCCTAAGGGAAACTCGGAATGCACTCAACACAACACCCAGAAGACACCAAGGAAACAACCTTCGAAAATGTCATTTTGTAACCTTAATAGTGTTATATACACTGCTTAGTCCCAACCAGGCAGCAACGCCCTTCAAACATAACCCTAAACACACTGCTCCCATTGTCCCTCCTACTTGTCTCCTAGATCTAACTCAACGCTCCCCGCACCCTCCACCGAATCCGCCCAAGGACAGAGCACAGACACGGAACAAGTACAGCCGCCGCAGAAACCTCCTCGGCGAACAGCCGCCCACACACGTACGCCACGCCAACCACGCGCGCACCAAATCCATCCACATCACCAACAACAAGCACGCATTAAGAACCGCCCAGAATACTCAAAGATGGAGTCGTCGCAGCTGGAGTCGCCGTAGCAAATGCCACACCGAGCTACAGCAGTTGCCAGTACGCCACACCATCGCACAAACATGGAGCAGACTGTGTCATCCGGACACCCACCACGACAGGAGGTTGCACTCACACAAAATACACACCGCCACTACACACGACAAACACACCCACACACCCCACAACAACATACACACACTCGGCAATGCCTCCAGCACCCAAAGGTACCACAAAACCCTAATCTCTGAATTCACACCTCAACCTCATAGGTACCAATCCACTCCGTATCACACCCACACAACAATCACACACACAGCTCACACACAACTCCACACACAAAGCAAGACATACAAAGACACCACACAATACAAACAAAACAAAGTGACACTCACCGCTACACTCGCATCTCAAGCCCACCACCAGCCACGCCGCAAACTCGGCCCGCTCCAGCCCGTCTCCAACACCCATAAGCCCACCCAACCGCAACCCACAAGATCCAGAAGTAATGCGACAAACCCACACAGCCCACACAACCAGCCCCATACACGGGTAACCCACATCGATACCCACAAGAACAAATATCAAGACCTACACTATAGAACCCAACAACCCTCCACCTCGCACCCAACAACACTCCTGCACACAACACCGCCCCCGCACCCAGCAACACTCCCGCACCTCCTCAACTACGTACACGATCCCAACCCACACTCTGGCCACAAATACCTGCCTACACACTACACCACATCCCCACAGAAACCCCCAAAAACCCCGAACACATGACCAGCTCGAAGATGGCCGTCCACAACGCGCCATGCACCAGCACCCCCTCACACACCACATGCACCGCTCGCCAGAAGAAGGTCGCCCACCCATAGCTCCGAAACTCCACCGCTCCACAAATCACGCCTCAACCATACCGCCCACACAGCTCACACAAACCACACATCAGTACATACCACAAAAAATAGCATAGCCCTCATAGACAGCCAACAATCCACCCCACTACCAAAAACCGCCAACGAGAAATCACACACACAAGCCCACATTAGCATTCAAGCAGTCCTACTTAACACACCCATCACCACCCCTCTAAATATCTACTTCACACTTCCCTCACACAATCCACCCACCACTCCCACTTTTCTTTCCCCACCCCCATCAGCTTCTTCCCATCACTCTTCTCTCTGCCTCCACACACAGAAGGAGCCACTCGACTACCTCCTCACCATATAACATCCCCACAGGAGAGACTCACATCGACTGCAGAACTCGAAGAGACAGTACCTGCGTCCCAACTCTGCACCGAACCAGACCGTCAGTCCGACAACAAACCCACCGAACCAGACCGCAACAACCCGACAGAGAATCCACTACGAGCGGCCAGCGACGGAAGCGAAACCTGGGAACCTGCAACCTCCAATGCGTCGGCAACAGCACCACGCCCCAGCATACACCCACGACACACCCACAGACGAGCGAACCTCACTCCAACCGACACCTACACAACCCACGCCCACAGTCAGCAACAACAGCTCGCATTCAGACATCGAATTCCACAACCAGCCGCATCACAACAACCAAGTAAGTATCAAACCCACACACCAACAACCTACTCGCAACCACTCCTCCTAGCAAATTTCTAACCATCGCCATACTTGCAGGGGCAATACAGCACACAAGTCCAAACCAGCCAACATCCCCCCTTTCATCCTCCTCCTAATTGCAACACCCTTCAACAGCACCCAAAGCAACACAACCAGCCTCCCAAGTCCCCGACGCGCTCAACCACCCGCAACCCAGAAAGCGGCCACAACAGGGACGACGAACAAGACACCACAAGCACAAAAACGGCCCAACCGACTCTCTGCAGCACATGGAAGGCCGCCACACGACACAGGACGGGACCAGGGGATTAGCTACCACCAACGGCCATATATCAGGCCCAAGCCTGATTCGACTCCCACAATGGCCCATCAACAGTCGCCCACCCTCAGCAGCCAATACATGGACTTCAGACAACAGGTACTAGCCCAGCCGCCATCAACACACAACCTGCAGCCTTCACATCCGCCCCCTCGCACTCATGACTTAGACGCCGAAGAGGACTTAGACATGGATGCACAACTAGAGAATGTGTCGCCGGAACGGGGAGGTAGCTCCCTACAAGTGTCACTAAAACGGAACTCCATACAAGCCACGCAAGCAACTCCACGTAAATCCGTCCACATCACCGAAAGCACACCACCAACATTGCTATACCGAAACCCCCGATTGGAAGACGCCTCGGAAAGTCAAAACACCAAACGAAGGAAGGCCGATGATTACTCCGCAACGTCCACACCACCCATACCGAGCAAGGCCACGCCGCCACCCACACACTCACGATTGAAGAGGATGACCACCCTAAGCATAGACATGCTTGGACAAATGTGGATAGGCTTTCAAATGCACGAAGCACTCTCCATACAAAGAGGCAAACGGGAATTGAAGGAGAACCGCACCGACGCCGAATTCAACATCATCGGAATTCCCGTCAAAGAAATCCAAGAATTCCGAACGCTTTGCCAAGCCTTCCCAAGGACCAAACAAACCCTATACCCATCCGAACGACCGGATGCGGTACCCGGCCAACACTTGCACTTTACGCAAATCCCCATGTACGAGAAGATAGCCCAAGATACGGGCCTCACCGAAGGATTCCATGTCACCATACGATTCGACGGTGCATACAAAAACCTTAGTCGTAGGGAGGTCAAGGTTGCATGCATGGAGCGGCTACGGCTCATGAACATTCCCCTAGGTGCCGCATACTCCAACCCAATAGATATAGGTATCAATACGGTCACGAGGAATTGGGCCGGCTTCATCAAAATTCATCTACAACACCCAAAACGAGACGGCTTGGCCCTCCTCCGCGGGGAACGAGCTTTCGTCATGACCATGGGAGACGAGGAGCGCATCATTGGCAAAGTGGAGAAAGGCTTTGAATTCATCACGAAAGCCAAAAACATGCGGCTTCACCTCAAGGGTGAGACTCTCCGTAACAACACGGCAACGGACATACTTAGGACTTTTATGCGGGAATCCTACTACGATGGCCGTGAAGTGGAAATTCTATCGCTCACCAAATCGGAAGCGGAGAAGGACTACGCATTCATCACCCTCACCACCGAAGAGGCTAGGGACGACATCCTTACCAACGGCCTCACATACCACTCCGAACGCCTCAAAGTAAGCATCACCAAAGACAAAGATACGGGCAACCTCTCGGAGCTCCGAATTAGCACCACCCTTGTAGCCAACAACCTACCTCAAAGAGAATCCCAAACGACCATCACCAAGGCTCTCAAACGGCTATTCGGCGAGGAGAACGTCACCGGTATCACCTTCGGATACAAAGCCAATCAAGAAGATGACCGCCAAGCCGGATGGTGTCACATCCAATGCCTCAACGCGGCGGTCTACACGGAATGGCTACGAAAGTCTACCTACATTCTCGGGCGGCGAGTCGATTTCATCCCCCACAAAGGAAGCATCGACGGCACCGAACCCAATCAAACGGCCATACGACTTGCACAAGCACCCGTACGTGAAGTTATCGCCCAAAAGGCCCAAGCAATGAGCAACACCGCCGCAACCTCGCCACTCGTAACGGAGAAACTCTTCGCCAAAACCATCAAGGAACTAGTGGAGACGGTAGATGGTAAACTCACCACGCTCACACACAACATCAACCTCAACACGGACAAGAGAATCGAAGCATCCACGGACACACTCAAAAATCACGCGACAAACATCCACAACATTATGAGCGCAATGGCAATGGAGTTCCAACAATCCAACAACCGCATCCACAACATTATGCAAACCTTGGCCGCCACCTCGGAACCCCCCCCCCCCCACACTACCATAGCAAGACTCCCGCATGCACCAAGCACGTCCATGGCTAACGCATACACGGGAGACGCTTCCGCCCACCACCTAGCGCCGCCGGGCTTCCCCGGAGCCCATCACCGAAGCCCCTCACCAAGCCTCCACAAAGACCACTACCACCCACATGATTAGCAAGGCAATAGCATACTCATTGTGGATCTCCATACATATGCTATGTACTCCTTATCTACTTATCAATAAAGAGTCTCATATTCTATATAACTTGTTTCTCACACGGCTCATTTGCACACCAATCGAATTCACCAACAAGACACGAGCCCAAGCAAATATAACTAACCCACACACAAAGGACCCCCCCATACGATTATCCCATAACCCCCATACACCTTCAATAACAAAACACACACACACAAAATATACGACAACACAAACAACCACCCCCTCATCTCCACCACCGGCACATACCACCCAATATTACACGACACACACATACGATACTAGTCATAACCCTCCTCGCAACAATACAAACCTTCCACAACATCACCCCCACACACAACGGGCCATCACCTACTCTACACCAACTCCAACAACACAACCACAAATCCACAACCACTACCCCACAACATACCCATACACACTCCCACAATACACAACACCACATACAACATACACCCCAAACAAAACCCACTCTCATAATCCCACCTATACATACCATGGACCATATAGGTACCTTCCGTCACATAACCCACATATACCTCAAAACTCCAAAAATCAAAACTACACATTACTACACATGGAACAAGGCCACAATTATCCTATTATGTGGTGACATAGAAACTAACCCGGGTCCACTCACACACATCCTCAAATACCTACCCCAAGAATATATACAAAGACAAAAACAATACTTCATACCAAACACACTAACACTCAAACCACACTACTCCCACCTCGCAGAGATATTCAAACCCTACCTAACCCAAACCGCCCCGGACACCAATCATCAAGACCTAACCTACTTACGAACACACAACTCACTCCTCTCACAATACCCAATACACCACAAACTATATGCATTCATAATAGCATACAGTCCAATACCACAAATATGTAACCAACAAATGGTGAGCGCCCTAGACCCAAGATGCCTCACCATACTAAGACGGCTACACAACCTACCCGAAAACACATACCCAAGAATAAGCCACATAGAAAACCACCATACACACGCCACACAAATAACTACCATGGCACACGCCTACACTCACATTAATGGAAAAATAGCCCGAGGTGAACCTACAACCACCACAACCTTAAAAACGGCATTTCCCCAACTCCCACAAAAACTCATACAAGAACTAGTCAAATGCATCCAAAAAGTGAGGGGATACCACCCCACTACTAACTATACAAACATCCACCACACCCTACCTAACAACACGCGCTCGACCAACCATCAAACCAACACCCTCAAAATTATCACTTGGAACACTGGATGCATTAGCTCTAGCCTACCCGGTATCCAAGAACTCACTCGAACACTACACACAGACCTACACATTATACTAATACAAGAAACCAAAATTCATAAACTCAAATCCACATCATATATAGACCGAAAGCTACAAGACTATAAAATCATCTATAACAACTCTAACAACACAACACACAAACACAACAAATACTCTGGACCCACCCAAACTAGGGGAGGCATACTAGCCATGATACCCAAAGTTATGTACACTAACGAAAATATCACCAAAATACCAACCCCTAGCCCCATATCACCATACCTCCAAGCCATACTCATTAACAATAAACCCCTAACACCACTACTCATCCTAAATATGTATATGCCAACACACCCCCATGACATACACCTCATACAGGAGATCCAAAAACAAATCCATACCCTATTGACACAACACCCAACCCACCAAACCATCCTCGCAGGAGACTTTAATAGGGACATACTACTCCAAGGGAGAACACACGACGGCACACTCTCCCCCCCCAACCCAGACGACTACGATTGGGCTCACTTTACAAAAAACAATGGACTCAACACGATAAACAACCATACTAACTTTACACGACAAGGAGGACACAACTATACCTCAACCAGCCGCATAGACGGCTTCTACTCCAACCTCCCCAACCACAACAACCTACAATGTCACACATTAACCAACCTCAACCAAAACTCCGACCACTACCCAGTCCAACTACAACTAACACCCAATAGTATAGTCATCAAAGAAACAAACCCCCCCTCAAACAACCCCCGGATCACATACCCCATATCCCCCGACAATCTCCAAAAACTCCACACAACCTTTTTGGACTCACAAAGCTTCACAATAACCAACCTCACTAACACATTACAACAGGAGCAACTCACGCACACACAATGGGAAAACGCGCAAAACAAATTCCAAGAAATCATAGACTCCCTTAGCCAATGCATCGAACAAACATGCATGACAAAACCCACACCCCCCCTACCCAACAGAGCAAGAACCCAAGGCGGATTCCTCCCCAGGACACAACAAAAAACTTGGAAACAACAACTAAAAATACACCATAGCGCTCGCAAAGCAATCCGTGCAGCATGCCAATACCCCCTCATACACCTATACAACCACCCAAACATAAGAGCCCTACAACTCATTAATAACATCAACACCCCCCTACTCCCCACAAACCCCACAGACCTCAAACAATGGATAGAAGAAGTAGCCAACATTGGTAAACACGCTAAAAAAGAAGCCCACAAAATAACTACCAAACAAACGGCGATCAATTGCAAAATCGCCATTACAAAATACAGAGCCTTGCTAAACATAAAACCCAAAGCCGTCCACAAAAAGATATTCCACCCAACAACCGCCCACTCCCTAGATTGCCTAAAAAACTCACAAGGTCACATCCTAACAAACCCCACTAATATAGCCAAGGAGATACACCACACCCAACAAACATCATTCCACATACAAGCCCCCCTCTGCGAAGATACCACAGACCACCCAAACACATGCATGTGCGCAGTACGTAAATATCCCTGGCATACAGACAACGGCATTATATTAGAAAAAAGAGGCCCCCAAACCACACAAATATCCAACCAATTCACTAGAGAAGTATATGACCTATGTATTAAGAGACTCACACGAGGTAAAGCCCCCGGACCGGACAACATCCCCAATGACATAATTAAATCACTACCACCACAGTGGCACGATCTATTATTCCTCTTTTTTCAACACTGTTACAAACAAAGAGAAATCCCAATCTATTGGAAACAAAGTAAAATCATCTTACTACATAAAAAAGACGACCCGACCCACCTTGCCAACTATAGACCAATCGCCCTAGCCAACACAATATATAAACTATATACCAGCACCATAACATCATTACTCACAAGCTATGGGGAACAACATAGAATACTACATTTTAGCCAAGAAGGGTTCAGGCCACAACGCAACACCTCAAGACAAATACAAACAATCATAGCGGCCCTCGAAGACGCGAAACTCACCAACAAAGACATATACCTAACATACATAGATTTCAAAAACGCCTTCGGATCCATTGACCACGCAAGACTCCTAGCCCTCATGGAAGACCTAGGTTTCCCTCTAGACGCAATTGAAATTGTAGGCGACATATACAAAAACTCCACCACATCCTTCACTGGAAATCACTTTGGAACAACACCCCCCATCACAATTAGCCATGGAATTATACAAGGAGATACCATGAGTCCATACCTATTTATCATATTTCTTGAACCACTTCTGAGATGGCTGGAAAAAGACGACAAGGGATACCATTTCAACACATCCCCCTCCACATGCACCACCACAACATACGATGATGACCTGGCAATCATTACTGACAACATACAACATATCCAACCACAAATACTTAAATTACAAAAGTTCGCCGAATGGTCACACATGGATCTAAACCTCTCAAAATGTGCCATCACGGGCTGCCCCAACAAATCCAAACTTAAACCAAACACCTTCAAAGCATACATCCAATCACAAAACATTACCTACAAATCCAAAAACTTCCCAACCCTTACACAAAACGAACCCTACACATACCTAGGCATCCACCTTATGCCCTCGCTTAAATGGAACCTACAAAAAGAAATCACACTCCAAAAAACCAAACAACAATGTAAATTACTAACCCTCTCCCCAGCTAGCCTCAAACAAAAAATTAACATCTTAAACACAGTCATCAAACCTCGCATTGCATATGCATACTACGCAGTCCCGTTCTCCAAACCGGACATCAAAAAACTAGACAAACTAATTAGCAAATTAACTAAAGAAATATGCAACATACCCAAAAGCTCAGCCAACATCCTCACGCAACTCCCCCACGAGAACTTTGGCATAAATGTAACTTCCCTCCTGCAAGACTAAATACACTGCATAGGTCAACAATTAATACAAGCCCTCAATGACCCAGGACAATTAGGAATCATATACCAAGGCCTAACCAAATATATATCGGCCAAGTACGGCGGCTCACTACACCTCTCCAAGCTCAAACAACAAGCCTGCACAAGATCACCCATAGCTAGAACACTCTTCCTACTAGAAAGAGAATACGAAATACACGTCACCACCACAAACCGGGCATTCCCTATCAAAACCACCCCACTAGAACAAGCATGGAAAAACAATCCAACATATGCCAACCTCTCAAATCACTCCAAAACAAAAACTCAAAAATACTTGGACAAACTATACATATATGGTATCACAACAATACCACAAATCCAAAACAAGGAAACTATGGCCATACTAACCCCAGAAGAATTCCGGGCCATATACAAACAAACACCTAAAACCATCAAGGAAGCACTACAACAAGCTAAAGAACTAATCCCTACTCCACCACCACCCACACCCCAAACAAACCACCTTCAACAAACACTCACCAACACCACACACAACCCAACTCCCTCGACACAACCCACCCTCGGGCGCGCAATTCACACCATAAATAAAGAAAAAACCACCACCAGAAAAGACAAATGGGGAGCACAAGTCATCAAAAGATCATACCTATGCCAATGGCAAACCCCACACGGAACAACGCAACAATGGCGCACGGAAGAAAACCTCCTACATCTGGACAACATCCTACTAGACCATAACCTATTACTCATGACACAATACCACAGAACAATAATGGAACAAAAAACAACCCAACATTATGCCGACTACACCAATCACTCCCAATCAAAAGACAAAAAATTCATACACCCCCCCCCTTAGAATCACCAACCTCAGGATATCCACACAAGAGCGAAACCCTGATAAAGACATACTTACCAGCACACCAACCATACAAATACAAGACTCGGTGTCCAACATATATGACGAAAACGGAAATTACATAGCCACCCTCAATACCGACAGACTACAATGGCTATGGAATCAATTTTCCCACAACAACCTCCCACACCTAACTAACTTCCTACAACCCCCGCCACAAGACTTCGAAACCGAAATAGTATGGCTTATACAAAGATACATAACCATACTCCCCAAGAAAAAACCAAAAAATATTCGACCAACCAACCTACACCACACACTACACCCGGACATCACCAAACTTCTAATAGAATCCTTCAATATCACACACACATACTACTCATCCCCCCTTACTTGCCCCACCCAACTCACACAATATAACTCACCTCACATCCGAGATATACTATTTGGCTCTATGGGACATGCGAAATCCTCCCATTGGACGGGAATAGGCCTAGCATTCCCCACAGATCACAACAGAACCCTAGAAGCCATACATTGGGCTAGAATGGCGGCCAAAGAAGATACACAATCCATCACCATCCTAATAGTTAATCACAAAGATTGGACATCACAACGTCTACCTCTCACAGCGAAGGCCGACATACACACAATAGTAACCATTCCCCCACACACTATACACTATGACCCCACACCGGAATGGCCAAAATACTACCAATACACAGAACCAGCACTTACATCAATAATTTGCATACACAACCAAATATACCCAACAATAAACTTACAAACCCCGCAAGAGCTACAAAATGTTCTAAAAATAACACTAAACACACACATAGACACCTATCCCATCATACCTACATCACCACACTACAAGGTTAAATTCTCTAAAGCATGGCTAAATGCCCCCAAAACAACCCCTCCATTCAAAAACACCAATACAACACCGTTACCCGCAAAATACAATCACATCCATCCACTTAAATTTCATCCACAAAAATGCATATACATGGACGGATCATTCATCCCACCATCCACTAACCCGGAAGGCCAGATAGTAGGCAACACGGTTGGATTTGGTATATACAGTCCCAACAACAACATTCAAATATCAGAGAGACTACCAGGATACCAAAATATTCTAAGAGCAGAGCTGAATGCAATACTCACCGCTATCAAAACCATACAAACCACCCAATTGGACACTCACATTTTTACAGACAGCCTCAACAACATATTCCTAATTAACAATCACATAAGACACCCAACATCGCAACACCACCACCCAGACAAACTACTTATAGCAGCCATTGTGCACCAAATCTACTAGACCCCATACACAATTTACATACACAAAGTACGTGCACACTCGGGCATTACCGGAAACGAAATTGCCGACACACTTGCCAACGAAGGGACGCTTAAAGATAAACCAACCAATACACCACACATCCATATAGCCCACCCCACCCCTTACTGGTTAGCCAGCTGCCCAACCGCCACACACGACGGGGCCATCCGCAACCTCCGCACAATCATTACAAAAGAACACGGGAACCGAGAGACAACATTAGCCAAAAACAAATTCCCATACGTAGACAAATGGCTATCAAACGACCAAATAAACCAAAAACTCTCTAACCACTTTTGGAAAAATGAACATGTGACAGATGCACAGATCTCTCAAACCCTAAAATTCAGATACGCTCAATACATGGGCAACCATAGAAAAAATATCTTTTGGCCCCTCACACACCAAAATCCCAATTGCACACTATGCCATAAAAATGATAGAGATACATGGCCACTCCTCCTCTCAATGTGTGAAAACCCATACCTAAAAGGCCTAAGAATTGCAAGACACGACAAAGCGGTACATCTCATTACCCAGACACTACAAGCCAATAAAAACACTCGCTTCCTCACACTAACCAACGCCGGAAAAATCAACAACAAATCCCCCGACCAAACAATCCCAAATTGGATAATTAAATGTACATGTCCACAACCACCATGCAGATGTCACGCCAAACTCAAACCGGACATCCTATGCATAATCGGAGCCCCAAACAAAACACAACCACCTATGACACCCTCCCCCACACACACTGTCCAACTCATAGAATTCACATACTGCCACGACAGATTCCCCGAACAAGCCACCACCCAAAAGCACACCAAATACGACCCACTAATTAACACCATACAAAACAATGGATGGAAGACAAACCCCCTCATTACCATCACGGCAGGAGTAAGAGGAGCTATACACGAACACTCTATTGAGAAACTGACCAAACTTAAAATCCCTAAAACCAATATCAAAACCCTCATGAAAGATCTACACCAAAACGCCATCAAATACCTCACATACCTAATCCTCAACAAAAGAAAATTAGACAACAAACAAGCACCTATTCCCCCACCCTAATTTACTATACATATTAATAGGCTAACTTGTATACCACCAGAGCCCACCTCCCACAAGAGGCATAACCCCTTATACTGCATCACGGTAAGCCGTGATCAGCACAAGGACAACGGGCTCACATTCATGCCGGTATTATGATACGGGCGTCTTTTTTCTTTCTTTCTAAGAGAGAAGCCTTCTTCAAGATGCCTTCTCCCCTACATTAACATAGCTTTTGATATTTGGTGTCCCATACATTATTTGCAAAAGGTTACGCTAAATTGTCTACAACTCAATAAATGTCACGTCCATTAGCTGTAAACGCGACACTAATGTCTTTCTACATAGGGTATTATCAATAGATTGATAGCTTTTGACATTTTGATGGTAAACAACATGCAACTTCGAACAAAAGGTGAAATGAATCAAAGTAATTAGTGTGGAGATTATTATATGCTTATGATTGATGCAAGCCAACGATAAGCATTGTAAGTGTATTGGTTTGCAAAAAGAAAAAAGTTACAACATTCAAAGCTTTGTGATGTCTATGTAAACTCGTCCATCGCGGATGCATGACAATAATAAGGAAATAAACTCCCTCTAGATTGAAGGCCGATTCATTATCATTTGAATTGTGAGCCTATCATCTTAACATAAGATTAACAAGCGGTGGGGGTTGGTCCTTTTCCTATAAGGCAGAGGGGCTTCAATCAAGCTAACAAATTCCATGGCCACATGTCATAAAATTACTAATATTAATAACTATAAAAGGTCAAGAATTCATTGATATGCTACAAAATAGTCAATCTGAACCAGCTGGGCAAGCTATTGATCCCAACATAGGGGGGTATGCACTCTTGATTCATGGACCCCTCCAAGACCCATAAAAGTAGAGGCTTTGGATCTCAATAATGTTATGAACATGGCCCGGTCTTTGATGCCATAACTTTGCTCGGTAGATGAGTTGTGTTCACTTTTCATAAATGACCCAAGCTATGTTTATTTCCCATACATGCTTGGATTCGGATGTGATACTGCAGAATCGTAGTGCAAGTTTCGAGAATCACATATGGCCCCACTACATATAGATTCTTCATGTCGAGCAATGTTATGACCATACTTCATAGTTGAAACTCCTTAAAAACAAAAGATTAAAAAAATCATGTTATAAAATAGTTCAATACACTTTTCATCTTCCAACGGATAAGTCTACGACTCCGTAGGCCCCATGAAGCTGCCTAGGCTTCGAAGTTGGGATTGCAATCCACACTAAGGGCCACTTCACACACAAGGCCGAAGGCCCCTGACCATGGCGATGTAAGAGCTCTCATTGGTCGAAAAGGTGGAGACCGTCCAAGTTCACTTCACACTAGGAGGTGAAGGCCTAAAGGCCCAAAGAAAAGTTCGTGGATGAAAAGTCTACATGGAGTCCTACATGGCAGGTTGTGGATAAGGGAGCATGGTCTCCCGGAATTTGCGTCAGGCCCACCTCCAAGAGGTGGGCCTGACGAAAATTCCAGGAGACCATGACTTTTTTAATATTTTTCCAGCAGGACAGATTTCAGGGCAGATTTCAGGGAAGATTCTAGAAAGATTCCATGACAAATTCCAGGACAGACAAACACCACCAAGTAATTCTCTTAAATTGAATTTTTTTTGAAACATATTATATTAAACCAAATCCTCCCCTCTTTTTCCGCCAACAAAATATGCAATGGTCCCACAACATGGTCCATTCTCACTTCACACTATGCTTGAGGGCCCCTGACTACATAAAACGGCTTTCCCAACACCCATGGTACAGCCTTTGGATGAGAGTCAAGGGTCCTCACCATTACAAGGTCACGGCTCTTGGCTCATGTGTGAAGTGGCCCTAATAATATCTTGTTGTACCACGAACTACAGAAGTTGTGGAAACAATGTCAATGTAATTCCCAAGGACTTTGAGTAGAAAAAGTTGGGGAACGGTGAGGGAACGGTAAGGGAACGGCGTTCCCAAATGAATGTAAAAACTTGGCAATTATTTTTTTAATTCGGCGCAGCCTGTCAGAGGCTTTCATGCCCACCTTTTCGGTGAATAAGTCTCGAAAAAGGCGATGGAAGGCCCTTAATTCCAGCCCTCCGCCCGCAGACTGCATAATTAAATACAGAATTCCAAGCCACTCAGCGGGGATGTCAGAGTCCTCGTGGCTAAATTAAGCTACCCGGTCCCGTAATTTGGACCCACACCCGTTTATAATATTCCCTCGTGAATTATTGCATGCTTTGGCCACGATTTGCTCCCGGCGTAACTTCATATGTCGGAACCACGGTCGCTGGTTGAGGAGGGGTACTTAGGGCCACTTCACACACGAGACTGAGAGCCCGTGACCATTACACTTCAAGCACTCTCGTTGGTGGAAAAGGCGGAGCCGGTCCAAGTTCAAGCTTCACACGACGCTTGAGGGGCCAACGGAGTATGCGAATGCAAGGTGGATGTAAAGTCTACATGGATTCCTACATGGCATTGAATGGATCATGTTTCATGGTCACTTGGATTGTTTTCAAAAAACCATCTCTTGGAGGTAGGCCTAACATAAAACCAAGAGACCATGGCACTCCGAACGCTCACAACCGTTGATTTATTCTATTTTATCGTGTGTGAGGACCCGCATGAATAGAAAGAGCATTTGGTTGAGGGCCCGGTCACATATGACTTCACACTACACTTGAGGGTCTAAGATAGACGATTGCCTACTAATTCAAATAAGGGGAATTTTTGCTAGTAAATTGGTTGACAAATGATACAGATCATATAATCTAAGAGAACCCATTGAGGACTATAATGAGTTAGGGAGAATAACTCAAAACTAATTGTTTGAGAGACGTATAGAGAATTGATTACAAGATGTAATATTGCCTCAAGTATCTAACTTTGAATGATCTCACAAGATTATGTGATTGATGAGATTAATCCAAGTCCCTAATTGATATCCTAAAACATAAGCATTTAATGCTTAGGGATGAGACATTGACAAAACACTATTGTCTCAGTGTGTTAATACATTCTCAAAAGAACTAATTTCCAATATGTGTCATTATAATATAATTGCATATTACAAGTGTTTGTCATATATGGAACCCCTTGAAGATAATATTGAAAGGTCAATAGTCTTTGGAAGGCCAAGAGTTACCTAGGAGATACTATGGACTATAGAAGGTTATTGAGAAGTCCAAGTGGTGGGGGAGGACCGTACCAAGTAAGTCATGAAATTGACTAAGTGATTTTGATTTGCAGTTGCGAGTTAATTTAATCCATTGGGCCCTAGTCTATAGATTTGATTAGTGAGAGGAAATTATAAATGAATAATAACTCAAGACTATTGTCTGATGATATAATTAAATAAAAATATAATCAAAGAATATTGAGAATTATGTAAGGATGATTACTTTGTCATTTCAAGTTACACTAAAAGGATTCAATTAACATGAGACTATCGACTACATTAAAGTGCCCTCGGCTTTGGTAAAGAGACTCAAATGGGACACTTTATGCAAGACTATTGTCAATGATCGTGCCTATGCTTGAGCACCGCATTTGATCCAATTAAAATGAATTCATTGCAAGACTATTGTCCGATAAAATAGTGTGAGGTTGAGTGATTGTCACAAAATGCATATATTGTGCCCGAGTAATTTTGAAATCTTTGTGTTAAATTGAATGAATTGTGACTCTAACACCCAAAATAACATGACATAATCCTATGCTTGTCTTGATAAAACTAATTTGAGACACCTAGATGATACAAGGATCACATTTTAAGTCTTCCCTGAGTGTTTCCTTGGTTTTTGTTTTATCCAAATTCTTAACTACACATCCCAACTTACTTTTAGTTCATCCATTTTTCGTAAATTTTGCATCCATAACATTTATGTAATGAATCATTCTCATGGATGATTGAAATTTAACTGAAAAATCACTTAGTAAATGACAATAATTGCAACATTGTAAATTTGTAATGCAAAATTATTTTCACAAGGAATTCCAAATAATGTTAGGCTACATACTTTCATTGTATTAGTTATGTCATAAGTGACCCTATCTCAATTCAACTTAATCTTCAAGTGTGCATTGTGAATTGGTTGAGTATCTTGATGTTATTGACAATATGTTAAGCTTAAGTACGCATCATGGGTGCCTCATGGCATCTCTCATTCACGATACTTTCTGTTTAACTGACACTCAAGGATGCAGTTAGAAATAAGGCCAAGGGTTGGCTCTTTGATGCAAATACATACATTGTATATTGATTATCAATGACAAATATAATTAAACTTTTCATTTTCTTCTTGACCTAAGACAATGTATGTAATGAGGATTCAATCCAATACATGTATAAAATATGATTTATGAACTTGATAAGGCATGTATAAATTTTGTATGGCCATATGTTGAGATCCCATGTCCTTTAAGAGTTATAACCCCCACCGCCAACTAGTAGGGTGTTTTTTGACATTCAAATTACCCAATTACCTTGAATTTAGCCCACCCCCAAAAGGGCGTAGCAACCTACGTGTGAAGAGGCTTTTCAATTCATGCTTGCTTCACAAGGATCCGGCATTTATACCTATCTAGCATGTATTTGAAGGGCCATACAACATGTGGCCATGTTGTGGGCACTTCCATCTTTGAAGATTGCTTTTATCATCACATTGGATCATGTATTGTGTCATCCAATTATTAGTTGTAGATCATGATGATTGTCATTCCAAGTTTAAGAATCAAAGATAAGATGCAAAAGTCTTACACTTGGAACACTAGCGAAGTGAGTCTACACATATCAAACAAAATGAAGTGGTTGGAACCTTTGATTTTTTTTTTGTTACAAATTTATTACGTAAGGGAAGCAACAAGATAAGTGACATGAATATTTGTGGTTTTTTCAACCAAGTTATAAAAAGAATTAGCTCATCGAATCTAGATTCTAGTGATTTCGATTTAGCTTTAAAATTTGAATATTTTCTAAACAAAAGCAATTTGGTGGAGATCAAAGACAATTGCCATATTATACTAATTGCATGCATGTAGTCTAACATTCACTCTTTGCAACTTCATGTGGTATGTCAACCCCAAATAAGGTATGTACATCATATTCTATAATACATTTTTGATTTGGAGTTGAAAACCCGAATATTTGAGGGGTCAACCCTTAAAGGTTTGAGAGGCCCTAGACATATATACATATCACGTATATATATATATATATATAGCTTACACATGATTTTCTTTTTGCTTCTTTTTAATAATAGGTCGTGCTAAATATGGATTCAATATCTTACACCAAATGAAATTGATTTAAAGTCTAGGAAGCCAAAAGGATTATGGGACTACAAGTACATCAAGATGGTGTCAAACATCTTGGAGTGGCGGAGTTTGATAGCCTTTGTGAGATAGAGGCTAATATCGACTTGACAGTCCAGTTGAAAGAAAGGCTTGAGACTTCCTATTACTACATTCTCAAATAGTGGGTGAACCCTATCTCTTCAGTGGAGTTATATAGGGTACACTTCAACACAAAGTGTGCCTCATTTTCAACCGCATCATAAGAGCAGAAGTTGCATAATCTATTATCTCTAGAGATAGGGATATTCAAATACCGTCCAATTTCAAAAGGCAAGTCTATGATTATCGGTGCGATAAGCAACAATGATTTTGCATTGGGCTAATGTCAATGGTTGCTTTAAAGCACGACTGGCGTTTATATTTGAGAAAATCTTCTCAAATAAAATATCAATTCAACACTTGTCACGAAGGGCTCTTACAAATCGCCACGTATCCCATGTAAAAGAGGCCAACTAAATAAAGTAGGTCTACTTTCATGCCCGTAGCTTCAGAGGGTCAGACCCAAAAAGTGCCGACTTAAACTTTAGGGCAGGGGGCAGCTGAATTTTAAATTTCGATTGGGGGTTATGATAGTCGATGGTGGCAGGGTGGGCGGGCGGGAGAATAAATTTATCAGGGGGCTTTTATGTGGCCAGTTGGCGCATGATCCATAGTGTTTTTGTTGATAATTTTATTTTTGGTTAACTTATGGGCACGGCCCAAGGCTAGATCACATCTTTCTTTCGGCTGGGCCCCACCTCTCCCATGCCTCCTTCACTGCCCGGTCTCCCTGCCCGCACATGTGTGGGAACTCTTCCTCGTTGGGAACCAATGTGATAATACTCGGTCAAAATTATAAATATTCAAGTTGACATCACTTTCATTATTCTAGGGGCGTCGCCAGGCCTACCCTGGGCCCGAAGGGCCCACCTAAAAGCCTAGGTCATATATAGAAAATAACATTTTTCCCGAAAAAATATGCACTAGATAAAGTTCAATTTCCCAAGCGGGCCTACCTTGAAAACCAAGGTTGGTGACACCCCTGCATTATTCAAAAGTCAATTGATGGAGTTCCTTCACATGCCAAAAGAGCTTAATGGCTTAAGTGACCGGGTGTTGTCACATTGGTTCCCAACAGAAAAGAGTTCCCACCAGTGATTGGGGAGGATTTTGGGCATAATTGGTTGAGATCCTAGTCTTTGCAAGTCCAACCAGTTACATGTTGACATCCTCCGGTTTTCCTTTATCAAATTGGGGTATATTCTATAAATTTCTCTAAAATGATCGGTAATGTTCCTGCCGTCTTGAACTTCAACCGGTTATTTCTCAAACTCAACCAATTCATCTGTAACTTGCTGCTAGTTCTCCTTGATCATAGGTTCCCACGCAGGTGTGGGCAGGAAGACTCGACAATGAAGAAGGCGTGGAAGGGGCGGGGCCCAGCCGAATGAAGATGTGATCTAGCCCGGGGCCGGGCACGGCTGCACTAGTGCCTTTTTCATCTATTTAAGCATGGCTGCATTTGACATTCTCCTCGGGTAGCTTCCCGAGAAGTCCTCTTAGCTTGAACTGCGTCCCACCCCATCGTAAAGATAATGGGATCCACTTCACGTGTAAATTGCAAGCATTTAGGCAATGCCCGTTGACTGTTGGGGTAAGCAATTAGGGGTGTGCTTTTTTGAACTATGTAAGTTGAATGGTAGATCTTTGATCACCTACCGAGGGGTAATAGTAAAGAAAAACTACACCTATCGGGGGTGATAGGAAACAAACTTGTGTCCATTGGTTGGTGGCTGATTCATATCAATTCAATTTTTTAAAGGTCGAAGCAAGATCATCTTCAAAATCGTTTCAAAATCGTTTATAACAATATGGTTTAATTCAAAAGCTCATTAAAGAAAATCGGCACCTCCTATGGTAGATCCGATCGTATAGATGGAAGATTTGTAGAGTTGGGACTTTTCACCAAAATTAAAATAAAATGAAATAAACAAATCAGCCATCTATGTGTCCATAATCACAAGATTATAATGTAAACGTGTATTATCATATTGTTGGGCAACAATGGCTACCCAAATAAAACCATCCACCTCGCCCGTTAGGGGATGAATTCACTATAAGAATTTGAATCTCTTATTTTGGGTTAGAGGTTAATTTAGTTCATAAAAGCAATCTATGGTCTCTATGATAGTTTCTAGTGTTTTCATCCTCTTCCTCTGCCAATTTGCCCTCCCCCATGGTAGGTGTTGTGAACATTCCCATGCATAATTTTTTTACCTCTTTGCCTAATTAGCCATACCTCTATAATCCTTGGTTACATTGGATACTTGGTGCAAGAGTGTTCCTCATCACCAAATATCAGAGGCACTTTGATGCAAGCATCGAAAGTCATGTAAGAGGATATTATGCAATTTTTAAGCTTTAATATGGTTGGGTAGGTGAAGTCCATAAAAAGCATATTACAAAAGTTTAAAATGGGCCTCTTGAACATTTAAGGATTAATATAGGCTTATAATTGGCAGGGTTGTCTATCCCGACGTCATGACGGTGTCGTGTCGTGACGGACCCCTCCGTCACGACACAATAGGGTCCACGTAGGGTCGACCTAGGGGGAAGCTAGTAGGGTGGGTAAAATACTTACCTTCTTGCCAAGGTGGCGTCCTATGTGGCAGAAAAGGCCGACGTGGATGTGGATATGCCTAGCGCCATGTAAACCATTTTACCATTATGTTTATCATTCTGTTAAAATCAAAGTAGTAAAATCTGAGTAAGGAGGGTGTGGGGGTGGACGGTGGACGAGGGTGGGGCGGACGGGGAATGTGGGGAAACAATTACTAGCCCTCGTCCGCCCACCCCGTCCGCCTCCAAGTTTGGGAGGCTCTAGCAGCCTCATTTTTCATCTGTTTATTGCGTTTGAGGACATTTTCGGCATCTACATTTCATGAGGATGTCGAAAATGTCCTCAAAATCAACATTTGGATCCAAAATGAGGCTGCTAGAGCCTCCCAAACTTGGAGGCGGACGGGGGCGGACAGGGGGGCGGATGGGAGGTTTGGGAGGCTCTAGAAGCCTCATTTTGGATCCAAATGTTGATTTTGAGGACATTTTCAACATCCTCGTGAAATGTAGATGCCGAAAATGTCCTCAAACGCAACAAACGGATGAAAAATGAGGTTGCTAGGGCCCTTCAAAGGTGAAGGGGTCAAATTGGGGCGGACGACGGGGAACACGTTCCCGATGGTTGGGAACGGGGGTGGACGGAGGGGGGAACGGGGGCGGACGATGGGGAACACATTCCCGATGGTTGGGAACGGGGGCGGACGGGGGGGGGGGAACGGGTGGCGGACGAGCAGGGAACGGGGGCGGACGGGGGGGGGGGGAACGGGTGGCGGACGAGCAGGGAACGGGGGCGGACGCTGGGAACAAAGGGACGGACGGGGGGGCGGATGAGGGCTAGTAATTTTTTCCCCACTTTACCTCTACTTTGCTGACATGTCATCACACGTGGACATCTTACATCCTACGTGTCCGAAATGGGGTAATGTAATTACACACAGAATTCGGTAAAATTCAAGTCCGTCAGGATAAAGACAGCATCCGGCATAATGTCGTGACGGATACGTGTTGTGATGGCACGACATTATGCCGAGATTGGCCTCCGTCACGACACAATAGACAACCCTGATAATTGGTCAAGGACTAATAGGAGTTTGCCACAAGTTTGCCACTTGACTATGCTTGGCCTTTTGATCATAGAACAGAGGATGCGTATTCTCGGAGGTTTGTCCTTGAATCTAAACAAATGGGAACATGTTCACATGTAAGTGGCCAATCAATTTAGATATATGTTAGTGGTGGTGAGTTTGAAAGCCCCGACATTGACGGTGGTATGAAAGTTCCAAAATCATTGGAATGCTCCCCATAGCAATTAAGGGTTGACATGGTCTTACGGTTGATCTCCAACCCCTACAATGGTTATAAGATCTAGCATCGTGCTTTTGGAATGTATCAATGTGGTTTAATAATGCATCTAAAGTTTTCGAGATTCACTTCCATGGGATGTACTAGTACATTTGCACTATGCAATGTAATGCACCGACCTAACACAACATTGTTAAGCTTTTACGTGGTTATTTCAATGCCCCCATAACCGTGGTGTGCGTATACACTCTAAACTCCGTAGTATCACACTTGTGGCAACCAAAGTGCACGTGATATTCCATAGTTTTGTAGTGTTAACATGGATGTGTGATACTATAGGATTAGTGTAGCATGTGACACTATGGAACAACACAAAGTGCAACATTTTAAAGGTGTGGTGTGGTCCACTTCACTTGGCCTTCCTGGGCGATGTGGCATATGTATCCACCAACATTCAACAAGTGGCAGAAGAAGAAGAAGTAGAAGAAGAATAAGAAAGTGACACTCCACATATTGACACACGGCGCAATGCGTGGGTGTGGGTTGACTTCTTTGGTGGTTTGCATTAATGACAAAATTCGTGATATAAGGGAGAGAAATGTGACAATAAGGAGTGAGATTTGAACTATGAACATCCATTTCCTACGGTTTTGGGATATTAGAGAGTGAGTGACATTATGGAGGTTGATGTTATAGAGTTTAGGGTGTACTAGACTCCCCCCCCAAACCATTGAGATTGATGAAGAGCCTTGGCGAGGTAGCCACATGCTCCCATTGCAAACCTCCACCAACCCATTGATTGTGAATGGGAGGTGGCTTATTCAATTCAATGTTGTTTTTATATTGTTTATTATCTCAACTAGGGTTGGGGGTTGCAAAGGAGCAATCTTCCCAATGCATACACATTTTGGACACATGCTTTCTTAAACTACGAACCATTTGCATGTGGAAGGACACTTCTATGTATGTAACATGCCCCTTTAAATATAACTATCTTTCACATGTGAAGAAATAAGGCTTTGTTATCTATGTTGATCATACAACCATCCAGTGACTTGAGACCAATGGTAAACATATAATATATGGAATGCCCTTAGGACATTTACAGTGCTACCATCACAATTCCCTACAATTCCTACTTGAATGCAACGAAAAAGATGCTTGCAGAGTATTAGGCAGAGGCAACACCATTGTAACCTAGTTGTTGCTTTGTACATAATATTATAAAACCAACTTTTGTAAGAGAATAATATGTTGTGGGTGTAATTTCAACAACATAACCATGTAAAACGCATTATAAAACATAAATTGTTATGAAGTAAGACCGGGTAGAGGACCCTTTATTCTCATGCAAGAAAAGCGACCTCTTTGTTTTTGTTATTGTGAACCTAAGTTGACTACCGTACTCGGCCGTCAGGGTCAACATCTCATGCCCAATAATTAATTAAAGTGGAGAAAGTGGGTTAGGCATGGTAAAAATAAATTAACAAAAAATTCAACAATTTCAAAAAATATTGGTAAAAGATTAGGCGCTTTAATACAAGGCTAGTTCACAACAATGAAAGATTTCTAATTTTTTGCACCCTTTTGTGGTGGCCTTGGTGTGTTTAACCTAATTGAATGCCCTAATCTCAATTAGTGGTCCTTTGTATGTGTTACTTTTGGATCCTAAAACGCCACTGCAACCTCTGGGTTTGCCATGATTTTGGCCACAAGCTCTTCAGGGGTTAATTCAATTTGCTCTGCAAACAATAGAAAATTCGGGCTCATAATGTCCGGTTTTTTTTTTAATTTGTTTTTGCACGAACCAGTTATGATGCTACGGTATGCAATATTTTGGGATTTTACTACATGAAGTTGGCTTAATTTTGTAATATTCGGCATGCTCTTCAATGAATAATTTTTCTTTTCAACTCTCTTCTCCAATAATTTCCGATTTTTTTCAACTTCTATTTTTCTATTTAATTTTTGCCGACCCTGACGGCCGGGTATGGTAGTGTGGATAGATGTGGTGAGATTTGGTTGTGATCGTCATGCCTCCACTTCCTCCAAAATAGTGTTCATGAGATATATGATGATAGTGGTGGAATGCTATTCGGTTAGTTCTTCTTGTTCTCCACCTCCTATTGATCATATTGACATCTTTAAATTTGCATCGCATTAGCATAGTTATGATGAAAACATCAACAAAACAACACATTGAAATCAAACTTCCCCTGATTTATTGTGGCTATCAAATTCAAGTGCATGTTTGTTGATTCCTTAACAAAATACACAAGTCCTCCCAATTATGTTCACTATTGAACGTGAAATAGCTCATAACTTGTTAAAAACGTAGTCCAATCTTCATTAAGTCACATGCATGAATGGTGTTTGTTCTTCGATCATTCCCAAACCGGGGTCAACTAAGAAAAGTTACCGAAGCATAACACTCTTGATACCTTCTTAGGCCAAAAGGCGGCGACTTCATAACATGCGCCAACACCGACCGAAGCGGGATGATAAGCAATCATCAAGAAACACTTCCACTCCTCCCCATTCGAACAACGGAAAGGCCGCGAAGAATTGAGTGGAGGTACTTACATTTCGGGGAAAAGGGAATGGTGGAAGACAACCTAGTCTATGCCCATCAAATAACATAGGTACCTCTTTGACGTTGACCACACACACATAGGCGAGTGATAAGTATTCGGACATTTTAGTATTTGGACGGTGCCATTGACGCTTTATAGGGAGGGGGGGGGGTAAACTCATAAATTCAGGTGAAATAAAAGGCGGGTACCACATCATCGAACTATAAAGTGTAGGGAAGATTCGGTTAAACAAAGTTCGCATATCCATCATGGTAATCATGGCGATGTCGTGGCTTTTTTAGTTTCACCGAAAGAGAGGAGAACGTTCGTGTTTAATGAGGTCTAAGATGAGTGGATTTTTTTGTGTGTTTTGTGGAACTTACATATAGGAAGTTTGGTTTGGACCCAAATGACGCATCTATGATGAAATTCCCTCGTGCTCTTATCAACATTAGATTGGTATAACGTAGAGGGCCCTTTATTCCAACATACAAATTGTCACGTGTCATGTTCACATTCACCACATTGTGGCACATGTAAAGATGAAATAAGTGAAGCCCTTTATGATATAAGTGAATTCATGGTATCAGTAAGATATACAACACAAATAGTAGTATAAAAAACCTACCCGACCATCATCAAAATTGTACTAGTCAAACATTGATACTCTGTGAGTGTCACTTGATGAGAGGAATATGGTGTGCTCGAGTCATAAGTTGGGTCATACCATCCGCATACTATGATTAGTGATACCAAATTTATATATGAGGAATATTCTATGCCGCTATGGACACACATGGTCGTTTAGATCATGAATAATTACATAACAATAAACGAACCCTCAACTATTCGCACCCCTACCGGTGTCATGCTAAACTCAATCTTTGTTTTATATGCCTGAATGCTATTGTTAAAAAATGATTTAAGTATCATTTTGTATTTTGTGGGTGCATTGAGAAAAAGCATATGAATATTACACGTCTACCTTACACATTTGGAAGATGAAGATAAAGTAACGTATGTGGGTGTTAACTGGTTTGTTTTTCATGTTCTCCAACTTCGATTGATTTGACTTAAACAATGAAACTTTGTGTTGCATTAGCAAATCCAAGATGAAGCATTCACAAAAACTAGATTGAAAATTGGACCTTCCCTGATTTATTGTAAGTGCATGTTTATTGATTTCTTAACACAATGCACATGTCCTCCACTATTTGAGCATGGACTAGATAATAAAATCTCAAAATCTAGTCCGATCTATTTTAAACATGTGTTTGTGGTTTTGTTCTTTGATCTCTGGCACCAAACCACACACCAATCAAATATAGGTGTATGATCAAGGAAAACAACCGAATAACACCTACATACCTTATATGTCACATTGTCAAAAACTCGTGACACAAGAGAAACCATACCACATGTAAAATAATAAGAGATACATTTAAAACTAAATAGTAGTTCAATGTCTCTCAATGTCAATATTCACAAATTAGTGTGGCTTTTTTTTCATTTATCTTGATATTCACATCGTTGAGGTTTGATCTGCAACAAATTATGGCCATGTGGTTTTTTTTTTGGGAAAAAAAGAAGCACTTGATATACTATGGGCCACTACATAACGAGTGAGAAAAGAGTGGATGGCGAATTGCGATTATTGTGAGACATCCACTTACTCAAGTTGTTTATGGAAAATAATCAATCTTGTTACGAATATCCCTAATCGATCTTTGGATATTGAAGTAACCTACATATCTTTGGTATATGTTACATCTTTAGTGTATCCATAAAATCCTTAAATATCCATACCATCTTTGGTGATGTGCATAATCAATATAAGTGTTCACTATGTTCTTGGTTATAAATTGGAGACAATGGAAGAAATGTTCATGACGAAAATGTTCTCCACTTGGATGAGCGACTAATTAAGGAGGAATATTAAGGTTTGGCTTGCTCCATCCCTCCACATTTAAGATTGATGTCCCTTTGTGAAAAGAAGGAGTGAAGGGTAACTTTTGACTTTTCCAAAGACAATACCCCTTACGGAAAATGGGGGGGGGGTGGTGGATGCTACGAATTGTATAATCAACGAGAGGAGAATTGGTGAATGTCTCATTGAGACTACCTCTCATGGAACATAACCAATATGTCATGAACATAAACTAAAGATTGTGGAAGACAAGCCTCGCTAATAACGTGTTCTACACTTGAATGAGTGATTGGTTGTGAATGAATATAATCGTTTTGCTTGTTCCATTGCTTCACCTCCAATAGTGAAGCGATTCCTTGCTAAATGGAGGATGAAATCGGGGTAACATTGACCTTTTTAGGGCCAATTGACTTCACGGAAAAGAAAGGGAAGAAGGGAGGCATGGAGGGTAGGGGAGGGTGGATCCTTGTCTTTAATGTTGCATTGCAAAGGAAGGGGATGCTATGAACTACACAAGTAACGAGAGGAGAGTAGGTGGATGTCTTGTTGCTAAATGCTTCTCGTAGGGCATCGCTAATTGAGAGCGCTTTAATGTCGGACAATTGAGGATGTTTGACGATCAATCGCATAGTTCTACACAATCATTTGAACGTTTTGAAATGTTTGGTGGCTCTCAAACGCAATTAAATGAAAGACCAAGTTGCTTGTTTCGTCACAAATCCTAGCTTGTGATGGGTGGCAATCTTATTGATTTCTCATCCTCGTGTGTGTGTCATGACTTTCTACCTGTACATTTCACCTAAATGTTTGACGTTTCAAAACATTGGACGTTCACCGTGTGCGAGTGGGCTATAAGTGGATGTCTCATTGCTACTATATCTCGCAGTACATAATTGATATGCTTATGGACATAAACTGTATATTATGTAGTAGGTATTGTTTTTTCTTTTTTCGAGGATGGGTGATCAATGTATAATGGAGCCCTTCAATAGGTGAGGCATGTAAGCCTCACCTATTGAAGGCCACTATTATACATTGATACCCACCTCGGAGAACCAATGCTGTATATAATCAATGGCGGGGTTGTATCGAACTAGTGATTGTTTGCCACGTCCTTCCTACTTACTTGACATGCCATCAAGTACAATGATTATCCCAATTAGTGTGTGTTATTCTTTGGAGTTACATAATGGTAAAACTAATGAGTATGTAATATTTTATCAAGCCAAATCATTTATGTCCCATAATGTCCAAACAACCTATTGAACTTTCGTTAGTTAAAATTAAACTCATGAATAAGACGTTATTGCAATGTGTAAATGGTCCAATTTCGTAAGAAATTAATTTACAAAGACTTTGGGCCCCTCACTAGGTGTAAACTGAATGTGGACCAAGAGGAATGACCGTGCATCAAAAAATAAATATGCTGATTTTTTTAAGATATACCCAAAAAGGGCAGTTTTGTGGAAGAAAATAAATAAATAAAGTCTGGCCATTCTCTTTGTCTTCTCTTGTCTTCATCTTCTCTTCCCCCCCAAAAAAATCCATTAAATGTTTTATTATAATAGCATTTCTCTGCCATGGGCCCTTGCCTTTTTCTACCAGAGCACCTCTTTTGCCTCTCCCACCACAAAACCCATTAGACCATGTCAATGGATAATGCAACCTTAAAATATGTCTTTCGGGGACCTCGAACTCCATGGTCACTTTGACATTTGCTCCCTTGGTGTAAACCGAAGTGGTCCCGGGACGAGTTTGACAACCAATCACAGATTTTACAGGGCCTTGGGACGACGACTTCATGGCCCACGATGTAAACAACCCCCGAAGTGGCCCTAAACTACTCTCCACTTCATTAAAAAGACTTGGTTGTGAATGAACACATTCGTTTGGTTGCTCCAATGGGGAGGTGACACCTTGTCACTCCAGAAGGAGAAGGAGCCAGGTGTGGGGTTAACTTTTGACTTTTCCAGAACCAATTCACCTCACGGAAAGAAAGGGAGGCAGGCAGGCAGGCATCGAGGGCCCCCAGGGGGGAGGCCGGGGCGGGGACGATGCTTGGCTTTAGCGTTGCGGTTGCGTTGCAGAGGCAAGGGGAAGCTATGGCGCCATACTAGGCCTCGCATCACTCTTCCCTTCCCTTCCCTTCCCTTCCCACTCCACCCAGCAGGCCCTACCAACCCTCTTTCGCTGCCCTTTCCCTCGTTCCTCCTCTTCCGTCACTCTCTCTCTCTCCTGGAAGCTGTTGCCGAGAGGCTGGCTGCTCCTCCCTCTTGCGATTCAGCACAGCCAGGCAGCCAGCCAGCCAAAAACCAAACCCGTCCGAGCCTCCGGAACCGCTTTTTCACCTGGAGACTGCCAGGAGGCACTCCTCCCTCTCCCTTTGCTTTGCATGGACGCTTCTTCTACCAAACTTCCGCCCGCTCTGCTGTCTGCGTCTCCTGCGGCCGCGCTCTTTTCGCTTTTTTTTTCCCCTGCTTTCTGCTGCCGCCGTGTGAGCTTTCAAGTTCCATCTCATCTCTGCTGACCTGCGTATAGAGGTTAAGATTCGCTCTGGACGACCGAATTGGGGTGTGGAAGCTTCTACGTGTGCGTCGTTTAGTCTTTAGGGAGCTTCCTGGAGGCGTCGGTGTGGGAGATCTACAGGGGCATCGAATATAGCATTGAATTGGAGGTCAGGGAGGGAGAGGGAGAGAGCCAGTGTATGTGTGTGTATAGGAGTGATCGTGAATTTGTGACTGGGTTAGGTAGGGCTCGATGAAGATTTGGATGGAGGATGGCGGCCTGCCGCAATTCAGTCTTGGAGACTTGGATGATGCAGTAGTAGTAAGCGGGACAAAATTCGCCACCGAACATAAGACGAACGAATTTTGCGGCTCCTTCATCTCTGCCTACTGCTCTGTGGCGACTGACTAAGTGATCATCGCTGCAGGCTGTGGATTAGTGTTCCTTGCAATGCTCGTGTTTGGGGATGATGATGATACCTTTTAGTGAGTTTCCGCGATGCTTTTGAGCTGCTTGCTTGCTTATAGGTGTATCGTATCCCCAGGCAGGGAGTAGAGGAGAGAGTGATAGGAATCTACAGGTTGGATCAGTGCTTCAGACCTACTAAACAAGCATTGCCGTGAAGCTCTTCACATTTCGGGCTCGGTGAAGGTGTTTCCTGGAGCAGGTTATGCAAATGTAGTGTATGTTAGATGATGGTATTTCCTGAAGCGTGTTGATGATCTTTTTGGTAATCGTCGAGGCCTTATCGAGAACGTTGCTCTTGCAATCTTCTCAACCCTGGTGAATCGACCGTTGCAAGCAAGGCCAGGGACGCAGAGCTTGGATCAGTGCTTTGGTGGTACTACTACACAAGCATTGCTATGAAGCTCTGTTGGAAGCTATTGCAATTCGGGCTTGCTTGAAGAAGATGTTTCCTTCAGCAGATTTTGCAAATGCAGTATCTGTTAGATGATCGAGGTCTTATTGTCGCAATCGTCTCAGTCCTGGTGAACCACCAACTGTTGCAAGGCTAGAGTAGCATTTGGAGTGCGGTGAAAATATCAGAGCGAGCACAGGGTGGAGCATTTGGAAGATTCATCTGAAAAAGTGAGGCAAGGAGTTAGAGAAGGAAGAATGGCGGGGGGAGATTTCGGCGAGGTGCCAGGAGTATCATCTGAGGTACGAGAACAGATTGATAAGTGGGTGGCAGATCTGGCAGCAACGGAGGCGACAAAGGAACCATGTGCGAAAAGGGAGGCAGCGCAGGGACTGCGAACGCTCACGAGGAAAAGCTCCATTAACCGAGAATACATTGCAACAAAAGGTACAATTCCAGCCATAGTTTCCGTTTTACGGGACAGCCACGACGCGGAAACGAAAAAGCACGCAGTCACTCTCCTCCTCAACCTATCGATTAATGCGCACCTGAAGGATGCGATCATGTCCGCGGGTGCTGTGGAGCCCGTTGTGGAAGTTCTCAAGTACGGCGACTGTGAAGCTCGTGAGAATGCAGCCGCAACATTGTTCAGCTTGTCAACTAAAACTTCCAATAAGTCCTTAATAGGAACTTCCTCGGATGCAATACCTGCTCTAGTGAAGCTCTTAATTGATGGTACAACTCGAGGCAAGCGAGATGCAGCCAGCGCTATCTTTGACCTCGCAATTTGCCACGAGAATAAAGCTATTGCTGTGCGTGCTGGGGTTATCCCCCCTCTTGTTGACCTTCTGATTGATGAAAAGCAAGGTATTGTCGATGAAGCTTTGGCAACTCTGGCAATTCTGGCCACTCATCCCGAGGGGCAGATTGAGATTAGCCATGTGGGTGCTTTACCCATCCTCGTGGATCTGATCTCAGAGAGTCATCCGCAGAATAGAGAGAATGCTGCTGGCATCCTCCTTGAGCTTTGTTCCAGTGATCCGAACCATGTCTACATGTCTGCGAAGCTTGGTGTATGTGGACCTCTTGGAGAATTGGCCAGTACAGGAACTGCAAAAGCGAGGCGGAAGGCTCGGAAGCTGCTGGAGCTTCAGAGACATGCCCAACATAGGCATGGGCCCCCGGGTGCAAGATCAATTTGATTTTGATCTACCCTAAACCCTAACCTCCATAAGATTCAGCCTCTGCAATTTTCCTCGAATTGCATGGAGGAGGGAACTTCATTGTGGTGTTGTGAACAAATCGCCTCTTGTCCTTAATACCCATTTGAGAAGCTTGAGGTGTGTGGACCTCTTGTGGAGTCGGCCAGCACAGGAACTGCAAAAGCGAGACGAAAGCCTCGGAAGGTGCTGGAGCTTCAGAGACATGCTCAACATAGGCATGGACCCCAGGGTGCACAATCAATCTGATATTGGTTTTGATTTTGCCGCCCTAACCTAACCTTGATAAGTTTCGGCCGCTGTTACCTCTGCAATTTTCCTCGAAATGCATGGAGGAGGGAACTTCATCGTGGAGTTGCGAACAAAATTGCTCGTGCTTAGAACCCATTTGAGAAGCTTGGTGTGTGTGGTCCTCCTATGGAGTTGGCCAGCACAGGAACTGCGAAAGCAAGACGAAAGGCTCGGAAGCTGCTGGAGCTTCAGAGACATGCTCATCATAGGCATGGACTCCCTGGTGCAAGATCAATCTGATTTTGATTCGATTTTGATTTTGCCACCCCAACTAACCTTGATAAGTTTCAGCCTCTGCAATATCTGCAATTTTCCTCGAATTGCATGGAGGAGGGAACTTGATTGTGGTGTTGTGAAGAAATTGCCCCTCTTGTGCTCAATACCCCTGTAAGAGGAGTCGGAACAATTATTAGGGCAGATAGGGGTTAGGGACGAGGAGGGACTTAGTATAGCTGGTTCTGGCCTTTACTGTACATCTGTAAACTGGTGTAGGATAGCTCCAGGTTGAATTAGAAGCAATTTCACATTCAGTGGGACAGTGAGGCAGGGGAAGGCTTAATCAGCAGCAGTAGCAGCAGATTCATGTAATCTTTGCCTCGGTGGCAGCGCTGCTCTTGTCATCTCTTGTTTAGTCACACTGTTGTGAAACTCCTCTCTTTCTACCTCCCATCTCTGTTTCTTCCATGTGAATCCCTATTAAAAAGTTCCATGCATGTAGGATAACCCAATTTTGCTAGACCAGATTCTGTAATCAGAATAAGTAGAAGACTGAGACTCCCAGTCTACTCAGTGAGTGGATTGCATAGAAGTAAGGGAGAAACAACGGGTGTGATAATAGAGCACCCTGAAACTCGTGGCAATGCCTTTGTGACTAGCCTGGCATTCATGACAATATACCAAAAACAACTTGTACGTACTAATGCATCATTCAACAGTCAACTTGTATACATCTTGTGCATTCATTAAATCATGTGGAGCCCTTTCAAGCAGCAATTACTAGTATCGCTATCTGTTTCTTTTCTCATACTTTTCTGGAATACTGAAGATGGCTGATGCAAGCACTGCCAATGTGTGCCACATCAATCCTGTCCTAGGGCAGTGTTATTCACAGAATAGGCACTCTATGGAGAAATTTCGTAATCTGAAGGCGGGTCTATTTGGAAGGCTTGTCAAGGCTTCTGGTAACGTTGTGATTTGAATCAGAGAAACGTTTTTATTTTTTCTGAGAGGGGAGTTGCCTTTAAATGTGTTGAGTACACTTCTGACATATCAGGCAGTTGTTGCAATGTGGTTGTTCCAGTGCTCTTGATGTTTTTTGAAACTGCCACACTTTGTATCAAGTTTCATGTTGCGCAAATCTGATATCCATGTTGTAAGTTGTATGTTGAGTAGATAGTTGACAGCACTTGGTGATGATCAGTTGATCAGGTTAGTAAATTTGACACTATGAGCTGTTTGCTGGCTTTAATAAGGAGAATTCAGCAGAGAAGAGATGACAAATAGTCCAAGGTATTTCGGATACTGCAACTTGACATCAAAGATGGGAAATATTTTGCACTTCAAAGGATTTAACTATCATGAGGCTAGTCACATTGATGCACAAAACCTATCAAATGTCATCTCACAATACGCTCACATGAAGTTATGTCAAGACAGAATCTGCTCCTTCAATTTTGTGTTCTGTGCCTGAGGGCTTCCATTGTGACTTGACCAGCCCGTGAATTCGTCAAGGAGCAGATCATCATAGGAAGCGAAGGTTTCTTAACGACTGATCATTGCAAGTGCAGATTTGATTTCACTAGATTCTTGAATGCTTGTTGTTGCAGCACTGGATATGAAACACCTGTGGTCCTTTTGAAGAGTTTGCTTTGGTCCAAGGAAATTGTCACTACTTAAGGTATGTGGGCCTCTTGTGGGTACTTCCAATTTCACAAGAAATTTTTCATCGTGCGATTGGATAGGAAATTGTCTCATCCAATTAACAATGTGAATCATGAAGATAGTCATCTTAACTTTCACCAGAATCAAAGTTGAGATGCAAAAGTTATAATAGGTGAAAGTGAAGATTTTCTTTCTCTTCAAGTGTTCACGTAGACCCTCAGCCCAATTGGGTTAACTATCAAACCTAGAATGGTGTCTATATTTTGAGCACATAGTCCAATCTCATCCTACCATGTGTCTTTCCGGTGTCCATTGTTTAGGTGCAAGCCTTGTCATATACCACTCAAATATAGGTATCGTATCAAGACGAGTGACCACATAAGATGGCCCACATAGACTCTTCTAAGAAGCCACTTTTGTCGGGAGCCATTCCAAGGCCATCAAGATTTGAGCCACAAAATAATAACGTGGACGGAAAGATCAGAACATTCTTGAATGGATCAATTCACAGTTGCTTCCTGGATACATGCGATAAAGGCTTGTAGGAATGGGCAAATTCTGTGTTGAGATTTTGAATAGTCAATGCTGCTAGGATGCCCAACCATTTTCAACACATTATCATCCTTACCAACCAAGCTTCGAGTACTAACATGTCTGAGTCTCAAAAAAATTCTGGGTCGTGCAAGGGGAGGGATGGCTGAAGCATTTGTGATTTGGAGAGCTTGCAATTCAGCAAGTACTGGACATATCAGAATGAAATCACTACAATATGAGTCATGGGCAATTGTGTTGCATCGCTGGAACATTTGTCCTACTTCACTTAGGAAATATGTAAATCTACCACAATTGTAGATTTTGACAGCTCAATCACCGATGTAGGATGATTATCTAGGACTCATGTGTTGGTAAGGTAGATTTGTCTAATTCGGTTACTTCTCTTAATCAAACATGTATATTTGAGTGGTGTGTGGTTAGATTTGGCTCCATAATGGATACAAAAAACAAACGTGCTTAAAAGAGATTGGATTGTGTGCTCAAATTTGATAACTATGCTAGGTTCGATAGACAATATAATTGAGGTGTGTGTGTGGGGGGGGGGGGGAAGACCTATATGACCATTTAATGAACATGAGAATCTTCACTTTCGTAATGAATAAGATATTCATATGAGCACCCAAATTTGTGAGGAATGTGGCTATGGCCCTAGTGTGAATATGCTAACCATCTTGTGCTAATTGTGTGTTTCCCCATGTTTCATATCCTAGGAAAAGTGGGGTAGTTGGAAATAGTAACCATTTAAGACCCATCTACCTTAGCTAATCTGACAAGTAAAAAAAGAAACTTCAGATCTCATTATGGTATGTGGATCTTGTGTGGACATTCTTCTTAATCGGAAACCTATATTTGAGTGGCATATGACAAGGCTTATTAAAACGACATGTGCCATGTTGGAGATCATACTATGTGCTCATAATATATACACCATTCTAGGTTCTATATGTAACATAATTCATGGAAGGACCTATTCGTAAGAAGGTCATCACTTTTGACCTCTTCTAGTTTTTGCATCTACACTTCAATTTTGAAACATGACATGACAATCTGCATGATCATTGGCAATTGCTAAGCAGATCAAACAATTCTCGAGCCGGACACTTGCCAAGAAATTTCTCTGGAATCGAAAGTGCCACAATATATACTAGCCAGTCCACATAACTTCCTGTTCCAAGAAAATAAAAAAACAAAAAATCTGAGAACTGCTCAATTTTTGAGAATCCTGTGATTGCAATAGGTAACGAGTGAAGTGACTCCGAAACTACTAACTTAGGTCTTGGCACAATTACACCACTTTCGAGGCAAGTAAAGGCTGTACATTGGTGCTGCGCCCAAGTTATTCGTGCATTGTGGGCTACTCTAACTTCACAGCTTACACTGATTTGGTCACCAATGCACAGATCAATAATGGTGATCATGCGACTTGATGATCCGAGAAGAGAAGAGGAGAATTCGAATGAGATTTTTACATTATATTTCGCTACCTTTTATTTGGTGCCCTGCAATGGTAGTCACAAGTCAACTTCTGCAGTGCTTTTAGCTCTTACAATATGTATGTCAATGTCCGGGAAGATTTTTGAGCATAATTCGTCGAGAACCATGAACAGGGAGAATCAACCGCTCATTACAGATGAACCAGTTGGGTCTGAGAAAGAACCGCTGGAAGTTCAAGACTTCAACCAGAAAATTACGGATCATATGAAAAGAATCTAGAGAATATACTCCATACTAATAAAGAAAAAGCGAAAGATATCAACATGTAACTGGCTGGACTCGGAAACACTAGGATATGTCGTAATTATGGATAGCACTTCCTAATTATGGAGAATGGTGGGTGTAGTTTGACTTTTGCGAAGATGACTAACCCAAACATCATCAAGGCAGGCGGCAAAATCACCATATATAACTCACCCACCGAACTAGAGTGACTGTACTACCGATTAGGAGCCAAAAATAGGTGTCCGATTGAAGAAGCTAACCAAATTAGTCTCGTCTACCTTCGATGAATGTTTTACACTTTCACCCTCGACATAATTTCTTGGATGACACTAGATTGCAAATTGCCACTCAAATGACTCCCCAACTAACTTGCTCGTCCTTCGAGTCACCGCCCGGGCACATGTTTTGCATGCACAAATGGGATTGACCATTCGATGTGCACTATAACGAGAGAAGTTACACATGTTTGTGTGGAGCAATTAAGTAAAATAAAAGCATTGTACCGAGCCTGTTTTGAGTCACGTTTGCCCAAGTTTTTTTTGAGAACATGGCTTGCATGAATATTGTTGGTGACTTACCCCTCGTTGTACGTCAGCCCCGGGAACTCCAAGTTGGTGGAAAAGTCAATTTCATCGTGTGAAAGGCTACTAGGGGACCACCTGTACTCTAGGGGGCCACACAAACCGTATACTAAGTTGTTGGCTTAACCTAGCCTTAAATATTAACAACTAGGCCTTTGCTCCTCATCTCACAAATCCCACTACTTGGGTGCTTGGCTTTGTGCTTATTTTGCTTACCTTTTACATGTCAATAGTCGTCGCCCAACATCATGGAGCCATGACCATGTCTTATGTTAAGATCAAAATACCTGCATTGATTCTTGTAAGCTCAATCAAAACCAACTATGCGTATCATCTAGTGTTTTACAAGCATATGAGTCTTGGGCAATTGTCCCGTGTCACTGGGAAATTGTCGTGCGTCACTTGGAAACATGCAAATCTATCATAGTAGTAGATTTGCCTTTGTATTTCACCGATGCATGACGATTGTCTAGTAGGATTCATGTGTTGGTAGTGGTGGTTTGCTGTAAAATTAATTTTCAAGAGCCCGCTATGATTCTCATCTCATGTTTTTGAGGAAAAAGATTGACCATGAGATAACTTAGTGGGCCTAACTCACTTATTTATGTTAAATGGACACTTATATTAGAGTCGAGGTGAGATTGCACTACATGTTCAAATTTTGTTAACTGTTCTAGACTCAATAGTCAACATAATGGCAAGGAGGGGGGAGAAAGGTGGCGGACTATGTGACCAAGTTATGGCTTCACGGTTGGCACACTTGAGAAGTCACATATTTTCAAGCATACTCCACGTTTCTTTGTGATTGAACATGGCGTCTTCATCCACATTTGCGGATCAACTAAAAGTTTGAAGTTCATAAAATGGAGTTATATTTCATAGCGTATACAATAAAGTAACAAGTAAAGTCCTTCACCGTAATTGTTGTTGTTACAATCAAGAGGCCATCGCACATGGCACAAGTCCGCCCCGCCAGCCACTTGGTAGAGGTCCACGTGGCCCCATGCGATTGGCTGGCCGGGGGCGCGTGCAAAGGCTCACACGCCAGGCGGGTGGAGAGCGCCTTGCGCCCCGGCCTCCGCCTCCTTCCACTTCTGGCACTCACTCTTCCCCATTTTTTTTACCTCCATATGTGTATGAGTGTGAGAGAGAAAGGAGAAAGAAGGTGTTTTGCAGTAAGAAACTTGACAGAGAATTACCCGGCGGAGGACGGCGAGCCCGTGAATTTCGGACTGAGGCGGAGGGTCCGCTTCGCCCCTCGCTAGCGGAGCTAGATGAGATTCATCGCCTCCGCCAAGCGGAGTGGCTGATGGTTGCTCATGCGCACAGCACCAAGAAGTCACTAAGTCTTTGGCTCATAGGCTTTGTGATAGTCCAATCTCGTAGCGGACTTGGCAAGGACCTAATGTTTCAGGTGTGCACAGGTGTTATCATGTTAAGCTACACATTTAGACTAATGTGGATATTTACTAAGTCCCTCCGTGTTTACCTAGCCTTCTTGTGAGGTGTAAGGTCTCTTTGTTGTACTTTACTTCTCTCGCCATGTGCCCCCCCTATAAAATAGAGATAGATATGGTAACCTGGCCTATTACCGATATGTGACCTTAAACCGAGCTCTAGGGAACAAATTAGAAATAATGTTCCCTAGGTGGATGACATGTCCCTAGCTCAACTAACCTCACATTAATGTATTTAATGACGTGGAGGGAGAGAGAGAGGGTGGAGGGAGAGAGAGAGGGGGGAGGAGAGAGAGGGGGAAGGAGGAAGGAGGAGGAGGCCCATAGGTCTCGGTTCAAGGCACATGAGACCTTGCCACAACGTGTTGGATGAGATTAGTTATTCGTTTAGGATGTCTCTTGACATAGTAAGGTCAAAATCAGTCTACGGCTTAGTAATGTTGGATTTCTTACAACCTCTTACTTGCTTGTGGATAATTATAGAATGCTCATAAGTTGTATTAGCATTGACGCCAAACTTCTTTAGGTCTATCATAAGATACCCTAGGGAACATCTTCAAAAAATCATATTTAATTCAAAATTAATTTTAAAAATTTCCAAATTTTTGAAATAAACAAATATTTCATTTTACCTTGCATGAAAAATTTTAAATCGTTCATTACCATAGAAGAGGTCATTGTGAAAATTCACCAATGTGTAGCTCTCGGTCATAGGCCAGGTTACCATAGATACACCGGCACCGGCCTCGATTGGAGGCAAGCATGAATGGAGAGTCACTACGCCCGCAAGCTACTACCACCTTTTAATGGTGGACTCTATATAATGGGCTAGGCGAATGTAACCATTAATTTTTCTCGGTTGGGGGTAAAATGGGGGAGCACTTCTAAAGGGGAGGGGGGGGGGTGGAGGCTTAGTTTCAAGTTTGCATTGTGGCAGAGAAGGAATGAACGACAGTGGTGTGTAATTGGGTTTGCATTGTTTTGAGGTGGTTGGGGGGCCCGCGGGGGGGGGGGTTCAAGCAATCGGTAAGGGATTTGAGGGTGGAAGTGTGAATTCCTCCTCGTTAGCCGGCGGTTAAGACAATGAATGGTTGAATTTGCCAATGGCGGCAATGTGTGAGGTGTATTTGTCAAATTTCCTTTGTGCTGCCATTTCTAGGAAACGGTCATGGTAGTATGTGAATTCGATGTAGTGGAGTTTGATGTTGGTAGTGGGTTGGTTGGGGAAGGGGTCATGGGTTGGTTTGGAGGCTTCAATGAGAAGAATATCTAGGTGGAAGTGAGATGGGCAGATGCATGGGGTAGAGGGACAAGTGCAAAGGGAGTAGCTAGTGTGGGACAATGTTGTCACTAGGAGTAGTAGATGAAGATTTACCATTAATGAGGCATTTCCATTGAGTCTAGTGATGGGAGAGTAGGAGTTGTTGAACGTGTTCCATGCCTTGTTATATATTTCCGTGTGCAAGCCCTTAAGGATAAGGTGGGTGCAATTTGCAAAAACATGGGGCCATGTGTCAAGTGTGAGCATAATGTAGAACATATCTTTTGGGCCAAAAGAGATGCTTGTGACAGTTGCCCATGTATTGAGCATTTGTAGAATTTGAGTGTTTGGGTGATGTGGGAAGTTGGGGATTTGGGATAGTGTAGTTGTTCCAAAAGGTGTTGGAGAGATTGTGGTCCAAGAAGGTGTTATTTGTCCATTTGTGAAGGGTTGGATGGCAAGGGGTGACTTCTTGAGTGACGTGTTGTTTGTAGTTTATATGTTGTTTGACAAACATATGGCTATGTGGTTTGACAAACATATGGCTATGTGGTTGATATAAAAAAAACCACCATATTGGCCTTTGGTCTAAACATAGGTATAAAGAAGAAGAAAATGCCTCAATTGAATACTTGATGAATATTCAAAGTCAAAACCACTAGCTCCCTTCCTTATATTGATCCCTAGGCCCTGTGTATCACGACCTTGCATATGATGAGGACCCACCTTCATTGCCTAGAACCAAACACAAGATTGCCTAGGACCAACACAACATAATTGGGTACTAGACCCAATCTAGATAAAGTCCAACATGGCCACCTCCATGATCCCACCTGGTTTGGTTGTAGAACCATCCCTTTGCATCCCGGGTACTGACCCCCTTGGCTTTGTGGGTCTACATCCTTGGCTATGTGTGCGTGAACTGTCCCCCCCTCCCCCTTGAATAGAATGGCTAGAATAGGCATTGACAAGCAACCTATACCCACTTGAGATAGAGTGGGGCCAATTACCTACCCTATATGGAAGTAGTGCAGGCCGATATGCAATGGCACCACTATAACACTTAAACCCATCACTCCGTGGGCCCGGGCACTCCTTTTCCATGGGGAACGGTTCAAGGCAATAGAATGTTGGTGATTGGGATGCGTTTATAGGTGTTGCTTTTGGGTGGGGTGTTGATTTTAGCACCCTCTACAATATGTTTAGTGACAAAGTGTCCTCCTTTCACGAACTCATTGGTATGTGTCATCTCTTGCACGACATTTGTGCAACATGTACTCTATGCCATTGGAATTTGCGAGAATGACAAAGTGCTTGACTAGGTTGAGTGGTTGATTATGAAGCTCGAACTTACGGTTTGGCGATAGTTGATTGATTACGGCCGATTAGCTTGGCAAACAAACTCTATGAATTTTGCAAGTTAAATTTGACTAGTGACAATTGACATATAGAACAATCTGACAAAAGTGCACGTCTTCATGACATCCTTTGCTCCCTTGTTGATTTTTTTGATTTTTTTGATTTTTATTTTATCCCCCCCCCCAATGTCTCGCCCAACCTTTGAAGGTGTACGGTGAAGTAGAAATTTGTTACCTTTATATTTTGGTTGTTGAATCCTAGTTTTATGTTGCACATCCATCTTGGTTTGGGTGGCTCATGTAGTGGCTTGGCATTGTAGATTACTACACTAAATCTCACCCTCCACGGAAAAACCAAACTGGTTAAAAATAGAAGCTGGGTTGACTTTGCTAAAAATCGTGTTTTATTGGTTGTTGCATTCTTGACGCCCTTTCGGACGCGTGGCTATGTTTAGCCAGTTTACTTTTTCCTTTGTTAGAAATCAAGTTTTATTGTTTTACTACATTCTTGACGCCCTTTTGGACGCATGCTATTTTTAACCAGTTTGGTTTTTCTGTGGAGGGTGAGAAATATGATATTTAGTGTCACCAACTCTAATTGTCTTCCTTGATAAACCGCGGTGTAGTGTCACCAACACTAAATGTTAACCCAACATTATTTGTCATTCCTTGCAAATTGGAGGGGGTGGGGGGATAACAAATTTACAGTGTTGCAATTACTGTCACTCACCAAGTGACTTCTCATCCAAATTTCAATCATCCATGACAATATTTCACCACAAATTGCTGACAAGAGAAGGTAGGGTTTGACCAATGGATGAACTCATCCATCATCCATGACAATGTTTGTTCACTTATTCATAAGAAGTGTCATCCAAAAAGTTACCATAGTGACACTACGTATCATATTTAGTTTAGTATGGGCCCATGTTGCTCCAACCCCTTGCACCTGTACATATGACACATCACTCCCCCACCTTTTAGGAACATTGGGAAACGGTGTGAAACAACGAGGTGATGGCATCATCACCACCACCAGCACGACGTTGTCCATTGTATATAAATATGATCATTTGATTATTCATTTTTCTTGGTTACTTGGTTAATTGGTCAACTCAAGTGTCTCAGAATGCTCAACCTAGCTCACTTGAACACGACTTCTTTGTGGATTTGGTATCATAGTTGTATTTGTGCGGATTAGGATAGACATGCCTATTTCCAACACAATAATAATCTAGACACCTATATTTGAGTGGTATGTGGTTAGGTGTAGATCTATGAATGGACACCAAAAAGACACATGTTCATAAGAGATTGAACTACATGCTCAAAACACACTAACCATTCTAAATTCAACAGTCAACATGAAGAAAGGGGGGGGCTATATGACCACTTAATGAGCACACAAAGTTTCACTTTGATAATGAATAACATATTCACATGAGCTCCAAAACTTATGAGGCAAATGTGAGCCAAATTTTTGGTCATTTAGTGAAACTATGGGCAAATAGTTAAAACTTGGATGAAAGAGCATCCAAATGGATGAATATAGTGAAACCATAGGCTAGGAAGTTAGTTAGAACTATAGGCACGGCCGTAGGCAACCTAAGTTGGTTACTGTAACCATCGTCCTCTTCCCCGCCGAGCTAAGAGGGCTGGCGAGGGGGAAGAAGTCAGACAGTCTTTGATCATTGTTGAGCGCAGAGAAAGAACTATAGGCTGATCTCCCTTAGCACCGCAAGCGGGCGAGGTTAATTGTTAAAACTATCTTCTGAGTACATGTAGTGATCATCGCAGTGATTGCGAGACACTGAGTTCTACTGAAGTTTATTGTTATCTTTGATTTTGAGTTATTGAATGACCGAAGTGAGTCAAACTATTTTCTGGTTTCGGAGAAGTAATAAGGATTGTAAAACTATGGTCCATTGTTGAAGTCGCCGTCGATTGAATAAGATTTTGAGAACACAGTTGATTAAGACAGAATGTGTGTCTACAGTGATTGAGTGAATAAGAAATAAGAAACTATTGTCGGTTGTTGAAATTGTGATTGACAGAGTTTGTGTTTGTGAGAGGAATCGAGTGAATCGAAATTGTGATGAGTAAGCGCTGAGAGTTACTGAGAGTGCAACTGAAAAGGAGTAGAGAATTGAATAATCTGTGAGAAGATAAGAGATTCTGGAAGTGTGAGGAAGAAGTCATAAGTGAGGGATTAAGAGCCAAATGTCAAAGTGAAAACTATGGTCGTGAGAAATCGAGCATTGTATAACCATAGCTTAAGCATGAGGTCCTAAACATAGTTGAACTTGCTGGAATGTGACCCAGAGCTTGAAGGTGGTCGTAAGAGAGAATTATTGACTGAGTGAGGAGTCTAAGTAATTTGAGAGATAGAAGTCGGAAGTCAAGAACATTAAAGAGAAAGAGTTGAGTTGAACTATGGACGGAGAGCCATTTGTGTTAGAGCATATGTGAAATCATTGGCCGAAGTAGGCGACAGAAATAAGGAAAGTTGAGAGAACAATTACCTTGTAGTGAAGTAGGTAGAACTATAAGCTGGGTCGCTGAAAAGCAGAGTTCTGAGCGACCAAGGCACATTGAGGGTTAGGCTGAGAGAGCCGAAACCTAATTGAAGCCCATAGTTAAGTAAAGCTATCGTCTCCCTGTGAGAGGGATGAATCGGGACAGTCAAGGGTTAGTCCGAGAAGGAAACTATTGGCTATAGTGTTACTTACTATAAGGATGGGAGGAGGCCGGGAGGCCAAGTGTCAGTTTGAAGTCGAACAATTGACTATTGTTAAGACCTGTGAGAGGCAGTGAGGAAGAAGAAAGAGCATAGTGTTCAGCCGACTAAGACTATTGTTAAAATTAACATGTTAGGCTGATAGAAGTTAAGTGTGTCAAGTCAATTAGATGAGAGATTCTCTAATCAACCGAAGTGATGAGAAATCACTTCTGATCGGTTGATTAATGAGAAAATGAGAGATTAAATTGATTAAGTATGTTGAAGTTAGGATAAACTTTGGATTATCAATGTGATTTAGGCATAAGTTGTCCTAGACTTGATTGGAGTTTATATGATTATGTAGTCTAGAGACTAGATCTTTGAGTACGAGATGCAAGCTAACCCGATCAACTATTGTCTTGTGTGTTACCCTTGTTGTTGTTGTTGCAGGTTGTGCAGGGCCACTAAGACTATAGCTTGACTTTGCCGATTGTTGTTAGTTGCATAAGTTGTGAGTAATGATTAAATCTTGGAGTTAAGGAATGAACAATTTGTCTTGTATTGAAATTAACATTGACCAACTAATGAAGGAGTTGTTGTGATTTGAAGATGCATTGGCCAATGGTTACCAAAGACAATTGTGATACTCAAAGACTATTGTTCTCGAAAGACTATTGTTATACAATCTCATGACGAGATGGTTACTACTGTGACAGACACACGTACCCCACTGAATGAGAAACACAGTGAGAGGAAACCTTGTGAGAAAAGAGAGAAGAAGATAGATAAGTGATGTTTTGAAGTGAAGATAGCATACCTATTGTCTGATTAATGAACTGTAATGTGACAGATGCCTGTAATAGACACTAGTTAAGCCTTCCTTGAGAGTCTGCACCCTGGGTTTTTGTTTATTCAGTCATAGCAAAAAACTAACTACAGCAAATGACTACAGACACGATTTGGATTTGCTAACCATCAACACTAATCATGTGTTTCATAGCCTACAAGAAGTGGGCGAGGAGAGAAAAAGTATCCAAAGAACACACATTTACCTTAATTAAAATGTTGTTTTTCTTTCCATTAGTTCTTACTAAAATGTATGAAATCAAATACGTAGCGCACGGACCACCACTTCAAGAATTTCATCATCATCTAGCTCTCTCATTACTGATAAGTATAATATTGACTCATTAAGTGTACATCACTAAATCGAATATTAACCTTTGAAGGTTATAGAGATCCGTTTTGGACCTCAAGAAGTTGCACAAAGGTGTTCAAGGTCACCCATATAAAATTCACATAACCATGTGAAGGGTGACACCGACTTAATTGGAATAATCAATCACGTGCCTTTTAAAAATAAGTTTCTTCCTTACGACAAATATAGAGAGATTTGGGTTCACCGACTGGGGAGATTTTTGGGCATAATCGGTTGAAATCCCAGTGTTTCCAAGTCCAACCGGTTACGTAGTGTGAACTTTCAGTTTTTTTCTTATTAGTCTGAGGTATATTTTACAGAATCCTCTTAAATGATATACCCATTTTCGAATGGAGTGGTTGGCGGTTCGATTCCCGCTGTGAAATCTTCTCTCTACTCAACGAAAAAAAACTAGCTAAGTAGGTAGGAACCCAGGAGCCCACCCACTACAAGGTAGGCAGTAAACCCCACCCTGCATCGAAAGGATTCTTGAGCAGGGTAGGACTAACATCTTCAAATTCACATCGAATTGCCCGACGTTGGTTATTTATTTATTTCTTCTTAAATGATGGGTGAGTTTCATGAAGTCTTAAACTTCAACTGGTTGTTTCTCAAACTCGATTGGTTTAATCTATGACTAGTTGTTGGTTCTCCCCGTTCATTGTTTGGGTTCGTACAAATGACCCATATTTAACTATCGTTTTTTCACCATTATTACATATGACCATATCCTTACTTTCTCCTTTCTTCTTTCAAAAAAAAAACGTGACTTCAATATTTCTTCGGGCTCATACAAACTTTCACATAGGCCATGCAATGGTAGCATTGAAAGCTTTAAGGTTCGACAAACTAGTATTACAACAAGTTCCATGATCTACGTATGTGTATGAAATTCATAGGTCCAAAACGAGACTTAGGGCACACTTCCATGTGCCGGCCGTCCTAGTGAAGCAAAACAGAGTCTACTGACATTGGCAAAAGCTTTTGCCAGTACCTTCAAGCACCTTGTTGGCCGAGCACTTGCATGTGGAGTAGGTGGGGTAAATTATGTAAGAGTACATTTGTCTTGTTGTCCAACATGCAAGTTGGGATGTGGCCGTCCTCGCACTTATTCATTTTCAATGTTGCATGACTAAGTTACTAGATCGATTGAATTTTATATCTTGAGATGTTAGCAAAATGATAACAAATCTTGAAAATATGAAGTATTCGGGCAAGGTTTGAATGTTATGAATATGGCAACATGAAAAACTTAGTGTAAAATATGACAACATGGGGTTCACACAAACATGAATTTACTACCGCCAAATTGAAAGTCAACATTTAGGTTTCAAAATAGAGAGGTAGTCAAGTCCCCCTTACAAAACTCTTCCTTCCTCTTGCAATTGCGTCAACCATTGATTCTTGTTTTCCGAGGAAAATAAACGCATACTTCCATGCGGAGGGGGTCCATTTTTTTGTCATCTAGTGGTATTTGCCAACTTTGACAACGCATGGAAGTGTGCCCTTGGTGTATGTAGTCACTTAAATGAACGAGTGGTGATCTTGATTAAAATGGGGTTCAAATCATGGCAATTAAGAATATGGTTTGTGGTAGAGGCATCTAATTATGACACTTTAAGCAATTGAGCTTACATGCAAATATGAGCCAACATGAAATTGATTTGTTTTGTAGAGACAACTCCATCAAGAATCCGCACACACAAACACACACGCATGGAAAAAGAAAATATAATTATGGGACCCATGACATAGAACATCTTATGAAAAATTGAAGTGGAGCAACATAGGGACCTATCAAAAACCCAGAGGTGCCTCTAAACTCATAACCCTGAAGATTTTGGAATGCGCAAGTGGTATCACATGCTAATCAGGTCGCTTACCTTTCATGTGACATGTTTAGAATGCACATGCGTTGACAAATGGTGCATTTTTAAAAGAAGGAAGAACAACCATAACAAAGTTGAGTGCCTCTAGCATAAATCAAGTATACATGCCCCTCCAATCATATGATAAAGGAAGAAAATTGTGCCATACGAACCTTTCACAAACTTAAAGTAATTGGACGTGATGTGAGCAAGGTGTGAATAAGAGAGAGTTACCCTACTTCATGTGCTCTAATCATTCTAGATGAAATGTGCACTTCCCAAGACCTTAGACCATGCCCACCAAACCATGCAAATTTCCTTGCCAATATCAACTTTGAGGCTTTGTAAGGTATGATAGTATGTCCGTTTCATCGTGTACAAGCAAAGTTTCTCATTGCCCACCGAATTTGGCTAATAAGGCTTCTCTTTGGAGCATTTACGAGAGAAGTATGGGAACCTCTTATTTGGCCCAAGACCTCCAAAGAAAAGCCCTCTACAACGTACATAATCAACACACAACGATCGATTCTTCTTCATTGTAGATGATGTTTGACACTTGAAGTGACACGGGGGACTTTGCCAAGGCTCCAAATGATCGATTTAAGAAACGATAGTTTGTTACTTTGCTCGAATATTGAGTTAATTATCTATGTCGAACTTTCCTACTAATTATGGTATAAGGGCCGCTTCACACTATGGCCATCCAAGTCAAGAGGCCGTGGGATTGAACAACCAAACTTTGTTGAGAGTCCAAAGAAATGGGCTGAAAATAGATAGCCAATAAAATATAGGAATTGGAGCCTTCGGCCGGGCACAGTGTGAAGCCTCCAAAGGCCAAACCCAAAGTCCAAACCTTTGGCCATGAACTCCCATGGCCTCTCGACTTGGACGGTCATAGTGTAAAGCCTCCAAAGGCCAAGCCCCAAAGTCCAAAGGAAGAAGGAGCATCCCACTTTATTCCCTACCCAAAACAACCCCTCCAATCTAACGGCCAAGATCTTGTCAATGTTTGCTTTTTTATGAATAAAACCCTACAGCCTCTTGACCATAGTTTGGGTTTCCATTCCTGTCCGACCCAAACTTCCTTCGAGAGTTTGTTGCCTTGGTCAAAAAGTATTGCCATGTAGGCATTTTGGAGAGCAACGGCCTTTGGACTTTGGCCTCTAGTGTGAAGGGTCGAGAGGCCGAATTCTTGGTTTCTTGCAATCTGATTGGTGGAAATCGACGGCCTAAATGAAGGGATAAGGATGCCATTGTACCTTATAAAACTTTGAAAGCCAATGGTAAACAAGAAAACTTGCCTGACCTAGATTTTTGAAATTCTATATTCATTCTTGAGTGCTTGATTGACATCCAAATGCGACTTCACACTAAAAATTGGTATTTGGTGTCACTATTTGGGGCTACACAATGCTATACTTTCTTACTATTAGTGTAATTTATTATGTTCTATAATGTCCAAACAATGAATTTGACCTTTGTTGGTAGCAACTGAGATATACAATAAATAGTTATAGCGTTGCGTAATTCCTCCAAATACTAAGTGACACTAAACACAATACTTAGTTCGTAAATAACGTGAGGATGTTTTAGAGATATAACTATACAATGTCATCCGGACCAAGGTTTACATATCATCCATTATTACGGGCAAAATCTCTTACATTAAAATAAGAAAGTAGAAGCTTATTGCTCCCCTGAATCATGCACACTCCATAACTATCCTAAATTTACACTTGAGATTGTGTTGAGTCATAACATTACACAAATATGTGGGACCATGTGCAATATCATAAATAAAATAAAATAAAATAAAATGTCGGGCAATCCGACGTGAATTTGAGCCCGTTGGCCCCACCATGCTCAAGAATCTGTGCAATATCACATGAGGATACAACTTCCCTAATTTCGGGATTTCTTGTTTATGGGGAGCACTCGGGTTGTGTATTGCAAATTTTTCGCCAAGCAAATGTAAATTATCATAGTCTTTTAATCGCAGCCTTTCTTTAGAAAGAGACCATCATGTAGGTGCTTAGTAATGTTATGGTAAACATATACATACTTTTTGTGTTTTTAATCCTTGTTTAAGCTAGTTTATTGGACGGATATCCCCAACTCTAGTATTTTCCCGCAAGCAAAATATCTATGTGGAATCTTGCATGGACAAAGCGGACCCCGTCGAGAACTTTGGGAGAAGGAGAATACAAGTTATGTTTTGTGTGTATATCTAAGTAACTTGGTGGCGAGCCTTTAGATACCTGCTCAATTTTGCGATGTGTTCAAGGCATAACATCATTCAGATCCATAATAATGTTCTGACTGAATGTGGGGAATATTTGGGAATACTACGTGGAATATTGTCAATCCCACATAACACTGTTATGATATGAATAATGTTATGAATATGAGCAAATTGTGATTGTAGATATTTTAACGTGCTTCAGCAGAGCGACATTACAAAACTGATTTTTGAAACACAAAGTATATACTTGACAAATAATGATCACTCTATATTTACATTCTATGATTTTTCTTTATTATCTTGAGTTCATTGTACACTTTGACCTCCCTGATATTACGCATGCGGCATCCAAATTGCACAAGATATTAAGGAGGTATGCAGTGTTTACATGAATGCGTGATAATAGAGAATCAGTGTAGCATGTGAGATTACGGAACAACATAAAGCTAACACTGCAACAGTGTCAAAACTCGCAATGATGACAACATGATGCGTGCAAATGTGTGGTTCAAATTCTTTGATGGGTCAATTTAATGTGGGAACCCATGATATATGGGAGGGAAATTATGACATCAAGGAGGGAGATTTCAATGGAGAACATCCGTTCCCTAGGGTTTTGGGATATAAGAGAGGGAGTGACATTTAAGGGAGGGTGATAGTACGGAGGTTAGGGTGTATAGCATGTACTAATCTATTGGATATCGGAACTAATGTGTCTATGCTTGCTAATCGCACCTTGATTACTGAAAGAATCAACCTTTGAATCTCTTTCCCCCCTTTCCACAAGACCTTCACAATGCCATCACATTTTGGAAGATCTTGCACATATGTGTTAAACCATGACTACACCAAATATGATATTGAGTGTGACTTACTATTTGGATTTACACAGTGCTATATATTTTTACTATTGAAATATCTTTTTACCAAGTAAAGGTGTCAATGTTCTATAATGTCTAAACTACCAATTTAACATTTGTTGGCAAAATATGAGATGTACAGTAAATAGATATAGCATTGCGTAATTCCAAATAGTAAGTCAAATTAAATATCATATTTAGTGTAGTATAAATTGTCCCCTTCACATTCGAATCCTTGTGCTTTCATTGTTAATTTTTTTGGTACACGGAAATCCATAATCCATATATCCAAGTATCGTAATCATTATCTTGATGATTAGTTCTACAAAAGCCATAGATTGTATATCTTAAATTGTTGGCAACACACATTTTCATCACTTCCTCAACCCCTAAGCGTCTAAGAGGTCCAACTCGGGCCTGTCCAAGCAAAAAAAATAGCATATTTGAGCTACGAAATTTCATTTTAAGCTAATCATGTCGAGAGTGACCCTATCAAAAATCAACTTACTCTTCAAGTGCACTATTTGAATTAAGCTATATGATGTTATTCAAGAATTTAAGTTCAAATACGTAGCACGGGTGCCCCTGAGTGCAAATACATACGTTATATTTTGATCATCAATGTATGGTATGCATATATTTCTATTTCCTCCTTCACATAAGACAATGTATATAATGGGCTTCAAACACGTAAATATACTAACATAAAATTTATGAACTTCGTGAGGCCCATATAAATTGTGTATGTGGTTGTGTATTGAGACCCCACATCCTTCAAGGGTTAAAGTTCAATCTTTGAATGTGGAAAGTCACGGATTCAAAGGTTGGGTTACCAAGAGAGTGAAGAGATCGTGTTTGCAAGTAACTTTAATCTACATAATGCACAACTTATATGAATAATGAGTTCCCTTGTATTCACAACCATGACAATTGATAATGAAAAAGCATAAGGATTTGAATGCAAATATAATATAATATAAATATAGATGCGTAACAAACATATGTCGATTGTAATCACTATTTGTCAAAATTTGTAATTTCTATTTTATTTGAAATCAATTTATGGTGCAATTTTGATAATTTTGATATTGCTATTATAATTATAATTAGAATTTAAAATTATATATCTTTTCCTCCATTTGAGGGCATATTTAGAGCAAGTGGTCCAATATCTTTTAAATGCGTGTTTATTTTGGATGTCCAATCTTAATTCCACTACCAACAACATACATGTGACATGTAGTTATCAAATAAGTATGTATACATTGAATTTCTTATTCCAAAATCCATCTTTATAAATTTTCATTTGTTTGCTTTGTTATGTAGAGTAGGTATTTTTGGCTATAGTATTTTTCACACTTGTTGAAAGCAATGGTTAGATAAGAATTGGCTACTAAAGTACTTAAAAGAATTTGAAAGGTAGGCTATAGGCGGTTGAAAGGCAATCTCCAACTCTTTAGTTGTTGTAAATGATTCAAGTGGTATATAAGGAGGTTGTATGAAGCAAAAGACATATAACTTTGAAGTATAGTTGTTAAAGTTCATTATATTTTTGATCAAATTGAGAGGCACATGTGAGGTTGCAATTTCAAGAGTGTAAACCATCAATCATGCAATGAATGTGTAGGCTATAGGTGAGCAATGTGGGTTGTATATCCAAGTGTTTGATGATATTCCTTGTTGAATTGTCTTGGCTGGGCTTGGTGGACATATGTTATAAATAGCATGTAAATAAATAAATAAAAACTCCAATGTCACAACATAACATTATTCAAATCCATAATAGTGTTATGTGGGACTGACAATATTCCACAAAATATTCCTATATGTTTCCCACATTCAACCTGAATGTGGGAAATATCTGGGAATGTTTTGTGGAATATTGTCGGTCCCACATAACACTGTTATGGATCTGAATAATGTTATGAAAACCAAATTTGAGTGAAGTATGTTTGATTGTCACCTTGTACATCATCTAATAAACCTAAAGTGCAATGTAAAGTTGAATGCCCCGATATGTATAGTTGACAATATGGACGTTTTTTTCTCCATAAGACCGTAAGGACTATGTTGATAGACTTGACTTGTCCGTTGGCTTCTACATAGTATGTGTTGGATTTATGACGAAGTGCCGTAAATTCCACAACAAGAGATTTGTTGGCAACATAAAAATAAAATAATCACATTCACATATTTGACCACATATATATGCACCTTGATGACAACTTCTTTCTTCAATATATAGTAGAACGTCGCCAAAAGAATCATTAAAATTCTAACCATGAAATTATCCACACCAAGAACCCCTTTTTCTCTTGTCTCGGAAGCACGTTGACATTTGGAGGGTGCGCAATTCTTTTAGAACAATTGGATGCATACAATGAAAGTCAACGCCACATGTATATGATAACTTACACATTTCACCAACTCACATAATACGAAGTTGACCTCCAATACGACATTGGGTCTAAAAAGTCAAACCTAACTTATACAAGTATTTATAACTTACTTACGGTTTGTCACATGTGGTAAGTATTGCCAAATACACCAAAAGTCAATAGCATCTCTCTCTCCCTATATATATATATATATATATATATTATACACATATTCTTCACAGATTTTTCCATCATGCTTGAAAATGACGGCCACATATGTGGAACTTCACGGGTTTAGGGGATTCCATGCATTAATATGGAAGGGGGGTATTAGAATTGGGTTTGTCTACCATAGTATGCAAGCATCGGTAAAGGCCTTGATTGTGCCTTGTTGCTGGATTTGGGCGAACCAACCCATACACTCGTTCCTTGTCGGATGCCTAAACCCTTGCCTCCAAGGAACCAATGTACGGGTTGGTTCGCCCCAGCCCATGCCACTAGAGGTGTTATATAAGTTATTACTTTGATAACTTAACACCTTGGCATTTGACAAAGAACTTAAATGTTTCTTTTGGCAAATACATGTTTGTAACAAAGTATGGAGCAATGAATGGGGAGAATCGATCGGCTAGTTACAGATGAACCGGTTGAGTTTGAGAAATAACCGGTTGAAGTTCAAGACTTTAGGAGAAATACCGATCGTTTTAGAGGAATTTAGAGAATATGCCTTAATTCAATAAAGAAAAAACCGAAAGACGTCAACATGTGACCGGTTGGACTTGGAAACACTAGGATCTGGACTGATTGTGCCCCAAAATCGTGCTTGGATATTTGTATGGAGTCATGTAAGGGACAAGGCTTTGTGCTACTCAAGTAAATTAAAAGTGAAAATGTTGGGAATCCCTTACATTGATTGGGAGATGTTTTTGTTTAACGTATTTGACGCCAAAGTTAACATCAATAATCCAAAATTAGTCTAGTGAGATGAAGTTGGGATGAATCAAAACATGATCCATCTATTTCAAAAATAAGCATTACAACAAACCCCTCTTACACATCCTTATGGAAATGTAAAGAAGGTAGTCAACATACCACCTTCACATCGGTAAAGCCAAGGTTCTTTATCTTTCTTGCTTTTGGGATGAATCAATCATAAACCTAAAAGGCATGTAAGATTCCACCGGACATGGACCCGCGTACACGAGTGGCAAGCATCCTAAGCCTCACGTAGGTGAAAATTACAATATAATTGTTCTTATGGGTCATTGATAATACCTACATCACACAAAACATAAGCAAGCATTAACTTTGAGTCATTTGCATTCACACTAATATGTGCAATTAGGTTGCCTATTCACCTATGCAAATTATCATGGATCAAAATTAGAGTGTAAAAAACTTATGACTCTGTTAATCATCAGTATAGCAATCACAATAAATCCCCAAAAATAAATAATGTGTTATGTTATTGTGGTAAAAAGGTTTCAAAATAGTGTGGAATGTTGGTAAATCAGTGCGGGCAACCTAATTGCACATACTAGTGGAGTTGTTTAGAGATCCCGGGGGTGTGTGTGTGTTCTTCAGCCGTTAATGTCCTAAATGTCAAAATGAGACTTTCAATTTCAAATGATTGGATCTTGCTTTGAATTATTTTAAAATATCAATTTATTTTCCCAAATGAAGCCATCGAAAGTGTCTATCAATTATAGAAGCTCAATCGTAAAGTTCTGTGTATATTTTTTCCTTTGTTCCTCGTAGAGGGTCTACGCCTTAAAAGATATTTTGATAGTTTCATCACTTTTATATCATGTTATGCTTGCAACTTTCCACGAATACACAATATTTGTAATTTCAACCAATCATATCAACCTCCTCGTTCAAATGAGTTTTAAAGGTTTTGATTTCTAATTTCATCATGGGAGGAATATTACGCTTATGTATTTATATAATATAATTGTATGGATGTAATCCTTTGAAATAACTCATCCACACTCCATCCACAAACTAGGTGTCATTGATGTCTTTTGACATTGTCTCAATATATTCATTGATTCTTCATGGCTTTTTGTTTCTTGGAACACACAATCTTAGTGGAGAAAACAATATATACGAGGCCAATGCAACACCCAAGGAACGCCTAAGATGAGAACGAAGGGGAGAGGAATGAAGAGACAATTACAAGGAAGGAGGAGGAGGGGAAGGAGGGAAGGAGAGAAGGTAAATCTACTTGTTGTTGTTAACCTACATGTAGATTGCCTTTGGGCGGGAATAGTGCTAGGATGGGTGACCTCCCTCGAAAACCTGGTGTTGAATCCACTAAGTTAGCCCATGTTGACGTGGGTAGGAATTGGTGAACAAATATTGCATGTCAATGTGCTAAAAAATGTAGACGTGTTTTTTTAAAGAAAAAATCCCCCTACATGGAGACTATATAATCCTATTAGTGCAAGACACACTATTTTCTGAAGCCCGTCTAATTCTCATAATGAGAATCAATGTGGGTCATCTTAATTTCCAACCCAGGCCTAATCTCTAGTTTAGAATTAGTGTGAGCCACATAAATCCCCCCCATGAAGTTTGATGTGGGTGAATATTTTGATTTTATGTTACTTTTGATGTAAGATGACTATTATGTATTGTGCAAAAGTGTTGGTTGAAAATTTATAGGAAAACTTAGGGGGAAGACCCTGGATCTTGGACGAACGTTATTTTCACCTCACCCAAACAATTAGAGTGGCCTACAATAATTACTTCTATTCACACTAATAGGACTATTTAGTGTAGTAACTATCTTTTCAATGATGTGGCATCTCTCTATAGATTAATTTTTCTTTGAATTTTTTTTGGGGGGAGGGTGCACTATTGTAAGTGAAAGCAGAGGGTAATAAGTAGAGGCTATTGTGATTTAGAAACGTGTTCTGGATCTCACATGTAGAAATTAGATGTGATTGACAAAGTTGACACTAACGTAGATAAGGCTAATTTGGTTAGCTTACTTAATCGGCGGTCCAATCACTTTGATTTGGTGGGTGAGTAAGGGCGTGTTTCCATGTACGCCACTCGCCCACCGGACTCTACATAATAGTGGGTCGAAGGTGTTCTCATGTTAGTAAAGCACAAGCCACCATCCAACCATATTTTGGCAGTATGCTAGAATGTGGAGGGTAGTGGACACGGGCCCCTAGACTTCCATGTGCCCACTAAAGAATCTCCAACCTACAAGTGCCGGTCTTGAAGGACTAAGACCCATTGAAGACTCAAGAGAACCAATGATCAACGGTGATTTTTCACAAGGTCCCTAACATGTCTAGGGACATGTTCATAAAAAAAAAACATTTCCAGTGGATGGGTTCTTAGAAAATGAACCGGTTTTTGGACGTGTCAAATTCACTTTGGACGGGTTCTAAAAATAACAACTTTTTTGATAATTTTTAATAAATGGTACAAATATCAGTTACATTATGTCATATATGACATGTGAATATAAGCATAATGCAATCAAACCCCTAATACCCAATCAAAATATCAAACTTGAAGTGCTTGATTCACCTGCATACATTAATTCATCAACCACAAAATTTAGAACCTTTTTAACATAATGTCAAAGATTATAATTGAAGGTAAACTTAGCAATTGAATAAGAATTAGTATATATAAACATGTTCAAAATTTTAAAAATAAAGAGCTACTTACCCTTCAAAGAAGTGGATGAATTCTCCTATCCTTCATGTTTCTCCAAACAAGCATCACTGCATTCCAATTGATGTTTTCAACTGGAATATTTGCACATGAAATGCGCATCAAAGCATCTAAAGTCTCTAACTTCAAACTAGTACGTAGATGACTTTTGATTAGGTTTTGTTTAGAAAAAACCCCTCTTACATATTGCAGTGCTCACTGGAATCATCATAACTCTCCTCCACAAGTTACTCAAACCAAGCCAATTGATTGACCACTATGGAGTGGTACCTACAAACTCCCAAGCTTCAAATAAAGACTTATTTATACCTCTTGCGGGACGGGTATTTTCATTTTCAAACCGGTTTTGGGACGGGTTGCAATTTTTTTTGCCTTTCAATTCAAGGTTTTTGGACATGGACGGGCAAAAACTTTGTGAAAAAACAGCCCTGCCAATGATGGTCTAGAACTCCATCCTTGATAACCGGGAGGAGGAGGTTAGTAGGTGGGCCCATTTGAGAAGATGTGTGTAGCTACACTAAATAGGATATTTAGTGTTTGATTATATTTAGTGTTGTTACCACCCTACCTTGCTCAACACTAAATTTTCAATTCCTTGACAATTAGTGTTAGACATAAATGTGTTGCTACCTTCCATAGTGCCACCTCCCTTATTATATCCTTTTTTTCATGTACTTACTAACACTAAATTCAAACATGTAACTTTCACATATTACCATAGTTGATATTTAGTGTTTGAGTTTACATTTAATGTTACTTACTTTCATAGGGTTATTGATATTTAGTGTATGCGTTCGTATTCAGTGTATCAAACACTAAATATCCTATTTAGTGTAGTTGGCACATACGAACCCTACCCCACCAAGTTCCCTCTAAATTTGGGTTGGATTGTCCTTATTCACACTAGAATATGGTGGGTGAGGGGCCAACATGGAAACTCACCCTTAGTCACCTTCGCCAAAGTCAAACTACACCCTCCATCCTCCATAATGAGGAGAGTTGTCCACTAGGCTATGACAATTGATTTTTGTGCCGGAGGTGGGCAAATTAGGAGGCGGCATGTGGTTGTGAGGTGCCAACCAATGTACATAACATTATGCACATCCATAACAGTGTTACGTGGGACTGACAATATTCCGTGGAATATTTCTCACATTCAACATGAATGATGGAATATTCCACATAATATTGTCAATCCCACATAACACTGTTATGGATCTGAATAATGTTATGTATATTGTGGCTATTCTATAATGAATAAACAATTTGGCAACATTTTATCTTACATGCAACCACTTCAAAGACATGGCACAACCAATATTGGCATTCAACTTGGTTCTCGTTGGCAAATGACCCATGTAAAATCTACTAATGATGTTTCCACTTACACAACATTGAACGATAAAAGAGTCCCCCCCCTATAACACCACATTGAAGCAGAGAATCTTTGATTCCAAAGCCTAGATCAACACCTTCCTCAACTCTGATTTCAATGATTTCAAATTCTTTGGTCTTGACTCGCAATTGCTAACATGCTCAAGCTTCTAATGTTCAAATCCATCAGCTGGATGATTCCATAGAGCTGGAGGTGTCCATATAAGCCTCATCTACCTTACATGGGAATGCAGGTACAACTGCACCTTTATTCGTGTATTAGGTTTAGAGCATACGTAGTGCTAAATATGAGTTGAAAAGCGTGCCAAATGTTACTAAATTATCGTAACATCATGCATGCAATCAAAATTAGTGTAGCCTACACTTTAACCCTTTAAAAATTGCATGGTCTCATTGTATGGCCATGTACTGTACATAGATCATATGAGCCTCACCAAGTTCACAAATCATTTATTTTATTTTATTTACATGTTTGAATCCTTGTTTTATATATTGTCTTAATAAATGGAGAAGAAACTAAGAATCTACACATACATGACATTGATGATAAAGAAATGACAATGTATGTATTTGCATTCAAGGGCACCCTACTATGTATTTGAACTTCAATCTTTAATGACATTGAGGCGTTCAACTGATTCAAAAAACGCACTTGGAGGATGAGTAAATGTTAATTTTGGCATAATTAGCTAAAAATGAAACTATGTAGCTCAAATATGTTTTTGTGCATGCAAAGACATGTATGGGCCTCTTGGACGTTTAAGGGTTAAATCTTGATGTAGGACTTGTTAATTTTGTTAGCTATTGAACCTAGGATGGTGTTTGTTTTCTGAGCACATAATTCATTCTCATTTGTAACACATGTGTTTTTTGGTTGTCCATTCTTAGCTACAAACCTCGCCGTATACTTCTCAAATATAGGGGCCCAATTAAGTTAGCTAAATGTTTTAGCTAAACATTGTAAATTGAACACGTATATTGCCACATAAAATCCACGTGGCACATACCTTAAAGAAAGTGGGCCTAATTTGGTTACCTATCTTAATTGGACACATGTATTTTAGTGGTAAGTTGCAAATTTGGGAATACATAACATTATTAAGATCCATAACAATGTTACGTGGGACTGATAATATTCCATAGAATATTCCCCATATTTAGTGTGACTATGGGAATATTCTATGGAATATTGTCTGTCCCATATAACACTGTTATGGATCTTAATAATGTTATTTAGGCACCAAAAAGACACATGTTGAAAAAATATTGGACTACGTGCTTAAAATTTGTAAACCACTCCACGTTCAATAGGCAAAAGAATTGGCAGGGGGGCAATTTGACCTTCTTATGTGTTAGTGTCAATGGATTTTGATATTTCTTAATAATTTGAGATTTGCCCCAAAAATTTCTAGGATTGTACGTGAGTTCTCTAGATACAATTGCAAATGAGCATAAATTTCAACATCACAAACTTGAGTAGTATAAGGCAACAAACAACAAAAGTAATCAGATAAAGCACATCTACCTTAAGGTAAACATGGCTAATTTGACCACTAATTTTAATTGGTCACGTATATTTGAGTGGTGTGTAGTCAGGTGTGGAATTAAGAATGGATACTGAAAAGGCATATGCTTAAAAGAGATTAGACTATGTGCTCAAACTTTGTTAACCAATTCTAGATTCAATAGTCAACATAAATGGGGGAGGGGCGTAACATGATCGTTTCATGGCTCTGGCACTTTTGACTTTGCAAAATCATACCAAGAACAAGGAAAAAAAATTTAAAAAATCTATAGATTGTTGCTAAAATCTCATATCACATTTGTGGATTCAAGAAGAATCTAAAATTCAAAATCCAAGTTGAGAACCATGACAACCAACCATTCAACACACATTTATCTTAGTGGTCCACAACAAAATCCTTAAAACAAGTGGCTAGTCGCAAGAGTTATCTACCCTAGTATTATCTTGCACACGTGGCCAATTATGGTTGGTTGTCCAACCAAGACCAAAATTTTGGCTCATTTTAAAGACCACTTTACATCAACCATCACTTGCAACTTAAACTCCACTTGAAGAGCGAGTTACTAACACCATATGTGACCGGTTCTTGTTGGCTGCCAAACTTTGGCCCATTTCAGAGACCACCCCTAATAAAAGAGAAAGAAGACACACCAAGCTGAGTGAGACCTGGACCTGTACAACGGGCCGGGCTGGGACGGGTCGGGTCCGACAGTTTCTTGGAAGCCGGGGATTTGGGTCTGACCCGTTCCGCTGTGGTCCTGCTCGCCATGCTTGGGCTGGCCGGCCGAACGAGCCCGCCATGGCCATGGCCATTCCTCGGCTACTCTTTCTTTCTGCACATCTCGTACCCTACTCTTCCCCTCCAACGCAACGTCTCTCTTCTCTCTCGCAGTCTCTTTCTCACTGCACGCCCTCGCTCCAGAGGTTCTCCCAAGCCACTCCAATCCAAAATTGATGCACATCTCGTCATTCGGGAGCTTCTTCGCCAAAAATCGGTGTATACAAAGGTACGTGCTGCGGATCCTTTTGCTTTTCGGTTTGTGCTTTTCATGTAATCTTAATGCGTGGATCGTGTAAGAAACTGTCTTCCTAATAAGTGGCAAGGTCAGGCTAGCTAAAGTTCTGTCGGGGTAATTACGGACGTTCTCGTTTGTTTCAGGCGTTCTATTTTCTTTTCCCGAGCTCTTCATGCATAAGTTAGCACTGGTATTTAAGAAGAGGTAATAAGGTCTGAGACCTCCATAGCTGCGGTGGAGGAAAGATCAGTAGGTCAAATTTTGTTTTGTTTACCTTCTGGTTCCATCAATTTCTTGATGTAGGAATTGTAGTTTTCGCACTAATGTGAGTAATTCGACGAGTGAAGTACACTTAAAAGCATGGCTTCTTGATTATGCGTTTTAATTGCCTTCTGAAATGTGAGCATACGAATGCTCCCATATAGTTCCATCGGGGTGAGTTGCTAATTATGGACGTTCTCGTTCCAGTCGTTCTATATTCTTTTTCCCGAGCTCTTGATGCCTAGTACTGGTATTTGAGAATTGTTAATGAGGTCCGAGACCTCCATAGCTGCAGTGGGGAAAAGGTCAGTAGGTCACTTTTTGTTTTGTTTACATTCTGGTTCCTTTCTCGTTTGAAATCGATTCCTTTGAACTGTTTGGTTCCAACAGATTAAAAGTATGTTCCGTGATGTTTAATTGAAGATTCGTCGCATCATGCTCATGACATTAATTGAGGTATTTGCACCGGTTGCGTAGTCTGAGCGATATGGCGGAATGTTCAGATCCTATTTTCATCTCCTAGGTTACTTGTACGAACTGTCTTGATCAGCTGGATGACATTGTGAAAAGCAAACTTTTGGTCTACGCTGTATGACGTTTGGCTTCTGATGTTATTATTTAAGAGTGTAGCTCACCTTAAGTTGCCTATTCACAAGTTGTTTTTTTTATGTGACATTAGAGTGATCCTTCAAGTCAATGGGACTTTTCGTTGGGCGTTGGTCCCATATGAGTTTCTATCGGTTGTTTTGCATACAATATCAATACTTTCTTTTCGCTTTTGGTGCATGCTTGGAGGTAGTATTTGAATTTGAATAAAGAGCAACCTATTTTGGTTTATTGAGGGCCAAACTCATTCTATCACCTCTTGGCATGCCAAAATGAGTTTGACCCTTAATAAACTAATATAGAATGTGCTTCGTTCAAACTTCCACACTTTCTCCAAGCATGCACCAAAAACTTACCGAACATAAAAGGTGTTGTATGCAAAACAACCAACTCCTGACAAAAGGTCCCTTTAAATCAAAGAATAACTCTAATCTTCGAGAACTCTGTATCTTAAGGCATGAATCCTTATTATTCTTTTAGATAATCTTAGAGTATTAATCTTCAGTGTGTGAGTAGTTCATGTTCCTTATGGTAACTTCTTGCTTGTCTTGTCTTCCTAAGATCTGTCTCCTTACAGTTCCCAAATTTTACTTACATTGACAATGAGCAGTCCTCATTTGTAAGTTGTGATTCTATGTACTTTGAGGATGTAAACAAATTCCTTAGACAAGTAAATCAAGCTTCCTGTACTGATCTATTAGTGAATTACTCCCTGTGGCTTTTGTGTACAGAGCGCCAGTGTACAGAAGGTCAAGGACAGGAGATAAAGTGAAGACAGACTTGCTTCAAATTCAGTCTCAAGTGGTTGCCTATGATGCATTCATCTCCACACATGCTACTTGTATATACGCTGTGTGATGCATGTATAGTGTTGAGGAAATGAAGCAATTCATTTGCTAGAGGATTGTGGGAAAGGATTGTGGGTTTGCTACAACGACCTAGTCAGCTATGTTCCAAGTAATCTTAGACTCTGGTCATAACTGCAGATGCAGTAAGCATTCATGCAGAATCTCAAGGAAACATACTTGTTAATTTCAAGAAATTTCCTTATGACATGGCTACAGGTCTCATGCAATCTGAGACATCTGTTCTAGTATAAGATGCAACTCAAGATCACAGAACATTGAACAGGAACAGAAAAGGATTCTAGTACATCCCACAGGCTTTTACGATGGCCGAAAGTTCGTCACTCTCCCTAGTGCAGAAGATCCTTGAGACTATAAATGTACTGACATCAATAGGGGAATTTAAAACCCACAGAAACGAGTGTCATAGTCTCACAAGGCGTGTGAAGCTGCTGGTTCCTCTATTCGAAGATGTCAGGGACCTAAGGTTGTCATTGCCGGATGAAGCTCTTACATGTTTCAGCGCAATGGACAGAACACTGAATGCTGCAAAAGATTTACTTCTCTTATGTAATAAGGGGAGTAAAATATACCTGGTACATACCAGTCCCTCTGACCACTCATTTTTAGGTGGGGTAGTCATAATCAGGCATTTTCTGTTGTATTTACTACAATTATGCCTGTCCACTTCTGTATACAGTTCAATCCTGTGATGATGCTATGAAAAATGTTCAAAGAGGCTCACGAAACTCTCCGCTTTTGCAGATTTTACAGCGGGAACATGTTGCAAAACACTTTCAGTCAACAAGCATCATGTTGGGACAAGCACTAAATGGGTTGCCCCCGCTTGATATTTCAGATGAAGTACAGGAGCAGGTAATATAAGTGGTCCAATTTATACTTGACAATGTACTATGTTGCTGACAGCTGGTTTATCAAAATGGTTGCCTCTTGACCTCATCAAGCTTTTGTTATTGATTTTCTGCAGAGGATGTGTAACTTTTTGTAAAGACCATAGACGGTTGTGTGTAATAGAGTAGAACATCCTACATTAGTTGTACTTGCGTACTTTGGTTGTATGGTCTTTGAACTTGCATTTTTAATTGATGCAGGTTCAACTAGTTCATCAACAATTCCTCAGATCAAAAGAGCTGGATGATCCTTCTGATGCACAATTATATGCTCAGTTGATGTCAGTTTTAGATGAAACACATGGTGTCCCGGCTACAACTCAGCTTGAAAAACTTGCTTTGCTTTTTAAGTTCGACACTTCAAGAGCATGGAAGAGAGAGTCACAAGCTCTCCAAGGAATGAAATTGGAGAAAGAACCTGTTGTGGATGGTATCTTTGATGAAAGAGGATTTGAACAGGCATTTGAGATTCTAAATATGTTGAAGGCCCTTTTTCCAGCTGAAGAGCTGGCACTTGATGATCCTGACGTCAAGAAACACCAAATAGCCCAAAGAACTGGTGTAAATAGTGTGGTGCAAAATGCAGCTGAGCCTGGCGAAGGAACACCAAACATTCCAGATGACTTTAAGTGCCCCATTTCCCTGGACTTGATGCGGGATCCTGTCATTGTTGCAACTGGGCAGGTTGGTGATCATCTGCTAACATTTGAGTTTTTTTTTGTCTTTATTTTTGTTATTTTGTTGTTCATATTTAGCTATGTATCAACATCTCCATTAATGTGCATGGCATTTCATGTCTTATGATCATGATTGATGATCTGTTCTAATAATAGAGGATAACTTTCAATGTTTTCTTAACTGTGCAGACTTATGAGCGAGCATGCATACAGAAGTGGTTGGATGGTAGTAACAAGACCTGTCCCAAAACAGGCTTAGTGTTAACCCACATGCACCTGACTCCAAATCATGTGCTTCGGAGTGTCATCAATGAATGGTGTGCATTGCACGGCATCGAAGTCCTGAAGAAGAGACCAAAGACTGTTAATTGCTCTCCAGAAGATATTGCTAATATTGATGACCTGATTAAAAAATTGTCTAGTGATGATATAAGTGTACAAAGGGAAGCAGCAGGGGAGCTTCGACTTTTGGCAAAACGAAATGTTGAGCACCGGATTTGTGTTGCCGAGCAAGGGGCTATTCCCCTCCTGATCAAGCTCCTTACTTCATCTGATAGGAAGACTCAAGAACATGCTGTGACTGCATTATTAAATCTGTCCATCAATGACCATAACAAAGGACAGATAGTAATTGCAGGTACGGATTTACTTCCTTGGAGATATCCATAATGAATTCGTTCATTACTGTGTACCACTTTGCTTTCATAAGTGTATATCTTGCCATAATTGACAATAGTTCCAATTGGAAAAAAAAATCTAAATATTTTGCAGTAGAGGTCAAACCGGATTCCATTTGTGAGTTAAAGAGACAGATCACATTGTATTCTTCATCTAGTGTTTTCTCGTGTGGGGTAGGGCTAGGGCAAAACTCTAAATGTCTATTCAAGCCTGCCATATTCTGCAGCTTAACCCATGTTGCATGACCAGGCAACTCCCTTATGGGTGGATAATGCCATGGATTGAAGTCGCATAGACTGGTACAGATAAGTCATTGAAGTTTTCTCCTTTTCTTGTTTCTTGCCTCAGGAGCAATAAATCCTATAGTTGAGGTGCTGAGGAAGGGAAGTCCAGAGGCCCGTGAGAATGCGGCGGCTACACTTTTCAGCCTCTCTGTTGTGGATGAAAATAAGGTCACCATTGGAAGCTCGGGTGCAATCCCTGCGCTCGTTGAGTTGCTTCGAGATGGAACTGCCCGAGGGAAAAAGGATGCTGCTACTGCTCTTTTCAATCTCTCCATCTATCAGGGTAACAAGGGGCGAGCAGTCCGAGCTGGGGTAGTCCCTCTTCTTATGGACCTCTTGGAGAATCAGTATGCTAGTATGTTGGACGAAGCTTTAGCCATCTTAGCCATCTTGGCCACTCATCAGGATGGTCGAGCTGCCATAGGTAATGCAGAGCCGACTCCCATGCTGGTAAACATCATTGGTTCTGGGTCTCCGCGGAACAAGGAGAATGCTGCTGCTGTTTTATGTGCTTTATGCTCCCACGATCCCTCACACATCAAACAAGCAAAAGAATGCAATGCCAGTGGGCCTCTGAGTAAACTGATCCAAGGTGAAGATGGAAGTGCAACATCTCGTGCAAAACGGAAGGCTACAAATCTCCTTGAGCTCCTTAACAAGCCACAGGTGGAGGGCATCACACAGGCCTTAGACACGACCCATATTAACCTGTAGCCACTGTGACACTTGTGCTTGCAGAACATAGAGGCATCATTTAACCAACTTACTGAAGCTCCTAATCTGCCTCAGGTACACCTGGCATACCCGGTATCCTAGTCTGTTTATAGCAGTGATTGAATGCTGTGGGCAATCAGCTCTAGGTTTATTCTTGGACAGAGGAAGTCAAAGACTCACCTCTGGCTATTGTAATAAATGACTCACCACATAGATATGTCACTACAGTTGTGTCTAAAGAGATTGACTTGGTTTTGCTTCTAGTGGTGGGAAGCGGGAGAGGCGCCACCTTATGTAACAAATTTAATGACGTTATTATCCTAAGCCATACCATTCGGATCATCTGTTTTCTTATGTTGAGTAATACTTGTGCTTGGATACAGTTTGCACTTACTATCCATTTTGAAGCTATCAATGCATTCCATACAGCCAAAACTGTTCTTCAGGATTTGGGATGTATGAACTGGAGAAGTTGTCTCCTTGAGGAACCATCTGTGTCACATGTGGTAATGACTCCTGAAATTTGGTCTGAGGATTGCTGCGAGTTCCTGCTGCTTGCTACTTTGGTAACGCCTGCATACTTTCACTTCTTCATGCAGACTGGATCTAGATTTCACTTTCACACGCAGACTAGATCCAGATTTCTGGTTGGAACTAGAGTTCTCCAGTCCGAGGCTCTAAGTGGTTCATTATATGCTTGTGGCATATGCTGACTCTTCTTGAAAGGTTTGCTACCTTTAAGGACACAAACAAAAAGGTATGGTATTGTGCTTAGTCTGGTTAAGTGTTTTAGTTCGAGTCTGCTTTTATCATTGTTTCTATCAAGCTTTTTGTTCTTTATAGCATAACAAAATTTTATACATTGATTCACCTTTCCCCCGTTGAGATTTGCACATCAAAATGCAATCCATAAGATGTTGTATTGGTCCTTCTACCTGCTCATCATTGAAGGTGTCTGCTTCTGATTGAATCACATCGGCCAAATAAACAGTCAATCTGGTGAGCTGTGACTGAGAAAATAGGAGGGATTTGCTTTCACACTTTGCATTGTGCAAGTGTCCTGCATACTGCTCCTCCTCACCCTTCAGATAGGATGCTTTTTTACTTGGTCTTAAATAGATGTACTACGAACAGGTAGTGTCAATGTTTGTCTACCATTCAGTGCTTATGGACACTTGGGGGTGCCCTTGGAGCTCATCATGTTGGCGTAGCATGGGCAGACGTCTTTGTTGTCAGCTGTGCCGGGTGGCACACAGTTGCACCTTTGGCAACAAATGGTGCAGTATCGGAGGCATAATTTTGCTCGAGATGCCTTGGAACATCGTTGATCGCAAGCTGGTCCGCAGTCTATGGAGCCTTCTGACACGAGTGCAACAGCAAACAATTTATGATGGAAGTGAGAAGAAGGCTGATGCCAATCACGAAGAGGTTTGAGCAAATCACTGTCTTGATTGTTTGAGCAATCAGCTACACTGATACGTGCAATTAGGTCGCCTTCACAAATAGGTCGCCTTCACAAATAGGTCGCCTCTTCACCTCTGCAAATCACCTTGGGTCAAAACCAGATTACAAAAACTTGTAACTTTGTTGATTTATCCACATAGCAACCATAGTCAAATTATTAATTACTGTATATTGTTACCGTGTAATAATGCTCAAAATAGTGTGTAATGTCGAGAAATTAATGTGGGGCAACCAGATTGCACATATCAGTGTACACTCTATATATCTGATTTGATCTGCCATGCTAATTAGAGTGGCCTTCATGAATTGTCCCTCTTTTGTTGCCACCACCTAGTGATCGCAAGATCATTTATATGAGTTAATGATGAATATGTAGGCCACAAAAAATCATGTATAGTGTATAAACACTTGTTCGTTTCACATGACGGTAATGATCATCACAACAAAGTGGGAGGCCTTTTATTGCACCATCTTCCTTTGTATGTGTAAAAGCTTTTATTGTCCTACTATGTTATTATGAGATTGTAAAGACAATTGTTCTGGTACTTCTAAAGACCCCAAATATGAAGTTAATGAGCAGAGTGCAGTGACGAAGGTACCTATTGCTGCCATTGACCCCACTGATTCTGGCCACGTTGCTCCCAATGACAAAGGTATTGAATTCTACATAAACACCAACTTCTGATCTTTATATTTTGTGGTTCAATGAGACAATTCACTTTCCTGAAAATTCAGGTTTGGTAAGAATGCAAGGATCAATGCAGGAAATACATGTAGACTTGTCAAACTCATGCGAATAGTAGTTCAGTACCTGGGGTAGTGCGGTTGTCAGTGCACTTTGAGAATAGAGCAGGTTGGCTCCATTCTGAGGCACAATGAACTCTTCCTGGCATTCAAATGAAAACACTCCATGATGAACTAAAACTACAATCTAGCTAAAATTCTAAACATTGCAATCTGATACAGTCTGATAAGAATTACGGAACCATTGTTGCATACATCAAAGTGAGAGCCAGTGTTGGGTGGATATACACACGCAGTTATCACATAGTTATGGAGTAAAGGTATGCATCACATGTAGTATTTTCTAAATTCTATAATATTTTTTCCAATGTTGATACTCTCAAGTGGTTGAGTATGCTTAATACGATATCATCACTTATGTTCTACTTCTACAAGTGGGCTTAATTCAGACACTATAAGATCTGTATGTACTTTTCCTAGAATATTCAACATGCGAATGATAGGAAGACCAAATTGAGGTTGTAGTCATTTTCCTCATAAATATTGGAATTCATATGAATGTGTTAGTTATCATCAAAGTGAAGATACTCTTTCTTCTGAAATGATCTTGTAGGCCCTCCCATTTATGACTTCTGAGCCACACCAAATAAATATAGGTGTTAGATTAAGTGAGAAACCAAAGCAGGCATGCTTACTTCAATACATTTTTGGAGGATACAAATTTATTTTTGGTTATGACTAAAAATTGAGTATGACAACAATGGAAAGTGATGGTTTGAGATTTGAGGCAACTGCTAGCTTATCATATATTCATAACCTGCACTATTGAGTTCTCCATAATTATTATAACCTGTACCCACTTATGAATGTTATAATAAATGTCATGACCGACCAACTATGGTGAGTACACCCTAAACTCCGTAATATCAACCCCCATAATGTCACACACTCTCTAATATCCTGAAACCCTAGGGAACACCATTTATGATATTTAGTATCACAAACCCTATTTGGAGGCATATGCTAGGTTACACTAATGATCGACAACTTCATCATTAGTTTCACCTCATGACACTTGGTGTTCAGGTGTGCTTCTTAATATCTTGGCATGAGTATGTTCAATAGTGTTATGAGATCTATAGGGCGGGGTGAGCCCTGGTACTGCAACCAAGATCAGACCTGCAAGAACCATGTTCGGATGGTGAAGATTAGGCTTTGGGCCAGCCTCGATGGCAGCTGAGGCCTAGGCTGTAGCTGCTGCCGCCTGGAGGCTTGCAACCCTGGCATCGGTGGCAAGCGCAAAATGAAGTCAAAACAATTTGCTACACTAGTCTCCAATGCTCACTGGAAGTAGTATTTCTGGGCCTCACTATTGAAATGGTCGCACTTCACATCTACAGGGGTTGTGTCTCTTTGTAGCGAAAGAGAAGGTGCTTGAGCCAGAATATGGACCCGTGTGATTGTTACTTATTGCAGTGAGCAAAACCCAGAGCAATTTCAACAAAATTCTTCCACAGATACCAATTCACGACAGGAAAATCAAGCCAAGCCACTCGCTACAGTAGTCTCTATGTGAAGCGTAGAGAGGGAAACAAAACCCAAGACATTCTCATCAGCAAGGGTTGTGATATTCCTAGGAAAAAAAGAGAGGAGGTGCTTGAAACCTGTGAGATTGTCACTGTCACTATGAGCAAACACAGAACGAGAACCGCTTGTCCCGCCATGCGTCCTGACACTCTGATTCCTCCTTGTCGCTGACCCTCGGCAAATACAAATACCTCAGTGGACCAGGCAAAATTCTGGCAGCTCACAAGGCTTTGGGCTACTTGCCTTTCGCAAGATCACACAACAAAGCTGCTTGTAGAAAGCAGTACAATTCTTAGGTTACCAAACAGAAAGCAGTACAATTCTTAGGTTACCAAACAGAAAGCAGTACAGACAGGAAAGCTGTGTTGAGTATGCAATCGAACAAGACACTAGAACAATCAGTCAAGACAGGAAAACTCTGTACGTTTGCAAATGACCAAGACACTTGAACAATCAATCAAAACAGGAAAGCTGCGTTAAGTATGCATTCGAACAAGACGCCAGAACAATCAATCGAAACAGGAAAGCTGTGTAAGTATGCAAATTACCAAACACTTGACCAATCAATCAAAACAGGAAAGATGTGTTAAGTATGCTATTGAACAAGGCCTTTGAACAATCAATCGATCAATCAAAACAGGAACAGCAGAAGCAAGAGAAAGATGTTGGACTCATCCACTGGAGTAATGTCAGAAGAAGCTGGGGCCTTTGGATACAAATGAGCATCTGACTGCTCGCTGGTATCGGGTGCCGAAGGAAAGGCACCCACAGATCTTGTCATGACATAGAACTTTGAATGTCGAGAGAGAAAGGACAAAACAGGAAAAAAAAAAAAAAAACTCCAGGGGCAGGAACCACAGAACTCAGGAAGCTGATGACAATAAATGCAATGTGACGAGATATGCATATGAAGGCAGAGTTCGAGAGGATGGGATGCATTCTACCGAGACTCCTTAAAGACGTTTGTGAAGCTCACGAGCACCACCTGCATGCTCATGATACAGCCTGCACTTGATGGTTGTACTCGTCACATTCCTCATGTGTGTTGTGGAGTAATCAAAACCCCTGGTACTCGGGTACACACGTGCACGGGCATCTTTTTTATCACTTGGAGAAGCGTTACATTAATGTTTTGGACACTCTCATACGATATCCGTATCCTTCATGACTAAATTTTAGTTGAAGGTATGCACGTACATATGTATGAAACAATGAGCTGGTGCCACACTAGCATCACTAGGTAGAGACCTAGTAAAGTAAAGAATGCAACTGGCTACTTTCTGTGGTTGAATAGGAGCTAATGTCCACCAAAAGGTTGTAAATGGAACTGGCTTGATTTATGGACATAGTGAACTCAGTAGTTCTTACCAACAAGTTACATCTGCATCAACTTCTTGTTTGAAATGGAGTTGTAGATTTACTACTGTATGGGTTCTCGGCGGAAGCTTCAAGTCTTCTTCGATGCCGAGCCAGCAGTAGTGTAGTACTATGCACATTCACAGACTACGCAGTTGCGAAGAGAATTTTAGAAACTGTTGGAAGTCAGACTTACTTCGCATTGTAAATATCCGCTCTAGTTGTCTAATCAATCTTCGGTTCAAGTGCGTAGCCCTTCACAGATATGCGACTTTGAAACCTGTACACAAAACATACAGAGATGAGTTTTCAGAGAGCGGGGAGCAATGACTGAGCAATATACTGATGAAAGAATATAGTCATCTTTGAAAGCTCACCACATCATGTCGCCTGGTGTATCCGAGTTTGTCGTGGATAAAATCTTGGTGCTGTCCCCTGCCTCATTGGCAGTGATGGCTGAGTTCAGATGAATTATGACTGGCACAACCTGTCATGAATATAACCCAGTTTGAGTATTCTATAGATGCAGAAAATTCAGAGCACCCACCCTCATCGATGACAAATACCACAGGAGTTGCCTGGGAGGCTACTTTTGACATAATAAGGCTGCTAAACACTTAAAGAAAATGTCGTTTGCCATGTCATAACGAGGGTTATCAGTAATGTTGAGATTACGGACACAAAAGCTGGTTCACTCTTCACAGAAAGGTTAATGTCTGATCACGTCGTCTAAAACTTCAACAAAACGCTTACAGACATGTGAACTGAGATTGAACGGAACTATAATTAGGAAGTACAATTGTCTTCTTGGGCACTTCCACGTACCTTCTTCAACTTCCACGAGAATCCCCTTTTGGGCAGCAAATCTGATGGATAAGCACCGCTGGAGAGGCCCTCAATCAGAAAATATAGTTTTCTTGGACCTGCATAGATCCAATTCGAAGTTTATACTACCGCCAACTGCAAACAAATTACAAGACAAACTGTCTACCAGAGAAAATGGGAGGTTAAGGGAACAATTATCTTCCCTCATTTCCCTGGATCTTCTCCCTAAAGATCACTGCTTTTATATTCAAGCCACATTCTAGTGCACAGGACACTCTTAATAACAGCTACACCAAGTGCACTAGGTACTTGGAAAATATTGAAGCACGAATAAGTACAATTTAGACTTTACCATGAGATGAGCCCCGTGCCCCACTTGCAATAAGTGCTCGAATGAGCTGCAGCATAACCCGTATACTTATCAACTATAAATCAGCTTGCAGCTCCAAAAAATTGGTGAAACAAAGTCGATGTGATTTCCAGGAAATTTAAAACTCTCATAGCAGATCAGAAACTGCAATGTTGCAAGCATAAGCGAAGGTTTTAGGCATTCGAGTGTTCCATGACTTAGGATAAGATAAACTATTGCAAATCAGATGATAGGAACTACTTTCGGTTCAATTAATCTGGGTATTATATTTGACCCTAGAAGTTGCAGAGCAATGTCAAGTATCTGGTGAATTTAACCCCCTTCCACGAGCCAATGTAAAACTCTGCTATTCTAACCACGCATGACCTTGTCTATACGATCTTCGAATATTGCATAGAGAAAGACTAAAAGATCAGGATGTTAATAAAGCACACACAATAAAAGATGAGGTGAGAGGTGATGAATACAAGGATAAGTTTGTATGCACACCTTCCTGAGAAGGTTGTTATTAAGTTTCTGTGAAGAAGCTGATTCCGAAATATCATCCCTCGCAAATCCACAGGGAACATGGATCTCATAAACTTCTTCTGGTCGCAATGGGTTGGAACCAAGGAGAAGTACAACAGTGCCCATGTTTGGATAGAAAGCCATTATAGCCAGTTCAACGGTTGTTAAAAGAGCGTCCACTGAACTCTTGAGTTTCTGTAGTTTCTTCTTCTCCTTTAATCTTTGCCTTTTCTCTGCCCTTCCCTCTTCAGTTCCAGCATCTTCCTGTCAGAACATGTTACACAGTTCAAATTGTCAGAAATTCTTCAATTTCCGTTAAAAACACATCAAGACTTAATGCTTTGCAAACGGATCAGATTTCTGGCAGTATACAATCAATATTTCAGTAAATTCTGCTGCAAAGACCTTGACCAACCAATCTTTGGATGACATGCACATGCTTAACACCATAAATAGTGTAACTATTGAAACAAATATGTCTTGTTGGAATCAGAGAATAACTCCAAAATCCCGTAACGATGACCATATCTGGCTTCTTAACCTGCTTCGACCATCCATAAATTAATGTGTTTATATCAAATCAATCTAGTGAAATCCCACAAAAAATTAATTTTTCATATGTATGTGAGATTAATTAGCACATACAAATCAATTACGTATATTTTGTTTGTACATGGAAATTCAAAAAGGTAAAATTCATTTGGGAAAGGCAATCCTATCACAAATTTCCAAAAAGTGGTGTTACTTGATAATTACGTTATATCGTATCTAGTGATGTATAATGTGCTTCTAAACACCGCTATAATGCAGAACCAAAAAGCATCCGTCAACAAAGTTTTCCTAGTGTGACTCTGCTCCACCACTCATGACAGAGGTATTATAAACCAGAGTCATTAAATTGCAAGGTCAAAGGCAGAACAAGTTGCGTGGTCCAAGCTAAATGCGCAATGTGCAATAATTTTCTGACAAGAGAACATTAGGTATCGCTTTTCGCCATTAAAATTTGAAAATCGAGGTAGTCGACTTACCAGTAATTCCAGCTCCGATGCCAACTGCGAGTACATGCTACCGAATTCAAAAGCCAATCCCACATCCCCGCGTTTAGTTTGAAGAGCCAAATTGGATGTAAGGCTAGTCAGTGATAAGCCTCTCAACATTCACGGAATACGGTAAATCACAACAAATCACAATGTCTTAGATTCTTACAAAAGCCCACAAAAAGATTTCAAGCATTACGTAAGAAAGTACATGCACGACAAAATAATTACATGCAAGTAGTAGAAAAAGAATCAAACCCACTTTCTTGCTCAAGGATCATTCTCTTTAAAATGTAGTGGCAAGTTCTCTAGTTTTTGAGTCCTTGAGCTTGCTATTGTGTGTTTAGACAAATACCAATGTTTTGTACTTATCCTGAGAAAGGTTCAATTGGATAAGATTATGTGAATTATATATTAGCAAAACCAGCATAACATGAATATGTACATCCACATGGGGGTAAGCTTCTATGTGTAGAGAGAATGATCACATAGACCCATAAGAAGTAGATAATTTTATTGTTGAGATTTCAAAGTTTTGAGAATACACTTCACCCTTATTCCAACGTGGAGATTAACGTCAGATTTATTACGAATCTACGGAGGGACGCGAATAAGAGGAGATGCTTTAATCGCTGCGTCATTGATATCATACAACAGAATATTGAACGTGATGAAGTACTAGAAGCAAATGTTTATAACGTCTCAGATTCTTACGAAAGACTCCCAAGAATCTGAGACGTAATATTGGTAAGAAGAACACTCTCAAGCGTTGTGTTACTGGAGCTTAGTATGATTTCAATTGCATTTCTGCCGGAGGCTTGATCAAGAGGACAATACTTTGATCGCTACATTACAGACATGGTATAGAAGAGTAGTGTAATGAGAAGCGGTGATAATACTCAAGATTGTTCCAAAAAGGAATGCTCTCCCACTGAAGTATGGGGTTTAGGGTTTAGGGTCTAGAATTTAGTCTATGCATGGTGTGCAACGGAGGAACATATTCCCCTAATCAGATGTCTATAATTCATTCTCCATCTCCTTGTGTACTGAGGCTTAGCGTGTATTTTATTGCAATTCTGCCGTACGCTTGATTAGGAACAGAAGACTATGGTCGACGTGATATTTAAGAGAAGTGTGAAGTCATGAATGGAAGTGTGTTTCATTGTTCAAAAACGGAAATGCTCTCCCAGTGGTTGAATTCTTGAACCCTGTCGTTCAAAGGAGAAGGACATTCCGCTTTCCAAAAGACTCTGAAACATTCTTTGTGCGCTTCGCGTAAACAATGTTGCGGGGAAGCTTGATTAATGGGACTGGTGTGATCGCTGCAATGTGATGAAGTGGAAAAAATTAGAAATGTTCCAAACGCAAATGCTCTCCCACCTTAGCATTCTTAAAATTCCGTCTACAGATGCTAAGCAACCGCAGGGAATATTATATTCTGCTCTCGAATTGCATCTATGAAAAATTGAGGAGTCAAGACTTGTGAAGAAGTAATAGTTGTCAGCTGCCTCAACCCAAATGCTCTCCCTCCTAACTGTAGCATTCTTCGAATTCCCTCTATGAATGCTGTTACATAACCATAGAGAGTACTCTCCTCTCGAAAAGTGAGTATGTAAAATTGAAGAACCAAGAAATATGATGAAGTGATAATTGCCAACTGCCTCAAACGCAAATGCTCTCCCATCGTAGACACTCTTACAATTCCACTTATGAATGCTACACAACCGCAGAGAATATGATATTCTTGTCTCGAAAAGTGTATATGAAAGTACGAAGAGCCAAGATATGTGTTGAAGTGATATTTGCCCGCTGCCTCAAACGCAAATGCTCTCCCTCACAAGTTTAGCATTCTTAGAATTGCGTCTATGAATGCTGCTACACGCCCGCAGAGAGTATTCCCCTCTCGAAATGTAGCTATGAAAGTTTGAAGAGCCAAGATATTTGATAGACTCATAATTGCCAACTGCCTCGAATGCGTATGCTCTCCCATCGTAGACATTCTCACAATTCCACCTATGCATCTATGGAGGAAATGTGGCATTCACGAGTGCCTCTGAAGTTAGCATTGGAGAGGGAGGCATGGCATGCGACATTGGAATTGGGCAGTGGATGCAGGCAGTAAAACAAGTACCAGGGCATCTGGTGATGCATGAAAAGAACGTAGCAGATGAGCTCCTTGATGACGTGAAGGAATGCGTCGCGGCTGATAGTAGTGCCCACCGCTACATGCACATGGGTTTTTCCATCGTCGCCATCAGCATCGCCATCGCCATCGCCATCGCCATCCGAGTGGTCCTCCATCGTTGCGGATGCCATACTAGGGTTTAGAAAAGGGCCGTAGCTCCGAGTTCTCCATCGCTCCTCATACAAACAAAGGGTCCCAGATCTTCCTCGAAACTAGATTTCAGGTCGATTCGTCAAGAATGCCAAAATGAGCTTCACCCTCAATGAACCGATTCAGAAAGTTCTTCATTCAAACCTCCTCACCCACTACAACTAAATATTGTATTTAGTGTCATATGGTATTCATAACATTACTTAGCTGATGAGCCCCGCAGTAGATTCGAGAATAAACCTCCAGATGTCGGAATCCAAGCCCAGTGCTTCATATGAATTTGAAATTAGGGCAGCTGAACACAACTCGTTAGTTGAGTAATATTATGTTTTATGACACTACGGTGACTTTTATAGTGATGCTTTCTATGGATAATGTTACAATACCGTCATCCCAAATTACTTTCAGATCATCCAAAGGCTAATTATTGAAACAAAGTTTGATACATTTTGCATCCCAAACATTTTTGTAATGTAATATTGTCATGAATGATTAAAATTTGGATGAAAAGTCAATTTTTAGTAAGTAATAATAATTGCAACATTGTGAATCTCTAAACATTTTTCACAAGGGATGATAAATAAAGTTAGATTTACATTCAGTGTTGGTGAAACTACATGGGCGGTTTACAATTAGTATTGAGAAAGACAATTAGAATTGGTGACACAAAATACAATATTTTGTGTAGTGTCCAGGGAGAATTTTGGACATAATCGTTCAAATTCCTAGTGTTTCCAAGTCCAACCAGTTACATGTTGTAATCTTTTAGTTTTTCTTTATAAATTTGAGATATACTTCATAGATTCCTCTGAAATGGTCGGTAATTTTCCTGAAGTCTTGAAACTCAACCGGTTATTTAAAAAACTCAATTGGTTTGTCTATAACTACACTATTGTGTCTAATTAGTGTGGGTGGGAAATTAGTGTGGCCCACACTAAATTTCAAGTGTTTGGGTCACTTTGGATGAAAAATGTAATGTCATCCATCCGTGTGTGGTTAGGGTTCTCCGCAAACAACCTCCGTTAGGTCAATGTGGGGAAAGTCTTCAAACACAATTGGATGGAATTATGAGGTTTCATCCAATTGTGGAAACGACAAAACCCACACAAATTTTTCACCTTTGAAATTAGTGTGGGCCACTCTAAATTATAATTTGAAATTAGCGTGTTTTATTAGGAATTAGTGTGGCCCACACTAATTAGACACAATAGTGTAGTTGTCGGTTCTCCCCGTTCGTTGAGACCAACTCCAAGTATGCATTAAAACTTACCGAACATGGAAAGTAGTGTAAGTTGTACTCCCGACCAAAAACATGGTTAAATTGATGGATAACTCTATTATCTAAGTCAAATTTGTAGAACCTCTCAAACTTGACGAAGGCCCCAATTTACACTAGAGCATGAGTTGAGAGCTCGAAGTTGCAACCCTCTAGTTTTTTGTCGATTTCCAAGTGTTAAAAATTCTAGCCCAATCCATATTTTCCATCGGAAGACCGCATAATGACACTCGCATCAATACATTCAATGTTTATAGTTTCAATCGACTTTTGCGATCACTCTTCACCCAATTATGTTTGGAAAATCCACGTTCACATATAGTTGTGCTTGCCAAGCCGAAGTTGCAATTAGTGCCGAGTCAAAATTGCAAGAGTTATTGGAATTTGGAAGTGTCTGCTAGAGTGCCAAGATTGGAGTCCAGCTATGTTTCTATTTGCAAATTGCAACCACTATATTTTGTGATAGGCAGTTTTTGGAGAGGCCTTCACTGTGACTGGTGGGAAACATTGCAGAGCACATTTTTGTAAATTGCCAAAAAAAAAAGCTTTTTTGACAGCCAAGGTGGCATTTGACAGGTGTTGAAAACTTCAATATTGAACATTGACAGCAAGTACCTAATAGCTTTTGGATGTTATGTGAAGCTGGTTTAGGATTACAAGTTTAGGTACGATTTTGGGAGAGGGAATTATGTTACACAATCATGCTCTCATTCATCCAACATAAAAGCCATGAAATAGCATACCTCCCAGAGGTTACTTTTTTTAGTTGATCTGACATCAGAATTAGCTTTAAAGACCCAATTATTCTACTTGAGATCATTTGAAATGAATTGGCTGCAAACCTATATGGGGTCAAGTTTTTATGTTGGATGGATGAGAGGTATGCTCATTATACAATAATTCCCTCTCTCCATAATTTCAGGTTTAGGTATATAACATTGCGCAAAGTCAATAATGCAATTAGGATTCAGAATGTTGAGCATATACTGAGAATTTTCATTAGGCATTGGGCTCCAGTAATTGCCCATGGGCCTTCGTAGTCTGCACATTACTAAGATGCTCCATCATGGACTTGTGGAACAATTCCACTTGCTGCAAACTGAGGTTTCATGATACCCTACATCTGAGTGGGTTCTTTGTTAAAAACTAAAGAAATTTGAAGTACGTCTCCAATTCAAGAAATTTGTACACATCTATCCAGAAACAAAGAAATTGTAATTATACGATTTCTCACTTTGTGAACTCTAAAAGTTTCAAAAATATGGCAGATTTTCCAAAATTGAATGTGATTTCAGGCTGATTTTCAAATTGAACTATTTCGACAGACAAGGGCCAAATCCGAGCTCGGACTCTGGTATAATTCTCTAATGCTCTCTAAAGGAACCAACTTCAATTCCCTATCATGGCCATATTGATTTTGGTACATGATTTAAACAGTCCAGACATTGGACACAAGAAAGTGTGGTTAAAGAGCAGTCCGCTTCCTAGCAGAATTCATATACGGCCTGATGACATATTCATTTTGGGCTTCAGTTTGATCCATAGTTCCAAGTTTTATCTGCAGATCACAGGTTTATGGAAGAGTTAGAGAATCCTCATGCAAACATGGAGCAAACAAACTCTATGGCACAGAGAACTGCATACTAAACACACTACCGTCTCAGATTCCAATAGTATCCATCTATAAACTTCATCCTATGCAATGAAATCAGTACCTGATAAAGTCGAAGCTCACAACGTGGACCGATTTCTGTCAGACCTATTGACTTCACGCCTGCCTTCATCTCATATGTGTGGTGCCTGACAAATCAACAACCAGCGATTCAGGCTTCTCTCAAACCTTCCATAACTCAACGTGATAAAGTAAGGTATGTGACCTTATTGCAGACACTTCCAACTCCAGACAATTTGGACCATTATACATATTTGTCTCATCCTGGTTACCGGTTGCAAATCACAAGCTTGTCATTTCATGTTCCAGAATCGAACTTGAGATGCAAAATTTATAGGAGGTCAAAGTGTAGATGCTCTTTCTCTTTAAATGTTCACATAGGTTTAAATTGTGTTAACTATTAAACCAAGAATGGTGTCTGTATTTCGAGCACACAGCCCTATCTCGTCGCAACACATGTTGTTTTGGTGCTTGTTCTTAACTACACCTCTCGCCGTAATTTCACATAGATCTTCAGTGCAGGTTCTAGCAATAATTTCAAGATAGACACACTATGCTGATGTGGAGGATGACCCTGAGCCGCTGCGACGTGAAACAGCAAATAGAGTGGAGAGATGCTGTCTTTCAGAAAGCACTCTCCGAGTCTCTCTGAGACTAAGGTGAATAATCCACACCTGAAGGAAATGAAGTCCGACTGGTTGGCAAATGTGATGATTCGCTTTGAGTCAGCTTTAGGCACTGGGAACAAATGCTTGAGAATGTTGCATGTCCTCTGTCCCAGCTTGGTGTTAAAGTTGTTGAAAATGAGGTGAGGATAGGCTTCAGAGACAGTCCCTAGAACACTCTTGTCCTTGATCTCGTGCCTTGTTGCCTAGGAAATATCAACAACTTGTCAGACCCCCGACCAAAGTGAAGTGTGTCAACAGCAATCTAATTTTAAACAAAATCTGCTAGAGTTCTTGTACAACAAAAAACCAATTTGTGTAGCTAAAAGGGTGCCAAGGATCCCAATCTACAACAGAAGAATGAAGGTGGAAAGGGTCTACACACCACATTGGAGAGACCAAAGTAAGCTGTGGGACCAAAGGGAAGATGACACACAATCAGGCCATCAGGTACCCCTCGGTGCTCATGAACCATGATTATGTCACTGAAATCTGCCGCTCGGCATGATTCTACTATCTCTGATATAACCTACAAAATCATCCAGCAACATCTTACTCAAGTCAGGTAGTGCCACAAATTTTCAAGTCTTTCAAAAACTGATGTTCCTATAGCATATCACTTCACCAATGCATTCATCACGAGGACCTTTCATGAATGACAAAAGTATACCTGTCCTCCTCGATTTATTCTCTGAGAATTAGGAAAAATCAGTTTCAACTCCTGCACAAAGAAGGTCCATTTTAGTAGTGCTGCATTGGACCATTTGACTTCCTAAATCAGATAACAATAGATGTAAGCAACGAGTGTGAGACTGAATGCAGCAAATTTTAAGAAAAAGAGAATATCCATTAAAAGTGGTGTGGGCTAAGCTTCTACTGGAAATATGAGGAAGGCCAGGAGAAAGTAAGTGTCTTACTATCATGTTTAAATTCAAATAAGCGCCTGACAAATTATTGATACCAACAAAGCACATGGCAAATAGTTCTGATTGCCCATCAAAAATAACATAACATTGCCTAAATGTAAAAGAAGTACCTTCACAAACTGTGTAAGTCGACTACTAGGGTCGCGGGAAGTGGTCAAAAGAATCTTAGGATTCTCAATACCAGCATTGTTATATTCATCATCAATAGTGCTCTTCAGCTCTGTCATGGCCAACATGACTCAATTTGTCAGACCACAACTTCAGGCGAAATATAACCTCTTAACCACCTCCATTCACTCGACAGCATAGACATGAAGATAACATGAAGTACCAAATAGGATAAACAAGAAGTACCTTGAGTTTGATCATCTTCGAGATCGATCTCCTGGCGAAGGGCTGCTTCCTCATTCCTGAGCTCTGTGGGTATGGGCTTTCCTTCTGTTCATATTCAAACACAAAGGTATTACAAACTAGAGCCTATTACAGTTCCACACCTGTTTGAAACTCTTTCATACTTTCGGGTGTGATAAGGAAACACAAACAAGTAGTCATTCTGTTTGTAGATCTAACAGGTGCATAGATGAAGTCGCCCACATCACATGAAACCTAGATTACATGCAGGAGGAGAAGAGGAAGTTCTTATAGTGGAGTCTAAATAATGAGGGCTGCTTCTCATTCCTGAGCCCTGTGGGTATGGGCTTTTCCTTCTGTGTGTATTACAAACTAAAGCTTGTTCCAGTTCCACAACTGCTTGAAACTCTTCATACTTTTGTGTGTGATAAAGAAACAAGAGACAGGATGGATTCTGCTAATGTATATAACAGGTGTATAGATTCAAGAGGAAGTTTATATGGTAGAGTCTAAATAATGAGGGCTCCTTCCTCATTCCTCAGCTCTGTGGGTATGGGCTTTCCTTCTGTTCGTATTCAACCACAATGTATTACAAACTGCAGAGCCTGTTGCAGTTCCATAAATGTTTGAAATTCTTTCATACTTTCGTGTGTGATAGAGGAGACCAGAACAAGTGTGAATTCTGCTAGGATATCTATCAGGTGTATAAATTCAAGTCGTACACACCATAGGGAACCTAGAATCACGCAGAAGGAGAAGAGGAAGTTCTTATGGTAGAATCTAAATAAGGGTAAACACTATGGACTTCGAAAGCATCCGTAAGACATTCATAGGTCTCAAAATCTCGGACAACATCATGCTTTCTAGTAAAGGTTAGGAAGGTTAAGTGACTTGAAAATATGAAACTAAAGGTGTAGGCAGTGGAATTCGATTGTATCGTCACAGAAGAAGCAACAGTATAGCCATAACAAAGTTTGATTCTGCTAAGGAGATAAAACAAGATGTGTGGCCTTGTGATTATCCAAACACGGCCCTATAGGTGCAAATTGGCATTCACAAGACTCCTGGAGTTCCTGCCAGGAGTTTAGTTCTCACAGGTTAAGAAATTATCCGCTCTTTGACTTCAATGCTATACCCTGACACGTAGAACTCTCTTCCGACCCAAGCACGGGGTAAGGATCCTGCAATTTAACATCCGAAATTGCAGACACTCAAATCCAGGAGTTAGCCAAACAAACACACCTGCAAGAGATTGCCTTATTTTCAGCTTCTTCTCATACAGCTGCCGCTCGGTGCCTTCCAGACTCTTCCGATACAGATACTCGCGCCGCAACCGGGTGTTCCTTCGCATCATCTTGTCAAACTGTTCAACAAACTCCCAAGAACTCCGCGAGGTGATCCTCTGAGTTCAAAAACCGGAACACCTGATTCCCAAGCAATGTACACAGAACTCTCTCTCTTCTAGTTATAAATCTATAGGCAAAATGAGCACCAAATGCTCTGTTCACATCTCCAGCAGCCCAGCAGTTTAAACCCCTAAAACCCTAAAACCTAACTTGCCAAAAAATAAATAAATAAAAATGCAAGCACCAATCAAAAGCTTCGAGCTTATTCTGTGGGTCCAACAATCTCCTATTGAGCTCCGAACTGGAAATATTCAGAGTCCGGGATGAGCAACAAATGCTCCGATGCCTCGAGGTTTAGTTCCTATAAACTCTGAACCTTGTAGCCTAACTTTACAAGAAAAAATTGCAAGCACCAATCAAAGGCTCCAGGAAGATTCTGTAAGTGCAAGAATCGCTTAAGACTTTCAAGTACCGTAAAACTAGTACATTCTGAGTCCGAACGAGAAATGTTCGTGGTCCAGGATGAGCACCGAAGGCTCCGATGCCTCAGAGTCCGGTTCCTCTAAAACCCTAAAACCCCTGATAGAAATTCTAGGAAAAAATCGAAAAAGTCGTGGATGGAGAAGACGGGCATCGATCCCGTTACCTCCCGTATGCGAAACGGGCGCTCTACCATTTGAGCTACTCCCCCGGCGATGTCCATGCTGTGGGTGGGATAAAACTTATTGAATTCTGCAATAGATAGTACACTATGATTTTCTAATTTTTAATATCACACGTGTTTTTTAAACTATGTATACTTTAAATTTCATAGGAGATCCCCCACTGTGTTCAAGCTATGATCCACACGTTGAATTGGAACAAATTTGTAGTTTTGGCCATTGCTACAATATAAGTCATATAGAATTAACTCAAACACCCAAGTATTAATGCATCCTTACTTCGCACGAATCTGAGATAAGCCTATAATGATTGTCTTGGATTGAAATATGACTCTTGTTTTGTAATAGACGTCCACAACAAGATTGGATAAAACATTGACATGGATTCATGATTGGGCATAATTTATATTTTTTTGAATGTTTGTATTTATGAATCGTTAACTAATTTATTTATAATATATTGATTGTGTGGGTGTTAACTTTGTAACATCAACTAGGCATAGGTGATCTAGTTTGCAAATTGCTAGTTTGAAATATAACTATTATGGGGTAAGATGACCTAAAATTAGATTGACACTTACTTTTGGCCGAGTGGCAACCCTATTTACTAGTTGACATGTGCTTTTCATGGGGTGGGGGAGGGGACCTAAAGCTTGAGTGTGGTCACTACAATATTGCTTGTACATGAATCTAAAAAACTGATCTTAAGGTTGTCAAGGTATCATCCGTATTATCTTGGGACTATAATTGACAATGCAATTTCATGCATCTTATGTTTCTCTCTGCAAATTGGATTGACATTTACTTTTGATTGAGAGGTATCTCCTTATACTAGATGGCACGTGGTATTATGCAAGCATGCATATGTATATACTACACTAAACATATGAATTAATGCAACCCACAACATTCTCAATCAACCCATGTAACTACTCTTGCAATCATTGGGGCTAATCAAAGTAAGTGGCATGGGGGTTGGAACACTTGTTGCCACTCCAATAAACACGGTACATCATTTTAATGCCACACCAAATAAGATATAAGTATGGTAGATGAGTCTTAAGTGGCTTGTTTTCTTAACCAAACTCCTAGATTTGGTATATGGTTCGGTGAGGATCAAAGAGCAAACATCATAAAGACAAATGTTTAAAAGAGATTGGACTACATCTTCAAATATCAATATTTACTTCACACTCAATAGTGAACACAATTGGGAAGACCTATGTATCTAGTTAAGAAATCAACAAACCCACACATTTGATAATCATAACTAAATTAGGGGAGTCCCGATATTCCATCTGATTTTTGCGGATGCTTTGTTGTAGATTTGCTAACGTAACACAAGTTTTGTTGTGTAAATCTAATGGATAGAAGTTGGAGAACATGAAAAAGGAACCAAATAACACCCACATACCTTAAGTAGAATATACTCAGCCTTGCTCTTAGGGGTTACGCTTTTCCTTCCCGCCCTGTTTTCCAAAATCATCATTTCCTGCAAGATAGCGCTCTTGGAATCTACCAATTTTAAGATTCCAGACCCCTTCTCTCTCTCTCTCTCTCTCTCTCTCGCGCGCGCGCGCATCTCCTTCTCTCTTCGCTGATTCAATTCCTGCATCATCACCAGTCTTCGAATTTTTAAGAATATCTCACACCCCCATTCTATTGTTGCATACCTGCACTACTTAAATGACCACCAATCTTACGGGTCCTATATTGAAAACATTACGAGTAAATCCCATTCTGTCAATGCAACGTGCTTCCTAATCCGATGATGTACATTGTAGCCCTGCATCCCTTGCTTTCTGCTCCTTAGTTTCCAAAGTGATGTGGGAAACTTACAGATTCCCTTTCACATTGCTCTTCGGATTCATCTGACAAAGGACAATGATGATATTGTTACTATCGTTCAGCCAGCTTTCAACGAGCCAGAAGAGCGATTCCTGGACACGGTCCTGGGAATTGTAGGTTAAGTTAGGTGCATTTTTGAATCCGACCATTGTTGGCAGTAGTTGTAGCTCATGTTGAATTGGTGGTATTGCACAAATCCAGCTGGATTGAGAGTTGTTTTTGGTGCTGTGAATGTAGTGTGTCAATTTTTTTTCTTGTGGTTTGGTGGAATCGCATAGCGGAGGTAGGGTAGATACTTGTTTGGGCGGCCATGGGATCCAGCATGGGAGCGGATTTGGATGCCCTGATGGCATCTTTCAACTCACGCGTTACGCTTCTCCGAAATCTCACCCTCATTCGGAATGGTATGTTATTTTTTTCTTTTTCCCTTTGCCTCCATTGTCACAAGCCCTTGGTGGGCCTTATTTGGTTACTTTTTGTTGTTTACTATCTTATACTACTCGGATTGTCTAGGTCAAAAGTTCTGTGCGTCCGCAAAAGCCAGGATGAATATCATAAAGTTCTGAGCTAATCTTGAACTGTTATGAATTATCAAAGTCCGATGACACAAGAAGGCCACATACGTTCCCCAATAATGTCGAATATCGAGCCTAGAACGGTTAACACATTTTGAGCACATAGTTTAATCTTTGTTAAACTATTGATGCCTTTTTGATGTCCATTCTTAGATTTGCACCCACTGTTCAAATAAGGTATTTAATTCTGATAAGTAACTGCATTAGGTCCATTACCTTAAGTGACCTGAATTCGACACTTTTCTCTGCACCCACTTCTTATTGTAGGATATGAAGAAACACGCAATTAGTGCAAATCCAAATCTTCCCTGTAGTCGTTTTTGGATCTCACATGAATATCTTAACACTGTCAAAGTGAAGATTCTTGTGCTCATTGAATGGTCATATAGGTCCCCCAATTACGATGTGACTATTGAGCCTAGAATGGTTAACATATTCTGAGCACGGAGTCCAATATCTTTTAAACACATGATGCCTTTTTGATGTCCGTTCTTAGATCCACACCCAACCACACACCACTCAATTATAGGTGTCTACATTTTGGAGGTGTTGGATTATTTCTGGTTTACCTTACATCATCATTAGTTCCGACATTGTCAATAATCTTTCTCTGGCAATCAACAATGAGCAACCTCTGACAACTAAATGTCGGGTTACAAGCAGCCTATACACGTTAACCAAAGTGAATTTTTTTTTTAAAAAAAAATCCTCAAAAGTACTATGCTGTCACCTTGTCATCTTGTCGTTCATCTTGCAAATGTATCACATTCGCTAAAGATGGCTTCTAAAAGTTTCCCTCAAGTTCTCTTGATAATGTCTTAATCTGGCTCGCTAAATTGACAATAATGTAATTTCCATTGCAGACGCAAATGGCAAGTGTGCAGTTGATTATCTTCAACCTTAGAATTGAGCAATTTATGAACTCTCATGAGTAGGGGGATTTTTTTTCATTTTTGTGTTTGCATGTGCATTGATTAACCATCTACTTAGCCAAAATCCACTTGGGATCCCTAGGTGTAAGGTAATTCCAATACTTGGAAGAGGACTCCACAAGGAAACTTCCATCCTTTTACAGGAAGGGGTCTCTCTTATTGGTCCACTATACACCTCATTGTGGTAGGCAACAAGGAAATCAGCTCAATGTGCTGTCTTGGACTTCTGCAACCTGGATTAGGATTTATAGGGATAGAAATCTCTGCAGTGTAGCATCCTTTGTAGGTTCAGGGTTTAGGTTTTAGGGTCTGACATAATGAATTGTGCATTTGATTGGTGGTCGTGAGAGCAGCAGGGCCGCATGTGGCTGAATTGAAGGAAGTGGATGCAGCTTTAAGTGCAGCAGAGCACCACATGCGAGTTATCAAGACCTTCCTGAAACGGGAGTCCGAATCATTGGTCAAGGCAAAGGTATGTCCTTAATGCCTTGCAATCCTTTTTGTAAAGACAATAAATCTAAACCTGGAATTATATGGTCTACCGTTAAGCCGAGGATTTTCTAGCAATGTAACTTCATTTTGCAATGTGGCTGACATTTTAACCCTCCCTCCAAAATCATAAACTAAAATAGAAGACTCTGTAGAGAAGGTTATGAAAGATGATCCCCGAACAGTGAATATGAGAGGTCATTCACTTGCATGATGTCTTGACAGGGTTTGCTTAAGCTATCCTCGCAACAAAGTTTGAAACTGCAGCAAATATGTTCCAATCTACCAGCTCGATTGCCTGGCAATGATGTGCATGTGGAGATCCCTGCACCTAGGTTGACATTTCTCACTTTATAATCACCTATTTGGCAACACACATTCAAGATTCTTATTACATTCTCACTTTGGTATCATTGTATTTTGTAGTGTTTTATGGGGTGGGTGTGGAAAATTAATGAAGGTATTGAGGTAGTGAGGCATGTGAAGCTGCTTCCCAAATGCAAGCAGTGAAGAGGGGGAAAGACATGAAATGTGAAATGTAACTATAAAAATCACAACCTATTCCTTTCTGCAAAGAACTTGAAAGTCAAGTGACATCATAATTCTTTGTACCAAAAGACCTAGTTTGTTACATAAGCCAGACAGAATTTTGTCAAGTTGTCCATGTCAATCACTTAATCAGTCGTTTCTGTGTGTGCATTATTACTGGAAATCTCAGTTCCACAACAACTGCTCAGAAAAGCAACAATGCTTCAACAGGTCCAGTTAAGCCTGCTCCTCCAAAGGTGAGGATAGTTATCTTTGTGAAATCTTGGAAACTCCTTTAAGATTGAAAGTTGCAAGCCTGAGTTTGGGTTCCATTTAACATACATAGTTTTGTATTGTGTTCTTATGTCAAGATTGTGTGATTTGTCATATTTATGTTCAGTACACCTAATATTATTATATATGCCATCTTATTCTTCAATGCAGGAAAAGAAAGGGAAAGAACCTCCCCCTCGATGGTATGTCAGTGTGGATGAGCTGTCTGCTCTTTCAAGGTAAGGCTGGATATTCTTTATGCACAAACCTCAATTTATAAGATTGAAAACATGTCTTTTGATGTCAGTGAGCTGCTGCTGGTGGGTCAAATATTGGATTTTAGCCATACTATGCAACAGACTGTGTTGACTGAGAGGTTCGAGTAAGTCCTTGTGCTGAGATGGATAGATCGCTTGCTACCCAGGCACAGGTTGGGAAATTGTTTGATCACTCCAATGCTCCCACATTGGTTCTAAATTAACACAATGATTGACTTGTTTACCAGCTATATGAGAGGGAGACTTACATTGGACAAGATAAACGCAGCAGTTGATGAGATGGCAACTTTTGCTGCTGCAAATGCTAGACTTCTCACTGCTCCTAAACAGAAGGCACGTACCAATTTGTTTAATGCAGTTGACTGGATGTCTTTGTGGATTTCTTCATTCAGACTGGCAAAATTCAAATTTTATCCACCAAATATGACCACCAAATGCTAGATTTAAGGTAATATGTAACGGACTGACAAATATATATCTACCATTTCAGCAACATGACAAATTCATATATGTGATTTTTTTGTGCAGCTTGGAGAGGAAGCATGGAGCAAAGTGCTGGTGAGTTCTTGTTCATCTAGTCGCCACTTTCTCATCAGCATTTAGTTGTGGGTAGGGTGCAAGCAGGAACACATTTTACTTCACCTCAAGATCTTCACCTGGAAGGCTCATTGCTCTACAGAGCATACAAGTCTGTGTGGTTTTACTTTAGTTCAGTGTTCCATCTCTTACATTTTCCTGGTATATGTATGCAGGAGCTACGAGACATAGCAACTGTTGAAACAATTAAAGGAAAGCATTTCTTCTTAGAGTTGGACTTAAAGGGCGAAGTGCTTAAATTGGATCACACTGGAAAAGCAATTCTTACGGTGAGTGGTCTTGACTGGTTACCATGTTGGCCTTCTTATGTGATGTTGTTTGCTATACACCACACTGCACCTTCTACAAACTTGTTTAATAAACGGTCAGAGAGGTAGCCTATCATATGGTTGTATAATTTGTGATTGACAGCTGCACCTGTGAACAGGTGTTGCGGCACCTTGGTCGAATAAACGAAGTTCGTTGCGGACGGAATCGTGTTTTTTCCTTGATTAGAAATTAAAGCACACATTTGTGGGGTGCTCTTTGTTCTCCTTTTCAGGACAGTAGTGAACTACTGGCAACCTTCTAATAGGTGAGAGATTGTTTTTGTTGAAATTGAGATACAATCTGAAACACCTTCCAGGGTGCTGCAAAGGTGAGAAGTATAACCATAAATTTGCACACTGTCAGGTTTAGCCATAAATTTGCAAAAAGCTACAATCCACTTGTATATTGATTCAAAAGGAGGAAAGAACATTGGAATGAGTTAGTTGTTACATTTATCAGCAATTGGTTCTGTTGGATCCAAATCCAAATCCGGATTGCAGTAGTGCTGTTTGTGTTCCATTGAAAGCAGAGTGTGAATTGCATTTCAGGTTGATAGATTAAGTATGTAGGGGCAAAAACAAAGTCCAACCTCCTATTTGCACACTAATTGGAGTATAGTTATGGCCAATTTTACTTCTCATACAGGTAGAAAACTTGTTTCAAAGTGCAGTATCTGAAGGGACTAGATATGCCAGATCATCATGTCATTCTATACCTAGCCCTTTTGGAGCAAGGATTCAATATGTTTAAAGTGAAGGGGGGTAAAGATGTGGGCGTTATGCCTTGACAAGTGAGTGATCAGGTATCCATTATTTCTTCGCAAGGTTCATATTGTACAGATTACTTTGCAAATGGTTGCACTCTGCAAAAGTCAGTCCAATGCTAGCTTGATATAGCTAGTAAAGGCTCAAGAATGTTAAATTGTATGAGATTTGTGTCAACTAGATATTTGAACTTCACATTACTTGAAAGACATCCAATTTAACTGTGGGATAATTCTTAGGGTCCCAACCAATGCTCGACCGGTATAAACCTAGGTGAATTTATGGGTGAAAATAATCACTATCAAGAACGTCCATCAATATCAATAATCCCCGCTGCTTAACAAAGCCCATTACATTACAAATGAAGCTCAAAGTGCCCCCACTTAAGAACAACCGTTTTTGAAGTCAATGTGGACCGACCTTTTGGTGAGTTTAGGTATATCGTGACTCTTGACCTTCTAATAGCACTTCCAGAAAATTGTGGATTACATGTTTTTTTTGCCCGGCTTGTGCACATTGGATGACAACGCTCTTAAACCCTGAACCCCACTGCGTAACAAAGCCCATTTCATATGAAGCTCAAAGAGAGTGTATGCCCAAGTAACAACAACAACTATTATGATGAGGTGTATAATTGGAACCTTACATTTTACATGGAAACCAACATTTCTGGTGAGTTTAGGTTACCTTGATTCTTGAACTTGTGATTCCTAGCATCGTGAAGAGATGGTGAACTAAATTTTGTTTTAACGTGACATGGTAATGTGGCTATATGAACCATACCGTGAAGGCCACGTATATAAGGCAATTGCACTGTACATTCTGAATTCAGGCATTCTACAAATGAAAGTTCTATTGGTGATTCCCCTGAGTAACCTAATTTTTGTAAATGTGCAGCCCATGAAAGAATCTCCTTAACGAAGCTTTCATCTTAAGGCAACCACATTGTCCGACTCTCTTCCTTTAAACTTCCTAATGTAAGTCGCATAACTTGATGAAAAGAGCACACTGGTCAAGTAAAGATCACTCTCAAAGATTCTCGACAACACCATGGCTTACTACCAGTCAAGAATGCAACGAGCACACCATTCCAAAAGCAAGTCCAAAGAATCTATGCAAAATTTTGAATCCCATACGACCCCCTAAGCACCAAAGATTTCTAAGACCATTACTATGGATTAGTCAGAAAGAAATGACATGAGAGTCCCTTAGGGGCACCGCTGCTTCCAGCTTGCAAATGGTTAGAAACCAGGTAAGCTTAAGGCGATCTGGGAATGCAGAGCAATGGGAACTCTGCAGCACGAAATAATTTCACTTCCATCTCTTCAACCAACTCCTGATGAAGTCGGGATCAAGCCACTCCAAATCACTCCAAGAAAATCTTAACCAGTTAATGCCCTCGATCCTTCGTCCTCGGATGAAGCCGAAAGTCCACCAAGTTAGGTCGACCCGTATTTTCAAACCCTTTTAAGGCCATGATTTCGCTCTCCCTTTACCCGAGAGCATCTCGATCGCATACATTTCTACTGACAGGGCCGTTTGGCATGCTAAAGCCGAGATTTCTTGTTTCTGATTTCTCAAAAAAAATCTCGAAAGATCGATCGATGGATCGGTTGTTTGCATCATGCAAGGCTTACTATATGATGCTTGTTGAAATTTTTAGAAGTGGAGTTATCGATTCTCGTCCTTCCAGCAAGTGTGGAATCTTGTTTGTTTGTTTGTTTGTTTGTTTGTCGTGTTGGGGCCGGCGATGCGCCATCGCCAACTATACAGATGCCATAGATGGATGAATTTTGGATGGATTCTAGACAAATGGGTGTATAAGGGTGGTTGTACTTTTCGCAGTGCACTTGTGTAGGAAACTTGAGGCATGGGTGGATGCATTCTGGATGGATGGGGGATGAATTGGCATAAGGGTAGATGTACTGTTTGTGGTGCACTTGCGTAAGAAACTTGGACATGGATGGATGACTGTTGGATAGATTGCAGATGCATGGGTACTAGGGTGGATGTACTTTTCTTGGTGGACTTGCATAAGAAACTTGGGGCCCAGCCACATGCAACTACAAGAACTTGACAAATTTCCATTAGGATTGCCACACATTGGTCAAATATTGGGTGAATGGTCATAACACCTTTTGAGGGGGAGGGGGGTGGGGGAACATTGATTACTATTGCAGAGCCCAATGATTGTTAATTCTAGCCAAATCAATTCTTGAGTCGAGGTCAAAGACCCTAAATCTAGTGAGCTTGAATTGGGATGGATCATCAACCAATCTATAGGAGAGAGGGAATTATTTCATACGAGTGTACCTCTCATAATTCATCCAACGAAATAATATTCAGTTTGGAGGTTACCTTTTGAAGGTGATTTGACACTGGAATCACCTTAAAAAACTTTGAATTAGTCTAGCTAGAGTCATTTGAGATGAAGCAACCACAAACCTATAGGGGTTCAAGTTTTTATGTTAGATGGATGCGAGTACTCTCATATGCGATAAATCCCTCTCTTCCAAACTATAGGGGACGTGTTTTTACTATTGTCCCCTTATCAGGTGTCATGAAACCAAACCTATCAAATATATCAAAATAACATCATGAATCTCGTTTATATGATTTATCTCCTCCAAGACACATAACTTAACACATGACTTGTTCACATACACAACATTACATGTCATGTGAACAAGCCATGTCAACGGTCTTGTGTAGTGATGTCACTTGTTGACATACACATTACTACACGAATCTTGTTGACATGATTTGTTCCTTCTAGTTGGTACGTTGGTTGTTGTTCCATAATTTATTTGCAATGATCGAGGATGTCTACATGCCTTTCTATGGGCACATATGCTTTTTTAGAAGGATTACAATGTACAACTCAAATAGTTTCTTATGAAATTTCTACCGGTCTTATTCTTAATATTGTACTAATTCGTATAGGTTCTTGTAATTTTAGTGAGCTTGTAATAGCACAAAAGCAAACATGGTTTGGCATTCCTAAAACTTAAAACACATGCCTTCCTCATGTGTCAATAAAAATAAATACATAAATTAACATTCCTCTTCTTTATTTTATATGGCAATAATAGGAGAGTCCCATTAACCCTAAGCACTTGGGAAATCAAATTTGGTAGCCCTACTAGGGGGAGTGGGGCTCGGGGGCACCAATCAACTGCTCTTTTTTGGGGTGTGTTTGTGTAAATAAGTTAGACAACGAGATTGGGGTCTCGATAGCCACCTTTTGGCTCCACTTTCACTTCTTTGTAAATTTCTCTTCTTATCAAATAAGACGGCACTAGTTGTAAGTCTTCTTTCTTATTCACGAATCCACTTTGGGGTACGAGTTGCATAGTTTACTTGTAAAGCGACACTCATTTTGGGGATCCTATGTAACATGAATGGGCCATCCAATGTGTTCGAACGTTGAGGATTCGTTGTTGATTCTTACGTCACTAAAATTGGCTAATTTTGGTGACGGTGGGTTTTGTAGTGATAATTGTCACTCGTTGAAACCAAGTTGATGATTATTTGAACTTTGTGTAGGTAGGTAGTTAGGCTGGGGCGAACCAACCCATATATCGGTACCTTATCGGGGAGGGTGAACGGCTGGGGATTCGTGGCACTCACTTAAAATCAACCATCCTACATATCGTGGATGAAGTGGCTCCAATACAAAAAGACCCCCATGAGTTTGAGGGCCGATTCATTCGAATGTGACATCACTAGACATCCGGTAAGGTACCAATGTATGGGTCGGTTCGCCCTAGCCGTAGGTAGTACTTGTAAGTTTTTTTTCTTATTCATGAATCCACTTTGGGGTACGAGTTGCGTAGTTTACACGCAAGGCGACACTCATTTTGGGGATCCTATGATGCTGACCAACCATAGTGACGTGTGCTCAGGTGTAGATCTAAGAACTTATCTCATTGTAGGCGTCAGGACGTAACGCCCGGGCTTCGGTCTACAGACCAAGCGTGCGAAGGGAAGACCCATTTCTGTAGCTATCAGTTCCGGTCACGCCTTCCTCTTGGGTGCTCTTCTGTCCGTGTGCAGAGATCGATTTTGGAGAAGCCATGCAAGGTGCTCAGATTTGAGCTAGTTACCGAAATCTCTTCCACAGGCTGTTGGTGCTTGCAGCTCCCCGCGGACGATGGATGTTGAATAGTAACCATTGGTCGGAGCTGACCGTGGGGATCAATATTGCCGGCCGGGGCGGGAGGAGTTGCCACATGCGGAATAGAGACCTCAGACAACTGAGACTCGGGAAGAACTGGTCGAAGCAACTTGTAAGTATTGATCTGTGTTTCTGTTATGTATACAGTTTAACATGTGAGAAGCTGGCGTTTGTAAGTGCTTATTACCGACCGGAACTGTGAGTGCACGAGGACCTGTACCGACAGTTTAGTTTTGTGCCCTGTTTTTTGTTCCTTTGGCTAATCATTATTGGCAGCAGAGAGGGGTACAGTGCTGACGATCTAGTCTCCATTAGCCAGGGGCCCCGACAAATTTGTTTGTATAAAACCCTACCCTCAAACCTATTTCGCTAATGTCTACCATCGACTCCGGCTATGGAGATCTGAGTAACACTTCAATTGTTGTAACTTGTGAAAGGGCAAGCACTGGAAGTTTGAATTTACAGACACGGCTATGGTGGGAAGCTGCACATCCCAAACGCAAATCTTCATTGTTAACTAACTGTTCCTGTTCTCGTGGTTGGTGAGTCTTTCGCAGGCTGTGCTTAGGTCTCTCATTACACATGATGAGAACTTAGAATGGCCTGAATTGAGAGCTTCGCCCCTTAAACCGCACAAATGTCGTGTTTGTGTCAGGGACTCCAAACATTCCCAAACTGCATGATTTTATGTTTGCTCACTTCAAATGTATGTTGGTATGCTTGGGGTTTGATTCCATCTCTGAGATTGTGTGAATATGTGAGTGTGACGTTACATATGTCGCATGGTTTTGAAGTGCGACTAATTTCGGGTAACGGTTGTTTTTTGAAAAATACTTGGGCATAGTGCTACGGAGGGCACCCCATCCCTCTCTGCTGTTTGGTTCTAGGCGATCTACCTTGCAGAGTCTATGCAGCAGAGCTAGTAGGGTTTGCATAGTCTGAATGGCTGAGGGGTGATTTTGGTAGTCGTAGATACTCGTGGGGGCTTTGATCCGTGACTCCCTTCATGCATATGCACGGGATTATTTTCATCCAACGTGAGTCTCTTATATTCCAAGGGCCATAAGAGTACTCCTTAAATATCGTTCTTCTATGTTAGTAGAAAGTCAAATTTGGCTTCCTTCAGATCGAAGTCTCTCGCAGCCTGCCTGCCAACTTCTCTGATTCAGATCATGGCCATGGCCTCTCTTGTGGCACTCTCATATTGTGCACAATTTCTTCCAATTCTACTCTGCGGTCTTAGTTGCCGGTAGATTAAGACATTGGAATGGGTTGGAAAAAGTGGAGGAGAGTCGGGAAGGTCTTGCCTCATCTTGCTGCACTCCAGTCTTCATTGTGGGATAGGGGTCCAGACTCCAGAGTGTGTGCTGTGTTTGGAAAAGGGACAGTGGAATTAACCGAGTGGAGGAGATATTAGAGGATGTGAAGATGTTGCCTCATTGGGAGTAAAGTATGTGGGTGTTATGGGGTTCGTTTTTCATGCTCTCCAACTTCTACCCCTTAGATTTACAGAACGGAACTTGTGTTACAATAGAAAATCTAGGAGGAAGCATGAGCACAAATCGGACTGAAAATGGACCTCCCTTGATTCAGTACTGGTTATCGGGAGTGCATGTTTGTTGATTTCTCACCTAAATACGTGGGTCCAGCTTCCAATTGTGTTCACTATTGAGTGTGGAGTGGTTCATAATATGAGGACGTAGTCCGTTCTCTTTTAAACATGCGTCTTTGTGACGTTTGTTTTTGATCCTCGCTAAACTAGAAACCATTCAAATATAGGGATCTAATTAGGAAAAGTAATCAAATAACACCCTCATACCTTATGTATAATGTTGAATAATTTAGGTGAGTTGCAAAGAGCGATCGGACTTGTGACACCGTATGGCTCTGTCTGCTCACATGAGGTCTGAGTGATGTGTTTCGTTACCATTGTCAAAATATGATGACGTTCACAAGCAGGGACCTAATATATTAGGCTTGGCTAGTTGGGTCCCCCTAAAATCGAACCGCAATTGATGAGCACTACTACCCCTTTCCCATGTCACAATGGTTTAGCAAATTAAAGGACAAAAGAACAAGGCATCCACATCATAACAAATGTGAAGTATTTGCCGGTCACATGGCTCAAGTGCAACCTTGCGATAGTTGAAAGTCTAGTGCAAATGAGTCCCCTTGAAAGAGGTTGTTCTCTATGTGCGCACACAACCACCTTCCATTTCTCAAGCATGCAACCTATTCGGTGACCTCCTTCCATGCTTGAGCAGAAGTATTTTGGTGACCTACATGCTTGGGAGTCAATTTTTCCCTACTCACTACAGAAAGTATCCACACGTTAAAGCAAGTTCACTTGCAAGTGGGGCTTCCTCCCCAGGGGTTCACTTGGTTAAACTGATGTCCAATAGGCATTCTTAATTTGAATATTTAAACTTATGGTTCGAGGGCTGAATGTAGTGCCTCTGGCCCCCTTTATTATATTTTAAATTTGTAGAGGAGAGGGTTTCGTTCAATTCACTTTTATGCGGATTGCGTTAAGCAAAAGTTGATCATAGACAGTTAGACCAAAATGTCACTCTTGATTGGATATGTTCCAAAACAGCTTTAGGTGGTGGATTCAACCTTCTCAAACCGAAGTGGTCTTTGTTGATCTGGAAGCTTTGGAGTAGGTGAACCGTCTTTCTGTATTTTTCTAGTGTGCAAGGAAGTTATCAAACTGTTAATCATAAGGAAGTTAATTGTCACCTCCGAAGGGTATGCAAGGTAGGTTTTGTCTAATATTTAATTGATCATGTGCTCCAGAGTGTTGGATTTGTCGGACTTCATTTATATGTATATATACATATAATATACGATCCAGGCTGCTAAGAGGATTGTCCCCGCGTTTGCAAGTTCTTGTTTCAATAGCTGGGGAGATTTTTGGGCATAACCAATCAAAATCCTAGGGTTTCCAAGTTTAATCAGTTACAGGTTGTGATCTTTGGGGGGTGCTTTATTAGTTTGAGGTATATTCTATAGATTCCTCTAGAATGATGGGTAATTCTCCTGAAGTCTTGGACTACAACCGGTTATTTCTCAAACTCAATTGGTTCATCTGTAACTAGCGGTTGGTTCTCCCTGTTCATTGTGTTGTTTATCCCTTCCAACTGTTCTTATTTGAAGTGAAGGAGAACTTGCAGTAGCTTGTCATATATTCGCCTAGTTCCCAAAGAAGACGGGACATACAATTTCCTCAAGCATGGGCGACCTTGTTTCAGTATTTGTTGGTCTAGCTGGTTAGCTTGTGAAACTTGGGACTCTTTTGTCACAAATCTAATTAGTTTTGTCATTTTGGGAGCACTTACTACAAAGATTGTTTTGCATTGGTGGGGTGGGAGGCTCTAGTCGGCAGTAGTACGGATGATTTGACCATTGTTGGTTTTAATATTGTTTGCACTAAAGAGCTTGGTGGATAATGATGAATTTCGTGTTCATTTGCATGGCACTCCGGATATTGATCTTCCGCACTCATTGCTCTTAATATGTTATTCCTCATTCTTGCAGTTTTCATCAAGGTTTTGGAAGTGTAGCAAGAAGAATCTATGATGCCTGTTTTAGGTATGAATAATCTCCCTCCGCATTCTTTAAAACTTAATGAATTGATGAGGGTTTTGCACATATGTTCACTTATGACCATGCTCGAGTTGAAAATCAACCAAATGTTGCTTGCAATTTCCTACAATGGACAGTTTTGGCTTGACATGGATGGTATTACCTAATGCTTATGTCCTTCAATAACTGCCATTCTTCATATTCAGGAGAAATCATGGCCAAGTGTTTCATCATGGCCAAAACTTTGCAATTCGTTCACATGATTTGGGGTTTCATAAGTATTTGGTTTGTAAAGTTTGGGACATATCTAGGAAAAGGACAAAAACAAAGCAATGAGCTTGGAGATATTATGAAATGGCAAAGGGAGGAAGTAATCGAACTTCAAGAGGTTCTCAAGGCAGAGCAAGTATTGAATGAGAAACAATGCATAAATCTTGTTGACAAGCTTGACCAAGTTGCGCTTTATGTGAATGAGATGATGACATCCACTAAGGAGACGACTAATAAATTTGGGCTTGTGCTTGGGGAGTTACGTCGCATTACTCGAAAAATAAGAATATTGGTCCAAGATTGTGGGAAGCAAGAATGGTGTGATGCAATGGCATTCCAAATGAACAATACAGAGGCCTTTCGAGAACTTGTAGACGATTTGCAGTGTATTTGGGATGCAATGTGTGAAAAGTATTTGGCAATCTATTCGGATTCACAAAATTTTACAATCCCATGTATTGATTTTAGTGTGGCCACTTATGACGAAATTGAAAGTGATGAAAAAGCCATGGTGGAAAGGCTTGAGAAACGACTTGAAATGATGCCCGATGATTCCGAGGAGTATGAATTGGCAAAACATTTATTGAGGAGATTGCAATTTGAATTGCCACAAGTGAAAGGTGCAGAATTGGATGCTTTAGAAATTCCAAAGGATGTCGCAAAGCCGGTATTTTTAAAAGAAATAGGATTTGGAGCAGCGGGTGCGGTGCACAAATCAAGATGGTTGGGACTTCAAAGTGCAACAAAAATGGTAGGAGTTCTCCCCAACTTTCACAAAGAAGCTGGCATCTTAGCATGCTTGGGCCATCCAAACCTTGTCAAATTCATTTGTTGTGGAAGATTTGATGAAACTCATGAGGGCAATGTGGATGGATCGAACAATGTCTCAAGAAATTTGTTTCTAGTAATGGAGCTCATGGAGATGAGCTTGAGTGATTTGGTGAAGAAGCAGAAGACGCCTTTACCATATCTTGTTGCCATTGATATGATGCATGAAATTGCGAGGGGCATGTGTTATCTTCATGACATGCATGTTGCCCATCTTGATCTAAAGCCAAGCAATGTGCTTCTAAGCTCCAGGTCGAGACTTGCAAGAGTCAAGGGAAATATTGGCTATGATTTTGTGAAATTGACAGATTATGATACTTCCAAAACGGAGGTTCAAAGCAAACCGGAGTTACAAAAGTTTACTATCGGTACACCAAAGTACATGGCACCTGAGATGAATAACAACAAAAATAAATCACCTTCAAATATGGCATGTCCTTTTCCAGCTGATGTATGGTCATTTGGTATGACATGTTCAGAGATCCTTTCTTTGAAGGAACCATTTCCAGACACAAATAATAAAGAGGTTATCTTGCAAAAAATAAAAGGTTGTTGGAGGCCTGAGCTACCTATCAATTGTGAGGAGCTTACCACTTTGATTGAAGAATGTTGGATTGAGGATCCTTCACAAAGGCCAACATTTTCTAACATTTGTGAAAGGCTCGCAACCTTGAAGAAGAAGTTCATGGTCGGAATATATTCAAATGATTTACCGAAATTTGACAAAGGTGGGGCTTGTTCCCCAAGCACTCAATTGAAGAAGGCCTCTGACCAAATGAATGTCTCTGCTCCGAAGAAGGTAAGAACACATTCCATCACAATATGCTTATTGAGTATTTTTTGAGATGTCATTTTTTAATTGTTATAATAAATTTTAATTTGCTTGGAGTTGAAGACATGATAATTGAACCAAAACACAGGATATGGTGCAAGCATGGTCAATTGGACCAATAGAGGGGTCATGTATGTTGAAATCACAAATATCTTTGTCAAAGCCTATAAAGTAGCACCAAACAATCTTCCAAGTAGATTTTGGTTATGCGTAGCCCTTTATAATTGTTGCAAATATTCAATATACAATGTCAAAATGCTATCTTCAAAATTTATCACGAAAAATATGTCCACAAAGTAATGACTACATTGGGTTCTAGAAGCAAAATTCATGACCTTACATATAATTTTTGAACTTGAACTAATTTATGAATTTTTCCTTGAGTTCGTGATGAACTGGAGGGCTCCATCGAAAAGAAAACTGAAGCAATCAAATTAATATATTCAAAGCCTAATTTGTAGAAACTTTCTTCACCACACAAATTGTTTTCCAACTTGAGTTGCTTCCACCACCTTCAAAAGTATGTACATTATTCTTTTATAAATTTATTTGGAACAAATTGATGTAGTTCTTAAAACATGTTTTGTAATACCTTTTAGAAAAGATTCACAATATTCATATTAATTGTGCGTTTTGAATCTTCTATCATAGTGTACACTTCTTGGTCCAATTGACATGATATGTGAACTTCATATAGGTGGATGCACGAAAAACACGATATGAAGTTGTGGTTGGTCTTGAAAGCAATCTTGCAAAGGTGAGAAACCACTTGAAACGAGTGAACATTTTGGGTCTCATTGGTATGGGTGGAATAGGGAAGACCACCTTGGCTAAGGCCATATTTGATGATGTGAGGTCTACATACAATGCATCGTGTTTTATTGAAAATTTGAAAAGTAGAAATTCACTGGAAATCTTATGTGAAATATTACAAAAGTTTGGAAGGGACAAAGACTCCACTTGGACATTGGTGGATGTACAGAAGATGATGAGGGAGTTGTTGGCTACGAAGAAAGTCCTTCTAATATTGGATGATCCCAGAGATGCAGCTCAAGTGCGTGAAATAATACCAGCAGATGTTTCTTGTGTCAACAATGGTACCAAAATTATTATAACAACTCGTGGTTGGGCTTTAATTGACAATCGTGTGGAAGTGAATGGTAGGATAGATGTTGACAAGTTAGATAAAAATGCGGCGAAAGAACTCTTTGCTTCTTACGTTTTTGTGGATGGAGCTCAATTGTCACCACAACTCTTTAATGTACGTGACAAAATTATAAAAAAATGTAACGGCTTGCCTTTGAGCTTGAAAGTGATGGGTGCATTCTTACGAGGAAAGGAGAGGATTCGAAGTTGGGAACGGGCTTTCCAAAGGATGAAAAGGGGTAGGCATTTGGATGGCGATGAAGGGCTTTGGAGTACCTTGATGATCAGCTTTGATGGATTGGAAAATGGTGAGAAAAACATGTTTTTGGATCTAGCATGTTTTCTTCCCTTGGGCATGGGGAGAGGAAAAACCTTGCATTCATGTACCGACTATGGTGCCTCTCCAAATCACGTGCTTGATATATTGGTGGATAAATCCTTGGTTAAGATAGATCAAGAGGGGGATCTAAAAATGCACGACCAACTACGTGACATGGGACGTATGATTGCCGAGACAAACGAGGAATATTTGGGCACTCGAATTTGGAAACTAAACATGATTCCTTTACGAATTGGATCCACACATGACAAGGTATGGTGCAAATAAAAGAGCTTAATAAAGTTGACTTTTGTGAAATGCAAGTATAGATATGTTGGTGAAGGTTTGCGTTTCTAAGTTGTTTAAATTTGACATTTGACACTTGTATATCATGTAGTGAAATGGTTTTTCCATCTCATTTAAACACGGCAATTGAATTTTATTAACACTCTAATTAACAAAACATAATTTTGACATTTTGTGATGTGTTTGAAACCCAGAACTACAAAAAATTAGAAACCATTTATGTAGATCAAAAAATTTCAAAATGGCTCAAGCACAATTCCACAGGCATGAAACACCTTGATGTAAGTTCTCTTCGACTATTGATATGTGCGGGATTGAAAACATTACCGAAGACATTGGGGAACTTGATGTCTTTGACAACGTTGAAATTGGTTTGGTGTTGGAGGTCGACAACATTACTGGAGGCATTGGGAAACTTGACATCTTTAACAACATTGGATTTGTCTGGTTGTTCGAGCTTGTCAACTTTCCCGGAGGCATTGGGGAACTTGACGTCTTTGACAACATTGGATTTGTCCGGTTGTTCGAGGTTGTCAACTTTACCAGAGGCATTGGGAAACTTGACGTCTTTGACAACATTGGATTTGTCTAGGTGTGAGAGCTTGGCAACATTACCGGAGGGATTGGGGAACTTGACGTCTTTGATAACATTGGATTTGTCTTGGTGTGAGAGCTTGAGAACATTACCGGAGGCAGTGGGGAACTTGTCGTCTTTGACAACATTGCATTTGTCAGGGTGTTCGAGCTTGACAACATTACCGGAGGCATTGGAAAACTTGACTTCTTTGACAACATTGAATTTGGTTGACTGTTCGAGCTTGAGAACATTACCGGAGGCAGTGGGGAACTTGACGTCTTTGACAACATTGCATTTGTCAGGGTGTTCGAGCTTGATAACATTACCAGAGGCATTGGGAAATTTGACTACTTTCACAACATTGAATTTGGTTGACTGTTCGAGCTTGAGAACATTACCGGAGGCAATGGGAAACTTGACGTCTTTGACAACATTGCATTTGTCAGGGTGTTCGAGCTTGACAACATTACCGGAGGCATTGGGAAACTTGACTTCTTTGACAACATTGGATTTGGTTGATTGTTCGAGCTTGACAACATTACCAGAGGCAGTGGGGAACTTGACGTCTTTGACAACATTGAATTTGGTTGACTGTTCGAGCTTGACAACATTACCGGGGGCATTGGGGAACTTGACGTCTTTGACAACATTGGATTTGTCTTGGTGTGAGAGCTTGACAACATTACTGGAGGCAGTGGGAAACTTGACGTCTTTGACAATATTAAAATGGTCTAGGTGTTATAGCTTGACAACATTACCGGAGGTATTGGGAAACTTGACGTCTTTGAGAACATTGAATTTGTCTGAGTGTTCGAGCTTGACAACATTACCTAAGGCATTGGGAAACTTGACGTCTTTGACAACATTGGATTTGTCTAGGTGTGAGAGCTTGGCAACATTACCGGAGGGATTGGGGAACTTGACGTCTTTGATAACATTGGATTTGTCTTGGTGTGAGAGCTTGAAAACATTACCGGAGGCAGTGGGGAACTTGACGTCTTTGACAACATTGAATTTGGTTGACTGTTCGAGCTTGACAACATTACCGGAGGCATTGGGGAACTTGACGTCGTTGACAACATTGGATTTGTATTGGTGTGAGAGCTTGACAACATTAACGGAAGCAGTGGGGAACTTGACGTCTTTGACAACATTGCATTTGTCAGGGTGTTCGAGCTTGACAACATTACCAGAGGCATTGGGGAACTTGACATCTTTGACAACATTGAATTTGTCTGAGTGTTCAAGCTTGACAACATTACCAGAGGCATTGGGGAACTTGACGTCTTTGACAACATTGCATTTCTCAGGGTGTTCAAGCTTGACAACATTACCAGAGGCATTGGGGAACTTGACATCTTTGACAACATTGAATATGTCTGAGTGTTCAAGCTTGACAACATTACCAGAGGCATTGGGTAACTTGACGTCTTTGACAACATTGTATTTGTTTAGGTGTTCAAGCTTGACAACATTACCGGAGGGATTGGGGAACTTGATTTCTTTGACAACATTGGATTTGTCTTGGTGTTTGAGCTTGACAACATTACTAGAGGCAGTGGGGAACTTGACGTCTTTGATAACATTGAATTTGGTTGACTGTTCGAGCTTGACAACATTACCGGAGGCTTTGGGGAACTTGACGTCTTTGACAACATTGAATTTGATTGACTGTTCAAGCTTGACAATATTACCAGAGGCATTGGGGAACTTGACGTCTTTGACAACATTGGATTTGTCTAGGTGTTCAAGCTTGGCAACGTTACCGGAGGGATTGAGAAACTTGACGTTTTTGACAACATTAAAATGGTCGAGGTGTTATAGCTTGACAACATTACCGGGGACATTGGGAAACTTGACGTCTTTGACAACATTGGATTTGTCTTGGTGTGAGAGCTTGACAACATTACCGGAGGTAGTGGGGAACTTGATGTCTTTGACAACATTGCATTTGTCAGGGTGTTCGAGCTTGACAACATTACCGGAGGCATTGGGGAACTTGACATCTTTGACAACATTGAATTTGTCTGAGTGTTCGAGCTTGACAACCTTACCGGAGGCATTGGGGAACTTAACGTCTTTGACAACATTGGATTTGTCTAGGTGTTCAAGCTTGGCAACATTACCGGAGGGATCGGGGAACTTGACTTCTTTGACAACATTGGATTTGTCTTGGTGTTCAAGCTTGACAACATTACTGGGGGAAGTGGGGAACTTGACATCTTTGACAACATTGAATTTGGTTGACTGTTCGAGCTTGACAACATTACCGGAGGCATTGGGAAACTTGACGTCTTTGACAACATTAGATTTGTCTAGGTGTTGGAGATTGGCAACATTACCGGAGGGATTGGGAAACTTGACTATTTTGACAACATTGGATTTGTCTTGGTGTGAGAGCTTGACAACATTACTGGAGGCAATGGGGAATTTGACGCCTTTGACAACATTAAATTTGGTTGGTTGTTCAAGCTTGACAAGATTACCGGATGCATTGGGGAACTTGATATCTTTGACAACATTGGATTTGTCTGGGTGTTGGAGGTTGACAACATTACCAGAGGCATTGGGAAACTTGACGTCTTTGACAACATTGAATTTGTCTGAGTGTTTGAATTTGACAACATTACCAGAGGCATTGGGGAACTTGACGTCTTTGACAACATTGGATTTGTTTTGGTGTCGGAGCTTGAGAACATTACCGGAGGCATTGGAGAACTTGACGTCATTGACACAATTGTATTTGTCTGAGTGTTCGAGGTTGTCAACATAACCAAGGGCATTGAAAAGCTTCAATTCTTTGACAAACATAGAATTTGTCGTAATCTTCGAGCTTGACAATATTACATGAGGCATTGGGAAACTTAACTTCTTTGACAACATTGGATTTGTCTAGGTGTTGGAGCTTGACAACATTACCAGAGGGATTGTGGAACTTGACTTCTTTGAGAACATTGGAATTATTTTGGTGTCGGAGCTTGACAACATTATCGGAGGGATTGGGGAACTTGACTTCTTTGACAATATTGAATTTGTCTTGGTGTTCGAGCTTGACAACCTTACCGGAGGCATTGGGGAAGTTGATGTCTTTGACAACATTGAATTTGTCTAGGTGTTCGAGCTTGATAACATTATTGGAGGCATTGGGGAACTTGACGTCTTTGACAACACTGAATTTGTCTGAGTGTTCGAGCTTGACAACCTTACCGGAGGCATTGGGAAACTTAACGTCTTTGACAACATTGGATTTGTCTAGGTGTTTAAGCTTGGCAACATTACCGGAGGGATTGGGGAACTTGACTTCTTTGACAATATTGGATTTGTCTTGGTGTGAGAGCTTGACAACATTACCGAAGGCAGTGGGGAACTTGACGTCTTTGGCAACATTGAATTTGGTTGACTGTTCGAGCTTGACAACATTACCGGAGGCTTTGGGGAACTTGATGTCTTTGACAACATTGAATTTGGTTGACTGTTCGAGCTTGACAGCATTACCGGAGGCATTGGAGAATTTAACATCTTTGATAACATTCAAATTGTTTGGGTGTTCAAGCATGACAACATTACCGGAAGGATTGGGGAATCTGACTTCTTTGACAACATGGAATTTGTCTAAGTGTTTGAACTTAACGACATCACCGGAGGCATTGGAGAACTTAACTTCTTTGACAACATTGGAATTGTTAGGGTGTTCTGGCATGACAACATTACCGGAGGCATTGAGGAACTTGATTTCTTTGACAACATTAGAGTTGTCTTGGTGTCGAAGGTTGACAACATTACCAGAGGCATTGGGGAACTTGACTTCTTTGACAACATTGAATTTGTCTAGGTGTTCGAGCTTGACAACATTATCAGATGGATTGGGGAACTTGATTTTTTGACAACATTGGATTTGTCTGGGTGCTCAAAGTTAACGACATTGCTGAAGGGATTTGGGAAGCTTATCTCTTTGACAACATTGGATTGGTTTGAATGTTCGAGCATGACAACATTGCTCGAGGAATTGGGGAACTTGACTTCTTTGACAATATTGAAATATAGGAGCATTAACGTACCGATATGTGATGTCTTCAAAAGCCCTTGACATTCAGGCATCCACAGAAGCTCCTATGATTCTCACATTGGTTTGGTGATGGACGTCATTATGAAAGCAAAGTTTTTGATGAAGCACCGATAGAATTTGTCTACGTGGAACTCCATCGTCCAATTGGGGGTAATCAATATGGATTTGGTAATCAACCTTTTTTTGCCCCTTCAAATGCTTGTTGGCAAGATTGGTTCCAGTTGCACTTTCTCCTTTCTTCAACAATAAGTACAAAGGTCTAGTAATTTCAGCCTACATCTTCACGGTGGTATGTAGTTTGTCCTAGGAAGCTCCGGATTCCATGTATTGTGGTTGGTGGGGGTAGTCCTCTTATAAATTTCATTTTTTTAGGGTCCACCAACAAACTTTTTTTGCAAACCACACATCCTAGGAGTCTCCCTGAATTGACACAAAAATAACACTTCTCTGAGTTCATTCTTACTTCATTCTCGCGGCATTTGATGAGGCATTTCTCTAGATGTTCAATATGATCCTTTTTGTTTCCATACACAGTGAAATCATATAGAAATACCTTCATAAATTTGTCTAGGTATTACGCAAATATTTCATCATACCCCTTTGGAAGGTGGTTGGTGTGCACATCAATCCAAAAGGCATTACTTGATACACGAATGCTCTGTACTTGGTAACGAAAGAAGTCTTTAGCCGATCTTCCAATACGATCATGATTTGGTTGTATCTGCTATACCCGTCCATCAAGGTATACATCTCGTGACCAACTACTGTTTTCAAAATCGATTTTGTAAAAGGTAGAGGAAAAGAATCCACCTTAGTGATTGTATTTAATTTCCAATAATCGACACACATTTGGAGTTTCCCATTCTTTTTGGGCACAAACACGATCGGTGACAACTATTCCGTTTTATCAACGGGGTATATAAATCATGCTTCCAAGCATTTGTCAATTTCCTCCTTCACTTTGGCTGCATAATTGGGGTTCATTTTATAACGCATTTGTCTCACATGCTTTGTATTTGGTTGTGGTTCAATCTTAAACACATATGGAGGTATCCCTTTCATGTCTTTGTATGTAACTGCAAATACGTCTTTGAATTGTAACAAAAAATCTTTTACTTTTGCTTCATATTCGCCCAAATCTTTAGTTATTTTGACCATCTTAGGATCTTCAAGGGTTCCTAAGTTCAAACTTTTGAATAGGCCTTCATCTTCAACGGTCCATCCCGCTATTTTCTTTCCTTTAACTGCCTTTGAGGCAAGGGTATTGTCTATTGTTATATCCCCCTCTTTACCTTTGTAAAATTGGTTGGGATATACAAGTTTCTCCTCCATAGCTTCCTGCTCCTTCTTGATTGTTGTCCTAGGTTGAGGTTTCTTCTGTTCACCTGGTTGTGGTCTAGGTTTTCCTAGTTTCTTGGGGTATCAACCCCTACTATGTTGCAGTTTGGTCCTCGTAACTTCTTCAAGCTTCTCAAATCAAAATCTCCCATAGGTAATAATTCTGGAAATGCTTCATAGACTATCGCTTTTTCTTCATCAGACAATCTCATTTCTCAATCGTAGTCTTCCCAATTTAAGGGTCTCTTTGCAAGTGGTAGTGCAGGGGTTCTTTGGGTGTCTATTTCCACCTTATTTTTCCCTTGTCTTAAGGTTAATATGTTGAGGGGCCAGTCATGTTGAGCTTGAGCCTCCTTCAACCATGGTCTTCCCAAAAATAAGAAATAATTGTCCTCAGTGCTCACCATGTCTATGACGGTAAGTGTTGTTCGAATCACAATTCCACCTACATCGAGTTTTATATCTCGGATGATCCCTTTGGGCATGACCTTCTTTTGGTTAGCCATTTTTATAGTAAATAGTGCGGGTTCTATCTTCTTGAGTCCCAACCTCCTTCTCAATGTATTATATATGATGATATTCACTCTTGATCCACCATCGATTAATGCATTTGGTACTCACTTGTTTTTCATAATTACTGATATCATGGGCATTTCTTCATCAAATGTTTTGGTTGTTACTTAGTATGTGTGAGTCGGTTCCTCCAATTTTTCTTCCTTGTTGGTAAGTGCAGCTATTATCCATTTCTTGCAATAGGGGGCTATTTCCAGCAACCACCCTATTGAAATGTTTTCTTGTGTGTGGTTCATCACGTCCTCTAAAATTTTGTTTACCCTTGCATGGGTCTTTCTTGGGACGCTCCCTTTCTTGGGGCTCTGAATTATGGGCTTCTCTGCCTCTTTCTTTTTTTCTTCCAGGTACCAAGGTGCGAACTCCTCTAGCATGGGTAGAGCTTCGCCCTCTTCCTCCTGCATCTCTTTAATCGATTACTCGCATGCTGGTGGACTTTCCTCAATCTCTTTATCCTCATCATTGTGTTCGTCTTACTCAAACACGTCTCCATTTTCATCATCAAAGTTTTCTTTTCCCTTTTCACTTTGGTGGTCTTCTTGATCCTCAGAGTTGCCACTACTTGAATCATCTTCATCGTCACTGTTTTCACTTTCGTTGTCTTTCTTGCCTTCATTGGCTACGGCCCGCTGGGCTCTTGTCATTACACACACATGGGACATTGCATTAGCTCCCACGGCTGAGATTGTGTTTCTAAATCCATTCAATTCTTGTTGATGTTTAATAAAATGTGGACAATCTGGCTTCCGGTGTCCTTTTTGATGATAGTAAAAACACTCATTGGGGTTGCCCTCTCGCTAAGGTCCACTAGTGTACCCAATTTTTGGCGATGCCTTGGTGTTGTTACTATCCATCAAGCTTCTGGTATATTCATACATGTCATGGTTGATAAGTCCTCTGGGACCTCCTCGGTAGGGGTATCCATCTTCCCTCCGGTAATCTTGGCTCTTGTAGGGGTAATATCCTTCCCTTTTAGAATTATCTTTATAGTTGTCATTGGGCATGTAGTATGGCCGTTCATCTTTGTGATATTCATTTTCCCGGTAGGGGCCTCCTGCCTCCCTCTGGTAATCACCTTCCCTATATGGGGATCTTTCTTCTCTTCTAAAATCAAGCCTTGGTTCAAACGTGACTCTTCTTTCATTCGTTTCTTGCCTAGGGGTTATTTCTCCTAGCCTTCGGTTGGATTGGGGTTGTATTTGATTTACTTCATATCTTCTATCTCGGGGTCTCCGAGATTCATGACTCTCATACACACACTCGCTTGTGTTGTAGGTGAGGCTGTTACAATTTGTACACTGCTTCATTTGACATTCTTTAACATAATGTCCTTCACTTCGGCATCGCCTACAAATTATGCTTGTTCGAAACTTCCTACTTCTCTGGAAAGCCAATCCTTCTATCTCTTCTCTGGGGGTCTTGATGTCATCCTTGGTTGAGTCAATTCTCTTAGTTTTTGTTTTGTTTTTTTTGCTCTTTTTATAAATCATTACCTGATTCATCGCATTCACTATCAAGAAGGAATATTCCCTTTGTCATTTGCCCTAGCTTTAACTTTTGAGCTGACGTTTTTGCTTCATCCAAATCATCAGTTGGTATTAAGTCAACATGTTTAGCATATTATTTTTTCAGTCCATTAAGAAACCATGCTTTTTTGAATTGGTTGCTCGGCTGGGGATTGATCTTTGCCGCTTTCACCATAACCCATTCATAAAATTCTTCAAATGTCTTTTGTTTGAGGGAGCCATGTAAGTGTCATGGACCTCTCCATGCGGAGTGCCCGAAACACCATGGGCACAAAGGGGATCCCGGAGTGACACCCGGGACTTGTGGCGCTGTTGGTGAGAAGACCCAAGTGATCCTAGTGTGGTGAAGGTCCCGAGCGTTGGGAACGCCTCCTACTCACGGAGACTAGGAAGTATGAAGGTGAGGCCATAAGCTATGCGTAGCTTATGGCGTGCCAATTCTAGAACGCTCAAGAACACCTCAATTGGAGGTGTGAGCTAGAAGATATGGCAATTTGAGTGGGGCGTTGTCCTGGGACAGCGCCCTGGAACAACAGTGAAACGTAGATGACGATGGAGTGGTTGATTGTTAGGATCATATATCATATGAGGAAGTTATGGGGTTCTGAAGCTGCTGAGGCTTCCAGCCCCAGCGGCCAGCCCCAGTGGCTAAGGGAAAATGTCTACTTGGCCCCAAGTATTGGGAGAGAGACAAAAGGTTACTTGATGGTGGGATAGGGGCCTTGCCTAGAGTCCTAGAGGCTTACATGGGTGAGGTGGTGTGGCCTCACCCACCCGAGGCCGAACGGCAAGGCCCCCATGGGCATCGGCCCAATGTGAAGGCATAGTTGCCTATTATGGCTCGGGTTGTTGTAGTGTTGCTCCGGCAACGCGATGATCAACATGAAATTGGACTTCCATGGATGGAAGTCCAAATCTAAGAAATGGTTACCGATTAAAGGATGAGTCCCGAAAACCAAGTAGGAGGTTTGGTCCCCCTCCTATAAGCTAGGGGTCCGCAGTATTGGGGAGCTAACCATTCGCATCGCGGTATGAGAAGGGTTAGCACTCGTAATCCTTGCTAGAAAATGGAAAAATGGACCGAGTTAGCTAAGGGGACCTAGTAAGGGTTGCAACACGTGGTATCAGAGCAGGGTTCCAACCTTTGAGCTAGCATTTTGAGGAAGTGAGGTCTATCAAACGTGAGGGTGCTAATGGTGAGCCCGAGGCTTCTAAAAGGTTGTGATGCTTAAATTGGAACAAGGATCATGTCCAAGTGGATTTTAACCCCACCATTGAGTCTAATGACAAATGGTGGAGATGATAGTGGATTTGGTGAGGAAATGGCTTATAAATGGTAAGATGAGGTGATAACAAGGAGTGCCTTGATAGGGCTCCCGCAAACCTCAAAAAGAATTTGTGGGGCTAGATTACCAAATGCACCCTTGAGCTTGGAAAGTGGTGATGTTGGATTGAAATTCCAACTTCAAATGCTTGAGTTCATGGATTCCATGAATTAAGAACTCAAGTGTGGCAAGCATGAGAAGGTCTGACAAGATAAAGATGGTCGAGCTCCTCATGATGCAAGGTGTTAGGCCTTCGTTTTCAAGAAAGAAGTTGGCTAAGGCAAACATGCCAAGTATTTTCGTGGGGCTTGGCAAGGCAAGAAAGGCAAAAGAATTTGTGTTGGAATTTGTGTTCAAAATGGATGTCCAAAGGCCGAGGTGGACTAGCAAGAATGTGCAAGAGCCCGAAGTGGTGGCAAGCTTGACTTGGGTTGGCTTCATGAAGTTGTTGGTTGAGAGGTTCATGCCACAATACCTAGAATTGCGTAAGGGAATGAACTTGGTGGAAATGAGGCACATGGGGTCTCTTAAGGCCTATGTGTGAGATTTTATTACCCAAATGAATGCTACACCTAAGATTGACGGGTTTGCTAAGAAATGCAAAGTGGGTGGTGGACACCTTGTTGATGTTTCTTAGGTGGGTTGCCAAAGTAAGTGGTGGACAACTTGTTCAAGTTTCCGAAGTTTTTCAAGGATGTGGCGGGGACCATCAAGATGCCAAGAGCATTGAAGCCAATGGACCCAAGACGAAGTCGGGTGATGCCTCACAACAAAGTGGCTTGAGCCGAGCTATGTCCCGAGGCAAAGAGCGCAAGAAGTTTGGGCTATCATACCAACACAAAGGTCAAGCCAAAGGTACAACTTCCAACAAGGGTGGCACCCAAGGAAGGAAGCCACGCAATGTTGGAAACAAAGAAGGTTGTTTTGTGGTACCAAGGCAAATTATATTTGTGCCGTGGATGGAATGTGAGAAGTTGCCTTTGTGGTAACACAACAAATCATGTTTATGTTGCGGACGGAATGCTAGAAGGTGGCTTAGTGGTACTTGGGCAAACCATATTGGTGCCGCGGACGGAATGTTATAAGGTAGCCTTGTGGTACCAAAGCATATCATGTCATTTGTCGCGGACCAAATATAAGATGGTGGCTTTGTGGCCAAGGCTAGTAGCCTTAAGCCAAGGCCAAGTCTTTTGTACCTTGAGGCTCAAATGAATGAAAAAAAGGTCCCATGGGATCACAAAGGGCAACGCACTCCTTTGTGAGCTGGAAGCTCACAATATGTTGGGGCTTGCCGATTAGTAGAGTAAGCAAACCCATCAATGTGTGGTTGGCAAAGGACGAATCGCATAAGACAAAGGAAGTGGCGTTGCATGTGACCTTGAAATGTGGGACACTGGAATTTGCGGAGATTCCACAATATGTGAAATGGATGAGGTACCTCATTTTGGAGGACACCTCCTTTGAAACTCACATGGTGAATGTGAGGCGCAAGCCGGTGTGCTTGTGGTGTACCGTGATGGCAAAGAAGTGAATTGAAATTCACAAGGACTCCTATGGTAGGAGGAGCCAAGTTGACTTTGGTCTCAATGGACCAAATGAGAATTCAACAAATAATGTCATGGTTCCATTGGAGCAACTCCAAGGAACTCATGGGGAGGCTAGGAATGATGGGCCTCCCCCAAACCACATTCGGGGGGTGTTGGCGAGGTCAAAGAGGCACTCATCAATGGGTTGCTCAAAAAAGTTACCGCCAAGGAGTGGAAAGCAAATTTGCTCAAAGAGAGATTGCGTTCTTGAGTTATGTGGTGACAAATGAAGTTGGTAAATGGATATGAGGAAGGTCAAGGCAATCCAAGAGTGGAAGCGGCCTTTGACCCAAAGAGGGCTTAGGTCTTTCCTTGGCCTAGCCAATTACCACCACCGCTAAGGTTGCTAGGACTATATCTAAGGTTGCTAGGACCTTATGTATGGTTGCTAGAACTTTATGTAAGGTTGCTAGAACCTTATGTATGGTTGCTAGAGCCTTATGTATGGTTGTTAGAACCTTATGTATGGTTGCTAGAACTTTATGTAAGGTTGCTAGAACCTTATGTATGGTTGCTAGAACCTCATGTATGGTTGATAGAACCTCATCTAAGGTTGCTAGAACCTTATCTAAGGTTGCTAGGACCTTATCTAAGGTTGCTAGGACCTTATCTAAGGTTGCTAGGACCTTATCTAAGGTTGCTAGGACCTTATCTAAGGTTGCTAGGACCTTGTCTGATTTGTTTAAGAGAGGGGTATCCCAAGAGTGGGATGAGCCTTGTCACCATGCCTTTGGGGAGCTTAAGAGCAAGTTGTCTTCGCCGCCCGTGCTCAAGTTCACGGAGTTTGACAAACCTTTTGAAGTGCATACGGGGGCGAATGACTTTGGCATTGGCGGATTGTTGATGCAAGAAGGATGGCCATTGCATATGAGAGCATGAAGCTCAATGGTTGTCAAAGGAGACGGCCAACTCATGAGAAAGAACTCTTCGCCATAGTGCATTGCTTGGAGTTGTGGCAACACGAGTTGGGGTTGCACATATTTTAGGCTAGGATTGAACTCCAGTTGACATATATTTGGAAATTTGTTTGATAATTTCAACAATTACAACTTCTTAATACGATAAGAAATTTTTGATCGCATAAGAAATGATGGACACAAATGTAAATATGGTTGATGAGAGAAGTTTTTTTCCAATACAAGTAGTTTTTTCCAAAACATATGTCCAGAAGCTAGAAGCTAGTAAAATCCAATATACTCAAAAATAGCATGTAGAAATCAGTCTAGAAATCAATGTATTTCCTTGTGGGATGCCACATTATAGGTTAGCAAACCATTCATGGTACTAAACATGCTAAGTAATGTGAGCATGGGTTTGGTCTTGCAGAACGTTTCATATTGACATGCCTTTGAAAGTGAGGAAGTGGATTATTGATAGTTGATTCACCCTTGAAGCTTTTACCTTCTTTGATGAAGAGTTTTGCTTCTTTGACAAAAGTTATCTCAATGTTTGGGGTTCTCTACTACACTAAATATGATATTTAGTGTCACCAATTCCAATTTTCTTGCTCAATACTACTTGTAAATGTTCACCCAACATTGTTTATCATTCCTTGTAATTTTTGGGGGGATTATAAATTTACAGTGTTGCAATTACCATCACTTACCAAGTGATTTTTCATCCACATTTCAATCATCCATGACAATATCTCATCACAGGTTGCTGACAAGAGGAGGTAGGGTTTTGGCCAATGGATGAACTCATCCATCATCTACGACAGTATCTGTAAACTTATTCGTAAGGAGTGCAATCCGAAAAGTGACCATAGTGACAGTAAATGCCATATGACACTAAATACTGTAGCACATTTAGTGTAGTTGCCCGAAGAAGCCCACCGAGCAGGAATCTGCAGGTTTTCTAAATGTCTTCCAAGTGTTTTCCTTCCTAGACGAATCTTGAGAAGATGCCAGATTGCATAGAGCACTTACATGAATGGAAACATCTCTGAAGGATCGTTCTTTCGTACTTTTAAATGGAGGACGACAGAACGTACTCCATTTTGCAGGGTCTCCGAGTCACTCATCGGGGAGAAATTTGGGCGTAATCGGTTGAGATCCTAGTGTTTGCAAGTCCAACCGGTTACATGTTGACATCCTTCAGGTTTTCTATATTAATTTGAGGTATATTCCATAAATTCCTCTGAAGTGATCAGTAATTCTCCTGAAGTCTTGAAATTCAACCGGTTATTTCTCAAACTCAACCGGTTCATCTGTAACTAACTGTCGGTTCTCCCGATCATTGCTCTGAGTGCCTTAGAATCTCGTGCTCCTTGTTGCACTTTCTAATGCACACTCAGTTCACTTTCAAATGCACCCTTCTACCACTCACTCCTTTCTCACACTCAAACCTTCACAACTTATATACAAACCCTAGCAAATACTTTGATGTACAGTGGGGTGACACCGAAATTGGCACCTTGTGCAATTCTAGGGATAGTGCCCACACTGCTGCCAACTTTGACACCCTCCCGAGCGCTGGAAAATTGTTATTTATACATGAAATTTTAGACACAAAATCATTGTTATGTTGACAACATGTGTACCAAATTTCAAAGCTAGAAGATTGATAAAAAAAAAAGATATTCAAGATTTACTAACAAGGGGTAGCTGTAAGAAATGTTTCACAGCTGCCAACTTTGACACCCTCCCAAGGATTGAAGAAATTTTTTTTCACATGGAATTTTTGGAGTAGGAACATCTTTATGTTGTTTACACATGTGAAAAAATTCAAGTCCAAAAGACCCACAAAAAAAATGATATTCCAAATCTACCAACAGGTGTAGTTGTGAGAAACAAAGGGGAGAATCGTTTCACAACGTCCAACTTTGACAGCCTCCCTAGGGTTGAGAATCTGTTATTTCAATATGAAATTTTTGTCACATGATCTTTATGATGTTGATCACATTTATGAAAATTTTCAAGGCCAAAAGATACACACAAAAATAGTTATTCTATATCTACCAACGTGTATAATTACAATAACCAATTCAAGGACATGGTGAAAATATTGAAATATCTTTGACACCTCATGCTTCCTCATTGAACTTATCCTTTTGACACAATGCCTAATCATAAATGCATCTAAAAAAAATCAGTAACATCCAAATGTAGAAGTGTGGAGTTGTCACATCAAGAAGAAACCACTTGTATCATACACGCAAAACGAAGTTTCCCCCTCTAAATATCAATTGAGCGCCATTGTGTATACTTAAGGGAATGTTGCATGTGATTTGTGATCATTGGATGTTGGAGTAATGGTGAGAGCAGAGAGAAAAAATGTGTTCTGTGTGAGACATGGAGTGATGTGATGCATGAGTATTGGATCATCTAGAGAGCATTGATTTCTCAAATGCATGGTTCCATGTTTTGATGGCAGGATGAAGATGGGCTTTCAATTGTTTGTGAGCTTCATTCTTGGCAAGTCTAGCTGTTTAATATTCATCTAAATGATCAATTCTGTGAGTTGCTACAAATTCCATCACTCTAGATACGATCCAGCTTGAACAGGAGAACTCGTATCATCGTCAAAATGAGAGTTTAAGGTTCTGTTAGGCTAGTAAAAGAAAGTTCAACATATTTCAGATGGCAATTTCCGATGAAAATTGTGGACTTATTATAGGTATGAGTGAGGGAGGCAGTACTCAAGTTCAAATTGCAACCACTATCAAAGTTTCCGTTAGAACAGTTAAGAGGTTGGTAAAAAAATTTAGAGAAAATGGAACTTACAAACACGAACCTTGTGGTCAAAGTCACACTCCAAAACTTAGTGATAGAGATGTGCGTAGTATTTTGCGTTTCTCAAAAAATAATCGTCGCGCGTAAATATCAGAGATTGCTAGTGTATGCCCTACTCCAGTGTGTGAACGTACCATTCAAAGGCTCTTACATAGAAGTGGCATTTTCAGTCGAATTGCAGTCAAAAAACCTTTTTTGACACCTCGTCACATATATCAAAGGCTGTTTTTTGCTTAGAAGTACCGCGAATGAAGCGCAAAAGATTGGGACTCTGGGAGCGTATTATTTGGACGGATGAATCTACCTTTGAAATTGGGAAGAATTCGAGACAAGTTCGTATTTGGAGAACTGCAAATGAACGGTATTCATCAAATTGTATAGTTCCTACTTTTAAAAGTGGACGGACCTCCTTGATGATTTGGGGCGCATTTGCTGGAGGCCAAAAGTCAAAACTTGTTTTATGCTTAAAGATCGACGGTCTGCAAAGGATTTTGTGGAAGTGGTTTACTGTGAGCCCAATAAGGTGCCCACATGTGGTTTTAACCTCAAAAGTTCATTAGGACTTGATGGTGACATTTCTTCAATTACCCAAAATTATAAAAAGAGTGAGGCTATTGTGTTTTAATTAAAGTTAAGTTTTAAGAGTTGAGCGGGCGTTGTGTTGGGATTGGGGTGAAGGGATTAGTGGAGTGGTTAGTTAAGGGTAAAATCAAGATTTGAGTTAGCTTGGTTAGAATTTTGATGAGGAGTTAGTCGTGCTGTGGTTTTAGCCGGGTTAATAGTTTGGTTTAGAATGCCTAGGGTGTGGTTTCGAGCTTAATCAAGCTCCTGTTTGGGTTGCATGTGTGTTTAGTTTAGGCTTAGGGCTGGTTCATTGTGGGAGGAAGGCAGTTGCCAACGATGGGTAAGGTCTGGATTTCCAGGTGAAAGAGAGGAAGGGGCTTGGGCCTCTCGGTTTTTTTTCTCTCTCTCTCTCGGGTTTTCGAGGGGCTGGCTCTCTGGCAGCTGCGGGAGCTGGGGAAGAGAGAGAGGGCTCTCTAGAGAAGGGATTTCCTTGTTAGATTTCAGAAGGGAGTTCGGCTCTGGGCCGAAGGCACATTCAAGTTTGATCTTTAGATTCCAGGGGCAGAGTTCGGCTCTGGGCCGAAGGCACATTCAAGTTTGATCTTTAGATTCCAAGGGCAGAGTTCGGCACTGGTCGAAGGCACATTCAAGTTTGATTCTGAAATTTCAAAGGATAGTTCGGCGCTGGGCCGAAGGCACATTCAAGTTTGATTTTAGATTCCAGGGGCAGAGTTCGGCTCTGGGCCGAAGGCACATTCAAGTTGATCTTTAGATTCCAGGGGCAAAGTTCGGCGCTGGTCGAAGGTAAATTCAAGTTTGATTTTGAAATTTCAGAGAATAGTTCGGCGCTGGGCCGAAGGCACATTCAAGTTTGATTTTAGATTCTAGGGGCAGAGTTCGGCTCTGGGCCGAAGGCACATTCAAGTTGATCTTTAGATTCCAGGGGCAGAGTTCGGCACTGGTCGAAGGCACATTCAAGTTTGATTTTTAGATTCCAGGAGCAGAGTTCGGCTCTGGGCCGAAGGCACATTCAAGTTTTATCTTGAGATTCCAGAGGAGAGTCCGACGCTAGGCCAGGCCACATTCGGCTTGATTGAAGAATTCAGGAAGCAGAGTTCAGCGTGGGCCGAAGGCCTAGCCTTCTGGTCAGAACCCAAACATTGGGGCTGAGGCTCCTAGTGAGGTGGCAAGGAGGGGATTAGGAGTAACAATAGTGCAGCTAGGTTAGATTTGAGCGAATCATTATTGAGAGAAGGAGGGTTTTTAAGAAACTAAGGACTAGAGTAGTTAGTTGAATAGTGCATCTACTAGTTAGAAGATTTGAAGAGGGAAAGTAGTTCAGTGTGATTGTGCATGACAATTATCACATATGCATAAGTATTTGTCAATACTAATGCCATGGGTTGCTCAATAAAAAGATTGTGCTTTGCATTTAAATTCATTGGGCATGAGTGTGGGGTCTCCAATGCCAAGAGTCAACAAAGACATGTGAGTCATGACCTTCCACCCGGACCACAGACGCATAAGGGTGGGGGTTTATGGCTGACATAAATGGTGCGTCCGCCGGGAGCGAAGCGGGATTAGGAGACCAAGACTTGGAGGCACAAACTTGAGAGAGAGGAAGGAGCACATGGTGTGTGGTAAGCATCTTACATTGTTTTGATTTTTGTCATTTCGATAGGTTAGTTGAATTCCATTTCTCTTCCTTGGGATGAATTGCATTTTCATTTATGCATTTTGTTATGAGGAAGGAGCGCGGCTTGAGGTGATGTCCTAAACCTTCTTGGGATGGCATAAGGACATAACATTAATAGTACGATCATTAGCTCACTAAATCCTAGAGGGATAATTAATTTTAGGAAGAGTCAACTTGGACACTCACCTTGGGGTGGGTTTCCAAGTTAGGGAGTTGTGAATTCAATGTTGCTAGAGTTGGAAATTGTTGTGGAGGATTGTTAGGGTTGAAGTTGAATTGAGTCACGGTCGAGGGTGAGTGCTAACTTGCAGGGGGGAAAAAATTGCTTGAGGTATAACATTCTTCAAAGTGAATTCATTAATTAATTAAGGAAGAATTTTAGTACTTGTCTTTGTCGTTATCCGTTGTAGAGGGTAATTCCCTAGTCATCGCATTGTGTTGGAGGCGAGAGGGTGATGCTTCGGTCTTCGATATGGTGCATGGCGAAGGTCAGCCCCTCACTCTCGGTATTGTGGTGAGTGTCAATTTGATGGAAGAGTTCGGAGGTGATTCTCCGGCTTGACTGAGAATTGACATGAGCATGCCTATCCCATGTTTGGGATTTTTCACCTAAGTTGGCTTGCAGGTTCTCTTTCCTCACCTCCTCAATTTTAAATACGCATCCAGAAAAGTGAAAACATTAAGGAGTGAAGGTAGCAAGGGTTATGTGTGGTCAAGTGAGGGTTGATCGATTTTTCAGGGAATACGAGGTAAGACTCGATCGCACCAACCTGAATTGGAATTAGGATTAGAGAAGGTTGCACGTAAAAAAAGATTGTCTAAAATTAGTGAAGTTGTAGAAGAGGTAGAAGTTAGGAGAGAGAGTTGCTTGAATGTGGAGCCTATTGTTATTATAGTGTTAGAAAAATTAGAGGTAGATACTCAACTTGAAAAGGAGGCTACTCCCTCTAAGTTGAGTGGCGAGACATTGACAGAGACTGATACAGTTAGGGAAGAAATTCCTGTAGAAGTTGATAGTGGAATAGGAGTGGACACACCTGTCACCATGGCTCAGGAGGGAGAGGGTCCGCCTCCCTTTCCACCCATTGATCCATTGGTTAGGCCGAGAGGTTTACCCATTGTGGTTCCACAAAACCTGGCGGCGGTGGATATGCCATCTCACCTCCCTAAGTTTTATGGAACTAAGGATGAGGATCCCTCTAGGCACATGGAGAGGTACATTGAGAGGTTGGCTAGTTTTCTTGTCACCAACCCGGGATATTGGTTGGTATGGTTTCCTACCACTCTAGAAGGTGAAGCCTATGAGTGGTATAGAGATCATACAGAGGGTCATTTCATAGGATGGGAGCAGATGCAGAGGGAGTTTTTTAATGAGTTTAGGCCAGAGGTGGGTCAGAGCTCGGCCTTGAGAGCATTAGCATCATTGAAGCAAGGAAGGGAAGAGGAGATTTCGGCATACATTAGGAGGTTTGATTTAGTGTGTACACGCTTTGTGAGTACAATGCTCAACGATGACACCCTTAAACAATTCTTCATCCAAGGATTTTTTAAGGCGGGTACCATTAGAGGTGTGTTGGAAAGGAATCCTCAAACGTTGGCGGACGCCAAAGCGGCGGCTAGGGAGATGGAACGCATGGACAGAGATTATGAGAGGTTATGGCGAAGGGAGGATGAATTAATACCTCAATTCATTCTCATTCGTCCGCGAGAAGTGGACGAACAGCTAGGTAGGCAAGGGAGTCACGTTCAGTATGCCCTCATTGACACAGGTCCACGTCCGCTAGAAGCTAGGGAGCCGGCATCACTCTTAGCCTTGCTCGCTCCTAAAGTCGATGTACATATTGAGGAGGTGGAAAAAAGGTTAGATGCTAGTCAGTTAGGATTTCAGGGGGCTATGATTAAATAAATGCAGAGTCTTACGGATCAGATGTCATTGATGATTAGGAGTCAGCAGCCAGGTCCTCCTCCTCAAGTTGAGTCGGGTAAGCATGCTTCGGGATTGTGGTGTGTTCAGTGTGACCAACTTAGACATACCAGGTAGTTTTGTCGAGTTGGGCAGAATCATGAGCAAAGAAACAACGGTGGCCCACCTCCACAAAATCAGAGAGGCCAAGGTCAGAATCAGTATGGTCAGGGTAATTATATGGGACCTCCTCCTAGAGGACAATGTGGTCAAAATGGGCAGAGAAAAGAGTTTCATCCTTTTTGTGGAAGATGGCATGCACCGGGTCAGTGTTGGTCCGAAGGACAAGGTTATGGTTGTAGTAATTGTGGGGGAAATCATCCTTCGGACGAGTGTCGGCAACCTGATAAAGTCATTAGCATGCCCAACCCGGTGGTCAACCCACAACAACAAACTAGAGATAACATGAGAGAGGCTAGGCCACAAGGCGGACCTCCTAATGAGCTTAGGCCACCCAATTTATACTATGACCATGGGAAGGCGAGGCAGATAGTCCATCCTCCGACGGGATTGCAGACGGCAAATGGATACATTCCTATTCAGAATAGGCCAGGTGGTCCACAACATTTCGACAATAGGAGGCCAACTCCTCCTACCGATTCGAGTCCGTCTAATTCTCAGGATGTTAGATTCATGGATGGTGTCACGGAGCCTCATCATGATGAGTCTATTGCTTACCAAATGGGTGTTGGAGACGAGCAAGGTCAATGGCCTCCACACACCAACGCCATCACCTACGAGTTGAGGAGTTTAGATGATGAGGTCACTCATGAGGCCCCGGCATTAACGGTCACCACTAGAGCTATGCGGGGAAACATTGAAGTAGAGAAGGATGTGGTGGGACAGGAGTACTCCTCGGACGAAGGTCCTAACCTTTCAGATTTGGATAGGGTAGCTAGGGTAGCTAGAAGAGCCACTAGGGAATTAGAGAAGGAGAATGAGATTGTTCAGGATAAGGAGAGGCCAAATGTCATTCATGATTTACATGGTAGTGAGATGGGAGAATGGGAAGGACCTAACATTCCTTTGGATGAATTTGATAGAGTACGAAAGACTAAGGTTGAGAAGCCGGAAGGGTATGATTTGTGGGCCGATCTTAGCTCACTCAAGGCGGATATTACTTTTGGTCAATTGTTGGAGATATTACCCATGGCTCGTAAGACTCTCAAAGAAGGAATGCCGGTGACTAGGAGGACTAGGAAGGTGAAGACTAGAGTGGCCGCTAGAGTGCAATTACAAGGAGGAGGGCGTGATGTCAAGGCAATAGAGATAGAAGTTATGGTGGTGGACAAGGTGGTTCCCAATGTGCTTGTTGATGGAGGTAGTGGGCTAAACATATTGCCGGAACACACCATGAAGAGATTGGATCTTAGTCTCACGGGTCCGTCATCTTTCATCATCAACATGGCGAATCAAATTCCGGCAGTGCCTTTGGGAATGATTAAGGATTATAGGATGAGCACATGAGGGGAGGAGTATGTTGTCACTTTTCATGTCATCAAGATGCATTCTAACAAGGATACATTTCTCATCTTGTTGGGAAGACCTTGGTTGAGGATGTCGGACGCGGTGGTAGATTGGGGAGGAGTCAAGCCATCCATTACTTATGGTCCTAAAGACAATAGAGTCAAGGTTTTCATAGGATCACTAGGAGGTTGGATGAGAGAACAAATTTCTTCATCATCGGATGATGAAGAGGAAGGCAAGAAGGAAGGTGAAGATGGTGACAAGAAAAATGAGACACTAGTGGGAGTTGTCCAGTCGGGTGGATAAGGGACTGTTATGGATTCAGGGTCAGGTAGTTTGGGCCCTAGTTTCTATTATTTGGGTGATAATGGGGAGTATGCCCAGTGGTTGAGAGACTACCCCGAGTTAGAGTATGATATCATGATGACGTCCCATCATGCATGGTTGAGTGATGAGAAGCTTAGTTAAAGGAAGGTGGAATATTTTTTGTTGGAGCCATGTGAGGTGCTTACCGAGGAGGAGTGGATTAAAGGAGGATTGACACCTTGGGTAGATGGTGTGGATGAAAGTGATGTGAATGTAGTACATGTGGATGGGACTCAAGAGGAGGAGGCTGTTATTGAGGCTGGAAGGTTGGAGGAACCTTTGCACTTTAAGACCACATCAACGGGCATTGTAGCGGGTCAAGATGTCAAAGATCATCCTAAGGTACCTCCGGATTGGTATAGAAACAAGGATGAGCAAATACACGTGTCGGAGGCGGATTGGAAGTATGTGGATGTGATAATGAAGAATGAGAAGGTTAGACAAATGAAAATGGGGTCTAAGTTGGGGGAGAAAGAGATTAAGGAGTATGGTGATTTAGTGGATGAGTTTAGTGACACTTTTGCTTGGTCGTATGATGAGCTTAGGGGGATTTCTAGAGAGATGGTGGAGCATCGCATTCTTTTGATTCCGGGCGCTAGGCCAATTAGACAAAAGGAGAAAAGAATAAACCCACAATTATAATTGTTGGTTAAGGCGGAGTTGGAGAGATTGTTGAAGGCCGGGTTTATTAAGCCGGTGGAAATTACAGATTGGATCTCTTCAATGGTTTTGGTAAAGAAAAAGAATGGGAAGTTGAAGGTGTGTGTGGATTATAGGAAGTTAAATGCGTGCACACAAAAAGACCACTTTCCGTTACCATTCATCACACTATTGTTAGAAGAGGTAGGTGGTCATGCGAAGTACACATTCATGGATGGATATGCGGGCTACAACCAAATTTCTATTGCCCTTCAAGACAGCCACAAGACGACTTTCACTACTCCTTGGGGGACTTTCGTTTGGGTAGTCATGCCATTTGGATTATGTAATGCTCCGGCCACATTTCAAAGATTCGTCATGTACATCTTCACCGACTTATTGTTCAAATCCATGATAGTCTTTGTGGATGATTTTAGCACTCAGAGTAATGCTAGTGACCATTTATAGTGTGTTAGGGAAGCTTTGATTAGATGTAGGAAGATGCAGCTAGCTTTGAACCCGGAAAAGACTTTCTTGGGTGTGAGTCGGGGAGTGTTACTTGGGTATGTGGTTAGTGAGAGAGGAAGGGAACTGGATCCGAAAAAGATTGAGGTCATAAGTGGGTTGGCAACTCCAACCAATGCCAAGGGGATTGTTAAGTTGCTAGGCCATGTGGGGTGGTACCGGGACTTGATCCCGGATTACGCTAAGATTGCGGTTCCTATCACTCAGTTGCTTAGGAAAGATTGTAGGTTTGAGTGGACTGAGGCATGCCAAAGGGCATTTGAGGAGTTGAGGGATAAGTTGAGCACTTATCCGGTTTTAAGGCCACCCGATTGGGATGAACCTTTTCATGTGTTTTGTGATGCTAGCAATGTAGCGGTGGGTAGTGCACTTTGTTAGTTCACGGGGGAGAAGGGTAAAGATCAACCCATTGCCTATGCTAGTAAGCAATTGACACCGGCTGAGAGGAACTATTCTACCACGGAGAGGGAGTGTCTAGCTATGGTGTTCTCGGTCAAGAAGTTTAGGCATTACCTCATGTGCAACCCGGTTGTTTTCTTTGTGGATCACATGGCTATCAAATACTTGGTCAACAAAGCGGAGCTAAGTGGAAGACTAGCTAGGTGGGTGTTGTTGCTAGAGGAGTTTGACTACACGGTTGAATACAAATCCGGTCGTATGCATTTACAAGCTGACCATTTGTCTAGGTTGTCAGAGGATATAGGCATTAGTCCAGTTAATGATAGGTTAGTTGATGACAACCTTTTTGTTGTTACCGCACAACCCGAGTGGTATGCCGTTATTGTAGAGTTTTTGACAACTCAGCAGTTGCCAGTGGATTGGACCAAGGAGGATAGAAAAAAAATTAGAGTTAATAGTAGGCACTTTACAGTGATAGGCCATAGGTTGTTTAGGAGGGGAGCTGATGGATTATTGAGGAGATGTGTGTCAGAGGCAGAAGTGCCCTCCATCTTAGCCGCATGTCACGATAGTACGTGTGGGGGGCATTTCTTTGGACAACTTACAGGTCAAAAGATTCTTAGAGCAGGTTACTTTTGGCCGACCTTGTTTAAGAATGCACATGATTATGTTAAGCGTTGTGACGCTTGCCAGAGGTATGCGAGGAACGACCTCCGAATGGAGATGCCCCTTCATGTGTCATTGCCCTTAGTGTCTTTCGAGAAATGGGGAATTGATTATGTGGGAGAAGTGCACCCCCATTCCTCGAAGGGCATGGCTTACATTGTTGTTGCTACCGAGTACTTGACCAAGTGGGCGGAGGCCAAAGCAATCAAGACTTAATGTCCACTACGATTAGTATCACTACACTTATGTCATTTTGGTATTTATTTTCCTATTGTAAAATAATTGCACCACATCAACACATTAAGACAAATACGTGTTTATAGTGATTATGTTCATCACAATCAAATATATTTTCATTTAACATACCAAAATTCTCAAAATAAATGATGGATCAATCAAAATAATAATTGGTTGTAACAACACGTTATAGAGACTTGGCACATGTTACCAGGGATGTACAAATGGACGTGACGCGGCCTAAACGCGTCACGTCGCGTCACGTCCAGGGTGTGACGCCAAACGGACGTTACTGTAGTAAAAAAAAATTACTAATGGGATTTTTTTTTCAGATAAGTAATTATTTCGACATCAATACATGCAGTCGTCTACCATGGTCGACTGCTATATAGGCAGTCGACCACTTAATCGACTGCTAACTCAGCAGTCGACTACAATGGTCGACTGCTAATGTAGCAGTCGACTAAGTCGTCGACTGCTATATAGGCAGTCGACCACTTAATCGACTGCTAACTTAGCAGTCGACCATTGTAGTCGACTGCTAATGTAGCAGTCGACTAAGTGGTCGACTACTATATAGGCAGTCGACCACTTAATCGACTGCTAACTTAGCAGTCGACTACAATGGTCGACTGCTAATGTAGCAGTCGACTAAGTGGTCGACTGCTATATAGGCAGTCGACCACTTAATCGACTGCTAACTTAGCAGTCGACTACAATGGTCGACTGCTAATGTAGCAGTCGACTAAGTGATCGACTGCTATATAGGCAGTCGACCACTTAATCGACTGCTAACTTAGCAGTCGACTACAATGGTCGACTGCTAATGTAGCAGTCGACTACAATGGTCGACTGCTAATGTAGCAGTCGACTAAGTGGTCGACTACTATATAGGCAGTCGACTACCACCGTCGACTGCTATATAGGCAGTCGATTACCATGGTCGACTGCCATATAGGCAGTCGATTACCTTGGTCGACTGCCAATGTAGCAATCGACTACCACCGTCGACTGCCTGTATAGCAGTCGACCATGGTAGTCGACTGCCAATGTAGCAGTCGACTATCTTCGTCGACGGCCAACATAGCAGTCGACCATGGTAGTCGACTGTTACATTGGCAGTCGACCATGGTTGATAGTCGACTGCTATGTTGTCGTCGACAAAGATAGTCGACTGCAGTTGTAGCAGTCGACCATTGCCGTCGACTGATACTATTAACAGACAAATGCAGTCAACATCATATGTTTGTTGGGTTAAATTTTAATGGTTTAGGTATAGTGGAATATGGATGGATGGAAGTAGTTTAGGAAAAATGTGATTAAAGCCAACAATGATATGTAGAAGAAAAAAAACCGCGTTGTATTAAAACAAGTATATCGTAAAGATATAAAAAATATACAAGGTTGTCCATATCAATGATACACGCATACTACCTTAACCCCTACGATGTTGCCTAAAGAACTAAACAGACTAAACACTATCCTTAACCTCAGTTCTCCAGCAGTCTATCGGCTCATCCCACCCCACAAACGGCATCTGCATCCGTAGTTTGGCGATGGTCAATGAAATGCGGTTGGACACGTTCTCGCATGTCAATGCACTCAAAGTGACATCCCAAATTTTCCTTCCTTCATTGGCAAAGAGAATTCGGTCATCACCATCGTTGCAAAGTTGTCGAGCAATCATGCCGACCGCATAACACTCAGCCTCCGCGGTGTAATATACATCGGGATCATGGTGTCTCCTGTTTTGGATGTAAAACAGTTCCGGTGCCACCCAAAACTTCTCCTTCCTCAATTTTTCCTTCGCTTCTACGATTTCCGCATGCCATAGCGATAGGACATCCTCACCCGAATGCGTTGCACATCCCCAATCGCACACCCCAATCTTGAGGCTCCCGTCCGATTCCCAATGCAACATAATGTTGTCAATGGATAGATCGTTGTGTTGCACATTTGCAGCGTGCAAAGCCTCCATGATCCATAACAATGCCCAAGCCAACTTTACCCTCTTCGCCCGGAACTTTTGGACTTGGTCATAGAGTTGCCATTCGGTTGCGTCCATTGTCAAAATGTTGGCATTTGGGCGGTGGGCTCTATCCCAAATGAACATCTCTCGTAGAGTGCCCCCGTTCCACCATAGTGTATAGCCCGCATTGGACACACTGTTGATTAACCAAAACTTGATGAAACCTGGATGCGTGCTCTTTAAAACGCATGCCTCCGCACTTACTTGGATACAAGTTTTTTGCCTATCCGACGTCTCTGGGGTCTTTTCAGCCCACGTAATCTCCGGTGGGAGACGATCGTCGCCCTCGATCCTCACCTTCCTCACCTCCCCGTAACCCCCACCTTCTTTATGCTCTTCAAACTCACGACATTTGCCGTATCGGGAATCCACAATAGTTGGCATGGGCCCGACACCCTTAGCCACTTCTCCAATTTCTCCGCCTTCCAAGGAATTATTTTGGAGGCCGTCTTGGACAATCCTTTGGCCACGGGATCCCACCACAAAAATATTTCCCGGATTCTTACAGCTCGAGGGCTCAACACCTCGCCTGTTTCGCCCTCCGGGAACATGTTCTCAACCAATTGCTTGAGGTTGAAAATACCATTTTGGGCCTTATTCTTCACCCATGAATCGAACCCCGCAAGATTCCTATCACCGCTAAACTCGGGGCCATCCACTTCCTGTCGAATAGCAACCTCCATGTCCCTTTTAATTATCTCAACCCTTTTGTGTTTCGGCTGCTCCAAAAAACGGAATTTGATGCCGGCCTCCCCATTCCTCAAATACCAGTCAACTATGGCTTGGTGGACCTTTGCCGTTATCGCATCCGAGAATTTTACCCTTGGTTTCCCGCTCCTACTCGACGACCCTGAGGCCGCGGAAGCCCCTCCTTGGCTGCTCGTAGGGGCACCGGCATTTGGGCGGACGAGAACGGTAGTATCTGAACGGGGGGTAATATTGGCTCCCGTTCCAGAAGCACTTCCTGATCCCACATCGGAATGTCGTTGCCGCTTAGGGGGCCGTTTGTGCACCCTGCCGGGTGCATCCGGCTCGTCCTCCGGCATCCTCCAACTTCGATCCTCCATCGTGTTTAAAAACACGCTATTATTGTGTTCACAAACACAACTCAAATGTGTTCACAAACACGGCCGTATTCAAACCGCTCCACCGCAAAAAATCGGATCCAAAATTGGCAAGAGTTTGCACCCTAAACCAATCTTCCAACCGCCCCCTAGGCCCTCTCAAAACATTAGGCAAAGGATGCTAGGCATGCTTAGTCCCAATGTCCCGCTTGAGGAGGGGTGGTTGAAAAATGATGTCAATGAGGCCTCCCCACTTATATATATAGGTTGGGTGGGCCTCACACCGACGGTACGACCGGACGCCGCGCCCCTGGATCCTGACCGTTGGACCGTGCATCATCCAACGGCCAGGATAGATGCGACGATTGGTCGACTGCTATACGGCAGTCGACCATCCAGTCGACTGCCAGATAGCAGTCGACTCTGGATAAGGCAGTCGACAATTAGCAGTCGACCGCGGCGTCGACTGCTATGTGGCAGTCGACGTGTGGGCCGACTGCATTTAGCAGTCGACTGCGGGGGTCGACTGCCATGTCGACTGCTAGTTTGCAGTCGACCCTGGAAGTCGACTGCCACGTCGACTGCCAAGCAGCAGTCGACCCCCGATGTCGACTGCAAGTGGCAGTCGACCCTGGAATTCGACTGCCACGTTGACTGCCAAGCAGCAGTCAACCCCCGATGTCGACTGCGAGTGGCAGTCGACGTGGCGGTCGACTGCCATGTCGACTGCTAGTTTGCAGTCGACCCTGGAAGTCGACTGCCACGTCGACTGCCAAGCAGCAGTCGACCCCCTATATCGACTGCGAATGGCAGTCGACCGCCATGTCGACTGCTAGTTTGCAGTCGACCCTGGAATTCGACTGCCACGTCGACTGCCAAGCAGCAGTCGACCCCCTATGTCGACTGCGAATGGCAGTCGACGTGGCAGTCGACCGCCATGTCGACTGTTAGTTTGCAGTCGACCCCGGAAGTCGACTGCCACGTCGACTGCCAAGCAGCAGTCGACCCCCGATGTCGACTGCGAATGGCAGTCGACGTGGCGGTCGACTGCCATGTCGACTGCTAGTTTGCAGTCGACCCTGGAAGTCGACTGCCAAGCAGCAGTCGACCCCCTATGTCGACTGCGAATGGCAGTCGACGTGGCAGTCGACCGCCATGTCGACTGCTAGTTTGCAGTCGACCCTGGAATTCGACTGCCACGTCAACTGCCAAGCAGCAGTCGACCCCCGAAGTCCGCTGCGAATGGCAGACATTGGACCTCCCCCCTCCAAACATAAACAAATTGCTTTTGCAATGGATCCTATAGCAGATTACTCTAAACACTTTTAATATCATAGCATCTTTTATATTTAGTGCACGTTCAAGCGTCGGGACTATAAAAGGTTCACCGCTCATTAGCATTCATCATTCCCCCTCGCTCTAGTTGGCCTTGATTGCCTTTTGGCATTCGTTGCAAGTGGAGAGAGGTAGTAGGTTATATTGGGATGGGCACGCGAAACGAATGGAAGCCTTGGTTTGTGCCCAAGGAGTGGACTCCAACGTCCAAGAAGGTCGAGTGCAAATTTTGCGCGTTGGAATTAGTTTATAGGAAGGACCGCATGGTTGCCCATTTGGGATACCAAAAAAATGACGGCAAGATGCGGGGGGTGGCATTGTGTCAACGTCAAGGGCCGATTGTAAAGTCTTTATTTTCGAGGTGCGGCGGATCGTGGCCGCCAATTCCGGATGACTTTGTGGACGAGTGCGTTGAGGACGGGGGAGAAGCTGTGGTCGGGTCCCAACAACAAGCGTCATGCGGTGCATTGTCGAACGCGAACGGAAGCCAAACCGCTCCACCATCGCCCGCACCGTCAGTGGCAAGGGAGTTGGTGTCCGGGACGACTCCCGAACCCCACCGACGTTCCCAACGGCAAATGGGACTAAAAGAAGGGTTGCAAAATTCGACAAAACGAGACTTGGATACAAAATGGTCGCAAGCCTTTTATGAGGCTAATATCCCCATTAGTATTGTCCGCCATCCCGCGTTCATCCAGGCCGTTAAGGCAACCGCCGAGGCTAGAATTATGTACAAACCCCCAACATACCATGCAATGCGCAAGAGTTTACTTGACGATGCACGGTTCAATACACAAAAAATCGTGGAGTTGAAGACAACATCATCCATCCACAAATATGGGTGCACTATTTGTTCGGACGGATGGGAGAATGTTGTCCACAGCCCTTTGATGAACGTCATGCAAATTTGTCCGGCGGGCGACGTGTTTCTTGGTTCCATCGACACCACCGGTAGCACAAAGGATGCCGCCTACGTGGCCACCGAGGTCAAACGCTACATCGTTGGAGTGGACCCCACAAAGGTTGTTCAAGTTTGCTTCGATAATGCGGCGGCCATGAAAACCGCGGCGAGCAATATTAGCCGGGAATGGCCACACATATATTGGCAAGGGTGTGCGGCGCATTATTTGAACTTGTTGTTGAAAGATTGGGGTAAACAACGATGGGCGAAGGACGTCGTAGACAAGGCGAAGGACATTGTCAAATACATCCGGGCCCACCAATGTCCGACGGCGGTCTTCCTCACCTACTCGCCCAATTTGGGCTTGAAGATGCCCGGGTCCACACGATTCGCCACCAACTTCCTCATGATTGACCGGCTTCTAAAGGTGAGACATGCTTTGGAACAAACGGTTATTCATCCCGATTGGACCGCCTACGTGAACAAATTAAATAGAGGAGGCGATGATCAAAGGAGAAGTGCAATGGAGGCACGTCAAATCAAGACAACGGTTAATGACGACAATTTTTGGACAAGTTGCGATAATTACCGCCACATGTCGGAGGAGGTGTTGAAAGCATTGAGAGTGTTTGATGGCGTTGAACCGGCAATGGGCAAGGCTTGGTTGACCATGAAGAACTTGGAGAAACATGTGCTTAGCCTAAGGAATCCTCCTTTCAACCTAGCACACAACCTCGTCACCTTGGCCGAAGAAGATTTCTACAGCCGGTGGCGTATGATGACCACGGACCTACACCATGCCGGTGCAATCTTGAATCCTTATTTATTGGACGACAACGTCGTCCACGAAGACGCGGCCGTTAAATCCGGATTCTTGGACGCCATGAGGAGGTTGACCACGGGCAAGGACGGTCATTACGGTCGGGTTGTGGCCGAATTTCAAGCATTCAAAGAGCGTAGGGGCGCGTTCGCCAATATGCCCCTAGCCATGGAAGCCAACATCCCACCCCACGAGTGGTGGGACCTCGTGGGCGAAGGTGGCACCCACTTGGCCCCTTTGGCAAAGCGAATATTGGCCCAAGTGTGCTCCTCTTCGTCTTGCGAAAGAAATTGGAGTAGTTATTCGTTTGTGCACAACAAGACTAGGAACCGGTTGAGTTCGACGAGGGCCGAAAATTTGGTGTACATTTATACCAATTCACGGTTGGCACGGGAGAGGGTTGATCGGGACTCGGCCGCATGGTATCTAGTGAACATGATGTCCGAAGACTCCGACTATTCGGCCGACGAGGATATAAATGGTGACCCCCCCGCGGGACCCGGCGGGGATTCCTCGGGGCCTTCGGACAACGAGAGCTATGGGGGACATGGTGGAGGGAATTTGGGCCTTGACAACCACAATGATCCGTTTGCATACGATGGACTTGACGCCGAGGACGATGGTGATCTTCACATGTGGGCCAACATAGCCGGTCGGGAGTTTCTCTCCACTACGCATGTGCGTCCCGCTACGCCGACAACTACAATACCCGATGTACCGGTAGACATTCAACCCGTAGTGGATGAAGATGTAGTGGCCGAACCACATGTGGATGAAGCTCTTGAAGCGGCTCCGAACCGGATGGACATGAACGAAGTCCCACCACATGCTTCCCCCATTCATCCACCGACGGATGTTGTGCCCACTCCTATTGTGCCGACAACATATGCACAACCCATGCAAACTACACCACCCTTTGCCGAGCCCCACGGAGAGGGCACGTCCAATGTTGTCCTTAACACTAGTCCATTGCGAGGTATTGGGCAATGCCCGGCCGTTGCGCGAGCACCGGAATCCGACTCGGATGACACATTGGCGCAACACATTGCGCGTCGAGCCCCAACAATACCACGCATGGGCTCCCGGTTGGTTGGTGCCACCATCGGCATGCGCGCCCCATGCCCGATGGCCACGAGTCCGACGCCCGAACAGATGACAATGCCAGCACGGACGATGAATCCGGCGTAGGCGAAGCTCCCGATGATAGTGATTACCAAGCACCGCCCCCAAGGGTAGCTGTGGGAGGGCCACGCAGGACAAGGAATTCTATTCCTCAAGATAACGATAATGCCCCTTCATGAATGAATATTTATAGTAATGTCAAATGTCCTATGGTGTTCAATGGGTTTAGTTGTATTGGTGATCAATTTTTATAATAACTATTTTTGGGTATGTTTGTTGAAAAAATAATGTGAATTTCAAATTTGTATGTTGGATGTTGACTAGAAATTGAGCCTCCATGTATGATGTAGGGTTTAGGAAATGAATGTCCAATGTGCACTAAGGTTAGGACTCAGGAGTAGGACACATGGAATTGATTTGTAATGCCAATAGGCCCTATGTAGTGTTGCATTTTTTATTCTATAGGTCGGAGGCGGCATTATAAAATAGTTTTAAGAATATTTAAGACTATTTTTATGTTTTTATTATTGAAAATCATCGAAGACATCAATCCGTGAGGTCCTTTGTGGCAAATCATTGTCGAAAACATTCCCCTCTTCTAGGATTAGGTCATCGAGCTCTTCTCCGCCCAAATATTGATCCAAGAATGATGACATTGTAAATGCAGACCACCATTCACGACTTGTCCGATGTGCCATGTGGGGCGTTATGTATTCCAATATTTGCCAATTTGTGTGGCAATGCTCAAGGCTCAAACATTGCCATTGAGTTTGAATGTACTAATGCTATATGGTAATATAGAACAATTGTCAAAGTTGAGCGTGTCTATATTTGCCCTATTGCCATGGATTGGCTATAGTCGTGAACTTATAATAAATTTTTTTTTAAAATGCCGTAGAAATTTGTCGAGGATTTTAAAATGCATTTTAAATGTGTATTTTAAGATAAAGTAAAAATAAATGCACCTCTAGCCCTATGTCATGTGGGAGGATGAAATGAATGTCCAATGTGCACTAAGGTTAGGAGTAGGACATATGGAATTGATTTGTAATGCCAATAGGCCCTATGTCATGGGCGAGGATGGAATTAATGTCCACACACACACACATATATATATATATATTGCAAATACCCCAAAATATATATATATATATATATATATTGCACATACATCCATATATATAGCGCATACATATAGAACATACGGTATACCGGGAACCCACATATATATTGCACATACACATACATATTGCAATTTGCACGTACACCCATACATGTTAGACATACATATTGCACACGGGTGTAGCTAATAAGGAAGTTATCATTTGTTTAAATAGCGATCCACTTTTATTTCACATTACGGATCATATCTTTTACATAGTGCGATTATATCCACTAGGCCTAAACACATATACAATGTGTTTGCTAGGATTAAATCGGCGAACTATATAGAACATGAACCGCTACATCTACATAGAAAAATTATAATGTCAATAGTCGCTCCGAAGGACAAATCCAAAAGTTGGTGCATCGACGATATTCGGCAGAACGTTTGTCGACTTGAAGCCAATATTCTCCATTCTCCACAAGCATATCCCGCAAGTATTCAAGTTCCATTATGAAAACATCGTTGAGCCGAGCATGCTGAACTTGCCATCGAATTGGGATGGCAATGCGTTGCGTATGGCTGAACATGAAGAGGTTCAGTCGGAACGCTCGCAACAATTCGGCGAGCTCCGAAGTCCCTCTCACGCCCCTAAATCGATGCCCCATTGGTATGTCTACGTCCCAAATCGACATACGCAACGCATTGTAGACTTCTCCCATACCAAAATGTTCCCGCCAAGCTTTGTTAACCCCCATGTATTTAAAAATACATATGAGAGTTAAAAAATTCGCCCTCACTTCACACCCCCGCCCATACTCTCCTCGGTGATATGGCTCCAAAATAGGCTCTAGGACCTTCGGCAATATGTGCTCCCCCACAATTTCCGCGGTCAATCCGGGTAAAATGGTCGACGGTGCCATGTTTGGCACAACCCTGAAATAGCAGCTTCTCCGCTCCTTCTCCCTTTGTTCTCCGTTTGCAAAGCTTGCTAAAACAGGCTATGGCCAATGGAGAACTTGGGAATGAGGGAAATGGGAGGTTGGATTGCTATATATATGCATCCTTTGTCATGATTGTATGCATTTAATGCATGATTTGACTAAGCTAACGCTCTTCCCAAACCCTAACGCCTAATTTCGACTGCTGGGCAGCAGTCGATTGCCATATTCGACTGCTGGGCAGCAGTCGACTGTGGATGGTCGACTGCTACACAGCAGTCGACTGTTAAAATCGACTGCTGGAAGGCAGTCGACTGTGGATGAATGACTGCCTTCCAGCAGTCGACCATCTTAGTCGACTGCTGGAAGGCAGTCGACCATCTTAGTCGACTACTAGGAAGCAGTCGATTTTATCAGTCGACTGTTGTGTAGCAGTCGACCAGCCACAGTCGACTGCTGGGCATTTATCAATCGACTGCTGCCCAGCAGTCGATTTACATAGTCGACTGCTATGAAGCAGTCGATTTGCATAGTCGGTTGCTGTGTAGCAGTCGACCATCCACAGTCGACTGCTGTGCAGCAGTCGACTATGCAAATCGACTGCTACAAGGCAGTCGACTGTGGATGGTCGACTGCTACACAGCAGTCGACTGCCTTGCAGCTTAACTTAGACAACTAATTAGACACACCCGTAACCCAACCTGCCAAATCATTGGATGCCACCCGAGGGCCCACACTGCGATATCCCTATAAAATCAAGTGTGCTACCCACCATGAGGCCACCTTGCCTCGTAGTGATTTTGAGGACCTTGTATGCGTCGCATACATTGCCCAAGATCAACTACGGTGTGGGCAATCCATAGGATTGCGATGGCTGGGAGTGGCAAGATACGGGATGCGGGTGGTTCGTCAAGAAGTATGTATTACAATCCCCGACACGCATGGGGCTTGCCGGACGAACCGGACGAATTTACACCCGAGGTGGTTGAAGAGAACACTCGAAATGAGGACGATTTGCGCAGTGTTTTACGTCCGATTCAAGGGTTCACTGAATTCTATTGGGTTCGACTGCCTAGGAGACAAGTTGATCGTCACCACCGCGGATACTTGGACACCCAAGAAAGGCCCGCATGCCGCATCGGTTACAAGGAAATTTTTTTCCCATGGCACTTGTTTCAGGACCTTAGCGACGTTCTCACGAAGGGGAAAAATCAATTGTATTTTCGAAAAAACTATGGGACCTTGTGGAGGTTCTACCAAACCATAAAACACTCGGTGCATGACGCAATTCATTGGGGGTTCAACCGGTGCACCGCGCACCAAAAGGAATACCGGGTGTATAGAGAGTACACACTTAGGTCGTCAATGTAAGATTTGCCCACGAATATGGTGAGAGCGTAGTATCAAGTTTGTACTTGCACGTATACTTACGTATGTTGGTAAGTTGGAAATGCGCAATATATGAATTCCCAGCAATATTGCGGTGATGTTTTCCGCTTGGTGTGAACTTATAATCATGCCACATGGAATCATTGTCACAGTTATTTGCATCGATACGTGTTTGATTCAAGTGCAAATGCATGTAGATGCAAAGTCCATGGTTTAATTGGATGTTTGTGGCAACCGATTGTGTGGGCAAACATAAGAAATGATCATTGTGCGACACTTGTACATTACTCCCAAAATTGATAGTGAACAATAATTCACTTATAAACATTTCCAAAATCATGGTTTTTCCCGCATTGTGTACAATTGAGTATCAAATAATGCCTCCTAGTCCAACGCCTATCTCACAAACACTAGCCAACATTCCTAATCCGGCTCCGAATCACTATCCAATGCAATGGGGGGTCCGCGGCTTGAGCTTGCACCGTTCAGATTTGGTGGCCGTAGTGTCCGGCGCCTCGCCTCACGCCTGCTCTCGGTGATGGCCCATAGTTCTTGCGCCGCAGTCTCCCGGTCAGCTTGTGCACGAGCGCGCGCGCGGTCTCCAATGTGCAACCCCCTCGCGGCATTCGGATGGCGCAGGACGTCTTGCATGGTGGGGCTAGAGGCCCCGTCACGGATGTCCAAAAGGCCGTTGACGTATTTCCACTCATTCATCCGGATTTGGACGTCCACCTCATTGAAGCTACCCTCTTGTGTAACGGCCTCCTGCCTCTCCAGATCGGCCTCAAAACTTGTTGTGTCCAACACGTGTTCCACATCCCAAGTTGTTTCCTCGCCCGGGACCGGTTCCCGTGGTAATACCCCCACTGTCACATTGACGTTGGAGTCATACACGTATCCGTGGGGGTGAGGACCTGGGACGTATTCACCCGTCTCTCCGGCATGCCCACCCACAACACGGTACAAAAATGCCCTCAAACCTACGGCCTGAGGAGAGGAGCCGGGGTAAAACTCATGAGCAACCCTTGTGTACATTTCAGGCGTGAAGTTTGTCGGGTAGCCTCGCAGGTCCTTCAAATACCTCCGTGCACGCCAGCTATAAGCAGGAGGATCGCCGTATTCTGCGGGCGGCACACCATGGATTATTGTGTATTCAAAATCGGGAGGCATTCCCCATTGCACTCCGAATTGCTCGTACAACCTTCGATGCAGAGGGGTTTGGCACGTAGGACAACGGCGTGTTTGCAACATGTGTGGCAACAAACAATTCGGGTGGACCATGTGACCGCACGACCCAACGATCCATGCGCCTTCGGGTCCCCAAGGATTGGAACAAATGGGGCACATGCTCCCGTCCTTGATCCAATCGGGGACGCATGGCCACAACAAGGCTGGTCTGGCCGGGGGTATCACGATGCGGGATGATACTGCGGTATCCCATTGGAATTCATCCTCGGGCCTCTTGGTCCACGCAATACTGGGGTAATGGTCGTCATCGACCGGGAGGTTCTCAGGATACATGAAATCCAATGGCGGCCACGAGGTAAAAAGAAGCCGTCGTTCGGGCCATTGTTCGCCGTGATCCCTATAGTGGGTCAGCTCGTCCATCAATGCCCTCTCACGCGTGGCGAACATGATAGTGGCTGTGACCATGCCCATGTAGTCGTCCTCCAACAACCGGTTCCTCCTAATGACCCGGTCGTAATCAACCCTCATTGCCTCCAAGTTTGTTGTGGGCGACGGCTCCCGCCCTTGTCCATCACTACCAGACATTGCTTGCGGCAGTTGTGGCGCATCAGCCCTCGCAAGTTCAAGGTTGGTCAAACGTGCAATCTCGGCCTTCAACCCTTGGACCTCCTCGGCGTGTGCACGTCGGACCATCTCCAATTCCCGTTCGTGGTCAGATTTGCATTTTGCCAACTCCGCCCTCAACGCCTCCACAACGTCGTTGTCGGCAACTACCAGTGGTGGGGATGGCACCGCCGATGCCATCTCCACATCAACGGGCGAAGATGGAGGACAAACCAACCGGGAACCATGTGGCGGTGTCACGTGGACCCTTTGTCGCCGGCTAGGTGGTTCAACCGGCAACCCTATGACAATGTTGTGCTCGTCCATGTTTGACTCGGCAGCCGGTGGAGTCCCCACAATTTGATGATCTGGTCCCGCAAGGAAATCAAAATAAGATCGGACCCTCAAAGGATTCATTGGAGTTTGCCATGCCAATGGAATCGGACGGCCAGCGTTCCGTCCTAGCACGGCACTTGGTATGACCGTGACCCGGCGTGCCTGCCTCAAGTCCGGGCTCGTGCGGGGTATGGTGGACCAGTCGATATCCACTCCCAAAATTACCTCCGCGTAGACCATTTGGCATAACCACATTAGCATATGCCCGCGATCAAATTCCCTCGGTGCACCCCACAAGAAATCCCACACCTCCTTGCACCGTTCTCCAAATATTTGATGGCTCACCTCCCTCCATATGCCATAGCGTTGTCTAGACATCCGTTCAGCATTCGCGCTAGGAACGAACATCCTCGTCAAATGGGTCCACTCTACGTACCTTCGGACCGTGCTATACAACCACATGCCCCTCTCATTTTGCCAGCCGGGATTGGCGAGAATGTTCGGGTCCCGCGCCACCTCCAAATTGATTGGTTGCGGCCTGCCCCTCGGCGCATTGCCGCGTCTTCTAGCGCCTGCCGACCCCGGTCTCGCTTGCGGAGTCCCCCCCGGATCCAAATCCCCGCCACGTGGAGGTTCCGGCGGCAAGTTATCTTCGTCTGCCATCGTTGCCCCTAACCCCTAGCTTTGTATGCCTACTATAAATTAAACCTAATATGGTAGCACTTCCAAAATAAGCGCCACCACCCACAATTTTTTTCCCAATCCACTAAAACCAAATTGAGGCCGTTCAAAGTTCAAACTACATAATTAGATTTAAACCACTTTCAAAATAAGTGTTCACATATAACAATTTCCGGTATGGTTCAAACTAACCACAATGGGGTACAATGTAGACCGTATGTAGGTTGGTTGCAATACACATGTTAGGCAATAACAATATATCGTATGCACCGTATACGTATTTCAGTACGTATGTCCACCTGTAGCCCTCCAGCTCACCTCTATCTCCAAATGGCAAGGGTTGATTAACAACCTAGGCCCAAATGGAGGGAGGTGGGAGTGAGGGAATGAGGGAAGTGGGGTCCATATATACCCCAAGGAGGCGTCCTTTCGATTAGACACCCCCTGGACCAACCCATGGACGCCACGTGCCCATGGGTGTCTCTACGCGACTGCTCGTGAGCAGTCGCACCCCTTCGTCGACTGTTATTAGCAATCGACCATGGGGTGCGACTGCTCACGAGCAGTCGCAACCCATTCAAGTCGACTACTGATAGCAGTCGACCATAGGGTGCGACTGCTCACCAGCAGTCGTCCGCACTTTGTCGACTGCTATTAGCAGTCGACTTGGGTTGTCGACTGCAGTTGGGCAGTCGACTATCTTCGTCGACTGCTAATAGCAGTCGACTTGAAGGGCAGACGACTGCTTGTAAGCAGTCGCATCCCTTCGTCGACTGCTATTAGCAGTCGACGAAGGGGTGCGACTGCCCACCAGCAGTCGTCTGCCCTTCAAGTCGACTGCTATTAGCAGTCGACGAAGGGGTGCGACTGCCCACCAGCAGTCGTCCGCACTTTGTCGACTGCTATTAGCAGTCGACTTGGGTTGTCGACTGCAGTTGGGCAGTCGACTGTCCAAGTCGACTGCTAATAGCAGTCGACGAAGGGGTGCGACTGCCCACCAGCAGTCGTCTGCCCTTCAAGTCGACTGCTATTAGCAGTCGACGAAGATAGTCGACTGCAGTTGGGCAGTCGACTTGAAGGGCAGACGACTGCTTGTAAGCAGTCGCATCCCTTCGTCGACTGCTATTAGCAGTCGACGAAGGGGTGCGACTGCCCACCAGCAGTCGTCCGGACTTTGTCGACTGCTATTAGCAGTCGACTTGGGTTGTCAACTGCAGTTGGGCAGTCGACAGTCCAAGTCGACTGCTAATAGCAGTCGACTTGAAGGGCAGATGACTGCTCACAAGCAGTCGCCCGCCTGTCGTCGACTGCTAATAGCAGTCGAATTTCCATGTCGATTGCCCAAGAGCCGTCGACAACCCAAGTCGACTGCTATTAGCAGTCGACTAGTTATGGTAGTCAACTGCTCTTGAGCAGTCGACATGGAAATTCGACTGCCGTCAGCAGTCGACACACCTATACGACTGCCCTTTAGCAGTCGATTTAGTATGTCGACTGCCTAGTAGCAGTCGCTGTAACTCGTCGACTGCCCACTAGCAGTCGACACTGTTGACGACAGGGTAAACTGTTTTACCCCCCCCAAACGGACGTGACGTTTTCAGGTCTGCCGTCACGTCGCTGTCACAGGACGTGACGCGACGTGACGCGACGTGACGTGTAATCCCTGCATGTTACACACGTAGACACCTACAATATTAATCCAAATAGATATGTGGAATCCAAAGCCGTATCATGGCCTTCGTAACAACTTTTATGAGGTTAGAAAATAGGGCTAGAGTATCCTAAAGCCCCATCATGATTTTATGCCACCTATTCACAATCTATAAAATAACAATAACTTTACCTAATAACAGCTAGGAGGGGACAAGGGGTCTTACACGCCAACTCAAAGGTATTATCTAAACTAAGGCCCTCTTTACACTAGAGGCGAGAAGCCATGGAGAAAACCTCACAAGGGCCATGGCTCATCCTTGAGAAGCCAACCTTTCAACTTGATGACCTTTGGATATAGTGTAAAGTGAGAAAGGGTTACAAAAATAAAGTGCTGATTTTTTAAATATATTTTCTAGGATAGGGCTAGTCGTAACTTTCACTGCACTACGACTTAATGGACTTTACATTAATCGTCAAGGTATTTTATTTCCACAAATGTATCATTTGGTTTATTTATTCATATAAATTTGTAAAAATAGTTCTCATTTGTTTATATATATTATATATATATATAATATCTCATGATACGCACCATAGTTATATCATTAAAAATTTGTAATTATCAACCATGATGGATAATGTTATCATACAACCACGTATAAGATATACTCAAACAAATTCAAACTTTTTGATGATATCTTTATATATATCAAGTCAATAGAATTATTTGTTTAGGATATCTTCCACTGGACACATTTCAATAATATCTTCATGTTTATCATATGAATTTAGGTGTTTTGTGATTAAAAAAATTAAGTTCAATGATAATAATGATAATATGTTCAAGGTAAAGTATAGTCGTGGAAATTTGCCCAAAAAATCCATCTTTGCTACTCATAAGAGTAACAAAGATAATGCATTGGTTGCATTCAGTTAAATGGAGTATCATGATAGTCTTAATAATACAAAATAAGACCAAATTTTGACTATAAGTTATAAGATGAAATCAAATGCTATCTCAAAATAAGGAGGTGAAAGGTATTAGTAAATAGGGAGTTGAAGAAGATGACAAAAAAAAATTCCGAATAAAAGAAATAGAGTGGTATTAAGAGGAAAGATCATCATGGCCATTTTAATGAAGAAAATATAATTCCTAAAATAAACGAAGCAAATGGATCTCAAACAAAAAATGAAGTAAATTTTATGTAGAAGGAGAAACAAAGAAGACATCATGAATAGGAGTAGCAAAATGATTTCAAATAAAGAAAAAGAATGATGCACAATATATAACAAAAAGCAAGACAATGTTAAAAGAAAACATGACCTTAAAAAATCAAAATTCTCTCAAGAAAATTGAGGACAAAAACATGGAGCACATGAAGGTCTACAAATTGAGAAACAAAAACCTTTTGAAAGGAGAATAGATGCAAAAAAATCTTTGATGTGAAATTCAAAATGAAAAATAAAGCACTCAATACAAATGATAGCAAAAAACAAGATGAATGTTTAGATCTTAAAACAAAGAAAAATGGTAAAGAAGTGGACCAAATCTTGTGCATGTCAATTACAATGAGGAAGAGAGGGTAAACAAAACTCTATAAGTAGTTCATGTGGGTTTGAAGAAGCAAGGATGTGGAGGGCCCTACATGGCTGCAAGTTGGCGAATTTGCAAAGTCAACAACCTAGTGTGCTTGCTTAGACAATTTTAGGTTTTGCCAACATGCATATATTATTATCCCACACAAGACAAGGAATCGTCTTATTGCTTATTGCTTAAACTGTTTGAAACGAAATTAGCAATATCATTGACAAAATGAAAGCAAATGAAGAACACTATAGTGATGAAAATACTTGAGTGCGACAAATCCGCAACTAGATCCTATGTCCATGTACTGGTATAGTGTACTACGCCATTCCATGTGGGTTTCTTATTCCTATTGGCAAGTGACGTCAACTACCTTACTTAGACAGGTAGTCCGACCTTATCCCCCTAAGTACCTTGTCGGACCATGTATGCATACAATCGTGAGGTTACCAAGTAGTTATGCCTCTTCTTTCCTTTTTGTAGCATACAATTTCCTAGTACTTGGTCCTATCCCATTTTACCAATATGTAACCTCAATCTTATTTAGAGTGCTCCATATGACGCCTTGGCACAGTCTACCGTCCCAATAACACTCTGGGTGTAACCATCGTACGTGTTCTTCCCCCGAACCTCTTATACTTTTAAAACCTACACAATCTCTTCCAGTCCTCTATGCTACCTTATACAATTCAATCTCTTAACTTAATATTGTTGTCTACCACCTTGGTTATTCTTCCGAGCCACTTCATTTCATTGCCATAATCATTTGTTAATAATAATTCCCTAAACCAACCTTCAAAGCCCTCAACACCACTACCAAACACTTAGTTATACAAGGAACAATGCTCACTCTCTAACAATCCTCAACTCAAGTATGTGCACTGCCATAACCTCTTCACATACTTCCAATAAACCTCTTCACATGCTTCCAACAAAAATCTTCACACCTCTATTCCGAAATGGTAACCAAATCCCCAAAACCTTCATACAAAATTGGTTGCCCTTGACACTCCTCACTTCAATATTATTTTCCACTTTTATCTCAATTCCCTACTTCTAGTCCTAACCACACTTTCCATTAGTGGTTCTTCTTCCTTAGCACCTTCTCTATTATCCTTATCTAATCCCCTTTTCAATGAACCCTTATCCTTGCCTCTTTACTTCTACTTTTAGAGTTATTTCAAAAAGGGTAACTTCTTCCTACCGTTAACATATCTCATCAATGATAATGCCAATTTTACTACAAACAATTTAAGCAATAAACAATAAGATGGTCATATGTCTCGTGCGGGAAAATAATACATGCATGTTGGCCAAAAAATTAAAAACCTGAGCTAGCACTAGGTGGATGGTTTTGCAATTTTGCCAACTTGTGGCCGTGTGGGACTGTCCTCATCTTGCCCCTTCACATACCACATAAATCATTTGGAAGGTTATGCCTTCCTTCTCTTCCTATGTATAATCCTTGTGCCCGATCTTTCCTCCACTTCTTCATTGTTTTCCTTTTCTTATGAGACCTTCATGCTCTTCTTATTTTTGACTACCCATTATATTTGAGAGTATTTTGTTGTTTTGTTTTATTTAGATCTTCTTCTTTTTCTATTTTTCTTCCTCATTATTGTAAATGTTTTGTTTCTCATTTTCTACATCTCTATATTTTTAGGATGAACTTTATTTCTTTCAAATCACCTTGTTTTCCTCTTCCTTGGTTGTGCCTTATATATATATATATATATAAAATATCATGTATGCTTTATTTTCTTCTTGGAAACATGTTCTCTCCTCATGCCCTACTAATGTCTAATTAGTTTCTCTTTAGCCTTAATTTTTTTCCAATTATTTTTTATGTATGTGCATCATTAAGTTTGCATTAAACATCTTGTTCTTTGATATCACTTATTTTATCTAATTTCTTAAAATCATCTTGTTCGTCCTTCTCGTTGTTATGACCTTAGATCACATGTGATTTCTTCTTAACTTGACAATGACATTTTGTTTCTAGAAATTTTTGTTAAAAAATAATCAAAATATTTTGTCATTTAAATCCACTCAACACAAACAATCACTTTTATTTCTTTCAAGAGTAGCAAAGATGGTTATTTTTGCGAATCATCCCATGATTATACCGTATCCTACTCATATTGACACAGTCACACAGTCATTCATAAAATTAAGTTTTAGGAACATCATAAATTGCTTTAAATTTATGTAAATAATGTACTCAACCATCTTTGCCACTTTCATGTGCATCAAAGATAGTTTTTCTTTGGCAAATATTTCTTGTGTGTAGCCTATCATGAGAACATTAACATCCATATCCCTAATTAGAGGCGGAGCCAAGATTTTGACCTAGGGGGGGTTGACCTCAAAATATAGAAATATCCAATGTATATTTTATTTTGAAATTTCAATAGGTGGTCGAATTTGATTATTTATTGAGAGATTTGGACTCATCGAGCTGACATCCCCATAGAAAGAAATTGATAATGTCGTTAATATCCAAAGCTTTGGCAACGGTCTTTTCGATATAAATGATCATTAAATCGACCATCCAATCATCCCCAATAGACATCGCCAATAGTAAGCACATGCCCAACTTTCCTTTAATGCACTCATAGAAATCATTGCGAAAAAGAACCGCAATCATTTTCCCATTGCGGTTCTTTTGACCAGCTTGCTCTAGAGTCGCTAAATGACTGCAAATTTGTTTGTTGGTTTTATTAATTGAAAATTTAGGAATTTGGGGGCTTATAATACACTATTGGAAAGGTCTTGAAAACACCTTTCCAACGGCGTACTACACGGCCCAAAATTTTACTATTGCAGTCGCAAAACGAAAAAGAAAATTTGTAGTCGTTTTGTAGTTTTCTACTAGTGATGTCAAGGGGTTGAGCCCCCCGGCTCCGTCCCTGTCCCATATATATATATATATATATAGAAAAAAATATGGTATGAGTCATCATAGAGTTTAAAGAGTTTAACATTTAGGATTACTCATGGATCTTTCATAATATGATCCTTCATATTTAATTACTACAAGTATTTGATGGAATGATTGTGATGCATGTCATGAGACAAGATATATAAGTTCAAATCTTAAACCATTTAAAAAATGAAATCAATTGTAATTTATCTCATATCAATATGCTAAGACAATATAAATCTAAAAACATGTTATGCTATGTTTATGATGGTTTATATTAAATACAATCTAGATTTTTTTTAAAAGACATTATGAATGTGTAAAAAGAAATTGTATGTGCAAAATATATAGTTCCATGATTTGAAAAATAATGTGGCTATGGCAATATGTCATAGTGATTTGCCACATGCTACACTTGTGGACACCTACGTTTTTAATTAAATAGCTATGTGGAATCCAATGCCACATTTGGCCAGGTGACAACTTGTGAGAGGTTAGAATATAGGCTAAAGTATCTAAAGTCACAACATGGCCCCATCCTACTTATTTGCTATTTACAAAACAACAAATGCTTCATAACAACTAAGAGGAGACAAAGGCGTCTTACGTGCCTACTAGCCTCGGAGGAATGCAAAGATGTGAGCGTAGAGCTTAGAGCCCAGAGCGTAGAGTGATGTTATGTGAGCATGGTTTATTATGAGGCACCATTATGGGAGCCTATTACTGTGGATTCTTGCATCCTCTCACCATTAAAAACAAACATTTTATTTACAACAATGTGCCCTATCACCGTGCAATCATAATATTATTCATTTGAATTCTTTTGAAAAATAACCTTTAATTATCTCAACATTACAAGGGTTTGAATTTTCAAATATGCAAACCACCTTCAATATGAATGATGCACAAACTATGCATGTTGGAAATCCATATTCAATAACGATGTTGATGCAATAACAACAAGGAAGATTCAATAAAATTAAGATAATCACACATATAGAATTCCAAAGAGGAAGTTAGAGAAATAATATACATTGTCAATTAAATTCAAGAATGTGCAAAGTTTAACAACATGAATCATTGGGCACCAAGAAGATCATATAAAAAACAAGAAAATCATATCTATTGTAATCTTTATTTAAATAAGGTTGTGTTTCGAAACACAACCAAAGGTACATAAACCAAAATGAAGTTAAGTATAATGCATATAGTTCCACGTTAACAAACAAATTTTAAATATATTAGATGAATAAATATCATTCATTTATTGATGATTACTAGTGTTGGAAGAAGAAGTATTTGATTTTGAACACTCATCGGCAGACAAATCAAGATATTGTTTAACTCAAACATCATATTTAATCCGATTGTAATAAACTTTATGAGGCCTAGATGCTAAAGCTCTTGCCATATTTTCTTGCCAAGGGGGAGTGTAAAAGATTGAGAGGGACTCATCCACAAATCCGAGTGAAAACAAGAAGTTGCATAACGAGGAGTCTTGGAAAAAAGAAATCATAATCAATATTTGATGAAAAATTATGATTAACCATAAAAATTTGAAATAAACAATAAAAATAAAACTATTGACTAACTTACGCACAAAATTCATCGAGCTCAATATCCTCATAATCGTCATCGTCATCCTCAAGGTTTTCCACGTCTGCATCAAGTGTAGATGGGCCTACCAACAAGGGTTTAAGAACATCATTGAATAAAGTGATGTCCTCCTCAAACCCCAAGAAATGCCGACATGATGCTCGACACGCATGAAGTGTAGCACCTGTGAGAAAGAAACTTTAGAAAATGATTGAAGAAAAATGATGTATAATATATGATGTATGTTTAAGAAAAAAAATATTGCAAAGAAATTTGAGGAGGAAAAAAACATGAGAAACCCAGTTTGTAGAAATTGATACTTGTTCCAACAATCAAATCAACTATCCTACTACCCGGAGTAGAACATGCTTCAATAAGCATTTGCATAAATATGGAGGTTTTCTCCCGAGCACCTCTCCATGGAGTAACACCATCAGAATGTATAGTTAGATTACTTTTATCAATGAAATTTGGAATGGATAGACCTGAAATAGAATCAAATTCAGTGTTAACCAGGTCTTTGTCAGAATAAAGTTGAAAAGAAGGGTTTCTTTTCATCGTTTCAGAGGTGGCACGGACGAGCAGAACAACAACATAATATCGGGTCTAAAAAAAATACATTGAATTATTCATGTATGATATGAAATAAAAATAATGGAGGAAAATAATGATTAAAGATGTGAAAGTGCATATATTACCTTCTGATTGGGAAGAATTGGATGAATGAGCATCATTCCATTGTAGCATGTCCAAAACAAAGAAATTTCGAGACAAGTCGATTTGAGATATGGCATCAAGAGCTTCCTGGATTCAAGGGGTTGAAAAATCAAAAGGGCTCCATCATCGTGCAAATATTTCTTGCAAAATGAAAAAATAGATTGAATGGAATCAACATTTTTGGCATTCCAAGGAGAAATCGTGTGATCAAGATCACATAGTCCAGGAATTGGCAATAACAAGATCGACCGAAGGTTGAGCCACTTAATTTCCATAAAAGTATACCTTACGGCCACGACTAATCTGCACAAGGACAAATCATTGATCAAAAGATGGTTATAAAATGAACACAAAGAAGACTTGAGATGATGAATATGATATTCATAAAAATATTAAAATTACCTTATCAAGAAATGAAGATATTTCATGATATGTTGAAGGCCATTGTTTGGTGGCTTTGAAAGTGTTCTACATATTGGCCACTGTATCATTGAGGACAAGCTCAAAAACAAAAAAATTGTGATCCCTTGATATAAGATGAGGACAGAGAGCTTGAGCATCACGATGGATAATGCTGGAACAAGAAAGGGAATGTCTTGCAGGAGCTAGAAATTTTTGTGATTTGGATGGAAGATCAATGGGAATAGATTCATTTATTGGGATATCTCTAGCATGTTTTCTAGTAGATTGAGTTGGCCTAACATCAATATCATCTTGAGAAACTCGTTGGCTATATTATATAGAGACATCTTGAATGCCAAATGCATCAAGGGTATCATCTAGAACAACATCATCATCCATAGATTGATTGGTTTGAACACGAGAAGGGGTAGGGGTAGCTTTCTCTATGCTCAACCGTAAGTTTTGCTCCGAAGAAAGGGTTTTGTCTATACGACATTTAATATACCATGCACATGATTGGAGATGGAGCAAACTCCATAGTTGCAATTCATGCGTAGTAAATATATGAGAAGGGGTGGCAATATCTGTCCAATTTTTTTTTTAAATCATCTTGGACAGCACCAACAGGTATCAACACATGTTTCCAGTACCTAAGAATAGAAAAATGAATGTGAGAATATATATATACATATACAATAAGAATATATATAACTTATTTTAATTAAAAAAACAATAATTCTTTAAAAAATGCACACCTGAGAATAAGACGTTTCAAGGCGGATTCACCACCTTCTTGATCCTTCCACAATTTGGATTTAGAAATTGTATCTTTTGTCTTGAAGGACGTATAAAATGCAGAATTCCATAACATAATGCGCCATGGATCCATATATATATATTTTCAATCCCATCGATTTGCTCGGAACATCCATATTGACGGAGATATCATTGTCAATGAGACATGATTCAAAATACGTAGTTGCCTCTTTTTGAAGTTACATAAGAGAAAATCAAGAATGAGTTGAAGAAATGAGTGAGAAGCAAGTGCCTTGAAATCTAAAAAATAAATTCATATGGGGTAGAAGTACCTGAGTCTAAAATGTCGCTTTATGAAGCCACGGGGGGGTCACTCCATTGTCAAGTTGAACACCACGTGCGGCCAAAAAAAATCTACTTTTGGTAAGTTGCATCACCAAAATGGGTCAAAATTTTATCAATTTTTTTTCATGGGTAGATATACACGGTATCTATTACATAGTAAAAAATGGTAACCAAATTTGATGATATGTTTTTTTAATAAAACATACCGTTTCTAACTAGAATGACGCAGAATTGAACTAAAATAATTGCTACAAAAAACGAAGATGACTAAAAATTTCAAAAAACTATACAAAAGATACTATCAATGATTATGTATATGTAGAAAAAATATCATAATTTTTAAATTTATCTATTCCATGTAATATAGGGGTAGCAAACTTTGGCCGCACGTGGTGTTCAACTTTACATGGAGTGAACCCCCCGTGTATGAAGCCAAAGCAAGAAATTTCTATCAGAAAGTGTTTTGCCCATAAAAAATTTAGAAAATTCTCTATTGATTTTTCTCGTGTTTTACAATTTGAACCAAGAAACTTTAGTCTCTGCATCTATAACACATGTAGAAAGTATATGAAGCCTTTCTTGCGTCATTTATGGTTTAAGGACATTGTTGTAGTGATTGGTGACCTGCGCGAAGATGCAAACATTAAGAAGCAAATAGAAGTAAAGAAGAAGAGCAAGAAATGAAAAGAAATGAAATGCAAGAGAAAATGATTACCTCAAGCAAGAAATTGTTTGTCAAAGCCGGATCAACCAATGCCAATTGCTTATGGAATTGATTGAGATAGGACACCAATTTGGCTTGCATTCCATTATGAAGGACTTGTATAGCGTGATCACTACGTCTTTTGGCGAGATCATGCACAGATTCATAATATTTTGAACGGCTTCCTCACTTGCTTCAGCAATTTCTTGCTGAAAATGTAAAGAAATTGATAAAAAATGAAACATAAAATGTCACAGAATTCAAAAAATATATAAACTTGTAGATACAAAATATTGTGGAATAATGTGGAAAAGATTGAAATGAAATACTTACAGAGTAAATGTATTTACAAAATCGCTCTCTTGTCAATGTATACCAAGAATTTGGCGGTTTGGCCGCTATTTTTTTGAGATTGTCTTGACTTAAACAATTTTGGAAGAACTCAATTTTTTGTCTTTGAGATTGCAAACGGTAAAGAATGTGCACAAGATTTGTCTTTACCTGAGAATTCTCTGGTGACCTATAACAAATTGCATATGAAATAAATATGAAATATAAAAGATAAAGATGAATAAAATATGAGAAATGAAATGCGAGAGAACATACTTGTTTATATCATTCATAGCAATCCAGACTTGTGGCACATTAGAAAATATCAAGAACGATGGAATCCACAGAATAATGTCATTTGAGGTCGTTAGAATGGAGTTTGTCGATGTACGGTTTCCATGCTTGAAGCCTGTGATTTCCATCGAAGACAAAAAAATATTTTTCCACTGAGCTTGACAAGGTCAACATCAGCTTGGAGAAAGAGCTCGAATTGTTCATTAACAGACTTTCAATTATCACTCCAAGATTGAGAAACCTCGGTAGTAAAAAAAACAAAATTTCCATCTTCATCAGTAACTGAAACGTGAAAGACTTTCTCCCAATCACGATAGCCGTGAACAAAATCTGCGTCAAGTTTGTTCACATCTGTTTGCAGGACATGACGTACAATAGGCCTAGAAATCATACAACAAAGAGGGATGTTGAGCCTAGATTTATCTTTTGGTAGGATTTTCAAAGATTCTAAAATGTCCACAGTATTAATTTTTTTAGCAATTAAAACATCCCTAACTGCATTCTCATAATGTGGGTGAATATCCGAAGATGGCAGGAGGAAAGCTGCCGAAGGTAATAACGAATTGATGTTCGAATCCGCCATCTAGGGAAAACAAAAAACACATATGAAGATAGAGCAAAAGAGAATAATGAAAGGTGGTCATATAATTCATAACCCGAAAATGAAACACAACCCAAATGTCTACATTCAAAGCCCCAAAATAAAATACAAAACCAATACAATTGAGTACTAATTATAGAGATCAATGCAGAAACTGCAGCCTAGAATGCTGCAACAACGGTGCTGAAATCTACGTAAAAGGAAGATTTTTTGTCAAATCTTCCCATCGTTGATTTCTACGACTTTGGAGGCATGCAGAAAAAACACAAAAAATCCTAAAAATTTGAAATTTTTTCTATAATAACACAAGGGGATTTTCAACCCACAGAAACATTTTAAATAAAAAAGATGAAATGACAAGAAGTTATAGTCTTCTGAAGTTTAGGCAAATCTATGAGTTTCGGACTTCTTCTTTTTTTGGTTTTTTTTTCTCTCCTTCCCCTTTCACAAAACATTCCTAACAACTCTCTCAACATGTCTTCGAAACCACCTTGCCGTTCAAATCTCTCTTACACACACTCCCAATCCCTCATGTCTACTACCACAAAGGAGCCTCCGAAAACCCGTGCGGTACCGCACGGGTTTTTAGAGGCTCCTTTGGACTTTTGGTGGGGGGGTGTGTGGTGCTGCACACCCCCTTACCCCCCCCCCATCCGGATCCCAAAAGACCCTCCGATAACCTGTGCGGCACCGCACAGGTTTTCGGAGGGTCCTTTGGAGCTCTCGCCAACTAGCTCAAAGGAGCCTTCAAAAACCTGTGCAGTGCCGCACAGGTTTTTTCCACCTCCTTTAAGGGATTTTAAAGGAGGTGGAAAAAGCATGTGTGGCACCGCACATGTTTTTCAAGGCTCCTTTGAGGTACTGGAAATGATCCTCCAAAAACTTCTGCAGTGCCACATAAGTTTTCGGAGGATCCTTTCTAGTACCTCAAACTGCCTCAAAGGAGGTAGAAAAAACCTGTGTGGTGCCGCACATATTTTTTCCACCTTCTTTGAGGGATTCCAATTGAGGTGCAAAAAACCCATGCGGCACCGCACATGTTTTTTTTACCTCCTTTGATGTAATTTTCAAGAGGTACAAAAAAAAACATTGCACTCATCCTCTTATATTTTTTAAACACATGTACAAATTTCAAATACATTAAAATCTTTTGGTTTATGCAAACCTGATTTTTATTGTGCACTTCATTTTCTTTGGCTTTTTGGAACATCATTGTCACATCTGTATTTCCGTCTTTGCTGCTACCATCTCTTCCTCCTTCCAAACAAGATTTGTTTTCAGATGTTTCGCAGCCATTGTTTCGCGAACAATCTGTTCATACACAACACACCATACGATTTCAGTCCATATTCTTATCTTCTAACTCTATCATCATCTTTTACAACCTAGTACCTCACCAAAAGTTTCATAACGGTTCCTTCCATACCTCTCCATAGAGTTAGCCAAATGAGTTTTTCCAAATCCTAAAACCCTTATATAGTGATTTTTTCAAATCTCTTCTAATCCTAACCACTTCGTGTGGTTGCCAATGTAAACACAATCGTTCTCTTTTTTAGAACATAACTTACACATAGTTTCCAATGTGAACATAATATCAATGTATGCAAATATATATTACCACTTCAAAATCTTCCATGATTTTTTTTCCCTCTTCCTCTTTCTCTTCTCCTTCATTCACCACGTTCAAGTTTTTACACATACTTGCATCTATAGCCGATGGTCCATCTTCACTATTCACATCTCTGAAATCAAGTGTCTTTACAATTTTAAGCAATGTTGCATCTTTAACTCTTGACAAAGCTTGTGTTTTCTTTGTCATTCTCGATCTTTCTAATTCTTGTTTACTACTAAAATACAAACATCTTCTCTTTCTTTTTTTTCTTCTCGAAGTTCTAATCGGTGTATTATGTATGTCCGTCTTTTCATACATTTGAGAGATACAATCACTCACACACTACTTATCTGCTACTTCTGTTATTGTACCCTCTCCATTATCTCCCGTCTCTATATATGTTTTATCATTTTTTGTACAATTTTATTTTAAATATTTTATATTTTATTATTCATTTAAAAAAAATTATTACCATACTATATGTTCTATTATTTTGTATCCGTTGAATGTGATATACCTATTTTTTTTAGATGACTTTATCTTTTTATATTTTTCTTGATTCAATCATTTTTTATTTCCTTCCAACGTTCATGTCCCTCCAACGTCATTTTCTCTACAATCACTATGACAATCTTATTCATATGCAATTCATATTCATTTTTTCAATCATGTGTTTTTCTGTTTCACATTTTCAATATTCTCAAACTATGTATTCATGTGTTTTGTTTATCTTTCTATCATTATCATGACTACATTTCGTGCAGATGGACATCTTGTTCTTATTACGTTGAATATGTCCACTGATGGTTTTGTTATTATCTCTGAATAACTTCTTAGTCTTCGATTTAATTTTCAGTTGTCCTCAATTTTTATCGAACAAGAAGTCTTTGATGTTACATGTATTTTGTTTGGGACTGTCTTCCAAATACCAATTCTTGAAAATGTGGGTACAATTTGGAAGGTGGGTCCAGGACAATATAGGGTTTTTGGTGTATTTGGACCTTTGTTTTCCCCCACATCGCTACTAACTCCTACCATTCAAATTTCTGTTAAAGCCTAAAAACCTCCACTTTTACAAGTAAAGATTGAACCCCTCGACAAAGTTATTACTCTTTCGAGTGATTCCTCAGATACCGATGCTGATGATATTGTGTTTTTTACGAAATCTATTCATAATGATGTCACATTTGTTGATTCTAATTCCATTATGCCATCTCAAGTTGCAAGTCCTTCATGTTCTTCACAACCGTCCTTTCATCCGGATTTTTTTGAAATCCCAAGTATTTTGGATTTATTGAAGACATTTACACATAGTCCATGCTGTAAAAATGAGATTCGAAGTTTGGATTTCTCAACTCTGCTTATTCGCCGGGTGAAATATTTTCCTCCTATTTTCAATAGTTTTGTCATGTTCGAGTTGCCTCCACTATCTACAACCGATGATGTCAAGATTAGAAGATTGCTTGATGAAATGGATAAGAAATATGATGGCCATGTTTGGTACAAGACCAAAATCACTAATATCAAAAATGATATTGGTTTGACATTTCCCAGAGCTGTTTGTGTTGGTCACATTCAATGTCAAAACGATTTGTATTTTTTTCACCAGATCCTCCAAACGCAATGACATTGAATGGGATGGCTTCGCATTGAATTCTTTTGCTATAGGGCAAACAATTTCAACACCTACTTCTTTCACTTTGGTTTGTAAAATCTGTAAGTTGCCTCCAACTTGCATCAATATTTGTCCTTGCAGAATATACTATGCAAAGGTCAAACGATGACAAGGACGTGCATTCATTTTGGAAGTCATGAGCATCATATATCTGATGGACAAGATACATGCTTTGATTGGAAAAGAGGTGTCCAAAACACCAAATGCAAAAAAATTGCCATTGTTCTCGTTGCAAGCAAGGAGTTTCTATCGACATTCTTATTGCAAAATGACCACAATACTCCAACACCGTTGACAGGTCTAGATTTGAATGTTGTTATGGACAAATTCAAAACCTTGAGTTCTCCAAATGTTCGTAGTATCATTTCATCTTTTCGTCTCCATTCACAAAACAAAGGGTACATTGACAAGATTTTGGAACTCAAGAAAACCAAAAGATATGACTATATCCAAGAAAATATATTTTCTGGTCAAGGTTCTAACAAGGTTTTCTTGTTCAAGATGTCAATTGAAGGTCCAAGGAGTGGATTTGTGTCAGCCCTAGACCTCCACCCTTGTGCGTCGTAGTCCGGATGGAAGTCTATGGCTAACATACACTTGAATGACCTTACTTAGCCCTGGAACTTGGCACCCAATGCCCGACATCATGAACACTTAACACACAACTTTTATTCAACACCCAAGGTCCCCGAGCATTTAGAAATACTCCGTTTCCTTGCAGTGACTAACAACTACAAATCCAACAACGGCTTGCACTGCGAGTTACTGAACTACCCTAACCAATTCCAAGTCTGGAAGCAAACCAATAACACACTTGGCTTGCTAGCACCCATCACCACACTCTACCCAATGACCTAAGAATTATCCCACTAAACCATTTACTCATTTCCACTCCTAGCTAACTCCCGTCCCTAATTAACAACTACTCCCTAGTGCCAACATTGCTAATTTTCCTTAAACTCATCTTACCCCTGCTGGGACCCCTTATCAGACAGTGGCAGGTTGCTGATTCCAACAGCCACGGCTCAGCCACTTCGGCAGTTGGCAACCTGAAACCAGTTGAGCCGTTGAATTCCCTATCTCTCCACCCATGGTTGCTAACTCTGTCCCTACTCCTCCCACCAGTACACTGTCTGTACCGCTACTGGGCAGCCCAGTGAGCTCGCCGTCCTCCCTACAGTCACTGCAGACAGACTACCTTAGCATTGAACCGCAACTTGCGGCCAATGCTCAATCCTCCTCGATGCCTTGTTGCTGCTACTGTTGGTGATGTCGCTATTGTTCCAGCTGCTTCCTCGGCATTCCTGGATTTCAAGCCATTGCCACACTGAACTTTTAGTTTGCCCCCTGGTTTTTCGCCTCTTTGAACTGACATTCCTAATTCGGAGTCGGAGTGTGCCAACTCATTCTTTCAGCTCCCAGTGATGCATGAATCGACTCGTCAGCTGGGAATTCAACCAGCTCTTCCCAACCAGTCTTCAAATCTTCAACACACACCTCTCAAAATCAGCCTGCTTGTCTTGTGAAGGCGAATCCCCACAACCCAAGGACCTGGGTCGGTCGATGTTGTGCAGCCTCTAGCCGCACCTGCTACCTCCCCCTACAGTCATTCCTGGTGGTGGCTCAAATTCTCCTTTCCCCTATGCCTATCCTCTAAATTTCCCCAAAAAAAACAGTTGCAGTCCTCCGAAGGGCCTCACCCCTGCGGCCACAACTCTCCTGCCACACCTTCGAGAGCGAGAGCAGTCCCCTGCCTCGGCCTTCCAGGGTTCGATCCCTAGATCCGAGAAATCCGAGACCCAATCCTTACGAGAAGGCCGGACCCACCTAAAACCAACCCACATTCATCCTAAAACGAACAATCAACTTGGCAAAAACCACAATCATCTTAAATCACCCCTTAAATTCTAAACCAGCTAACTCAAATCCTAACTTAACCATTAATTAACAACCCAACTGATCCCTCAAGCCTCAATTCCAACACAACACCCACTCAAACATTCAAACTTAACTTTAATCTAAACCTAAAAGCTTCACTCTTTTTATATTTTTGAGTAATTGAGAAAATGTTCAAAATGCAGGGTTTAATGAACTTTTGCAATTAAAAACGCATGTGGGCACCATATTGGGCTCACAATTTGATCTTGTGAAACGCATGCAACCGGGTAGAGACTTGGAGAATGCATGGATAATGTTTGATCATGTCAAACGCGTTAAAGATTGGACAACCATGACATGTCATGTTTATGATACCAACTATTACAAAGTCATGACTATTGTTGTTTGTATTATGCAATTGGAGGACACCCAATCTTAGTGTCTTATGTGGAATGCATTGAATCGTATTATGATCAAACATGGTGTTCCCGTGACAAATTTCAAAGGATTTATGGTAGACAACGCTCAAGCAAACTGGAATGTTGTTCGTCAAATTTATGGAACGGGTGATCCCAAGATTCCTATGGAAAATCGTGAACGTACTTGTCTTTTTCATTGGGCTAAATCTTTGGAAGCACATACCGTCAAGCTCATCAAAACTACAATGCAACACCAACACAAAATCTTGTGCAAGCAATACAAAGATGCAAAAATTGAAAAAGAGTCTGAGAGAATGTATTTGGCTATCTGTGCATGGTGGTTTTCATCTGGTGCTGCAACAGAAGAACAAATTCAAGAGCTCAATGATTGGTTGGACTTTTGGTATTTTCGATATCGACAATAGGGAGGTTTTATGCAACTGGTAATAATTTTCCCAATTTTTTTCTTTTTTATTTTTATTTTTATTTTTTCTCCATTTTCTAAAAATATTATTTTATATTATTTTCATATTTTTCCTTATATTCATTATTTTGTTTCATGTAGGGCCTTTCATTGGATGAATTGGCAGACATGCCTTCTTGCAACCTTTCAAAGACCATTCACAACAAATGGCTGCAACAATCTGGAAACATGGGTTCGGATTTGTATGTTGCCACCGTGGATGATTATGTCCGTGCATTTCAACAATCAACAAATTACCGCGCTTACCTGAAAGGCAGCAAATCTGGAACTAGCCCACACAAAGATGAACTCAAATTACGGGCTGCAAGGCATTCAAGAAACCCACGCAAAATTACAGAGGTTGTTAGAGGTGATTTTCTAAACACTTGAATTCCACATCTTGAAGGAGAAGAAATATTCGGATCTTCCAAAAGGAAGCTTGATTTGCCTCCTGGTTCAGAGCATAATTCACATCGTCCTGATAAGGTAAATTTTTCTATTCCTTGTATGATGCAAACCAAATCTACACGACCTCGTTTGGACGATTCCATTCATATTTCATAGTGTGATAATGGCAACACCATTGGTGCAAGTGTTCAACACGTAACAATTGTTTTAGAGAGTGCTTGTGATACTTCAAAATGGCACATTTCTCGATGTCCTCCAAAATTTGCAAAGAAGTGTTCTGCTCTACAATCCAAAACAAGAAAAAAATACACAGCTAGAATTGTTACTGGCCCAAAAGGTACTCCTGCTCCTACTTACATTGGGATGAAGATTGCATATGGAAGTTCCAATCGACAAAAACTTCATGATTTTTGGTTTTGTGTTGATGACATTGAGAGATGTGTGAATGGAAAGAAATGCCAATACATAATTGATAGGCCTATGATGCCAAAAATATGGCCAATACAAATTGGTACAAAGCTCACACATGAAGAAATATTGTCGTTAGAAGAAGCTGGGTTTCAATTGGAGGAACAAAAAGAGTTTTCCCCCATAAAACTTTTTGGTGGACACCCCACAAATGTTATGGACACCATAAATCGTCCAAAACCAGCTAATCCCGATGATTATGCTACAACACACTTTGGTAAAGCCGTACGCCGTAACCTGGGAGTTCCAACTATTGATCATCGCAACAAATGGGAATCTGCTGGAATCATACAAGCTCAAATTTGCCATGTCATTGAAGTTCCATACCCTGGTTTTGGAAGGATTTACACCATTGAATCTGGTATTTTTCCCAAACAGAAAGAATACCAAGTTACAATTAGCAATTTTCCAGCATGTACATGTCTTGATTTCATCAACATGTCAGTAGCGGCATTGGGTAAGAGGGGGAAGTGGGTGCACTGCAAACACCTTTATTTTCTCTTTCGTTATCTCATGAATGTGCATATTGTCAATGACAATTACATCCATCACCCTACATTCAACTACAATGAAGTGGAGCGTCTTCTTGTGTTGTCTGGAGTTCCCCAAAACCAGATATGAAGTTGATTTTAGGTTGTGTACGATAGTGCTTGGTTGAGGCAATTCACATTTGTCCATACCAAATTCTATCATAGCAAGAATCTTAATAGAATGAAGTTTTTTTTGCATTGAATTAGAATAAATGGATTTTGCATTCATTGTAATAAAGTGTTGAAGCATTTCAGGACCTTCCAAGCTACATATTGTAATGTACACAACTTCAAACTACTTTGAATATTACTTGTATATTTAAATTCTTTCTACATTGCATAACTCATTGTAATATATTTTGATATATTATTATTATTATTATTATTATAACTAAACACTATATGGAGCCTTATTTTTGCAAACCACAATAGATCCAATACGCCTTTTTCCAAACCTATACAATTAATAAATTCAAACAAAACCTTGGAGCTACATGTGGCTAGTAACCAACTTTAATATATTTGTCTCTTCTCAATATAGGCTCAGGTAGGTGGATAGCGCTTCTTTCCATGTAATTAGCAAACATTTGCAATCATACGGGTTTGAACCCGGACCGCTTTCTATTTCAAATATGTGGGCTACCAGCTCACCACCTAACTCCAAGGTGTTTGTATTATTTTTAATTTTCTCATATAACCTGCTCCAACCTTACATGTTCAACAAATCAGACATATATGTCTTGACCTTGGCATAGTATGTAGTGTATAAGATGGGGAAAACACCTCCTTTATCACCCCAAAAAATTTCATTGACACTATTACAAATACTAAAATTATTTTATTATATAAATTAACTTAAAAAATCAAAGATATTTAAATATATATAGGATATTAACCACGGTTATGGGTCCAAAATTGTACTAAATATGGAAAATAAATTCATTTTGAAGATTTAAAAAATATGAAATAGTTCAAATATCACAAATATTTATTTGTAGGCTCACAAATCTACGCTCTAGGCTCCTCTGCTCACATTTCTAGGCTCACATGCTTGCGTCGTTGCTAGCCTCGGACCGTAAGTTGCTCTCCATTTGTGTGCTCTACAATTCATTTGCATCCTTCTCACCATCCTCCTCATGGAGCAACCCCCAAGCTTATCTCACTATTCAGGGTTTGCTTTTGCATGGGCAATGGCTTCTGGTTTGGTATGATTCAACATTCCATTAGGAAATAAAATAAGTAATGTGTCAAACGGAATTAGATTTATGGATAATGTTATGGATTGGGTATACTCAAAAAATTCAAAGTTTTTGACCTTAGCGTATCCAAATCAATGTAGTATTTTAACATTATCTCGTGGTATTTCTCCCTAAACTTAGATGGTGAATGTTATATTTCTTTAAATAAATCTCACTAAAAGACTATCTTAATCAATATACTTAGACAATAGGATATAATATTAGAAAATTAATCAATTGAATTTTTGAGTTGATCTTATTTATCATAAGATGTTGCTTAATAATTCTAACATGTTACGAATTTATGAGCGTTCACGTCCGTGCAAAATAAATTAGTGATGAACCAAATCCACTTACCACATGTTGCACAGTGGACAACTTGAGACATTTATCAAAATAGCCACGTGGAATCCAAAGCCACATCATGGCTTCAATGACAACTCGCATGATGCTAGAAAATAACCTTAGAATATCCGAAGCCACATCATGGCCACTTGCCAACTCATTAATATTTATAAAGTAGTCATTAGATCATAGTAGTTGAAATGGGACAAGGGGATCTTACATGCCAACTCGGAGGCGCTTCACTAAAGTAAGCTCCATCGGAGCCTTTTGATACAGTCATTTGATTTTTGTTACTGAATGATTGTACTCTAAGTGCCACAAATCTTCGGGCATCAATTTGGGAGCTCTTTTTCTTGACTATTTGCTCATTGTTTTGGAAGACTAAAGCTTCGAGTTTAGGTTGGTAAGTTACATACTACTCTTTTGGAGTGGGAATTCTCGCATACTAGTGTACCTCTCATCTCATCCAACATAAAAACTTTGGTCCCCTTTAGATTTGTGACTGATAAATCTCAAATGACTTGGACTAAATCAATTCGGGGTTTTTAAATTGACTAATTTTGATATTAAAACAACTAATATAATAAGAACCTCCGGGATGCATACTACTTCATGTCCTAGTACAGTCAAGACTCTATAAATGTTACAAGTCGGGAGTAGCAAAAAAATAACATATATAGAATTATAACAAGTATCACTTATAGAATTCATACCGATGATTAATAACATTTATAGAAATAACACTTTTAAAATTCCAAAAATGAAGAACATAACGTTTTATAAAAATAAAAAAATAAAAGTACAAATGATAATACATAATTCAACTACACTAATTGAAAGAAATAATCTATGTCTCACCCTCCACGGAAAAACTAAACTGGTTAAAAATAGAAGTTGGGTTGCCTTTGCTAAAGATCGAGTTTTATTGTTTGCTACATTCTTGACACCCTTTTGGACGCGTGACTATGTTTAGCTAGTTTACTATTTCCTTTGCTAGAAATCGAGTTTTATTGTTTTATTGCATTCTTGACGCCCTTTTGTACGCATAGCTATTTTTAACCAGCTTAGTTTTTCCGTGGAGGGTGAGATATAGTAGTAACTTGACGATATTCTTCCAACTAAACTAACCGAAAGGAGAGTCTATAGTAGTATGATGAGAAGCTTCCAAATGATGAGATGAAACTTCCTTCTGGAGTCCTTCAATGCTCATGATGTGTGATAGGGCATCATTTGGTCTTTGTTCAAAGTATTTCTTCAAAGTCTCTAGAGAACGCTCAGCAACACTCAATCCTACAACTTCTTCTACCACATCAACCATAACCTCATCAACATCAATTTCTTGATGTTATGAGGAATACATATCCAAAAACTCCTCATCGGTAGGTTCAGAGGGGTTGTTTAAATCAAACTCCATCTCATAATTGAGGTATTCATGAGCATCCATCACGTCACCCACCTCACTATCAGATGACAACAACGTCAGTTGATGAAGTAGAGTAGCAACTTCATCAACCTCTACCAAGCGCCTAGCTTCCTCTATCTCCCTAGAATATGGGATAAATGTGATTACATGTTTAAAATGTATGCTCTCATATATTATTACCTTGATTTTCTCAAAATTAACACTTATAGAGGTGCAATTAACAAAGAAGGGAGTAAAGCATGTTATAACACTTAACACATAACACTCACTAGTCTTACCAATTGTGTTTTTGTAGGGGAGTAAAATTTTCTTAACATATATGAAATTATAACGCTTATAGGGGTAACACTTATAGAGTCTTGACTGTATATGATTCATATCCATTAACTCTCCCTCTCCTGCTCATTCATACCATGACACTCTCTACTGAGGGACTGTCCAGACATCCAAGGACTCAGTGTGCCTGTAATTTCGAAGATACCACAACACGCGGGTTGATATGTTAACCCTTAAGTAGTCTCCGAGGAGTGCTTGGCATTGCCATTCAAAAAAGGAAACTTCAAATCCTTCTCTCTATGGCCAACCAAAGTTTCTTGATCACCCGAGGTAGGTACGAGGTTATATAAGGCGCACAAATATCGGATTTTTTTTTAATGATTCCACATGGATTTCAAAAGAATCCAATGGTCCTCTAGTATAAGTTTAGGATTAGGGAAGCAAATGAAGCCAACTACACTAAATAGTCCTATTAGTGTGGGTGGAAAATTAGCGTGGAACTAATTTAGCGTGGGTCACGCTTATTTTTTAGTCAAGGTGGAATTAACGTGGGTCCAAGGTCCAAGGTCTTCCCTTGAGTCTTCATTAAGACTTGCGGCCCAACACATTGAGTATTAGTTGTAGGACAAACATATCACAACATAAAATAAATCGCCCACATGAATTCTCTAGAAAAACAATCAATGTGGCCCACGCTAATTTTTAAACAAAAATTTAGTGTGGGTTGGAAGGTAATGTGGCCCATATTAATTCTCATGACATGATTTAGCGTGCGCTTTAGAACATTATTGTGGCCCATAGTAATAGGATTATTCGGTGTAGTAGTGTTCAGGGAGATTGTGGGGCATAATTGGTGAAAATCCTAGTGTTTCCAAGTCCAACCATTTACATGTTGTCATTGTCTGGTTCTTCTTTATTAATTTGAGGTATGTTCCATGGATTCCTCTAAAATGGTTGATAATTTTCTTCCCCCACAAGGAGCTACCAGGTCCTAGGGGCTTGCTTCAAAATGAAAAGGTTAAGTGAAAGATTGTGGGCTTTATGTGGTCACTCCAAACCTTTATTGGATGCCTATATTTGAGTGGTGTATGGCAATGAACGGGGAGAACCGACCGCTAGTTATAGATGAACTGGTTGAGTTTGAGAAATAACCGGTTAAAGTTCAAGACTTCAAGAAAACTACCCGTCATTTTACAAGAATATGGAGAATATACCCTAAAGTAATAAATAATAACCGAAAGATATCAACATGTAACCGGTTGGACTTGGAAACACTAGGATCTCAACCAATTATGCCCATAAATCTCCCCGAACACTGGTATATGGTCACGCTTATTGTCTATAAGAATGGACACCAGATTCACGTGCATTAAGTTATGATGAGACTAGACTGAGAATGCTCAACACCTAGACATTGTTATTCTAGGTCTAATAGTTTAACTCTCGATCATGGGGAGGATCTATAGTGTGTTTGTTCATATACAAAGAGAATCTTCACTTTGACCTCTTATGACTTTTGGATCTCAACTCCGGTTTTCCAATTTAAAACACCAATCTTTGTGACTTGCAATTGCTAATTAGGTGAGAAAATCCATGATGCAATGCAACGGTCAAAATCATCTGTGGTGTTGGAAGTGCCCATGATCGCACACATTCTTTACTTGGTAGCTGGTAAAATGAATCAACTTATCAAGTATTGTTCAAAATATCCAAAGTCATGCACAAACTAAGTATAAAGGCACATGGTAAATCACATCGTGCTTCATCAAATTCTGTTTTTCAAATTATGCACTGCTTGCATTGCCAATTTTCAGTAATTGCTACTGGGCTTTGATTTGATAACCAAAGACCCAACAACAAAGGAGTAATTGTCATAAATGTAGGTGGAATTAGTACTTGTAAAACATGTGATATGTGAATGGTTATCACAAACAAACAACTGAAAATTAGGTGACGATCTTATGCTTATCGGCAAGCTCAACAAGATGAATTGCTTTTTTTTTAATCCAATTTGATGACGAATTGGATGAAAGGAGGATAAAAATGTGATCTTTTGATGTTCCAAACAAACCTTTGCTTCAACTTGTGATCACCATCAAATTTATGAACATAAGGTTAATGGATAGGTGATACACAAAGGCTACCCACACTAATTATGCACCTGCAGTTTTTAGAAGTTTGGCCCTATGTATTTGTCAAACCAACAAAACAAGAATCTAGAAGCATGTTTGGTGGGAGAGAATTGAATATTATCATCTTGCTTATAACGCTTTTGTAATGAAATGAGATGGATTTGATTTTCAAGCCCGAGAAGCCAAAAAGGCTAATGGGGTTGTAAGTATACGAGGATGGTATCAAACTTGTTACAATATTTTGTCTAATTAGTGTAGGTTACCATTTGGAGTTACATGTTGCTATAACTTTTTACCATAAGTATCATTTTTTACACAACTAAGTCATATTATAATCTTCAGTGTGCATATTAACTAATGATGTTATTCGAGTAAAAATTGATACTTTCAGTAAAACGTTACAGCAATGCGTAACTCCAAATGCAACCCACGCTAATTCCCTAGAGTGACGGAGTGCGGTAGCCTCCGTGAGATAGAGGCTAATGCCAGCTTGATGGTCCAATTGAAAGAAAGTAGGTACGTAATAAGAAGGTGTGGCCATGAAGATTCAATTACTTTCTCCAGTTGAATTTTCGCTAGCAAGAATAGAGAAGATTCGGTACTTGTAGTGGACTCAGGCCGTGTTGAATAAAAGACTTTACAATGGAATTTCAACAACATGGAGACTTTAGGGTACGGTCCTCATCGTGCATGTGGTTTGATTTTATCACAAATTCTGGAAAGCATGACATTCGGTAAGATGGCAAGCAGATGACTTTCTGCCTAAAGGGTGAGTGTGACTCAAATGGACACTTTTTCTCTTTTGCACCCACTTCTCGTAGGACAAGAAACTTGTAATTAGTGTGAGATGATTAGCAGATCAAAATCGTGTCTGTAGCCACTTACCTCATAGTTTTCGGAGCTCGTATGAATATCTTGTTCATTGTCAAAGTGAAGATTTTATGAGTTATTAAATTGATCATATAGATCTCTTCCCCTAACTATGTGGACTATGGTATCTAGAATGATGAACAAATGTTCAACATGTAGTCCAATCTTTGCTCAACAAATGTCTTTTTGGTGTCCGTTTTTAGATTCTCAATTAACCATACACCACTCAAATACAGGTGCCCGTTTAAGGCCACACACCAAATTAGGCACACCATATCTTAAACCCTTGGGTCTTTGTGTATCCCAAGAAGTCCATTTCTGACAACCATCCAAGCTAAAAGGTGAAAAACGTTGAGAACCCTTGCGGCTTGGAAGTTTCCCCTTTCTAACAGATTTGACTTTGGAAATAGCATCAGGGATCTCAAAGTGGTCTAGTGAGCGGAATTTGGGATAGATCAATTATAAACTATACCGGAGGTTGATAGTATGTTGGGCAGATTTTACCCATAAATAATTCATTTAAAAAGGGCTTAGGCGGTCTGTAAAAACTTATATGAATAATTAGGCAAATATGTATATGTATATTCATCCATGTCATGACATAGCATACCTACATACAAATCAATGTTATGTAACCCATTTTTTCCATTCATTCGTGACTTTGGATTGAGCTTTCCAAAGCACCAAATTTCCTAACATTTAGGCATTTTGATGATTATTTTTCTTTCTTTTAGGCCATAAAGCCCAATGATTTCCCAAAAAAAAAATAGGCTTCATTATTTAGATTTTTTCCCCAACTTGCTCTCAGCCTACAGTAGTCCAAGTTGATTTTTATTAGACTCCTCGATCAGTTGTTGCAAACCCTAAGCAATAATGTGTGGCATACATGTGAAGTTCACACATGTTCAATAATGCCGATTTCAAATTGAAGTTTGGTAAGCCAAGGTGAAAGAATTTCGGCCTTGACATATGCCTAACTTTGAGGAGTTTGGTAAGCCAAAGTGAAAAAAATTCGGCCTTGACATATGCCTAACTTTGAGGATTTGGTTTTAGGGTTGGTCCCTCTTTTATTGGGTATAACTTAAACGTTTGATTTCAACTATAATCCAAGATGGCAGATTTGCAAGGCTTAAAAAGCTTTGTTTCCGGTTAGAGCTAGAAAATAAGAGTTATAACTAAAAAAAAAGGGACCAAACTTGGAACCTAAGCTCCTCAAAGCTAGGCACATGTCAAGACCAAAATTCTTTTACCTTGGCTCACCAAACTTTGTTTCAAAACCAACATTCTCAAACATGTGTGGCCTCCCCTACAAGCAAGTTTCTCATCCATCAAAAGAAACAACCCACCTCTGAGATTTACCCCAACTGCATCCCACCAAACGGGTACCAAACAATGTCAATATCTTTTGAAATATATCAATTTCTAACTATCTAGATTCAAATATTGCAAATACATGGCCTAGCATGCCTACATGAAATCTTCTAAGGTATCGAGGCCTTAAAGCGACACTTTAAGAGACTTTGGATGTTTCAGGAAGGTTAAATATTTTTTTAAATAATTATTTTTAATACATAGATTAGCAAATCTATACAAAGTTTACAAAACAATTTCAAAAAATAATAAATTCATATGCAACCTACAAAAATTCTCAAAGTCGTCTTAAGGAAAGAAACCTTTTACTCCCAACTAAGGGGTTTATTGGTGTTGGATTGCTAATTGAGAATCACCACAAAATCAACCTTATTGCAAGTGAGGACCTTCCATTATATGAAGGTGTTGTCCCCCTTTTGTGGATCACGTCTTACACCACCTCGTTGAGAGGATAGATCCTCGATTAGCCTTTGTGATTCGTCAAAGTTGGTGCTCTTTTAGAAGCATTCTTGCATCCTACTTATCAATGGCTGAAGTGTTGTTATTTTATACTTAATGTCACATATGATTATCGCATTTAATAATGACTGAAGGAAAACGGTAAATGACCACTATTGGTGCATTAGACTAGGGGTAGAATGATTCTTGCATGAACTCAAAATGGCTAATTATAAAAGTGATGGTCTAAAAAGGATGTGGTGATAGGTGGAATGCACTGATTGGCTGGATAGGTGTTGTTTCATACCACTTGCAATCACTTTTGGGTGCCATTGAGTTAACCAATTTGTGTGCAATGGCATGTAGAGTGGGATATTTTGATGCTCAGGTTAGGGAGACTCCCAACTTTACAAATAGGGGTTTTGCCTTACGTGCCTCTTTGGGAAAATGTAATTGATTATTTACTAGGAATAAAATTACGAAACAACTTGCATTCCTCATCACTTCCTCAACTCCATCTCTGAAAAATATTGCACAAATTTCAAGCCACTCTTTCTGGCCGAATTTGGTTATCCTCACCATTTTCTGTATAACTATATTACTTGATGGCACCGTTGCACTCACTTGTTGACAACTCAAGGATTTAAAAATAGGTGTCACCAAAAGGAAAGGTGTTACTTTAAGGCCTCAATACCTTAAAGTATGTACAAATTAGCATATACTTTGAGAGAATAACTGTGTTTCCTTCGTATAAATAATGGTTGTTTGTGCTTTACATCCTTATAATAAAAAAAATAGTTTACCTTTGCCCTCCAATATTTATAGTCAATTCATCCCAATTACACTTATACATCTTTCAGTGTGATTAAGGCATGTGGATGTTATTCAATTCCTTTTTCATGTTCTCCAATTTCTACCGATTAGATTTACAAAACAAAACTCGTGCTAGATTAGCAAATCTATGATGAAACATATGCAAAAACGGATTGAAAATCGGACCCCCCCCCTAATGTAGTCATGGTTATCATAAGTGCATGTTTGTTGATTTCTTAACTAGATACATAGGTCCTCCAACTTGTGTTCATTGTTGAGTGCAGAGTAGTTATTAATATTTGAAGACGTAGTCCAATCTCTTTTAAACATGTATCTTTATGATGTTTACTCTTTGATCCTCACCAAACACATACCAATCAAATCTAGGGGTCCTATTAAGAAAAGTAACTGCATAACACCTGTGTACCTTAATGTGGGTCACTCCAATTACAAAAAAGAGAATGTGTGAGTTTCTTAACTAATATTGGTCTTTGTAGCTAGAGGAAATCTTCAATATTATCTTATAGACTCCAGGTATAAAGATATAATGTTTTCATCCACTGTAATGAAATTGGTGTTCAATAATTTCTCCCTTACAACAATAGTTTGGAAATATGTAGTCCAAGGTTGTGAACATAGTAAGTGCAGGGCCAAGACAACAACAATTTTTCAAAAAATCTAACGTTTTAGGTTTACATCTAGAATTCCATTGAAATATAATTCATTTTAGAGTCCAGGAAGCCAAAACGCTAATGGGACTGAAAGTACATCATGATGGTTCAAGCCTGTTGATTCCCTAGAGTAGCGGAGTGCGGTTGCTTCCATGAGATAGAAATTAATAATGTCAACTTGATGATGCGATTGAAAGAAAGACTCGAGGCTCCCTATTATTACATTCTCAAATAGTGATGGAAACTTATCTCTAATAGGAGTATACATGGGACATTCCAACACAAAGTGTGCCTCGTCTTCATCTGCATTATATGGGCATAAGTGGCAGAGTCCATTATGTATCCTCAAAGTGGTGGGAAGATTTTTTTCCCCCTTCTATTAAAGAAAGTTACCATTGTATCTACTTTTGTCATTTAAATTTCCAAATACACTGGGACGGGGCATGCATGCATGCAAACCCATCTTGAAATAAAGATTTTCTCTTGATTAATTATTGTAGCATGATGAATTGTAGGGCCATGATTTTGCATGGGTTCCATGTAAACTGCCCTTAAGTAATTGATGTTGAGTTTGGTGTCAAATTAGCTCACTAAATGGGCCATGATCGTGGGAGAGACTCGGGGAGGTCACTCCATTGTCAAGTTGAACACCACGTGCGTTAAGACAAAATCTACTTTTTCTAAAGGGCATCACCAAAATGGGTCAAATTTGTATCAAATTTTTTCATGAGTAGATATACACGGTATCTATCACATAGTAAAAAATGGTAACCAAATTTGATGATCTTTTTTTCTTATAAAACATACCGTTTCTAACTAGAATGACGCATAATTGAACTAAAAAAATTACTACAAAAATGAAGATGACTAAAAATTTCAAAAAAATATACAAAAGATACTATCAATGGTTGTGTATATGTAGAAAAAATATCATAATTTTTAAAATTATCTATGGCATGTAATATAGGGGTAGCAAACTTTTAACGCACGTGGTGTTCAACTTGACAATGGAGTGACCTCCCCGGGGGGAGAGAGGAGTTTATTGCATGCAAGCAAACCTCTCATTCATCCAACATGGAAGCCATAAAAAGTATCAAACTTCCCGGAGGTTACTATTTTATTGATATGCCACCATAATTAAATTCAAAGGTTCGAATTGGTCTAGTCCAAGTCATTTGAGACAAATCGGCTACAAACATACAAGGGATCCAACTTTTTGTTGAACAGATGAGAGGTACACTCATATGTGATAATTATCTCTCTCCATGGTTGTGGGGATTACTATGTATAGAGCTAATCCCCCAACCATCTATTCAAAAATTAAAGATTCAAAATTCATATCCTAAAATTCCCACTATAAATTGATTTGAGACTAACATTAGCTTGAACAGTCTAGTGAGTCCTATACATTAAAATGCAAAGAACCACAATTAGGAGAGATGGATGTTTTAGTTTGGATGAACAAGAGACACACTCACATGGAACAATTCCCCTCGACCATGGGCTATAGACGGTCCAATACGTTTTCAACCAACCACAAATGTAAACATGTTGTATGTATTAAAAACCTTGCATTTTGGCCATTTAAAATTGGCTTGAGATAGTCTAGTGAGACCCAAGTGATTTGGATTGACCACAATGAATTGACACAATTTGTGAGTTTGGATGAACTAAGTGATAAGAGTTATAGTATTGTGCAACAATACATGGGCTATACATGGTTTGATGACCCCCCCTCCCTTGGTGTCACAATCACAATGGTAATCGCATTATATGTTTCCAAAACCCTCTAAAATTAGCTCAAATTAGTCTAATGTGACCCAATTGAGATGAATAGACCACAATTAGGAGACACAATGTTTTAGTTTGGAGAAATTGTAAGAAATACACTTGTATGAAACAATTCCTGGTAATTCCTAAACAATAGATGATATGATGCGTTTCACCTTGGCGTGACAACTATAGACCCATGGTACATCCCCAAAAAACGTCCCAAAAACCTTCCAACCACCCAAATTACTCAATTTAATAGTCTAGTGAGGCCCGATTGAAATGAGTTGACCACAATTAAGAACCATGTTCTTTTGGTGTCCTCATCTAACTAAAGAAGTATATATATATATATATATATATATATATATATATATATATATATATATTGTAGCTCTCTAGTAGCTTGGACACCTTTCTGCCTAATAATTAATTAAAGTGCGAAAGTAAATTAGGCAGCCCATAAAATAATATTCTAACATTGGGAAGATTCAAAAAGTAATCTAAAATAAGTTAGACATTCGTCCAAGTCATTTCTATATTCATGAAAGGTTTTCCTAATTTCATCTATGGCGGCTACGATGAACCTAAACACTTCCCTTAACCTACATTCCTTACCCTAAAGTTTGTCTTTCACTTGTATGTCAAGGTTTTGCTTGGCAACAAATTTTGCTTTGTGTGAGATTGATGCCACGTGAAGACACTGTTGAAGTTGTTTGATGCTACTTTGTTGGATTCCAATGAATGTCACTTGCATTATTGTGATTTTCAACACTCTTTGAATGTTATTTTTTTTGGACACTCAAAGAAATTAATTTCCCGGAAATTTAGGCAATCTTTTAATTAATTAATTTCTGCCCAAGCTGCTAGAGAGCTACGGTATATGCATGTGACTTATTCACATTCAAGCAAGCATGTGTAAGAGGTACAGTCTAACCTCTATAAATGTTACACCTATAAGTGTTAACCCTCTCTAAATGTTAACTTTCTTCTACTCCCCACATATTGCACACTATAAATGTTAAACGTGTTAACTGTTGACAAAATGGTACTCCCTTCTTTGTAAATTTGACTCTATAAATGTTAACGAATGAAATACAACCATAATATGGATGATAAAAACTACACATCCAGTTACATTCCTCTCTCTCTCAATTTTCCTCAATTCACATGTGTTTAGGGTTTAGGATGATTACGAGGATGCGCTTCAGATGATGATTGTGAGGGAGAGGAGTGTGAGGTGGAACCCATTCCATCTTATAGTGACTTGCAATCTAGTTTTGGTACCATTCGAAGGTACATGGAATCACGTTCATGTGATGTGTCCAAGTATGTGGGTTTGTTGGTGCAGATTGAGAAATATTTGCAAGTTGTGCATGCAAATGAATCTCACCAAAGAACCATTGATTCATATTTCACCCGTGATTTGTAAGCTTCATATTGAATAAAGTTTTGATTGGGTTTGCAATTTTATGAATGGTATTCTCTCACAAGGACTCTTCACAATTGCTTATATTTATAAATGTTAAGATTTGTATATTGCTCAAAAAAATAATTTTATAATTGTTAACTGTTAACACCTCTATAAATGTTAACTTTGATCCACTCCCGAGGGTTAACATTTATAGAGGTTTGACTGTATATCTCTTGTATGCAACAAATCCCGGCCTATAGATGCTACCACATTCAATGGATGTCCACGTAGGCGTGACACACATAAACCCATGGTCCGTTCCCAAAACCCTCCCGAGTCCCGAGCAACCCGCAAGTTAGAAAGCTCCTAGAAACGTAGTTGTTAGAAACGCAAGCTCAAGTGTTAACAAGGGGCAGGGTAGAGGTGTAAGGGGACATGGACCCCACCAAGAAACCCTCAAGTTAGGAAGTTCTTAAGAAACATGGGCTCAAGCCTTGCCAAGGGGTGGGGTAGAAGTCTAGGGGACATGGGTCCCACCACCACGACCGACGACCTAAGCGCATGACACACGAGCTGAGTCGTCAGTCGTCGCGTCTGTCGTCAGCGTTGCGACAGCCCCTCACCTACGGTCCCCTTCCTTCCAATCTCCGCCCTCCACGTGGACCCAGCCCCCATATCTTCAACTAACCCATCATCAGTCAACGACGAATCCTTCGGACCCTCAAGTTCCACATTCCTTCCAAGATCCCGAGCTGTCCAGAACTTTGATTCAACAACTAGAGTACTAGGATTGAACAATACAATTATCAGTTGCGAGGAACGAGAGAGCTCTCGTTAGACTGGAGAGCCCGCCTCTCTGTTCCTCGTTGTTCAGTGTGACTTTTTTGACGCCTACTTCCGGCCTAGTTGGGAGCCTTGACCAGGAACAACAAGGTATGATCTAGCAGTTGCAAAAAAGGTCAGTTGTGAGAGAGCTGGATAGCAGTACTTTGCAAACATCTCCTTGTAGTGGAGATTGTGCGCAAATTGAGTTTTTATGTGGTGATTTGGGACCCCTCAGCACAGCTTCTAATTTCCAGCAGCAGTCAGTCCTGCACACTTGGTTAAGAGCGCACAAGATCAGTTGTGAGAAGGTAGGTACTGTAGTACTCTGTTCCGCTAAGTGGGTGGAATAACTGTAGTGCTGGGCTAGGTTTGCTTGGAACTGACTCCGTGCAGTGTTGGGGAGCCTTCAAGAACATTGTCATCCACCAGATATTCACAGACTAGAGAGCACTTGTGAGCTCAGTTGTGAGAGCTGCTACTGTCAGCTCTCGGTTGAGAGAGCTGGATAGTGGTGCGTGCTAGTATTTTGCAAACATCTCCTTGTGGTGGAGATTGTTCGCAATTTGAGTTCTGTGGGGTTTTGGACTCCTCAACACAGCTTCTAATTCCAGCAGCAGCCAGTCACTGCACAAATTATAAGTCTAGTGCACATGACCAGTTGTGAGAAGGTGGGTAGGACTCTGTTCCTCAAGTGGGTGGAATAACTGAAGTGCTGGGCTAGGTTTGCTTGGAATCGACTCCTTGCAGTGCTTGGGAGCCTTCAAGAGCATGGCATCCTCCAGTTATTCACAAACTAGAGACCACAAGCTCAGTTGTGACAGCTGCTACTGTTAATCCTCTCACTGTGGATTTTCACCGCACAAATTTATAGAGCGCACAAGATCAGGAGTAGAATAGTAGCCCTATAGTAGTGCTGGTGCTCTAGGTTTGTTCATTTGTAATTGACTCCTGGCAGTGGAGGGATTGCAGGTTGAAGTTTTGGGTTGATACAGGAATTACCAGAGATTTGCACTTGAAAATAATATGATCAGTTGTGTGAGGTGGTTCAAGTTGTGGAGGAATTCTAAGTGTTATATATATATATATATATTACAAATATCTGTAATTTTGCTTCTCAGTGAATTGTAGTGCTCCTGGTGTACTATACAGGTTTGTAAAGATTCAACTCTTTCCCAGTGGAGGTTGATCAAAATGGCGTCCAGAGGTTGGCCAACATGTGTAGCGCTGTTGGTTATGGTGGTGCTCCTGAATGTATCTCGAATGAGTGAGGGCACTCTCATTCTTGTGGGCGAAGACAAAGGCTGGACAGACAAGGGCGTGGACTACGTGGCTTGGGCAGCTGCTCATAAGGTCCATGTGGGAGACTCTGTGGGTGAGATTTTGACTTGAAGTTTTCATTTTGGTGTCGTAGCTGTAACATTCTTGAAGTGGTTGGAAGACTCCTCCAATAAGTTAGATTTGCATACTTTCCATTATATTCCAAGATATGTCACAAAGGACTCCTAAATTTTGCACATCAACCAGGTCGAGTGGAGATAGTAGACAATGAGTGTTGGTTTCATGTCCTAAGATTACCTTCAGGCGACGATAAGGCAAGGACCCGATAAGAGCTTGACACTTGGGAATGTGCGAGACCTAGCTGGCAACATTCTTGAGTGGTTGGAAGACTCCTCCCATTAGATTTGCATTCTTGCCAACATATTCCAACATATTTCGGAAGTGTTTCCTTAATTTTTGAACCTCAATTAAGTAGAATCTAGAGAATGTCTGTTATTTTCATGACCTAAGATTGTAGGCGGCAATAAGGCGTAGATCCAATAAGAGCTTGCTACTAAGCATGTAGCTCGGTAGACATGAGGGCCCCCGTTCTTGGAGATTGAATCCTTGAGCCGAAATAGAAGAGGGTGCAAAGCTAGGCTTATTAATATTATAAAGTAATTTGGAGCAGCCTTGCAGAAGGTTTATCAGTCACAATGAAAGCTTTGCTTGTAGTCTCTTCCGAGGTCACTTTATAGATAGTTGAGGCTATGGAAATTTGAAATATAATATCCGGACAAGCGGATCTGAACTGCACTTCCCTCAATTTGAAATTATTTCTGCTGACTCACTTTCATATGCAACTTGCAGTGTTTGTAAACAAGGACACTATATTGCACACAATTGATGTTCTTGGTTCGAAAGAGGCCTACGACAACTGCACTCTTGGTGGTGGAACAATTATTCCCATCGATCCTGGCAAAAATTACACGGTACGTTCACTCGAATTCCTTTAAAGCGCGGTTTCTTTAGGTCTGAGGACTATATATATGTTGAAATAGGGTTCCAAAACTTTTCCATACCTCATTATTTGTTGAAAACTACTTGAGAGACCATAAAGCAATATATTAATTAATCTTTTACAAGTGTAAATATTGCTCTTCACAAGTTGAAAAGAATCCTGTCATAAAAGACACCCTAATATCGAACTGTTGCAAAAGAAACTCTAATTCGTCTCTCAAGTGACACACAAATGCTTATGAATTATGCCATCTGAATCTTGCTCTTAGAGCAACCCCCATGTTCACTGAAAAATGATTCTCAAGTCAATAGTCAGCTTTCTAGGTTTCTGGGAAGCATGGTCGTATGATCATCCCACCTACAGAAACTGGCAATGTTTCCAAATCTTTATTGTCTACCGATTTTTGTGGCAGAGAACATCTTCTAAACCCCTCCCCACCCTCAAGAATTGAGAGCATAACAAAGGACTTAGAGGGTTGTCTCTCTGTCAATAATAGGTTGCCAGTGAAGATTTATGATACATATGGACGTCATGTGTGAGATGCCAAGCATGCAGCATTGGCTCAAAGAAATTTGAAGCCGGTTTAATGGGAGAATCATTTTACAGTGACCATAGGAGTAACTGCTCTTACTGTGAATGTGCTTACGCGATTGTATCTTATTGGAAACCTAGTGCCCCATGGGCTACCTAACCCATTGCTTAACGACCCATTAATTGGTTATTATATGTGGTCCTTTGCAGATCCCAATTCCGAGTGCCTTGTTAGGGCAGACCTTTTATGTGGCATGCTCCATTGCTGGACACTGTGCGAAAGGCCAAAAGCTTCAAGGAACCGTGCTTCCTGCTGAAACAGCCCCTACTCCATCTTCACCACCAACCATGACTCCTGGATCCCCCCAAACCCCTGGCCCTGTCTCCACGAGTGACGCGGATTTAAACCGATTCATCTGCTGGACCACAGCAGTCGTTCTGATTGGAGCTTGCTTTTTGTCAGCTGTGTAATTAACGATTGAATTCGTCACAGAGCCCCCCCAGTGAAAGGTGGCAGTCAGAGCAGCAGAAGCCTGCGGGCGAAGAGGCTTGTCATTTACGAATGCCTCCCCAGGAAGTAAGTGCTCATAGTTGTCTATTTAAGGATCGAATTCAGGGATCTTTACATTTATAGCCCAGTGTGGGGTTGGGAGTGATACTGTAAGATGAAATATTTGAGTGTGAATAGGCTAGTCATGTCAAGCATTTGGGAGTCACAGCCGGAATACACTGGTGGACCATCCCGTAGTGCACTGCACCTTGGGTGTTAATATCATTCACTTATTGAACAAAAGGCCTTCTGGAGGCATAGTTTTTAGAGTGCAGACTAATTTAACAAGAGGAGTAGAGCAGATTAGTGGTACTCCTGTCCCCACAATGGAGGATAGCATACATGAAGACAACTTCTGGCTTGGACAAAAGCTGTTGCAGTGTGGTGTCCCAAACTCAACCTTAAAAACCTAAACCTTCAAGGCCTTGCCAGTAGGTTGCCAACGTGCTTTTCTTATTCACCTACAAGAATGTGGCAGGTGTGTCTAGATTTCAGAGGCTAGAGAGTAGTTCACAATTGCAAATTAGCATGACTGCAATACGAAGTTGGGTATTAGCAATGACATCATGACCATGGATGGTGAAGGTCTAAGGCAATTTACCAGCCCGAAATTTACCAGTCAACACCTCTCTGGTGGACCAGGATAACCTTGCAATCTCCTTGAACTCTCATGTCAGGGCCTCACAAATGTCAAGGTAGGTGTATGGAGGATAGTAATTGAGGGAATGTTCTGTCCTTGCAAGTATTGCATTTATTGTGAGAAGCCCAAGAGAAGTCAAAGATGTTCTGAATATATAGGATATGATGGATTGATCAGATTTTGAGAGTTTGGTGTGTGCAATAATCTGGGATTCTGATCGGTCAGGGCCTCAGCTACAGGAGTGGTTCAACAATCTCATGACCTCAATGGGAGGTACTCCAGGCCTCCTTCATTTCTGTCCTTGAGTTTTTGTTGAAGATTGTACAGGGTGAGTGCATGATTACAGTGGGGCAAATGTTTACTGTCTTGCAAAATTCAACCAGAGGAGGCATCAACCATCTCATCGTATTTGTGTATTGCTTGTGCCAATGGATTCGTAGGGGATCTAAGGTTTTTGAGGTGTTTTCATGCCTGCCATTGACCTTCAGCCCCACCCTGGCTATGGCAATGACTATGTTGTTCTTGTGTTATGACCATCATTAAATTGTAGGACCTTTGGATGTTCTCCAGGCACATTACCCAACTCACTTATCTATAAAATTCATGTATATATTAAGTAGGCCGTGGATGTGCTCAGTGCAAATTATATTCAAATTCTGCATTCTTGATGACTCCTTTGACTGGGAACCAGTGATCAGGGAGATTTTTGGGCATAATCGGTTGAGATCCTAGTGTTTGCAAGTCCAACCAGTTACATGTTGACATCCTTCGGTTTTCTATATTAATTTGAGGTATATTCCATAAATTCCTCTAAAGTGATCGGTAATTCTCCTGAAGTCTTGAACTTCAACTGGTTATTTCTCAAACTCAACCGGTTCATCTGCAACTAACTGCCGGTTCTCCCCGATCATAGCTGGGAACTGTGCTAACTTGGTGGACAGATTGTTGCACATTAAGTCTCCTCAAAACCATCAGGTAGGAACAGCTGATATTAGGACAGTAAAGTTAACCCTACTGTCCCTACATTTGAATGTTTGAAGATGGTTAAGAAAATGCTAAAGATGGGTTTTGGGAGTCTGCCGTGGAGATAATTGAAGTTTGGTCCACCAGTAACAGCCTTGAGATGCAAAACACAATTTTGTCATTCACTTGGGAGTGGAGCAGTCACCAAGCTTGCTAGTCAAAGACATTCACATAATGTAGGTACCTAGTGCAAGGGAGTGTATTATATGATGGACTTGACATCACAATGCAAGGTGATATTACAATGTGCCAACCTGATGTGCAGTGCAGCAGTGCTAATGAGATTGAAGAAAAATGTTTATCAAAGTTTGCAGAGATTTATGTGGTATGACACACACTGACAGACTTGGGTGTCATGTCAGTTGCATGTGATGGCAAGCGCTTCACACCAAAATACCCTGAAATTACGTTAACTTATGCCAAACGTTTGTCACTGTCACACTTGCATGTGTGGTCCAGTGAACAGGAAGTGTCAGAGCAGTGAGGGAGGTTTGCCACTTTTCCTATGACTTCATAGTCTAATACCACGACCATGGGCAGTAGGAGGAGACCCTCTTGATAGGGAAAGTGCATCTTTTTCCGAAATGTATTGTTACCCGTAAGTATTCTTTGTCCTGCTCACAATAACCTCACTAGATGTAACATACCTTAGTTTTGCCAGTACAAACTTGACAAGAACTCCTATCAAGATGGAAACTCTCCCACCAGTGTGGGCCAATTGATGGTCCTAGTGCAGGCTTGGTAAAATAACATGCCCACGCTAGGACCAACATTGGTCCACAATAATAGAGAGTTTCCGTCTTGATAGGAGTTTTTTTCTTGTATGTAGTGAAGTGAATGGGCAAAATTGCAATACATTACATCCAGTGAGGTTACTCTGAGTAGGTCGAAAAGTCCTTATTGATAGTAGTGGATTTTGGAAAGAGACAAACTTTCCCTATCAAGAGGAACTCATGTTGTTGCCAAGGAGCAACGCTTGGCCCTAGTGTGTGCATGACATAAGACGCAGTTTACACTAGATCTTGAGCACCCATGACCCTTGAAATTGAAAATCTCTTATTGGCGGAAAATGCAAAGACCAATCACTAGAGCTTGAGGGCCTAAGGAATCAAGAAAGTTCTTATGAGAAGCCTACATGGAGTCATATGACATGCAACGGATGATGACTAACGGTCTATTGGATTTTGTGCCAAGGAGGTGGGTCTAATGCAAATTTAGGATATCATGGTAGTTAAAAATCTCATAACCTTTGATTTATTGCAACTTATTATGTAGAAGGGTCCACATGAAGAGGATGGTAATGGAACAACATTTGGTTGAGAGAGCGGTCTCGTATGTCTTTACACTATACTTGGAGGTCCGATACCATGCACAACTCAATTTCAATTTTTCATAGTACAACCTTCGGATGAGTTTCAAGTGTGCTCACAATCTCAAAGTCACAGCCCTTGGCCATAGTGTAAATTGGCCCTTAGCATTTCACTTTTACTTATTTTTAAATTTGCTTTGATAGCAAACTCCTTTTTGAAGTATAGAATAAGAAACTAGAATAAGAAAATCGAGATTTCCTAGATAATAATAGCTCTCTAGTTAGAACATGGTATATTTTACTGAAGGTTCATTTCTAATGGGGAAATCTCCTCTCTCCAATGACGAATTAGAGGGTGAAGAGGAAGTTAGGAGAATAATACGCTTGCTCTATTTTGAAATAGAAAATCATGATGAAAGATTAAGTTATGTGGATTAAGAATGTTGTGTGGAAGGACGACTAGACTGATTATCCTAATTAATGTGTGTTACTATTTGGAGTTATGCAATGCTATAACTCTTTAATGAGAATGTAATATTTTATCAAGCAAAGTCATTTATGTTCTATAATGTATGAACAACTTATTGAACTTTCATTAGCGAAATTTGAATTCTTAAATAAGATGTTATTGCACTGCGTAACTCTTAATAGAAACATGCACTAATCAGGATAATCAGTGAATATAACCAAAAGAATAAAAATAATCCCATCATCCATCAAGTCCGTCCGTCCCATCCTTCCTTCCTAAGTTAAGTCTCTCACCCTCAATCCTTGAAATTCTCTCTTCTAAGGTTCTTCTCTCTTCCTTCCTTTCTTAACTCTTCCCTTGTTCTCATATATGCTATCTTTATTAAACCTCTAGTAAACTCCAAGATTATTACATGTGTTCCTAGACAAAACTAGAAGCATGCAAGAAGTGATGTAATAACCAATGAAAATAAAAAACATGCAACTACTAGTTGATTTTGGTAACTTTGAATGTTGATTCTTATAGGTTGCTTGTGTTTCGATCCTTGGTCACTCATATGTTGATATTGTATTGTATTTTCCGCTTCATTCTTTCATGATGTTCTCTCTCATGAGCCCAACTTGGGATAACTCAATGCCAATGTGCTATATTTTACTAGTTAATGAATAGACATACACTTGACACTCCCCAAAAAAGGTGTTTTTAGGGGTCAAGACAGTCCACACCCATGGTGTTGGGCAACACCATTCTAACATCATGATTAAACAAGGATATCCCCCTTTCCCCACACTATTCGGCTTATACATTGATGAACTTGAAACATATTTGGATGAGACAAACGGAGATTCTTTGTGTTTATTAAATACAGTGGTTGCCATTCTTCTCTATGTTGACGATGTTGTTTTGCTCTCTAAATCAAGATTAGGCTTATGAAGACTTCCAACAAACCATATGAGTTTTGCACTTCTTCTAGTCTTTATGTTAATTTTCCTTTTGTTAAGACCAAGATCATGATCTTTGGCCATAACAAAAGGAAAATAAACCAAGAAACATTTACCTATGCAAGGACCAAATTGAGATAACTCGGGATTGATTTCTACTCAAATAGCCACTTTAAACCATCAAGTAGAAGGGCAAAGGATTGCCGGTATGAAAGCCTTAAGGAAGGAAGTAGTAGTTGGATTCCCACGTTTGGAACTCAAAATCACATCTATTCAAGGCTTTGGTGCTCCCAACTTTCACACATGGCACTAAAATTTTGGGAGGTGACTTGAAAAAATCTCACTAGAAGGTTTTTGAGAAGGGCATGAAGTTACATATGATGTCTCACGTCAAAGTGTGTTCTTCGACAACCTATCATATTTTATTGGTCGAATTTGGAGAAGTTCCCAAGGAATTATATGCTTTTAAGCGAACTATGAGATTTCAACAACGGCTTGCCCACCTACCCTCCTCTTGGTTAGTCAAGCAAGCAACATTACTCCAACACCTTGTTGAACAAGGGCTAATACTTGGCACAAATTGACAACCATGTGGAAGGCATCATGGGGTCTATCTCATTGGAAAACTCATGCCAACCCAACATCAAAAATCCACGGGGGGTTCACTCCATGTAAAGTTGAACACCACGTGCGGCCAAAGTTTGCTACCCCTATATTACATGGAATAGATAAATTTAAAAATTATGAATTTTTTTCTACATATACATAATCATTGATAGTATCTTTTGTATAGTTTTTTGAAATTTTTAGTCATCTTCATTTTTTGTAGCAATTATTTTAGTTCAATTCTGCGTCATTCTAGTTAGAAACGGTATGTTTTATTAAAAAAACATATCATCAAATTTGGTTACCATTTTTTACTATGTAATAGATACCGTGTATATCTACCCGTGAAAAAAATTTGATAAAATTTTGACCCATTTTGGTGATGCAACTTACCAAAAGTAGATTTTTTTCGGCCGCACGTGGTGTTCAACTTGACAATGGAGTGACCCCCCCGTGCAAAAATCACACTTGATGATATCAAGGAGTCTTTCTTGCTAAAGAGTGGAACTCTTTCCATCTTTCAGGAAAGAAACTAGATTACCTTCACCTCAAGGATTTTCTCAAATATGAATGTGAATTGTACGTGAAGCAACCATTGACATCATCATAACACAAGATCATTGTTGCCTACCACACCTCGAACCAAAGACTTTCTATTGAAACTGGACAAGGTCAACCATCCCTATCTCTAGAGATAATTGGTTATGTCACTTCTGCTATTATAATGTAGCTGAAAATGAAGCACACCTTGTGTTGGAGTGCCCCCTATTCAACTCTGTTAGAGATACAGTGACTACCAAAATTGAGTACGAAAAAGCCTAGTCTACTTTTAGCCATTCATATTTTATAATTTATTGCATTTAATGCCAAATCGGTTGACGGCTCAAGTATACATGCATGTAAATGATGTGGCTACCAAATTACAAGTCCAGCAATGCAAGATAATTTGAGGAAGATCTAGATCAAAGTAAATTAGCTCCAAAACTCAGTTATGCTCACACTTGGATTACGCAATGAATGCTACAAATATGACATGTACAAGTGGTTTTATGGGTCCGATTTTTTGGGTGGGCATGTTCTTGGCCTTCACATTTATAATTGTGTCCCCATTCAGTGCACATCATGTATGCAAATTGAGCAAAATGGTTTCATTGAGGTCTCTCTCTGCTGCTGGTAGAAAACAAATAGAAGAAGCTACTTTAGAGAAGTTGAGGAGGGGTGAAAGTACTAGAAATGTTGCTAGAGACTTACAGGTATCCCAAAGTTGGGTTGCACAATTTCGTAAGCAACATTTGAGTGAATTGAGTGATGTCAATCACAGTTTTGGTGGCAGACCACAAGTGTATAGTGCAGATGATCGTAGAGCTTGTGTGAGAGAAATCACTATGGATGGCTTAGAAACTGCACACAAAGTTGGAAATTACTTGAGAGAAGAACTTCATGTTGGTATGAGCGATAGTACTGTGAGGAGAGTGTTACGAAAAGCAGGTTTGAAATGTAAAATGAAGCAAAAGAAACCAAAGCTCACACTTCTTCAAATTAAGGGACGATTAGAATTTGCTAGACGTCATTGCCATTGGACTGATGATGATTGGGATCGTGTAGTATTCTCCGATGAAACAAAAATCAACCGATTTTGCTCTAATGGTCGCAGTTGGTGTTGGTTTCGTGATGGACAAAGTAGAAATGTTGGAATGGTGCAACAAACTGTCAAGTTTGGAGGTGGGGGAGTGATGATGTGGGATTGCATGACTCCGAGTGGCCCTGGTATGATGTGTAGGATTGAGGGAAGAATGGATGAGTACATGTATAGAGAAATTTTAGAGTGAGAGTTGATTCATACACTGCATGCATACAATTTGGATCACGCCAATTTGATTTTTCAACATGATAATGACCCGAAACATACATCCAAGAGTGTGCGCTGTTGGCTGAATTCGCAAGAATTTACTGTTTTGAAGTGGCCGGCGCAATCTCCAAACTTGAATCCGATCGAACACTTGTGGGCAACTTTAAAACGTCGACTAAACCAATATGAGAGACCTCCCAAAGGAATGTTAGAATTGTGGGAGTGTGTTGAGGATTGTTGGGCTTCAATTACTCCCAATGAGTGTAAGAACTTGTATAGGAGCATGCCTAAGCGCATTGCAGCTGTTATAGCTGCTAAGGGTAGGTGGACAAATTTTTAACTTTGTTCCAGCTTGTGTGAGCAAAACTGAGTTTTGGATTGAACTCCACTTTACTTTTTGTTTGTACATGCATACTTGTGTGTAATAGGCCTCAATTCCCATGGAAGTACGACTAATTGCAATGGTAATCCTATGCAATTTATGGTTTCATTTTTGGTGCATCCAATTTCCTTACATTGTTTGTTGAATTTCAATATGTTGTGTTTGTACTCAGTTTTGGCAGTCATTGTAAGTTTCAAACATTATTGAAGAAGGTAGTATTATGGAGTCTCAAGTCTTCATTTCAATTGGCCCCTCAAGTTGAAATTAGCCTCTATCTCACAGAGGCTACTACACTACGCCACTCTAGGAATTAGGCGTTCTAACACCATCTTGTTGTACTTTTAGTCTCATAAGCTTCCCAGACTCTCAAATCAACTTCATTTCATTCTGGACCCCTTTTTGCGGAGACGGGTCCGCGCACTGTGAAACTCCGCAACGTCCCACCTTAGGAGTCACCCTCAGAATGTCAAAGTTTGAGCTTGAATTTAAGCTTGACATTGTGGGCAAGCACTACTAGGATCAGTTCAGTAGCCGTGGAGGAGATGACAAACAAGCCTTCGTCGTCGGCGACAAGCTTATAAAGCACCCGACGTCAAGGCACTACGCCTCCCCTCCCTGGACTCACCTGCGGGATCTACGTGATCTACCCACCTCTCCTGCCATCGCCGAACGGGAAGGAGCAATTCTCGGAGCCGATGCTGCAGACGGGAATATGTCACTGCAATATGCACCAATAATATATATATATTATCCGTCAACGAATTAGCGGATCTATCCTATGAAGCTTACTATAGAGAGCAGGCACATGGCCAGATCCATCTCCTCATCCTCCTTTAGCCCCTGTTCCTTCTCTCCCTCTCCTGCCCTCCTGGACCAACCTGGGATTGACCCCATTTAAGTAAGTACTCACACACGGCCAGGGCTAGACGCCCACCTCCTTGAGCTGGGCCCCTACCACTATTACCCGACCCGAGGTGAAAACGCAGGCAATTCTGTTACAGCATATAGATTTCTTGTTTTGGAAAGAGTATATAGTTTGACGACGAAATTAGCATCACAAGCCCCGAATTAGTCTGCACATATCCCTTGAGATGAATAATCCACAGGCCTATGGGGTCATGTTTTTACTAATTCCCTTTACCGGTAGGGCCCTGCCACGATTGCCACCGGGGCCCAGCTTGACGAACACAGCGTCATGGCTCCGAGTCCTCACATGCGCCTCCGCTACTTACTCATCCGCCATCCAACCTCAGAATCTCATCACATTCTGAGTAAACATCCTCATCTAGACTCCACTCCCATGCAGTTGTGGCGAGAGTTAAGCCCAGCCCAAGTGTTGTAAGGTTTGCAGCTTTTCGTCAGCTCCCTGCAGAGGAGTACTGTCGATGTAGTGAACTTTTGTTGGAGTTTCAAGATGGCGTCCTCTTCTTGGAGTTTGTGCGTGGCGCTGTTGGTGGCGGTCGTGCTCGTGGTTGTGAGGGTGGAGTGCGCCACGCTCCAGGTGGGTGGTGACAAGGGGTGGACCAACAATGGGGTGAACTACACCGACTGGGCGGCCAACAACATTGTCCGAGTGGGTGATATCGTGGGTGAGTGGGCTGGATGATGATGAGATCTGATCTGAACCTCTTGCATTGCATTGCATGCATCTTACCCGAGATCTTTAGAAGTTCGTGGCAATCAGTTGAAGGCTCATTTTCATGTCGTGGCATCGATCTTTGCCATTAACATTGAGGCTAACCTGAAGCATGCTCGTGCTCTCACGGGTACCTTATGTCTGTCTCCACCGCTTGATCCTAGGAATTCTTGTCAGGAATGTCGTCCGAGTGAACGATACTGTGCGTGAGTGGTCGTGATGAGGATCACTGATCTGAACCTCTTGCATTGCATCTTATCATTTCCTGAGTGAGCGAGTGACAGTTGCAGGCTCATTCCGTGTCGCGGCATCTTGTAAAAATGTTGCAATCCTAGGGGAGTATGTAGTGGCATAAATCAGGCCACCGTGAGCTATGTATAGGAGATTTGGAGAAGAGTGTTCAAGAGCAAACACTGTAGAGAAAGCTCCCCTCCTCGCCTCTTCTAAAGCTTCCCTGCCTCTTTTTAAGAATGGGTTTCCTTTTTAGTTCCTTAAATGAACTTCCTTGAAGTGGTTCTCATATACATGGAACCTCAATGGTGCACATCTTTGCAACATTGAGGCTAACTTGCTTGCTAACTAGCTTGCTCGTGCTTCGTCTCCGCTTCAATGCTAGGAATTCTTGTTACCAATATCTGTCCCCCGTATGTCACTTCGCCAATCTTTCAGAAGAGTTTCCTACGCATAAATCGACAGCACATATACTTTGTGGGTTTAACGTCCACTGAAGAATTAAAACTGAATTTTTTTTTGCTTCCTCCAAAGATTTGAGATCTTCATCTATATTTGAGGAGAAACTGGATATGAATGGAATTTCTTTATATTTGTGTACAAGTATAGCTAGTGCATTCAGAGTCGCTGGCAAGGTTACTGAAATGCAAAACCGCGTGCAGGAGGCAACAGGAGCTTGTTTGCTTCAGATCAGCATTGGTTGTTTTGCGAAAAACACTGTAGTGTTTAGTAGTCCCAAACCTGATATTTCTTTTTCTTTCTGTATTTCTTTGCAGTGTTCGCGAACAAGGACAACATTACACACACGATCCAAATTCTAGGTTCCCTTGAAGCCTACACCAACTGCAACTTCAGCGGCGGCACACCCATCCCAATTTTTGCTGGAAGCAGCTACCCGGTACACACACTTCTATGTTTTAAAATAAGGATTTCTCCTTTTTGGTGAACCTTCGATTTACATGCGGACAGAAAAGCAAAATCATGTGGTGACTCGGCATTCTGTTTGCTTGACATAGATTAAGTTACAGTGAATGCATTTAAAGAAGGTATTGATGTTGCGTGGGTATTAACCAATGTGTGTAACTCGATCGATAATTTTTTCAATCCACTTGAGGTGTGTGTTTCGAGGTTGTGTTTAAATTTGAATGAAGAGCAACCTCTCTCGGTTCATTGACGCCTAAACTCGTTTCGGCAGCTCTTGGGATGCGATAATGAGTTCGACCCTCAAATTACCAGAACATTGGTCATTATTTAAACCTCAACGTACGAGAATATTGGTCAATAGTACCTCAAATATCTAATGTCGCCCCACCCCCCTTGATTCTAGTGTGTTAATCCCGAGAAAAGCCATAGTTCGTGGTCTAACTTGCATTCTACGTGCCACCTGCTGTGGATAATTCCTTTCGGAGTTCTCGACATGATGGGATTCGTGGGTTGTTGTGTTTTGCAGTTCACAGTGCCAGCAAACTTGGAAAACCAAACCTTGTATGTAGCATGCTCCGTTCCCGGCCATTGCCTGGCGGGTCAGAAGCTTGCAGGAACTGTATTGCCTGCTTCATCAACTGCACCTTCTCCTATTTCTCCTTCGACCCCAGCTCCAAACAGCCCTGGTTCGATGGGCCCTGGTACCGGCCCTAGTACCAGTGACGGTGATCTCAACAGATACATTTGCTGGACCACTGCGGTCATCCTGGTTGGAGCTTGCTTACTGGCTTCCAATTAATTAGTCTAGAGTACCCACGAGGCGAGGTTGATCGCATCCGGGTATGGGCGGGTATGTTTCATTATAGGCTAGTGCTCGGTAGATTGTAGTTGACTCTCCATTGGATGTTAATATCATTCATTCTTTCATTCATTCATCAATTTATCAGAAATGTAGGGGATCTGAAATGATGATGCCCTTGTAGTCATCCATGAAGGCAGCGAAATGTGGATGCCTTCCAGAGTTTACGAAACAGTTAGTAATAACAGCATCTCAATATCCAAGTTACCAGCATTTTGATATTGAATCAGTGATGATACATAGGTTTTCACCAACTCAGATGGGATGAGATGATAGGTAAGTTACTTAGACCTCTGAAGTCAAAACAGGCTCAGCAGAGCTTGCAATCCCATTCAGATTGACATTCTGTTATTTTCCTGCTCAAAGGGTTTACCGAATCGAGATGTGAAACTTGAAGATTATGATAATTCTTCATGTGAGGATAAAGCAGCTCCTATACTTAAATGATTTCATCACCTCATATGAGAGTCTAGGTAAGGTAGACATGCCTAAATCCAACATAGCAATAATCTGGATACCTATATTTGAGTGAGCATGATGCTTCTAGTGAGAGGTAATTAGGGCTAAGTACGTGAGAGATAAGCATCCAGCAGCAGTGTGCAATGCACCTTTGCAATGAAGAATTCACGAGATATCCAACCAAATGTGAGCAAGATTGAAGCATATCCCTTGATGAGGAGTTGATTCATCCTAACATGTAAAATTATTCATAAAATGTATGTGATTAAGTTATAAAACTGGAATTCCACGATTCTGTTCATAAAATGTATATGAGTTCCAGAATTGGAAAGGACACGCACATGCTTGAGAGGAAGAGAGATCGTTGCAAATCTTATTCAAGAACTGTACTCTGCTTTGTCACAAGGGATACTCAGTCTTATACGAAGTGAAGAGTTGCTTTGTTTTGAGAATTTCGATGCTAACTATTCTATCAATGAATGTGTAATAAACTAATTTCATCTGAATTACCTAGTTTAAAAATCTTTGGGTGCAGCCGCACTGCCTAGTTATGACACTGGTTAAGGTAACTTTAGGCACAAGTTAACTAATTCTAGGCCGCACTCAAGGGTCATCTAATTGGGTCCAAGATGACCCTAAACTACCGGATGATGGTGGAGAGGTACCCAAATCTCAAGGAAGAGGTTGGCGGTGCGATTCCCGGCTGTGAAATCTCCTCTCTACTTGATGGAAAAACTTGCCAGGTGGTCAACTGCCTCCTGTGCTTTGGTGCTGGCCTGTTGGTCTTCTGTCTCAAAAACAACCAAGGGTCATCTAATTTTAGTCATGTAACTAAATCTCAGCTACCTTCCTAGAAAGGAGTTTTAACAAAGAACCTTAATTCCCTGTGGAGGCAAATGTCAACTAACCTTTTCTCTCCTGCCCGAGCTTGGCTCAAGCCTCACGACCTTCCCCCCTCTCTTCTCTCCTCCCTTGGCTTCCAACACTTCTCTCTTCCAGTGGGCTTTTCTTCCTCTTGATTTCTTGTTTGATTTGCATGCAATCAACTCGTGTGGGGTTCCTAGGGACATCCTCAAAAAATTCGAATTTAGGGTTGGAGCCCTGCAATAGTATGCAACCAAGAAGTTACATTTGTAGGTTGAGCTTTCTTGAGAATTGGACTCGAACTCCACCGGTTCATCTATAACTTGTGGTCGGTTCTCCCCGTTCATGGTTCTCAAGTTCTCTGCCCTAAAATGATTTTCCTGAAGTCTTGAACTTCGACCCATTATTTCTCAAACTCCACCGGTTCATCTGTAACTTGTGGTCGGTTCATCCTTTGCTACTCCGTGTGCCACTGCAGAAAAAATAAATCAAGAGCTTATTTATCGGACATGATTTTTCTGAGTACCATGTTTTTCATATATTACCCAAACTCCAGGAATATAGTGCTGGGTAAATGAATCTCCTGGAATCTTTGAAAGATATTGTCATGCACCACGAATTTTGAGGGAATGATAAAAGAAACAAGTACTGGTGCTTTTACAGGTATGTGAATCCCTCCTGCGAATTTCAAAAACTCGAAATCTTGGTACTCGTTAAAAGGTGGACCTCATCATGAGTCGTTCTAAACAAAATTATGAAGCTTGGCCTCTTCACCAAAATGTTGGAAACTCGACTCCAGGAACCGTGGCTTGAGTGAACATTAGCAGGGATCGACTCTCCAAGAGCAAATATAGGGGACAGCAGCAAACCATGACAGTATCCTTCACAAAGTGAGACTACGGGGCGAAGTTAGAATTACAGAAACATCAGAAATCCTCCCTATTAAACAGGTATCGAGTAAATTGAACTACCATATATTGGAATGGATGGCAAAGATATTAGTAAATCACATTAGACCGCATTGCAGCAACAGTAGTAGTATCAGGAGCTCAATTTTAGATACTTCGCTGAACTAGCTCTTGGGATTACACTCATCAAGAGAGTTTAAAACCCTGGCGCTAGCTTCCACCCAGCAAAATACTGTGGTCACGCAGCAAAATATTGTGGTCACAATAACAAATCCCAACCCCCTCCCCCGCAAAAAAAAGAAAAAAAAGAACAAACCAGAAGGCACAGGAAGTACCTCCTTGTCAGATCCTCGGCTTAAATTGAACTTGCCGCAGCTCCGCCTCTGCAAGATCGCAACAAGCTCTAAAAACTCTCCTGCAACACCATCCACTTCTGAATTATTCCTCCTTGGATAAGAGCGAGAACAAGATGCCTGGATTGAACAAGCGGTGGTTACAATAGCAGGGACGAAGCTAATCCCTTGCAATTGAAGCTAATCCCTTGGCATTGTGTTTGCATGCCAGTATACAACAAAACTTTCACACTTTGAAGAACCGAGACATGGAGGGCCGAGAATGGTGTGGACGTGTGGAAGGCTGGAAAGCCATCGGGGAAGGAACACTAATTTTTCAATAGCTGTCCTAACTCGGCTCTTAGCTTGGTGGTGCGGCCTCCAAACAAATTAGGGGTGGCATTCGGTCAACTAATTTTTTTTAACTCTTGAGTTAAGTTACCACGGCTAACTAGGCAGTGCGGCTGCACCCTTAGCTGAGTTGGTGAAATTAATTTAGTTCAAGCTTAAGTATGAGAGGATGAGTCTTTTGAACAGGAGCATGACCGAATTTCCACCTGGCCCACCGTCCTCGTAGGTGCTTTTCTAAATAACTGGAACTCTGCATGAGGTGTCGGAAGCATGAATGAGTGTACTTGCAGCAGAGTACGAAAGGAAAGCTTTCTGCACTTCTCTTGGGCCTCTCGTCAGGGAAGAGGATTAAGCCTCGTGCATCGTGCTAAGCCTCGGACACGAATGATGTCACCCAAACTATGTGCCATTGCAACAAAAGAAATTGGCTTCTGTGTATCCTGAACATAGCCTTTCTCAAATTTCTCTCTCAGAGCTGAAGGTTCACTAAGCACTTCGAAATGTTCTCTGCATATTAGAGGACAACATGAAAGCGATATAGATAACAACAGGCGCTAGATTATCACCAAAGTCACTTAGGTCTTGTGCCTCTCTGACAGCGGTCTCTCTCTCTCTCCCTCACACACACGCACATTCTAACACACGAATTGGCACAAAGTGAGGATTTGGCTGCTCCGAGAACGTTAGCAAAGGATTAATGGCGGACACAGAAGACATGTCAAGCTCAATCGAAACCCCTAGGTTGAGGATGGACCCTAAAGTGATCGAAGCCTACCAACGCAACGGCTTCGTAATCGTGCGAAACTTGTTCAGCGAGACAGAGTGCAACCAATTCTCCGACTACTTCACAGCGATGATCGAGCGAGGGGGGGATGGCTATGCCGAAACGAATGTTGACACTAAGCATCCTGACCCCCTGAAACGTTACCCTAGGCTGCTGCAACCTCATCGGAGCGACGAGGTTGCATTCGAATACATGACCGACCGACGAATTCGAGACTCACTCACATCGCTCAGCATGGGTGCGGAGCCATTCGCTGTGCAGACCATGGTGTATTTCAAGCCTCCAGGAGGCCGAGGGCAGAATTTGCACCAGGACAACATGTATCTTCTTGTGCACCCGGGCACATGCATAGCCGCATGGCTCGCCCTCGATGACTGCGACGAGGAGAACGGGTGCATGGTCTTTGTTCCGAACACAGCTGAGTTGCCAATCATTTGCCAGGTTGAAACCCCAGGGTTGGATGTGGAGCAGTGGGGGAACATTGAAACACCTCTGCCTCCTCACAGTGCTAAACCGGTGCATGCGTTGATGAAGAAGGGAGATGTAGTTTTCTTCAATGGAAATGTCGTCCATGGATCCTTCAAGAACCGGAGTGAGACAAGGTTTCGAAGATCCCTAATCGGCCATTACATTGCTGCTGAGGCTAAGCAGGTGGCCAAGTACTACTTCCCTGTGTTTCGTTTGGACGGTACTAGACTTGATGAGGGTTTCGAACAAAGTGCACCTGGTGGCCCTTGTGGAGTCTACGAGAACGATGACATCAAATTGTCGGGCACGTTCAAGGCTTGGGAGGCAGCTCATTAGCGGAATTCTGGCCTTCTCCGGTGTAAGAATCTCTTGCCTTCTCATCGAGCTGCTCGCTTTCGCATCTTTCCCGTATTAAGTGTGCGCTCCTTCATTCTTTGATGTACAGTTACATAATAGGAAGAGTAAGAAAATTGTCGATGTATCTGATTACTCTCTCGGAGTTGCATAACCAGTGTAGCCCTTGTCAGTGTGTATATGGATCTGGAGTAGAGCCTCACATTTATTGGTGACATATTACGGTGTTGTAAGTTAGTTGTAAAGAGGAGATTCAAGTAGTTTACATATGTACAGTTAGGTCTTCAGTTTTTGGTCTCACATTCCCAAGGGTTTGGAGAATTCTCGGCCTTTCTCCTCAGATTTCTGCCCAACTCTGATTAGGTAGAGGGCAGTCAAGACAATGTAGGAATGAAACATGGGGATCAATGTATGCTTCATTTTGAGACTTTAATGAAAGTGATTGGAAATTCTGCTGGATTCAAGCTTTCTTCTTTGTTAAACTTTTCGAGAACGATGTTCCGAAAATTACAAGTCTGCCTACCTATCAAGTTCCTGATGTCAAACGACTCTAAGGCAAGAACAGAAGAACAGAAGTGACAGTAACATCCAGCTGTTACTATTGTCCAAGTTTTCGTATAATGTGCAAGGAAAAGCAATGACAAATTCATCATGCCCAAAATTGGTCTGCTTCATCGAGGGATAGTCGAGAAGATGGATGATCTTCATGAGCTTCCTGTGATTGATTTGGTAGACATGGAAATTCCGGGAAGCTTGCAAGGAATAAGGCTTCTTCTACATTATGAACCCTAAAACTCAAACCCCTGTCCCAACATCCCATCGCCATAGCCAGGGTCGGTGATTCGGCGCCATAGCCATTTCCTGCTGCATAATTCGAGCGTGATTCGAGCTTTGTAGGGTTTGCTGCGCTCAAGAGCACGGCGGTAAATCTGCACACGACTTGGGAGTGTGAGTACCTTTTTGCTGTTCAATTTGTGATCGAATCAATGCTGAGTTATTCAGGGTTTGGTGTAATGTGCCGATTGTGGAATACAATAAGTTAGATGCTTTACCACGTTGTCGATTTGTCTAGGTGTGCCAAGAAGAGGATAGGAAAATCATGGAGAAGAGTATTCAGGGTAGGCAGGTTGAAGAAACATCGAGAAACATGTACAACTGCCAGGTTGAAGAAATGGCCAACCCTCTCGATATAATCTGCTAGGTGATCTGGCTGAAGAAAAATATAATATACTGTTCTGCACACAAGGTGAGTTGCCATTCATTTACATTGAAAGCACGGTTCCTACAGTTCATTCAGGTTCTTCTCATATCGTGTCTGAAGCTACTTGCATGGCTATGTGATTGTAGCTTACAAAGTATTATCTGAGTGTCCATACACCATAGGCTGCGCTGAGGAATTGTACATGTGTAGCTCAATATAGGAGATGCCCAACCATCCTAGTATAATCTACAAGGTGATCTGGGTGAAGACAACTATAATGTACTGTTCTGAACACTTACACAAGATGAGCTGCCATTCATTTACATTGAAAGCATGGTGTTTACTTACAGTTCATTCAGTCCTTCTGATATTACAGGACACCGCTTGCATGGCTATGTGAATGCAGAATAGGTAGTACTGAGTGTCCATAGTCCACAGGCTGCGCTGAGGAGTTGTACCTGTGTTTCTCAACATAGGAAATGGCCAACCATCTTGGTATAATCTGCTAGGTGGTGATTTGACTGAAGAAAACTAGAATGTACTACTCTGCACACCAGGTGAGTTGCCATTCATTTACATTAAAAGTACGTTTCCTACAGTTCATTCGGGTTCTTCTCATATCGTAACTGAAGCTACTTGCAAAGCTATGTGATTGTAGGATAGAGAGCACTATCTGAATGTCCATAGTCCATAGGCTACGCTGAGGATTTGTACCTGTGTTTCTCAACATAGGAAATACCCAACCATCTTGATATAATCTGTTAGGTGGTGATATGGCTGAAGAAAACTAGAATGTACTATTCCGCACACAAGGTGAGTTGCCATTCATTTACATTGAAACCATGGTTCCTACTGTTCATTCAGGTTCGTCTGATATTGCCTGAAGCTACTTGCATGGCTATGTGGTTGCAGCATAGACAGTATTATCCAAGTGTTCGTAGTCCATAGGTTGCGCTGACCTTCCTACACATTTACAAATGCTTTTACCGTCTCGATTGGATGTGCTAACCATCATGTCCTAATGGCATGTAATATCCTTGGAGAAGTGGAATAATTGAAAAATGAATCCGTTTTAGGGCTACTTACCTTACTACAAGAGTGCTTCTACCTCTTTGCATCTCTTTGCTGAAGGATACTAATACTAGTAGGGTTTGGTTGACATCTCCTACGTATTTGAAGTGTGAGCTTTCACCGTGCATTGGTCCTAGTAAATCGACACAATTTCAAATCAAGCTCTTCGCTTGGTTTCTATTTCTTAACCTATTTCTTCTCCTGTCGTCCTCACATGATTGTGTATGTCAGTGCAGCAGTCGAGATTTTTGTCACCTTTGGCAACGTGGAGGATTTTGAGTTCACACCAATGGCACCAGACCTTGCTGCCGACTTGTCTTAGTCCACAATGCCCCTTCACAGCGACAACACCAGGTATGTGTCTTGTATAATTTTATTGATTAAATTTGGCCGCAACTTCACCGCAGAACAGGTTGCCTTTGCATCTATGGTCAGGTCGAAGGCTTTTCTTTGTGTAGCTGTCTCTAGTTTGTGGATTGACAGGTGAGTCCTGCACTCTTCTGTTCCCTTGTGATGAATTTTCGTGTTCTGTTTTGATATGTTGAAATTGGCACTTTTGTATGGGTTAAGATCAGTGTTGGTCTGGTATCATTTTATTTATTTCTATACCATTTGGGTACGTGTAAGGATTTCACATCTTTTGATACCAGGAGGGTATGGGTATTTGAGTATATTTTGGTTTCCAATACCCTTCAAGTCTATATACCAAGCAAGAACCTTTGTACCTAGGAAAAATCGCCCTAGTATCAATATGGTTTACAATGGTATCAACCCAAATAAATACTCAGGTATACGAAGATTCTCTCACCTTGACATACCCAGCAAATATCAATATTTGACTGGTATTACAATTCTGATACCCATGGGTAGGATCTTTGGTATTTATGTTGATTATTGATACCATGCATACACCTATATACTGGTCCAACATTGGTTAAAACCCAGCTTGTCCACCTTAGAACTCGTCACAAATAGGAATTATATTCCCTACTCCACATTGATTGCGATGTTTACCTGCCAAAATGTTAACAATGTCAGGAATGTATTCTCTTGTTATCTGATATGATCTCCTCGCACAAATTTGAGTTGTTGCAGATCCCAATATATAATGACAGGTGAAGGTGTTCATTGCATGGTGGTGGTCACATAGAGAGAAAGAGGGTTCTATTTAGAGAGCAACAATTTCTCTCTTGTTCTCATCGATTATTGGAGCCTTTTGGACTTTTTTTGATTGAAGAAACTCGATTTCAACAACAACTGGATGACTCCATTGAAACTAGTGCCAACTAATTAATCTCTTCCAACTTTTTGCTGCATTTGCACTATGAAACTTTCAATGTTTACAGAGAGAATATGTAAGGCTAGGTCAGCCTTGCACAAATGGCTTAACAAGTGTCCACTAATTGCAAGCTTTCATGGTATTTGCTGTTCACACAAGGATATTTAAATTTCTTATCACGATATCAACCTTGTGGAGCCTCGTGTCAATGCTTTTGGGTCCAGATAAGGTTTTGCAAAAGGGGTATATATATAGAGAGAGAGAGTACAATATCTTTATTATGTCCACTTTGATGCTGGAGTACATGATGAGTTCTCGATCTTGGGAAGAGGAATAGGTCATTAGATTAGTGATTTCAAACTCCTTCCGAGTCCCCATAACATTATTCAGCTGCTATCAGCTGCTCCATTCCATTCTAATAATAATATGTGACAGTGCTTCACCCAAATCTCACTCATTTTTAAGGTTGAGTCTACTTTCTGGCAAGCATCCGTAAGGTGTAACTCGAACACCTTACATGACATATTCTTGGCCCCAACCTAGTCACTCAGTTGAATAATGTTATGCCTTCTGTCAACTCTTCCTCATCTAGGAAAATGTATAATCTTTTCTATTTTCCGGACGTTACTCCATTCTCAAGCTAACATAAATACTGCCATATCTTGGCCATATTTCATATTTTATGCACACATTGGGTAGGTGGTGATTACCTGAAATGAAAGCTTGCGATGTGACTTAACTCTTGAACGCACAATATATTCAAATACTTCCATATGTTATATTGATAATTGCACATTAGTGATTTATGAGCAAACAATCTGTAATTCAAAGACAAGGTTAGCTTGCTTGTGAACCCTTTTGATGTACGTACAATTAAGGCAGGTGGGTCTTGAATGGTTACTTTTTCCAACTTATCTACTTCTCCTAGGATATGAAACACGTGATTAGCACAAGATGGTTGGCAACTCCAAATCAACTCGATCATAACCACTTTCCTCATACTTGTTGGAGCTCATATGATTATCTTGAACCATTATCAAAGTGAATATAGATTCTCATGCTCATTAAATAATCATATAGGTCCCCACACTCACAATTATGTTGATAGCTAGAATGGTTAACACATTTGAGCACACAGTTCAATCTCTTCTACCACATGTCCTGATATGAAAAGTAACTAAATAAGGCTGACTAGCCTTAAGCACTTTTCATCTCTGGATTGCAGTGTGACATGTGCAATTGACACCTAAACTGATCAGTCACGACTCACAATGTTTGAAGCGGTAATCTTGCAAAGCAATTACTTCAAATATCGGACATGAACAAGATTGCATCACAGCTTTGGACATTGATACTCCAATTAAGGCGTTTTCCGATAAGCAATCAGGATGTTGAAATCGTCAACTGCAGATACAGCATCACAAACACTATATTGCCATTTTCAAATTACTTCATGCGCATTCTTTCAGGTGCGATACACCCCCAAAGACTTGAGTAACAATAATTTGATGCCCTGTAACAAATGAGTAGCTACACTAAATATGATATTTAGTGTCACTATGGTAACCTTTCGGATGACACTCCTTATGAACAAGTGAACAAATATTGTCATGGATGATGGATGAGTTCATCCATTGGTCGAAACCCTACCTTCTCTTGTCGGCAACTTGTGATGAAATATTGTCATGGATGATTGAAATTTGGATGAAAAATCACTTGATATAAGTGACAGTAATTGCAACACTGTGAATCTATAATCCCCCAGAAAATTTACAAGGAATGACAAATATGTTGGGTTAACATTTAGTGTTGGTGACACTATACCGCGGTTTACAATTAGTATTGAGCAAGACAATTAGAATTGGTGACACTAAATATTATATTTAGTGTAGCCTCCCTTGATGCAGTGATCTGACTCCAACGAGCAGTAAGATAGGGGTAGAGCAACCAAAGAACACTGGATAAAAGGTCATCAGGTGCCCATCACCACTTTCCAAACTCTTAGGAGTCGCATCAGAGCTTCAGTAAAAAAAGAAAAGAAAAGAAGCATCAAAATCTTTCTATTGACATGACATCCAACCATATAGTCATAAAGTGCCTAACATATTTAGTCATTAATGAAAGAAAACTAGACAACAAACAAATGTCTCAACAATTGCCCCCATACAGGTTAACGTGTGCAAACTACACTAAAGAGTCCTATTAGTGTGGGTGGAAATTTAGAGTGGGAATAATTGACGTGGGCCACACTAATTTTCAATCAAGGTGGAAGTAACGTGAGTCCAAGACCCATTTCTTCCCCTAAGTCTTCATGAAGATTTAAGACCAACACATTAGATTTTAATTATAAGAGAAAACTACCACAATATAAAATAATCATGCACATTGATTTTTTAGAAAAATAATTAAAGTGGCCCATACTAATTTTCTACTATAAATTTAGCATGGGTTGAAAACCAATGTGGGCCCACATTAATGTCCATTATAAGAACTAGCATGGGCTCTAGGAAACAATTGTAGCCCACAATAATAGGACTGTCCGGTGTACCTAATCACCCCAAATTGAGCAAGGATAGGTAGTAAAACCTCCCCTATAACAAGGAGATTCTTAAACAAAGTAGGGCCAACGGGCTCAAATTCACGTTGGTGGGAATTTATTATGATTATGATTATTATTATTATTATTATTATGTTGACGTGATTGAGAACTGCTTTACACACGTGACCAAGGGTTGTGAGAAAAATTGATTTAGGATTCTCATGGTCATGGTCAAGACTCAATGGTCTGTAGACCATGACCAAGACAAATCCACATCACTTTTTTAAAAGCCTTGGTCACGGAACATAGTGTAGAGTGGACTTAGAGTGCGACATAGTGTTTTTAATGTTTTTAAAGGTTAAAAATAAGAATCTTCTAATATAAGTTGTGCTAAAATAGAATTGATTAAATCATCATTTTTTGACAAAGTTACTTTCATTTTCTTGTTGAGATAACGTATTTGGGTTCTCTCGCTACAAAATCCGGGTGGTCATCGAACATTATCCATTTTTGAGCATGTAGGATTCCATGTACTTTCTCATGCATTCTTTGATGGTCACTTCTAATTACAGTGACCTTGTATGAAGCAAAGTGGGATCAATGCTTATTTCTCAACCAATAAGAGACTTTAAAACAGGTGGTCATGGTCACTGGTGACTAGTTACTAGTGTAAACATGCCCTAAGAACCTATTTGTCCTAAAATTCATCCCATGACCAGTTGGTCTTGGAACAATGAACATGGAGAAGTGGCCACCAGTTACATATGAATTGGTTGAGTTTGAGAAATAGCCAATTCAAATTCAAGCCTTACAGAAAATGACTGATCCAGATAGAGGAATTCATAGAATATTAATAAAAGAATCTGAACCGAACGATGTCGACAGTGTCACCGGTTGGTCTTGGAACAATGAACGGGGAGAACTGACTGCTCGTTACAGATGAACCAGTTGAGTTTGAGAAATAAACGGTTGAAGTTCAAGAGCTTCAAGAAGACTCTATGGAATACACCTCAAATTAATAAAGAAAAGCCCAAGGATCACAACATGTAACTGGTTGGACTTGGAAATACTAGGATTTTGACTGATTTTTGCCCAAAAATCTCCCCCGACACTGTCTTGGAAACACTGGGATCTCGACCGATCATGCCTAAACATCTCGCCAACCACTGGGTTCGTCTGCAGTCTGGAACCATATCCATGTACTCTACCCAGGATCTGTGTGGCAGGTAACTGACAGTTTCCCACATCTCATATGGATTAAATCATAACCAGAAATATGTTTTTGTGTACCACAAATGTACCAAAAAGGATTCATTCACCACTGTAAGGGCATCAGTTTTCTGGTGAAACCAAAATTGCACTCGCAAGTACACCTTATTACCTAGTTTCCCAGGCAAATTAAAGCTCCAAGTCGAGTCATTAGATTCAGTCATATGTTCGTTTTGTGCGACATGTGTAATATGGGCTTGAGATCTCGGTTTCGAAGATTGACCAGATGCTGATTGCAAGTTGTCTCACCTGCCTTCCACGTCCAGGGGTCAATTACAAGCTCGGTAGTTTGTGAGCATAAAGCTCGGAAGATATCTTATGTGGCCCTAATACAGTGGGCACTTCCAGCTCCACAAACATTTCCGAAAGTTTGGATCAGCTTGGTAATCTTCTCATCAGGCCAACAATTGTGAATCGTGAAAATTGTCACTTCAAGCTCTAGAAACAACATAAAGTTAACACGCAAAACTTATAAGTGTCCTCAGAGAAGATTGTCTCTCTCTTGATGATCACATTGGTCGTCTTTATTGGGTTCACTATTGAACCCATATTCTGAGCACACAATCTAACTTCATTATCACACATGTCAATTTGGTGTTCACTCTTGCATTCAAGTCTTGTCATATACCACTCAAATACATGCATCCATTAAATTAAGAGTGATACCACACAAGATATGTGTGCCTTATGTGGCCACTCTTCTTAAGTAATAAGACACTTCGAGCTTAGTGGTATGTGGTAACTTGAAGCCTTGTTGATAAGAACGGACACGAAAATGACACATGTTACGATGGGATTTCAATTTGCATGGATGTGCAAATGGACATGACAGGGCCCCAGCCATTACGTCACATCACAAATTACGTGATGCCACCATGTCGCATCACAAATGACATGATGTTATCACGTCGCATCACGTCGGGATATGACACCCCCGACATGGTTTTTTTACTACACCATTTTTTTTTAAACTTTTTTGGTCAAATGCTCTAGTCAATTGCAACTAGTGGTCAACTTCTTATTTAAAAAATTAATTTAAAAAAAATTGGATTGTTAGATCTTGTTATTACAAGATTAATCATTCAGACACAAATATGGACCGTTAGATCTTGTTATTGCAAGATTAACCGTTAAAAAAATCGGATTTTAGTTTTATTTTTTTCTTTTCCTAGAAGTCAATTGTTAAACCAAAAATTTAAGAATATTAAAAATAAAAATAAAAAATTGGACCAGTAGATCTTGTAGTCAACAAAATTTAATAACCCAATTTGTTTTGAAAAATTTTGGAATTTTTTTTCTTTTGCGGTCGACTAGGGGGTTGATCGTTTCAATTTACCCTTGGGTAAATTGTCATATTTACCGCTTGCCGACATGACATTTGTTGGTATGGTGTAGCGTTGTTGTCACAGGACATGATGTGACATGACGGACATGGACGCAAAATCCCTGGGAATGTGTGCTCAAAAGATACGCACCATTCTAATCTCTAGGTTCAACAAATAACACAATTGGGAGGGCCTATGTCATCATTTTGAGGAAAGAGAGAATTGACTAATCTTGTCATGATCAATTACATGCCTAAATAAGATACGTCATCTCTATATAGAATCATGTTAAGTTAGTATAATTGACAATATGTATCCCTCCTATGAAGGGTCCAAATACTCTTGTTACTAGTCAACATACATTTTCCTCAATTTCCATGTACACATAGGGATGAGTCCTCGTTTAAATAGGTATTACTTATGCATATTGTCTACATAACATTCTTCCTGGAAGTGTTATGTTTCCATTTTCTTTTAACATTTAAACTGTGAATATGGAATACCTCCATTCCCAGAATGAGTGGAGGAAACATAACAGATTAGTCCTATGAAATCACATGATTCCTAGGTGCATAAAAGCCCAGCATAAAGGTCTTTGCGAAGTGATAGCTCACGTATGCATTTACTTAAGGAAGAAATACCATAAACCGTTAAAATAAGGTGACTCGCATTGAAGATCTGGTCTGACAATCATGAGATAATTTTCCAAGATAGACGAGAAGGATTCATGAAGAATGCAAGTTGTTTTGTATTTTTCTGCCTTGTACTGTACAAAAAGTTCCACAATTTTTCAAAGTGGAAAGTTTGTCCAACCCACTTCCCGTTCACTAGGCTCTCCGCATTTTGATACAAAACATCACCTAAACCCGTTAATCATGAGTACGTTAGATCTTGCCTCCCATTGGCTACACTGCATTGAAGTTGCCGTGCCATTTAAGACATGGCACTCACCATTATGAGGCGGTCTAGTGCACCGCTATTGGGTGGTTAACGGGTTATGGTATTTCTACCTTAGCAACCCTCAAACACGTCCATGTGGTTTCTTCATTATTTCACAATATGATGTCAAGAGGCTAACAGAAAGAAGCCTAGTTGTTGTTTGGTGGAGATCATAACTCCATAGTCGAGAGTCCAATTTCGGAGGATTCAATGAGGTAGTTCCGAATCACACAGCCTCACCTCTTAGCAACTTATTAACAATGGGAAAGAATTTAAACAAGGAGGTGTTGGGAAAGTTAGGGGTGGATGCATGGTTGAGTGGACCAATAGCGGACCATATACCTCCATAGAAGTCCATATGCATCTTTTGTATATGCAATTGATTATTTTTAAATTTATTTTACACAAACTCTTTGAAGTATATAAAACTCAAATCAAAAGAAAAAATTGTAATACCTTCATTTTATATTTAGTTATAATATTTTGAAAAATTGATCAAAATTTGCTTTAAATATATAAATAATTCTAAAGACAATTAAGTATTTCTAAATAGAAGCCCACCTAAAGCTTATAGATCTTAACACTCATAAAAAAACTTGCCTCCACAAACCTCTATTTTGATCCTATTATGGACTCCCAAAAATATAACCACATTCAGCCTCTTCAAAAGTCCATAACTATCATTTTAATAGCAATATTATTAAAAAATGCTTTAGCTCCAAACTATTCTATCTATACTACAACACATAGTGAGTCACTACCATAATAATGTAATCATATACTTATTGAAAAAGCTACATTCATAAAAATATTTACTGGTGACCATAGTCCATATTGTTACTTTAAAAGTCCCATATTCTTTATTTATAGGAAAAAATTTAAAGACAAAATTTTATTTGTAAAGACACTTAAGTTAACAAGCTATGCCCAAAGTTTCAAAAGGATTTATTAGGTAGATTTTTTTTAATTCAACTTACAATACAAAGAGGTATCCTGAAAAATGGTTGTGACAAGAAAGTGGTCCACTCGACCATGCATTCACCCTTAGATAAGCTCTCTTCACATAAATCTCCTACTCCAGTATATTCATTGTTTCTGTAAGTCCATTATTCAAACTGTAACACCGACTATGGGAGTATATTTGCACTTATTGGGGTTTAGACAACAATAATTATCAAGTTCTTAACACTACATACAATGACCAACTACAAATAGATCGTTCTCATAGAATTTCTCAGAGGATCCTTGATAGAAGTGAGCAGCTCCTTAGAAGGTGTGTAGTGTTTTGCAAAAGAAGTCCTCACCTATGCCCATCCTCCCCAGGATACCACACAGTATATTAGTAGTACATCAGGTGTCGCCGGACTTCTTACTTGTTATCAATGTAAGCAAAGCTTTCATGCTTTCTAAGATATAAACAACTATACAAAATTTGAAGTAGAAATCCCTTTTACTTTTAACTAAGTAAGTAAGGTCATCTCCCAGTGCATAGTAAATAAGTTATTGTATCGAAATCGCCTCTTGGCACAGGTTACCCACAAATGTCCTTATTTAACCACAACCATCCATATGCAACCTTGTAGTATACATGCAAGCTACCTTTCATCATTCTTGCCCATTTTAGCTTACTTTGTAGCGAATTCCCAAGAAGAAGTAGAATTGCAAGTGCACTGCACTGAACTAATCTAATCACTATAGTTTACAAGTTTCACAGCCCACAAAGGTGCCGAAGTGTAAGTGCATTGCCGTTAGTTGTCTTTGTGACCAACACCCACAAGCTTCATCCTCTTTGTTGAGAGATGAAGTGTACTCTCAACTCACCCCCTGTCACATCAAGTATTGGTCAATATTTCTTGTTTTTATTGTACATTTTTCCAAGTAATCAGTTAGGTTACCTGTGGAGAGAGAGAGAGAGCTCACAAAAAAATTATAAGAAAGTAGGTCCGCCCTTCAATTCTGACAAGTTTCTCATATATATAGTAGGGGAAGTAGGTTCAATTCTTTGTAAAGTGTCATTCCAAGATCATGGAGCCTTCTGATGGGTTTCAAGCAAATTTAGTACCAAATTTGTGCAATATTGGTGTTATGGAGATACCTATGAAGTAGATGTTAAATTGAATGTTTGATTTAAGCTAAAACTTACTTCATTTCAGAATATCTTATGGTTTATGTGTATAGTTGACGTATTTGATAAGGTCATATTGTATGCTAGTAAACCACATATTTTGAAGTACAATACAGATTCTTAAGGTCTACCTCTTCGGGGAGTGGGCTCTTTAGGGGATACCTAAATGATGTGTGTGGGTGACTATGAAATAAAAACCCCCTATATACATAACATTAGTAAAGAAAACCAAATGTATATGTACAGATAGTAGGTTAGCAAATGGACTCATGTATTTAGGAGTGCAAGCATGGTAAAGTGGACCAAAATAGTGCTCTGGTCCACTAAAACCATGTTTTTTTTTGTCAAAGGCCTAAATGTAGTAGCAAATTGTTGTTTAAATGAGATTTTTTTTCATGATGACCTCTAATGTTGTGTTAAATACTCAAATGTAGAATATCAAATTGAGATCTTCAAAACTTATCATTAAAAGTGATGCTCAAGAGCACATGGTTGAATTTAATTTTGAGCATAAATTTGATGAACTTAAATATTTTGAAGTTGGATTTTTTCATATCCCTTGAATTCATTATATACTTGAGGTCATCATCACAAAATTTTGTAGAAAATCATCAATTTAATGTAATTTTTATCATATTTTAAATAATTTTAGACAATTACTTGTTCAATGTCACCTACTTGCACACCACTTGCACACCACTTGCACCGTCTTCTAAAATATGTAGACTTTTCTTGGAATTGTTTTTGTCATCATAATTTGCTTTGCTTTGTAGATCAATATGTTTTTTGAATGTCTATAAATTTTTTCTTCACAAATTCAAAGTTAGTGTATAGTTTTGAATCACTTTTACTTGAACCTAGGTAGGGATTAGGAGCTCTCCACTTTACCATGCTTGCACCCTTATACTAATGTTTTCATTTTAATGTGATAATTGCCTACACTACATACACAAAATATAAATCATGAAATAAACAGACCTTTACTACATATATAGTCCACTTTCACTTTCCAATGATAAAATTATTGAATATTTTTTTCATCCTTAGGATTTAACTCATAATAATATGACCTTCAAAACGCATGTCATTGGGTTGAACTAAGGTAAGTTGGATGAAACTAACACATCTATTGTTAATTTTCCTCTAAACCTTAGGGGCCCCTTTTGTACATCTATCTTTAGTTTGAAAATTTTAATAGCAATTTTAAATGTACACACTAGAGAAAATAATATCTCTCCCTTAAATAATATACCATGTACGCTAATGCCTCAAATAATACCCCCTTTCTACACTCATGTTAGTTCATACGAGGTATGAAGAGTCCACCCCCTGGGTCTACTTCACTCTTAGCTTTCGGATTCCGGCAACTATGGAAGTAGATTCTAAAAATCTATTGTCTATTTCTATGGATGAAATCTTGCAGCTTGCATGAATATTTGTCATAACACATTGTTATTGTTTTAATTTTTCTAGCTAAGAAATATAGCTACTTGCCACTCTAAAATGACAAGGTACATGTTGTATTTAGTTTTCCGTGCTTTGACCCATCTTCACTTTGACCTACCCATAAGCTTGGCAAAGGAATTCACTTTTAAAACTTGAAATGACAATCTTCAAAATTCCATAGAAAACTTGATGAGACCGTCCCTGACCGAATCCAACGGCCGAAATTTTATGTGGAAGTGCCCATAGTATTAGGGCAACATAGAAACCTTTTAAGGCAGATGTAATTGACATTTAAGTATATTTGGACAAATCACTTGTCCAAAAAAAAAAGAGGATGTGCACCTTTGGGGACCAAAAACATCGAACAACAACAACAACAAAAACAACAACCACAACTTCAACCACCATATTTTTGTAGTTTTGCGATCTAGTGTACGTCAAATTGTCGGTTGGAATTGCCCAAAATTCATGCATATATCCAAATATACTTAAATCCTAGACATGTGCCTTATTAAGTTGTTTATTTTAATTAAACACTTATATTAGATTGGTATGTGATTAGGTCTAGTGCCAAAAACGGATACTTAAAAGCCAAGTGTTCGAAAAAGATTAGACTACATGCTCAAAACATGTTAACCATTCTAGGTTCAATAATCAACATAATTGAGTGGACCTATATGACCATTTAATGGACAAGAGAATCTTCACCTTGATGATAAATAAGATATTCATACGAGCTCCAAACTTTTCGAGGAAAGTGGCTACAACCTCGATTTGCATCTGCTAACCATCTCGCACTAACGCGTGCTTCGCTTCCTAAGAAGCCAGCTACACTATCGGAAATAGTTATCATTCAAAGACCCATCTACCTTAATTGGAAACTGATGCAAAAAGCCGTTACGGAATTTCGTGAATTGGATTCTCTGCATCACATGATCACACCAAACACTCATAGTGCTCACCTACCTGGCACAGGCCCGCACTCACATTTAAACCCTCGGCTAGAATCGAAGGAGCCACAGCACCCATCAAGCCTCGACTTGCTCCCGATTCTCAAGCTTTCTTCAAAACGGAGCCATCAGCCATAGCCTGGGAGCCATCAAAACCCCACTAGCGTTCTGAAGTTGCCGTCAAGTCGAGTATTTGTAGAAATTCCGGCCGGTGAAACAAGTTGCTGCTTGGCTTGTTGTGGGAGATGGAGACCACAGCCAAGAGGATCAAACTTGTGAATGCCACCTGCGTGGGCCTCTTGGCGCTCTTGGTGTCAGCAGCCGGGTATTGTGAGGCCATTCCCGGGTGCATGAGCAGCCAGCTCACTTCGCTGCAGGCGTGCCTGCCGGCGGTGGAAGGGGACAGCCCCCCGAAGCCCACCGAGGCCTGTTGCGTGGCCATCCGCGGCACGGACACCACGTGCCTCTGCAACATTGTGATGGCTTACTCCAACTCCATGGGCGTCAACTACGAGTCCGCCATGCTCCTGCCCAAGCTCTGCAAGCACACTGTCCCCGGCGGCCTCACCTGTGACGGTGCTCAATCCACAATCCCATACTCTCGTCGTCTTCTTCGTAACAGTATATAAGGTGGAAATACCATAAGCGGTTAAAATGAGGTGATTCGCATTGAAGATCTGGTCTGACAATCAGGAGACAATTTTCCAAGATAGACGAGAAGGATTCATGGAGAATGCAAGTTGCTTCATATTTTTTTGCCCTGTACAAAAAAAATGCTACAATTTTTTAAAGTGGAAAGTTGTCAAACCCCCTACCCGTTCACTAGATTCTCCTTACACCGAACACAGTAATCCGCATTTCCATACAGAACATCACCTAAACCGGTTAATCATGAGTACATTAACACTTGCCTCCCATTGGCTGCACTAAGTGTACATGCATTGAAGTTGCCGCCGAGCCATGAACCGTTTCAGAAATGGCACTTCACCATTATGACGGCGGTCTAGTGCACGGCTAGAGGTTGGTTAACCGCTTATGGTATTTCTACCTTACATCATGATGTTTTTGGGTCCCATCCACAATAAGGTGTACCAAAATCGTGTCACGTGTCATATGTCACCCTTTTTTAGTCTTTAACACTCCTTTGAAAAGGTATCCAGTTTTTCATTTTGAACTTTACATCGGTTTATTATTGTAGTGTCAAGAGTTAGAATGAATATAAATATTGATGGATGGTTTGTACTTTAGTTTTGATCGGTAACATTGCCTCAAACATGAGGCGTTATGAAATGTAAGGGCTCTTTAATATTTAGTCCTATGATATACAACTCTACAAGCACATTAGAGTTATCCTTTAACTCAACTAGAGTTTTAGTAGGGAGTTGGTTGTTTCGCATGCATATCTTTCCATGTTCGGTAAGTTTTGGGTGCATGCTTGGAATCAATGTGGAGGTTTGAACGAAGGACATTCCATATTGGTTCATTGGGTATCAAACTCATTTTGGCATGCCAAGACATTATTACTTTTCGAAAGAGTGTCAAGAGTTAGAATGAAGACAGTACAAAGGTTTATTATAGTGTCAAGAGTTAGAATGAACATAAATATTGATGGATGGTTTGTACTTTTGATCCGTAACATTGCCTCAAACATGAGGCGTTATGAAATGTAAGGAAGTCTCCTTTTTATTTAGTCCTTAGTGGAACACTTTATCATGGTTGGACCCGGAGGTTCCCAAATAGGCTAAACTTTGGAAATGTTGCTGAAATTCATGGAAGCCAAAATGCACCATTCCCTGGGGGGTTCACCTGTGACGGTACCCAGTTCATTCATCTACTCTTGTCTTTGTAACATTATACATCATGATGCTTTGCATAGTATATAAGATCTGGATATCGCCAAATAGGTTAACCTTTTGATGCTGAAATTCATGGACGCTGAGCAAGCCTCTCATAAACCTGTTGGTGTTGTACACAATTTTGATACCTAGATACATTGAATAACATTGGATCATCACACGACATCCGCAATCCCAACTTATTAATCATCTATCAGAACCTCAGGAATCATGAATTCCTGATTTCTCTCTTAACTCGATTCCTCCGCACACCATGTATGGGTTATCAATAATCACATGTGTTGCATAGGATACGAAGATTCCTGAATACATTAACTTTTTGAACGGCTGCTGAACTCATGGCAGGTAAAAGGCTTCTTATCCTAGTGGTGTACACAATCTTGATGCCTAAGTTCGATACAAACAATATTAGTTCATCACATGACATCCTCAATCCCGACTTATTAATCATCAGAACTTCAGAAATCATTAATTCCAAATTCCTCTCTTGACTTGATTCCTCTGCACACCATGTGTGGGTTATCAATAATCATGTTTTTTGCATAGAATCCAGAGATTCCCAAGTAGGTTAAGCTTTTCACCTGGTGCTGAATTCATGGCAGGTGAGCTTCTTAACTATATTTCTATTGGTGTACACAATTTTGGTACCTAGATACAAACAACATTGGATCACTGATTCACCACATGGCATCCATAATCCCAACTTATTAATCATCAGAACTTGAGGAATCATTAATTAACTCAATTTCTCTCTTAACTCAGTTCCTAGTCTGCACGCCATGTGTGTGTGGTTATCAATAAATATAATCCTAACATGCTTTGATACAAACATTAGATCACATGTCTGTCCACAACCCGGCCAGCTTAATAATCAGAAACTCTTGACACATTAATTCCTTGCAATATCCACACTTACACATGATTTGATCATTGAATTGATCAAGCGGTGGTGACAAGTACGAGGTGCCCCTTTAAATACGGCTTGCTTTGAAATTGTCAACAAATGCAGAGATTAATGGACCGGAACAGCCCATGAGACTGGGAGACTTTCTGCATAAGAACCAATTAACTGCGGTGTGCAATTAAGTGGCATAGAATATTCTAGCATTTCGCCGAAGTCGTGTGTCAAGTTTCAACTTGTCAAGACTCAAAGAGCTTTGAGGAAGTATGACATGAATTAAACTGCCATCACTCGAGCCTACTAGTACTAATAAGCTTACCTAGTCACACAGCTTGAGATTGACCTGGTCAAATCATGATGCATATTGTTCATTTGTCCCAAAAAGAAACTTAAACTTAAACTAAATTGAAAGAAATTAAGAAAATTTATTGATGCATGGGATGGGTTTGGAAATTGTCTATGTGCAGGCTATGCAGTGCCTTCATATGTCCCACCGACGCGGAAATTGATGGGTGTTTGAGGCATCAGGAATGAGGCAACCAGGGATTCATTCATGAACTGACACGATCACAGTTCAAGACTATTTACCAGCTCTTTGAACTGAATTAGTACGACTGTTTACTGGGTATTAAGCTTTATGCGCATCAAGGACTAGACTAGAAGCCAGTAATTCAAATGTACTAGGCATTGGCAGTGCAGGGCCAGTACTGAATCTATAAAAGCCTTACGATATAGAGTAGTGACAATTCTGAAATTCATCCGTCACTAGACTGATCCGAAATTATAATTTCCAAATTGGTGAAACTGGCGCCATCGATCTAAATACATGAGCACATTGCCATTCAATCTTTGATTACAACATGCACGTTGCACCATGCACTTCACATAAAAGGGCACAGTAATAATACTCACTGTTCAATTGTCAAGGACTATTCTCAATTCCGCAGCCAAAGTACGTACTACTGAGTAGTAACTGAGTCAACCATTAAGGAGTACTTTAGATGGGGATCCACGGTCCGAGAACATAAGGACCAATTTGAAGCATTTTTAGGCATATTGAACCCTTGAACCAGCCCCTCCCTTGGATCCTACCTTCCAAAATAATTTTCTAAAACATGAGTTCTCTTTTGAGATTCATTCTTGGTTCAGATCATTAGTGTTTCTTTCCAAAATGATGACATGTAGGAGACATCTCATTTAAATTGCCTCTTCTTGGTCGTGGACCCTCATCTACATGCTTTAGGTCCAATTTACACCTCTCGGCCAATAGGACTGCTCCATTTTGTTGGACCCCCCCCCTTGGACACCCATCTAAGGCGCCCCTAAGTATACACCCGAGACTTCTTGTGTGTCAAATCCATTCCACTCTCAAAAGCATCCTTTCCTAATATATGAATTATTATTTGCACTTGTCATCTAGTATAAGTACTCAATAGATAACTTTGCATCCGTTTCCATGTCCTCCACACACCCACATTACTCAAACTTCGTTGATGTGCTCAATAATGGGAAACCTAGGGTTTCTATGTCTCTTGAACAATTCATTATCTTAGACAATTTTATCCATGAGTGAACTCCACATGGCAACAAGAAAGTACAACCCACCTTTCACATAACATCATTCAGTCATGTCAGTCAATTCCACTGACCCCATAATAAAGCAATTATATTTTTTGGGCCCCCCAAACAAAGTAGTAATTTTCGGTTATTGGCTCACACATTCATATTGACACTTGAAAATTTGGGTGGAGTTATATTCCCGACACTATTCACATGAATCACAGTTCACCACGGCAGACTATTCATTGAAGATAACGGCACTATTCACAACATTCATACTATTCATACTTGCACTATTCACCATTCGTACCAATGTTAGTTTCTTACTGTTATCTAAGTCTCTTCCCAGAAGGTAAGACAATGGAGGCCCTTGTTAGATGATAAATATAGAAACCAAACTCAACCATAGGGTTGGATAACGTTATGAAACCACGAGGAGTTTACTTAATGATACATCGGTAGAAAGTCTTTTCAACCGTCATATGTACCAAATCTAGTGACAATATTCTCCAAGCCTATTGTATAGGTGGGGGCAAGGCCACCCACCAGAGTAAGGTAGAAATACCCAAACCGGTTAACCCTTAAACGTCCAAGGGGGGGTGAGAGGGCCTCTCCCATCAGCCTATGTTTACCCCATTTCAGACCTCCATGTAATTCTTTTAGTGCGATCGGCATATATATTTAGATATGGAATTTTGAGATACACATTTTGGGGAAATTTTTTTGCAATTCCGACATGTTTTGACGCTATCTTATGGTCAAATAGTTTAGGGTCAATGAGGCCCTGATAGGGCCTCTCCGACGTTTAAGGGTTAACCACCCTCTACCCGTGCAGTAGACCGCCGTCAGAATAGTGAAGTGCCATTTCTTAAACGGTTCATGGCGAGGCTGGCAACTCCAATGCGTGTACACTTAGTTTAGCCAAAGTTAGTCATGTTTAATGTACTCATGAGTTAACCAGTTTAGGCGATGTTCTGTATGGAAATGCGGATTACCGTGTTCGGTGTAGGGGGAATCTAGTGAACGAGTAGGGGGTTTGACAACTTTCCACTTTGAAAAATTGTAGAATTTTTTTTACAGGGAATAAAAATATGAAACAACTTGCATTCTTCATGAATCCTTGTCGTCTATCTTGGAAAATTATCTCATGATTGTAAGACCATATCTTCAATGCGAATCACCTTATTTTCACGGGTTATGGTATTTCTACCTTAGTCAGTCAGTGATCACACTAGAATAACGGGCGAGTGATGTCACTTCTTGCATGAAAATCCCCAACATTTACATGGGTGCCACTGGGATAATAGGTGAGTGACCATACATGAAAATTGAACCATACTGAGATACCGAGTAAGCTATATTGAAACTCACATAAACTACACCCTTCTCTAGATAGACATAATAGATTTATTTGTCAAGTAAAGGGAATGGAACCATGGGTTTAATCCCAAACCTTAAGTTTACCCTATTTTAGATTTTTTTTTTAAATTCAAAGTTTAAGAGGTGGAAAGAGGAGGTCTCAAAAGTTTCACCCAACTTCCAAAATAGGCTCCAGTGTACGACAAACTAACGAGCTTTTAATAAAAGTTTTCTTAAAGAAGGGTCAAACCCACGGTTTAGTTCCTCTTTGAGGGACTTTACAGATGACTCCAATGTGGGACACTTTAATTATAAAACATTCACTAACTCTCGATTGTGTGTTTCATGTGCCTCACATTCATTTTAGAGCACATAATTTTTGAACTTATAGAGTTACTAATCTGCACACCAAATCAAAAATAGTTTGTGATATTTCTAAAATTGAAGACAAGGTTAGAATTAACCACAGAGTTGAAAAAGACGGGTTGGGACCCCCTATTTTCATAGGTTTCCAATGACCGTTGCGGCCTAACCTGGTGTTGGTGATTCATGTTAGAGTTCAATTTTAACACTCATCATGTTGGCAGTAACACTAAATATATTGGAAGAATAGTAGACCGATGAACATCGTTATTACCTTGGTGTGCATATACAATTATGATGTGTAGTGCTACATCTAGTGAATAGAAGTCATATTTAAAAAAATACAAGGGCCATTATTAACATTGCATATTGGTAGCTCGACTTGCCACCAACAGCCATAACATGCATGAACTCCTACCAATAACCAATTTGTATGGCAAATAGTGCAAAAAAAAAAAGTCACCATGGAAAAATTAACAAAAAATGGGTTCTACACTCCAAGAGCTTCATGTTTGCTTTTTGATCATGCTTTTATAGAAGCATGTGGTGGCCAACTGGTGTGTCACAATAGTGTATTGCGATATAAGTAAAAATTTAAAATTACCATAAAAAAACATCGATGATTCTTCCATGAGGATTTTTGGCAAGGAAATGACTAGACATGTGGCCAAGAAACTTTCAGACATTCACATTCCCAAATAATGCAACAAGTCCAAATCCATAGTAAGACCCACATGAAATTGGTTGGCAGCACGAACCCATATCACTATATTCGTTAATTTGGGATTTTTTCAGCATTTTGAGACAGTTACAAATATAAGAACATGGATAAAATCACACATATATCGGAGAATGTTGTAAGATGCAAATATTTTGAAGCGGGTGTTCATATCAAGAACCCAATTAAGAACTCATATCAAGATGGTTTAGGTAAGACGACCCAAACATTAGACCATGTTGTTGTGGTCCATATATTAATTTGAGACAAGAGAAAGTCTCAAATTAATGAATATAGTGATCCATCCAACATGTGTTTAACGATTTTAGAAGATGTGGTTTCATTGTGGTTTGAACCCATGTAATCCTACTTAGTGGTGGTTGCACACCAAATGAAAAAATAGCTTGTGACATTTCTAAGATTGAAGACAATAGAGTTATCCATAAGAAGGACTAAATTGTGGGTTTGATCCTTCTATGAGAAAACTTTCTATGAAGAGTTCGTTAGTTTGTCATGTATCAGGGCCCATTTTGAAAGTTGGGTGAAACTTTTGGGACCTCCTCTTTTCACCTCTGAAACTTTGAGAGAATCTCAAGATCTAGAATAGGGTGTGCACATGGGACTCATTGTCCTAAAATCCAGAATTGACCTAGGCAAAGGTAGCTTGGCCCACCCATCCTAGTACGACAAGCTGGAAAACTAGGTTCTCATAACCCAACACCACTCTTTGTGTATGGTAATTTAAGAATTAAGAAAACTTGGGTGACTTTGTGTTGTTTCTCATAAACTCATGGTTTGGCCCATGGTTTTATTCTCCTTTACTTTACAAATAACTTTAATGTAGCTAGTGTAACCCTTCGTGAATAGTGTCATCAACACTAAAAGTGCTATAAACATCGTGCATCAAATGCCAACTTGCAGTAATTGCTCATTCAACTTTTGGCTGCAAACAGTGTCTAGAAATGTACCTCTATTAGGGTAAGCAATGCGCTCTGGAGGCTAAGGCCCTTACCACACTAGAGGAAACTTCCTTGAACGGCATTGAGTTGCATGAATAGCATTGGTTCAAATGAGCAAGTGGTTGCCACATGAGAAGAAGTATGGGGAGTGGCAACAATGACTTTTTAACTTTGGATTTTGCTTTGGGTTTAGGGTTGGGATCTACTTGGCAATAAAGTAGAGTGACATGGCACAATAAATGCGGTTCAATACTTCCGGGCACTAGTGCCCGGAAGTACCCCGGTTTAAGGAGAAAAACAAGGAAAAGGAGACTTTTCAAAAGCAAAGTGCCATGTGGGAGGAAGTTGGGAAACTTCCTGTGCCTCTAGTGTGGCTCCGGCCTAAGTTAGCTGCGCCCTCGAGAAGAGAGTTGAGATTGTCCTATAATGGCTGCTAAGGTTCACTTATATTTATTGTTGATTCCCGCAACACATGACTCAGGTAATGGTACTTGTGAAACATTTTGAAGTTCATACTAACATAACTTAATTAAGTGACCCTAATTAATAAGCACTCTTTTAAGGAGACTTGGGAGTATTATTGTATACGAGCGTACCTCTCATCCGAGGGAAGCTATCTTATGAGCGATGAGCAGTGAGCGGTGAGCGGTGAGCAGTAACACATGAGCAGTGAGCGGTAATACATGAGTAATGAATCCAAATTTAGTAAAGATGCACGGATTTAGGGTCCATAAACTAAATTTGGTACTACATTAATTGCATATTTTCAATTTTAAATTGGAAACATTTTAAATGAAGCAAGAATGAAGGAGGCGTATTACCGTGAATCATTTGGAATACTTTCAGTCCATTGATGATTTTTATTATAACAATCCAAACCAATACATGTTATTTATTGACATTCTTATATATGCGGCTTACTATAATACTTGCAATACTACTCAGATTCTACAATACCAGCAAGTTCAAGTAGTCGCATGACCTCGTTGTAGGTATATGTAAGTGCATGAATGAACTTGTTACTCTCGTAATTCACCTTGCACAAAAATCTAAACACATAATAAAGATGTTTGCAACACACCCATTTGTCTTTCTTTCCCAATGCATGAGAGGACATTTTCGTGAAATCCGGGCATGTGCAATGCGGGATGTCGCCAATTGTGACACGGTATGTGATATTCTCTTTGGAGATAATGTTAATTATCACTCAAAAGCCCGGATATGGAATGGCAGTGACCCCAACCACAAAGTAACCGTTCATGAGTCCAGCGCTCTCCCATTTGTTTTTGTGATCCGCCGCCGGCGATGTTGGATTGCGAAGCATTGTCTTCCCATACCTGAATGTAGGGTAGGTGTCCGGGTTCGGTGGCATACGAAAATGCGAGCAATGGGGAGGGTTGCGATTGTTGAAAGCCTACGACGAGGGGACAATGCCTCCCTCTGCTGTAGTTGAAATCCGGCGTTCTCAAGCACAAAAACCTCCTCTCTTGATAGATTGGTGCATATCTTCACTAGCCACGTATTGGGTAATATAGGCCAATCTAACACATACTTCTTTTATTGCCACTCACACACGTCTGATGTGGTTAGGGCAAAACCAAAATTCATACTCCACATTGTTGGGAGAGCGGAATTCCTTTATGAGCCCTTTGTATATTGGAGCAGGTGTGCCATGTTTGCCAATCCCAACTTTGACATTGCACATAGTCCCTGTAATGGCCTGTAGTGCCCAACATCATTTGGCCGAGTTGGGTGGCAATCTTGCATTGTGCTACTTGGAAGCAAAACGATCAGTCTCTAACAAGGATGTAGTATGAGCCACACCATGTTCTGCAGAAATCAATGATTCCTCTATGCGTTGACGAGTTGCTCGGGTGTTGGGACGAGGAATGAAATAGTTCACTTTGTTGGGTTGATGAGAGTCACAATCAACACCCGGTGGTAGGTTGAGTTTGCGTTTGGTGGAACCAAAGAGCTCAGACCCTTCCAATGCACAATCTGTGGTGTTCATGTCTTCTGCCCTTGGGTAAGATTTCATGGCATTAGCCAACATTTTTGGATCTCCACACTTGGTAGCCATTTTGAGTTTCAAGGATGCCAAATCAGGACCTTAACCATCAGACCCCCCCTTTCAACCATGCTAAGTAATTTACAATTTGCATGAAGACACAGATCATGTTGTCCACTGTAGCTTCATATAGGCAAGTCATCTTGTTGCCGGATTGTTGGAGCCATTTGTTATGTACAGTCTCTGCAAGGTTGCATGTTGGCATTTCCGCACGTTCTTTTATTGTCATATCCTATGAACAACATACAAATATGAAGATAAGAAAAATATGATATATATATATATATAACAATGGAAAAAAATTGAATGACATTAAATAATAAAGTTTAGTATGTACTTACAAATAGCATATGACCACTCCATTGTCTTAACGGAAGTGCCAAAAATCCAACCACTCTGAAAGGCCGAGGATGTCTTCTTCTAAGGCAGCTCCGGATGACAACCACCAAAAACGAATCACATGGTATCTAGTCTTGGCATCGTCTAATATTTTCAAGTCCTTATAATTCTTGCATATTTGCTTGTGTTGAAACTACAACGATAGTTTGATATATATTTGGATCATCTTATCCAAGCTCGTAGACCAATAGAAAAGACATGTACGCTCACGTGCAACCATGGGTAGATTTGGGTCACCGTCCCCGTAAATCATCTTCACCGCTTTCCAATTAGTTTGAGCACTATCAGCCATGAATCCTTTGAAGTTTACATTTGGTACACCATTCTCCGCCATAACAACATTTAATTTTTTCCAAAAAAGAGTTTATGTCGCACCATCTTCTGATTGCATGTCACAACACCCAATCGTTAACACTTTACAGTGTCGACTATCGTACACATGGTAAGCCATTGTCGTCCAATCCTTCAAACATTTGATATGGTCAAACATAATCCAAGAATTCTCCATATCCCTCCAATTTGCATCTTTTTCACAAGTTCCACACCACTACCTGGAAGGTCTACAAACATCTTAAAAACAAACACTTTGTCCTTTGATTGTCCTAGGAACCGACTATCATGGATGAACTTGAAAGCAAAATGGTTTTTGAGTGCCATAATACTATCCATAGTTTCCATGCCACTATGCAAAAAAACGCTTTGATCCAGATACAAAGTTACGACAATTTGAGGACGCAAAAGTGCTGAATTTGTCCATGACCACCACTTGCGGGATATTCAAGAAGGTAATTGGCCAAGAATTGTTTGCTCGTTGCCAAAACTATGGCCGAGTTTTTTTACTATGGGTGTTTTCAATACTTCATTTGCAACACATTGGTATGTCATGTCCAATGATTTATGGCATGTGTCATTGGCCACATGGTGATTATGTACACCAAAATTAATGCAGTGGGAATATAAGCATGACGAATCTTGAATGTGAAGGCCGGATATTGAGATTGATAAGAGATTATAAAGATATAGAACAAAATGAAATTGGCATTACAAATGATAACAACACATGTTTCGAAGGGCAACTTATTTCATGACCACTACATAATGATTATGACTAACATAAGTGATTGAAGGAGAAACAACTAAAACTCTACAATATTGACAGTTCTAAATCTGAAGTTCAATTCATGCAATTTATTTGAATGTATGAAACTATATGATGTAATCATACCTTCAATTTTTTTACAAAAACAATACTCTTGTATAGGGTACATCCAACAGATTGTATTAACAACAAATGAACAGAAGTAATTGAATTTAATTGTAAAAGATAAATATATGAATAATTGTACAGACTTAAGATGAGGATGATGGGGTAGAACCTAAACACCCTATCCCATCACCGCCAACTTAAGTATGCACAAAGATATCCAAGTTGCATTGCATGTCTACGGATGTTTTGTTGACCGCAATGGATACAAAACCCACATAAGCAAAATGTACCTTACAGGTGGCAATTCTTCTATTAGTTGGGGTAGCGGGGGTAGGATGTTAACGCCTTACCTCTTCGATATCAACTGATATCAGAACAATTGTAGACATACAAACAAATTGCAAGCCATTGTTCTGATATCATTTGATGTCAAAGAGGTAAGACGTTAACGCCCTAATCCCCCGCGACCCCAACTGAACTGCACAATGTAGAAGCAACCAAGCCTGCAAAACCAAAAAACAAAACATAAATCAAAAAATAAAATTGTAAAAGATAACTATATGAACAATCAAGCCAACATAAGTTGGGGCTCATGGGGTAGGACGTTAACGCCCTACCTATCAGCCCCAACTTGAGTCTGCATGAAGAGATCCCGCCCCAAAAAAAAATTCAAAGAAAAATTCTACAAAATAAAAAAATTGTGAAAAATAAATATATAAACAATCAAGCAGATTTAAGTTGGGGCTGATGGGGTAGGGCATTAACGCCCTACCCAATCAGCACCAACTTAAGACTGTATAAAGCGATCTCGACCCCAAAACAAAATTTCAAAAAAAAATTTCAAAAAATAAAAAATTGTGAAAGATAAATATATGAATAATCAAGCAGACTTAAGTTGGGGCTGATGGGGTAGGGCGTTAACGGCCTACCCCATCAGCCCCAACTTAGGTCTGTATAAAGAGATCCCGACCCCAAGAAAAAATTCAAAAAAAATTTTCAAAAAATAAAAAATTGTAAAAGATAAATATATGAACAATCAAGCAGACTTAAGTTGGGGCTGATGGGGTAGGGCGTTAACGCCCTACCCCAACAGCCCCAACTTAAGTCTGTATAAAGGGATCCCGACCCCAAAAAAATTTCAAAATGTTTTTAAGAAAAATAAAAATTTGTGAAAGATAACTATATGAACAATCAATCAGACTTAAGTTGGGGCTGATGGGGTAGGGTGTTAACGCCCTACCCCATTAGCCCCAACTTAAGTTTGTATAAAGAGATCCCGACCCCAAAAAAATTCAAAATTTTTTTTAAAAAATAAAAAATTGTAAAAGATAAATATATGAACAATCAAGCAGACTTCAGTTGGGGCTGATGGGGTAGGGTGTTAACGCCCTACCCCATTAGCCCCAACTTAAGTTTGTATAAAGAGATCCCGACCCCCAAAAAAAATTTCAAAATTTTTTTTCAAAAAATAAAAAATTGTGAAAGATAACTATATGAACAATCAAGCAGACTTAAGTTGGGGCTGATGGGGTAGGGCGTTAACGCCCTACCCCATTAGCCCCAACTTAAGTTTGTATAAAGAGATCCCGACCCCAAAAAAAAATTTCAAATTTTTTTTTCAAAAAATAAAAAATTGTGAAAGATAACTATATGAACAATCAATCAGACTTAAGTTGGGGCTGATGGGGTAGGGCGTTAACACCCTACCCCATCAGCCCCAACTTAAGTTTGTATAAAGAGATCCCGACCCCAAAAAAAAATTTCCAAAAAATAAAAAATTGTGAAAGATAACTATATTAACAATCAAGCAGATTTAAGTTGCGGCTGATGGGGTAGGGCGTTAACGCCCTACCCCATTAGCCCCAACTTAAGTTTGTATAAAGAGATCCCGACCCCAAAAAAAAAATTTCAAAATTTTTTTTTAAAAAAAAAAAATTGTAAAAGATAAATATATGAACAATCAAGCAGACTTCAGTTGGGGCTGATGGGGTAGGGTGTTAACGCCCTACCCCATTAGCCCCAACTTAAGTTTGTATAAAAAGATCCCGACCCCAAAAAAAATTTCAAAAAATAAAAAATTCTGAAAGATAACTATATGAACAATCAAGCAGACTTAAGTTGGGGCTGATGGGGTAGGGCGTTAACGCCCTACTCCATTAGCCCCAACTTAAGTTTGTATATAGAGATCCAGACCCCAAAAAAAAATTTCAAATTTTTTTTCAAAAAATAAAAAATTGTGAAAGATAACTATATAAACAATCAAGCAGACTTAAGTTGGGGCTGATGGGGTAGGGCGTTAACGCCCTACTCCATTAGCCCCAACTTAAGTTTGTATATAGAGATCCAGACCCCACAAAAAAAATTCAAATTTTTTTTCAAAAAATAAAAAATTGTGAAAGATAACTATATGAACAATCAAGCAGACTTAAGTTGGGGCTGATGGGGTAGGGCGTTAAACCCTTTTAGTACCTCGATTGTCACGATTGTTTGGACTTTCTTTTGTGTACGTTGAATAGCTCTGCACTGTGATCTGATTTGGTAGCCCCGTGCGTTGTCGTTCTAGGTAAGCTTCCTACGTTGCGTGGATACTATTTCTTGGCTGTGCTTGTGTTGTTTCTCTTGTTCGCGTTAATAGAAGGATATGAAGATCCAGGTTCTAGTAGGGGAACTAGGGAGAAGGATCCGCCACGGCCACCAGCGGCTCTGAAAGCCCGAGGGCTCCGGTCCAAATGTCGGAGGAAACACTGATGTGAAGAAGGAAGGGAACGCCCTCGTTGTCACTAAGGGCCCCTCAAAAGGGGCCCCCCGCCTCTGCGGTAGGGCGTTAACGCCCTACCTAATCGCTTTCAACTTTCAAATGTGTTTTTAATTTGTGAAAATTATTTCATTTTATTTTTTATCTTTACATACACCTTCAGTTGCCTCTATTTAGATAGGGCGTTAACGCCCTACCTAATCGCTTTCAACTTTCATATATATGTTTAGTTTTTGAAAATTATTTCATTTTAGTTTTTATCATTACATACACGTTCATTTGCCTCTCATTAGGTAGGGCGTTAACGTCCTACCTAATAGATTCCAACTTTCATATGATTTTTTGGTTTTTCAAAATTATTTTATTTTAGTTTTTATCATTACATACACTTTTAGTTGCCTCCCATTAGGTAGGGCGTTAATGCCCTAGTCCTACTCTTTCAACTTTCATATGTTTTATTTTTATTTTTGAAAATCATTTTATTTTATTTTTTAGCATTACATTCATCTTTAGTTGCCTTTTATTAGGTAGGGCGTCAATGCCTTACTCTATCTCTTTCAACTTTCATATGTTTTTAAGTTTTCAAAAATTATTTTATGTTATTTTTTAGTATTATATACACCTTCAATTGCTTCTCATTAGGTAGGGCGTTAACACTTTATTCCTTCCCATTCAACTTTCATATGTTCTTTTGGTTTTTCAAAATTATTTCATGTTATGTTTTTAGTATTACATACACCTTCAGTTGCCTCTCATTAGATAGGGCGTTAACATCCTATTTGTACCCCTTCATCTCTCATATATTTTTTTGGTTAATTGACAATAGATATTTTCGATTTGTATTGATTCCGAATAAGTGCCTCACAGAGTTCTTAGAGTTCATAAAGATTTGGAAGGATATATTTTCTGAACAATGAATGTACACCGCAAAAATCCTTTAAGAATGGACTAGATCTCATTTTGACGATTGTGAATGGTACCTCGATTGTTCCAATGCGCATACTCCCACAGAAGAATTATTGTCATGACAAGCTCTTGATGCTATGCTTATTGATCCAAGAAATATAGTGGATCTTTAATCACGGATTGACAATCTCAAAATCAACCAAGATGCCAGACTACCTCCACCATCCAAAAGCTATAAGAAATTAAATAAGGTTGATGCACCACAAACATAAGTGACATCTAAAGCTTCTTTGCAGCATGATCATGAATCCTTCTTCTCTTCACATTCAACTTGATCATTTCTTCCTCCTATGTTACGTCCAATTTTTCTCCAAGAAATACTATCTTCTTGTTCTCCTCAAAAAACTATTCATTTTAAATTTCATTCTGAATTTGATAGGCATATTCTTCTTCCTACAACATCAACAATTTTTTAACTTTCTACATCAATCCAAACACAACTAATTTTCAATTCTTGTTATGATATCATTGATGTTGGGATCACTGCAACACGTAGAGAATTGGTCATTCCTAAAAGTTTTTTGTATTTGGCCAACCAGCAAGTTGCAAACAAATCCAACCTGCTACTGGACATTTCTTCAGTCAAGATCCAAGACCACATGAATGGATTCAAATTATGGAATTCATCAAACATGTATTTATATTTTATTTCATTAGAACTTGCTCTATTTTATATTGATTTTAATCAATTTAATCTAAATTTTACTTATTCCGATATCTTTTGTATTATATGTTTTCAGATTTTCGATGGCCGTGAAAATTCTATTGTAAGTTTGAAAATGACCAACGTTGTAAATCTTATTTTTTCTGATATTTATGATGGGCTTCCGGTTTCTACAACATAAGCACCCAATATAGTATCATCTTAGAATGTCAAGCAGAATAAAGTATTTCTTACACCAATGTCTGTTGTACACGCATATCTTTCAGATGATGGTGCCATTGTTATTTTCAATAATGTTCATCCTAAAAATCGGAGGGAATTCAATGCATGTCTCAATTAAGCACAAATAATGGTTATAAAGACATTGCATCAATGTCAATGATCATCTTATCGATCCAGATAATCCAGGGCAAACAGTAAGTATCTTACCAATCAAAGTTTGTGAAATTTTCAACTTGAATGTATATTTTAACTTGAATCTATTTCGAACATGTCTTTAACTTATTGGCAGAGCAAGATTTTTTTGCATACATTATTACCTGAAGATGGAATGATCCTACAAAACATCAATAAAATTTTAAATTTCTAAAGTTTGAGGGCCCCGAAATGGACATATCCACTACAAATGTAGCAATCCATATGGTGACAGATAATGACCTTATCATAAAAGATAAAACTATGGGAAGGACATGGAGAGGTGGATGGTAGAAGGCTCCTCGTCTCTTTCAAATATTTATGGAATGTTTGTCTCCAAAAGGTGGTCATGTTATCGACCTCACTTGCTCTACAAGAGCTTCAATTTTGGCGTCTCGTGCATGCGGTCGCCACCTTCTTGCATTTGAGGGAGACCAAAAAAGATTCGACTGTGTGTTAAAACCTATCCTCGATAATGCTCCAAAATATAATTTTCAAGGCCCCCGAATCAAAGTTGCTAATGATGATATTTTGTCAAACAAGAAGGTAATGTCGTTTGATTGTGAGTAAGTTATAATGTGGATTTTTGAAATTTTTATTTGAATTTTCAATATTTATATATACAATATTAACCATATTACATGTTGTTTTGCATTCAAGAAACTTATCAAAAAATCAAGATTTGTTCTTTTTTTTGGACTACATGGATTTCTTTATAGTCCTACTCTTAGCCTCGTTTGTCACCTTATGCAGAAGCAGTATCAATACATATGGCTAATGCTCCAGAATCATCATATGATTCTGGTCACAATTCAGATATTTTAGACAATATGATTATTTCCAAATGCTTAGATATTGAGGCTCTAGAGAGTGATACATCTATTAGTTGTGATGAATCATGAAGTGCATTTGTATTAGTTAATTTATTTGCATTTGAGTGACCTTCATTGTGTTTTACAACACATTTTGATAATATATTTTTTGATTCTTTGGATGATTGGATTTCAGATACTTGTTTGTTTATAAAAAATTGTCTCCATTTACTAGGATACACATAGAAAGTTCTTTACGATTTTTTTAAAAACACATCAATTAAAATGATTCATTCACATAAGGGACATTGTTCTAGGAATTTATTTTCCAATGAAACAATCTTTTAACCTTTAGATCATTCAATTGATGGTAATACCTTCACAATGTATTCAAATGATTTTACATTATATAATCATTTGTGCATTTTTTTCCACGGAAATCATAATTCTTTAGGCCAAAATTCCACGCTTATAGGATACTAGTGGCCCTATTACCAAATATTACACCTTCCTCACCGCTCATAAGTTACTGCTCATCGCTCACCGCTCACAAGATAGCACTCCCCCTCTCATCCATCCAACATAAAAGCTTGACCTCCTATAGGTTTGTTATTGATTCATCTCAGAATGACCTTGAGGGGTAAGTCTAATTTGGGGTCTTTAAAGTTAATTCCGATGTTTAATCAACTTTAAAAAACAACCTCTAAGTTGCATGCTATTCAAGGTTTTATTTGGATGAATGAGAGGTATGTTTAAATATGATAATTCCCTCTCTCCCACTTTTAAGCTCTATGGTACCCACTTCTCCAAGGATAACAAACCCATGATTAACTTAGTACAAGAAGATTACCAAACCCACTTTGAGGCTACAATCATATTTCCTCATTATTTTCAGGGGTCATATGAATATTTGGTTCATTATCAACTTGAAGAGTTTCTTTCTTCTTGAATGATCATATGTGTTTTCTCCAATTATGTTGGTTATTGAACTTAGAATTGAACACGTGGTCCAATTTTTTTAAAATACATGTTTTACGTCTAATTTAGATACACACATATCCACACACCACTCAATATAAATGTTTGATTAACAAGAGGTATCAAAATAGTCCACTTACCTCACATAGACTCCCAGTCTCCTCTACAACTTCAAAGCTTGACAACAAAACAAGGAGGTAATTGGGTTCCATTTGCCATAACCCCTTATACAAGTGTGATCTAGGTCCTATGACTTCTAATATGTTTGTCAAATTGACTCATTTTACATTAGGTTATGTGTAGAATGGGCCTTGTCAAATTGGCCCCTACTTTAGTGTTGGATATGCATTGCATTTGAGGCCATCTTTAAGATCAGAAGACCTTGGAGCAATGTACTAGCTTGGTTGCAATGTGCATGGCATGTATATACTCCCCACATTGTTATATCATTGCAACAACTATAATGTAGGTCATGATGAATGGTGTGGTTCACACCTAGGGGGTGCACCTAATGTTAAAGCCTGGAAACATGAGAGAGTATACTTTTACCCCATCCCCCCTATGTGTATGAAAAAAATGGAACCAAAATTAATAATTATTTTAAATGCGGTTGTTCAATGCAATTTAGACTTCTTACCATAAAAACAATCAATAAAACATCACATGTAGATATCCTCAACGGTTTTGAATTAAAAAAACATAATTCTCTAGTTCAAACAACAACAACAACAACAACAACAACAACAACAACAACAACAACAAAGGTAACTAATTTTAAAGTTATTTTGTCTTGAATGTTTTTGCAATCTAAAAAAATACCACACAATGACTTAATTTTCAAAAGATGGCACCAAGTACTTAGGGGATGTTACTATGATAATGCACTCACGTGGTTAAAAACAACCTACATTGGGTGCACACTAGCATAACATTATTCAGACCCATGGCGGTGTTTTGTGGGACTGACAGTATTCCAATGAATATTCCCTACATTCAGACTAAATGTGAAAATACCAAGAATATCCCCTGGAATATTGTCAGTCCCACAAAACACTGTCATGGGTATGAATAATGTTATGGGAAGGTGAGTTGTGTTTTGTATTCAATTGTGACAAGCGATGTGTGAAATCTCGTGAAATTATGCGAGGTTGACAACTCTCATCGAATTTAAGGCCACTTCACACACAAGGCTGAAGGCCCCTGACCATGGCAATGTAAGAGCTCTCATTGGTCGAAAAGGCGGAGACCGTCCAAGTTCACTTCACATTAGGAGGTGAAGGCCTAAAGGCCCAAAGAAAAGTTTGTGGATGAAAAGTCTACATGGAGTCCTACATGGCAGGTTGTGGATAAGGGTGCATGGTCTACCGGAATTTGCATCAGGCCCACCTCCAAGAGGTGGGCCTGCCGAAAATTCCGGGAGACCAAGACTTTTTTAATATTTTTTCTAGCAAGACAGATTTCAAGGCATATGTCAGGGAAGATTCCAAAATAGATTCCAAGACATACAAACACCACCAAGTAATTCTCTTAAATTGATAAAGTTTAAAACATATTATATTAAACCAAATCCTCCCCTCTTTTTTCACCAACAAAATATGCAATGGTCCCGCAACATGGTCCATTCTCACTTCACACTATGCTTGAGGGCCCGTGACTACATAAAACGGCTTTCCCAACACCCATGGTACGGCCTTTGGATGAGAGTCAAGGGTCCTCACCATTACAAGGTCACGGCTCTTGGCTCATGTGTGAAGTGGCCCTTACTCTCATGCCAAAACAACTTTTGCACATGTCCTAACCAACAACTACATGACACGTGGTGATGACTCGAGTTTGACAACCACCATTCATCACCTTGTCCACCCATGTGGATGTGTGCCTTTATCTATGCATGTACATCCTTACATAGGCAATGTATGCATCCATGTTCACCCATGAGTAAACATGAGACTTAAGAAATTGATGTATGCCAATGGACTCGTCATGGAGTCATTGTATCCATTCATGTTTACCCATAGGTAGAAATAATGAGATATATAAGCCAATGGACGCATCATGCAATCACTCATCCTAGGCCATCTATTATATGCAACAATTCATCTCGATGTCACATGGATGTACGATGGACTAGATAACCATCGAGCGGTAAGTGTATGGATGAGCCACATGAACAGCAAGTCATCCACCTACTTGAGCTAGTTATCAATTATAACCGATCAGCTCACAGATAGAATATGAAAATTATGAATGATATCGGGTCTCCATGGATGAGAATTTGTGAAGAGTTCTAGTAACCCTTCTCCTCTGGGATGAGCGATTGGTTATGGTTTCGTCAATCATCCATCAATTTGTTCATTGAGGACTAGGAATCATGTATCCTTGTTCATGCACGGGTAAAACATGGTGTAGAAACATATGTATGCCAATGGACTTGTCATGGAGTCATTGCATCCATTCTCAATGTTCAATTATGGAATGAAATGAAATGAAATTGACCATGAAACCAAAAGGCTTATAGGTAAACATGGGGTAGAAACATGAGGTGTATGCCAATGGACACATCATGTATGCACTAATCTTAAAGCCATCTAGTATATGCATCAATTCATCTCAACATTACATGGATGTGCTACAGATCGATCTATCCATCCATCCATCAACATCATCATTGAGAACTAGGAGCTAGGTTGATTTTACACATAATTTTGCATCCTGCATCCCAAATGCTCAATGACATTTATTTTTTTTGAAGTCCCAAAACCTGAAATTTGATAAACAATTCAACATACATTGAGGACGTATGATCTTAAACATGCACCTAAGGTACATGGGCGTTATTCGGTTTGTTTTTCATGTTCTCCTACTTCTATCAAATGGGTTTATACAAGACAACTTTTGTTATTGGCAAATCAACTACAATGCATCAACAAGTATTGTAGTGGATTGAAAATCGAGCCTCCCATGATTTAGTTAGGAACATCAGAAGTGCATGGTTGTTGATTCTTGAAGTGACTACATAAGTCCTGCCAATTGTGTCCACTATTGAGTTTGGAGTAATCAATCGGAGTATTTGTCCAATCTCTTTTACACACATGTCTTTTGGTGTTTGTTCTTTCATCTTCACTGCACCACACACCAATCAAATATACATGTTTGATTAAGGGGAGTACTAGATTAACATTTGCATCCCTTATATTTCAGTGGTGTATGGTTGGGTGTGAATGTAAGAATGGACAACAATAGACCACGTTGGAAATATATTGCCAAGAGGTTTTGAAATTTGTTGATTTTTCTAGACGCAATAGTTAACATAAAGGGGGGAATGTATAACATTCTTGAATAAATTGGATAATCTTCACTTTGACAATAAATAGGGTATTTATACAAACTCTGAAATTTACAAGGAAAGTGGATATGGGCAAATTTTGGATTTGTTGCACTAAATATGATATTTAGTGTCACTTACTATTTGGAATCACGCAAAGCTATAATTGATTACTGTACATCTCATCTTTTACCAACAAAGGTTGAATTGGTTGTTTGGGCATTATAAAACATTAAAATCTTTACTTGGTAAAAAATACATCAATAATAAAAAGATATAGGATTGCATTACTCCGAATAGTGAGTGACACTAAATATCATATTTAGTGTGGTCATCTTGCATTAAATGTATGTCCTACAAGAAATGGGGGTGGAGAGAAAATTGTTCATTTAAAACATGCTTGCCTTAGCTAGATTTAGAGTATTTTTGCTAGAGCCATAATCATGCCCCAACCAACCTTCCTGACATGGCCCACTTCCCCTTGTCAAAAGCAAGGAGGATTTGGCAGCGGGAGATGTTGCTACAGATACACCATAGCTATTGGTGTTATATAATTTCGCCCACGAGGCCTGCACATGGGTGGGTTTGTCAACAAATTGTAGACAAAACATGAACAAGTGAACGGAGGAGTTTGCACAAGATCCTTTGGTTGTGCTACAAATTGATGATATGAGGTGGTTATCAAGGGACAAGCGATGAAGCGAATGGGACTATGCAACCATGACTTGTGTCAAATGGTTCACAATTGGCCAGGCTTACACAAAACTTTGGCAATGGGTGCTAGTAATCCTTTATAGTACAATAATGTTTGAGAGAGGTTTCTCCAAGCCAAACTTGATCAAGAGCCATCTACGAGCTAGTTTGGCATTGGAAACGTATGATGCATTGATGCAAATTTCATTGGCGGATATTTGTATTGATGAATTTGATTAGAATGATGTCATTATAATGTTATGAAGAAATATGAGGGACCGACGAATGAACCCTATTAATGATATGGTGATATGATATAAATGTAAGTTTCTAAATTTTAAACTTTTCTTCTACCTTTGATTTTTAGACCAACATTTCAACATCATCATAAGCTTGTACACATGTGGTTTTTGTCAACAAATTATGACTACGTGCTTACATTATGCAGAGAGCTACATGGATAAGTGAATGTTAACCAATTTGGTTATTGAATATTTGTGGTTGGCTTACTATATCACAAAGCTGAAATATGGTGAAATTTTATATTTGTAGTCCTTACAAAAAAATTATAACAAAAATATGTCCGAAACTCCCAAAAAAATCTGTAACATAAACTTCTTTTTGAGCATGTCTCTAAACCTAAACATTGGCGCGTGAAAATCACCACGGACATATGGTGTGTCAAAGGTCTTATTGTTCCTCGTAGCAATTTGTCAGTTACTTGAAATGTTAGACTCCATATGGACGTTATTTCTTGAGTCCCCTCGGTTTTGCGTTGGTTCTCTTGAGGTGAAAGGTACTTTTCTTTTTGCAATTGAATTTGCTTTCAATTTGTGCCAAACACATTTTAATTTTCTAAATTGCCAGACTAGAGGAGTCATTAATTGCAGGCCCCTTCGGGTGCCTCCCGGTGACTCCTCATAGAAAATGTGTCATATCGTTTACTTCCATGCCTATAATTAGTGTGTGGGCTATTTATGTCTGCCTTCCTAGGACAAAGTTAAAGTCTAAAGAGCACAACTTAAGAAACTCGCATTGAATGCAAGCTCTTTAAATGTGTCCACTGGAGGACATGCCAGCTTTAAAGCATCTCGTAATCAGTGCAAGGACGCGTCCCAAGCAGTGTTCAAGATTGAAGCCTTCAATGCCCTTCAAACGTGATTTGGCCCTTCAAAATATACCTCTCTCAAAACAGCCCTTCAAAACGCAACCCCAAATTGAAAATGAAGACGTCACTTGAAGTTCTCAATATAATATGCCCACCACAAGAACCAACAAGCGTAGGGCATTGTCACTACAAGAAGTGGAGTTAGATGGTTGATTCTCAATTCTTCACATTGTACTGGAAACATGTGCCATACATAATTCATGTACAAGTTTAATATGAGTTTTGTATTTCATTTCTATATTCTTAGATTGACGTCTTGGATTTGAACCAGCCCTTCAACTGAAGCGTTGAAATTTGAGAGCCCTTCAAAATGAAACTCATGCGAGGGCTTCAATCTTGAACACTGGTCCCAAGTGAGAAGAGTTCAAATCAGTTTTCACCCCCTGCAGTGGGCAGCCGTGTTTTTTTTTCCCTTTTTTCCTTTCTTCCTTTTTTCCTTTTTTTTTCGGGCAAATTCTCAAGAGAGAAGCAAGTCTGGCTTTAATCCAAAGTCATATGTGGGTGAATATATGAATTTTTCATTCATTTTTGTACATATTCATCCAAATTTTAGCAATTTCATCAATTTTGTATGATTTTAGGGCAGGATCCAAGTAGGGATTGGGAGAACTCCTGGTCTTAGGTAGCAATACACTTGAGAGAACACCCTCAGGGACACCTTGAGGGACACATGAGAGACAAAGGAGGGGATTAACCAAGGATATGAAACCCCCAAAAAAGTCAAAGGATTCTACTTTGGAAGATTTATTGCGCATGCAAAAAGACTCGAGGACGGATTCTTGCCTTCTTTGATATTGGCATAGGAACGAGGGCTTTTAAATTAGCAAGCATGAAACAAAATCTCTCTACGATATCGTCTAGCAACTTTTTGTCCTTGGCAAACCACATGAAACCAAATTCCATCGATCTCCCACAAATGTTTGCATCTAGTTTCACGGCAGGGGTCACTAGTCCCATTTAGTTGAGATCACTACAGTAGTGGTGGAGGATTCACAGATATTTAAGATGACACCATCATTAAAATACTTCTTGATGCCAACCACCTCTACGAAAGACGGTACAATCATTTATCTTTTACCACACATATGAATTTATTTTTCATGGTGTATTGAGAGGTGTCCTCCACCACCTCAGTACCCCATTTCTCAACCTGGCCCTTCATTAAATAGGTAGCCCACATAATTGAGATCACTAGTGGTGGAGGATTTGCAAATATTTAAGATGACACAATCATCAAAATACTTCTTGATGTCGATCAGCTCTACAAAAGACAGTTCGGTCAATTTAATTTTATGGCAATTTCATATGAAGAACATGAAAAATCCACATAATATTTCCTTTGTCTGTTATAGGAATCTCAAGTTAGCAATAGGTCGCCGGATTAGAAAATTATTGGTGGGCAATATTGTATGGTAGTGATCTACAACTAGAGGGAACTATTTGCTTACAAGACTTGTAGGCACCTCTCAATCATCCAATGTAAAAGCCTCAAAATAGTATGTAGCCCAATAATTAGTGTTTTTAGTCGATTTGGCACCGTAATTAGCTTTAGTGACCATGAATTAGTCTACACTCATATGTGCAATTAGGTTGCCCTATGCATAAATTTATGGCATTCCACACTAACTTCATATCTATTACCACACTAACAAAATGGACATGAGGTTTTTTCATTGTGGGTGCCATACGGACTGATGGAGTTTTTGTGATTTGATTTTGACCCAAAGTAAAGAGACATCCTATTTGCAAAGGCAACCTAATTACATATATATCAATATAGGCGTGGTCATTTGAGATAAATCAATCACACATCTATAGGAGGATGAAGTCTTGATGTTGAATGGATGAGAGGTACACTTGTATGTGACAATCCTCTCTTGACGTGATCTACCTTAAAGTGGTATATTGGGCTCCTAGCATTGATTTTATTTCTTGTTTTCAAAATTTCAAAATAGCCAAATTTGCTACACTCATTGGAGTGATGAAGCCACATGTGGATCAAATATAAAACTTCAACCAAATGTGAACTCATCCATCTTAGCTTGGTAATTTCATCTAGTTATTCACTTTTTTTAGCAATTTCATCGATGATAAAGAAATAGAATCATATATGTTCTACTTCTATAAATATTGTTTGGAGTTTCGCCAATAAAGTTAAGAAACATTGATTCGAACATCGCTCAATTGCAACAAGAGCATCTCCAACCCATACTCGCCACATGGTCCGAGAAGGTATGTGGGTGTTATTTGGTTAATTTTCATGTTCTCCAACTTCTACTAATTAGATTTACACAACAATACTCGTGTTGCATTAATAAATCTACAATGAAATATATGCAAAAACCATATTGAAAATCAGACTTTCCCCTTATTAGTTATTGGTTATTGGAAGTGCATGTTTGTTGGTTTCTTAATTGGATACATACTGTAGGTCCTCCCTATTGTGTTCACTACTGATGTAGAGTAGTTATTAACATTTTGAAGATGTAGTCCAATCTAACTTGTGTCTTTATGATGTTTGCTCTCTGATCCTCACCGAACCACATACCAATCAAATGTAGGGGTCTGATTAAGAAAATGAGCCACTCAAGACCCATCTACCTTAAAGGGAAGGAGGAGGACATTTGTAATGGTTGCATGATTCAAACAAATGAAACAATTTTTAAAAAGGGTTGGGGGGGGGCTTTATCACTTATTTGTAAGCCAATTTAGGCCATAGAGTATTATAAGAAGACTGCTAAAAAATATATAGGTGGGTCACTTAGTGCATTTTACAAACAATGTGCGGCATAATATTTGGAGGATTCAAGTTATTTGAAATAAAAAAATATTAAGGAATTCCAAATAATGAAAGTAGACAATCCCATTATAAGTACTAAAGTAGATAGGTATAAAATGTAGGCCATTACTTTCAATAGAACTAATATAGGGGTTGAAGTTTAGGATCCTAGGCCCTTATGTTTAGTATGGTTAGGAACGGGGAACTAGGGGATTTTGAATTCACAAGAGGTTGTCAAATTTTGAAATTGTCATTTTTTTGTACCCATATAGGATTCTCTTTGTGCTCGCGCACAACTCCTACAGAGTGGGTGTTTTGTTTCTTTAGCACACAATCATTTATATTCATGGTGAATACACTTGCACTTTTGTAATGCATATGATGTATAATATTTTGGTTGTTGATATGGTTGTGTATGATATGCAAGTATGATGTGGTTGTGTTTTGTCTGAAGTCCCTATGAAGTTCATGATTTTAGGATCCATGCACGGGGGGTGCAGTGGCGAAAATGTAGAAAACCACGTGCGAGAAAATGTAGGGTGGATTTTATTCAAGACACATAATTTTTACATTTTTTTAGATATACTATAGCATCCTCTAAATTTGAATTTGGGAATTATATATAATGTACAGTGTGTTTTAAGTTGTGGTATTTATTATTATTTAGATGTAAAATAACATAAATAAAATTAAGTTTAGTTTTTAAATTTATAGGTTCAACATAAATCATATGCCATTAGTGGCATTGGATGAGAAATAGGAAAAATGTATGTGAACATGTGGATGGATTTGTTGAAACGGTCACCTTTGGATGGAAGTACCATCCTTAGGTTTTTCATTTCCATCCTTAGGTTTTTGTTTTCTCCTCTAGTTGGTTGCTCTGCTTCGGTTTAGGGTTTCTTGCTCATTGTGTTCGCTCATGTGCTTGCTCTTGTGATAGTTGTGCTCGCTCTTGTGCTTGCTCATGTGCTCATGTGTTTGCGCTTGTTGTTGTTGTTGGAAAAAGGTGACTGAAGGACTAATTCCGGCCTTTTTTGGTGGTGCCAGTGACTCGGCTTGTCTATGGAATTGCTAACACCTGCTCAACACTAATATTTTGTGGCCTCTATATGAACACTTAAGACAACTGCATCTATGTTCCTTGAAATCCATCCCAAATTGACATTTGTCATTGCATAGTGCACTATATGGGTAATGTATGTGCAGATTGTTCACACAAAATTTCTACTACTTATAAATAAGATAGGGTGATTATTATTATGCGACTCTATAATTTATATATAATGATAGGGTGTTAGAAAATACCATCCAGTAGAAATTTAGCTACTTATAGGGTGGAAAATATTCAACGAAGGAAGGTAAATACCCCCCCATTAAATAGGGGGTTCTCGCACGTGTATACATAAAGCAAGTGTAGGTGCACCCCCCGTGGATCCATGTTTCCAATAGTATGTATGGACATGGGTTTTGCATGTATGCAATGTATGATGGACATGGATTACTTTTTATTACTTAAAAGAATTATAGACTACAATAAATTGCATTGGCTTGGGAATTGTAAGTAATTATAGGGTGCAAACAAATAGGTCAAATGAGAGAATTAAGTAATTATAGGGAAACTTTAATTCATGCCTTGGAAGTAAATAACCCCTAAACAAATTTCCCTCCATTGTATGTGGTGTACAAAAACCCTTTAGAGCGACCCACCCATGAAAAAAACACCTCCATGTTGGTAAGTAAACTAATGGTGTAGTACTTCGTCATTAGTTATAATTTTTGTCATGAACATGAGAGCAATAGATATATAAATTCATATAATAAATGATGTTTTTATATTTTATATATATATACGTGTGTGTGTGTGTATGTGTGTGTGTGTGTGAGTGACATGTCATTGGGGTCCACCACTGCGTCCACCCTCCATACCCATTATTATTTAATGATGGGCACCCTCACTAATATGGTTTTTGTTTATTTTTATGACTCGGCTAATGATTGGTGGCCAACTAGCCCAACATATTTACTTAATATTATACATGTTGTATCATAATAAATAAATAAATCCATCTCATAATTGTAATTCATAGCATTAATTAGCACCCATTGTTTGTTCAATGGACCCTTGGAATATAACAGTAGGTGTCGAGTAATGTTATGTTTACTCAAAAAGATTGTTCGCCCCATCACCCTGATTTGGGCTTGTTGTGGCTCCACCATTGTACCCCATCGTAGCGGATCTAGAAGGTTTTTTCATGGGTATTTGTTCATCTTAGCTACCATGTGGGACCACCATTAATGGAGAAAATTTCTTGAAACAAATATTGGGAATCTCCTCCACCCATGCTTAATTTGAGAGAGTGACAAGTATATGAGAATGCATATCATGATATGCTAAGATGTGCGGAATATTATAAGGTGTGTGTTTTACATCATTCATTTATGTATGCCACAACATGTTGTGATGAGATTCTATGTTCAACAGCTTGGTGATTGCAGTGGAAAGACCGTGGATCTTCAAGTGTAGGAACAATGTGGTGACACTCTGAGAATATTTTTGAAAATTCATATTTGGTCTTTATTCTAAACATTAGAACAAAAACAATGTGACATATACTTACCACTCACCCATGAACAATTATGACTACTCATCTACATTTTCTTATCATAAAATTATGGTATTTGCAAAATGCCTTATTGTGAAATGAAACATAACAAAATAATAACGATATTTTAAACCTCATTGCAAATGTGTCCACCTTTCTATCAATCAACCGAGGGTTTCAACCTTCAAATATGGGCTTGCGAATATGTGGACCAATAATAAGTGAAATATTTATTAGGAAGGGATAAGTTGTACCACAACCCACCACGTTGGGATTGACATCATATGATTTCTCAAAGAACAAGTGTCTAGCAACCCCTACAACATAGAAGCTTCATTGTAAAATGGTGTTTGTACATGTTGCTCTACTAGTTAACATTGTCATTGTGGCTCGTTGTGTTGCAACTTGGATTTTATTATGCCGTCAAGATATGATGTGAATCCATACTATTACTAATACATTATTTAAAATATATAGTGGAATCAAACTACGAGTTAAGGTCTTAAACCAAATTTAAATAGCACACATCACGTGTCAATTATATTAATGGGGACCCTAAATGTCAAAATTATTTATGTTGAGTTATCCAAGATGACCGTTGAATGCCTTTCCCAAACAACCTCGGCCACAACACTGATGGTTCACAATTGCCCAACCTCGTCAGGTTGCTTCAGCCAACCCCATTGATATAGTTAACATTATAGTCTTGTCGTCTTAATGTAAGTTGGCATTATCTTGGGCAGTTCACCCTAATTAGCTCTACACTCCATTACCCAGGCTTGTGTATCTATATATTAAGTTCGAAATTGGCGCTCTTGGTCGGCAATGTGTGGGGAATATGCCAACCAAGGAAATCTCCGTGGTTATGTACTACTTAGGACAAAAGGTTGCCATTTGGTGGTTAGTGTGGCCACGCTTGGGGGCGGAATCATACACCGTGGCATTTATTGTCTAGGACCCACAAAATGATTCTTTGTGACATGTCTCCATCTTCCAATGTATTCAAATGTCAACTAGTAGGCTCTAAGTTAGACCTAGTGCTGCCATGGTACTACACGTTGCATTGGCGCATCTTGGTGACGAAATGACTCACGATGCTCTCCATATAGAACATCTTCCAAAGTCAATGCACTCGCGATGCAATTCATACCCATTGTCTAACTTGTATTCGATTACAAGCTTTTCTAAGACATACATGGTCTAATTACATTGCAAGGGATGGAAATACTCTTCCTAGTTCAATTGATTGTGGGCACGTATAAGAGCGACCCTTCATCCCTAAAAAAAACGCGGGTTTTTTGACAAATGAGATGGTCTAGGATGAAAAGATTGATATATTTCAAACTCATTCGTTCAAATAAATGTTCGTCTATAGTAGCTCTCTAGAAGCTTGGGTAGAAAATAAATACTTTTAAAGGTGCCTAAATTTATGGGAAATTAATTTCGTTGAGTGTCCAAAAGAAAAGAAATAAAATTTGAAGAGTGCCTAAAATCATAATAATGCAAGTGACATTCACTAGAATCAAACTCCAATCTTTTGCCTAAGCTCTCAAATTCACGTTCCACATGTACATGCATTTCCACTTTATCAATGGATCAAACATACATTGTAATGTCTTCTGCCTTGCCATTGTCACTCTTCTCAAGCTTTATCTCTCACAAACACCATAGCAACATAGTCTCTCACAAAGACCACTCTGTATAACTCTCACACAAAGCAAAATTTGTTGCCAAGTAAAACCCTGACATACAAGTAAAAGACAAACTTTAGGGTAAGGAATGTTGGTTAAGGGAAGTGTTTAGGTTAATCGTAGCCGCCATAGACAAAATCAGGTCAACCATCCATGAATTATAAAAATGACTTGGATGAATGTCTAACTTACTTTAAATTACTTCTTGAATCCACCCAATTTTAGAATATTAATAAATTAAACAAGCATGAACATAATTTTTTTTTGAATCTGCCCAATTTAATTTATGTTCATGCTTGTAATGAATAAATACCTACATTCTTTGAATCTTTGGAGTAAAAAATATCTACAGTTTTGAATGCTATGAGTATCAAGCAGTTAGGTAGATCACCTTCGATCTATAAAAAGCACACTATGTCTCAAGAAGCATGTTTGTTAACACAAGGTAATCATGTGTGAGCAATGGCGAATCATGAGGTGGAGATAATTTACTAGAGTACATGTAGAAAGAAACCTCACATCAGCATCTTCGTACGTGCTTCAATCTTTCAAAGCAATTCTCACTCAAAAACACAATGCAATACAATACACAATTGACGGTCACAAGTGTTTAACTAAAGTTAGTCGTTAAAACATTGGTAGATTATTGTTTTTACATGAAGTATGCATGCTTTATTCGGTCATTACTTTTAATCGAACATCTCTAGTCGAGTGGTACATGGTTAGTTGAGGGGGAAAAAAAAGAAAAAGAAAAAGGTGTGCTTGAAAGAGAATAGACCACTTCCTTGACCTTTAGTAACCATTGTAGACTCAATAGTCACCACAATTGAAGGGACCTAAGTATTCAAAGTTAAAGAATCGTTACAAATGCACATCTGATAACCATAACCAAATCATGGGAGGTCAGATTTTCGATTCGGGTTTTGCCAGTTGTACAGGTGACATAGGTTTGCCAACGCAACACAAGTTCCGACACATATGTCAGAGAAATAGAAGATGGAGGACATGAAATAATAACCAGATGGCACTTACATATCGTAAGTCTTGTTTATTTTTCACCCAAGTAAAAACCCAGAGAATGCATCCTGAAGTAAAAAAAAAGTTGTTGAATGCTAAATGAGATTATTCACATGCCACGACCAATAGTTTCTTTATTGATCTAGAAAGCCCTCTACAATGGCCTAATATTCAAGCGAAGACACGTTCAAACGATTTTAAAGTTGACAAACAATAAAGTTATTTTAGTCTGAAGCTTGCAATCGTTCATCAATCGCAACGATGGGCCGTTTGTTGGAACAATTTCAATATTGAACCGAAACAAGGGAACAAATTGTAACGCTCTAGCAACCACGCTCCGGGTCGGAGCTTAACCGAAATAACCGAATTTTGAACGGAAAGCGTCAAGCATTGATGATGACCGATGTCCTTCTCCTTTACAACACACACAAAAAGGCTGCCATTCCATCTCCACTCAATGTAACCCTCCCCAAGGCCTTTTCAACTCATTTTGGAGTGAAGCCTGACACATAAGCAAGTTGTCGTGACATGCAAGGGTGGACTATTATTACACCGCATACCATTATATGGGTGTACCTCACCATGTCATTGGCCCATAGTACGGGAGTAAAATGCTTAGGAAACACCGTAGATGGCGCTCTTATTATGCATCTTTACTACACTAAATATTGTATGTAGTTTCGTACGGTATTTTATGTCGTTGCGGCAACTTTTGTTAGGGACACTTTCTATGAATAAGTTTACAAAATACTCAAAAGGAATAAGTGGTACCGGTTTATAATGTGCAAATAGTTCATGCTAACTTATAATGCTCAAAATGGTTGATGGGACATGAAGGGGGTTGGAGGGGTGTTCAAGGGAGGAAATGGTGGCCCTAACCTAAAGAGCATGGGCCACACATTAAACTCGTATTTGAGTAAATATGGGCAAATTTTCAAAATCTGGGCTTTTTGGTTGTTTCACTTCTATGGGCGGGTTTGCCTGTACACTTCTAACACACCTAAATTTTATGGGAGACATGTGAATTTCTTAGTGATAGTCTAAAGTGTTATGCTATTAACTTATGATGGGAAAAATCAAATATCTATTTTTTTTGATGTTGAGCAGTGAAAATACAATCAAAACAATTGCTATGATATTATCATAATCAACTCTGCATATTCTATCGGAGGGTCTTATGATGATCTTATGATAGGATTGAACATGTTATAATTTTGGACTTGGATTTGATCCAATTTCACTGAACTATCAATTATTAGCATGAATGCATACTGTTCTCCCTCTTTAGTATGACACGTTTGGGAAACACAAAAAAGTCGTATTACCAAGGTGTCGTCTTCTCATTAATATGTCGTATTATTGAGGGAATACGAAAACATAAGTAATATGAGCTTTAAAATATATACAATGAGTTTAAGCAATATAAATGGTATGAAATAATAACTTATAACTCCAAACAAATGCAAATATTCTCAAGAACTCTTGAAATAGGAGTCCAACGATCTTTGGTGTTGCCGACCCAAGTTAGCAACTGTCATCTTATCTAAATTTCCTACTAACTTTTGAAAACTAATAATTTCATTAACACCAAAATATAAAAAGTTCTCTAGCAAGAAACTAGACAACAATGATGCATGACGTTTAGCATCAAGATACTAGTGATACTATATCACATGTGTACAAGGCAACATACTAGGCAGGAGGCCACTCTAACCCTAACCATGTCCATTCTACACTAGTAACCCTAATTCTCATTAAGTTCCCAATGATAAGTGAAGTTCCCAAGTAGTTCCCAAGTGAAAATGGATGTATTTTGGATGTACATAACATAGATGAAAGGAATTTTAGCATCAACAACCTCTTTCATGTGACAAAACGGAGATTCTAAATGTTGCATTATCGAGTGCCATTGTCGTATAAAAGAGGGAGTTTTGGACTAAAAAGTTTGGTCTCGCAAAAAAGGTGCCGTAATATCGAGGGTGTCGTAGAAACGAGTGTCGTATTAACGAGGTAGACTGTAATGACATCCATTATCATCCAAGTTGTGGAGTTTGGCAACTCTTTTTTTCAAGTCATGGTGCAAATATTCTACTCTAAGAGCAGGTACACTCACCCAACACTTGCATGTGCATCCCAAATGAGACATTTGTCAGAGATGGCAGAGGATGAATGGGAAAGTCCCTAGCTAAATATAATAATTGTAACTTTTGAAACTCCATGATAGTACTATACAAAAATGTAGCAGTTGCTTGCACCCTTATCTTTTGCCTTTGACCAATAACGGATTTGTCGATGACTTATCACATGTATGCAAATAGTATTCATAATATATGCAGGCAGTGTTCAAGATTGAAGTCTTCAATGCCCTTCAAACGCGATTTGGCCCTTCAAAATATACCTCTCTCAAAACAACTCTTCAAAATGCAACCCCAAATTGAAAATGAAGACATCACTTGAAGTCCTCAATATAATCTGCCCGCCACAAGAACCAACAAGCGTAGGGCATTGTCACTACAAGAAGTGGAGTTGGATGGTTGATTCTTAATTCTTCACATTGTACTAGAAACATGTATCATATAATTCATGTACAAGTTTAATATGAGTTTTGTATTTCATTTCTATATTCTTGAATTGACGTCTTGGATTTGAACTAGCCTTTCAACTGAAGGGCTAAAATTTGAAGGCCCTTCAAAATGAAACTCATATGAGGGCTTCAATCTTGAACACTGTATGCAGGCATGAGTGCCCTTGCTTAAAAGACAATCTCCTAGAAGGATTATTGACAATTGTAGGCAACATTTCAAATTTGGTGATATTTTGTTGAGGTCCTCAAATTTTTCGTGAAAGTCCCAAAAGGTTATTCAATGAAAATAATTAACCTAAATCTAAGGACATGGAAATTAGGAGGATTCTAACCAAAATTTCTTTACATGATCGTGGCATGTATTTGGTGGGGTGCAAAGTGGGACGGTTGGAGACGTTTTGCACCTCCATACCCAAAGGAAGTCTTGAGAGATCAAGATGCAACTTTTCTTGCGCCTCCAACTTCCCTTTATGAAATCTCCCTAAAAGAAAAGTTGGAGAAAGAGAATATTCGGAAGGAAAGAAAGCCAAGTTGCCTGGAACTCGTATTTAGAGATTTTTTTTTATTCTAGACTAAATTGTTGCCGCATGCCTGCTTTAATATCTTCATTATGGTGCCAAATATTTGCGCACATCATGTTCATGGTTTTTTTAATCTTCAGTCGCCTACATAATGGTTGCATGGCAAGTACAAATAACATTGTTGGAAGCATGAGTGTTCACATTTCCAAAAATTGCTTGCTTATTTCTGAACTCATCAAAAGTCCAGAATTAGCTAAATAATAGCTTTGGGTTGTGCACGCCACAATTTTTTTTTGGGGGGGAGAGGTGCACACTTGATCTAGCTTGTACGGTGCCACGTGGGTGTACTAAAGGGTATGTGATTGAAAGTATTGTATACAAAATATAACCGATTACGAATTGTTTTGATATTCCATGGATGTGTGCTTGCTTCGTATTGACAAAGTCATTGAAGTATGATGTGGCGGGGCGGGGGTGACAAGTATTGCCTTATGGATTAGCACACATGAACTTTTGGGGAGGGGGTGTAAGGTGCATTTGGATGAAATAAGCTCCTCTTGTGAGAAACCTTACATGAAGGCTTAGAGTATACTTAACTCTCCCCCAATATTTACACTTTTCATTTGTCCAAAACAATGTGGAACAATACCCCTCTTGTATGTATACTTTGTAAGCCTTAATCACATATCCTTTAGTACACCCATGTGGCACCGTACAAGCTAGATTGACATATCGTATGTACACAAGGCGATTATGTAGCCTATGATTTGTATGTATAGACCCTTCTTTGGTCAAGAAAAATTTGTATAATAAGGGTTTAGGGTATAATAATTGTGTGTTTCATATCTCACAAGAAGTGACACATATATACGCAAAATGACAAGATATGAAACATACAATTAGTGCAAGATGATGAGCAAATCCAAATTGTGCCTATTGCCATGTGTATATATATATATCTGAATAACATACATCTACCTACCTTAATTCATGAGAAAACTCATTTTGAAGCTGTAGTTTGTCTTCATTGTAACTAGGGCTTCACAACTTACAACTCTTTAGGCATATTCTTCCATTTTGTTGAAAACATCTACCTATTGCACTCCACTCACAAGGCTATTACAAATTCCTTTTCATAGACCACCACCTTTACAACTATGAACCATTTGAAGCATTGAAACATCACCCCATATTAAAGTTATCCTCAAAGTCATAGGGTCTACAACCGTGGCATTTGCCATGTACCATGTGTTTGAATTGCAAAATAAAAAATGCCGATGTTTGGAGTGTGAGTTAGTTGGGCCTATCTTTACATAGTGTGACATTGTCTGCCTTTGGCTACAACCTTCGGTACCCAAACCAACATGCTACTAGTTTGAAGTTGGTTTGGCCATTCCTACTGGTTCACAAGCGTTCCCACTTGTTTGCAACGGTTCACATGTTCCCTATAGAGTCCACTTTAGAGAGCTTAGGACCAATGTATTTTTTCATTTTTGGAAGGGCTCTAGGTTGAGTTTTCTTCAAGGTTTAGGGTTTAGTGTTTTAGTGTGGGAATTCATACACTTTCTGAACCCTTTCCATCTCTTTCTACATGGATTATGTGCCTTATGCAGACTTTGATGAGAGTTTTGGAACAAACATAGAGGATGAAAATTTGCAAGAGTTGAAAGAAAACATTTAAGTTGATAGTGTACACAATGTCAACCACAATGTAGGAGTTATGGACATTCTCAGCTAGATGCAAGATGTGCCAACATTGTTCAAGGTATTGACTGATTTTGAGGTATATAAATTTGATGAGCTTGCTTCTCTTGTGTGTCCTACAATTCATGACAATGCCTATAACATGGATATTGAAAGGGTTATGAGTGGCATGCCTATAAAGTTGACACCTAAGCAACATTTGCTCAACTTTATAATGTATTTGAAACATGATAATGTGTTTAGCTATGAGTATTTTCAATGGAATGTTGCATGTTCGATATTGTGCGACGATGTGATTTTCATCGCTTTGTGCATCACTGAAGCACTTGCTCATGAGATATCATGGCAGGGTGCAAGCACGGTCAAGTACATAAATCCATTACCTTGGATAGGTTTAAGTGAAAGTGATTCAAAACTATGTACTAACTTTGAATTTTGTGAAGGAAAAATCATAAATATTTGAGAAACAAATTGATCTACAAAGTTGAGTGATTTATGTTGACCAAAAAATTTCAAGAAAAGTCTACATATTTTAGAAGATGGATGCAAGTAGTGTGCAAGTACATGTATTGGACATGTAATTGTCTAGAATCTGTTTAAAACATGATAAAATTACATTATGATGTTTTTTTAATAAATGTCTTTGTAACGGTGCCCTCAAGTTTATAATTAATTCAAGGAATATGAAATGAAATCCAACTTCAAAATATTCAAGGTCATGAAATCTACGTTCAAATCCAGAATTAACCATTACCTTTTGATGATAAGATTTGAAGATCTCATCTTGATATTCTATATTTGAGTACATAACAATAGAGGGTATCATGATAAAAACCAATTCAACATTTTGCTACTACTTTTAGACATTTGACCAAAAAGTTATGGTTTTAGTATACCGGAGCATTTTTGTATATTTGGATGTGCTTGCTCTTGGCCCAATGAGGTGGAGCGGAGGTGTTTGTCTGTATTGAATCCTCATTTTCCAGGCTGCATCATAATTATTAACGGTACACTCGTCAAAATTCAGAAGCCTTGGAAAAATCCCAACCATGCAAAGTGATTTAATGACCAAACGATGTATTGTATGAGCAATACATCTATGGTGTCCCATGAAGGTTTTTCATTCACTTGGACTTGGGTTTTCCCGGTTCTTTCCATGATGTGACAATCTTCCACCACTTCAACTTATATAGGCGTTGGTGTGCACACTTCACTCATAATGACATATACTTTGAGTATTTACTTGGAGATCCTAGCTACATAGGAGAAATATGTTCATAGTGCAGAGACTTGGCAATGTGGAGAGGCCGCTAGATCAAGAATTTTAATTTTTTTTCTTCTTAATATTCAAGATGTTGGTCATAAGCAATCAACTACCCTACACATTGCTACACCAATTGTATTCACTTGATTCCCAACAATTTTGCCTTTCATCTTGCCCTCTTCTTGTGACATCACTTCTATCTCTTGCGACATCACTACATGCTTGATGTTGGATATCCCAACACTTGTTGTTTTTTCCTAGCTAATCCTATGTCTAGCTGCTAATAAGTTGTCTTTAGCTTCACTAGATGCTTTCAAAATCCTTGTCATAGCCACAATGCTCTTTGTTTATGCCGTCAAAACATTTTTTTTTTGTTAAAGGTTTAAAACAACCTCCCACATTCTCAGAAGTAGCACTTGAAACTTTGTCCTTCTCGGTTTGTACAGTGTGGCCATGATGGATGTGGAAGTCATAGTCTCCATTGAAATGGGAGAAGGTATATGTTGGTTCTCCTAGCCAGTAGCTTCCTCAAACCTCCGTCAAGAATATCATGCCTCCTCTTCAACACATTCCTACTTGCACGTCCATCCATTTGCTTCAATTGTTCCAAAACTCATTTTCTTTGCAAGCATGCACTCAACCCTCCATCCGGGTTAACCTTCCAATCTTGATTTCTTTCAAGCAATCTTAGAGACACTATTTTAAAGTCTTCCCATGCAAAACATTATAAGGATACGAGATATAGATAGCATACACTTTCTTCCACGTGGCATGCAATATGATGTGTGTGATATTCTTCTTTCTTTCATTTGAATACTGCTCAAAATGTATATTGTAAGTGTTAACTAACAGTGTAAGATGTTGAGACTTCATGATTGCCCTCAACTCTTGGTTGTGGATGCCAAAATGGGTGATGTGGTATCAAAATGTAATGGCATTGAAGTGGATGTTCTCACTCTAGTGGGCCTTGAAGGTGCAACAATACTTGAATCCGAAGTAACAATCGGTGGTTGGTTCATAATGACACAATCATCCTCAACATGCTCAAATGATAGGCTTCCTATATCCCTAGCTGCCCACGCATCATCTTGTTATAACACTAAGTTGTCCAAGATAGTTTTTTCGTGAACTCCGCATTGGAGCATAGAGTAGGACCATGCATCAAGTTCTCAAACTAAATGTTTTCATGAGATAGTTGTGACAATCCCCTCCATTCCATTTGCAAGACACAATGTTTAGAACAAGGCGAAAGGAACACACTGTCACCCACACAATCACACAATCACACAATCACACAATCAAGTCCATTATTCACCAATGTGCTTCCCGTTGCGATTTTTGTAGGTGTGATTGGACCGTGTCCACTCCACACGCTCTTGACATGGATTGAGCTTGTAGGCTAGCTTGTCCTCTATGTGTTATGTAGAATTCATACAAGTCCTCATACTTTCTCATGAAGTAGTCCCTTGTATCCTCATGAACAAATGCCAAATGGAGGGCCCTAAAGCATCTCCATATACTAGGCTCCTTGCAAGCAAGCTCTTTCCCATGTAGTTTCTAACAAAGAAAGTCAAAATAGTAATGCTTAAGCTCTCTCTCATGTCCATAATTCAACCCTTTACCTCCCAATCTTTCCTCCCACATGTGTGTAGTTTCTACCCTAATGATCCAATAGAAGTTGTTGTATGTCAACAACTCTCTAACAACACTATCCATGACTACCCTTGTGTGTTGTGAGTACAAATCCCAATCGATGGGGGGCACCACGTACACACCATGCAATTCCTCAAAGGTGGGTGCCAATGCGACCAATGCACAAGATGTAGTCATTCTCCAACAACATGTGCTCAATGGGAAGGTATGTTTTATATAATATGTGGGTTAAGATACTTCAAGCTTATGAAGGTACATCAAGCCTAAACCCAACCCTGAACATGGTCCTCAATAAGACTTTGCCTCTCGGGGAGATCACTCCATTGTAAAGTTGAACAACCACGTGCGATCATTTTAGATGTAAAAAATGTAAAAAATGTAAAAATCATCACCAAAACGGGTCACAATTTTATCAAATTTTTTCCATGAGTAGATATAAATGGTACCTGTTACATAATTAAAAATGGTGACTAAATTTGATGATGTGTTTTTTTAATAAAACATACCGTTTCTAACTAGAATGACGCAGAATTGAACTAAAAAAATTGCTACAAAAAATGAAGATGACTAAATTTTTTTTTAAAATATACAAAAGATACCATCAATGGTTGTGTATATGTAGAAAAAATATCATAAAATTTAAAATTATTTATGACATGTAATATAGGGGTAGCAAACTTTGTTCGCACGTGGTGTTCAACTTGACAATGGAGTGATCTCCCCGAGCTTTGCCTATTAACCTATGACAACTCACTACTCACGTTCTAAGATAAGATTTTGCCTCTCAACTGACATGTACAAGCCAAACATGGGTGGGAAGTATATATGTGGATCCTCATGAATGTTGGGGTGGAAGGCGTCATAACTTGCCTCCTTCAATTTGGTGTGGAGTTGGACCAACTTGTTTGTACTCAAGTTGGGGAAAGGTATAACCAATAATTGCAAAGCAACATGGGGAGGACAAACAACACGTGTCTTGAAAAAACGAAGACAACAGTTGTATTTTGTTAACACTCTGTTTTCAAACCACCCATGGTGTCTACAACCTTTGAAATGGCTCAAACGGTGCTTAACAACAAAGAAGGCTACGAAGTTAGGTGTGGACGGGATAAGCCATCTCCAATTGCAGTTAAGACCACGTAGATCGCACATGGGGGATACATTATTAGAGACACCCCTATCAATGGGTCACATGATTTGACAAGAACATGGAGGATACACGACACCACCAAGTCATTGGGTAGGCCATGGATGTATATGACAACCATGTCTTCCATAGTGTGCTTTAAGTCGGGTTCATGATTAGACAACACAAAGTTCCAATCAACCATTTCCATTCCTACTAAGCATGCACCAATATCTAAACCATCTATCAACTGTAATGCCCAAAGCAATCAAACATACAAAGCAACATACATGAATCCATTGAGGCACTCAAAACATAGGAGTGTAGCAAATCATGTTGTCACCTTAGAAACACCAATACAACGTGATTGATTTCATTAATGAAAATCTTCACATGGAGCTTCATACATGGGGTTGATTGGTCCACCCTGATACTATCACTCTATGCTACATCTAAATCCCTCACACCCAATACCTTCAGTAGTCTCTAATCTTCAAATAAATATGTTGTACTTGACGTCGCCAATAGTTGCAAGATACACCTGCAACACACAACATGTTAGACACGCACACAAACAAAGTGCACCCTAACCCAAACAACCCAACCTAAGCATGTATACAAATCCATAGTGGCTAAGGAGGCTTACCTTGTTAGTTGGCTAGCAATTGGAGCAACACTTGGAGTAACTCATGCACACCATCTGCTATTGTATGTAGCTATTGAGGCAACATGATGAGCCACATGATGAGCATGATTGAATCCATACATTTATGCTTGGTAGTTTTGAGGTAATTCTAATTTATACATGCATTCACAAAATGTGGCCTAAATCCGGTAGCCCTTTGGGGACCAATATGTATCAAAAAATAAATAAAGAAAACTCTATATATAATGGACACTCAAAGCTTCATTCATAGAACGAATTATGAGCAACTCCCTCATGAATTGTGACCTAAATTTGGCAGTCCATCGAGGACCAATATGTGTCTTCATATTGGACACTCAAAGCTTCATTCACTGAACGAATTATGAGCAACTCCCTCATGAATTGTGACCTAAATTTGTTAGTCCTTCAAGGACCAATATGTGCCTTCATATTGGACACTCAAAGCTTCACTAGTTTCATGAATTATGAGCAACTCCCTCTCAAAATGTGGCCTAAAACTGGCAGCCCTTTGGGGACTTGTATGAGTCTATGTACTGGACACTCAAAGCTTCATTCATATGGCTCAAATTCGATAAGATGTAGCAAATTGGCTTAGATGCATAAATAAACAGTGTACCATGGTCAAAGAAACTTACCAATTGCACACTCCCTCTAATCCGCAACGTGCTTTACGAGGCAATTTGCTCATAGTTCACAACATGCTCTCTAAGGCAACTTATTCACAATCCACAAAGTGGGGCAGCTTGTTTGCAATCCACAGTGTGCTCTTTGAGGCAACTTGCATGCAATTTGATCAACTCTGCATTTGGTTGTGATCCAATCAACTCCGCGCTTGTTTGCAATCCAATCAACTCCACAACCTGCTATTCAAGGCAGTTTTCGCGCTCAACTCCGCGCTCAACAACATGCTTCATGATCAACAACGTGCTCTATGAGGCAACTTGCTCTCAACTCCATGCCCAATAGTGTGTTCTCTTGCAATCCACAACATGTTCTTCGAGGTAGCTTGCATGCGATTTAGACTATGCTCTCTGAGGCAACGCGCTCATTGCGAAATGAGCCTCCGAGCTGGAAAAATAGGGGGGGGGAGGGTAGGTGCCCACGGAAAGGGAGGAGTGAGGCGGAGAACTCCAAAGGGTTCCCATCTCGGAGATTGACCCCACCTATGTATTTAGGCGTTTGATACACTAAAGCCAGGATGATAAAAATAGTACATGTGCCTCAACTCAGGCCTACATATTGTATATGACCTGACATCCACTAACTTTAAGAATAACCTTATTATAGTTATCCTAAAAGATTGCCTTGAAAGAAAAAAACACGAATTTCACATGTAGTTATAAATTTGTGTATCTCGGCTCTCCCATAATCGGACATACATATGAACACATGCTCAAAGACTCTTTCCTCCTATTCTTGGTCTCATTGAAAATGAGTCCCAGACTTCCGAGTTTAGTCATTTTCTCTTAGGAACATGTAAATTAAGCTTGGGAAGTTCTTGGAAACCACAAGGTTAGTGGGCACAACTTGTTTCATATCCGGAGTATTTCATGGAACTAGAGCGTTCCCGGCTAACGCACCACGATAAGACAAGACGCACCTTCAAACAATGGGATGGTTGCTCCTGTCATTTTAAGAATAACATTTTGATTCCAAACAATTCACCTCGAGCCTCCTCTCAACTTTGCGTACCACTAACCCCCAATTTACGTACCACAAACCCCCCATTTACGTATTCCTATTTCTATATTGGATACAATAACCTTATAATACGTATAAAGTACATAAAAAGAAGGTTGGAACCCCTATTTCCGCGTGTCCTGCCCCTTATCCTCTCCCCGTGCCCTTTACATTCCCTGAAAGGGGGAAAAGAATAGAATTTCACAACGGGAGGGAGGCCAAGCCTGGTGCACTGACGGGCGATGACAGGAAATAACGGGTGATGGCAGGCGGGTGTCTTGCTTCGCGGAAGGGGAGGAGAGCCTGAGGCGTCGGAGGAGGAGGCTATGGGAAAACAGAAAGAAAGGAAGGAAGAAAGAAAGAAAGAAGGAAGAAGAAAGGAACGAAGGAAAGCACGGGTGGGGGAGGCATCATCACCAGACAAACAGACAGAAAGCGAGACACACAAGAAGAAGACGCCGTAGTGCGCACACGTTTGCACGCTCCTCTAGCTTATTCTCTATCTATTCTTTACCATCACCAATATGTCCTAGCTAAACTAAACTTACGGCCGCTTGCTCATAAGCTAACTTATGCCCTGCCTGCCTCCACTACGTGCAGATTGTCAGCGCTTAAACTAATCGTCAGAGTAGGATGGTACGGAGGGACTCAGTCGGAAGCAGTTAAGAACTTATTCCACCACAAAAGGTCGGAGAGCGCGGGGCCTACAGAGGAGTGAAGTGTTCTGGATACTCCACTGCACGAGACATGCGTCAGGTACTACGAGACTTGATTGCTGTTGCTGCTTCCTTTGCGATGTTTAGAGGCGGCGCGTGGCTTGTCCATTGAGAAGGAACAAAGAAGAAGATGGAAATATAGTCAGTTAGTTCCATGATTGGCGCTCTGTGTGTGCTGGATTTCGTATGGTGAAAGTTTTTGATGCGATCGTTGGATGGAGAATGTGATCATGTGTGTGCGGTTAGTTTCTAAGAGATGTAGGATTGAAGGAGGTTAGTGTTCACGTTTGACATTGGTGGATCTCTCGCTCTCGCGGCTATGTCGAGCAGAGGATTTCAGCTGATTGGTAAAGCGTGCTGGGATATGTCAACGTTTCAGTACCTACGCGAGGCTTGCGATGATGCTCGTTGCATATATTTTACAGAGATAGTTTTACAAGTGCATCCTGCATAACGATCTACAGGGCCTGGTGGTTTGTGACATGCTTTGATTAGTTGGATATTATTTGAATTTGGCATGATATAGTCTTTTCTCGAGACAGTGGAATGTGGAGCTCCTTAAATATTGAAGCACATAGTAAGTTACGGTCTGACACTTTTGTGCAGAAGCTCTCACCTACTGTTTGTAAGATCTGTCGGTAATACTGGCACTTCATTTGCGCACTTCAATGCGGTCATTTCAGCACGAGTTAGACCTAATGAAACGGCTCAGACATACTGTGTCTGACGGGAGTACGGGAAAATTGATCGCCTCAGATAGACTGACATTAAGTTTTCGGTTCCAAGAACCAGCGTTTGCAAGGCAAATGAGTTGACATTGCCGCAACCGCTTGGTTAGAGTGGTCCCTTGATTACAAAAGATTGCCAGGTCGTGGAGATGTCGCGAATGACGTACCTAGGGTGCAGGAAAATATTCTTCCTATGAGAAGCGTGTGAAGGTTTGCAAGACCTTGGTTCTTGATTGAGACAACGGAAGTCAAGCTTCTTAGAGCATACTGTCTGGAAAATCTGCTGCTCGGTCGCAGTCCTGAATCTTGGCTTTGGACACTGGTGGCTTCCTTGAGATATGTAAATAGAGAATGAGGTATCCAGGACGTGGACAAAATGGTAGACATGGAGGCTAATTTCTTAGCTAGATATTTACGGTCGTTATTCGAAGAAATTGCTAGAGAATTGCTCGATAGTTGCCCTATTGAACATATCTTTCCTGCGATCACTGTTCTCTTCTAATATATGTTCGAATAGCGCAACTTCTTATATGCCCTTCCTCCAACTCTCCGCCAAAATTCCAAACTCTACCTCCTGGGGAACGCACTGAATTCTTTTGTATTCATCCGGGAACTTCCGGGACATTTTCCATATAGAGGCTAGACTACAAGGTGAGAATTTATTTTTCGCTGAATCAGATCTGTGCATGTGGATCTCAATCAATCTGCATAATTATTACAACCGTTGGTTGTGCACGATACTTTAATCTTCATCTGAATTAGGCAATTTTCCACACCGAGAATCAGAAGTTTGGATTTCATCATCACAGATACAGGATGATATATTTTAGTCTTTGCAATTTCTTAGAGGTGGATTATGTTCTCCTTGTCTCCACTAACTGCATTCGAAGTAAGATTACACAGTGAAACAATAGGAGCAGTTTCTCTCAACTTTTTCTCTGAGCTTGTCTTGCTGAGCTAGGATTGACCTCCAGTGTAGCTTCAGGAAGCAAGATATGCTGTAGTTTAGTTACAAGCACGAATCATCTCCTTCAGTAGGTCCAGACATAAGCACGAATCATCTCCTTATGTAGGTCCAGACATAACCTCCTTATGTAGGTTAACATGTTAGAAAGGATATTGACAAGGGTTAGAAGGAGAGAGGAAATTTCATTGGATGATCGAGCACTGGATTTTTATAATATACCGAGTGCTGTATTTGAATATCAGTATCAGTTCTTTGCACTTGCGCAAACTGCAAAAAAATTTCTTTTTACAGATGTTATTGTTGAATTTTTGTAACCTGGAGTTTTTCTTCATTCATAGAACATGCAACTCACAATAAACTGTCTCAAATAATACATTTGCATGGAATTGAGGAAACTCTTCTGCAAAGGTTGTGTTTATGTGATTTTTAGCACATTTAAAAAAAAATTGTCTGAACATATTCTACGATTTTGTAATTCGTCAAGTGTACCCAAAACCCTAAAAGATAGTTGAAGAGTTTCAGGTCCAGCATCTAAATTTTAATTATAAACTCACTCATCTGCACACTTGAACGGTTTTATTCAGGAGACAAGGAAGAGGAGGAAATTCGTGAAGTCGGAAAGGCGTCAGTAGCTGCAAATCCTATTTAGTTGGAACTTTCTCCACTTGCTCAAGTAGGGTATCAATTTGGATACCAGCAGCGGGATGTGTTTCCATGACTTGGCGGAGGTGCAGGAAGATAGAGTTGTCAGATCTGCATCTTAGGTGGCCTCCTTCCCATGCAACTACTACCCCTGGATTGTCCTGTTCCGACAGACTAGGTTGTTCAATTTGTATTCTTCATTGAGATGTATAGCCTAGCTTCATGAAATAATTTTATTTGCAAACTGATTGTTTTGTCCTACTCTATTCAGTTGGTGCACTTCCTTAGCAACAAGGTTGTAAGCTCTGGAAGACAGGCAGCTAGCCATGTGGGAGACAGAAGAAGAAGAACCTGAGATACAAGTTTTGAGAAGTTCAAGGGTCATAGGTAGGCCTTCCAGTGCTCAGCAGCATATGCGAAGAGAGCTGCCTGTGTACGAGGACAGCTTCACTAAGAGGCTAGGTCCACGGGCATATGTTACTCACGAGTCTTCTCTGGAACGGAGTAATGCCTCCAATTCTTCCTCGCACCAGCCAAGAAAGAACGTGGAAGACGAAGTAAAAAGGCTTTGTAAGTGATTGGGCATAATAGTTTTGTGTCTGCAACTCGATGGGAAATATGAGAGAACATGCGACTAGAGATGAATCGATTTGGCAGGAATACTGTTCCTTGCAGAATTGATTTCAGTTGTTTTTATCTTTGATATCCTGCTTGAAAGCCTAGTGCTAGAACTCTGGCAATTTGAAAATATTGGTCCGTGGTAGGAAGTTGTAGAAAGAGATTTCAAGAGCGAATAAGCAGATGGAAAGTAATGAAAGGGTGGACAATGAGAAAGGTGCAGTACTTGATTTTCTGAGCCTACTTGTATTGAGTGTGAGCAGCAAGGGAACAGGAGGTTGTGAAGGTGGACAAGAAATGCTGCAGCTGGCCTTGCAACAGTGATGGGGTATCCGCTTTGCACCACGAAAGTGATAAGCAGAAAACACCTCGTGTTTCAGGTAGCAAGCGTTCATCCTCAAGCAGGTCTGGGAAGGAGTCCAGAGGATTGGCAGGACTCCTCGGCCGCAAATTTTTCAGGTATGAAGGCCTGCTTTTTGTGGATCACGAGGTCTGTTTTGAATCAAGTCCCATGTGTTTTATTGTTCAGATTTTGGGGTATCCTGCGTTTGAAATTTTAACTTCTGCAATCGTTTGTTTCATGTATCATTTCTGGACTACTGTATGCATTTGATGTACGGAGTATGGTAGTAGCGAGATGTTCAGAAAAGAGAGTATTGCAATGACAGCTGGAAGAGGGAACAAAGTAGGCGAAGACATTCTGGAGTAAATGATTAGTCCTTCTATACAATTGATTTTAACGAAATGTTATCAAGTGAACGTTCTCACAATCTTTTTTTGTTCCTTCTCACTTGCTATTTTGTGTGTGTTCTTAGGCAAGGCAATAATGCGGTCCTGTATCCAGCATGGGAGGCTGAGTTGGCACGTTGGCGAGAGCAACATGATACAGATATGAAGCAAATGAAAGAGATGTACATGGGCCTACAGGAAATTTGCCAAGATCTGAAAAGGTTAAGTACACAAAGAGATGACTTGTCAGGGACAAGTTCGAGGCGTGCTTCTATATCTGAAAGCTGTGATGGAAAATTGGATGGGGCTCCCTTACTTGGTCACAGCAAGAAACAAGGAGGGTTGAAGTTCACTCAACATCCACGTGAAAATGGTCACCATCTACCCAATCGAAGAGCTAAATCTGCTCCCAAAACTAGAGGAATCCGGGACACGGGGTTTGGGATGGAGAATAACCTGCACCTCCGGATTCCGCAGCATAAAACCTGGTACTGCCCAACGGCAGCAATTTTTGAAGAGATAGTCCAGGTGGAGAGACTATATCTGCGCAATTTTGTCACATCTCTTGTAAAATATGGTGAAGATCGACTTTTGCTAGAGGAATTTGATGAACAAAAACACGAATCTATGACTGACTTGGTGTTCCGGCTAGTCCCTCACGCTACTTTTGCAAAAGCTTCTCATTATAAGTATGGCATCGAAGCTTGGCTGAATCGAGTTGTGTTCAAGGATTTTGGCAAGGCGAATTATGGCATAGAAGAAGGTACTGATTCACAAGCATGATATAAAGCTCAATACTAAATTGTCTTTAACACAGCTGGTTGATCATCCTTGTTCTATTTTACAACATCTTTATCTTCCAAGTGGTAACCTCACCTCGAAGAACTGAGGGAGCCATGCATTGGTTTCTGCAATGAATTCTTGTTGAAGTTTCTCCTCCTTAACTAAAACTTTCATAAATGTTTGTATGATTCACCGTTATTGTCTCTTTCATAACCAGGCCACCTGCAACCTTTACCCCCTTCTTGACAGTCACCTCCACTACCCAAGCACTTTATTAGTATTGGCATTGAAATTTTGTGTCCTCTCTCAAAGGAAATTAATGAGAAGGCTGGGCTTGATCGGATGCAGAGAAGGTACATGATGCACGAGCCAGAAGGCTTTCTTGCTGGGATGAATATCAACGTTTATCCTTTCTAAGCGGCGTTGACGCTATTGACCCAGATGGCAAAGTCTACTATCAGAGTTTTCACGTGTATTGTAATCGGAAGTTTCAAGCTATACACGATGAACTGCTCTGGTGGGATGAATGGCCAGACAACCTGGTGGAGGAATTCCTAGAGGCTATGAAGCAGGTTTGGCGTGCACACAAACTTGCCCTTGCTTTTGACCCACCAGCATCTCAATTTAGCATTAAATCTCAAACATCCTTTGATATTAAGTTCATGGACCCCTTAGAAGTGTCGACAAAATCTGAAGATGACGATTACTCCTCACAAGTTGGCTTTATTGTAAATCCGGGATTTATTGTGATGGACCGAATCATCAAAAGTCAGGTCTATCTGGCTCCAAAGGATAGCCTAGAGTCTGATAGCTCAGAATCCATTCAAGTGGAAAGAAAGACTCGTGGCAAAAAGGTAGACAAAACTCAGAAACACAATTCTTTTAGAAAGTAGGCAATGAAAAAAACAGAAGCAAGACCTTCATATGCCAATCCCCGTTGGGGTATATCTATGTACACTCTAGGCACAGGGAGAAGATTGATACCTAGTGATCAGGCGAAGCTGATAACTGGATTTTGTCACGTTTTACCTATTACTTTCATACGCTCTGTGTTGTACAAGGGGAGTCTTCTGCCAATAATCAGAAGGATCCTATATTGAAATCATAAATTCTGCGAGAAGGGGAATTTACAACTTAGTTCCTATTTGAGCTTGTATCAGGACATGTGACCAGATTGTCAGATCGTGAACGAATTTTGCAACGGCTGCACGAGTTGAAGCCATATTCCAGGTTGTGTCTATCCTTAAAACTGCATTCTTTTACAATTTGGCAGAAGTAGGCAAATCCCGAGAGTCGTAGGCTGCCTTACTCTTAACAAGACAAGACGTCTGAGATATTTGGCCGCTCTGCTTGGCAAGCTTGGCCTTGTTACTTTTTGGTGCATTTGCCTCTTTCAATGAAGCGCTTAGATAGACAAGGTATATACTCGTGGTTTACTCTTGGTATTCAAGATTGTACTCTTGGGAGTGTTGGGGGTTTGAATCTCTCAATGGGGGTTAGGGGTTCCAGTCTGAGATGGTTTTTTGATGGTAAAATGAGGACACTAGAAGTGTATAAAAACAATCTCCTATGGGCCGTCGGTCCATTTAACCTTGGGGGTCATGGAAAGGAAGCGCTACTTGCAGGGGAACTTGAAGCTACAAGGAACCATGTGGACAGTTTCCTGTCGCAAGGAGGGGAAATGACCCCCAAATAGGTTAGGCAACGCAATACTTAATGCTTGAGAATGAAAGCCATCTGCCAAGTAGGGCAGTAACCAGAATCCTTATAAGGAGGCTATGTACACACTTACAAGGGAGCAAGTTTGTACAAGAGTCTTCTCCAAATCTGGCCCGGTGTAGAAGGTACGCATACCTACAACCAACACTATTTCTAAAACCAAGAGTATATCAAATGTATGAGAGTGCTATATAGTGTTATGAAATGTATGAGAGTGCTATATAATGTTATGAAATGTATGAGAGTGCTATATTAGGGTTTATATTTTGTGTGTTGGTTTTGAGTATGACCTTATGAGGGAATTCGTTGAGATGGAAATGTGGGCGCCAATATGGTCGGGCAGCTCAAAGACCATATTTTAGCTGCTTGAGGTGATGTAAAAAATAGGTGTGGCTGCCAAATTGGTGGCTTTAGTATATACTGGTACTCACTTATTGGGAGGTAGATTCTAAGCAGCTAGAGGGCAAAAGAGAGTTAGTCATAAATTGTCTCTTAGCCAGCAATCGTGAGTCTTGTATATTTTCATTTCAAGTTTCAAAATTGGAGTTGAAAAAAGTTATAAGAAGTCCATACAAAGAACATGCTTTTCTTCAAATGATCACGTTGACCCTCACTAGCCTTGACTACACGGGTAGAAAACACACTACTTATTTGTGCTAACTATTTCTAGTGCATAATGTAATTGTATATTTTAAGCACATTAGGTATCTGTCCCTATGATGGGAACCTCTAACTCCACATACTGCAATCTGGGTTCTGGATAAACTGCACACATGATAATTAACCACATGAGCCACACACCTTAGCCCATTTTGATTGTAACATGTGTCTTTCCAGAGTCCATTCTTAGGGGCACTTCACCAACAGAGACTGAAGGCCCATGACCATTGCATTCTAAGATCTCTCACTGGTTGAATAGGCTGAGACCGTTCAAGTTCACTTCACACTAAGCCAGAAGGTGAAGGCCTAAAGGATGTCTATGTGGCAGAGTACAAATAAGGTTTCATGGTCTGTTGGAATTTGCATCAGGCCCACCTCCAAGAGGTAAGCCTGAGGCAAATTCCGGCGGAACATGTCAGTGGTATGCCTTTGGATGAGAATCAAGGGCATCACAATTACACGGTCATGGCCCTTGGCTTGTGTGTGAAGTGGCCCTTAACTACAAGGCTTATCATATACCACTCAAGTATATGTGTAAAGTTAAGAAGAGTGACCGCATAAGGCCCACATACTTGTGTTCCACATATAGTTCTACATCAATCGAATTACAACATTTGTAGACAAGTATATGATCAAAGTTCAAGCAAGGGAATCTTCAGTTCGATAATAAGGTATCTAAAAGAGATTCTAAATGAATAAGGAAGATGGATTTTTGATCATCTTGTACTAATGTAGATGTGCCTAAATCGAACACAACAATAAACTAGACGCCTGTATTTTTGTGGTGTGTAGTTAGGTGTGGATCTAAGACATGTGTTTAAAAAAGATTGGAACTATATGTTTAGAATATGCTAACCATGCTAGATTGAATAGTCAACATGAATTGAGGGTCCTACATGACCATTTAGTGAGCATGAAAATCTTCATTTTGGTAATGAATTATATATATATATATATATATATATATATATATATATATATATGTATGTGCTCCGCTATTTATGAGGAAAATGGCTACATACATGATTTGGATCGCTAATGATCATGCGCTACATTGATTATCCCAATTAGTGTGTGTTAGTATTCGGAGTTAAGTAGTGCTATAGCTATTTAATGAGAATGTAATATTTTACCAAGCAAAGTTAATTATGTTCTATAATGTCCAAACAACCTATTGAACGTTCGCTAGTAAAAATTCAACTCTTGAGTAAGATGTTATTGCACTGTGTAACTTCGAATAGTAACATGCACTAATTGGGATGATCGGTGTAGTTATGTGTGTCATATCTTGAAGAAGTGGGTGTAGAGTGAAAAGTATCCATCTAAGACACATCTACCTTCAACCTGTGTTTAATATCTTGGAAGAAGTGGGCTAATCGGGGAAAAGAACCCTTTAAGAGATATCTACAACTTTATGTTATTTATAAGGTTCGATCAAATACCAACTTCACATATAACTTTGACAAGTGGACCATATCGAAAATTGTCTCATCCTGCTAGCCAGTGGTGATTTTTCACAAGGTCCCTAACATGTCTAGGGACATGTTCATAAAAAAAACATTTCCAGTGGATGGGTTCTTAGAAAATGAACCGGTTTTGGGACGTGTCAAATTCACTTTGGACGGGTTCTAAAAATAACATTTAAAAAATTTATTCCAAAAAAAATAAATGGTACAAATATCAATTACATTATGTCATATATGACATGTGAATATAAGCATAATGCAATCAAGCCACTAATACCCAATCAAAATATCAATCTTGAAGTACTTGATTTGCCTGCATACATTAATTCATCAACCACAAAATTTAGAACCCTAAACATATGGAGAATGCTTTGTTGCCGTGCATCTCTCCTCTGTTTGGGTACACCAGACATTGGCAAAGACATAACTGCAATACATATTAAAAACACTTCAATCACCACTCATATGAAATATAAAAACCTTAATTATGTGACTTAACACCAACCTAGATTCTATGTTCATTTCAAATTCTTCTATACATTACTTGACTAACACTTGGGAAAAAACAAAAACAAAAAAGTTAGCGAATGTACCTTCTCCTCAGGGTTGCTCCACCCTCCAAGCTCCACCTCCAACAAGTCAACTCCCTCATTCATACATTGGTGACAAGTGGCTTAAGAGGAAACAATCCCTGTCCAGTGCACGGGGGGGGCAGTGTGTTAAAAAGTTAAGGATATAGGTGCGAACAACCACTATTTTATATGGGGGTATTACTTCCAATTCTCTTCTTTTTTCCACATACTATCATTATGTCAATTTCTACTTTGGGTTAATAGAAAAATGGCTTACATTACTTATAATTCCAAATTACCTATTATTCCATACCCTATAGTACTTTAAAGTTGTCCAATGCCATTTTTGATACCCTATATTACTCTTAAGTCCATTTATAATTTTTAGCCCCCATGTTTTTAAAATACCTTATCATTTGTTCGCACGTATATTGCTACTCCACCATTGACTACCCCCCCCCCCGAGGTCCAGTGTAACCGAACTCAACATGCAACTCTGATTGCAATGGGAGGAAATTATATTGAAGATTAAATTTTCATCTGAAGAAAGCAAACATTTGAAGTCTGGATCATTGGGACTATGAAGGACACAATCAAAATTATTCAGCACATACAAACATACATAGATATCGGTGAAAGAAGTAGTTTAGAACGACACCGAAACAATCCATGCTCAGTCTAAATCAAAACTGAATTCAAAAACTAAACTCTACAAGCCCATAACACCTTTCATCTTGGACCTTCTGGAACAATGATCGCGGAAAACCGGCAGTTAGTTACAAATGAACTGGTTGAGTTTGAGAAAAAAACATGTTGAAGTTCAAGATTGCAGGAAATGTACTGATCATTTTAGAGGGATTTATAGAATATACCCAAATTTAAAGAAGGAAAACCGGAGGCTGTCAACCTTAAACTGGTTGGACTTGCAATCACGAGGATCTCAACCGATTATGTTGCCCAAAAATCTCCCTAATCACTATTCTAACACAATCTCGAAACTTGGTTGAAGATACAGAGAGAATGTACAGAGAGAAGATGCTGACAACCCAGAAGAAGAGCTTGAATACCTGCTGGAGGGGGAAGTGCCGAGCTTGAACATTGCTGGAGGGGGAACCTGGGCCTCAGAGAATCATAACTTTCTCTGAACTATGTGGACGAAATGGGTCAGGTGGCAGCTAAAATAGATAAAGCCAGAACACTGACATAATTGAAGGAAGATACTATTGTTTCCAAGTGCAGCCAATCACATGCCGACATCTTTCGGTTTATCTTTATCAATTTGTTTTTTTCTTTAACCTTTTCATGGACGGGTTGGTTTAGAAATTACCAGTTTTGGGACGGGTTGTTTTTTCTTTAACCTTTCCTTGGACGGGTTGGTTTTGAAATTACCAGTTTTGGGACGGGTTGCAATTTTTTTTGCCTTTCAATTCGAGGTTTTTGGACGTGGATGGGTAAAAACTTTGTGAAAAATCAGCCTTGCTGCTAGCAATTGCAAATGCCGATGGTTATCAAATCAAGTTTCATAATCAGAGTTGACTCCATGCGGAAGTTAAAAGAGATCAAAGTTAAGATCCTCTTTCTAGTACCGTAACACCATAGCAGGTTCGTTCTTAAATAATTCCAAAAAAAAAAACGAAAAAAATCAAAAATTCTAGGCCATGAAGAACGAAATTATGGAAAATTATATTTTGAAAAGAACGAAAATCCAGAAAGTCAGGTGAATCAGACTCTGTTCGCAGGCCATTACAAGTTTCACAGGCTGGTAAAGCGCACTATATCCTATTATCACGGATAGGAGCTGGAAAGTCAGTTAGGGTCCACAAATTCCATTGCTCACAGCCGAGCAGGTGCATGCATAAGATTGGAGCTGCTACGACCTCTTCCTATCAGTGATCTTTTATCGCATCCTGGATCGTCGAGGAGGCAACTGCTCCATCGGAGGAGGCCCATGTTACTGAGGAGGTGGTAGCCGCTCAAGAGGAGGAGGCACCTGCTGTCGAGGAGGAGGCACCTGCTTCGGAAGAGGATTTGGCTACACCGGTAGAGGTGGCGCCGGTGGTTTTCTTGAGTCGAGGTTTTAGGGAATGAAACAAGCAGATTCAAAACAGGTTCACCCCGGAGAGGTCAAAGTCGTTGTGAATCTGGTTCGAACCCACCTTGAAGACTTGATTGATCGGTTCGAAAAGGAAAGATTTAAGGCAGCCTCATAGTTTGCAAGTGAGATGAAAGTGTCGTTACTGCAGATTAATCTGCGCTTTCAGAGAATGTAGATTTGTCTTCAGTGCGAGGATAGCTCTTTGAATCTTCATTCAAATGAGCCAGGAACTTTCGCTCAATCTTCGAGCCTGCTAAGAAATCTCTGCTTCGGCACTGAGAGTTTTTCTCTTCGTTTCGGATTGAGTAGAGATTGCATGCAGGACTTTCATAGGTTGTTTGGAGGTTTTCTGCATACAGAGTGCAGGTGCTTTATTTATTTCCTTTCTTTTTTTGTCGCGATTTGATGGTTTGTTCAATACTACTTGAAGATCGTTCGCGCAAATTTGAGGGAACCGAAAATGAGATATTCCATAGCTTCTACATCTTCCCATAATATTGTGCTCACTCTGCCAAGGTTAAGGTCGAGGATCCGAGATAGAGTTTTCAGGAATTTGAGGGTCCAGATAATTGGTGTCGATTGACTTTTCTTGTTTCAAAAAAATTCGAAGTTATGTGGTGTTTGTATGCCTCGTTGCAATTCTCACCGCCATTTTGATGTCGTCGCAACTTGGTAACCTAAATTGACAGCTGCATGTGTTGGGTTATGCTGATTTCAGTGTTAGATGGGTGTAAGGTGCTGGGAGATTGTGGATGAACTATATACCTAGGCAATTGCAGTGATTAGATGTATCCAAACTTCAAAGATGTTAAATAACAACTGACAACACATGAATATGCAGGAATGTCCATATTGCTATACATTGAAGCACTTTGTTCAAAGTCTTTGCAATGTTCAGATACGTTTGTTCATCGTTGATATCATGTGTGTTGGCATTTTAGTTGTCCTGCATTGATTGTGGAGTTGTTTTTGATCAGCAAAGTGTGCAAGCACACACTTCTTGCGTCACAGAGACTGTAATGGCATTCTTTTGCGTGGATTTTTCTTTCCATTTTTGAGAAATGTCTGTGTCAGTGCAAGATTATGAGATGGGCGTGTATCTCAAACCCTAACTTACTTTCAAGTTTTGAAATGTTTACTAACTTTCAAGGGCTGTGCTGCTTGGTATTATTATTCAGTCCTGTTGGATATGTCGGTATCTTTCTCGTCCAGAAATTTGATTCTAGACTGGTTTCTTTTACATGAGAAATATGGACCAAAGGGTGAAAACAAAGTCAGTAATGGCTCGGCTCAGAAACCTAAAAGCGCAAATGGACAATATTCTGCTGATATAGATATAACCATTGGATTGTCGACTCGTCCTCCTTGGATTGTCGACTCGTCAATCTCCACCGCCCTCTCCTCTCTTGTAATGGGAACAAATGCAAAATCTACCCTTTGTTGCTTGGGAGCCATCGCTAATTTCTCTCTTGTACACTTCCACACAACAAAAAACAAATACATACAAGTGTGCAAACGGAAAAGACATACAGTTTACAACAAGTTAAGTGAAAGTACTTAGGTTAAGCAAGATTAGGGCAAAAAATTAGGTTTCGACAAGGGGACCCGGCACAAATGGATGAAAATATCAATTTAAGTTGTCATCCTGGTACATCTACTCTGTTCTAGGACGAATTATTTTTTTCCCTCAAAATAGAAGAACGAATTTCAAAAAAATCTATTTTCAGCAAACGAACCTTATTTTTTCAAAAAAAATAAATATTCGTTCGCCAGGTGACGAACCTGCTATGGTGTTACGGTATTTAAAAGTGACTCATATGGTACACTAAATATGTTATTTAGTGTCACTACGGGAACTTTTTGCATGACACTTCTTATGAATAAATGAACAAATGTTGTCATGGATGATGGATGAGTTCATCCATTGCCCAAAACCCTACCTTCTCTTGTCAGCAACTTGTGATGAAATATTGTCATGGATGATTGAAATTTGGATGAAAAATCACTCGGTAAGTGACAGTAATTGCAACACCATAATCTATAATGCCCCCAAAATCTGACAAGGATTGGCAAATAATATTGGGTTAACATTTCATGTTGGTGACACTGCGGTGCGGTTTACAATTGGTATTGAGCAAGATAATTAGAATTGGTGACACCAACTCTCATATTTAGTGTAGATGATCCTTATTTAGTTATTTTTCTTATTAGGACATCTACATTTGAGTGTTATATGGTTTGGTGTGGTTGGACTAAGAACGGATACTAAAAAGACATGTCTCTTAAAGAGATTGGATCGTGTGGTCAAAATAAGATAAACCATTCTAGACTCAATAGTCAAGATATTGGTCTCAATCTTAAGGAGGCTATTGCATTCCGCCACTCTAAGGAATTAGTGGGTTTGACACGATCATGATGTGCTTTTAGTCCCATAACCCTTTTGGATCTCTAGACTTTAAAATCAAAATTTTCATCTTTTATTAGTATGCCAACATAAATGTATAGAGGTGCTATTTTGTGGCAAATTTGGTGTACTAGATGTAGAAAGGTTTTGTACATTGATATTAGCATTGAGCAAATTTGTCATAGTAGTTGCTTAGTGGTTGGATAGGTAACATCTATGTGGGAAATTTTGCTCATGGGCATCAAATTCTCAAGTATAAAGATTAATTACAAAGCGCAATTGTTGTTGATGTTTGGTAGGAATATTGTAGTGGCGGGTTTCTTGTTTGGGCAACTTATGTCACCTTCATTAGTTTATACCCCACATTGAAGTTAATTGGTCTACATGCATGGGAACATGATTGAGTTGGTTGCTATTGTGTCGGATGTCTTTCTTTAAAATTGTCTAGGAGTTTTTAGTGAGATTTATATTTGTAAAATTGTTTAGGTACTTCTTCCTATAGTTAGTGAGCATATCAATTCAAAAATATTTCCATTAAATGCTTTGCATAAGTCCTAACCGCGCAATGTAGACCATTGATATGGGAGTCTATGTTACCTTATAACAAAGAAAAGAACTAGTTAAAACATATGCGATTGTGCCATATGATATATATTGAGCAAGTTGTGAGCTGTAGGCCTCTATTTACCCAATGAAGTATGGGCACGGTTTTTGTCATTACCAATTTGTCCAAGGAAACGCCATGCCATGTTGCAACTTCGTCTCCTCTTGTACCCATAGATCTCAAATGTTCTTAACAATATGTCGCCCCTTGTCATCTGGCTACAAATTTTGTATAACCTTTCATGTGGGTGCAAGTAATTTGTGATAATAAATGGTTAATATCAACATTGTTAGCTAAATCATCCATTAAAAGAAGACATGTAGACCGCATGTAGTCTAAGAGTTGGCATGCCATGGATGGTCATGAATGCCTCTCAAATGAAAGAAAGAACCACACCCCAATCTAACTCTAACTATCATCCAATCACTGAGCAAGCTTAGTTGGATAAGCTTAGTTAAGATTTTATTTCTCGACCTCAAACTAGCCCAAGACGACGTACTAATGATGCAATAAGGTTCATAGGTGGATGGCAAGGCAAACCCTAACAAAATTACTTTATATATAATAAAAATTTCCATAATCCATTAATGCCCTCTTATTTGATTATCACAATCCAAAACCAACTCACCACAACCCTTCTCTTTAAAGGGTTTCCAACAACACTAAATAGTCCTATTAGTGTGGGCCACAGTAAGTTTTTAGAGCCCACGCTAATTCTTGCAATGAGAATCAATGTGAGCCACATTAATTTCAATCCATGCTAAATTTATAGTAGAAAATTAGCATGGGCCACAATTTTTTTCCTCTAGAAAATAAATGTGGGTAATTATTTGTTTCTTTGCTACTTTTGATGTAAGGTGACTATTTTATTTTATGTAAGGTGTTGGTATGAAGTCTTCATGAAGACTTAGGGGAAGACCCGGGGTCTTGGACCCACAATTATTCTACCTTGACTAGAAAATTAGTGCAAGCCACGCTAATTATTTCCACACTAATAGGACTTGTACATACTACCATAGTAACATCAACATCTTAATATACTTGTCATTTATGTTCTTAACTTCCAACCATGAGAAGAAAAAACTGGGCTAACATTGTACACTGTCCATTTAGTCAGAGTGGAGAGTTTGGATGGCAATTAGTGTTTCTACAAAAGTCAAAAGATATCTTATTTATCTTATTTATCTTCAATTTGATATGTACATTTTTGTCACTCAATCATTGAGAACATTGCCTTAATTTTGTGCATATGCACTAGCCAAGTTTTCCTTACACAACATAATGTATGGGGAGGCCACAATAGTGGCTAAAGTCTTCATGGTGTTACAACTATCACATTAAACAATTATTATGTAGACTAATATTATGCGGATAAACTCTAATTTTTCCCTTGTTAGCAACTCAAAGGGGATTCCAACGCACTGAAGTATGACTTCTTTGGATTCCATATGCAAAAATTACTTGAGGGTTCAAAGTTTATTGGAAGATTAATCATTAGGGAAGTCTGATGTTAAGGTGGTGGACATTCTGATAATTGATGTATACTTATTATTGATCAACATTCTACAGTAGGTTTACCTTTGTTCCACATAGGTCTTAGTAAGTACACTAAATAGTCCTATTTTTGTGGGTTATGCAGTATTTGTCTAGAGCGCAATCTAATTCTCTTAATGAGAAATAATGTGGGCCGGATTAATTTTCAACCCATGCTTATTTCTAGTAGAAAAGTACCGTGGGCCACATTAATTGTTTTCCTAGACAACTAATTTGATTTTTGTACCACCTTTATCCCATACTTAACATTCAATGTGTTGGTCGGAAGTCTTCATGAAGGGTAAGACTCAGGGTCTTGGACCCACATTAATTCCACCTTGACTAGAAAACTAGTGTGGAGCACGCTAATTTATTTCTACACTAATTTTCCCACCAACACTAATAGGACTATTTAATGTAGTGAGTGTTACCAAGGAGTTAGTAATTAAGTAGTTATATCTTGTAAAATATTGACCACATTTGACTTACTTGAAAGGCTTAGTAATTAAGGAGTTAAGTATTCTAATAAATGTTGAGTGTCATTAGTAAACAAAGGATCTTGGATACCTTTTAGGTGAGCATTGATAAGCTCTTTAGTGCCCCAAAAGGGAAAGACATGCTTCCTGGAAAGATAGGTGAGTTGAAATGGATGAATAGAATGTGACTAAGAGGATGAAATGCATCCAGATTGAAGTAAAAAGACGTCACATGATCAAGCACAAGACACCTGTGTTTAGCATATGGCAATTATGGGTTAACATAGGGCAGCTATGGTTAAACATAGGAAATCCATGGTTTAGCATAAAGAACCTACACTTTAGCATAGATGACCTATGGTTTAGCATAGGTGACTTATGCTAAAGCACATGTAAGTTTCATATGCTACAGGCGAGCATGTGCAATGTGCAATGTGCAATGTGCAGGTGTGGACTTATAGAATTCCACAAACATGACATGCATTGCATCACATCATGTATTAAGGTAGAAATACCTAAACCGTTAGATCTTGCCTCCCATTGGCTACACTGCATTGAAGTTGCCGCACCACTTAAGACATGGCACTTACCATTATGAGGCGGTCTAGTGCACCGCGATTGGGTGGTTAACGCTTTATGGTATTTCTACCTTAGCTAGGGCAAGGACCAAAGTGATTCACTAACAACAATAGTAGGTAGTGGCATACATACACACAACGATTACAAACCATTTGCATACGCTTTTCCAAATATGAGGAGCGACCGGTTTGGATTTTCTTTTGTTGAGCTTTGAAATTCTTAAATGAGGTACTGCCACCATACAAGCTTCCATGCTAATATTAATGAATTTCCTTTTTGAAATGCAATGCCACGTGCCATGTGGCTATTTGTGCTATGACCAAAAATGTCGGTGGTAGTTGGCTCAATTGCCCTTGACATCAAGAGTGGTAAGGTAGAGGGTGCTTAAACCAACACTTTAAGCTATTGCACATACATATGGCTATGTGGTTGATATAAAAAATATATATTCATATTAGCCTTTGGGCTAAACATAGGTATCAAGAAAGAAAAAATATTTTTAGTCTCAATTGAATATTTGATGAATATTCAAAGTCAAAACTACTAGCTTCCTTAAACCAATCCATAGGCCCCGTGTATGGCAACCTTGCATATGATGAGGACCCCCACCTTCATTGCCTAGAACCATCACAACATAGTTAGGTACTAGACCCAAACTACATCAAAGCCCAAGTAGTAATGGTATGCAAAGCCACACGGCTACCTCCATGATCCCACCCGGTTCACTTGCAAAACCATCACCTTGCATCTTGGAAACCGACCCCCTTGCATCCCGGGGAATGACCCTTTTGTGCTTTGTGAGCCTGCCTCCTTGGCGTTGGGAATAGAATGGCTAGAATAGGCATTGACAAGCCACCCTAATCCCACCTTGAACCAACCCAAGATAGAGTGGAGCCCGTTACCTACCCTACATGGAGGTAGTGAAGGCCGCTATGAGGTGGCACCACTAATGGCACCTAAAACCATCACTCTGTGGGCCCATACACTCCTACACCGCCGGGTACGGTTCAAGGTCATAGAGTGTTTGGCAACTGGGAGGCGTTTATAGGTGTTGGTTTTAGCACCCTCTACCTTATATGTATGTCAAATGCATTGGATTGCACATTGGGGCAATTTCGGGCTATGATTACTTAAGGGTCAACTTGTGGGTGTCAAGAAAAATAAAGTTCATGGTTTCGAATCTTGCATGGCAAGCCGCCTACTGCACAATGGATGACTTCTTTCTCATCATCTCCAAATCACATGAAAACTAATACACGTCATATTTGTTTTCTCTGAGGGATCTCACTCAAAGAGTAAGTTTTGGTGTGCATAGAAGGCGGAATCAGGGATTCCAATTTAGTCAGTCCCTAAAAACTATACTTAACACTTGCTTCCATGAGTTTAACCATAGTAAATACACTCTAAACGCCGTAATATCACGCTTTGTGGCAACTAAAGTGCTCTTGATATTGAGGAGTTCTATAGTGATAACATGGATGTATGATAAAAGAGAATTAGTGTAGCAAGTGACATAATGGATAACGACAAAGTCCACATTGCAATAATGACAATACTTACAAATTGTGACAGCAACGTCATGCGTTCAAGCGTGTGGTTTGAATTCTTTGGTGGATTATTTTAAAGTCAAACCCCGTGATATATGGGGGATATATGGGAAAAAAATGTGACAATAAAGAGTGAGATTAGATCTAAGAACATTCGTTCCCTAGGGTTTCGGAATATGAGAGAAGGAATGACATCAAGGAGGTTGATATTATGGAGTTTAGAATTTACTCATATAGTGGTTTAGAAATGAAAATATGTCTTTTGGCTCCAAGTGGGTGTGTCAAGAAATTTCCAAGCAATGAGTTTCTCTCTACATATCCGACTTTGACTTTGACACCGACTACTACGAAAGTCTAGTACTATATTTGACTTCCAAAACCCAAAGGAGTCCTCTTGAACAAGCCTTTGCAATTCCTTGAACGAGTGTAACTCCACCTAAATTTTTTTGTTAACGTAGGCAAACCCAAAACCAACAAATCATATTATCTAAAACTAATGGTGTGTACTCACAGTCACACAATTGAGGACTTCAAATACATAATTGTGGTACAAAAGATATTGTTGATTTAGGGTTTAGGTCACCCATTAGTAATTCAATTTCCTGCCAAAATGTCTTAAAGATACACCTCCCCGTCTTGTGAAAGGAAATTTTATAATGCTTGACCTAATCGTTCATAGTGGGTACCACCATAGAAGTGCTCCATTTTTCATCTTCACTACATCATTATGGTCAATTTAAGTGTCACTTACTACTTGGACTTCCGCCATCATGTTATAACTTCTCACAAAGATCAAATATTAAGTTAGGTGGACATTAAACTACATATTAACTGACTTTTACTTCACAAATGCACACAATCTTAGTAAAATGTTATAGCACCGCGTAACTCCGAATAGTAAGTCACACCAATTACGATGGTCAACCAATGCAGGATCGACACGTGGCAGAATGAGCAGGGGTAATTATTCATTGGTTATTGTCTGAATAACTTACTGCATTTGGCCGACTCACTTGGAAAGTGTGAAGGGGGCCTTGGACTCCCCCTTTTGCATGAGTGCCAAGTGTAGAATTCCGATTGGATAACAGTACATGCCAGCATAATTGGAAAACTGCCGTCGATTATTTCTTATGATTACGCAAATATCAATCGGCCTGGCAAGACTTCCGGTCCACGATGACTCATCAACATCCCAGGCCCAAGCCTAAATCCCGGGCCTCGTCAGTACGCTACCCAGTGGCTGACTACTACAGTACTGCAACAATAAACATTGTATTTAGCGTCCACCAAAGTCTACTAATCTTGCTCACTACACTATTGTGTCTAATTAGTGTGGGTCACACTAATTCCTAATAAAACACGCTAATTTCAAATTATAATTTAGAGTGGCCCACACTAATTTCAAAGGTGAAAAATTTGTGTGGGTTTTGTCGTTTCCACAATTGGATGAAACTTCATAATTCCATCCAATTGTGTTTGAAGACTTTCCCCACATTGACCTAACGGAGGTTGTTTGCGGAGAACCCTAACACACACGGATGGATGACATTACATTTTTCATCCAAAGTGACCCAAACACTTGAAATTTAGTGTGGGCCACACTAATTTCCAACCCACGTGCATTTCCCACCCACACTAATTAGACACAATAGTGTACTACACTAAACATTGGTCCGAGACGACCCTAAACTACCGGATGATGGTGGAGGGATACCCAAATCTCAAGGAAGAGGTTGGCGGTTCGAATCCCGGCTGTGAAATCTCCTCTCTACCTGACGGAAAACTCGCCAGGTGGTCAACTGCCTCTTGTGCTTTGGCGCTGGCCTGTCGGCCTTCTGTCTCAAAAAAATAAAAATAAAACACTACACTAAACATTGTATTTAGTGTCATATGGTATTTTACGTCACTATGGCAACTTTATAGTGACACTTTCTATGAATGAGGTAACAAATATTAGCATCTCAACTTACTTCTAGTTCATCCAAATGTCAATTATTTGAAACATACTTAGGTATATTTTGCATCCTAACATTTTTGTGACGTAATGGTATCACGAATGTGTGAAATATGGATGAAAAGTCACTTAGTAAATGACAACAATTACAACATTGTAAATCTATAATGCCCAAAAGTTTTTTTTACAAGGAATGACAAACACTGTTAGGTTTGGTACATTTAGTGTTGGTGACACTACACAAATGGTTTACAATTAGTAATGAGGATGACAATTCAAATTTGGTGACACTAAATACAATATTTGGATTGTACTAATTGTGTACCTAATAGTATTTGCCATTCCTTGTGAAAATATTGGGCACTATAGATTTACAATGTTGCAGTTACCGACACTTACTAAATGGTTTTTTGTCCAAATTTCAATCATCCATCGTATTCTTTCATTATAGAAACGTTAGGATGCAAAGTATACGGTATACGAAAGTTTATTTCAATGTAATTGGCATATGGATGCACTAATAGTGAGTTGGCATGCCAGTGCTTGTAAACTTATTCATAAGAAGTGTCACTAGAAAAGTTCCCACAATGACATGAGATACCATATGGCACTAACACACAATAAGGTAGAAGTACCCAAACCGGTTAACCACCCTCTACCCGTGCACTAGACCGCCGTCACAATAGTGAAGTGCCATTTTTGAAACCGATAATGGCGAGGCTGGCCACTTCAATGCGTGTACACTTAGTGTAGCCAAATTTAGTCATGTTTAATGTACTCGTGAGTTAACCGGTTTAGGTGATGTTCTGTATGGAAATGCGGATTACCGTGTTCGGTGTGAGCAGAATCTAGTGAACGAATAGGGGGTTTGACAAACTTTCCACTTTGAAAAATTGTAGAATTTTTTTTATACATGGCAGAAAAATATGAAACAACTTGCATTCTTCATGAATCCTTCTCATCTATCTTGGAAAATTATCTCATGATTGTAAGACCATATCTTCAATGCGAATCACCTTATTTTCACGGGTTATGGCATTTCTACCTTATTTATTGTCGGCTCCATTAACTTCTACATCCTATGAGTGTCATTCATGTTTCGATTACACTATTCAATTATAGTAAGCTCTTGCTTAAGTCCGCATTTTGATCTGCCGTATCCAGTGCAGACTTAACTAGGATGTGGACTTAAGGATATTAGGGTTTTTTTAAGGGTTTTTTTAGGGTTTCAATGATGTTTCAATGATGACAACGACAATTCCGAATCATGCAAAAACACACTTATTGAAGAAATCGAGGATGCCATGAATAATGCCTTGGTGATTGGCGAGTCTGAAGTCGCTTATGAAGAAACTGATTATGAGAACGATCTTGTTGAACCTTCTGTTGAGGTAGATCAGCGTGAAATTATCCATAATGCTTTACAAGAGGTCGTCAACCTCGAAATTACTATCGGTGAGCTCAAGGAGTCACCATTCGTGTCGTCTGAGCACGTCTACCAGGCTAAATCAGCCCTCTTTACGCTTCGTCGTATGTTGCAAAGCGGTCGGTCGGCAATCGCACGGGAGCGCATTGAAAACAGTCGCCAAATGACTTTTGTTCGACTGTTATGTGAAAATCAAATTGATCCGGAAAATTTTCATAAAAAAATGCGGATTTAAGCGAGAGCTTAATGTACGTAACTAGCAATCCGGCGCCAGGCGGGACTTGGGGGTCCACCCCCTGACTCATCAACATCCGGGGCCCAAGCCTGATGAACCTGCTGTCAGATCACAAGTCTGCATAAGTTAAATTATGAATTTCATTCATTGGATTCTTGCGGCCACAGTGGGCAGTACAGAGGCCGGAATCCTGCAGCCCTTGCCACATGGCCCTCTATCATTGCCACATGGCACGATCCCATGACGTGGATTACGTCCACCTGGCAGGTCTCACTGGACGGCCCAGATCTCCCCAGTTGCCAAAAACTTGAGGTTGCCTACTCTTAAGACGGAGCGACGGCTGGTCTCCGACACTGCTCTCTTCTCACTTTCCCTACCGCCATAGCCTCGTCACTCTCTAGCATCAGCAGTCTCTGAATGCTTCTCTTTGCCTCCGAAATCTCCAGGCTATCTAGCTAGCTCTTCTAGTGTGCTAAAGAACTTTCCGTTTCTGCAGGTAAAGCTCTTCCTGAACTACGTTGTTGCCTTTGAAGCTCACGTTTGAATATTGGTTCAATTCACGAGTCCCCATGCGTGCTTGCACTAGGTTACGTTAATTCCTTCCCTGAAGAGTTCGAAGCCTTATTGTCCTCTTGATTGCACCAGTGACTGAGACTCTTTGCGTGTGGTGGGTAAACTAAGGAAATTAGTTCTGTCGCTCTAAGCATGTCGTCAGGTGCGTAATGTGAGCTATGTGGTAGTCTTCCTTTTTTGCACCTGCGGCCTCATTGTCTCTTGCTGCCTCCCTAGTATGTATTACTGCAGTCACTAGCTTCCCAGTTTCTGCAGTGTGTGTAGAGGTGTTCCATGGGTAGGCTTCACTCACACATTTGTTGCATCCAATTTTAGTGCTCTTCGAGATGGACATTTGGGCGAGTGCTTGATGTCAGCCTGCAGGTCGTTTAGAGGAGGCTCTCACTATCCACATTGTGCGAAGCGCTCCCCTGGGTTGTTGAATGCAGTGTTGCGTTTCAAGGCTAAGTGAGGGTGTTGGGTTGGGTTGTTTTTCTTAAGAATAATTCTCGAGTAGTCCTCATTTTGCAGAAACTCACGAGAGTCTTTGAGGTTGGGTATGAGGAAAGTGAATCTGTAGGTGCTAGCACAGTCACAAAACGAGTGGACCTGTGTTAGCAAGCATGTGCATCTGCAGCCTCAAAATATCTTGCCTCCGTAGTATGCGCTACACCGTTTATGGTATTTGATGTCACGTATACTATTTTGCGAAGAGCCTAAACTAGATGCCTAGAGGTCTCAAAAGTGTCACGCCCGCTAGTTGCCATTATGATTCCATTTATCAACATAACATAAGTAACTTCTTTGAGTGAACATATCTACATTATGACATTTAGAGTAGCACATTTGGATACTTTAGATGATAGTCTTGCGTTTTAGTATGCATGGGAAGATAATTTGAGTACTAATGTCAAGTGTCATGTGTTTACATTTTATTATGCAATAGGAAGATAAGCTTGAGCATACTAATGGCAAGTGTCATTTGTGTCAACTTGTAGACCATTCTGTACACAGGCACGCACCTCATGCCACTCATGCCACTCATGCCAAGATATTTAGTAAGCGCACTTTAGTGTCATGAGGTGACACTTATGGTGAAGTTGTTGATCATTAGTGTAACTAGCATACGCCTCAACATAGTGTAAGTGACACTCATACAAAGAAACGGTGTAGTACTGCGGTCATTAGCTTCTCCACGGAACCCAGTTGCTGCATGTAAGCACTACAGTGTGTCTGTCTTTCAATTTTCGCACCGAGTAAAATGAATTGTGGAGGGATTAGAATTCGAAGAATCTAAAACATCGTACAAACACATATTTTCACGCGCCAGGTAGGGGTCGAACCTACGACTTTCTGCTTAGGAAACAGACGCTCTATCCACTGAGCTACAGGCGCACACGTTGAAACTGTCCCCGGGATATAACTTCCCGATGTTGATTGCAGGTCGGGACCCACTGAAAGCTCGCTGTTTTGGTTGTGTGTTTGATGGTACGAAGCTGTAGATATTCAATCGGCTTTGGAACTTGAAGTTTGACAATGTGACCTGTGAACAGGTTTATTGAATCCACTACACATTTGAATGGCAAGGACCACCACAGCCGCTGGCACCACCAGGTCCGGCCGCAAGCACAAGAATGCAGCCGCAGGGGTGGCCAAGAACAAGGTGAGCCCTGCAGTGAAGTTCACTGACATGAGGGCTAACGCTGGGCAGAAGATGAGCATTGCAGGAGCCAAATTGTCGGAGAAGATGACCCATCTCCGTGCCAATGTGATGCTCAAGTTCTACCGCCTCCAGCACCCCGTACATCCGGTCAAGCGAGTGGCCGCCGCTGAGAGCATCAAAAGCATGAAAGCCGCTGCAACAGGTACTTGAATCAATTAGTAGGATTCATAATGAGCTTATAAGTAATGTGTCATATAATATAGGTGTGTTCAAGACTTCAATTATTAGGCTCACCTACCTTACAATCTGACATTAAATTAATATCAGAAGCTGATAACTGAATCGTCGGTTCTGTTTTCAATCGATTACAGAAAGGAGGAGGCAGAAAGTTGCCAGGGCCACAGACAATGCTGCCAGGAAGCGCGCACAGGTTCGCGAACGCCGAGCTCTTGACATGGCTCGCCATACTTGAACAAGAGAGACAGAGCTACCAAAACAATCTCAAAGCCTGTTTTAAAGAGGGTGCCGATCGATGGAATTCTCTGACTACGAATGGATTATCTGCGAAGTCAGACAGATGTTGAGATTTTGTATTTGTATGCAGATTTGAAGTAGGTCCAATGATAGATGTTGTATATGAATTGCTTTCCTTCAAGGGGATTGGAGTTGTATAAATTGGGATCTCCTCTGTACGATAAAGTAGGTTCTTAAATATCTTTCTCCTGGATTGGGAACAGGGTATTTGTAGGTGAAGTATGTAAATTTGTGCCTGTTTTTGATGAATTATAAAGGAGGCATTTCAATAATTCTCAATTGTTTTGTGCGTGGTTGATTTCTCCCTAGCATAATACAGTGAAAATCTCCTGCTCTATGTTTCAATGGTGTCAAGTTGGGAGTGGTGCAGTTGTCACAAGTTAGCTACACTGATTATGGTTAATACTATCAAGGAGCAATAACTGGGTGGCAACTCACTCTAACCTCCCTAATATCACGCCTGTGGCAACCAAAGTGCACGTGATATTAAGGAGGTCTGCAGTGTGATAATAGAGAATTAATGTAGCGTGTGACATAATGAGTAACACAGTCAACTTTGCAATAATGATAATTTGATGTGTGTGAGCTGTGTGGTTGAATTCTTTGGATCATTTTAATATCAAAATCTGTGATATATGAGAGGGAAGTTTGACAACAAGTAGAGAGATTTAACTAAGCACATCCATTCCCTAGAGTTTCAGAATATATAAGAGAGTGATATTACAAAGGGTGATGTTATGGAGACCTTTTAAATAGAGTGATGTGCTATTTTAACATGTGGTTCCAAGTTACTAAGGTAAAGTCAATTTCACTTTTTGGCACGTGGAGACTATGTGGAGATGTGTGAGTGTGTCTTATTGCTTATTTAATATAATAATTTATCTTCTCTAGTAAGCTTGGTTCAAGATTACAATTACTATCATAATAAAAGTAAATATTATAGGTATTCATGCAATGTTAAAGAAATTTAGTGTAAGAAGGTGATAATAATGACCAGTTGTGAAGACAGTTCTAAATTAACATGCCACATCAATTTTAATGCCAAACTAAATCGAATATAGTGTAGTTTACGTATCAAAGAAGTTAATCGGAGAAAAAATCAAAAACATGCCACAATTTGCTCTCACGCGCCAGGTAGGGGTCGAACCTACGACTTTCTGCTTAGGAAACAGACGCTCTATCCACTGAGCTACAGGCGCAGACGAATCACGCTCTTCCACCTCTTCCCCGAGAATCGAACCCACAACCTTGGCAAGGCCCAGTAGGACCTCTAAATCAGAAGGTTCTTTATGTCTCAGACTGGGAAAGTTTTCATTAAGGTCACATTCTAATTTGCCTCGCCTTAGAAATCCATGCATAGGAAAACTTACAAACTTATCCAGGAATCATTTTTCTCAAACAGCCCAGAGAGAGTTTCTTGTGATTTATCTAGCCTGTACTGGGGACCACTTGAGACTATGGCTAACTTGGCTCTTTCTTTTGCATTTTCTGGAGCTGGATTTGTGAAGTTACGATAGGGGAGCGGTGGCTTGGAAGATGCATGAATACCTAACTTGACTGGGCCGTGCTCTATTTGGGGTCATTGGTTTTACGGAGCTCTATTAATATTTAGAAATTAAATAGAAACAACCAATGAGAAATATGGGAAGTAGGAATAAGGTTAAGATTTTTTTGGGGGAAGGGGTTAGTTGGAGATTAGTTAGGTCATGTGAACATTCATTGGACACTTAAATGTTCTTGAGTCCAAGTACACCCCCTTAAATGGATCTTACTTTTGGACTCAAGATTGAACCCAAGAATTGGTTTATCAAATTAGGAGGACTATTTCATTGACTTGGAACCAACAAGATTTGGTTAAGTGGTGCCACCTGAACGCCACTTCATATTTCATACCTTAGACCCTTGATTCCAGTGTAAGCTCCCTTGGGTCCAAGATTTTGCCCTCGACCAATAGGATTGCTAGACTTTGGGGTTGCTTTGGTCTTGGACCCTAATGTACACCAACCCTAAGATATCAATGCTGAAGCTTGAGTCCGATCTTGAGTCCAATCTTGAGTCCATGAGTAAGGTCCATGAAGAGGTATTTTGGACCCCAAGTTTGTTGGACATGATGTAAAGCCACCCTTAAGGCCCACTTTATACTCGAGGCTGGATTGAGGCGAGCCTAAACTCTAAAAATTTGGCCCAATAGGATTGCTTAGTTTCATTAATCTGGCCCAAGGGCTTTATTCTAGGGTTGGGCCTAAACATTTACTCATCCAATGCGACGTCCTAGGCAACAAATATTTGGGCTAGCTTGAACAGATCCCAAACGAGATTTTCCTTGGCTCGAACTCTCAACATGGACCGGACTGGGCTCTTCTGTTGAATATTGAACATCTCTATTGTTGATCCACGGAAGGTAAATTCTCTTCACTAAGAGGATATTGGGACCTAAAATTGGGCCTCATCACTTTACATATGATAAGGTTGGACCTGGAAAATGTTGATGAAGTTATTCCAGATTGAGGGCTTAATGCTTGAGAATTTGCCTGGTCCTCCATCCGGCCCCAAAGCCGTGTATAAAGTCACCCTTAGGACCGGTTAACATGAAGTCCCAAGATCCAAGTTCCCACTCATGTTATCAACTCCCAACATGGAGGCAACATCCCAGCTTTTGAGCATCAAGAAACTATTAAAATATGGTTAAATCATTGAAGTCAAATCTTGATTATTTTATGCAAAAAATTGTGGGACTTGTGTTAAAAGTTGGATCCAACTTTTTGTTTCAACCCAACTCTTAACACAAGTCCTAAGCCTCACCTCCAAAAAATGTTGCCATGCCCTACTCGGGACTTAGGACTTGAGCCCCTATGTGAAGTGGTAAATCCCAACCTCCATGCTCTCAGCTGGTGAGATTGCATAGATTGACCTCAAGTGACTTGGGACTTAGGACTTGAGACCCCGTGTGAACCGGCCACTTTATACACGGCTTGGGGCTAGCCCTAGCACCCATCCTGATCATGTGCATTAAGGCCTCAATTTGGCCCAACTTTATCAACTTTTTTAAGGCCCGACCTTGTCACATGTATAGTGATGAGGCTTGGTTTTAGGTCCCAATGTTCTTGAGGGGAAGTGTAGTGAAGAGAATTAACCTTTCATGAACCGATGGTGGAGATGTTCATTATCCAACGGATGAGCCCAATCTGCCCATGTTGAGAGTTTGGTTTGAGGAAAAGCTCGTTTTGATTTCTTCAAGGTGGACGCTAAACTTTCCCCTACGAACTTTTAGGGGGAGGGTGTCAGGGCTGGGGCCTACGATCCGGCACCCCAAGCAGCCATGCCGAAAAAAAATTGATTTTTTTTATCCTAACCCTCGGGGAGATCACTCCATTGTAGAGTTGAACAACCACGTGCGATCATTTTAGATGTAAAAAATGTAAAAAATGTAAAAATCATCACCAAAATGGGTCACAATTTTATCAATTTTTTTTCATGAGTAGATATAAATGGTACATGTTACATAATAAAAAATGGTGACTAAATTTGATGATTTGTTTTTTTAATAAAACATACCGTTTCTAACTAGAATGACGCAGAATTGAACTAAAAAAATTGCTACAATTAATGAATATGACTAAAAATTTCAAAAAAATATACAAAAGATACCATCAATGGTTGTGTATATGTAGAAAAAATATCGTAAAATTTAAAATTATTTATGACATGTAATATAGGGGTAGCAAACTTTGTTCGCACGTGGTGTTCAACTCTACAATGGAGTGATCTCCCCGAGTCCTAACCGAAAACTATTGTCCACCCTGCCTGACTTGAAAAAAAAATGCCCTCACATTCTTGAAGGCCACTTGTCCACAAATCCCATATTGAGTGCACTTCACCTTCAAGATCCAAAATCCAATATATATGTTCACTTCCCCCTTAGTAAATAAGCAGTTGACTGGGGTTTCATTCTTGAAGTGAAATTGTCAATAAAGCATTTACTTGACTTGGAAGTCAAAATATTACAAAATCCTCATTAGTAGTGAGGTTATAATTTATGTGACTTAATTACCATTTGAAAGAGTCTTTGTCATTCTAATGAAACTTAAAATTAGTTTACTATTCTTAGTTTGTTTATTTTATAATACTTTAGTTAATGCCTTCTACTTTCACAAGTATTCACACACATTCAAACTAATTAAGCATGATTGAATGTAATTAAGCCAAATTAATCAGAAATTATGCTTACCAAAGTAATTAAGCCTCATTAAATCTAAAATACGCTTACTTGAATTAATTGTGATTTCATTCAATTTAGTTCACATAACTAAAGATAGCACACTAGTTTAAGTTTCATTTTAGAATGACAAAGGCTCTTTCAAGTGGTAAGTCACATAAATTATAACCTCAATGCTAATGAGGATTTTGCAATATTTTTGACTTCCAAGTTAAGTACATGTCTTATTGATAGTTTCACTTTAGGAATGAAATCCCAATCAACTGCTTATTTACTAAAGGGAAGTGAACATATATATTGGATTTTGGACCTTGAAGGTGCAGTGCACTCAATATGAGATTTTTGGACAAGCGTCCTTCAAGAATGCGAGGGCAATTTTTATTTTATTTTTGGAAGTCAAGCGGGACGGACATCAGTTCTTGGTCGGAATCAAAAAAATTCAATTGTTTTTTGGTAAGACTTTCTGAGAGTGCTGGATTGGAGGCTCCGGCTCTAACACCTCTCCCCCTGAAAGTTTGTAGAGGAAGTTTAGCATCCGCCTTTCCTCAAACCGGCCCGAAGATTTGATGCTATAATTGTGCCACCTAGGATGCCACATGGGATGAGTGAGTGTGCGGACCCAACCCTAGTATAAAGCCCTTGGGACTGGATTTGATGAAACCGAACGATCCTATTGGGCCACAGTTTTAGAGTTGGGGGCCGGCCCTCAAATCTGGCTCCAAGTATAAAGTGGCCCTCACACTAGAAGAAAACTTGTCCATTCCAACCCTCCTTGTGACTAGGCCATCGCGACTCCCACCAAGAAAATGCATAAACAAATCAATTCGGTTGGGAATCGGGGGGCACCTTCCATGGGTACACCACGGGTACCTTCCGGTTGCCTACCAATTGAATTGTTTATGCATTTTCTTGGTGCGAGTCGCGATGGCCTAGGGTTGAAATGGACACGTTTTCTTCTAGTGTCATTAGTTACAACGACTCCCCACCAGTGTTCAAGATTGAACCCCTCATATGAGTTTCATTTTGAAGGGCTCTCAAATTTCAACCCTTCAATTGAAGGATTGGTTCAAATCCAAGATGTCAGTCTAAGAATATAGAAATGAAATACAAAACTCATATTAAACTTGTGCATGAGTTATATGGTACATGTTTCCAGTACAATGTGAAGAATTAAAAATCAACCATCTAACTCCACTTCTTGTAGTGACAATGTCCTACGCTTGTTGGTTCTTGTGGTAGGCAGATTATATTGAGGACTTCAAGTGACGTCTTCATTTTCAATTTGGGGTTGCGTTTCGAAGGGCTGTTTTGAGAGAGGTATATTTTGAAGGACCAAATCGCGTTTGAAGGGCATTGAAGACTTCAATCTTGAACACTGCTCCCCACCCAGCTGGGAGCCTGGTGGAAGAGATGAGAGAGATTTGGGGCGAAAAGTATAAAGCCTCCAAGCAGGACGAGAAGATGGCAGCCGAGTGCGTGAAAGGTTAGGCCACAGAGTTTGATAAGGTGCAACTGTTGGAGTCTGAAGAGCCAGAACCTCATTGCAAATTAGCCGCCTCTTCCAAATTTCAGTCCAATCTCTTACTTGAATCCTCCTCGTCTTAGTTGAATCCACTTGATAAATTCTGCTCCCAAATTCCGTTGAAGTCATTACAAAACTGTTAGTTTGTTCCACATTATTATTACATCATCAGCATATTGTGGGGACATACGAAAGTCCGCCACCACATTCAATAAACAAACATAGAATCAGCCGAGCCCCAAGTCCAGCATCGAAAATTCCCCTTTCTGGTTTCCATGTAAGTCTGCACACTTTCCTCTCGTCACGTCACTTGAGCAAGCATTGCATTTACCGTAGCAGTCACCTCTCCGATGAACCGACTTTTCATAAATGGCATCATTTTGGATTTATTACTGCGAGGTTTTGCACTTCCATGTCTCGCGCAGTTTTCAATCTCCCAGCTCCAGCATGATTTCGAGACAACTGCGAGATTTGCAATTTGTCAAGGTTTTTGGTTTTTTTGGTTATAATACTCCCGCCGAAAGGGAGGGTCAAAACCATGAGTTTCTAGGGGAATCTGCTACCAATCCCGCCGTTTTAAGTAGCGGATTGTTAAAACGACCACAAAGACGCGAAATTTTGATTTTTCATCGCACACATGAAGAGGAGCAAGGTATCAGCTGAATTGGAAAGAAAGAGGAAGCAAAGAAAGAGGAAGCATAGCTGATACCTTGCTCCTCTTCATGTGTGCGATGAAAAATCAAATTTGAACTGGTCATGTGACCGCACGACGCGTCTCTGTGATCGTTTTAACCAGTGTGTGGTGGATTGAACAATCCCCTTTTAAGTATTCTCTGTTAAGTTTGAAATGGAGAAGATTGAGTTTCTGGGTCAAGAAGAGAGAATTCATGAATTTGGCCTCCATCTTAAGTTTAAGTCTATGAACCATAAGCCTGGGTCATTTTACTAAGATTTCCAGTTTGTTGAGGGTTTTGGTACCCCCCATTAAGTTTATCCGTGAAGTGGCAACAAGGAGGGTCGAAACCATGAGTCTTAAGAGAATCAAAAGTCCTGATAGAGTCGTGGGTCAAGAAGAGAGGATCCGTGCGTTTGAGTCAATCAACCACATGGTTAACGACTTTAAGAAGATTTGCCCCAATTTGTCGAGGGTTTGTTTTTGTTCATGTTGGAATAATACTTGTCCATAAGAAAGGATTCAATGCTCATTCTGTGTATTGAAGTAGTACAGAGAAGAATGAAAAAATTAGGCAACTCATCTTGCAACTATCTTGCAATTTGTGAGGGTTTCTTTCCTCCTAAAGTTATCCGTAAACTGGCAACAACAGGGAGGTCGAAAAACATTGAATTTTAGGGAAATATCAAATCCTAAAAAGAAGAAGATTCGTGATGAGTTTGGGCCCAATCATGAGTTTGAGTCAATGAACCATAGCCAGGGTTGATCCTTCACGAACATTTTGCATCACTTTGTGGAGGGTTTCTAAATTTTTCTCGTGCTGGCTATAATTACTTGACGCCCATAAGAAAGGACTTAGTGCTAAGTTACTTCCGTGTGTTGAAGCACAACGAAGAGTACGCAACATAATTTGATAACTGCGAGATTTGCAATTTGTGAGGGGTTTTGTTTCTTCTTGAAGTTATCTCTAAATTGACAACAGGGAGGACTGAAGTGATGAGATAGGGGAATATTATCATCCTAAAAATGAAGAAGATTCGTGATGAATTTGTCCCCAATCTTGAGTAATTGAATGAAACACAGGGTTACCTCCTTCATGAAAATTTGGAAATTTGTTGAGGGCTTCTAAATTTTCTCATGCTGGCTAGAATACTTGTCCATAAGGAAGAACTCACTCATTCCGCGCCGCGCCTCGCCTTACAGAGAAGAATGCAAAAATGGGCAACGTATCATACAAAACATGGGAAAAAGAGCAAGTGGGCGACGACGCCGACGACTATGGTGCAAGGTCCAAAAATATGTTAAGTTGCTCAAGTCAAGACTCAATTTCCGAGTGTGCGTGTGCTTTGGCGGGCGGCAGCAGAGATCTAGTTGTTTATACCCGCCCCCGAAACGCGACCTTGCACCTTGCAGTGTGCTGACTTCGTATCTCCACCCCCTCCCCACCCGCACGTCCGGATCCGCCATGGACATTCCTAAGCCCGTCGCCATTTTTTTGAACGAGCTCGAGGGCCAACTCAAGCAGCAGAAGCTGATGATGTGCGCCGCCGTGTTTGCATGGTCCGTCGTGCTTTACCGCAACTACAGCCACGTTCTTCAATGAAAAATGAGGATACTAAATCTCCACAATAATATAGCTTCGGAGACGAAGTTCGAAGTTGGTGACACTTGGATTCATTCACATGACATGGCTGCTCATATGGCTCGGATTGGCAACCAACAATCCTGATGATGGGTAAACATTCGGCACCTCGGCCAAGTAATAATATAAAATAATCGATCTGAGTTGTCGATCTTTTGACTCCAGAAGGAGTTGATTCAGACAATAGCTTCACTGTTTATAATTTTAATAGTAAATGGAAAATGATCTTTGTTAAGCATCGGTTTTATGGCTCTCTTTTTAGCGTTTTAGGCTCCAACTGACGTACATCCTTTTTGGTAGCTTCCCAAGAATGAAATGAACATTCCTGAGTATTATTAATTAGCACCTACCTACCTTGTTAGTAAAATCTGCTGTTCAACCAAAACATTATGATAAGATCATGACTCCCAGAAACAGAACGTCTGAAAGTTTAGAGTCGTAGCTGAATTTGTACTGGAGTCCTAAACCTGGGGAATTTGCAGCGGTGTTCAACCCTACAATGGTTGATTTAACCCGCTGTAATTCATGTCGACATCCGAGAGGGCGAAACGAAAAAAATCCATAACCAACAACAAAGCCAATTTTGTAATGCAGTGAGAGTTGCCCGCCATCGACTTGTATAGGGCCACAAAAAGGCGGTCCCAAAACATGTCAACCGCGACGGGGCACGCAAATTCTCCACCCAGTGCAGCCGCAGTCTGCTTCATGGAGGACAACAACCACTTGCCTGCAAACATCCAGGTTGATGTGGTAGAACTCCGACAGACCTTGGAAGGCTCTGAGTGCGAGCCGAATTGCATTGATGCTGACGACTTTGTCCTTGGCACAATTTGCAGCTACCATATGTTGGAATCTGAGTTTCGAAGGCATTCTGGTGAGTTTAATCTTGGCACAATTCTGGCAGTTGGAAATGCAAAACCAAAGCCGGAGGGTTGTATGTACCCTGGTCATCAGCCCAGCCAACTGACCACATCCCATAACATGACTTAAGGTAGATGAGGCTAATGTGGACACCTCCAACTCTATGGAATCATCCAGCCAATGGATTCGATCATTAGATGCTTGAGCAAGTTAGCAATTGCGAATCAGGACCAAAGAATTTGAAATCACTAAAATCAGAGTTGAGGAAGATGTTGATCTAGACTCCAGAACCAAAGATTCTTTGCTTCCCAATCCGGTGTTATAGGGGAGAACTCTTTTATCATCCAATGTTGTGTAAGTGGACAACATCAATTAGCAGATTCTACATGGGTCATTTGCCAATGAAAACCAACTTTAATGCCAACATTGGTTGTGTCATGTCTCTAAAGTGGTCACATGTAATATTAAATGTTGTTGGATTGGCTTTTCATTATAGAATACCACAATACAAGTTGGTCGGCACCTCATAGCAACATGCCACCTCCCAATGGCCCAAGTTGCCACCTTCTAATATGCCCATCTCATCCACAAAATTCAAGCGTGTCATAGCTCAGTGGATAGCACTCGTTATTATGGAGGATGGTGGGCATAGTTTGACTTTTGCAAATGTGATTAACCCAAATATCATCAAGGTGGCGGCTAAATCACCACGTATTACTCACCCACCAGATTAGAGCGATTGTACTGCCAATTAATAACCAAATTTGGTTATTGTGACAATATTTTTGTGCACATGGATGGATGGAAACATCACAAGCAGAGTTCTGTTCCAGTGAATTAATATTTTGAATGGCATCCATGGATACCTGAGATTCTGTGAACATATTTTCCCCACACATTTGTCCAATTTTACTGATGACATGGACCATGCAGTTGACATTCTCCTTCATAAGACTGCAAGCCACTTGTTGCAAATTCTTGAAACAGTACCACAAATTCCAACACTGGACCTATCTGAAGAGTCTCTCTTGAGATGTAGACAAATTCTACCACTTGCCATAGAACTTCCCATAGGATCTGCTTGATGATTTGCCTGGAAACGAGTTAAGCAACCTAGTAATTCCAAGAGATTTCAAAAATATTTTGAGCCATGTAGAAATCATGAATGCAATCAGAACTATCCTATGCATTTAATAATGTAATAAGACACATGTACAAAAGGCACTATAAGGTGAAGTGGTCAAGAGGGTAGACTACTCTCCAAAATACGAGGTCACTATAACGTAATTTCGAGTTGTAACTTCTCATTCGTGACTGGAACCTTGCCCTTGAAGGTAATCCCCAATAAGACCTGTTTCATGGAAGCTTTTGAGAATGTCATCAAACATTTGTTCAATGCCTATAAAATGGGTGAGACCAAGTTTCCCAATCTTGGTGGTATCCATCGTGTGGTGAAAGTCATTGCCCTTCGTGTCTTCACACCTGTTCGATTGATGCATGTCTTTTAGATCAACAGGAACTTACACAACTACCAGATGTTTGAACACTGATCAGACAGCTCCTCTGCTCATAACTTATACAAAACATACAAAAGTTTGGACATGATTATTTGTTGTAACAAGAAAATGCAGATCCTTCATCGGAACATAGTAGTAACAAAATGATAGACTCGCAAAAAAAAACAGTCAGAGGAGAAAGAAGGTGTAATTTAACCTTGAAGCAGTTTGTAGGTTTGGGTACTTGCGTCGCAACATCTCCAGAATGTCACAAAAGTGTGCAACCTCATTTGAACAAATGTATCGTCCATGTGCCTCCGGCACCTCCATTGCAAGCAGATGTGCTGTCACTACATCATCAATGTGCACAAAGCCAAGTCGCAGGTTTGGGTACTCCTCTCCCCCTAGCAATGTTCCCCAAGCCAACCCATTCCTGCCTTTTCAATATCCTCAAATAAAACTCAGGAACATTGCCATTCAGACTTGACATATGTGTTTTTTGCAGAATTGTTGTCATAGATGGTGAATTTTAACTGAATGAGGAGGAGCTTTAGACTTAGTTTGATACTCAGTTTCGTATTTTCATTGTTGCTGAATGCTCAAACTGAAAGATGCACACGATCCACACAACAATGAGGATTTATTGAAAGATGCTAAAGTTTGACAACAGAATATTTTGGCTTGTCTGATATTGCTTTGTTGTGCAAAAGCAATCAATTTGCAAAGCAGGAACTTGTCAGTGTAGATTATCAGACACCACTCCAAGGTTAAAAGTCCAAATCTTTATCTGGTAAATGAGCATGTTTGCATATTAGGGTACCTGACAGCAATTTTTGAATCATTTGGACGCTGCTGGTTGGCACAGGCGAAAGTGAAGCGCCGATGACAAAAGAAGGATTCACAACCACTAGATCAAGGCCTTCTTTTGCTGCAAACTCGGTTGCCTCTTTCTCAGCTAGAGTCTTTGCCACTGCATAATACAGCTGGATGTACAGATCAATTGCATGAATTCAGAGCTTCAAACTGGAAATTTCATTAGCACAGCAAGTTTTGATTTCTATCCTGCGTATATGTATGTGTTTCTATGTGGAGTTAAAATTTAATACTCGTAAGGATGATGTTTGATCAGATGATTAGAAAGAATCCCAAGTGTTGGCAAACTCGGTTGCCTGATTCTTTCTCAACTTAGTGTCTTTGCTACTGCATAACATAGCTGGATGTAAAGGAAAATTGCAAACCACCGACTCACATCAACTGCATGACTTGAGAGCTTCACGCTGGAAATCTCATCAGCACAGAGAGTACTGATTTATGATTCTGCAAAAATTAATGTATTTCTATGTGTAGTTCAATTTTTATACTTCAGATGGTTAGAAAGAATCCAAGTCTTTGCAAACTCGGTTGCCTTTTTCTCAACTAGAGTCTTTGCCACCGCATAAACTAGCTGGATGTACAGGAGAATTGCACTTTAAATTCCAAAGGACCAACTCACTTCAATTGCATTGAATCAGAGCTTCAAGGTGGAAATTTCATCAGCACAGATTATTTTTCATTTCTATCTGCGGATTTGAATGTATTTCTATGTGGAGTTTAAATTCATACTCATAATGATGATGTTTGATCAGATGATTATGAAGAATCCAAGTGTTTTGCACACTTGGTTGCCTCGTTCTCAACTAGAGACTTTGCCACTGCATAAAATAACTGGATGTCCAGGAAAATTCCATTGAAAATTGCAAACCACCGACTCACATCAATTAAACGAATTCAGAGCTTCAAGCTGGAAAATCCATCACCAAAGAAGGTACCGATTTATCATATTCTGCGGACATGAATGTATTTCAATGTGGAGTTCCATTCTTTTATACTCATATAAGGATGTTCGATCAGATGATGAGTTCACAACATGCTTCTTGCTTTAGTGGAATGGGAAATTTGTGCTCACACCTTGTACTCTCGACAATACTCGATGTTGCTCCAAACCGTCTCATCAAGGGGAGGGTCTTTCTCACTTCGGTTGTAGTCGTACCGTATAGCCGAACACGAGGATGTCATCACCACGCGCTTCACTGAAGGCGACTTCGTGCATGCTCGTAGCACATTCATGCTTCCGTTTAATGCAGGAGCTGTCATCGTGAGCTTCAGAAGTAGGTCACATACAAAAGTGACGTATCAGACTAGTTAGGTAGAAAGAAGCATCTCAATGAGTATGTATGTGCTTTCTGTTGCAGATCATATGTTTTCTTCCCTAACCCTAGAAAACACGATTTCTTCATTACCACAAGAATTGGAAAGTCCTGTCGAAGTGCTGGCTTCCACATGATCGAAAAATCTGAGGGAGAAGGTGAAATTCTGGATGTGCAACACATCTCACCAGAACCTTGCCAGTCAGAAATTTCAAGTTGGAACTCCCCGGAATATTCACCATGACGAAGAAGAAATGGGAATCAAGATGGAATAGCCGGGGTGGCAAGTATCTGCAGCACTCGCTGGCGTCGCCGTCTTTAGAACTTGGTTTGGAGTTGCTAGTAACCCATTTTTAAGAAGCATTATTTTGGTGGAGTTGCTAGCGCATTATAAGCATTTTTTAAGACTAAATTCTAAGAAATTTTATAAATATTCCTAGAAGTGAAATTCAATACCTAGGGGATCAGTCTTGGATCACATCCAAGCTGTTTAAGAAAAATTGCTTCTGATTGGTTCTAAGAATGACATCTGGAAGTGCCAATCTTTTCTAATTTAGACACAAATTGTATCAATGGATTCTTCTCAGCGCCCACTTTCCAAACGTGTTGCTCCTCTTTTTGAAATAACAAATCATCAACTCGTTACAAGTATTAGAAATGATTGAGAAACAACTGTTCGCAAGGGGAGACTTGTTCCCTGCCCTGGGATGGAAGACGAGGAAGACTGGTTGTTAATTATCCAGGCTACTTGTAGAGCCCATCATCTGTCATTTGTGCAAGATGCAAATTCGAAAACTAACTTGAATATTTCTACAGTACCGAAAGGTCGAAATCAACCATGTGACAAATGACCATGTCTGAGGAGCTATTTTGTGACATCAAGGTTATATACCGATGCACATTCTGAGGAGAACAGGGAAGAGAGGTGGACCTCGGTATCACTATGTAGCCTAAAAACTCTTCAAGCTCACGAAGAAGAAATCGGAATCAAGAAGAAATAAGAGGAAGAAACATGGGTAGTTGATCAACCAGGCCACTTGTAGTCCCTGCCATCTTGTCAATTGTGCAAATGCTAAGCTCAAATCTGGCTTGACAATTTCTACACCAAAAGCTCGAAAGCATGTCACAATAGAGTCATCCGTGATGTCTCGGGATCAAACGCCGGGTGAGTCGGCTACAAGGTGAGTTTGAGAGCGAATCCGTAAAGCCACCCAAGTTTTACAAATATTTGAATTAGCAGGTTAAAAACACGGCTTTCGAGCTTGTCACACTAAGATCGTTAGACAAAGCTACTAGGCCTTGCATAGGCCGATCAAGGATTTAGGGTTGCAGGATTCATGGAGAGGAACCTATTTTCGATTCTTACAATTCTCTCAAAGTTTCTGCTATTGAAATAGGAAGTCCAAAGATTTTCCCCTAATTTCAAAATCAAGCTCCAACACAAGACGAACCAACGAGCTTCTAATAAGAATAATAAAAAGTCTCTCAAAGATGGACCAAACTCTACGTTTCGGACAACTCTAATGGCCATGTCAAAAAACAATTTCGTGACGTCAAGGTTCACTGACAGCAGGAAGAGAGGCAGGCGGACCTCGGGATCACCATCAGGATCCACGAGCACAGGGCAGGCCGTGTGGAAGACAGTATGTACCCCATGCACGGCATCATCAAAGCTGCCCTCCTCCAACAGGTCCGCCTTTATGATTTGCAGCCGCTCCTTTGCGCCTGGCAGGTCCCACAAGAACCCTGTCTTGCTCTTATCATCTGCAAAAAAGCGTCACTCCCATCGTCAATTGCCCTCAAATTGTAATCCCGATCATTTAAGTTTGCCAAAACCCTATCAAATTGGGTGGCTTCAACTCAAGCCCCTAACCCGGATCGCATGGGAACTCCGAGGTGGAGCCACCTAAGGACGGAATACGTACTTAGTGCTCGGATCGGTGACCTTCCTAGCACTTGGTTTGATTTTCGGTGCATCCTATCACTTATGATTCACCCATAACTCGAACTCGAAATCGGGAATCAAAAGCAGATTAAACAACACCATAAATCACGCCAGTTGCAACATCGGAGTCATCTTCCTTCCTTTCTTTCTTTCTTTTTTTATCAAATTTGGGAGGGGAGTTAGGCTGTGGAGAATTTTGTTTCACCTGGGACGCGAGCAGTCGTTCGCACTTTGTAACCTCGCTGCAAGAGAGCGCGAATGATGCATGAAGCAATGAAGCCAGTGCCTCCCGTCACGCACACCTCGGTCGTCGCTGGCTCAAGCGTAGACGTACCCATTCGTCGCTCTATCTACTTCCAAGATTATTTGACAGCCTAAAAATCGGTTCGTCCTCAACAATGCTGGAGTGTCAACCGATCTGCACCAGGTGCACCTTCCTAAACAGAGTAAGTACAAATTGCACATTCGAAAATTCAACAAGCACGTAGACCAACACCGGCTTTCATCATTTATAACACTAAGCATTTTGTCCTGATTCATTAGCTATGTCTTCTCGTGGACACATACTACACACCTTCCTCGACAGAATGAGTACAAAATTGCACACTCGAAAATTCGACAGCAGGTAGACCAGCGCCGTTGTTCATCATTTACACTAAGCAATTTGTCCTTATTCATTGCCTATGTCTTCTTGTGGACACATAGTACCCACCTTCCTCAACAGAATAAGTACAAATTGCACGCTCGAAAATTCAACAAGCAGGTAGACCAACGCCGGAGTTCATCATTCCTGCAGCGGCAAGCTCCTCAAAGAAAAACAAGAAGATGAAGACCAAGTTGAGTTGCAATTATTGGCAATCATTTCCTGCGAACTCTTTGCAGGCACCAAGTCAATTAGTCCATAGCTCACTCACACACACGACGCAAGTACAACTCTCTTGAATACCTATTATGTGCGAATCTTGCCACATAATTAGGTCCACCCATGTGAAGTGTGAGCAAACACTGACTCCCAGCTTGCCGCAATCTAAAAATTCCACGACAACAACAACAACAACAACAAGCTAGCTGTGCAGCATGATTGCCTTCTTCTTCCAATCGAGGTTTTCACCTGCAGCTGGTCACAAAAATCGCTCAAAAGCTGAGGATCGTCTACACATAAGTACAAACTTACCCTTCAGATTTGTATGTGAAGATGATCGGCGAACGGAAGAAGGGTATACTTATAATTGTGAGCCTGACGAATATATCGCTACGTTGACGCTCAAAATACCTCCCTACACATGATGATGTGAATCAACAAAGATGATGAGCAACCTACCCTTGCATCTACTCAACTTTGGCCGGTCAACCTTGACTCCTTGACTCTTAAATTGGTCAACCTTTGGTTAGTCGTAACCGGGCTGTGGGTGTGGGTGTGAGATCCACAAAAAATTTATGGTTTTACGAGTCTTTGCATGGTGGCTGCACAATGTATAATGAAGAATGCCATTTGGTCTTTTGTTTGTTTTATCCAAATTTAAAGTTGGCAATAGGTGGCAGTTTTTTCCCTTAAAATTGGAGTTAGGTCACAAGGGAGGAAATATCATGGTTGATTTGGTGGGGACAACATATATAGGTTGTGTATGCATACATTTGTTTTTCTCTATAAAATTCTCGTATATAGGGGGTTTGATTTCATGATGACCCACGCATGTCATTTAGGTTTCCAATAAAGAGTCCACCCCCTGGGACTTCCACCTCCAAGGACAATTTGGATCATTGTTTTAGCTAAGAATTGTCTCATATGATTAGCCATTTCAAATCACATCAAGTATACATGCATAATTTGGTTGCTTATCTCAATCGGACACCTATGTTTGAGTGGTTTGTGATTTGAACTTGCTCCAATAGCAACACCAAAAAGACATGTGTTCTAGAAATCTGGATCGAAATGCCTGCTTAGAATATGATGGCCATCCATGGGGAGTGGACTCTTCATTGGAAGCCTAAATGAAGTGTGGGAGTGTCTATGAAATTATACCCCCTATATACAAGAATTTTATAGAGAAAACAAATGTGTATGTACTAATAGTAGGCTAGAAAATGGGCTCATGTATTTATACTAAGTTTATTTGATTTAATGTGATTAATGCCTCCACTACATTCATATATTACAAATCATGAAGCAAATAGGCCTTCATTACATATACAAATCATTGGGGACGATTACCATATGACAACAATGGATGAAAATAGTCAATTGGATGGTACCAGCACATCAACTGTCAGTTTTTTTCTAAACCATAGAGCCCCCTTGTTTACATCTACCTAAACTCCAAAATTCTTGATAGCCCCTTTTGAATGTACACACTAAAGGAAAACAATACCTCTCCCACCCGAGGGTTAGAATCACTTGGGATATAATACCTCATACCAAGTAATTCTCAAATTTTCACAAAGGACGTTCCTAGCACCCAAAGTTTGGTTGAAGCCTTTAATGAGGGCTTCCGCGGAAAATGCACTACCACTCTTAGCATACTTAACCACCCTCTCCCAAGCCACAGGTTGGTGTACAAAAATGAGGTCATTCCAAATGAGGTGTTTGACCTTAGACTCGTGCCATTGTTCTTGGTTAAACACCTGGTCATTACGCTCAATCTAAATAGTCCAAAGAGTAATTTCACAAAATTTCCCAAAATTTGTGAAGAAATAAGTGAATCAAGTTGCAGCCTCCGACACACAATTTTGGGATGATTGATTGTCCACTCCAAAGTAGATAAGGACGCAAGGATTCCCCCCAGTGTTCAAGATTGAAGTCTTCAAAGCCCTTCAAACGCAATTTGGCCCTTCAAAATATACCTCTCTCAAAACAACCCTTCAAAATGCAACCCCGAATTGAAAATGAAGACGTCACTTGAAGTCCTCAATATAATATGCCCACCACAAGAACCAACAAGCGTAGGACATTGTCACTACAAGAAGTGGAGTTACATGGTTGATTTTTAATTCTTCACATTGTACTAGAAACATGTACCATATAATTCATGCACAAGTTTAATATGAGTTTTGTATTTCATTTCTATATTCTTAGAATGATGTCTTGGATTTGAACGAGCCCTTCAACTAAAGGGTTGAAATTTGAAAGCCCTTTAAAATGAAACTCATATGAGGGCTTCAATCTTGAACACTGATTCCCCCCCCCCCCCAAGTTTGTTTATATAAATAGGGTTGCATAGAAACCTTTTTAAATTACTTAAGTCTAACAGAGACAACCGTTCCGAAACAGCGTGCAAAGACGATGATGACTTGACTCTTGGAATATAAAACAAAAGAATGAAGGGGTTAAATCTTACTACTACAGTACTATGTAATTATAAGTTAATGTCTATGGATGTGCGGGGAGGGCACACCAACCCACACACCAGTTCAACACAATATTCAAAATTTTGAGAGAGTGGGATCCTCTCAAAATAATATTGTCCATTTATCAACGTAAAAGTCAAGTTAGGTTGATAAATACTAGATTATACTTCAGACATGTAGTTTCCATTAAAATGAGAGTATGTTGAGCTGGGGAATTTATAATTCCACGAAGTCCGCTGCAACAATAATACTATGATATGTATAAATTGATAATCATGTCATCCATTAAACACCAAGTCTTGAACACAATGGTTGGTTGTATGGGTGAGATACATCTCATCCAGGCGGTCTAGGATTGGTTCCAATTGAATTTGTTTGAGCGCTTGAGAGAAAAATATGAGCTATTCTAACATACAAAACTACACTCCAAATACATTTACCCAATACAAATATTTGCATTTAAGCCAAAAAAACTATGTATTTACTATACGAAGTCAAAACACTATAATAAATATATGTGTAGATATATCCAACATATCAAGTATACGAAGCGAGGCTGAGGTTGATGACTTCAATCTGGGCAGCCGGGATCTTGATGAAGCATTGGCGAGTATCCTTTCGAATTTGAGACTTCCACGCTGTCATGAGAGCATTTGTTTCTTCCCAAATAGGCGGATCAGCTAAATCAACCTTCCAGCGTAAACCTTTTTCACTATCCCATCTAGTGTAGAAGTCTTGCACATCTTGGTTCCTTGATGTAGGACGGAAGTATTGAATGAGAATGCAATTCGGTTTCTCAGGGTTACAGTTCGGATCGGACAATGCCCGAGCAATCCACACTGGCCGAGGGTCACCATCTGCCGGACGAACGGCAACAAAGTAGCCTTCAAAGAGATCAAAGTAGCCTTCAAAGAAACCTTGCTTGATCATCATTTAGTGTGTCAATATCCATTGATTTAGAGTGAACTATGTCCGTCTTTTTTCTGTCTCTTTGCCACTTACCTTGTATATCGGTTTTTGTTTTACTTTTGATTTCAAAACTAATTACAAGAAAAATTCAAATTTGATCGACTCGACCTAATCATGCAAATAATAACAAACTGTTAAATTGAATCAAACAACTACCCATATACTCTTTGATAACATGTTCGAATGACGAAGTAGTTTAGGTCGAATCGATCTAAACATGTAAATTGCCTAACATTGAATGTGTTCTTACAGAATGGAGGAACAACTTCCCAAATTGGAAGCGTTCTTCAATAGAGTGAATTTCACGCGAGACGAAGAAGACGGAGACGATTTCGAAAACGAAGGAGAGTATTGGGAAATGAAGAACCCAGAAAAATGTGAATGCTGGAGTCTTCACATGATTCCATTCACGGACAACATTTGTTTCACTGTACACTAGAAGAAATTTTGTCCATTTCAACCCTCCTTTCGACTAGGCCATCAAGACTAAACCAAGAAAATGCATAAACAAATAAATTCGGTTGGGAATCGGGTGGCACCTTCCACTAAGAAAATGCATAAACAAATCAATTCGGTTGGGAATCGGGGGGCACCTTCCATGGATACACCACGGGTACCTTCCGGTTGCCTACCAATTGAATTGTTTATGCATTTTCTTGGTGGCAGTCTTGATGGCCTAGTCGCAAGGGAGGGTTGAAATGGACAAGATTTCTTCTAGTGGTAAAATACAAGGACAGTGAACCATTCTTTCCGATCTCGTATGAAGAGAAAATCAAGCAAATCTCTCCCCACGTCAGGTCTATTATAAAAATCCATTGTGTCACTGCTCAAACACGACTAACCGATGTTGAGCAGTATCACTTCACAATTGTTCTAGACTCAACACAAGTTCCATTCTATGTAAGCAATTTCATAGAAAGCCTGGAATCGACAGATTACAATTCTGAAATTCCAGAACTTGAGAGGAAAGTGGACAGTGGATTCTTCAAAACGAAGAACGGTGCCCCAGTGAGTGGCAAGAACCTCTGCAACCGAGTAGGGCAACTTTTCGTGGACTTTGTTGTTCTAAAAGGGAAGCTGGACCTGAAGAGGAACCAGAATATTGCACGCACTGTGTCCCTGGACCTATTGAGTCAAGGAGAAGGCCAGGGTTCTCTAAGCACGCCTGGGATTCAACAGAGTCGAGGAACTCGAAAGAAAAAGCAGACAGCAACGCCCCCAACTGCGGCAAAGAGAAGTAATCTTGCATTGTCCTCTTCAAGAAATGTACCCGCTAAAGATATGACTGAATCATAGACCAAGGAAATGAGTTTTGCATCTGCAGTAACTGAAGTCCCGCAAGCACACGATCCAAGTCACGAAGTGGACTACAAGGCATCGACAGAAGCCTACAAGAACTATTGGGCAACCTATACTGATGCGTACGTCTTCAATATTGAAGAGAAATTTTTTTTATCAATACATCAAGTCATTCCGGCTCCGGTTGATGTTAACATTCGAAGTTTTGAGAAACGGTTGGCGAGTGACATGCTCCATTATCTTGTACACATGCCCGATAAGTCTACGAAGCAATCGTTATGTGTGATGCCAGTGAACCAAACGCGAAAGCCAGAGAGAAGTGATTGGACAAGGATAAAAGATGGCGAATTCTATATAGTGAATGGGCAGCACAGCGTGAGCGCTAGTAAGATGATGGTAGAAATGGATGTGGACGAATCCATTCTAAAGCATTTCCTTGAATGGGACTGCTACATTGTTTGGTCTGACAACAACGAAATGCTACGGACCATATCGGCTTACTACAACAGGGTCAACCATTTTGTAGCCATCAAACCATCATGATCAACAAATACTCTTGGCGCAAGAACCGTATGGGAGAAGATGGGGAGACCACAAAATCCAAAAGAGGTTGCGCCAGTTGGAACGCTTTCGAATGCTAGGCGCAATGTGGAAATGAAGAGAAACGCAGCGAAATTTAAGGTGAGCACATTTGGTTAGCTTTGTTGAAACATTTCAATTCGCCTTAGTCATGCAGTGTAGCCAATGCTAAAGGGTGCAACTATTTAGGTTGTGTCAACCTAAATGAACACTAATCACTACAAGGAGAACACGAAAAAATGACTGGGGTTTATGATTAATATAGGTAATAAAATGCACTGATGACTAGCACCATTTTTAGTGCTCAACCTGGTCATGTCGGACCAGTCGCTCTAGACAATATGACTACGGTCATATCAGACAACTTTCGTTCCCCATGGCACGTTCTCCATGGAGTTTTGGGACCTCATTTTGGGTTGCCCTTGGACCCTTCGTCATTTTTTACTACATTTAGTCATACGTATGTGACTATATTTAGTCATGTACAGTCATGTCATTTGATTGGAATTAGTCATCAGTGTGTGACTAGACTTAGTCATGTTCTGTATGTACATGACTACATGGTCTTACCTACGAGTGGTCATATGTCAAGCACATTCGTCCAGTAACGACTACAATTAGTCATATTCTGACTAAAAATAATTATATGACACATGATTGCTTACTAAAATGAGTCACATTTGGCACTTTGCATTATGAGGGGCTAGTCATTATTTTCGGTCTAGTAGTGAGCGTTTCAATTTTGATGACTATATTCAGTCATTCGATATGACTATAACTAGTATCATTTTTAAAAAACATCGCATATTACATTCATGACAATTGCGCTATTCTTATAAACAAGATGACTAAGCATTATCATCATTTTCAAATATTTTACTTCATGATATGACTAAATATAGTCAACATATTTAAACAGCTCACAACAAAATATGACTAAGTATAGTCAATATATTCAAATAGTGGACTACAAGAAATGAATACGTATAGTTAATTTCCATGACTAGATGTAGTCTTCACATATGCCTATGAATAGTATCATTTTCGAATAACTTTGCATGTTATATTTGTGACAATTACATTATTCGTGTGAACAAATGGACCAAGCATAGTCATCATTTTTAATCATTTCAGTACAACTTCTTAGTAAGCATGGTTATCATCCGCAAACATTTCGCTCCATGATATGACTACATATGGACACTGCATGCAAACAACTTGCAACAAAATATGACTACGCATAGTCATCGCATTCACTTGGCGTACTACAAAACATGTATACGTTTAGTCGATATATTGAGAAAGTTTACTACAATAGATGGCAAAACATATTCAATGTCTTTTATAAGTTCATTACGAGACATCACACATGTATATCTCATTCATAAAGCACATTCACACTCTTGTTTGCAGATTGTTATGCACTACTACCCATCATGTACCCAACGTATGTTTCCTGCATTCAGCTACGACTGCACACATGTATGGCGTAAGAATTCGGTAGGCCACATTATAAAGTTGCCTACAGTTTCTCCAATCTTCTGCATGGGAGGATCATCGAGTTTCACACTTTTGAAGGACATACTCGTCGTCGTGGCTCCTTTGCACCTCTAGAGACACACAACCCATTAATAACAAACGACAACTCAAACGGTACAAAATCATTTAAATTTTGCGCTGAGTTAATTACCAGATTGCACATTTCCCTTTCAAACATTGAACCCTAAATTGAGAGAAGCGCTGTGGAAAAGCTCACCAACAGATGGTGTTCTTGCTGCAGACGCCATAAGGCCCACAATAGTTTCGTAGGTGGCAGTGTGTAGCCCCAAAATCGGTCGCCCAAAACATCCCTTTCACGGGGGCCAACTCTCGACAAAAAATTCCATTACGTTGAAGGATAACTCTCATATCACCACCCACAAAACTGCTCTAATTGACAACTTGAAATGAGATTGCCAGCCCCAATAACTTGTCAGTGTCTGGGGACATGACAAATTCATTCGAGGACTGTCCTTATGCTCTTCCAACAACAGCAAAAAAAAAGGTTGAAATTCATACCATGCTGAATAGAGCACAACCTTGTCCTGAAGAGGGCCAGCTTTTAAAGATTGCACCAAAAACCTTACCTGCATTAGAAACACATCACATAAATTCCCACACAGCAATTTCAATGCTAAATTCAGTTTTTATTTAGTAAATCTTTATAGGACATCATGAACACATAGTCCTATCTGAACGTTACACATGACTTTGTAGTTGTCCGCTCAGGGTCCATTCTTCACTACAACCCAAGAATCTAACATGAGCACACTACAATTACTGTAAACCCATGCGCAAATTCATGACATATGTTATCTCCCAAAATCTGCCATATATGGCAATGGTAATCAAACATACCATCTCCGACAAATGAAGTCCACACTCACCGCCTCATGTATCGAATCACAGCCGGATTGTGCTTGACATAATACAGTTGGTTTCGGATCAAAGTCTATAACAAATTTGACAAATCATTGGCTTACACTGGCCAAAAGCACGCTCTTGAGGTAGTCTTCATCACCTGTAGACGTTGAGATTTGCAAAATTTGGAAAAAGCATAAGAAGTATGTAAAATGTACTACAACTGAGTGGCTACAACTTGATCAAAAGAAGCACTGATCGAACACAAGAACATGGATCTCAATGTGGGCTTCCCAAATCAGCAAACACTTTATTTTGTCTCGGGCTAAACCATGTACAATATTTGGATCCCTAACCAAGAACATTATAAAAAACAATTGTGCACTGCCAATCTACTAACATGATTTCATGCCCATATGAAGAGAGCATATTCAAACATAACAATATAAATATACCTGGTGTACTTGAGAATGTATCCCAAATAGTAAGCTCCCGGCCACCCTCTTTGTAAGCGCCTTCTACATGTGATATTCTCAAACGATCATCCATTATGATTAGGAACAAAATATTCAAGATACGTTCAAAGAGATTCCTTTTGTCAAGGTTTTCCAGTTTAATCATGATAGCCGAGAGAAGGCTTTGTCCAAAGATAGATTGGTAACAATGAGGTGCCCACTAATAAGAGCTTAATGCAACTTGACTGTGCTTGGCATTCATGGATGTAATCAAGGACCTTGATTGTTGGAAACTTGTTCTTAAAGCTAGAATAGAAAGAGAACGTCCTTGCACATAACACTATATTCGTTAATTGAAGACTTTTGAAAGTCTCAAAATGAAATACGCCCATAGTTTGGGATGCCAATATTATGAGCATGCGGAACATTGGGAACATTGGGAACATCGGGAACATGACGGTTTGCAACTTCGCACGCAAAGAATATGCACAACACTCAAAATAGTAAGTCTTTAAATCATAATCAAAACATGAACTATAAGTGGAAAATAACAATCGAATCCCAAAAACAAATGCTTTTATGTCCTTATAAAGTTTAGGATGCGCATCCCATATATAAGGGTCTTATGGAATTGGATGGCACATCCCAAACGTATGTATAAATTTGATATTATCCGCAATAAAACCAAGTCTACAAAGTGCCCCTATTTTCCACATTAATTCCAACCTACGTTATGTTTCCCCATCTCCATCTTCCGCTTCATATCCATTATCGGCATCATTTTCCGCAGCTGCTGTGGTGCTTTTGGGCACCCCCCTCCGAAGGAGCCTAAAAATACCGCACAAGCCCTTCGGTGAGGGTGGCCTGCCTTAGCAGGTGCCCAAGCCGAACCCGGATGTTATGATTTTTTTTATGGGTATTTAGATTTGTGGAGGGATTTGTTAATCGCGTCGTGTCTTTCCGGTAGGTTGTGCCTAGATTAATAAGTGTTTAAGAGAATTATCTATTTTTTCTAACCTAATGCCTAGTCTATCCTAGTCTACGCACAGACGCACCAGCCTTGGAATCAAGGCAACCTAACCCTAATGAATAAAATAACCTTGCATTTTTCTTTGGCCACCTCTAATTCCTTACTTGTTATGAATTAAATTCTCTAAACGGGGGGACCTTGATTAAATCCCACCCTCTCAATCTTCTTTCTTAGTTTAAGGTTGATTACACAAAGTCTATATTACTAAGTTCATAAATTATGGCATCACCACCTACCTGTTTGGTGCACGCCCTAACCCGAACCCTTCAAGGCCCTGTGCGAGTCTCTTGAAGGTTGATTGATACCCTAACCCTCCGATCTTTGCCGCCGGAGGGGTTGGGATCAATCCTTCGAGTTAAGTTCCTGGTTGGTTTTTGCCCACAGGGGTTGTACAAATTATGTTGGTTATTGCTTAGTTTAAAACGGTTTGACCACAAAATTCAACTTGATGGGACCGGGGAATAGGGCAACCTGTGTGTTCAACCTGTTGCATAATCTTCAAGGGTTGGGACCATCACCTCCAACCTTTGGGGCCAACAACATGATAATGGATTCGTGGGCCATTAACCCCATATTTCCATCAACAACATTCAGAGTGGTCGTGTCGGTGATTAACCCGACTTCACCACATACGAAACTTTCTAATAAATGAAGCTACTACCACAAAACATACCAAGGGGCCCCAAAAACAATGGAGTTGGGTACCCCCTTGGTGGTCAAGTGGTCAAACCACTTGACCTTACGAGATAGGTGAGTGGGTTAGAAATGCGTACCTTAGCCGCGCTCCCTCCAACCCTAAATGGAAAGCTAGGGTTAGTTAATTTATCTCAATTCTCCTCGGTTGATTTGGGCTCGATGTAGGTCGAGCCGCTACTTCTTTCCTTGCTCCACTTTCGAGCGTCGACCTTGCCTCCCTTGTAACTAGTTTGATAGGAAGCGTACCTTAGTTAACAATAAAATATAAAGTGTTATTTTTTCACTATAATTTAGGCCTAAGCATAATATATTTACTTAGTGCACCTAATTATCTTTCTAACGATCTAAAAATCATTTTAATCGGATAAGAAATGCAAAAGTTATGAGGGTTGGAAGTACGAGGTCGATTTAACCGATCCTTCCAACCCACCTATCTAACTTCTAACTTCAAAAATTCATAGTGAATTCACTACAACTTGGATTTAGGCTTTTCTTATACCATTGGAAAGCTATTAGCAAGTTCTAACTAGGAAAATTATGACATCAGCAGGTTAAGCCAACACAAATTCAGCAGACTCCTTGTAACATAGCAGTCAACTAGGAAGTCTTAAACTATGTATCTCGTCTTCAACAATTCCTATCTAATTCAATTCTTATTCAAATCAAACATTATATATAGCCATGGAGAGGTATTAAAAAGATCTATTTGGTAAAATTATGTGTTTAACAAGTTAAGCCAAAGTGAATTCAGCAGATCCTCTGCAATGCAGCAGTCAACCCAGAATTCTCAAACTATGTATCCCATCTTCAAAAATTCATATCTAAATCAAATCATGCTCAAATCAAACGTTCAATATAACCATGGAAAGATATTAAAAAGATCTATGTGATAAAAATATGCAATTAACAAGTTAAGCCAAAGTGAATTCAGAAGACCCTCTGTAATGCAGCAGTCAACCAAGAATTCTCAAACTATGTATCCCGTCTTCAAAAATTCATATCTAATTCAAATCATGCTCAAATCAAACGTTCTAAGCAATTCTGGAAAGCCAAACAAAAGTTCTATTTGAAAAAAATATAACTTTTTAGAATTAAAATTCTGATTGGGCTGGCAAGTCTGATCCAGCAGCCGCTACCCACAGGACCACCCAGTTTTTCTACTCCATCTTTGAAAATCCATAACTAATTGTCATCTTGACCAAATCACAAATGGAAAATGGCTATAGATAGCTATAGGAAATCTCTCTAAGAGAAAAATGATAAGTATTTTGTTCTAGCTTTTGAACTAAGCCTTCAGGGCATTGGCAGCTGAGGTCTACAATGCCTTCACTCGAAATTCTACAATCCAACCTACCTCTACAAAAGAAAGGAGGAATTTTGTTGGTGTGTTAATAAACACACATTCTAACTAGGAGAGAGAGTTGAGGAGTTTGTCAAGCCTTTTTCTTAGGCCATTGAGAATGCATGCTAAAGGATTTTCTCCTAACTATCTTGAAGTAGGGCTTCGCCCGCTAATCAAATTGAAAGGGAGTTTTGCCTAACTATCTTGAAGTAGGGCTTCGCCCAAATTCTAAAGGAAAGAGAGAGTAGTTCTTTCTAACCACATTGATGTAGAGCTTCGCCCATTAATCGGGAAATAGAGGGAGTTTTCAAGGTCGAAGGAGGGGGTTTTTAAACCCTTTCACAAAAGGGTTGGACCCCTCCGCCACCGGTTCCATTTTTCAATCCCCTCCCGAAATTTTGGCTCGGGGGTTTTTCCGGTCGAGGTTGCCACCCCGTCGTCGAAGTGGCTCCGACGGGAATCTTCCACATTCGTTCTAATTTTTGATAGCAAGTTGGCAAGGGGGCAAGTGGCCCCCTTGCTATTTTCCTCAAAGTCTTCGCGCTAATTTTTCCTCACGCCGAGCACCTCCACTTGTCTTGCGTGACCCACACTAAATACTAAACTAACCCTTGCCTAGCTAGCTCTACTAATTTAGTCATCTTAGCTAGTTGCTTTCACTAACTACGTTTCTTCCCGCTAACTAGGTTTTGCCTAGATAGCTATTTTTTTCTAACTTAGCTAATTTCTATCTCTAGTTAGTTTTCATTTTTACTAACTCTATCTAAAACTAGATTTTTTTCCTTCACGGATGAAGGTCCGAAGTCCTCGGTAATTTTCCTTCCCCTTTTTGAGCTAAACGCTAAATGAACTAATTTTTCCCTTAATTCGCTATCAATCCTAACTTTTAATACTAAAATCCTAACTAAAGTGACCCCACGGAGTGGTGGACCACTCTGGTGGTTCACAGCTGCAATACGTACCAAGTTGTCTTTGGCAAAATCTATATGTTTTTGGGGGATGGTCATTGTTTCCGATTTGGAACCCTTGCGCGGCTTCCAAGCATAAAGGATGGTATCCGTGTTTATCCAAACCGGTCCGTACGCGGAGTCAACTGTCCACTTGAAACCCTTTTTGGTGTCCCAACCTAAATAGGTGCGGAGAACGTTCTGGTCTTTGGTGTTCGGACGGCAATATTCCACTTCAATTTGACGAAAGTTGGGGCTAGTTCTAACAAAATTGGGTGAAGACAATGCTTTCACCAACCAAATTGGTTTGGGGTGCTCCTCATCTCCTGCTCGTACGAGGACCATATAACCCTCGTGACAATCAACACCCACACGAAACGACGGAGCCGGACGATTGCGCGCAGGGCCAACGTAATGCTCGTCCATTGCAAACTCTTCACGGACGTCTCCATTGCTAAAGAACATAGCATCGGACTCCACAACTGTCAAACGACTTTGTGGCCAAAATCCTTGTGTCAAAGTCGTACGGGTGTCGACACCAACGGTCATCAAGGCTAAGCGTATGTGATCCCAATACGCGATCAACGGCTCATGAGTATCCCTAACACGTCTGGTGATGTCTTCTTCACACAACTTTTTCTAATACTCAATGAACCCGGATATGCATTTTATGATTTCCGGCCCATTCCTCATGGGATCGGGTTTGCAAGGCTTTGGTTCCCCATCCGGAAGCAAACATTTCCCATCCTTGTCTTGACGCCACACGAATATACCATCCTCCAGGCCCCAATTTGGAGATGTGCACAAAAGCTTGAACTGCATGGCGGGGACACCATCATCCTTCATATAGAAGCGGAATTGTTGTGCTTTGGTATGTCCCACCAGACGGTCCACTCCCTTCAACATGTATGGCTTGATGAAGGCCTTGAAATTTGGTATTTCTTCAATCATGTGCGGGATCACCGGCACATTGTCCAAATCCATGTATGATTTCATGAGAAGTGGTATGGTGGGAAAATCCTCTTCATGCAACTTCATGCTCCAACGGCCAAATGAGGCATCAATATCGTCGTGCGTGTGCCCCACCATCAAGAAAGACACAAACACCTCTTTGAAGATGTCTTTTGCCACGAGCATCGACCAAAAACAAAACACGTATCGACATTTGTTGTCTTTAGCACAATTATCAAGTTGAACGTGGAGAGTTGGAGGCAGGGGTTTTGCAAGAATGGGTTCTCCGGGTGGTTCCGGCAATGAAAACATACAAACCTCCCTCCCTTGTAGCACTGCCTCATAAAGTGGTGTTGTTCCACAACCTTCGAAAAGGTCACGGGAAGAGTGTACCGGTGGCTTTTCGAGATCGCGCAATAGTTTTGCAAATGAACCGACCGTGTGGTTGGCATCGCCAGGGTAAAAATCCAAACCATAATGGGCATATTTGACATCCACATGTCCATGGGCGATCATACCTAAGAAAAACAAACGATGCGTGAACAACAAAAATATGAAATAACTACACACCGGATGGATGGAGTTGGACATTTGGAAAACACACCCAATGCAAATCGGAGATCCTTTCAACACACATGTGAAATTCTATACGAACCTGTGACAGCTACGGGCAACTTGAAGAGACCATCCGTGGCCTTTATTTTGCGTGCATAACAAGGGCATGCGGTCTTCGCATGGTCCATTTTATCATGGATGACTGTTAGAACCTCCGCGGGCCTCATTATGGATAGTGCACGGTTCTTGTAGTAATCTTGACGATGTGCCTCCTGGTTGTTGACATGCTCAATGTATTTTCTCTGGTATCTAGTATGGGATTTAGTGCTTATAGGGTGGGCGTCTCGAAGACCTTTGTATTTCTCACACGCCGTACACCTAGCGAACTTATCCCCAGGTCTCTTCAAAATGTATTCCGCAAACTGTTGGTTTTTAATTACACTCAACTTGGACAACGAAATGGGCCCACATCCCGCAATGCGACCCACTTCGTTGATGTCCGTTAAGATGTTCTTCCATTTCGTGCCCGTGGGCAACACCATTTGAACAACTTTCTCACCTGATGACAATGTCCTCGTCTTGTGGGGCATTGCATCGGCCAATGGCACTATGATGGTGGAGAGGGTCGCGGATGCTTGGAGTGTCGCCTCCCTAGGTTTCTTTATGCCAGAGTTGCCATGAAATCGAGATCGGCGACCCAACAAAAAATACTTCCGAAACCTATAGAAGTCAGCCTTGGAGACCACATGGATGATATACCACGCTGTGCAACAAACGTCGACATTCTCAAGGGTCACGACCTTACGGCCATGGGTATCAATGTGCAAATTTCTGTGGACCTCGAGTTTCTTTGCCGACCGCATACGAAAATCCGCAAGCCACATCTCTTGACGAAGAGACCGAATTTTTTCGTGTGGAAAAAATTGGCAACATTTCATCGTGCAACAATCCTTTCCAGAAACGAGACGGATAGAATCGTCTCCCAAGATGCGATCCCGCCGTCTCTCCTTATCTCCGCGAGACACGCGATTTGAATCGTATTTACGTAGGCCTTTGCGAGGACGAATTGTGCCCAACAAAGCTAAATGCGTTTTCTTGTGCTGCCGTCCATGATCCCACAAGCTTACTTCTTCATGGAGAACCCAGGGATGTGCAAATGGACGTGACGCGGCCTTTTTGCGTCACGTCGCGTCACAAATGACGTGACGCCGTCACGTCACGTCACGTCACGTCGGGGCGTGACGCGCACTGACGTGGTAAAAAAAAGTTACTGTACCAATTTTTTGTAATTTTTTTTTTACTTTTTTGGACGACTGCTCTAGTCGACTGCTACGAGCAGTCGATTTCAGAAAACAAAAATTAAAAAAATCTATTAAAAAATCTGAACCGTTAGATCTTCTTGGATTGAAGATCTAACGGTCCATGATTTTTTTTAGAATTTTTTGATTTTTTTTTTTTAGGATTTCCTTGAAGTCGACTGCTTTTAGCAGTCGACTGGTCTTGGTCGACTGCAAAAGTAATTTTTTGCAGTCGACTGCTAAGTCGACTGCTATTAGCAGTCGACTTAGCAAACGACTGCAAACAGCAGTCGACCTAGCAGTCGACTGCAAAAAAACATTAAATTAAAAAATTCCAAAAAAAATTCTGGACCGTCAGATCTTCTTGGCAAGAAGATCTGACGGTCCAGAATTTTTTTTAATTGTTTTTAATTTTTTGCAGTCGACTGCTAAGTCGACTGCAAATAGTAGTCGAATTAGCAATCGACTGCCAGAAAAAATTAAAAAATTCCAAAAAAAATTCTGGACCGTCAGATCTTCTTGCCAAGAAGATCTGACGGTCTAGAATTTTTTTTGGAATTTAAAATTTTTTTTTTTTGCAGTCGACTGCTAGGTCGACTGCTATCTACAGTCGACTTAGCAGTCGACCAAGGGGTTGACCAGGGGGTTGACCGCGTCAGTTTACCCCTGGGGTAACTACCGGATTTACCCCCCCGCGGACGTGACGTTTTCAGGTCTGCCGTCACGTCGCTGTCACAGGACGTGACGCGACGTGACGTGTAATCCCTGGGAGAACCCGACAAAGGGGCCATCGACGCAAGGAAAATCTCCACGTCAACGGGACCTCACACGGTGCCAAGGAATTCAAGATGCACACGCCCACATCATCGAAACCAAGGGGGTTGACATCAACATATTCACGGGGATCGGAGTTTCTACATATGCCATCTGCCACCGGGACACCAAGCTCGTTTAGTAGAACAACATCTAGGCCCACCCATTCCTTCCTCCCGAAACCGGCACATAGAGGAATGTCATCATGGTCATCCCCAGAATGTGGAGATTGTTCGTGGAATTCGAAAGATTCATAGGAGAAGGTATACACAGACACGTCCACCCTGTTCGTCCCGTCATTAGTGTCCGCAGACGGGGACGAGAGGTCACATTCAATATCGGAGGACGATGCATTCGTCGAAAACTCAAATGCACTATCTCCATCATCCACTGCCATCACACCTAAACAAACAACCATGTCATGACCAACCACACAACAGATGTCATGCATACAAGAACGGATGCCAAGCATACAAGAGCGCACAATAACTGTAAATACATGGCCCGAACTTCGCAAACAACCCAGGCTACTATTGGGGTGTCTAAATACGAACAACTGTATGTTCCTGGCCATACTCTGTCAACTACAACATGGACCATCGCCATTGTGGTGTTTCAGGCCGTCCATTCATAAAAGAAATGCCATCCTGTGTATTGGTTGAAATGGATACGTGTGCGACAAAACAACGTCAAGTCGTCCAACCTACAATAGCATATTTTTGAACCCCCGTTCGTATATATCTACCATAAGATATATTTTCATAAATGTATCTGGAGGGATGTAGTGTTGCGCAGAACATACTCTCAGGTGGTATTTACGAACGCACGTTCGTAAACTCAAGGCCATCGTTCGAAAGGGAGTTCGTAAATATGCCATTGAAGTATTTACGAACGCCCGTTCGTATATCACTGACATAGGGTGCCTAGGCATAGCCATATGTATACTAGCTCCACATGCTATACTGGTACACATGCGTGTACAACATCCGAACATCCGTTCGTAAACTCCTGAGTGGCATATTTACGAAATCCATTTCGTATATCAATGATATATTCAACATATGCATCGTCATACGTATATGGACATGGTGTTGGTGTGGACCATACGCAGGTGCATTTACGAACGGACGTTCGTAAACTCCTGACCATCATTGTCTGAACTAGTGACACAAATGCGTGTGCGACATACGAACGTCCGTTCGTAAATCCTTTGATGGCATATTTACGAACGGGCGTTCGTATATCTCTGCCATATTGTCTGTATGCATAAATGCGTAGGAGGGATGTTGCTGGATGCGCAGACCATAATCCTAGGTGGTCTTTACGAACGTCCGTTCGTAAACTCAAGACCATCCTATGTCTGATCAACCTCCACTGCGTGCTCCAGCTTTACGAACGTGCGTTCGTATCTCTCTGCCGTATTGTTTGTTTGCATAAATGCTTGGAGGGATGTCGTTGTATGTGCAGACATCATCCATGGTGTATTTACGAACGCACGTTCGTAAACAGAAGACCATCCTATGTCTGATCCAATTATAAATGTGTGGACTTAAGCTTTACGAACGTGCGTTCGTATCTCTGACCTATTGTTTATCTGCATGAATGTCTGGATGTCGCTGTTTGCGCAGACATAATCCCAGGTGTATTTACGAACGCACGTTCGTAAATACTGTCGACCATCCTATGATCCACCCACTAAAGCGTGCTCCAGCTTTATGAACGTGCGTTCATAAAGCTCCGGTATTAATGGCGGTATATGCGGTGACTGTACGTTGTCTTGTACCTGGGGAGTGTACGCTTGATGCGCAGGAGAATGGCGTGAGCACGCTCCGTGGGGTCTCTAGGGCGCACACTTGACGTCTGCCGCAAAAAAGAGCTCTGTTATGGGGGGGAAGAGCTTTAAGTACTTCTCTGGAGTGGTTCAAGGGCCCTTGGATGCTATTTAAAAAGGGATTCCCGCTGCCTACTTTGACCTAACAATATGCCATTCTATCCATGCGGAACATACATGACCCTATGTATGGAACATGTATGGCATGCACGCAACATATTCAAAATATGTACATTGGTTATACACCTTACTTGTTACCAAGGTCTCCCGAAAAAAAATTATAAATTTTATATGTATATATATGTGTATATATAAATGTGTATATATATATGTGTGTGTGTGTGTAAATATATATGTATATATATGTGTGTGTATATATATACATGTGTATATATATAGGTGTATATATATATATATGTATTGTAATAGTTAATGTAATCTAAATATAATGATGGTTAAGATAGAATAAATGATCTGCAACCAAGGTGTGAAGTACAAGTTTTTTGTCAATTATTGTTACCTATTATATATTACTAAGGTCTAAGTGAGATATATATATAGAGACAATGAGGTAAGAGTGGGTAAAAATTGATTGTGGAGGCCCTTAAACTTGTAGGTATCATATGATTCACATCAAAACATGCCCGTAATACGCTCACAAAGTGCGTGAACACCAATAAAAGGCATGTTAATCCATTATTATAATGGCTTGTAAGGTAGATTAAGGATATGAATTCAAACCATACCTAGATTAAATGTGGGTTTTATTTCAGATGCCACCCTAGCTGTGGAAAGAGTGAATTAATCCGGCATGTGTGGAAAGGTTGAATTACTTTGGAATCGTGCATAAGATAGAGTAAGCATATGGATTGAAACCATACCTAGGTGGAGCCACACTTATAATTGTGTGTTTTGCATCCCACGAGAAGTATGTGCATAGCTAAAAGTGTTGATTTAAACTAGTCTTAACATATGCATGTTATAATAAGGTCATGGATTGTGTGATCAATCAATTTGCACTTAACACTATTGAAGATTTAGGGATGTAGGGTTTAGGGTTTGGGGTTAGGGTTTAGGGTTTGTGGAAGTTGTGCATGTCTAGTAGTTAATACAATAGATTACACACACAAACAACATTGACCTATCAAAAACCCATATCGCACTAATGCCCCCTTCCCACCCGACTTTAGGTAACACTAAAAGTTGGTTCTAACAACCCGGCCTTCACACCATCGACATTATGTATTGCCGAGCCTAGTTTGCAAATGATGTGGCATGGCTTAAAAGTGGAGGTCTTAAGCCTCAAGCACCAACCCTCCCGTCGGTACCTAAACATGAGGCAAGAATCTAGGACGTTTAAAAGTGGCGCCTCCCATCCTTGTCATTGGTTTTTTTTAGTCTTAGCTATGAGGGCACAAGGAGCTCCGTTAACAAAAACCATTGGTCAGTTAGGTGAGTGGCAAGGCATTTGGGATGGGACAAAAACTGCCCAACAATCCTTGCTTGGTAGATAAAACAATGAAGATGTGTGAAAGGTACTTAGAGAAAACCTACTTGAAAGTCTCCAAAGCAAGTTCTTGTAGGTGCATTGGGATAGCCGTATGCCTCCGCTATAAGGGAGGGAGCTTTACCCGTTTCCTGGGAAATACTTTTAGTCTTAGCTAAAGTCAAGTGGGAAGGGGGCATAACTTATTAATTTATGTGTAGTTCACATTTGATGCTAGCCAAACATTCGACCACATGGCTCAAATGCGCTAGTTCAAGTTGGCACCTAATTAAATGAATTGACGACCTTTTGGAAATTGAATTTTCATCCACCTCTTGTAAGAAAAGGACACCGCCTCCTGCCAATCTCAAATTGGGTTCTTTTTGAAGCTAGTAATTATTTGAGGAACCATCGAACAACATGAAAGATGTCTCATTCATGAAAACACTATATTTCAAAAGACCATATGAACATCCTTGGAGGTGAATTCTTCTTCGAATCCTTACTAAATGACGTGCATTGTTCACTACGATTTTATTATCGATTCCCTATTTAAAAGATGTTTACAAGGAATCCGAATGTAGATGTACTAAGGGGATGCACCAATCAAAATTCATGTATTTATACTAAGTTCTTATGGTTAAGGTGATAAACGCATCCACTACATATACATATTACAAAGCATGATTATGTCATGCCTTTCTTAAACATCCAATCCCATCCCATCCCCCATGTCCCCGTCCCCATGCCCACCTCCCATCGCATCCCATCCCCCCATCCCCCCATCCCCCCATCCCATCCCCCATCACCCTCTCATCCCGCCCCCCCCCAGTGGGAGGAGGCCACGTGTCAACGGCGGGAAAACCCTAGCGGCGGCGGCTACCTCCCCGCGCCCCCTCAGCTCTCCTCCTCATTGTCATTTGGAGCAGAGAGAGAGGAGCGGAGCGCCGAGCAGATGTGGAGCGAAGCTCTTGCATTTTTTCCTCTCGTCTTTTAATAGTATTGTGTGTGCGTGTGTTGAGAGATATTAGTTTTGTTGGCGCGAGTTTCGAGAGTTTAGGGCAAAGTGCTTATGTTACAATTGAGAGTTGCAAGGTTTCAAGTAGCAAGCTTCAGAGTGTAAAGCGCAAGAGTTACAAGGTTGAGAGTTGCAGGGTTTTGAGTAACAAGCTTGAGAGTGTAAGCGGAAGAGTTACAAGCTTGAGAGTTGCAGGTTTCAAGTAGCAAGCTTGAGAGTGTAAAGCACAGAAGTACAAGGTTGAGAGTTGCAAGTTTCAAGTAGCAAGCTTGAGTGTAAAGCGCAAGAAGTACAAGGTTGAGAGTTGCAAGGTTTGGAGCAGCAAGCTTGAGTCACAAACTTCAGAGTTGCAAGGTTGGGAGTTGCATGTACATCAGAGTAGTTGCTAGGGTTTGTATATAACTTGCGAGGGCTTAAGTGTGAGGAAGGTGCAAGGGTGCATTTCAAAGTATACATTTGTGAGGTTCTCAGGGTTTTCCAGTAAGGGTGGAAGATCAGGTTTTTGGTGTAGAACATTTCAATGTGAGTACAGTAATCCTTCTGAACTTTTCCCTCACATTTTGAGTTTGATCATTGTTGAGATACATGTGTTTTGTTATATGCATGATGAGCTTTGGCATGTTCTGTATGCAAGTTAAGCTATGATCCTCATTCTGAATTCCTCATCACATTCTGAAACTCAATTTTGTTTGAATCTATTCATTTCTGCAATTTCATTATTCTGACCATGCGTTGCAGGCACGAATGCAAGCATTGCTCAGCCCAATCGAGCAGCAATTTGTATACGTATACATATACGTTTATTTATACACACTATTTCCAATAAACACAAAAGATGACCCATTTACGAACGAGTGTTCGTAAATGGGTAGACGGCGTTCAACACAACCCCTGTTTACGAACGCACGTTCGTAAACAACCGTACCCAAAACCCAGTGCCTCATGTTTACGAACGTGCGTTCGTAAACAACCGTACCCAAAACCCAGTGCCTCATGTTCACGAACGTACGTTCGTAAACATTTGTACAAACTGGGGGTTCAATATTTACGAACGCTCGTTCGTAAATATATACCTAAAATGCGAACATGCATCAACATGCTACATTAACAAATGCTACAATAACCTTTGATAATATGCATCACGTAAAACACGCATACATGAGCAAACAAATACAAGTACATTACTTTACGAACGAGCGTTCGTAAAGTAGTAAACTTGATTAACCACCTTGAAAATCACAATCATTTACGAACGCTCGTTCGTAAATGTCCTAAAAATCTGCTGGAACACTTGATTGAATACAGTTTATGACGATCATGAATATTCCACAGATCCTAGTAAGATCCTACCCACATGCCAATCGGTAATGTTACGAACGAACGTTCGTAAAACGATCCTAACTGTTTTGTTATGGTGCAGATGGCTAGATCAAGCAGAAGCGCAATTGACCTATTCGCCGTGCCCATTGATCGCCTCCCAGAGTCCGTTTCGGACTCAAATGGTAACGCCAATTATGTCCCAAAAGAGGATTTCATGGGGGAGTGGACGGCAATACCAACAAAAACGGAAGACGGTCTTTTCACGCTCCGTTTCACCTACGAGCTGGAAACAAGGCCAGACCAGCCAGAACAATGGGTGCAGATGAAGACGTGGGAGATTGAATCCATAGAGGCCCAGGGAGATTATGTTATCTTGGATATGAAGAACAAGAAAAGCCACATCAATCTCCTGTTGCACTACTTGAAGTACTCCTTCTCTTACGTCTACGCGCGCATGAATGTTGCACCAGATGCAAAGCACTTCAACCTGGAGGATCTATTCTCAAAGTACATCCTCAGCCAATTCTGGATTGCCAGGAAATTGACTGCACTGGCATTGAACATCTCCAAGTACAACAGTGCGGTCGTGGAGGCCAACAAGAAAAAGAAAAGTCCGAGAAAACCATATGCATCGGGGGCAGGAGGTTCCAGAAGCGCACCCAGGCCAGTGCCTTCCGCGAGCAGGTTGTCGGAGGGGCCAAGCAGACAATCCACGCCATCCAAAAGGTCGAGGGACGACTTGGAGAGGTCTAGAGTGACCGAAGCTGCTGAGGTTAGCTCGCCGCCAGTTATGCCCACTCCTTTGAAGAAGGGAGAGAACCCGGACGCGACGAAGGCGACCCGGATCCTGAGAGAGTTCAACAACTACTCGAAGGATTGCTGGCCCATGGGGCGCCACTTCACCTTCAACGTGGACTGCTTCAAGTGCGAGAAATCCCCCAACAAGTGGGTGGTTAGGTCTCGCGAGAGCGAGGGCGTGAAGTGGCAGATCAACAATCTCATGAACAACGTGAAGTGGGATAGGCAGACTGTCTGCGTCATGCCCAAGGGTTTCACTTCTCGTCCCACGGAGAGGGATTGGCCCCGAATCCAGAATGGCGAGTTCTGGATTATCGATGGTCAGCATAGCTTGGAGGCGTCGCAAATCATCCTCAAGGACGATAACTTCCAACACGAGCTCAAGGCGGAGCTGCGGTACTGGAAGGCGTTCTTGGTGTGGTCGGACGACTGGGACAAGCTCCGGAAAATATTGACATACCTGAATTCCAGAAACAAGATCAAGGCTTTTGAGGCGTCCTGGGCGGCAAACATAGTGGCTGCGAGAGACGTATGGGTCGCCCACGGGTGTCCGCCAAAAGAGAGGGAGAACGCCAAAAGCCAATCTCTACAGTGGAAGGTGAGTTTACGAACGAGCGTTCGTAAAGTGTGGGCTGCAATTAGTTTCTCCCAACTCGCAATTAGGCATCAATTGCATTTTCTGAAACTCGTGAAATTACGAACGTGCGTTCGTATTTAATGTACAACACTGACCCTTGTTAGTGTATTGCAGGCGTTTTGTGACGCGATGTTGGACAAATTCTCCTCCATCGACATGAAGTCCACCACCACGAAATCAGTCCTGGAGCTCAAGGGCGAGCTCCGCCTGATTTGCTGCAACAACAGCACCTGGGATTTGTGGACCCATTTTTTCGACGCTCACAGCTCGGGCGATCTGGTCAACCCCGACACTGAAGAGAAATACAACGTCGACAAGAGCGCGGAAGCCCCTCCACTATTGAGGGAATTTTTCAGGGCACTGCAAGGACTCACAGAGTCGGAGCTGCAGCGATGTGCGGTCCACTTTCTTGGGAATACAGTGGGAAGGACCATCCCGTATCCCAAGATTTTTTGAAGAGACCAAAGCACAAGCCCGGCACGTACTCCATCAAGGAGTGGTGCGACCACAGGAAGCTCAAAACTGCTGCGATCCGGGAGTTGAATGGGCTCCTGCCGGAGATGCAACTCTTCGATGTCGACGGCGACGTCAATTGGGCAAATTGGAAGGTTTTCAAGGTGCAGTACAACATAAACGGCGCATCGATGCGTAGTTTGGTAAAGGAGCACGTCTCTGTTCTTAAGCTAAAGAGAAATAAAAGAACAAAAAAAACAGAGACGAAACCTGTGGAGCTGCAGCGGTACATCTCCTTTTTGGAGAGGAAGAGGAACGCCACATTCGAGGGGGTGGCAAGATTTTGCGTGGTGACAACGGGGTTGGAGAGGACCACGTTCTCCAAGTGGGACGGCACCATCAGCAGGGCTGAGGTGAGGGAGGACCGAAGGGGGTGCCCCTTCGCACTCATCGATTTCAGGGGTATCCCGGGTGCCACAAGGCAGGGTGCGAAGGGGGTGCCGTTTTACAACCCCTTCATGGCGAAATTAATGGAGTACAGATCTCCGGCCATGAGGGAGCCACACATGTGGCTATGGATTGTGGAACAGGAGAAGGCCTCCGTCGTCACGGAGCTGTACGAGGACACCATCAAGTTCGAGTACAGCATCTTCCACAACACGTATGTCCCTGCGAAGACGGAAGGGATCGTGGCCATCAACGAGGCCAGGGGCAACAAGCAGGTGGGAGCGGTGAGCCTCATTTTCTTGACCTTGAATACGGCAAGGCATGGGCGCGCGCCTATCAAGGCCAACAACACCTTCAAGAAGATCTACAGCATTCCACATCCCCCTCCCAAAGATCTCTTCCAAGAGACGCTGTACACGGTCTTCCCCGCCTTGGAGCTCAGGATGGAGTTCTACATCTCCATCCTCCAAGCCCTGGCCACGAATGGCGAGACGGTCTACAACATGTGTGGAGGCAGCAAATTCATGTACACTGCAATGGTAAGACATCTCATTTACGAACGCTCGTTCGTAAATGCCATTTTCTGAAGCATCTTTGAAATTCAACTATTTTTGTTGTAATGTGTACTGCTCGTCTCATAGGGTTGATGTTTACGAACGCACGTTCGTATATGGCTAACTGATTTCCATCTGTGTCTCAGATGTTGGGCCTGTGCATCAACAGTTACGTTGACGCCATAGACGAGGAGGACTACAAGGTCCACAGGTCGAAGGCGTCGACCATGGATTTGGGCGACATAACCGCCACGAGGACGGACGTCAGCGTGTCCGCCAACGAGGGCGTGCCCGTGATGGAGGCAGAAGAGGATGAGCTGGCCCCATCCGTCAACGTGGACTCCATCATCCGGTCCTTCGACATCCCCCCGCTTCAAATAATGGCCCTGTCGGGTAATCCATCCGACGTGCAGGGCACTCCCGGTGGTTATACGGGATCGTCGGCGGGGACAACACAAGACGTCCTCCCCGCGCGCGTCTCTGGCGCGGAGGCCTTCGGCACGCCTGGTGGGTGTTCGACGTCTGTGTCCCCAAGACCAAGGCTCCAGGTGCCGAAAATGGAGAACCTGGATGTGCTGGACCAGTGCTCCCGTCCATCGTTGGACCACTTCCGCAACACTCGACGGAGGATGAAAAAGATCCCGTACGTGGAGTTGCCCGAGGGAGCAGTCATCGAGGTCTCCGACGAGGACGAGGGGGACATGGAGATCATGGTCGAGCTGGGGGTGGAGTTCGACAAGAACAAGCGGGTAAAGGAGGAGGCGCTCTCTGTTGCCGAGCTCAACGCCAAGCTCGAGCAGAAGATGAAGGAGGACATGGCGGCCGCTGCAGCAGAAAATGCCAAGAAGATGTCCATCATTCAGGAGGAGCTAAGGGCCTCCAACGCCAAGACGGACGCAATCTTGGAGATGCTGAGCAGGATGCAAAGCTTTGCGGCTCCTCCACAGCCAGCGTACCCCTTCCCTCCTGGGTACCCATCTCCATATCCTGGGCAGGTCCATTACATGGCTGGACCGTCACACCAGGCTGCACCCCACCCCACTATGGTTGGAACTCTACCACATGCAGCGCCTGCGGACTCCACCAGTGCCCACGACGCAATCTCGGCGGCCATCCGGGAGGACGAGGATTTACGAATGCTCGTTCGTGAATCTGCAGGTCCGGCAGTCCTCACCCCTCCCCCGTCAAGGGTAGGACTGCCTTCACAGACGGACACAGCCTCTTTCGCGGTCGTCTAGAGGGGAGTAGGTAGGGAGGGCGATGACACTGCGCAACACACTGACATGGTCATTGTGAGGGACACGCAGGCGAGCCCGAGTGACACGGTAGGGGTCCAGAGAATGGAGGTCGAGGATAGCCCTGACCGTCGGCCCTCCGCATACATGGAGGATGTAAATATGGAGGCACTCGACCTGGGGGGCGACAACCACGAAGTGGAGCCCATCCAACAGACCCAGGCGTCCCAGGCGGAGCGGGCGGACGATGTCATGGAGACGGAGGCGTCTGCGGCGGTGGAGGTTACGAACGAGCGTTCGTTAATCGCTGAGGAGGGAGCGGCTCCTCGGTCCAGTGCCGGTGCCCCTCCCCCCGATGACGAGGTAACTCTTTTCTGAGAATGCCACATGCTTTTACGAACACTCGTTCGTAACCCTTCTAACCGCATGCGTTTTGTTTTTGGCGCGTTCTCTCCATCGACAACCAAGACCTGCTCGAGCCTTTTTTGCGTGCTCCCTTAGGTTGATAAATTTTGTAGAACACGGCATAATGTTGCCTTAGGAACATGTGATAAATTATCACCTGAGAGAAATTGTACATATTCATTGAATTAATACATATGCAAAAGAGATTTGCATCCATTCCTCCCAAAATTTGTTTCATTTCGCATTCCTTATGTATTGTATGTTCATGTGCGTTCATTTCGATCCTTGTAATACACATTCGTTCACGAACGGACGTTCGTAAAAGGGTGCGACCCCGTTTCCACCTTCACGAACGACCGCTCGTGAATGTTCATCAAGCCGCGCTCACGAACGAGCGTTCGTAAATGATGCGCCTTGCCACTATCGGCCTTCATTCACGAACGCTCGTTCGTGAATGTACCCTTCCACATTTTCATTGCACTGCTATTATCGCTCTTCGTCCTTCCCTCATAATGCATCTTCATGTTTCACTTCATGTTCTTGATAATCTCATTACTTTATCATAGCATTAAACTAGTCGAATTATTGTTAATCACAGGACCCCCCGGAGATAGATCGCAACCCCTCGGCCAGAGGACTTGAGACCCGAAACAAACCGTTCATAGTTTTTGACCTCAACGGGGTGTTGTGTCACACCCAACACATCCCCAGGGTCCCCACGCATCCTTTCCGTCATCCCGATGAGAGGGACTACGACGGCGAGCTCGACACCCTCATTAACCGCAAGGCTGTCCGCGCCCGTCCCGGCTTGCGAGACTTCTTTCGTGAGGTGCTCGACTTGGCTCACGTCGTCGTGTGGAGCTCTATGGTCGTCGAGAACACGGAGCCCATCGTCGACTTCCTCTTACGTGACCTACCCAGCCCTTGCCTCGTCCTCGGCCAAGAGGCATGCGATGAGCTTCTTGACGAGAAGGGTCTGTCGGTTCCCAAGTTCGGCGGTCGAGGCGGAGGGCAACAATTCCTCAAGGTCCTCAGGTCTAGACTTTGGCGAGGCGTCCCCCCGCTCGAGGGGGTCCCCCACGGGTGGTGGCCAACTCCGGAAAACACCCTCCTCATCGACGACAACCCCACCAAGAGCGTTCTCAACCCCCCCGGCAACGTCATCTTCCCCGACCCTTGGACCGGCAATAGGAAGGACACATTTTTGTTAGATAAGCTAGCACCTTGCCTTAGAAGGCTTGTGCTCCACACCGGGAGCGTCCCGGATTTTGTTAGGTCCAATCCCATCGGCAACGCGGCACTCAACCCCCGCGATAGTGTTGTGAGCCATAAAATTGCCCCCAACGGCAATTTGGCTCACAATTGAGGGTTTTTAGTAAAATCATTAGATTAGTAATAAGAATATTTGGCCAAAAAGCCATTTAGATTATGATAGGTTAGAAAGAAGATCCTACAAGGTTAGCTAGGGGTGTTTTACCCTTGGGGTAAAAACCTTGGTGAGTAGAAAATTAGAAACCGAAGGGATAAAAGGGAAATGCCCTTTACCCGAATCGGAAATGTTAAGGTAGTAGGCTAGTAAGTAGGTAGGTAAGTTAGAATCAACCAAATCAAAGCAAGCAAAAAAATCAAGCGGGCAAAAAATGAGTAATTTCGGAAGCGGCCAAGAAAAGAAAATGAAGTGACAACTACAAGCACTAGGAATCTTACCAACTAGGGCAAGGGACATGTTGCCACCCTTGCCAACCAAAAATGAAATCAAACGGAAATAGAAAAACCTTTACAAAGGCTTAGGCAAGTGGGTGCGAGATGGCATTCCCCCCCCATTCACCACCGAGGGGCTTGATTGCCACCATTCAAGGGACGGGACCCCTCGGTTGAAAGGAAGGGAGAAGGGGTCCAACCCTTCGTTGAAGTGTGATAAAAACTCCCCCTTCTCCTTTCATTCTTTTTATTTTATTTTCAAGAGGGCGAAGCCCTCTCAAATTTTAGCTAGGAATTCTTTCTTTCTCCTTCTCTCTAATTCATAGGGCAAGGCCCTCTTCAATTCTAGTTAGTAAAACAAAACTTTCAAGTTCTTCTAGAATTCTTATAGCTAGAACTCTTGAGAGAGGATAGTGTGTTTTTGAACACACACTTAAGTAGCTGGGCCGCTTCCAATCAAGTGTAGTGGACTCGGAAATCAAAATTTAGTCTTCAGATTTTGAATGAATGTAGCCCTTATTGTTAGCTTTCCAAAAAGCCTAAGTTTGTTAGAATCGGAGTTAGTGAGCAAAAGTTATGAGTGTTTGAATGAAGGTGTCTTAGCTGCCCCTACAGTTACAAGCGCTGACTTTGCAAGCGCATAAAAAAAAATTTGCAATTGTTGTGATCTTTGGATGAATAATAGGTCTTGTTGTTAGCTTTCCAGATTACTAAAAAGTATTCCAATCGAAGCTTATGAGCAAAAGTGCTGGCCATTTAAGTAAAGGGGTGTCTACTGCCTTAGGAGTTGGGAGCCCCCACGGGTGTTCACCCGTGGAAGACTCCGACATCCAGTTACGGACGCGCGTCCATAACCTCGACGTCGCCAGAAAGTTTTTTTTTTTTTTTTAAAAGTTTTTTTAAAGTTTTTTTTCTTTTTTCTTTTTTTCTTTTTTTCTTTTTTCTGCACAATATATGTGCAAAGTTTACGACCGCGCGTCCGTAACATTCGAAGCGGGTTGGCGTAGGTCAAAAGGAATTTTTTCCCTGCACGAGATAGGTGCAAAGTTTACGGACGCACGTCCGTAAACTTTTAGGGGTAGTCACGTAGGGAATAATGAACTTTTCTGCACACATTATATGAACAAAGTTTACGAACGCACGTCCGTAAACTTTTAGGGGTAGTCGCGTAAGGGCAGAATAAGTGTGTTGCAGAATAGGTGGGCAAGTTTACGGACGCACGTCCGTAAATTTTTAGGGCCAGTTGGATAGTACAGAATGAATTTTTTCTGCACAATATATGGACAAGTTTATGGACGCGCGTCCATAAACTAGGCCATGCGTCCTTCAACGATCAAACTGGATTGTTATCCATCTTACAAGGGATGGTATAAGTCACACCCGATGGGTGTATATCGAGTCATTTTATTTCATAGGTTAGGATTGCCTTGGTTCCAAGGCTGGTGCGTCTGCGGTTAGACTAGGGTGTAGGTCTGGGTTAGAATTAGGTATGAAATGGAGTAGTGGAGTTTAGAGCCACAATATAAAAAAACTAAGGCCCAACCTCCGGAGGTACTACGACGCAAGTTTAATCCCCCTCCAAAATCTAAGTATTCAACCTAGACACCCACTATCCGGGTTCGGCTTGGGCACCTGCAAGTGCAGGCCACCCGCACCGAAGGGCTTGTGTGACACTTTTAGGCTCCCTCGGAGGGGGGTGCTCAAAAGCACCACAAGTGTATATAAGAACATCCTTCGGCTTGCTAAATTCAGTAGATTGATTTGAAATGTCTCCTTGCACGTGTTTGTGTCCTTGTGTTTCACTTATCTAATGCTTTCTTCCATGTTTGGATGTCTTTTATTTGTTGCCCATAGTCTGCCCCCCTATGTGACACCCGTGTTCTCAACGGCCCTCCCCGTCCCCCCTCGTCCCCTGGCTCCCCTTCCCGCGGCGTGTCGGATTTCCAGATCCCCTCCCTCTACCATTTCTCGGCGGTGGACGCAGCCTCGGCCGTGGATTATTCCCTGGACGTCGGCATCGACGACGGCGTTGTGAACAGCCCACCCCCAAGAGTTGCCTCCTGCACGTACACCCCGTCGCCCTTTCCCCTCTCCAAGGAGAAGCGAACGCTCGTTCGGCTAGGGCGTTTGTCGCCCTCGAGCGACGACGGCGTCGCTTGTCGTGGCCCGAGCCATCGTCTCCGCATGGAAGCTCCCCGATGCAACCCCTCCTCTGCTGTCACCGCTCCTCCTGCCGCAAAGCCATCCGCCATCGTGGGCCCTCCATGCCCTCATTCTCCACCGTCATCCAACAATCCCCCTTTTCAATCGTCTCCGGATGCTCCCCTCGACGCCCCCGCAGTGCCCATCTTGCCCCGCATCGACGTCCCCAAAGCCAAGGTGCCCTTCTTCGTCCCCCCTTTGTTCACCGTTGTTTTCCTTATCTTGCATCCGCGTGACGAGAACTTTACAAATGCCCATCCCAAACCTCCCTCATTATTTTCCCCACTCCATTCTTATTCTTATTTTCCCATGGCGTTGTTTCGCAGGCGGCCCCCCGCTCGCTTGGTGGCCGGCCCTCCTCGACTTCCTTGGATAGGCGCGCCCTCAAGGCCGCATCTTCCGAGTCCGATCGTTGTTTGGCCCTCCGGAGAAATGCAAGGCATTTCCTCCTCGGGGAGATCACTCCATTGTAGAGTTGAACAACCACGTGCGATCATTTTAGATGTAAAAAATGTAAAAAATGTAAAAATCATCACCAAAATGGGTCACAATTTTATTAAATTTTTTTCATGAGTAGATATAAATGGTACATGTTACATAGTAAAAAATGGTGACTAAATTTGATGATTTGTTTTTTTAATAAAACATACCGTTTCTAACTAGAATGACGCAGAATTGAACTAAAAAAATTGCTACAATTAATGAATATGACTAAAAATTTCAAAAAAATATACAAAAGATACCATCAATGGTTGTGTATATGTAGAAAAAATATCGTAAAATTTAAAATTATTTATGACATGTAATATAGGGGTAGCAAACTTTGTTCGCACGTGGTGTTCAACTCTACAATGGAGTGATCTCCCCGAGATTTCCTCTCGCAAACGCACTCGTATTCCACTTACAATACCACTTCGTACAATTCGGGAGCACGTCCAGATATATGGAAGAACGACACATATTCCGGGCAAGTCTACAAAAATGGCTACAGCCGCGGGCCGGAGATTTTCAAAGCCATGGAGGCCACTAAAAACAAGGACACGGCCGCTAAAAAAAATAGTGTGATATACAAGTGTGACTAGAAACGTCCACGTGGTTCCTAAATGCATGTAGGGGTAGAACGTAGAGTATGGTTATTTATTCTATTTGAAGACTTTAATGATATTTTCATTATATTTTTATTTCAAACCCATTTAATAGATTCAATTTCCAATCATTCTCCGCATCGTCCCTTCCATTGGCAACAATTTCTCATATCATACGCATTTGTTTTCATGTATGCTTTACATTTTTGCTCATTTGATGCATTTATGTCGAATAATTGTTCCCAAAATTATCAATATGGGATTTTTATGTTCTCATTACTAGACCAAATTCGAAAAGCACATTCTTGAATAGTCTCAAAATCATCAAAAAGTCTCCGATTAACGAATATAGTGTTACATGCTTAAGAATGCTATGTCCCCAAATCCATGGCCACCCAAAAGCCACATGACATTGCAACCAAGGTAAGTGGGCCTATCTCAGGTACTTATCTTAATCAAACATCCATATTTGAATGGTGGGTGGTTATGTGCAGATCTAAGAATGGACACCACACTGGCATCATGTGTTTGAAAGAGATTGGTCTACGTGCTCAATAGTTGTTAACCATTCTATGCTCAATAGTATATTGTAAATGCATCTCACAGGCTTCAGGTTCTCACAAACCAATTCCAAAAACCATATGGCCTCACTAAGAAATGCACAGCATACCTACATCCACAAAACCAATCCTTCATGCAGAACAAGGTAAGACTACATGGAACTCAGCCAAAATAGCGCACTGTACAGCATACCATAAGAAAGTCATCTTGGAACTTTGGAGAGTCGATGGCTGGCAGTCTTCGCAGCAGACTTCATATTTGGCGTAGCAGACAATGCTCATATTCGGCATCTCCTGTACATTGTAATCATTAAAATGGTGAGAAAGATGCAGAACGGTTTGCTTCCCTCATTCCTGGAAGCCAGAGTTCTCCCCTTTGGAACAGTTGTTTCTGGATCACTTCTTATGCTTGTATTACATTGATGCTTTGTTATTCCACAAATTTGTATAAGCGACAGATTTTGGCCTTTCTTTTGCAGTGGAAAGGAACAAGCTTTGAACAGAAAAATTATACTTGAAGATGACAGATACTTCAAATACAAAGAGAAATGGAATGATGAGAGATTAGAGGAGGATCAACAAGACGTCTCAACAGAGGAAATTGACAGTGATGAGAGCAAAGAGGTTTTCACTTCCAAAGAGAAAACAGTGCAAGATATATTTCCAGAGAAGGATGTGAAGATTCTGCAAAAGCATCTGCCATCAGATCCTCTACGTAAACAGAGGAGATCTGGTAAGCTGAAGTTACCTGGAGAGACTGGTGTTGTTGTTAATGGAGATGTCAAAGTTGTGGGGATTTTCAAGGAAACAGTGATTGAGAAATCAGATCTTGTGCAAGATCCAAGCAACAGAGAAGGCATGCTGGTTTCTCATAGTGACAGTATGGGAACACGTCGTGCTGAGAGGCGGCCAAGTCCTAAAGGATCGTCCTTGATGAGATCAAGGAGAAAACGTGGTAAGCACAGTGACCAATCGAGCTTGATTGAGAGGTAAACTGCAGAGAGAGAACTTACAAAAATAAGCAACCAGGTGGTCATGTTTCTGCAATTCGTCAGCGCGTTGCAAGAAAGGAAGCAGAACCTTGGCAGGCTCCCCATCGATCGTCATGGCGGTGGGTAACCTCGAGATGAAGCTCCCACTGCGACGATGGCGATGGCTATGGCGATGGATCGAATTCTGAAACCCTAATGTTGGACACCTAACTCTCTTCGTTCCGGCTTCAATCCCAAGCGACCTGGTTGGTCGCTCGTACTGGGTCGCAAAGGGGTGGGTGGGTAGGTGGGTACTACACTAACATTGTATTTAGTGTCACCAATTCTATTTGTCTTGCTCAATACTCATTTGAAAACGTCCGTATAGTGTCACCAACACTAAATGTAAACCTAACATTGTTTGTCATTCCTTGTATAAAAAAATTGGGCAATATAGATGTACAATGTTGCAATTTACTGTCACTTGCTAAGTGTTTTTTCATCCAAATTTCAATCATCCTTGATCATATTTTGTTATTTAAAAAAATTGGGATGCAGAGTATACTAAACTTTGTTTCAATAATTGGCATTTGGATGAACTAAAAGTAAGTTGGGATGACAGTACTTGTATACTTATTCATAAGAAGTGTCACTAAAAAAGTTACCACATTGCCATAAAATACCATGTGACACTTAATACAATAATTAGTGTAGTAATGTCAGGGTACATTTGTTAAAGCAGGGTATGACATAGCCGTCCCAGATGGTATCACACATATGATTCTTGTTACTCTTAATTAAGTATGGTAGAGGGTTGTTAATTCCATCCATTTTTCAAAAGCACGTCTCCTAATCATGTAACCAAAGGACACCTAAAACCATCCGAGCGTTTCCAGTGCAGATTGGGGGTAGATTGGGGTGAAAAACATGGTTGGTTTAGGACAAAAGCAAGGTTGGTTTGGGGCAAGCATCAAATCGCAGCTAGGGTTGGGCTACTTGTAAGTTTAATTTAAACCCCGATACATAAGCTATAAGGGTTCAAATTTCTTATTGAGTGGGTTTTAGTGCGGGGTTGATTTTGGGTGAGTATCGGTACAATTTTGGGAGCCGTTTGTAGTGGAAAAAGCATGGGTCTAGGGAGGCATTTAAGTAGCTAGGTAAATGACTTAAGAAAATTGTTGTAAATTTGAATAATGTGCAATGTGTTTTATTTTGTTTCTACCATGTCTAAGCCAATATACTAACCCAATTTGCATACCACCAATCCATGTAGCCTCTATAAATTAAGTTGAAAAGCTCACACAGTTGGTTTAAACACCCTCTCTACCTTACTGTGTTTTTCACTGAAGGTTATGGTTGATTTATACCATATTAATCTCAATGGAGTAATTCATGGTAAGTTGTTATGGTAATTTTGCGGTCAAGTATGCTCTAAAAATTAGCACTCAAAATCCACCTTTCATATAGAGAGATAGATATTGCCAACTCCAATATGGAGCAAGCATGGTTGAAGAGCCTTTTCACCCTCATGCTACTTCCCATTTTTGGATCTATGCTCTAATGCACCTTTTACACATATTACTATGTCCACTATAAATTTGACACACCACTATGATTTTGGTAAACATAATTTTTTTCACCCCCACCATTTTTCAACCCGTAATATCATGTATTTAAAACTATGAATATGGACTCAATGTTTTTTAATACTGAAAACATGAAGTATTGATGTTTAAAATATATAATATCAATCATATTACACCAAATAGATCAATATTTTGTCATCTTTTCATCATTTTATATTTGAATTATGATATTTTGTTGTATTTTAAGCCACCCTAATTTCGACCCACACATAAAATACAATGTGCCATGTTACTTTGTGCTCATGCCCACTTCAACCCATAATAATAGGTGTGGACTCACTACACGAATAAGTACGAAGGAAATCCAAATGCAATATAAAAACCATTCACTATTAGGACCTGGAAACCGTAGTCAGCTAAGTACTAATCTTAGTCATGTGGCCCGTTGTGACTACCATGAAAATATAAAATATTGAGAGAACATGTTCCCAACACATTATCTACACGGTTCCCATCTAGGTCTTGTCCAATATGACTAAAAACCTAGTCATATGATGACTAAAGTCACTTCTAGTCATCACTTTCGTTCAACATGACTGCCCTGAAACCGATAGTCATATCCGGTCATATGGCCGTAGTCATTTTTTCGTGTTTTCCTTGTAGTGAATAGTCTAATTTTGTTGTCCTCAGGAATTCACGAAAGCAATGAATGCCCACTTTGCATTGTTGGACGTAGTAAAATCGCAAAAGGCGTCAAAGGGAAAGGACGCTGAAGAGAATCTCAAACTTACAAATGAGCTGAAGATTATAACAACTCCGGATGATGTCTTCAACTTGTGGAGTGAGGTCATTTCTAGCTCCGCCCACGGAGAACTCGTCGACCCGGACAGACTGTTGAAATTCAATGAGAAGGCAGGTTGGAAACCGGAGAACGGAAACTTGTCACACGAATTCTTTAGGTGGTTAGGAAATTTGTCATATGAAGACCTCGCCAAGCTTGCCAAACACATTTTAAACCAGGACACAGGGAAGCGAAATCTAAAATACCCAAAAGTGACAATAAGAACGATTTCGTCTGTACTGGAGAGCTGCTACACTGCAAAAGAATGGGTTGAACGGCATAAACGAAAATATTTGGTGAAGAAGGAGCTCCACATCGTGGACCCGACACTGGGTTTGTTGAATGCATTCAATGAGATCAATGATGAGAAGTGGAAGGAGTTTAAGAGGAGACGGTCCATTACAAGTGCGACAATGAACGTATTGCTTGAACAACTTGGAGACGACTACTGGAAGGATGCCAAGCAAATCAAATCCAAGAACAAGACGGCCGCAGAGATCTCACCTTACGCAACTCAAATTTTCAAAGTCTTTCTAGAGCGAAGGACCAATTTTGTGAAGCCACAGTCGGTCGCGCACTACAGGCCATATGATATCACAACCAACAAGCACGCAGATTGGCCGAGAGGAGTATGGAAGGATAGCACCGTGGGTGATATAAAGTTTGGAATCATCGATTTCCGATTCACACCAGTGGTGCTCAACAAGGGGGTTTGTACACCAATGATGCCATATTTCTATGTAGTAATGACATCCTTCAAGCAGAAAACAGCCAATGCTTGAAGATATCCCGGCGTGGCTCTTTATTTGCTCGAATATGGTGGAGCATGTACAGGTCCAAAATTTTGTACAAAGCCACGAGGTCCTGAAGGAGTATCAGATTGATTTTGCAGACTATTGGCCCGCTAAGCATGAGCGCATGGGGGACTACTCTGCCAGTAAGAGCAAGGCAGTAGAGAAAGTGTATCTTACATTTTTACAAAATAATACTAGCAATTCAATCCATATTCCAAGACAATCATACCGTGCTCCAGATATGGACGTCTTCAACAAGCCCATGGCGTACAATGAATTGAAGTACAGGATACACAACACAAAGCTAAGGATGGAGTTCTATTTGAATATACTAAGAAGATTTTGCGTGGGCGGGATGGGTGTCATGTCATTGTTTGCTGGAGCGAAGTTCACATGTGCCGCAATGGTAAGGGGCATAAGCACGCTACACTAGTACAAAAATGTTGTCACAAAACACATTTTCAGAGGAATGTTGCATTCAATTGGGTGTAGATTTCAAAGTAGCATCTCTTTGAGGGATAAAATGGAATAATCTGGTTGTAGATATAGATGAGCAATAATTTTTCTAGTTTCTATCAATAAACTCCTCATGGTTTGACCGTGGTGAGTATATTTATATACCAGTGGTTTCCTGTCACACAGTATATTTTTTTATGAAAAATACTTTGTTTTGTGGGTTTTAGGTTATATTTTTCTATGACTCTTTTGTGACATGTGTAATATATATTTATGAATCATATTTTGTTAAACAATTCCTACATTTGTAGTCCACTCAACGGTTAATGAAAGAAAATGGGGTTATTTTTGTAAGTGCTTAAAACATAGGAAATCAAAAAAATTTAATGCATTTTCACTTTTGCCCATACAAAACATAGAGAACACTACGTGGGCTTCTTGCATTTTTGTGCAACAAAAGCCTTTTCCTTCGAGATATCAAAGAATTGCTCCAAATTGGTGTCCAAAACATACTTTGATTTTTGCCCAAAGTGTACCAACCCTAGCGTGCTTCTACCCTAAGATCTATTTAGGTTGACTCAACCTAATGTTGCATTTGGCATTTCTTTAGTAACACGATTTGACTCCTCGTTCTCATTCGCGTCAACTAATGTGAGTTTTCAATAAATATTTTGTCGTGATTGATCTACAGATGTTGGGTCTCAACGTCTTTGCTGTGGGGACCTCGGACGAGTCTAAGCTGTGGGCTGATATTGCACAACTGTCCAATTCCTTGGACAAGAACGATTTTTTGCCCAAGGGATATTTTGTCGACGAGGAGAAATATAGTAGGAAGCTAGCTGGGTCATCTGCACCCTTGTCGTCAAGAAAGAAATCCAAGTCCAAATTTGCACGGGATTCGCCTTACACCCCGCCGAGTCAAAGAGGAAGATCTCACCGCGAGAGCATGGATTTATCATCGGAAGAGGAAGAGGAAGAGGGCGATATGGAGTGCTATGAAAATCACGAGGAGCAATGCACGCCGCCTGTGAATCTCTCCCAATGCGTACGTGGATCGTCCGCATTGTCATTTCAGCCTGTTGAAATGCAGCCGTCGAGCACGTAACCGCCCCCCTACGACAGAGAAGAAACGAAAGAGGATCATAGAT